>OZ001654.1:13985730-16485730 GCA_963924145.1 Pyrausta purpuralis
TTTTTCCCAATAGAATCTATTATTGACGACCTCCGTGGTGTAGTGGGTAAGCACGCTGGTTTCAAGGCGTCGCCGCTCCAAGGTCCCGGGTTCGATTCCCGGTCGGGTCAATATATAAATCAAAATTTTCTATATTGTCTCGGGTCTGGGTGTTGTGGTGCCACCTTTGTGTCTGATTTTCATAACACAAGTGCATTAGCTACTTACTTTGGGATCAGAGCAATGAATGTGATTGGTGTCCAATATACATATTTTTTTCTTTCGAATTCTCATTATAATGAAAGTGATATTTTTATTTGTACCCCAGAAGTGTCCGCACCGTGCAGCCCCTCCACAAAGGCAGCGCGGGGCGCCGCAAGTTCCGCTGGTACTCCCTTTACGCGTGGGGGATGTCCTTCTCCCTCACGCTCGTCATGTTTCTGTTCGACACGTACCCTGTGTCCGAGGTCCTTGACGCGAATATGGGCAACAACCGGTGCTGGTTCGGAGCTAGTAAGTACCTTGCCACCACACCACACACCACACACACAATCACCACACCCCCACGCATGACCACAGATGCTCTACACTAAACGAAAATTCACATGCAAGCAATATTATATCCGGAGCAAAAATAAAATAACAATCCTAACATGCTGCCTTCAATGAACTTCGTCCAGTACATTCAATATGTCAATAAAAATATATAATAAACTACATCGTTTAACTCAAGAAAGCAACAATAACACATTCCTGAAAAAAAATGAACAATTATTAATTTCAAAGTGCTATTACAACATTCAGAAATATTTAGAAGACAAAGTTATATAAAGAAACTGTGCACATTAAATTTATTTGTAATTTTAAGTTCTTTTTGTATAATAAAGCTTCCTACCTATCACTGTATTAATTATTTTGCAGCCCCCGAAATGGTTCATAATGATAGCTCATTGCTTAAATTGTGGCACCTTTTTGTACATTAATAAGCAATAAAAGAATTGAGTATTGAGTATTGCTGCAAAGCATTCGAAACGTCAAGCGTTTAAATGAATGTGCGCGAAATTAATCTGTAAAGTGTTTTTATTTCAATGAGTACTTGTATTCGTGTAAACTTTAAGGTATGATTCCGAACTCGGCAGCAAGCAGCAGTGCTGCCGCGACACTACTGGTCCCCATACAATTTCTATAAGCTTATATTACATTCCGAGCTAGGCAGCAATGTCGCGGCAGCAATGTAGCGGCAGCACTGCTGCGCAACAGTGTCGCCCTGCCGCCGCGGCAGATCAGTGTATGGGGACCAGTAGTGTCGCGGCAGCACTGCTGGGCAGCACCTTAGTGGCAGCACTGCAGCGACAGCACTGCTGCTTGCTGCCGAGTTCGGAATCATACCTTTAGGACCAAATAGTAAACCTACTTAAATATGTAGCTAGTCTGGGTGCAGGAATTCTGGCTGTCGTGCTCAGTCTTAACCGTGACCAGCAATAAATTTCCTCTATTTGCATTGGTGGGGTTGGCGGAATCTTAAATTTATATTTTTTATTTTGAAAAGTTGCTTAACAGCTATACATACGTTTTATCGAATTTGCCATAATGACTATCCTACACTCTATGACCCTTGACACACTGCGACTTTTAGCATTGATGCAGTCACGCGTTAGTATCGATCCACTCGCCAAATTAAAGTACATAATTTGACAATCACCAGCTTCTGCATCGCGACTGTATCGATTTTAACGCGCGTTTGTATCACAACTGTATTGATGCTAAAAGTAGCGCAGTATGTAAATGTTGACATTTTGAGACTGCATCGATGCTAAAGCGCGTTAGCATAGCGCCTGCATTGCTGGTAAAAGTCGCCGTGTGTAGTGTCTATAATGTTGTACCTACTTGGTCAATTGTTGTACCTAAGCCGTAGTAAGGACAATGAAATGACGTAATATCTAAATAAATCATTACGGACGATTTGCAGTTTCATGTAACACAAAAAGTTTGAGTTGTTCATTCCCGAAGGTCACAATATACATTACTGACTTCCTTTGTAAATACAGACAACCTGGTCTACTCCAGTCTCTATTCTGTATAACAAAGGAAGTGATTCATATATTCAGCTAAACATGTATATTATATAATAACATTACGATCTGCTACGATAAAATTAAAATAAAATTAGTGCGCGTAGGCCCGTAAATTTTTGCTGCAAGATTTCTTTAATATGATTCATTGTACAAAGGGATTGTTATGATTACGTACAAGCGCGTTAATTGTTACAGCTGCACCGTTCGATAAACATTGCCAAATGTGTTTTATTTCCAGCTCAAAATACGGAGTCTGACTGGCCTCATTACATTTTCTTCGTGATCCCGATGGGGCTGGTGGTTTGTTCCAACTTCGTGCTGTGGTTGCTGACAGCGCGGCACTGCGCGCGGGTGAAGGCAGAGGTTCACCGGTTGCAGGCGGGCTCCGTCGGCGACCGAGCCAAGAAGCGCTTTCGAGGGGATCGGGCCAAGTAAGGATTCGATATCGAGATCAATATTGCCAGTAGCAAGATCAATTTATTCATATCATGTAGGTTAAAGTCACAGTCAAGGACTTTTCCGTAGATTTTCACAGGATTTTAAAGCATCACGCTATGGTGAAAGTGAAATAATTTATGTATCTAATCAAGCCCAAAATAATAATGAACTCATTTACTTATGTTACGAAAACATGATTATTTTTAAGGTTCCGTTGCCGAATAGCAAAAAAATAAGTCCAGTGTATTCTACCAATAATATGGTATGCAAATTTTCACATAATCATGCAATAGAACAACTAATATTAATTCATTTTACAGATATAATTATTCAAATAATCAAATTAATTACACATTCCAAAATTAAGTTAATAGTTAGTCAATTATATTAAAATGTCAAAATTCGCACATTATTACAACTTGTAATTAATAAATTCAATAATACTATAGTAACATTTTTATATTAGAATATCTGTCATTTTACACTTAAATTGATTTGTATTCAGTTCTCTTATATATTTTGGGATTTTATTGCATATGATGGGTACCATGCAAAAAACACTGTTGTGCATAATAAGTGCTGTGTTTGAACTGCGGTCAACCAGTCTATTGTCTCGTCGAGAACGATCATTAATATCTGTAATTTTTTTAAATAATGTTGGATTTGTTTTTGCGAACATTGCTATCTCCAGTATGTATAGGGATGGTTGTGTAAGAATTCTGTACTTTAAACATCCTTTACATTAAAAGAATAATGAACTATATTATATTACAGCACTAGTTTGTTTTACCGATGTGCTTCAGTAAGAATACACTTAATGCTACGTTTGTACGATGTTTTATCTTTACAGTTTCGTTTTGACGGGCAAATTGTGGGTGGTGATGGGTGCCGGGTGGTTGTCCGAGCTGATATCGACGCTCGCCACGCCTGATGAGCCCCTCGGCTGGGGGTGGACTATCGTTGACATGGTCAACGAGCTGCAGGGAGTCTTCATCTTCATCATACTCGTCTTCAAGCCCAAACTGTACTACCTCATCAGGAAGAAACTCGGTAAGACCGCAGACCATAAAATTACCACGCAAACACCACATAATTAAGTTGGTTACGTAGGCAAGCTATTATTTTTGGCTGCTATTAAAGAACTATTGTTGTTACGTTAATATTAGTTTAGAACTTGTGCTAATTTGACATGTACCATCCATAGTTTGTTTCTATTTCGTAATTTTTAAACATAGTTCCAATATTTCCATAAACATGTGTTTAAGATTGGCATTTTATCATTAGTAAGAAGGTTATTAATGATTAACGCTTTGTAGTGACGTCATAACATTAAGATAAAAAGTGATATTTATACCAATTGTTTCAGTAGATTTTATAGGTTATTGTTATTTAAATAAGTCTTATCAATGCGTCGTTAATTAGTTTCGAGAAGATAAATGAGTCAGTGAACGTAATTTTTTCCAGGTTTCTCAAGGACATCAAAAAAACCAAGTATATCTAAATATTTAATACACTGTCGTCTCCTTTCTTGTTTACTAACATTTCCTTAAAAGCTACAATAGATGTGGTAATTAGTCGGTGTTGTTTAATGCTTATTTTTTAATGAATACCTCATACAAATACAGAGGTATAACTTACTGTATCATGTTATCAGTAGTTAGGTATCTACATATATAATTACGAAGCGTATTTCCGCTGTCATTACGTAGTTAGATTAATCTCATCAAAAATTATCTAATCAATGAATGCACCTTTTTATATGCTGTTAATCGATGTTTTGGCACAAACTTACGCTTATGCAACACAGTAGATATTTTTTCTAATGACATTTTATTTACAATTTCACTAATGTAATGGGAATCCCAAAAAATGAAATTTTAAATGATATCAGAGGTTTCATTTTTAAATCTAATTTCAGTCGTTTATGATTGACGATGTTAATGCTGAGGTGTGACGTTTAGTCATCTCTTCTTAGATCGTAAACTAAAAGATGGAAAACTATTGTAAATGACCTAGGACAAATCAAGATGGCGAAAATTTTGAGTGAACAAATATACCTTGTTACTTAATCTACATTATTTGGGTTTCCCAATGCATTTTTGCACCTAATCAACAATATTAATGTGTACTAATCCTAACAGGGCTGGAGAAACCAGACGCACAGAAGAATGGTCCATCTTCCACCGCTCGCACGTCTTCTACGTTCCTTTCGAGGACCATCAGCTCAGACGAACGCAACCATGCACGCGTCTCTATACCTAACGACACTGCTAAACAGCTCTGAATGGATCCTATCAACGACCTTAATAAAGTCACAATTGGTGAGCAAAACGCTCAAAATTCATAGTATGAGAAATGTAAGCAAACGATGCGTTTTCGTTAGCGTGAGCGTTTGTCATTTGTTTAGAGCGAAGAGGCCTATCTTGATCACTTTTGTATCGCAATTGTTAATGATATCATGATAGTACATACTTACCGATGTATTTTATGTGAGCTAAGAGGGCGCTTAGGAACTAGAATTGCGTTTGCATTGGTAAAAAAATAGACTAGGCCGCCAGTTTACTAGGAGGCGCTGCAAGAACATATATATACTCCAGCCAGCAGCACATAGGTGCATGAACTGCTGGCTAAAAAACCCCTATGGAATAAAAATAACCCCTTAGCCGCTTTCCAATTTTTCTGAGATCATGCATCCATGATGTCTTAATTTTAAAACCTAGCTAGGTTAACTGCACTGCCTGCATATTTAGATAACGTTTTACATAAAACAAGTAATATATTGTAAAAGTTGGGATCATTGTGAAAGCTGAAAGCCGACTACTGCTTTATTTCTGGAGAAATCATCATAACACGCACCAAAACCGAGTGAATCAGTTCGTTATCAAATGAAATAAGAATGAGCTTATCTAACCTAATTTTAATTATTATTGCTGGGCCTGCGTTTTATAATAATTCATAGGTCATCTGCGCAAGTTTTAATAATAACTGGTTGAATTACTGTTAACATTATTAATAAATACCTATTTGGTTAAAGAATCGTCACGACGACACTTTTTATTTTTGTGTGTCAGAAAGTGGTAATCTTATTGCTGATTGCTTGAGAGATTAATGTTTTATTCATTTACTATTTTATTTGCTCTTTGGAAGCGTTGTAAGAAACTTCTATAAGTACTTATGTATTGTGTAGTTGTGTTGTATCTGTAGGATGACGATGTTCTATCTAAAACACGAAAGTAATAAATCTGGTATATTACTGTGTTTTAAGTAGGTATTTCTCACATTAGGTAGAGATCATCTAGTCATAAATTAAGACTTAAATGCCACTTACAAGGTATTTATTTTAAGCATATTTACAGTAAATGCATATTAAACGTTTTACATAAAAGGCAAATTATATTTGTAAGTAAAACAGTTTTGGTATAAGTGAGCTTTGAGTGAGCATAATTTTAATTATGATAATTAAAATTTGCCATATTTGACGTCATTGTAACATATTTTTTAAGCAGGTAATGATTTAGTTTTTATTTGTGGTGTGTGTGAGTGAGTCTATAAGGAATGGATCCTAAGACCGGGAATTTGAGTGTGAGTCGAGCACTTAAAAGCCTACAAGATGCAATGACGCGAATCGCGAGCTGCGATTCGAAGAAGATTTATAATAAAATTTACGTAAGTAAGTGGCTATTTCTTGCGATGTAATGTAATTGTGTTATTAGTATATTTTACTAAGCTTTAACATTATTTTTTATGATATCATAAAATGTTATTGTTAAACATTTCGGACTTACAAAAATATGTATTTTTAGCATTGCTAGATTGTAAATTTAATGTAATACTTTGATTAGTGCTAATAAAGTATCTTCATTCCATTGATGAAATATCTTTATTTTGTATTATATGTTCATCTTATTTTAGATACATAAAAAAGAAAACACAACCGTAATATTTCCGTGACATAACGGTCGATCTTTCAATGAGATGACATACTATAAGCCCCTGTGCTGAATTGAACTTTAGGTACCATTACACGGTTGGAATATCATTATCCGGATCCAGCTCCCGTTCCTGGGTTCGATTCAATTCGAAAACCGGCCAAGTGCGAGTTGTACTTGCGCACGACGAGGGTTCTGTACCATTGACTAGGTAAACAATTAATATCGAGCAAAAAAGGCAAAAAAATCGCGTTTGTTGTATGGGAGCCCCCTTATGCAGGGTGACTTTTTTATCAGTGCCGAAATTACTTATAAAAAAGTCAACCTGTATATATTTATTTTATTTAGTTTTAATAGCGGCAACAGAAATACATACAAATACATAAACATTGAAAAAAATCAAGTGTCTAGCTATAGCAGTTCTTGAGGTTCTTAGTTATAGGGTTCCGTTTATGTCCTTTTGTGTACAGAACCCAGAAGAAACCGGCGAAGTGCGAGTCGGACTCGCGCACTGAGGGTTCCGTGCCAACTTTAACTGAATTTGGGAATCCACTTACTTCCACTTAGTAAAATCCACAATATTTTGTTGACAGCAAATATAACTTTGTTTTTTATAGTCTTTGTATGAAGTACAAAGTTGTTTGCGGTTGTTGAAAATGTGCTTTATCTCAAAAACTTCTCGTTCAATTCCGTGCAAACCAATTTTTGTTGAAAATATTTGATAAGATCTACATTATATTATTTTTTTCAAAATTTACACTCGCTTAGTTTAGAAGTTACATCGGGGGGGACGCCCATTTTACCACTTTGGAAGCGTCTAGCTATAAAACGTTAGACTTTAAAAGAAAATGGTTTTAGGAACCTCGGTGTTATTTTAAAAGACCTATCTATAGACGTAATGAACCCCACACGTATAGGTTTGACTAAAAATTTTTTTTACGGTTTTAGTTTCATGTATTCCCTCCCTTAAATGTCATTTTATTTTTGGTATGAGTATCGTAAAGCGGTTAACAGGATACATACTCCTACCAAATTTCGACAGTGTTATGCTTATAGTTACAAAATAAAATGGCTGTGACATACGGACGGACAGACAGTCAGACAGTCAGACTTGACGGAACTATAAGGGTTCCGTTTTTTGCCATTCGGCTACGGAACCCTAAAACTTCTACATTGCAAGAGGCTAATAATAACCAAATGTATGCTACCATTCCATTGGGCTCAGCATAATCTATACTTATAAAATGTTTTTTACTGAACGACTGACTGACTGACTGACTGACGGATCAACGCACAGCCTAAATTGCTGATCGGAGAGACTTGAAACATGGAGGATGTGACTTTTTATGTCGAAGGGATCCGATAAGAAAGGATTTTTCAATTCTGCCCCGAAGGAGGTGAAAAAGGGCAGCAAAGTTTGTATGGGACAACGTGATTCCTTGGTCTAATCAACTTCAAATTTTGCATAAACAATTTTTTTACAGATTAAATAAGTCCCGTTTAGTATTTTATTTAAATTAATCTTTTATCGGGATTAAAAAGGTAGAATGTTATTTTGGGGATGATCTCTCCAAAATTGATATCGATATTTTGTTATGATTTTGCTTTTTATTTCATTTTTGGATAATGACACGTCACGTTTGAAAGACATGTTTTGGCATAAAATATGTTTATTAATGATGTTTGATTGCGGCGCCAATCTCGTGCAATTCGTATACGAAAAAAGTTCACCGATCGATTTTTTTTTGTCGAAGAACAAATTGTGTTTGATATCTCAGGGTAACGATTTCTATGTATTTAGATTTTGTTCGTGCGCTAGTTATTTTACGTGTGGTCGTTTTACTTGATTTTTAGGTAAAACGGTAAAACGGTAAAACTCGTAATCGAATTACCTACCACATGAAAAAAATCGATTGCCGCGAGAATCGCCCCCAACCAGGGAGAAAAAAAATTGACGGTGTATACATACACCGTCAATTTTTTTTTCTTTTTTAAAAATTTACTACAGTAAATTTTTATAACTTATGTACACGTTGTAATAAAATAATACCTCCGTATAACTTCATTTTTTTTAATTATAATTATTGGACACCAATCACATACATTGCTCTGATCCCAAAGTAAGTAGCTATTTGCACTTGTGTTATGGAAATCAGACACAACGGTGGTACCACAATCCCTTGATACCAGCGTGCTTAGCCACTACACCACGGAGGTCGTCTCACGTGAAGATAGGCTGTCGTGTTCATAAAATATTATTAGCTTAGGTTAAATAAGTCTAAATAAGACTGTTTGGCGGCAAAATACATGAATAAAACCTTTGTTTATAACTTATTCTTGGCACTAAGAATTAGGATCTGCCGAGTCCTACCCAAATTTAGGCGTCTTTCTCTCCCACGGTCCATGCCCATATGGGCATGGACCCCATTTTAAACAATGCATATTTCACATACTAGGCAAGTGTGGTTATTTATTTTTCTGCGCTTTATTAAATAAAATGATGCCGATATTAATAGGATCGATTTTTGTAAGATATGTTAGGTTTTTGAAAATGCTGAAGATGTATAAAACGTGTACATTGTATAAACCTATGTTTAATTTAAATGTATTTATTTCTACTAAATCGAATGAGAAAAAACTAATTCAAATAAAATCGTCATTTTGCGAAATACGAAATAAAAAAGAGGGGGAACGTATAAAACATGCAGATTTTACAAACGATGGAAGTAGGGTATTATTTTCAGTGCATTTGCTTGCGCTGTATCGCATGAGACCATACCTACTTACATTTATAGGATCGATATTTTGCGAGATACGAAGGATTATCAGCGTGGTTACGTAAGAGGTTGTTGGCAACTGGCTGGTAAGTTGCCACAAACCCTTCATATCTCCCAAAATCTTGACTCTATGAGTATAAACATAGTTTGATATTATTAAGCGCAAAACATTCTATTGAAAATGACATTCCACTCGCCTAATTTGTTTAAATGTGCATATTTTTAAAATTGCACCCTTTTAAAAAAAACTTTCATATCTGGAGAAAATCCATGCTACAAGTTTGTGTATGATTTTATTCGATTCAACGTAAGGCAATGCATTGAATAAGATATCACTTGTCTCGTTTGTAAGATGTGCTTGTTTTATACGTTTCCCTTTTTTCAATAAAATCCCTTCGTATTTCGCAATATCCATCTTATAGATATGAATATGATCTTATTCAATTGAAGGCAGAATGTTGCATAGAAAATAATACTTCACTTGCTAAGATTAATAAATGTGCTTTTTTAGGGTTCCGTAGCCGAATGGCAAAAAACGGAACCCTAATAGTTTCGTCAAGTCTGTCTGTCCGTCTGCCTGTCCGTCCGTAAGTCACAGCCACTTTATTCTGAAACTTTTGTATTACACAGTTGAAACATAGTAGGTAGATGTATCCTGTTAGCCGCTTTACGATTCTCATACAAAAAAGGAAAAATAATGATATTAGGTTTTAGTTTCATGTATGGGAGCCCCCTCTTAAATATCATTATTTTTTCTTTTTTGTATTTGAATCGACCATGGACTAACTTGGGCGGTGCTTCGGTCTCTCCAGCGGTGTCACATAGACTATAGGTATAAGATTTGTTAAAGTGTCTGTACAACAACGCCACCATGTAGGTCCGAGTAGAGGAACAAAATACGAGGGTGATTCCAGTGCGAAGAGAGGACGTTATATCTCCGAAACTGTTTACAGCGGCATTGGAATACTCGGAAGAATTGGAATGGGATGGATTCGGCATCTGCGTCAATGGCGAATAGGAAAAACGTAACACACTCACGGTTTGATTGATAATATAGTCATTGTGGCAAAGCCACTGGATGATCTTGGCACTATGCTCGAAAAACTCAACCAAGTATCCCAACAAGTGAGTCTTAAAATGAACATGGCAAAGACGAAAATTATGTCAAGTTCCCGTGTTGTACCCACTCCAGTATCTATTGCGAACTCAACTCTCGAAGTTGTCGACAAGTACGTCTACCTTGGACAAGTGATCCAATTGGGTAGGTTCATCTTTGAGAAAGAGGTCAATCGACGAATCCAGGCTCGGCTAGGCAGCGTTCGGGCAACTGTGCATTATCAAAACCTTTCGTTTACGTAACCAGTTAAAGCAACATTTATTGTGTTGAAAACAGATTGTTTTAAGGACTAATCGTTTAAAGTGGCTTCACTTAAAATGATTAGTCCTTAAAACAATATCAGATACTTATTTTGTATTTCACAAATTGAATCTGTTGAATACATTTTTGTTGTGAGTTCAGCCCTAATACAACGCATAACTTGTTTGATTTGGTTGTAACTATAACTTGTTTGATTTGACTAAAATACTGAATTAATATTAACCCTTTATTTTCGTATATACCGAGTATTTTCCCTATTTTTTACCCATTTTGGGTAAAGACAGGTTAGAATCCCATCACTACCAGTGAGGGGCTAAAACGCCTAAATTTTGGTAGGACTCCTCTCCACAGATCCTTATTCGTAGTTCCGAGATGAAGTTATAAACTAAGATTTTATTAAAGTACATATCTTGCCGCTAAAATACCCTATTTGAGCTATATCTACACTCTTCATTATACTTCTATCTCAACGGCTGCCGTGGTGTTGTCGGCTACGCAGGCTGGTTGCAAAGTAGAAACCATTTGAAATCAAATAACATACCATCGAATAACCTGTTTAAACTTAAGTTTTACAATATAATTTCGTAATGACCATATACAACGATCATGGTTAAACCATTTGGGCTAAATTAATATATTTTTTATTGTATACGGAAAACTAATGCGGTGGAACCACTGTGGTATCCGTAAGCTACCGGATGAGATACAGATACCAGATTCGCCAGACTCCACACTTAGGGTTATGACACCGTACAGTGCGCTATAATATAGCATAGCGGTTACTGGTTGCGTGGCGCCGCGTAGTGTCCTTGTGAAATATCGCTTGCTTAATGCAGTAGTGGCACAAGTCCGATTTTGGCTAGATTTAGTAAGTGATGGATTCGTAATCTACGCCATCGGCTCTATTTTTTCACATTTAAGACTCAACATTTTAATTCATCATTAGCTAGTTGGTGGCTCTAGTGTCGTTAGCGCGTGACGAAATAAGCACGAGTTCATCATGCGACACTGGCACATCCTCGATGTGCCCCAGTTGGCCGCTCGCGCTCGCAGTGAACGCACCTTGGTCGTCATGCAATAGCGGCACTTTTGAGTTGAGCCACTATTGCATAAAATATAAAAAATAATTTTGATGTTGTGCCAGTGATTTTATAAGTCGAAATGGATAAAAACTACGCTTCTGGATAATTAAATCACTATTATTCTGTGTTGTTTTGCATTCATTTGTATAACATCTGATAATTGTTACCAGAGCTAAAGCTTTAATCTCACTAACGCTTTTAAATTATTGGGAGTATCAATTTGTACTAATATTATAAAGCTAAGTTTCTGTTTGTTTAAATGCGTTAATCTCAGAAACTACTGGACTGATTTCAAGAAATATTTTTGTGTTAGATAGATAGTTTATTTATCGATGATGGCTGTAGGCTATACAACGTCTCGCTTAAAAAAATTGATTTAGCAGAAGCAGCACAGCTCTATTGTGGTTCACCAATAATTTCATTAGATTTTCAGTTAGCCAAAATCCATCTGAAGAAGATTTTATGATTGATGGTATTTTTCAAAACGATAACACAGAACCATTGACACAATCTAAATGAAAATCTTTCTGTTCTTATTATGCCAGCTGAACAACCAATGAATATATATATATTGGACACCAATCACATACATTGCTCTCATCCCAAAGTAAGTAGCCAATGCACTTGTGTTATGGAAATCAGACACAACGGTGGTACCACAACACCCAGACCCGAGACAATATAGAAAAGATCGTTTTCTACATTGACCGACCGGGAATCGAACCCGGAACCTCACGAGATGGCGACGCTTAAAACCAGCGTGCTAGCCACTCGACCACGGAGGTCGTCAATGAATGTGCCTGAGAAACCACAGAATTTGTTGCATCAAGATTTAGCCATGGAATTAATGACAGACTTAAACGCTGAACTACCACTGTAGAACTCTAGTAGCCCTTCTTTGATGCCAGAAACATTTGATTTTATTAGAGCTCACTGCCAAAGTCCAAAGCTAAACAATGTCGGAATTAACTTTGATGGAGGTGCCAGCGAGATAGCTTTACACGATAACTCACCTGCAATATCAATAACAAGAGAAGCAAAAAACGTGTCACCAAGCCCAGAGACGGAATTCGATGATTAAGACGCTGATACCAATTGAAAATCATGATCTGGTTGGTAACAGACAAACGCCAAGCTCTTCTTCTGACATTGATAGTGAGAACGCAGAAAATATCAAACCCATAACTCACAAAAGAAAAGCAAATCTAGATAATTGGGACCGCAACAAGCTTTAACTATTGCGCAACTCGGGACAGGAATACAAAACTTTCAAAAATAAACTCTTGGTACTGATTCTCAAGGCTATGTCCGTTATCTTAGTTCTTCTACGTATCTCCTCATTTCTGATTCGATCCCGTAGAGAAACACCTAGCATAGCCCTTTGTGTGATTTTGAGCTTCATTATAAGGCCCATAGTAAGAGACCATGTTTCAGATCCGTATGTCATCACTAGTAACACACACTGGTTGAAGACTTTCGTCTTCAGACACTGAGGTAGATGAGATGAGAAGTTACTCTTGCGCAATTTCCCGAACGCTGCCCAGCCGAGTTGGATTCGTCGATTGACCTCTTTGTCGAAGTTGGACCTACCAAATTGGATCACTTGTCCCAGGTAGACGTACTCGTCGACAATTTCGAGAGTTGAGTTCCCAATGGATACTGGAGTGAGTACAACAAGGGAACTCAACATGATTTTCGTCTTCTCCATGTTCATTTTAAGACCCACTGATTGGGAGACCCGGTCAAGGTCTTCGAGCATAGTGCCAAGATTGTCCAGCGTCTTTGCCACAACGACTATATCATCAGCAAATCGGAGGTGTGTGATGTATTCGCCATTAATATTGATGCCGATTCCTTCCCATTCCAGAAGCTTGAAAGCGTCTTCCAATGCCGCCGTGAACAGTTTCGGAGATATCACATCTCCCTGTCTCACACCTCTCCGCAGTGGAATCGCCCTCGTGTTCTGCTTCTGTACTCGGACTGACATGGTGGCGTTATTGTAAAGGCACTTTAACACCTCTATATGCAGCGGTGCCACATAGACTAAAGGTCTATATGGCACCGCTGCAGAGACTGAAGCACCGCCCAAGTTTCGATCGAATCAAAGGCCTTCTCATAGTCCACAAACGCTAAGCATAGAGGCATATTATACTCCTCGGACTTCTGTATAATTTGCCTAAGCGTATGGATGTGGTCTATGGTACTATAGCCTTTTCGGAAGCCGGCTTGTTCGGGAGGCTGGAAGTCATCAAACCTACGTGCGAGACGATTCGTGATGACCCTTGAAAACAGCTTGTAGACATGGCTCAGGAGTGAGATGGGTCTGTAGTTCTTCAATAAGGTTTTGTCTCCTTTTTTGTAGAACAACACCACGACACTCCTGTTCCACGCCTCGGGCGTGATGCCCTCCAGCAGAACGGAATTAAAAAGTCTCTGTAGGACTTTAAGTACCGGTGTTCCACCCGCCTTCAGAAGCTCTGCTGTGATTTCGTCCTCGCCAGGTGCCTTGTTGTTTTTGAGCTGTTTAAGGGCCATCCTAATCTCGTAGAGGCTGATGTCCGGGATGTCTTCGGTATAGTGTCGGGTCAGGATAGCTCGTGGGTCTCTAGCCGAGCTATCAACGGGTTTTGCTACTGAGGTGTACAACTGCCCATAGAACCTTTCGATCTCCGTCAAAACTTCTGCTTTCGTCGACGCTACACTGCCCTCCTCCGTCTTAAGTTTCGTCAACAGACTTTGCCCAATAGACATGTCCCTTGCAAATACTTTGGAGCCTTGGTTCCACTCTATCGTTCTTTAACACTATTAGAGTTTAAGCAACGAATGTCGTGTCGCAGGGACTTCCATATTTGTCTATTGAGGTGCCTGTAGTTTTCAGCATTAACGGAGATCTGCAGTGCCATAGATCGACGTTTTGCCATAAGGTCGAGAGTGTGGGCCGACAGTTTGTTATGTCTATTTTGACGGTCAGGCCTAAAATTCTTAGACCCCACCGTTTGAACAGTTTCCACAAACCCGTTGTTAATTTTGTCCACTGTAACGCCATTTTCTAGGCAATCAAAGCGGTTTAACAACTCGAGTTGAAAGCTTGAGCACGAGTCGGTCGGAGCGTGGACTTCATCAGGCAGGATCTTTCCAATTTGACATTTATATTCAATGTGCCTCGAACCATTTGGTGATCGCTACCGGTTTTCACCCTGTTGATCTCGGAGACATCATTGAATAACCGTCTCTTGGAGGTCATGAAGAAGTCAATCTCGTTTCTCGTGAAGCCGTCGGGACTCAACCTGGTCCACTTCCTTTGAGGCGGCTTCTGGAAGAAAGAGTTCATCGCAAAGAGTCCCTCCTTCTCCAGAGAGTCGGCCAGCCTCTGCCCCCTGGCGTTTCTTTTCCCGTATTCAAAAGGTCCCACCTTCAACTCATTCTCGCCTCGCTTGCCCAGTTTTGCGTTGAAGTCCCCCATCACAACAGTAAAATAGGTTTTGGAAGTATGTATGGCTCTACTTACGTCCTCATACATTTCCTCCACCTCTTCATCCGGGTGTGCTGAGGTCGGTGCATGTACCTGTATGACCTTCAGCGAATACCTCTTGGATATTCTGAGTATAAGATATATCACCCTGCTCGACACACTCTCGATGGTCAGATTGTGACGACGTAGAAATTGTCTTATCCTCCGACAACTGTGGTGGAAAAGGAAAAAACTGCATTCTTGTACGCTGTTTCTAACTATAATATCAAATCAATCACACACAAGTTTTAAGTGGTCGGGCATACACAAAATGAAGGCGACGTGAGCCATTCATTGATTGAGAAAAACATCAAGAAAGCCTTAAAGTCCAATCCCATCTACCTACCATCACAGTATGCCACATCAACTGCCAGAAAATTGGCACAGCCATTCAAGGTGCATGAAATAGATCTTGATTTCCTTTTTGATCTTAAAGATCTCGTTGATATCACTGAAACCAATTTCAATGTGAACACTGAGTGAGACAAGTTTAATTTTAACGACATTTGTATAATTCGAGTAGAAAAGGATTATCCGGGAGTGTATCACTACAAAACGTCTAACAATACCGAGTTGCTATTCTGATTTTTATTTAAAATTTAAACATGAAGACTAATTTTTTATAAGTTCTTTAGTTCCTTAGTTATATTAGGCACATTCAGAAACAAGTTATGGACAGGGATTTTATAATTTACCGAAACCTTATAAGCTACGTTTTTTTTTAAATGACACTACCTTATTTTTTTCTATATTTGAAATAAATAATGAAAACTTTAGTGTTCCTAACATTACTAGATAATATTTGTAAAAACTAAAACAAACAACTCTAAGAAACTC
Source organism: Pyrausta purpuralis (assembly GCA_963924145.1). Lineage (NCBI taxonomy): Eukaryota > Metazoa > Arthropoda > Insecta > Lepidoptera > Crambidae > Pyrausta > Pyrausta purpuralis. Next base: position 14,001,737 of record OZ001654.1, read on the forward strand.
AACGATTTTTTATACACTATTTTAGTTTACAGTCTGGCATTAAAGTAAAAATCAAATATTTTTTTATACAATATCGGCACAACTATAAATCATCATTTTAAGTGCTTAATAATACGACATTAGGATTATTTAATGCAGATTCATTAAATATGGCTATCATCATTGTAAACCCCATACAGTGGGCAGAAAAAAATTAAATGTAAGCGCGCACCCATTTCTGAAAACTTTTACGCTTATATCTCAAAACCGTTATAATGTACTTGTGCCGGTACTGCATTCAGTGAACGATATAGCCCTAAAGTAGGAGTAGACCTAAGGGAGAGCTGCTTCTCCCACTGCGTTGAGATGATAACGTTGTAACAACTTTTTGTCTATACTTTTATATATTCTAATATTATACAGCTAATAAGATTTTTGTTTGTTACAACACGCTTATCAGTAACTACATCTGGTTCAATTAGGAAAATCATGTTTGTATTGGATAGCTTATTAACGGGAAAGGCTATAGGAGTAGTTCAATGGGTTCAGGTGATAAAAATCACGCTTCTGCCTATGGGAACGGACAAAAACCAAACGCGCGCAAGACTCGCGTTCGGCACCTAGTAAATAATAAACGTCAATTTGTCTTTAAAAAGTTTATTGCTTTTGAACTTCTTGTAGCTATCTCTTTAAATTTTATTTTTTTCTTTAAAATGAATGAAGTAAGTACAAATAACATAATCTTAATCTAATGGTCCCTGCTTGCAGGAATGTAATAGTATCTATCAGCCGCCTTTTGGCGACACATTTTATTAAATAAAAAATAGTACAAATTGATTGTTTTTTTCTACGTAAATTGATTCTAGAAATAAAAGTTTAATGTCATCAATTAATTTAACAATATGTCCAATTGATAACTGATAACTTGAGGCGATAAATAAGAAGTACAAGTTGGTTGGTAATTAAGTAATATTGCAGTAAGTACTTTTAAACGCAATACTTTTATTTTGTTTACGTGTATTGCATTGTAATCTGTCACTATAATACTATAATAGGTTAACGAATACGTAAGTACTTAGGCATGATTTTACATTAATGAATACGATGACAACGTGGCGCACGATTTCTAGTACTAATTAGTACTAACAACTATACTTGATGAACACTTAACCTATAAACATTTTGTACCAAACACGAATTTATTTTGATAAATTAATTACCTATTTTTATAAATAGTGACAATACTGATTTCGTAACAATTATATTGTAAATTTAAAAATTACGACTAACAACACATATGTAATACTTGTGGCCTACTTATATGCCTTCGTATTGGTAACAACATCTACATAAGACTAACATGTTAAGACTTTATAGCGAGGTTTCCTTTAAGGCATCTATTTATAAGTTTAACTGTTATATCACATCCGTGCAACTAAATTCTACGTTTAACTTACTCGCTAGTTATGATATTATTCACTGTTTTCAAGAGTATAAGTATACTTTTTAAATTGCGTAGAAAATACGTAAACTGGAATAAAATATATTTTCATGACAAGATAATTGCCAAGACTTTAATGTAAATGCATGGTGATTGGATATAGTACATACATTTTACGGACGGTACAAATGTACTTCAAGTCTGTAGAGCTCTATAACCACATATTGATATTTGTGACTTCCTCGATTAAAGCAAAACATACGTCCTCTTCTGTGATCTTTCCGTAGGCATGAGGCATTTAAATTTTTTACAGACCTCCCTCTGCCTGGTTGGCTGGATTACTGCCTACCGTAGCTAAAATATTCAAAAAATATCACTAGCATGTCTTTTTAACTTGAAAGTTGCATCAGTATTTTTTATGTTAAGTTACGTTGGCGTTTCGTTAACTTGATATTTTTATCACAATCGTATATATTAGATTTTACTAAATAAACTATCGTAGGTTCCATGAAGATTTTGAACAACGGAAATTACGAAACCTGTGATGATCGAGTGTGCTGTGGGCTTTGAGCCCTCTAAACTAGATTATAGTCTAACGAAGGTTCGGAATATCAGTTGGCGATTTTAAAATTAATTCCTATATATCATATAAACCTCTCATAATGGGGGCATTATCCCAAAATGAAGGGACAGCATCGGTTACGCCGCCGCAAGAGTTTTTGACGCACACCACATAAAAATATACACCCCAGTAAAATTGCACATAGGCACATAATTAAATAAAATATCTTCTTGGTTTGAGTATGTTACAATATTGAAGGTGACAGTTAACGAATACGAAAAAAGTTTACGGATCGATCTGATTTTCTTAGTCGAATAAAAAAATATTTTTGACTTCTCAGGTTCACCACTTCTATGCATTTCAATTTCGTCAGTGCGGATTTTTGTACATGTGAATAGATTAGTTGGCTTTTTAGGTTTTAAACGGTTAAACTCGCAATCGAATTGCAATACGAGATAAGTTCGATTGGCGTTAGATTCGCTACCAAGAATCCTGAACATTAAAATTAGTATAGGCTACATATTTTGAGCGTACTTCGCAGTTTAACTTAGGTTTTGACACTCATATGAGCTATTTATTCAGGCAACTCGACGGAGTGTACAAATACTACAATGCCATACAGAAACGGTAGCACTGCCAGAATGTACTACACGGTTGCGTAAACTGTCCATTCCGTTTGGGGTGTGGATGTGATGTGCGCGTGGGATCATGTGAGTCTGTTGGGCTGCACCGTGATTGGGGCGGGGGTGCTGAAGGCGGTGGGAGTGGTGGGGGCCGCGGGGGACGATGGGGCCCCCGGCGTGGTGGGGTCGCTGGCTTCCGCGTCACGCTCCACGGTCTCCTCCTCGTCGATGATGGAGATGTCGCGGATGGATGGCCGGTGTGATCTGCGCCAACCTGTAACACGACAAGAATAGGTATTAGTTACATAGAACATTGATTCCCTTTTGGGCTTTCCAATATAAAAGGTCAAAGTTAGGGCGCTTAAGAGGGCTCATTATTTACTTTGTCAAAAAATAGATATAAATTCATTTGGCGTCGGTGCATGATCTCAAGCTTCAACAATAGTCACATCATTCACCGACTCTAGAATTTGTTTCTTCTAGTCAGGTTTTTTAAAAGTGAAGTCCTTTTTTCGGTAATTATTATTTGCAGCAGTTAAACTGTTAGCTAATTCTACCAAGTTTAACAACAGCGCTGGCATCACCTTTGGCTAGGTGCTCGCCCTTAAACACATTCCTATCAATTAATTGAATGTTATAATATAGTTTGTAATGCTGTTGGGGACACAAATGACGTTTCATGATTATCTATGGATTCAGGTGTTTCTTGAATGAAGATACTAATCTAACATAACAGCTGATACAACAATTTAAACGCAAACATGAGAGTTTATTGCGCAAGTCATTACTATCAGTTTTATTAGTAATGCGTATGAATAATATCTAAGAATACGAAAAGTTGTAAAGAAATCTGCAATACTCCTTATTTTACTGAAAGAAGCGACTATGATGATGCTATAGTCGTTATTAAGGCAAATGACGGACTTCATTGAACCAAAATACAAGTAACGTAAGTACCTTCAAGAACAGGCGGTTTGGTGGTCTTGGACAGCAATCGGGGGCCAGTAAGCGTGATGACAATGGCACCTATAGGCGCCGTGATCACAATGGACAGAATGCAGATCGTAGATACGATCTCCGCGTACCCTCGTAGAACCACCAGCTGCGATTCCTCTACGCCCACCATCTTGCCCACCTCGTCGATCGCGACCGGGCCTAAGGCAGCCTATAAAAATGCGCATAATTTAGAAACAAGTTTTAGAGGACCAAGCAAAATGTGTTTTCTTATTTATTTTGAACCTAATGTCAAGTGAGTGAGGTTCAACGTAGTATTGAAGACACTGGCCGTTACAAAAAAAAGGTTTACTATAAGAACAGTTTTTTTTTATTTCTTTCAATAAATACCCTACCATTCCTGGTCTCAATCCATTATGTTTTTTTATGTTTTAGAATCGTGTTTATCATAAAGGTGATTGGGCATATCGATTACTAGGAATCGCTGGAAGATCGTATGCCTAAGTGCAACATGACATGTACTGTTTTAAGGTATACTTATTCATAGGATCACTTTGTTGTCCGTCCGTCCGTCTTTCCCCATCATTTTTCGCAGGAACACGTGGAGGTACAGGCTGGATTTATATCAAATACTAAAGTCTACTGACTATTGAAGCTGTGAAAAAATCTTACTTCTAAACCCAACGTAATCAAAACATAAAGCCGTAAGCCAATCGCAAGAAACGATACGATGATATAGCTATACGAAGATAAGATGATATAGCCGTTAATAGCGCAGAATTCCGTCTCGTAAGGGAATTAAAATCTACAGAGTACTTCCCGTAAACTCAGAATAGTGAAATTTGAACAAAATAACAGTACAGGAGGCGTATTACGATCAAACTTTAGCCGTTCAATTTCCAGGCAGCTCAATTCCGATCCAGTGTAAAAGAATATTATCGATATAATAATATTTTAATAATACTACAATGGTGCGAATATTAATATTTAGGTGATTTTATTACATTAATATCATAAGTATTATGCGAAATCGCAATATAAATTGCTAATTTGACAGTAAAGCTAAGCCGCTAACCAGTCAAAACTGCATCGCAATACGCGCCCAGATAAAGGTAAGATTGCGAAATACGGAACCCTCGGTGCGCGATTCCGACTTGCCGGTTTTTTATAAATGAACGCCTGACATTTGTTTACGATATCACCTTATGGCTGCGGCTGAGCATGGCTGACTTTCAAACTTTTATTTATTTATTATACACATTATATTAATAAGCTTTACCTGTACAGTGGCTTTAGCCATCCACGACAGCCCGACGAAGATCTTCTCCTTTGTGTTGAGGTTGCTGCGGACTCCACTGATGCTGGTGACGATGGCTCGAAGCACCATACACGTCACTAGGATCCCACTCCCGTATAGCACCAATTCCATCGGCAGCTCTGAAATCTGATAACATATACACGAAAATGAAAATGAATAATATTTGATTTGCAACAAATTACATAAAGTTTGTTAGTTGTAAAATGACTCTTTTAGATAGATATATAAACCTGTGCCGGAGTGCTTAAAATAAAACCTCTCATTATGTTTAATTTTAGAATAACCCTAAATTATTTAATACACCTTATGGAATCAAATTTTTAATGTAGGTACTAATGAATTGAGTACACACCGTTTTAAAATCTGTGCACTGGCATAGCCAAGCCCTGCGTTGTTATAGAGTTGTGATCGGTAGTAATGTTCTACTAGGTAACTAAGGTTTATCAGTAGGTACATATAGCAAGCATTAAAACATGTGTATAACAGTATTTCCAGTAAAGTTCAACTTAATAATAAACTTGCAATAAATGTATTTGAATTATATCTCCACTCTTTCTATCTTTACATTGTTACAAAGTAACAAGCAGTTATCCACTTCGCAATTTAATTTAATTTCACTTAAAACCTGATTTTTCGCGCACTTTACAGCGTCCGTATCACAGGTAGACTACCTTATACATGACCACGTACGCTGTATTCGATTTTTGCCATATCCTTAGCTGTGCAAGCAAAGAGATCCAGAGCTCTCATCAACTGAAGTCTTATTTATGAAATTCAACTATTTATCGCTATATTTTTAGTGGGTAACAAGCCACCACCCAGTGGCGTAACGTATGGAACCCTTAAGCAGAGTAAGCATTTCGCACCAAGAATTTTAAAAGTAAATTATCTGTCTGTCACATTTTCCAAACTATTACAAGCAAATAAAATTAAAATCGCATTCATTTTTTAATCAGAATGAATTGAAGCCTTTATAATGAGAGAATGGCAGAATTGATACAGCAAAAATTTAAGTAAAGAGGAAAACGCTAAGAACCAAATAGAACTATTCAACCTCGTGCGAAGTAAAATGTGCAAAAGAGTATATTTGGTGACGGCCCACGGGAATAGTGCTCGTGAGCCTAAGTTTGTGCATCCATAAATATAAATATAAAAAACTCAATCACTACAACAGCTGATGAAGACTTCAGTTTTACTAAAGTTTCTGTCTCTATGGACAATACTGACAGGTCTGGCTGGCGATCATGACCCGTCGAAGTTCATAGGTATTTTTAATATCAGTTTTGTATCGTAGGTATTTATTTTTGCTTATATGCGCACTTTGTGGGCCCGTGCCCCAGGGGCCCCGTATTACTTATACTGCAGATGGTAGTGTAACAATAATAATTATGATCTAAAACTTAGTATTTATTCAAGTGTAAAAATATGGCTATATTTCCACGTTTAAATTAACGCTATTGAACTGGGTTTCCAGATAGTTATACGAACATTATATGGCTTAGTAGCGTTATACTACAAACATGTTGTTGGAATTTTTGCCAATACCTTTTATGTAACGTTGCCATCAGTATTATGGATCTACTAAGTACGCGTTGAGAATGCACAGAGAAGGACAAGGTATATTTAGCCGTAGTTTTATGAAAAATGAAGCTAAGGACCGTGATTAGCGCGGTAAAATAGTTTGTTGCAATTTTTAGGGTTCTGTAGCCGAATGGCAAAAAACGGAACCCTTAGGAGTTGGAGGAGTTTCGTCAAGTCTGTCTGTCTGTCCGTTCGTATGTCACAGCCACATTATTCTGTAACTATTAGCATCACACTGTTGAAATTAGGTAGAAAGATGTATACAGTTAACCACTTTACGATTCTTATACAAACAATAAGAAATGATGATATTTAAGGAGGAGCGGGGCTCCCATACATAAAACTAGAACCGAAAATTTTTTTAGTCAATTCTAGGCGTGTGGGGTGTCTATGGATAGGTATTTTAAAATGATATAGAAGTCCATAAAACTATTGTCTTTTAAAGTCTAACGTTTCATAGATAGACGCTGCCAAAGTAGTAAAATGGGCGTCCCCCCCTCTAACTTCTTCACGTGTAAATTTTGAAAAAATATATATAATGCAGATCTTACAAATACACGATAAATAGTTCGGACGGGATCGAACGAAAGTAGTTTTTGAATAATAGCACATTTTCAAGAACCGCAAACATAACTTTTTCCTTCATACTAACACTATGAAAACCAGAGTTATATTTGGTGTCCACAAAATACTGTTGAATTTTGGGTAAGTGGAAGTAAGTGGATTCCCTAATTCAGTTAAACTTGGACGGAACCCTCAGTGCGCGAGTCCAACTCGCACTTGGCCGGTTTTTTAACATAGATTCAGAGAGGTGTTTTTTATGTGAGAGAGTTAGTAACTTACAACAATTTGGGCGCCAGTGATGGAGAACAGCATGGGCTCGAAAAACATCCAGAAGATCTCGAAGGCGGTAGCCACGGGGTTGTCCTCCAGCTCCCAGCCTAGCTCCGCCCAGTTCTTGCATGCAACGAACGCGAACGCGATTACCGCAAGTGGCCCTAGAAATAATAAAATCAAAATTTGAATTACATCAAATATAGGTATACGAATAATGGGCAGCGATCGACTTCGAATTTACCATGATGATGATTATTTTATAGCAACAAAAGATAATGCTTTTTCAAAGTGATCACAAACTTCTTTTGATATGTAATTAATGCGACTATCCTTTTGATCATGACGACACTGGCACCAGGCGGCGATAAATATGCCTGTAAAGACTACGATACACATGCCTGTAGCTGACACACTGTCATGCCAGATACTTGCATGTGCCATCTACGTACTATGTGTAGGGAGACGCTTACTAGTATGCAATGTCAGGGGGTAAATATAGGCACATATACAAGGACGCAAATTGATATATTAGGATATGCCAGAAACTGGCATGCAAGCTACTAGTCATGCCTTAAAAAGGAACAGTAGCTTGCATGTCAGTTACTAGCATGTGAAAGTTAAGCAATTTGCATCCTTGCATGCCTAGGTATAATACCGTTGAATGATCAAATGCGCCAGTTTTACAGCCCCTTCGCGTGTATCACATTTAATGCCAGTAAGCGTCCTATATATAGAAGTAGATGGCACGTGCAAGGAGTTGGTATGCTAGGTGCCAACTGGCATGTGCATCACCGCCTTTTATATAACTTTTTATAGACAAACTAAACCCTATGCATATTAAGTGGAAACATAACAATGACGTTATCCATACAGCTCAAAGACAATCGTTTCTCCAAAATGTTTAGATACTTATTTGCAAAACTTAAAATTATGGGAATGGAATTTTCAGGCGACATTGTGTCTCTGTTGTTTTATTGCGTCTACACACATGTACCTATAACAAGGCATTGTTCAGGAGAAAGCGAACCGCAGTGTGCCGCGGAAAACAATTATCCGACGCTATTGACTACACACGGCTAAGTTTTACGATTGTTAGTACTAACGTGGATATCTGTTTGTAAATTCTGCGTAATGGCGCTCTACGTCGCAATCATCGGGCTTATGATTTATTTACCCATCAGATAGGACTTTATAACCAAAACGGTAGCATGCTTTGCCTGATACTCGTACGAGGGTCAAACTGAAAGTTCTTAGAACTGGCCACTTATAAACAATATAATAAAAAAAATATTCTAAAATTTGAAAATAGAACTCTTTGCCAATATTACTGAGTATATATTTCATTCATTTGTCATTTGTTTTACGATTTGGCGGCAAATTGAAAATTGTCTGTGTCACGTCAACATGAATTTAACACGAGAAAATTTTCGTGCAATGATTTTTTATGACTTTCGATGTCATTTAAGTCAACAAGAAAGTTATGATAGACTACGATTGGCCTTTCACGATGAAGCCCCATCTCGTGCGACTGTTTACAACTGGTTTAATGAGTTTAAACGTGGTCGCACTAATCTCACTGATGATGTACGTGAGGGACGGCCTTCTACGGCGACGACTGAAAATAACATCTGTGTTGTGCGGCGTATGATAGAGACTGACAAAAGAGTGACCTATCAGCAGATTCGGACAAGCTTAGGCATCGGTATGAGTCAAGTGCACAAAATCCTCCACGAACATTTAGCGGTCAGGAAGCTTTGCGCCCGGTGGATACCTCATAATTTGACTAAGGCTCAAAAACTCCATCGTGTGGATTGGTGCCGTAAAATGATTGAAAGATTTAACGGAGGTGACTCAAATGCTGTGTTCGACATACTAACAGGTGACGAAAGCTGGTATTACTGTTATGATCCTGAAACCAAAAGACAATCTGCTCAGTGGGTGTTTCCTTTCGAGGAGTTGCCAACTAAAGTGAAGAGAGATCGAAGTGCGGGAAAAAAAATGGTGGCCTCGTTCTTTGGAAGGATAGGTCATTTCGCAACAATTGTGTTAGAGGATCAAAAAACAGTTTCTGCAGAATGGTACACTACCAATTGTTTGCCACTTGTCTTGGAAAAAGTTCGAGAGAAACGACCTAGCAGTAGGATCCTCCTTCACCACGACAACGCCTCGTCGCACACCGCCAAGCGAACGATCGACTATTTGGCGACATCAAACGTTGAATTACTGGGTCACCCGCCGTATAGCCCCGACCTCGCGCCTTGTGATTTTTATTTATTTCCAAAAATTAAAGAAAAACTTAAAGGAAAGCGGTTTATGAATGCTGAAGAAGCGGTGGCTGCGTATCGCGATGCCATTGAAGAGACCCCTAAGGACGAGTGGGCAAAGTGCTTTTCCCAGTGGTTCCATCGCATGCAGCGGTGTATTGACGTCAATGGACAATATTTTGAAAAGATATAATAAAACTAATAACTGGCTAATGTAATCAGTTTTTGATTTTCTAAGAACTTTCAGTTTGACCCTCGTACCTACCTAGGTGACTGTTGTAAAAAAATAAACAATTTCATCGTATTTTTTATTTTTACCGGCTGACTTATATATTTATAGGCAATATTTTTTGGGAGCTTTCTGTAGGGTGGGTCGAAAATAATGACATAATTTGAGTATATTGTAATGTATAGTATTACTTGTTCTATTTGTATTTATTTATTTAACTTATATTATCATTACATGATTTATACTGATAAAGGTACTTATTTAATTATGACTACGAGTATAACACCTTCGTCGAAGGTCAATCCTATGTCCTATTCTTAGTTTGATTTAATTCAAGAAAGAAACATTTGAAAAGCACCCAATTGCCGAATTTTGTATCTTTTAGTATTTATGTAGTAATAGTGTTCCGTAGTCAACAAGGAACTTTTATATCGTCATATTATCCGTCTGTCTGTCCATCTGAGGCTTAGCTTAGAGACCTTTAGTTCTAAAATTCTGTCATTTGGTTGTGTTCATGTTTAGACTTACCGGCGCCACCCCAGCCAACTTCTTCTGATCCTAGCACAAAGAAGAGGCCACCAGCCAGTAGCAACAACACTCGCAGTGGCACCAGGAATGCGTCGTTCCTCTCAGGAACAAATTTTAAGATGTATCCGCAGAGCACACCGACCGCTATTCCGACTATGATACTAAGGGGACCCTGAAAAAAAAATCTTTTATGAGAACAGGGGAAGAGTACACACACAAATCTATAGCAGTATACGCACATATCGACCTTATCAAAAGCCCTTTTTCCCTTATCATGCTGAATATTATATTATCAAGGTGCGTATTATAATATTAGTGTGACGCGGCTGACTTCACTAAAAGCTTTGCTACGATTTCTTGAGTTGGCTTGTTTCAAATGCTAAAAGTATGTTAATATTTGTTTAAACTTCTGTTGATTATATAGAGCATTTATTCTTAGATGTCAGAAACATTTTACTTGTAGTACTCGTTGTTGTAATGAAAGTTGTTTGACAGTTAATCCGATAAGTTGTAAACAAAGTTGCCATATGAGAAAGTAGTAATACAAGTGTAACAGAACTCTAAATTCGTAAGTGACACACATTTAAAACTCATCAAACGAATAGCTTAACTTATATTGATTACCAATAACACGCTCAAGAATTCTCGTTTTGCAAAGTCAAAGTTTTCCAAGTAGTAAAATAAAAAAATATTGATTGTATGTTATTAAAAGAAAAATATAAATCAGTCATTCTAATGAGTAGTTAGGTTTCTACCTGGTATTGGTCACATCTAAATAAATTCTACACACGTAATTGTTTCACAGTTCATAATTAATCTGCCAAGAAGGTATAGTCTTTCCCTGGAGATGTATTGTAAGATACGATCGTCTAATATACATATATTAACAGCACACAGGTTAAAATTAACACCAGTGTAATCAAGTAAGAATAAAATATCCTAACTCATATGTATAGTGAACGGCTTACGAGTCCATTTTAAAAGAGAAACGCAAATCGATCTGCAAGTTAGCCGTTTGGCAAACGTATACTAGAGGTCAAAATATATTTCCTTGACCCGAAGTACCTGAAAAAGTCTTCGGTAGGAGGAGGGCGCTGGTTCACTATATATTTGAATGGAAAACCTAAAATGAGTTCGAAAGTAGAACCATGTTAGTATGTGGTTTTGAAGAATACAAACATTCTAAACGAACTCTAAGCTGTCCATGGTCGTTTTTTTTTTTGCCTACAGCTTCCACTAGTAGGAAATAGAGTCTACAGGACTTAGCAGCTTAGTAGACATAGTAGCTTCGGTCGTAGACAGAAGCTTTTACGGTACTTGCTATTATACCTCTTACGAATGTGTTAATCAACATTTTTTATTCATTTTTTGTTTACGCGAACGCGAGCTCGCTGTTTTGGTTTGTGAGAATTTGAGTATTTAGAAAAATGGGAAATCTGATATAGTCGTAAAAGAAAATTAACGGAGTGTTGTTAGATTTCTAGTGTAATGTCATTATACTTACCTACAGCATACCTACATGATTTCGAGATATAAAATGAACTATTTACTTTATAAATTTCACTTGTTAAAAGAGCAACTGGGTCCGATAAAGAACGAAACCTGTGTTTTATACTATCCGGGAGTATGCCTAATACCACAAGCCACTGACACATTAGCAAGCTTATTGAACGTGCTGCCTTTAGGCTGTTTGTACAAAACATTAGACAATTATGTAGGTAAATACTTTAGTTCATAACTGCTTACTTGAATGATGTTCATTGTAAGCGAAGAGGTTGAGAACATGAGCGAAGATACGATCCCGAAGATAGCGACACTGGCAGCGTCGTCGATGCCGGAGACAGCCAGCACCAAGGTGGGGATACCTTTGGAGACACCGTAGCCCTTCTCTCGAAGCCTGAACAGACATGGCACCACTACTGCAGGAGACACAGCCGCTATGATTGCGCCTAAAAGGAAAGCTGCAACAAAAAATCAAAATTACATTCCTGAAAAAAATTTCATCATATTTAGAGCGTTAGTAATCACAGTATTGTTTTTCTCACATTACTTTCTGTGAAATGCTGTTTCATGGTTCTTGATTTATTATACCTTTAATGGCATACAAATCAATATTAAAATAGTTTGTCCGCATAAAAGTAAACAAAGTAATATTGGTGCTCATAAATAAGTGTGGAAAATATTATAGCACGGTTCTCCATCATAATTATAATTAGATTTAAAAAAAAAAAATAAGAAATGTGAGAAAATTGAACAAATAAGGTTTCATATGACTTAGAAAACCAAAAATGCAATGCTTACCCCAATCCCAGGGCAAGCCGAGAAAGAAGTGGGACAGAACAGAACACAGCACGCATTCAAACGTCCACGGAACCAATGCCAGCTTGATTACCGTGAAGAACAGCTTCCTCATCGCATTCGGATCCAAATCCAAACCCGCTCGAGTTAAAATAATCGTTAATGCTATTTTTCTGAAAACAAAAGCACATCGTCAACATATATTGTTCACTCGAAAAACAGTTTCAAATGAAGATGAATGCAACTTACCTGATGATAGAACAGACTTTTAGGTAATCTTTGTCGAAGTTGACAAAGCCGATGTTTTTCAGCGCAACGCCCACGATTAGCATTCCTATGAGGGCCGGCAGCGTCGTGATCTTCAGCATGAGCCAGCCACCGAAGTGTGCCGCGATGGTGATAGCCGCCAGCGTGAACAGCTGGCCGCCGGGCGCGACTGTATCTCCCATCACTATCCATACTATCATCCATACCAGTATTCCTGACAAAAGAATATCAATAGTTAGCGAGTTGGCAGTCCAAAAACATCACTTTGTTTAAATTTTCATATTACAAGAAGGAGGAATACGATTATTAAAAGCATCCATTTTGGAATCCACGGAATTATTCATAGCGATCAGTCGTCATTGAGAGTAAATTAACTCGCTCATAAAGCATGGAGGACCAATTTTTCTCTAACAAAGATAATGACTGCGAAATAAAAGTATTTGGCACTCATCATATTTATCTCATTTAAATGGCTCTATAGCTAATTAATAATTACCTATGACGAACACCGAGAGGGTCTGTGCAAACTGTCTGTAAGAAGGACATAGAGGGTAGGGGCATATTTTCTGCCAGTTACGTGGCTCCCACGAGGGAATCCCGGAGTCTTCTTGATGACACTTCGCGCAACAAGCGTACCACCACGATCTGAAAAAGAATTTAAGTGTAAGACTAACTACCTTAACTTACTGACCTAACTGACTTAACTATTTATATTTCTTGCTTTGTTCAAGGAATTTTATGAGAGGATTGAATCAAATTGATGTTACCTTTCAACGTGTTCGCTTTGCTGTGACAATGCCTTTTTCGAATAGATTGAGGATGTAGTTGAGTATTTCTTGTACCTGCCCTCGATGTGTGTCGGTCGGTCTGAGAACAAGCAGACGAATGAGAAGTCGGTCAATGTTGCTCAACTTTGATCGATGAAATTATCCATGTGAATCAACATCTGGCTGTTACTCGCTCCATATGTTTGTTCATGACATTCCGGACGATTGTTTTTATTGATACAATCGTTATTAAAATTTATTGATCGTTTTTGTGTAATCCATTGCATATTCTGTAAGGTGCAACTTCAATCAAAGAGAAAAGTAGAATTTTAACTGTACAGTCAACAGTACCATTGACCTACCCCAATCTATCTTTCATCTTAAGGATAATCACAATAGAGTTGAATACTGGATCAGTCAATAAGCTGCCGAGTGTATCACAAGTGTAAAGAAAGCCTTTTACCCCAAGAGGTGTCCATGTCGGCTGCCATGGCATTGTGGAGGTTGCTCTTGCGGCGCGAAGGCCCTTCCGCCTGGGCTGACACGCGACCATTCCTGCTAAGAAGAGTTAATTTTTAAATTATACTGATAAATGAGAAAATATAATTAGTGGTGGGTGTTTTTTTTTTTTAACTTTAGTTACAAATTTATTCCAACAAATGTATTGGATGTAGTCCTATGCTTAAAACGAGCAGTTCTTGTTTAATTGTAAATATATAATCGATATTCTCGATCGCTACGGCTCCAACAATTTTCATGAAATTTGTAAATAGGGGGTTTTGGTGGAAAAACATCATTTCAATTACGTTTCGTTATTAAGTTTTCAGACAACCGGATTGTGGACACGGCGAAAAAAAAAACGACTTCAAAATCAAAATCCACTAAAAAGTGTAAAATAACTCTTCACTCTTAAAAGAAAAGGATTTTAGGCGAACAATTTAGGAGTCGGTGCCCTGATAGATGATGCTTGAAATGGCCAAAGCGATAGCACCGAATCCTAAAAGTATTTTTTCACCTTGTATCCCTTTAAAAAGTGAAATAATTTATTTTAGACTTATTAGTGCATTTTGGTTTTGAAGGCGGTTTTTACTTTTTTTAAAAGTCAATTTTAAGTGATTGGGTTGCACTTTTTGACTCTGTTCTTTAGCGCTTCAACACCCGAGGGGTTGCAGGCAACCGCATAACAATAGAATATTGTGTCTCGTTTACATACGCTTGAGGGATTAATAAGCTACAAACAATTTATCATAAGTACCGTCATAACAACCAAGATAAAGAGACAAGAGAGAGAACCAAGAGAAGAACCAACAAGATGGACAGACGACCTTATAAAGATCGCAGGATCAAACTGGATGCAGACCACTAGTGATCGGTCGCTGTGGAAAGCTGTGGGAGAGGCCTATGTTCAGCAGTGGACGTCCTTTGGCTGATAATGATGATGATGATGATGATGACCGTCATAAAATTCACAGAACTCCAAATCGTTTAGGAGTTGCACCATTAGCTCAGCTCCACACAATGTCGACTATCAGACGCAACAACAAGTCTACATTAAGATTCTAGTATGAAAACACTTGTTTTCTTCTTAAAGTGCTTTTCTTTTGATTGCACAATGATCCTCCCATCCTCAGATCCCGACTTGGCAACAATGGGACCAACTTGAAGGTATAACCTCTAGGTAGGCGAAAAAAAACATTCCAATCGGTTGCTAAATGACTGAAATATGAGGTAGCATAAATGATCTGAACCCCCGTATTCCTTAGTCACTAAACTGAAACATTACCAATTCATTAAGATACACAACCGTAGGCCAAATAATATATGCGTTATAGTAGAAACTTTTTTTTTTTTAATTTTGGTATTGAGCACCGAGGTAATTCGAAGATATTGCGGGGAAGTTTTGTTCGATAAATCAATACAACTTGATCGTCACATGTCATGTTTCGAAAAGATCATTTTTTTTTTACATTTTGCACTAGCAGCATATTTTCCTCGCTAAATAAATAACTTTACAGTTACATATTTATATTTATAAATTATGTGGAAGATGTAAAATGCATAATTCATAATGTAATAAGTTGTTCCATATCGGCCTTTACATAATTATTTTTCATTGCTAATAGCTCGCGATAAACATATCGGCACGTAATAACCGCAACAAGTATAGTTGGTAGGTAGGTATGTACGAGGGTCAAACTGAAAGTTCTTAGAACTGGCCACTTATAAACAATATAATAAAAAAAAAACTAAAATTTGAAAATAGAACTCTTTGCCAATATTACTGAGTATATATTTCATTCATTTGTCATTTGTTTTACGATTTGGCGGCAAATTGAAAATTGTCTGTGTCACGTCAACATGAATTTAACACGAGAAAATTTTCGTGCAATGATTTTTTATGACTTTCGATGTCATTTAAGTCAACAAGAAAGTTATAATAGACTACGATTGGCCTTTCACGATGAAGCCCCATCTCGTGCGACTGTTTACAACTGGTTTAATGAGTTTAAACGTGGTCGCACTAATCTCACTGATGATGTACGTGAGGGACGGCCTTCTACGGCGACGACTGAAAATAACATCTGTGTTGTGCGGCGTATGATAGAGACTGACAAAAAAATGACCTATCAGCAGATTCGGACAAGCTTAGGCATTGGTATGAGTCAAGTGCACAAAATCCTCCACGAACATTTAGCGGTCAGGAAGCTTTGCGCCCGGTGGATACCTCATAATTTGACTAAGGCTCAAAAACTCCATCGTGTGGATTGGTGCCGTAAAATGATTGAAAGATTTAACGGAGGTGACTCAAATGCTGTGTTCGACATACTAACAGGTGACAAAAGCTGGATTTACTGTTATGATCCTGAAACCAAAAGACAATCTGCTCAGTGGGTGTTTCCTTTCGAGGAGTTGCCAACTAAAGTGAAGAGAGATCGAAGTGCGGGAAAAAAAATGGTGGCCTCGTTCTTTGGAAGGATAGGTCATTTCGCAACAATTGTGTTAGAGGACCAAAAAACAGTTTCTGCAGAATGGTACACTACCAATTGTTTGCCACTTGTCTTGGAAAAAGTTCGAGAGAAACGACCTCGCAGTAGGATCCTCCTTCACCACGACAACGCCTCGTCGCACACCGCCAAGCGAACGATCGACTATTTGGCGACATCAAACGTTGAATTACTGGGTCACCCACCGTATAGCCCCGACCTCGCGCCTTGTGATTTTTATTTATTTCCAAAAATTAAAGAAAAACTTAAAGGAAAGCGGTTTATGAATGCTGAAGAAGCGGTGGCTGCGCATCGCGATGCCATTGAAGAGACCCCTAAGGACGAGTGGGCAAAGTGCTTTTCCAGTGGTTCCATCGCATGCAGCGGTGTATTGACGTCAATGGACAATATTTTGAAAAGATATAATAAAACTAATAACTGGCTAATGTAATCAGTTTTTGATTTTCTAAGAACTTTCAGTTTGACCCTCGTATTAAGTACCTACGGTACGGATATACGAGTAAAGTCGTACTTTCAAGGGTAGTTCAATGATTGCAATTAATACAAGTTCCTTTTATGGTTTCAATACCATGATCTTATAAAGTGAAGCAGCATCAAATAAAGTTTATTAATACGATTTTCCGATGGATTATGTACGCCTAATCGCAACTCACATTCGGTAGTGAAATATTGTAACAAAAATAGTAATAGTGGCTTCATTCATAGAATTTTTATATATTATCTATTAGGCGCATTCACTAAGTTAAAATGCTACGCTATTTTATTAAATACTAAATCGAGCACATGACTCACGGTTACCTAGAGTTTTTAATTTGTTTGTTCGTCTGCACTGAAGCCGTCTAAGGTTACGTACGCATGTGGTTAGTTCTGATTTCTGAGAATTGTAATGACATATTTTGACAGTATCAGCGATAAGGGTTGGTCAGAAGGACTGACAGATTTATATAAACTCAAAAATGTTTGTGCATCTATAACTTTTTGTTTAAGCTGCTTTTTGCAAATTATAATTTATTCAGAAAACTGTTTCCAGACTAGTATCCTAAAGTAACGATTTTCTGCCAGAATAACTTTTTACTTTGTTCAAAATGTAAACACTAATGTAAGAATTCAATTTCCTTTTACAAGGGTATCAAACAGGAATTCTAGGCTTTGACTTATACATTTTCCTCTCGCACAGCTTAAACTTTTCAGGCGTGTAAACAACTATCGTATCAAAAACCAGGTACAAATATATAATATACAATTTTCACTGTACATCTACCTTTAGTAGAGATAAATCAATGTTTGCTCACTGTCCGAAACTCATCCAATCTATAGTAATTTTCCACATGCAAAAGTAACATATGGAGTGGTAAATGTGAGCATTATAAGGCTGTCCAGTCTAACTACCTAGATTATTACTTTTATTACCAGTCTCCAAAATCCAAGATCGAATTATAAATTCTAGATGCTTCACACGAAACTTTCCGCGCCGAATCTCAGTCGAGCGTAATTTTTCAGCTCACGGGTAGGTTTAGTATTTGTTATTCGCTCACATCCAAGTCAAACACACGCGAAGCAACAGCGTCACAATGGATGTTCATGGTGATCAACGAGATTCTATGGCCATTGTCTACATTTGAACATAACTTCCTGAAAAAATGTTCAGGCGTGCTGACACGGCTCATTGTGTGGCGATCGCGATGCTGTATCGGTTTTCATTTATATTTCACTAAGCCTTGTTTCTAAATAGCGTGTTATGACGTTAAATTTTCTTCAAAAATAAATAGTTCTTTGTTTGTAGACTCTATTTGCTATCAGACTTCTGTTTCAGGTTTATGCATAGCCTGACGCTAATTTCATTTAAGTGTTACTAACAACTTATTTAAGGAAATGAGTAGCTTAATGAATACATTAAAAAAAAACATTTTTGAATAATTATATCACATTAACGAAACTATCACGATCATTATGATTTTACTGTAGTTTTCACATCAACATTACACTGACTCTACGTTGTAATGTTGACGTGAAAATGTGCAAGCACAACAATAATTCATTCATGAATGCTTTGTATTCGAAAATAGTAAAGCACGAATTTACCGTAAACCTACATGTTGTCATAGGCGATTATTTTGCTGATAAAGAAATTCTTATAGCGAAGAACACGTGTTAGTTATATGTATAAACGTGTAATTGTGAAAAGAAAGACGTGCAGAAAGGTTAATTATGGTAAACATGTCGCAGGGAGGTCGTCGGGTGAGATGGTACTGACTCAACTTTGGATAGGTTTCGCGATTTTGCAACTTTTGATTGATGTGTTTACAAATGTGCGAGTGGTCGAGACACTCCCAGCAAGGCGACGCATACGCACCCGCTTATTACCTATAAACACTCAATATTCAAGTTCTCATGCACTAGCTGCGGATTTCCAGCTATAAATGTCATGGCTATATAGCGTGGAAGTTAACACAGTATTAAAATTTATTGCAGGTGATATAGGTGAATTTCACAATTCTCTAATACGACTTCAATACGTAAGTACTTAGTAAGTATAGTAACAAGGATTTGAAATAAATTTAGAAACATTATTCTTGACATTGCCTATCCCTCTCCGATGGCAGAGTGGGCTGGGTATATTATGCTTTACAATGGGCATGTTTATGGTATAGCAAGTTTGATACGCTCCGTTAAATGTGATTAAGAATAAGATAAGCTGAACAACGTGTTGTGTTTGAAAAACGAGCTCTATTGTTAATCGTTAAGGTCATGGGGACCTATGTCATATGTGACAATAATAGTTTGCTCGTATTGAGGGTGTGATATTGAATCCAATTACCATAATTGCATGGTAAGTCAAACGAAATCACGTCACTGATACGCAAGAAATGAGCGTAGATGCGTTACCACCTTCAGTGTTTACCGTTTAGGTTATTGCAGAAATTGAATTGAAAGGAATTAACGCGTAGGCTCAGTTTAATTGGTGGCAGTCAGGGTCTATTTATTTTATCAATTTATCAAATGAATTTATTGTTTGGTGGCCAAAATGGTGTTTTGATAACATATATTATGTATCCATTTTATCCGTGACACTACCACGTGTTTGTACGAAATTTGAGTATTTGTTGATTAATGGTTATGGTTGTGCGGTCATGAAGCATGTGTGTGACCGAGTTGATAAGAGGGTATTTTAGTAGGAATAATAATTATCCTGTTTCCCTTGCAGAATAAAACGTGTAACGGTGTTTTGAGCGTTATTTACTTGTGCTTTTTTGCTTTTGTGAATAAAGGGAATATGTAAGTTTTACGAATTAATAAATGTTTATTTTTCATGGTAAATACTAGCAGCGGCAGAAGAAAAATAATAATATAAATAAACTTACCAATGCCGGTTAAGCGCGTCAGTTTCGAGGGATGAATCTGATGGAAGGTAGCTGTCATAGTGACAACTGAGGCTGCTGTGAGACATCCTACATGGCACTCAGTGAGTCTTGTTCACTATTAAGTCAACGAGCGAGTTCGAGGAGTAAGTTGCGCGGGGGCATGCCGTCCGGACCAGCACGCTCCACACCTATGCGAAGGCGAATGTGCATCTTATAAGAGAAGGTTCGGCTGCGACTGAGAGTGAGCCGCCCGCCTCGCCTCACCCCGGGCACGTGACTGCCTCGGTGCGTTTAATTTCGCCGGCCGGCGAACCGGTCATTGGCCGTCGTACAAAAAGGTCTCTCGAGCTCAACAGCAAGCCCATAGAAACGAATTAACCATTGCCCGGGGCGAGTTGCCGTGACGGTAACTAGATGACGACTGGCTGAACTGAGTGAGCAGCGATGTCGCGCCGTGTTTATAATATCGCCGCGCACATCTCAAACAACGCTCGTATGACAGCTGCGCCCGCGCACACACCGCGCCCGACCCGCAGTCCGCACCCTCCCGTCTATCCGCACGTTTTGATAATACTCAATATGTATGTGAGCCAGACAGTCAAAGACATCGGCTACATGTGGTTTGACTGACTGAAAAAAATACTGATTTTTATCTCTGCTCGTTAAAACGACTTGACAGTATTTTATTTTGCTGATCTATTAATAAGCATTCCAAGAAACAAAAACACAGGTACATAAAACTTGATCATGATGTCACATGACATCGTGCAAAAAGTGCCTTGGTTCGTGCTATTCGCATTATCTTCCTAGAATTAAGTATTTAATTACTATACTTACAGCGCGCCCCTTATAAAGATGTGGTCAAGGTCAACTCCTAGTTTCGTTCTTAGTATTCCATAAAATGAAAACGAACTTTAGTTAAAGGAGTAACCATAGGTTACATTGGCAGTGAAGCAATGTATCGAGGGAAATTAGGTTTGTCATATTACCCTTCATAGTGCCAGGAACACGGTTATAGATAGAGAAATGAAAGAGTACTTGTATATACAAATAATAATCATCATATACCATTATATATATAAGTATCCAGTTAATCTAACTACCGAGGTCAAAATAAGGAAATGCTTATAAATTCGCTAAATCGAACTCTCTTCTCCAATCTCCGCTCGAATTCGCAGTGTAAAATAAAAAAAAAGTGTTTAACTTGTTAGTTATGGATAGTTATAGGTACATTAATTGAGGTCGTTTCCCCATTTTATGTGGTACTTAAGGGTGTGGTACATTTTATATGGTATATTTTAAATAGTAAATATTTATCTGATGATTGTGTTTTTTTTGAAACGAGTGATTTTATTCAGTAAGAATGTGCTGAATATTAGTAGGAGCTTATACGTCAATATACTGCTGATACCTCAAAGCTGTTTATGTAAACTAATTAGTGATCAGGTAAAATTAAACATTTGGACTTGCGTCAAATCCGGTAAGACTAGAATCGTAACCGCAGACCTAATATATTCTGGGATAAAGCTTTTCAAAATTCATCTCATTTTTCTGATGAAGTCCTAAGAAACATATGTCTTATTTCTAATAAAAGTGATTTTTTTAATTTTTACTTAGATAGCCAGGCATTTGGCCGCGAATGCCTTTTGGCTCTTTTTTTGAAAACGTCCAAATGTAGTTGACAGGGAACTCTTCTGCCATCAGCGAATTCCACTCCTTAGCGGTACGCAGAAGAAATGTGGACGGAAATCAATTCGATTTAAATCTATTCAAAAGTGTCAATTTGTGAAATAGAATAGACCTTTATCGTATGTTTTGTTTTTTTTAAAAAACATGTTTACTTCATCTGAGGATATCGCGAAAATTATAAATTTCGTCTATCAGGGTCTGCAGCTTATCTCATTTTGTAGCATATGTAGTCTACTTTAGGGATGTAATAAAAAGGTTCTCCGAAAAACTTTTTGTTAATCTTGTCAAAATCTGTAGAAGCACCAATATTTTTACGGAGTGTTAGATTTTTGACATTCCGGTCGAAGCTCGACGTCACAAACTTGCCTTGTGTCATTATCATGAACGAGTGTGCAAAAATCAAATCCGCTAACAAATTCACTGGACTATAGCAGATATGCATAAATTAACAGATTTCATCTTATGATGTCAAGTTTGCCAGTTGAGAGATATCTGCAGATCTTTGCTTATAAAATTACACAGGATAAATAAGACTTCTCTAAACAAAATAAAAGATTTTCTATCGATCAATCTGGCCTAAATCAGTCTAAAGATTCAGGAGATAGAACATTCTCAATACTGAAGATAGTTGCTTGAAAATGACTTCTAATGCATTGCCCAATGCATATCGCTCAAATAAGCGAAACCTAAATTGTAGTAGTGACGAACCAACAAATAAAAAGACTTTCGGTAAGACTTCACAGCGCAAAATTCAGTAAATGGAACAAGAAGTTCAACATCCAAGGGTTGGTGAAACTTCATGCCTTCGAATAAAATACTTATTAAATTTAGCTTTTTTTTTAATGAGAATTGTTAAAAGAAATAATATTGTCATATTTTTTAAATTTTGTATTAGATATAAAAAGTAAAAATTAAAACTAAGACATACGACATAAAAAATAAACTTAAAATCCATCTATTCAACAACGGAACTTGCGGCAAGGAAGCTAAGATGCTGGCGGCGTTGCCGCGTTGGATTGCTATGCTAATAATCCATTCAGATCGGAACCAGCCAGCTTTATTATTGGCGGTTACAGAATTTAATTTTGGTGCAAACTTTTTTAACAGCAATTTAGTAGGGGATCCCCACGGAATATTTCATAGCCAAACGGCGCAAACACATAATCACTTGCAAGTGAGACGTAGTTGCGACGTTTGGCGTTTTCAGCCAACTCCGCTGCTGCTCCAGTTTTAAGGGCTGATTCTCTGAGATGGGGGCCATAGTATCGAAAATCGAAGACGTACAAGCTTAGTTTAGGATGTTAGAAAACGAATGAGACCAAATTTGTCTTGGCGTTCAAAATGTAGGCAATTTCGCGCTGCGTACCATTAAGTGCACACGATAGTTTTAAGAGAATACGTCAAACTATATAGTTCGACGCGTCTTTATCTGCATATCATGGTCATGTATCATCTTTATCCGCTCAGCTGTCCAATGGCACTACAGTGCCATTTTCTTTTTTACGGTAAACTGTCCGTGGTACTACAGTGCCCACCACTTGAAAAGTATGTATTAAGTATAGTATATATATATATGAAGTATAGTATATATTATAGTATAGTAAGTATATTATATTTTCAACTTTTTATATATTTATAACTATTACCTATCTACCAGTATTTTTGTTTTCGTAATCACAACTATACTTTTCTTTATATAATCGTTTTTATCGCGCGACAGTCGCGCGATTTTTATCATTCAACCGTCGCGCGATGTTGCCGGACAGTTCTCCCACATCATAGTCTGACAGCGCGGACAGTCGAGTGGACAGTGTTGAGCTATACGTACGGGTTGTTGCTATGGGGTAACTCAGTGGGTGTACCTAAATAAAGCATTCAAATTACAAAAAAGATGCTTTCAAGTAATCAATAGTGCTTGGTTTTTAAATTATTGTAAATCACTGTTTGAGAAATGCAATAATCTGTCACTTTTCTGCATGCATATAGGTTGGCCCAAACATTGACGTTAAAAATTTATTTTTGGAAGCTTTACCTCCAGGACTATCCAAATATAAAATATTTATAGTAGATAAATTAAAAAAAAAACACAAAATTGCACTCCGGGAGTGCCGGCAGAAGTGAAAACTTGAATATCAACGTTGTGCATTTTTGATTTTTTGGAATAGTTAGGGAATAATTTTGAATGAATTGCTCTTATTATCAATATAAAAGTACTATCATTTTTGTGATAGAATACAATAATAATAATAATAATATAATATGTTTATAGAATACAATATTTATTTATTGCGCTATCGTACACAAACATTACAATTTATATTATATTAAATTACATTAAAAAGTTTATCTCTCAGAAAAATCAACTTACATCCATAATTTCGCCAACCGTCTTACGGTTTTTCAATCAGCCCACGTGTCCTGACGCGAGTTTCCCCTTTTTCTTCCATCCCACGAAAGTGCTCAACGCCGCTAAAGAAAATTTCACTTCAAAAATAAATGTGTTTAAGAGACGTTTGTGTAATTGTCAAGAATCACACCGTTTACTTTAAAAAAAACGAAGAGACGCCCGTCAAAAGCGAGCAAAGTTTAAAAATCTACACTTCCAACTAGTGATCATTTGAATTCAGAATAACTTGTTTATTTATATGACATCCTCAGTTTAATTTTATGACATTCCTCAATTTATCGAATAATGACATGTTTTTTTAATCAACTTAAATTTTATAGTTTTCTAATTATTATTATTTGTGGGCCTGCATGCAGGCTGGATACATTAACGACGACGGATATTTGACCTACTCTGTTAATTTTATATAATTTATTCTGGCAAATAAAGGATTGTATTTTTTGTATTTATACGCATCAATATATTTGAGCAGGATTCAGGAGGGCAACGAAAATGAAAGACAGTTAGCTTCTCATATTAAAAGATTATGCTTCTATTAAATATCTTACATATGAAACTATTCAGTACAGTAGAGGAGTGACTTGGTAATAAAAGTATGGGTTTCTGTTTATGAGCCGCTTGCGCCAATATTTCGTATGGATTTCGATTACGATAATTATTTTTTAAGTAAAAACTTTCTCATATCTATACGCCTTCCTTCCTAAATTTAAGAGCTTCGCTCTTGTCGGTGGAGTAATCGCCATTATTTTCTTTTATTTGCCTTTTCCTTGACCTCCTGGTACGACATGACATTTACTTTTTCCTTCACTTGGTCGAAATAACTTCTCCTAGGTCTTCCTCTTCCCCTCTTTCCTTAGATAGATAGAGAACTCTTTATTGCACATTACATAAATTGATTTACAAATTCGTTTTAGGGAAATGTACAATTTAGGCGGTCTTATCGCTATAAGCGATCTCTTCCAGACAACCTTTGGGTAAAGAAATTATGAGTTTTATAGGAAGGGGTATTTTGTGCATAAAAAGAAAAGAAAATAAAAATGAAGAGCTGAAAAAGTGAAATAGAAATATATCTGTATAATAAAAAAAATTATATGAAAATAAAAACAGACTACTTCCTTCTACTTTGCCTTCCATTATATTTACTAAGAACCTGTCATGTCGCATCAGATATATACGCAACTAACTCTAAATAAGTCAAAGCGCCTGATTAGTTAACCAGTTTTGGTTTGTAGCAATAAAATATTCGATAACCTTTTATTCCAGGTCTAATAATATTTCTAAGCTCTATGATATTTTCGGGTTGTATTTCAGCTTTAGCTTACTTATTTGTAAGCTATTAGGAATAAGGAGTAAGACTAATTTACAATAATTAAATAAAACATAAACTTATGAACTATGAATAATAATCATTTATTAACATGATCTTTCACGGTACATCTAAAAAAACACTATTATCGCATTAGGAAATAAGAGTTCGATATTACTAAAGTTAAAAATATAGATGTTCAAATTTAAAATGAATATGATAAGTATAATTTTGCGCATAAACGAGTGTACAAGGTATATAATATACTACAACAACAATAACTGTGACTAATAGTGTCGGCAAGTAGACTTTTGTTCACTGCTTGGCGTCCGAATTGTGAATACAACAGCGTAGTCATGTGATCTATTGTTCTCTTACATTCAAAACACGCTGGTAGCTATGTCACATTTTTGGGAGTAAATATTTCCAGTTTAAGTGCCGCGATAAAAAATATGTAAATTGTGCCGCAGCTGCCGAACACAAAAAAAAAGCCAAAATGTGTGTCGATTTTCCGTTGCTGAAATTCCTACTTATTATTTCTCATGCATGAATACAAATAGATAATGCCAACATGACATCGTCTTACAGGTTATGTACCTCTTCATGAAACGTTGCCTCTTTCTTACGTACCAGCCGGTGCATCCTGGGTTCGGGAAAAGCTTTACACCAGCCAAACAACGACGTAGTTATTCAAAAGAAATGAGAAGAAAGAAAATTAATAAACTCCATACGTTTTTTTCAGCAAGTTTCCTTTTACAGTTTTATCTGAACTAATTAAAGTTCGTTCTGTACATAATCATTTGCTGTGATTTAAAATCTCAGTAATACCACCCATGTATAATCATTTCTGATTAACTGCTGATTGTAGGTAGTATTACCCGTAATTAAGTATCTAAGTGAAGAGTTTTTACCGATTTCAAAAAGGAAAAAAACATTCAATGTGTATGTAGGTATGTGATATCGTTGGGATTTTACAATATTTTCGTATGATGATCTAGTAAAGCTTCTACAAACACGTGTGCGAAAATTCGAAAGAGTTTGGTTGTTTGTCTATGGATTTCTCGAAAACGAGAAGTCACAGCAAGATGAATATTTTTTAGTTCAATTAGGTATAATTTTACTAATGTAAGTTTCAGAATCGGTCCAGTCGTTTTGTATGAATGGGAAATAACTATAAATCATGAAATAAAAAAAATATGAAAACATTCAAAGCAAAATAATTTAAAGCCGGATCGTGTTTTAAAAACACGGTCCAAATGAATTTGTTTATCCTAAATAGAAAACAAATACGTATTTTTTTGCCGGTTTATTTTTTTTATACATGACAAGTCTTTAAGCTTTTCAAATATGTCACAGAAAATTTGTTGTTTTTTTTTAGACAAAAGGCGATTAAATAAACAATTGCATACAAAAACAAATATTTATAGGATATCTGACGATGATGAGCTATTTGTAAAGTCACTCTGCATACTGTATCTATTGAACTGTGACAATGGGAAATTAATGTTCCACGATGAACACAGATAATGGTAGGTATCCATCATGATATTTTTCCTATGGCCTAAATAAGCACGTGACTCTGTTTATGCGATCTATGACATTGCAATACCCTTGTTATATCATGAGAACGTACATAGATATTTATTGCTTTAACGACCACTCTATATGACCTAGCCTTTAAAGGCACGGTAAGGTTTGCAGTGGACAAATAGAGATCATTCTTCATTGGACGTAAGACGATGCCTTTCACAAAATGCTTGTCACGTGATAAGTGCCAAAGATTCTTAATAATATACAGGGTGTTGTTTTGGTCAGTGACATTCAACTCAGGGATGATAATATGAGTTATGCTTATTCTAAAAATTCTGAGCAACTTTTATACAAGAAAAGCTAGCGTAGCTACGAAGAGGCTACCTCGTGTTGGTAGTTATAACTCGATTGCTGTACCGCATAAAAAATGAATTTATGGGTTTTTCCATTTTCAAAAAAAAAAAAAATTTTTTGGCATCAGTATCGTTTGTACAGCCACCCCTGAGTCGCTCGTCGCAGACCAAAACAACACCTTGTATCTACTTACAATAAAGGAGTCTTTTCACTGTGGGATATAATATACAGAGTTACAGGTTAAGTCGACCTAAATCCTTTAAGATGTGAAAGTTTACATTATTGAATAACTGATTTGATTATGAAAACCCATATCCAAACTAAACTGTTCTAAAGTTCTTTTTATGATTCTAAATACACTCGTGTACGGGATTAACGCGATAGCGATAAAAACATATATACCTAATGTTTTAGCCTATTATTCAACAAAACGCAAGTCCTCTGCACAGATCACCACTTTTACTCGAGAGTGAAGCTATTGAAATACAAAAAACATGTTAATTTCAATCGGGAAGATGGTTATAAGTTGTCTGCGACGTAGAACCCCGTAATTAAAATGACACAGCTTTGTTTTAGTTCGTAGTCGTGTGATCGCCAGAATACGGACGTGTCGAGTGGTCTTCAGAATAGGGACATTGTCGATGTATTGTGTAGCGGTGGTACGCAAATAATAAATACTTTGCCGGTGAACAAGATGTTTCTAGACTACAAACGGAGTCAAGAAATCGCAGATCATCAATTCGCCCGTGACCACGATCGAAACGATAGGCCTGTTATGTTTTTATCGCGATCGCCTTAATTTCCGTATGTAAGTGTATTTATAATGCAACGCGAAAGTTTAAAGCGAACTTGTGCATGGAGATTTAACCCAGGATTACGCTAATCCTGGTTTAAATCCTTATTCTGTCTCTGTTAACGTATTGTAACGTATCGTATGTCAACCGACCGAGACATTATGATGATTTAATCCAGATTTATCGTAATCCTGGGTTTAATTATTGATTATATAGCTCGAGATATAAAATATTATACATCTTAGTGTAAAGGATTCCACTGTAAACTATGGTGAGTGATTGATTGAATGATTGATTTCGAGTAAAATTTAGTATATTAATATATAGGGTGCTTACTACATCGTGTACCATACTCGTATGTGTGCTTATAATTTTTTTTACTTCGTTTTTATGCTTTTTATTCAAAATATCAGAAATTCGGCATTAAAATATTTTAAAAAAAATGTTTTTCTGCGCATTATTTTCGTACGTCATTTTGCATTATTTAGCGGTTTTTACTGACATCACAAACTAAATCCGCTTGTCTTCGTGCGAATTTTGTATGCAGCAGTTTACAACCAGAGGTGGAATTGTGTAAAGCAATCGTATTCATTTGACAGTTCAAAACGTACGATATGAACTTTCAAACGCTTTGTTCTTTGCCGTTTGACAGGTCATACCATACGTTTTGAACTGTCAAATGAATACGATTGATTTACACAATCGCACCCCTGGGCACATAATGCAAATGGAGAAGTTTGAATGTTTTTTTTATGACATGCTGCATACTTTTACCATAAGCACAGCCTAGAGAAGTTTTTATAAAAACCGACGAGTCAAAAAAAAATGCAGAATCACATTTATATATTTTTTTAAATATTATAGTGACTATTTTATTGTTGGAATAATTATTTATTATTATATTTTAATATGTATATTTATATTTATTGGATTGTTGTTACTATGTTCCTTCTTTTTTTAGAAGCACTGCACTCGTTGCCATCTTTCTGCATGTGTATGTTGTTTGTTACCCATGTTTTGAGTTTAATGTTTAAATCGCTCGCGCAAAAATCGCAAGCGCAATCGCCTTTCCTTTAAATAAATATCCTTTAGACATTCCCACACATCGCCATCTAGTCCCAAGTAAGCTACTCAAAGCTTGTGTTATGGGTGCCAGACAACGGATATAATACTTAAATACTTTTTTATTTGTAAATACATACATGATATACATAGAAAACACCCAGACCAATACAAACAGACATGTTCATGCACACAAATGCTTGAATTGTGCGGGGATCGAACCCGCACCCGCTGCGTAATAGGCGATTTCTCCACCACTACACCAGACGGGTCGTCAAAAAGTTAAAAGAAAGTTTGTTACTATTCTAAATTTTAAGATGTTCTCATATAAGTGAAATGTATTTTACTTTTGAGAATAAATTTATTTAACGCTTAACAAACGTTCTACACTGACACGAGTCATACATAATACTAACGAATTTGCTTGAGTGCGGTAGTATCTAACGTCACATGGTGCTGGTTTATGTGACAAGTCTGCATCCGCGGGATAGCTAATAAAATTTATCGTCACATATTTATAAATATTAATAATGCAAATGAGACGTGAGATATATTTTTAAATAAATCAGAATATGGGCATAATCATAATTATGTCTTGCGAGACTCATTTAATAACATTGAAGATAAGATTTATAGAAGATTTATCTTATATAAATAAACCTTATTCAACTTACAAGTGATTACATTATTTGGGTCGGTACGGCTTCTTTCAAGTTTATATAAAAACCTGTATCGGAAGTTTGCCCTCTTCTCTCGGTGGTATTTTTAACACTTGATTATGAATTTTACACAATGTATTGCAAGAGAACTAAATACTCGTAGTAACATTACAATAAAATCACCTTCAATGTACTTACTCTTAATTCTTGATTGAAGTTATAATATCTTTTTGTTTGTTTTGCAAATAAGAAAAAAAAATCTTTTTTTCTATAAAAAAGGAGATGCAAAAATGCCAAAATAGGGTTTATTTGTAACATTAAACTATACTACTAGTATTACTTCGCTGGTGTTTAATTAGATTCTAACTAATCATCAACAGGTTTTCATACCAGTTTTTGAACGAATTCCATTGTATTTTCTTTTCATGTTACAGTAAAAATTAAGTTAATGAGTATACCATATTAAGTTCCAAACTTTTAGTATTTTTTATGGGACGTGGTCCTTGAAAGAGTAATAGGAAAGAAGAAGGTATTTTACTATAACTCTCTCAAGATAATAAAACATCTGAATCGTCACTCTGTAACAATGTGTGTCTGTGAACTGTCGCAGACACACTACTGAATGACGATAATTAAACAGAGTTCAAACATAATAGAGATTAAGGTAAAGGGTGAAATCATCTCTAAGTTACCATTGTTCTAATCTGTACACTTTATTTTTTATATATATGTTGCCTTTCAAACAATTTAAAAGTGGTAATGTAAATTATCATTAGAATTGTTGGATGCTCGCATATAAAAGACTTCAACGCCAGCACTAAGCGCCTAGCCGCAAGTTGAAGCAACAAGTTCTGTATTTACACAACACACCTAGCATTACAAACGGCTCGCAAAGTAACTAGGAGTAAGTAGAGTGCCTTGATAAAATGTTAAAGCAAACTTAGCGTTAACATTTTATCAAGGCACTGCTTAATCTTAATCAGCTAAAGTGAACGTTTATTGTAAATACACTACCGCCTTTACCGCGTTTTATGATTTATCAGCTATTAGTCTGCCGAAAGTAGAGGAAATTAAAAAACACCTAACGCATATATTTTTCGCACGTTTATTTCAATTTATAACATTAGTAACATCTTAGTCTACTTGTAACCACGGATGCTGTAAAGCATTGTAAACGTCGGGCCAATTCTCGTGCAGTAAAAAATCACCAGTCGAATTTTCTTTTTCGAATAAAGAGCTGCTCTTTTAGGGTTCCGTAGCCGAATAGCGAAAAACGGCACCGTTAAAATGACATTGAGGTTCCTAAAACCATTTTCGCCTCTTGACCGCGACCCCGCCACTGCAAGACGTGTCCTGTGGGAGAACGGTTCCTTGCCGCCTGCTCCTTTCGTTCCTCCTTCAGAGCACCCCCCTCCAGGACACAGACTGCCATGGCACACGTGGAAGTCCCTTAACCGACTCCGGTCTCGGGTGGGTAGATGTAAGGAGGCCATGTTTAAGTGGGGCTTTTCTGATGGTACCGATCTGTCCTGCATCTGCGGTTTCACCCCACAAGACATGCTCCACCTTCTGTCTTGTCCTGTGTGCCCTGATTCTTGCTCTTTGGAGGACCTGATGTGTGCAAATGACAAGGCAATCCGCGTCGCGAATTACTGGGCACAACAAATTTAAGTCGCTTTTACCATCGACACGCTAAGAAGAAGAAACCATTTTCTATATAAAGTCTTACGTTTCATATCTAGACACTTCCAAAGTGGTAAAATGACCCCCCGCCCCCCCCTATCAGGGTAACGATATCTATGCATTTCGTTTTTTTACGTGTGAAATATTTACCTGTGTTTTTTGGTAAAATGGTGAAAATCTTATCAAATTACCATACGGAAAAAATGGGTCCTGGACATAATAAAAAATATGTGCACAAAATATATCCGTTTTAATCCATTAGTAGTATTCATGTTAACTTTAAAACCAAATAAGTATTATATAAGTTATTTTTGAAATCATACATATCGTTCCGCAAGGCGGTTTTCACATTTCTTGCTGGAATATTCTCTTTATAAGGTACAAAAGTTACTCGACTGTTATTATTCCTACGTTTCAGGTTGCTTTCGGCACTTGATTTACAGAAACTTTCCTACATATTCACATTGTAGGATTGCCGATTCTTGCTGGTCTCGTTGATCAATTTGGCCATGCATTCTTAACACTTTATTCTTTATTCTACCTCTTTCCAGCTGGATCGCGGATTGAAATGTACTGGTGCTTGACAGTAGTGGCGGGAGCTATGCTGAAAATCTTGGAGTTTGCTTTTTGAGTTACGATGCTCGGTTTTTAGAAACGTATAGATAATCACCCTGAGATGATAATAGCCTTAGATAGGCCTTGTAAAGATCGCAGGAACAAACTATTTCCAACCTCTGAAACGGCGCCGTCTTGTGGCTAACGTTTACACTAAAACAATCTCATATAAATTCACGTTTACGTGCTCGATGCGTTTGATCGAGTAAGTCTCGTTCCAACTCGCACTACGGCCTCAGTCGCTGTGGGAAACTGTAGGAGAAGCCTATGTTCAGCAGTGGACATCCTGTGGCTGAAAAAGATGATGTTGATGATGATAGATAATCACACATACCTTTCAGAAGGCAAGTTTTCCCGGTCCTTGCTGAATTCGTCGGCCATAATGGAGACTTTCCGCTTGCCGTCGGGAGTGGGTGCGCGGATGGAGGCGTACTGGGGGGGCTCCGGCGGTGGTGGGGCTGCTGGAGCGGTGCTCGAGCTCTTGCGTTTCTCCTCCTCGTTCGCCTGGCTCTGTAGATCGCTCAGATCGAAGGGGTACTCCTTTATCGCAGTCATCCGGACGCTTGTTTTGCGGACCTGGGAAGGATGTCTGAGTTCAGTACATTTGAATGAGAAGACTTGTCCAGACAATGGCGGATGGCATTTTGATCAACTCCACCGCGTGAGCTAGTGTTAAAACATAAGTTGATTTCGAACAATTACAGCTCATGTTGATTGGTTTGTCATTTAATTAATCTTAAAAATAATGTTTGATAAAGGACATAACTGACATTCAAATTACAATGTGACATAAAATAAAATAATTTCCTGTCCGCTCCTGTGCAAGTACTAAGGGTGATTATGGCAGCAGTATTTTCCCAGATACGAGTAATTACTTTGCATCCAACATTTTCAAATAGGCGATGTGTTATGTGTGCGATGAAGAGTTTTACCAATTTGAGATTATGAACAAAATAGTAAATAAATAATAACAATAGTTTACAAATAATTATTATCCAGAAGTCATAGCATCAGCCACTTTGCCACAAGAAAACAGTTTCGTTTTGAATATGTAGGTTGTAAGATTATTTTCATGGTTTCATGCATACCTCAGTTTAAATATTGGGCTAAAACAGGTAGATGATAGTTAAAGAAATGTGTTATGGAAATGAGACAAAACGTTTCTATTACAACACCTAGACCAAGAACAATATTATAGAAAATGTATTTTGACTCCACCGACCCCACCAAACTAGGACTCGCGACAGGACATGATAAGTGGCTTGAAAACTGTCGTAATTAGCCACTGGCTAAATGCCTTCTTGACAAAAAGGCTTACGCGGCTAGGCACACCATATCAGTACACAGTGGTTTTCTTTTGACAACAAATTGGAATCAAAGTATGCGATTTTTTATTTAATGTTTCAATTGCGGTTTTATTATGTTTCTAAGTGAATAAGAGTACTTACAACTTTAAGTTATTCAACGATGAATTACAGATCCGGTTTATAAACATACAATATATTGGAATAATGTTATAAGTATAAGTTATTCACAAATATTTTCTTGCTTATTATAGGCTAATACACAATTTATTCTATTTTATATTTATTATATTCATGTGAATTAACTATGTACGCACGTGTGTAACCTTAAAGAGCTAAATCCAAGAGCGCATCATTGCATCTTTAGTAAAACCATGATGTAATTTATAAATGGTATACTAATCTACTAATTCTAACTAAAATGAAATATTTTAATTTAAAAAAGGATACCAGTTAAGTTCTTATTAAATTTAGTAAACAGTATATATTACATATTCAATTATTTTTCTCAAAATATAAGCACTGCAACGTGTCTTTTATAAAACAGAACAAATATCTGTTTCAGTATTTAAATATGTAAATGACTGTTTCTGTTTACATACACTAAGGAGCCAAGGAAACACCGGCCGAACGTCGGCTCAAGTGTGCGCGCGCGCTTCCAACTGACCACTGAAAGGCTACTGAAATTCAGGTCCGAAACTAACCGTTAAGTTATCAGACGTCTATCTAAGTGATTCCATAATTTGTAAGTGCGGACATGTCGGTCGTAAAAACGTCACGTTTTAACGTACGGATAATAATAATCATAATAAAAGACTAGTGTTTATCCAATTAACGCTTTTCAGTTCTGGAAAACAATGACGTATCGTCTTAAGTATGTGACGGTAAAACGCGTAGAAAGATAAAAATCGCCTAAAGGTATTTTCCCACTGCTACTGACCATATCGTGCCATAATCGTGCTAGGAACGTGTCAGGCACGAAAAGTAACACCATACCCACTGAACCCGTATACAACCCCTACGATGTCAGTATGCAACGGTTATGATACCCGTATGATGCCCGTATGATACCCAAATTAAAAGCTATAAGTTTTATTTGTATAAAGATGAAATAAGAAACCAAAAATTTGCGCACTTGAACCACCAAACTTTTGGCTGACCGGGCCAAACGCTCTTACCAATTGAGCTACCGTGCTGTCAGTCCGACCTGCGAAATTTGTGGTCTCTTATGGATACGTCATTGTGTGACGCTTAGCGCCATCTAGCCGTCTGTTTATGAAACAGAGGGCCCAAGCAGTTATTCTTTACAGGATAAATTCAACTTGGAAATTGATGACGCTTCGCTATCTAATGGCTTTTAGAATGAAAAGTTTTAGTTCCCGCCCGTGCGCAAATTTTTGGTTTCTTATTTCATCTTGATGAATATAAAATATGACACTGTGAGTGTTTAAAACATTCTAAAATGTTTTATATTTTCTTAGCGAGATCTACTTAAGGCTCTAATCCAGAAGTGTCGTGATCAGTCCGACAGTCTGTATTTGCAGGACTATCAAAGCACAGACTAAGTTACGGCGATGCCTTTATATGTCTGGTCTGTCTTATGGTCATCATACGCGGTAACAAGCCGTATGCTCACCGGACTAGCAACGTAGCGTGTCATGCACGGAGCGTGTAAAAGCACCGGCTAAATACGTTCCGAGCGTGGCACGCAACAGTGTCCGTCGGTTACGGAACGGTCTAGTGAGCAGGGTGTCATAGTTTTCAACAGAAAGAAATATTTTTTTGCCGGCTACGTTCCTCACGGTCATTGTATGTTACCGTGTACCATGACCGTGCTAGGTACGTCTCCGGCAAAAATATGTCTTCTGGGCAAATACCTTTATTCGTGACAATCTTATTATAGCCGTTTGATTATTTTTTTTACACTAAGAAGGTAGTCAATGTTATTCCAAATTCTATTGTTTTTTTTATCTGCTCGTTTGTGCTTATGTAAGCAGCCTACAAAGATATTTTTCTGGCGATGTCGACTTTGAAACATCCCAATCGTAGACTGTATCTGTCTCATTGATGCACTGATCTGCTCGCTTGTTAACAGATACTAAAATAGTGAGATCTAATATAAAGAAAGCCGAGTCTTCCGGTTGAGTACCTATTATCTTGTGACAAAATAAAATAAATCCTTATATGACACAATAATATCACAGATTCAGTTTTAGTTTCAGTTTCAGATTCAGTAGACCTAGCTAGACAGTATAACAATGAAGGGAAAGTTACGCGTATTTTATATATTTTTGAAGTTAACCCTTCATTTCCTTACTTTTGGCTTTGAATGAAGCTACCTGACACTACTAGCCACTCGACCACGGAGGTCGTCAAATTAGTAAGACCCTTTGCACACTGCGATTTTAGCAGCGATGCACTCGCGATGCAGCATCGATGCAATCGTAAAATGTGAAGCTCCACCGATCACTTGCGCTACTATTAGCATTGATACAGGGCGACTACTCCCAATGTCTGTAGCTCGTTCTTACGGCTGTATTAAAGGGCATTTCGTACTCCTTAACATGTTAAGATCGTAAGTACAATCGTAGTAAACGTACAGCATAACGACGTGACAGTTCACTTTACTCTCTAAGCAATTACGTCCGTTCGAGGCGTTTGACACGTGTTTCTGGAGAGAAATGACATTTTATCCGTTTAATGATGATAACGTGCTAGTATCGATACAGTCGCAATGCAGAAGGTAAAAAATGACAAATTATGTATTATTTATTGGAAATTGCATCGATACTAAAATAGCATAGTTACAGTCGTTCTTCTGCATCAATGCCAAATTAAATCTGTTAATTGCGTTAGTCGCGATGCTGTCGCGTGTAATCAAAACGCGCGACTGCATCGATGCTTAATGTCGTGGTTTAACATTGAAGCTAGTTTAGCTAGTGTGGTGTGCTAGGTTTATACGAAATTAAAAAGATAATCCAAAATACCCAATTTATGGTCATATAATCATAAATGTAATTTATGATTCGATCTTAATAAAACCGTTATCAATGATTTACTTTTTTATCGTGTTACAAGTATGTTAAGTGAGATTGACAGATTGATAAAGATCTTTAGGATGATATTGATGAAAATTCTAGCCGTACTATCTCTAGTTCGTAGCTATGACAGCAAGCAAGTCTTATTTATATCTTAATATGTTGTCATAAAACATATAAGATTGAACATGATAAGTATAGCCAGTCAGAACTCTGCTTCTACATGTGGGCTTATCCGTCCGTAATGCCTATTCCATTATTGAAAGTTTGATTTGGTGGAAATTGTAACTAGTACCACAATTCATATATTTAATGTCCACTTGAAAAAAAAAACTTATAATAAAATACAAAAGATATGCCAAGTTATCTATAATTGATTTGAAATCTGCTTCAAATTTACTGAATGCTTTACTGCAAATTATTTAAATCAACAGACTCTTGCATGACTGCATCTTTAATCCACTAATTTAGCCCAGTTTGTTTATTTATGACGGGCGAACTAGGCTGCATGCTGGTGGCATATTAATTTGTGATTAACAGTAACGGAACGTTGTATACCTAATGTATTGTAGCACGGTCAAACAATCGGTGTGTATCTATGGGAATGGTAACTCTAATTATTTGGTGGTCAATATGAATAGTTTAATGAATTAAGTGTCGTAATTTTCCCTCAAATATTATCTGCTAGTTAACGTAACGTTAACAGCTATCTAATAAGCTCAACTAATAGCCAGCTTTTATCATGCACTCTTTAATTGAGAGAGTAAATGCTTCCGAATGTTGTGAGTAGTGATTCTCTCGGTCAGTAGTATTTATTTGCTTAAGTGGTCTCATCACAATCACATGATCGCTCACGAGGATGCGACCACGAACTACCAATCATTACCGGCGTGCGTGTGCGCCGGTCGCCACGCGTCGCCTCCGCCATTAACAATTATTATTGGGCCGCTCATACAACCAGTGACGTATCATTTGTTGTTACATCTTAATTAATGGTAAAGTACAATGACATTTAAAGGCCCCACAAGGGACCATTCATGGAAACGCTGCAATCATGCAGTAGTTTATTATTTTTTATTTATTTATTTATACTTTATTGCACAATAATAAAATTTTGTACAAAAGGTGGAACTAACGCCATATGGCGTTCTCTACCAGTCATGCCTTTGGGCTAAGCAGAAATGATTGTGGGCGGAGCGACAAAGAAACAAAATTAATTATATAAAAAAAAGTCCCAAATAAATACAATTAATACTTACATAATATTACACATGCGTAACATAAGCAATAAAATAAATACATTAATAATACATACATATACTACATATATACTATATATTATGACGAACGTTTTAGATAGATGTTATGGAGATAGTTTCATTCACATACAGTATTCTCTGCTACGGCTAGGCTTTGTATTGTTTGGTGTTATCATCATTGTCATTAACAACCAAAGGACGTCCACAGCTAAACATAAGCTTTTGCTTGGCGTAGTTAAAAAAAACAGGATGTACGATTTCCTCCCTTATAAATTTGCCCAAATAAGTACTTACAAAACTTACGAAATTCCTAAACGACTTCCTATTTTCTTTTCCTTAGGTACCACAGTCACAGTAAGATAAGTAATTTAACAAACTTCATAGGTAGTTTAGTAATAATAACTTTGGTCTATATCCACAGTTCCATGTCTACAATATTTAATTTTTAAATTTACGTGATAGTCAATACTAATGTGCAGCAGTGTAAACTAAGTGAGGTACAACTGCTATAACTAATTAAATAAATTTCTCTGGAAAATTGTAACGACTGAAACATAATATAAGTAAATACCTAACTATAATTTTATTGTGGTACTAGCGGTCCCCCGCGACTTCGTCCGCGCGTTTTGAGTTTGCTCCCTCCCCTCCCGTCGCAGCGTCATGTTTTATATCCTAAAGCCTTTCTCGATAAATAAGCTATCCAACACAGAAATATTTTTTTAAATCGGTCCAGCAGTTCCTGAGATAAGCGCGTTCAAACAAACAAACTCTTTCGCTTTATAATATATTAGCGCAAGCGCACGTTGTACTTCAGCTGCGAACATTATTTTGGTGCGGAGTTATGTTGAAACTGTGATAGCTCCTAAGATATTTATTGAAATCAAATGATATAAAGGGCAACTTGGTTCTAAATGAAATGCTCGTGATGATGAATGTATTTATTTTGATAAGAATAAATACCTGTGTGTATAATACACCTCTAAAAATAATGCATTATTTTTTACAAATTTATTAACATAAAATAGGTTGTAGTAAGTCAACCATAAAAGATAGACATATGCTGTCGCGGACTTTATTATAGAACTCTTAATGCTGAACAATCCTGTCATACATCATTTTTGTGTAACTTAAGCGGTTTCCGCAGCGTATGCAGCGGAAGCTCTCAAAAGGAATATCTTTCTCCCGTTTTCGCAACATTTTTCATTGCTGCTGTGGTCCTATGAGTCGTATCTTTATGTTATATAGCCTAAAGCCTTCCTCGATAAATGGACTATCCAACGTAAAAAAAAATTTTCAAATCGGGCCAGTAGTTTTTGAGATTAGCGCGTTCAAACAAACAAACAAACAAACAAACAAACAAACAAACAAACAAACAAACTCTTCAGCTTTATAATATTAGTATAGATAATGTCCGATCAATGGCGTTCCCGATGCGAGCGATGACGGATCGCACGCACGTACGCGTCCTCTACGTGTCAAGTTCACGCACTATTTTGTCAGCAATCGCTACTTTGTGCTCTCTTTTGTGATGCGGACTCAGTAAATACAATAACATTCAAAAGGGTTATTTTAATTTGTTTGACACAATACAATTTAGTATACTATGTCATTTAGTCCCATGATCATTCAAATTATCCCAATTCACAACAATGTCATCCACAATTACTGGTTTTTGACTCCGATATTGTTTGTAAAATAATGATTTTCTTTATCTTCACAAATATTTATATTGGTAGTCAATCTTTGACGCGTCCTAATTAAGCATTTAACAATAGTTTACTGTTATGATTTACGTCTTGTAACAATAACTGTCAATATGTTGACAACGCGGTCATTGTTTCAGTACTATTGCATTGGTGAATAAAGAAATACACTGGTACTTATTAGTTCATTTAGTTGGTCATTGAACGAGGTGACTGCTAGTGATTAGCGTGTATTATTGTTACTTTTGTTGTCTTTGTAAGAGTAAAAATGGTCCAAGGGTGTCACGAACGACCCCTTTCGTAAGGTTTTCACGTCAGTATATGTAAATTACCGAATTTCTCAATGATGAAGTTGTTTGAAAAAAAAAACTATGTATAAACCTGGAATTAACCTTCCCATCAAAAGCAACTATAAATATTTAACCAGCGTTTTGTTAGCAGCCGTCGTCACTCACACTCTTAGAAATTAATTATTTATGACGATTTTTACGAATAATTTCGATAGAATCACATGACGAAAGGTAATCGCCCTATTTTTGTAACACTTGCGTCAAGATTTGCTTCTTATTCGTTGATTATTGTACGATTTTCGAATCAGATACGGTTGAACGAGTCGAGCGTGCTAGAAAAAGACAACGTTTTCTTTTTGTTTTTCGGAAAATTAAGGATTAAATAAGACTACTTAAATAAAGGTCATGTTAAAAGATTTTTAAATCCCCATTTTTTAAGTTTTTTTTGAGTTTCAATCATAATAATTGAATTTCCATTTTGTACTCGGTGTGTCCCAATAATAGTAGTAAAATGTGTTCTAGTGCGGCCAGCAAAAAAATCTATGGAGTCCTAAGTTACTGACTTCTGACGGTTACGTAACCAAAAAAAAACTTGCGATAATCATGGTAGTGATGGCTAGGTTTATTAATATTTACCTAAATTAATTTAAAAGCATTTCTTTTTTTTACTTTATGTGCCAAAATAAATTAAAAAAAAAGATTTTTAACGCCATTAAGTGAGAGTATATGATAGATTAAAATTGCTCAGTAAAAAATCAATAAAAAAAACTAAACCAAAAAACATTTACTAAATAGGTAATAAAATTATGTTCGTTTGTACCCTTTTTTGCTGACTATTCGCATTTGTAGTAAAATTGACAGCGTCACTAAAACACTGAAAGCTAATAATAACGAACTTATTTAAAAAAAATCTTACTCGTGCAACTATACTTCTGTTATAATAAATTCTTTCGGGAAAATATTACTCATATATGGTACAATCTTTAGTTAAATATTCCTGGTAAACAAGAAAAACACGTTGTATAATCAATTTTGTGAGTACCAACGTCTATATTTCGCGTGATATTCGTTGTATTTTAAACAGATTTCAAAGTAAACTCAAACGCCATATTTAAGCAAGTGATAAAAAATATAGCTCCTGTAATATCAAAGACCCCTTACATTCTGCAACTTTTAGCTTTGTTGCTATCGCGCGTTTGGAAACGCAGCATCAGGACTCACGCAATGAACAGATTTAATGTGGCATCGATGCTGTTGCGCGTTAGTATCGATGCTGAAGCATATAAATCAATTAATATAAACTAATATTGATCTATCTATCACTAATCACATGCATTGCTCTAATCCCAATTAAATAGCTAACGCACTTGTGTTATGGAAATCAGAAACCACTGTGGTACCACAAATACTGTATAATAATAAATATGACGATATAGAAAGTTCTGATTTCAACATTGACCCAACCGGGAATCGAACCCGGGACTTCCGAGCGGCAACGCCTTGAAACCCAGCGAGCTTAGCCACTACACCACGGAGGAGGAACATGACTGCATCGATGCTAACGCGCGTTAGTATCGCGACTGTATAGATGCTAAAAGTAGCGCAATTGTGTAAAAGTTAACATTTTGATACTGCACGCACTGCATTGCGACTGCATCGCGATTTCGCAGCAGTGTGCAATTAATGGTCTGAAGGGTATTACTTGTTTGAATATTTTGTTTATGAGCTTAATCATGCCATATAACAAAAGAAACGTGTGTGACAAAATGTTATAAAATCAGTGATTTTATCGGATTATGTGTCAAGGATATTATATTATGTCAATAGCAATTCAGGCTTCTTTGATATCAGAAAAATATCGAAACCGAGTTATTTGTCTTTCCTGTCATGATAATTTACAGGTAGGTATCACGCATGTAGCTTGTATGAATGTATGATATGTTAATCTGATGCCACAGACGTCCATCAATGGGTGATAATATGTTTCAGATGTGCTAATGCTGCGACAACAATTCGCTTATAGTTTCAGCGTGTCTTTGACGTATCTGTTTACTTTGGCGATTTTAGGTCCGCCTTTTCTGAGTGAGCTATCACGACGTTTGCTAAAAGTTACCTCCAATACACCTCATTTGCAAAAACATGCGAGGTAACAACATAAAGTTGCGTCTGTTCAGTAAATAATACGGCTATTGCTAACCAAAGATTTTTTTGGTAGGATTGATCTTTATGGCCCAAGGATGGATTTAAGAAGTTGAACCACCGCGATTTTTGTTGTTAGTTCTTTACCGACTTCAAGAAAAGGGGCTTATCAATTCGGCGTGTATGTATTTGTATGTTGATCTATCAAGGCTTCCGAACACGTGGAAATAATCGTTAGTGTATGTATGCTATATGTTTGTAATATAATATTGTAATATTGGACACCAATTACATACATTGCTCTGATCCTAAAGTAAGTAGCTATTGCACTTGTGTTAAGGAAATCAGATATACCGGAGGTACCACAACACCCACACAAGCGTTGAAAAAAGCGAGAAACTTTCCCGTTTTCTTCAACTTCCCTTGTTTTTACACAAGTTTTTTTCGAAAGTTTCAAGAAAAATTAAGAATGTTTGTTTATTAATAAAACGGAAAACTTTGAAAGAAACGGAAAAATACGATAGGAAAAGTGTTGATTTTTTTTGTGGCATGTTTTCATTATTTAGAATGGTTTTAACACTCACAGTGTCATATTCGTATTCTTATAAGATGAAATCAGAACAAAAAAATACTCACGGGTGGGACTCGAACCAGCATCTTTCTGGCTAACGGGGCCAAATGCTCTTCCAATTGAGGTACCGTGCTGTCAGTCCAACCACGCGAAATTTTTGGTCTGTTATGGATACGTCAAAGCCATCTTTTTATGCAACAGTTTATTGAGCAAGATCGAATTACAATATGCATCATTGTTTTAAAAATTGGTAACAAAACTGTTTTTTTTTTCAAACTTTTATTTTTATTTTTCAAACCACGAAAATTCAAATAAAACTGTTTTTCTCACAAGGTTTTTTTGTCTGATATAATTAGTATAACATACTCAGTAGGTTAGTATTACATACTTAGTAGGTTAATAAATATAATATGTTGATTCGGAAAGAGTGTGTTCCTGACATGGAAACTAGTAAAAAATGTATTTTCAAGGTCAGTGATTCCTCGACACAATAGAAGACTTAATAAAAAACAATAGAATAGAATTACAATATAGGTATGCAATAGATAGGTAGGCGATAATTAAGAACATGGATTGTCTCATAATCCATGTTCTTAATTAATTATTACAAGTTAAAATTTTTGTGTGGTGTTTGTGTGTGTGTGTGTGTGTGTGTGTGTGTGTGTGTGTGTGTGTGTGTGTGTGTGTGTGTGTGTGTGTGTGCGTGTGTGTGCGTGTGTGTGTGTGTGTGCATTCAATGTAACAAACCAATAAAACTGTAAAAAATGAAAAAAACATTTCTTTCACCGAAAAAACAGCGCTACAGTTTCGTTCACGAGCAAAGTGAGACCGAGACATTAAACAAAAACGTTCTTACCATGCACTTTGTACATTGTGATTAGGGTTGTGGGCTTACAGAGACACAACGGTGTATCCGCGCATGTTCAACGAAACACTACTTGTATAAGAGGAACCTAAAAACAAAAGTATACTTCATAATTTAATTGTACCACTTTGCTTTTGGGAATATTAGAATACATAAAAGAGAAGGGGGCACATTAGCGCATTTTTCATATTTAGTCACATAAAAAATCATCTGTAAAGAGAAATTTAAAAAACATATTATTATTTCCTTACTTACTCCTCTGTTGATATAAAAATGATAAAATATTTTAAAAATCGTTTTAAATTGCAAGGGGGTCACATTTAAATCGGCATAGGGCATTTGATTTGAAAACAAGAAAGAAGAGAGGGTAGAGTAATATTTTTTTCTTTATGATATTTATTGTTTATAAAAATTCTAAAGTCTAAGTTCTAAAGTAAAATATTGCATATAGTTACAAAAAACACTATAGTTATTAATTGCGTTCAAGTCGCCTCCGCCAGCATAATAATCTGTGCAATAATCTACCAAACTAAAAAAAGATATTGTCAAAGACAACATAATGTGACAATTTAAAATGAAAAAAAAAAGTGTCACTATGTATGGCGGGCAACCGAATATTATATTTGTAGATTTAAATTTTTTCAAATTTAGAACAATTGTAAATATCTGTAATCAGTGACCATAAATTTAGACGACCTCCGTGGTCGAGTGGCTAGCACGCAGGTTTCAAGCGTCGCCATCTCGTGAGGTTCCGGGTTCGATTCCCGGTCGGTTAAATGTAGAAAACGATCTTTTCTATATTGTCTCGGGTCTGGGTGTTGTGGTACCACCGTTGTGTCTGATTTTCATAACACAAGTGCATTGGCTACTTATTTTGGGATCAGAGCAATGTATGTGATTGGTGTCCAATATTTATTTATTATTATTTATAATAAACACGTTTTAATGTTATATTAATAATATGATGTGACTCCGTGTCTGATCGTAG
Organism: Pyrausta purpuralis; assembly: GCA_963924145.1. Taxonomy (NCBI): domain Eukaryota; kingdom Metazoa; phylum Arthropoda; class Insecta; order Lepidoptera; family Crambidae; genus Pyrausta; species Pyrausta purpuralis. The sequence continues at coordinate 14,046,008 of OZ001654.1, forward strand.
CAATTAAAACAAAAGACGAACGATGCATGTCATAAATAGCGGAATTGGCGCCTTCATTCATGACAAACGCATAAAACAAAAAAACAAAATGGAATTAGTACTATTACTGTATAAACTAATATCATGTACTAACTTAAAGCACGCTTAGGCCCATTGCTTTATAGATAGTAATGGTTTAAGTCGTTCCAAGCGGTTAAATGGTTACGCATGCGTTTTGAAGAAAATATACCTTAACCAATTGACATTCTGACATTTGGTGTTTTCTTCGAAATACACAATCGTAATATTAAACTGCGCTGGTATTACGAGATTTTACTAATACTATCGTTGAGTTGATTAGTTATGTTGGGTTTCGTACTGAATTTTTAACAGGTTTCACCATTGAACATAAACAAGTAAGAATATACAGGGTATCAGGTAACCAGTACTAACGAAGGTTTGTGGTTACATTATACTCACGAGTGGACTTCCATGTAAGAATATGTTCAGCGACATTTAAAAGCTGTCGAGATGTGATTTACTTAAGAATATTCTACATCACATCATCATTCTTGTTATATCAAATTGTTATTCTCATTTATTTTGTTGCTATTTTAACGATTGTTTTTTGTGTTTCTGTCTATCTATACATATAGCTAATAATAGTGATATACTATAAATATAGACGGAGGTATAAAAAAATTGCGCCTTTTTTATTTCGACTGGGCATCAATCCTTGTTATTTCATGTGTTAATGTTATTTGAAATTATTTTTGAATCAACTACACTTTAAAAACTCGGACTGAGGGGAGAGATTCGGTACCTTTGTTAGATACACGGCCGTTCTAGCTGCGGAAAAAAACATTTTAATTAGGCAAGTTGGAATTTAAAAAGGATTAAGATCTTTATTTAAAGATACCACTACTACCACCGCTAAAAATGAAATAATAGAAATCATACAAACATTATAAGTACAAACAATTGTTACACTAATAGGAAATGAGGAGGTATTATTATAAATATGATTATACTAGTAGACCCAGCGACCTTCGATTAGCCTCCAAGTAACATTTTTAATTAATTTTTAACCTAAATATAACCTTCCCAACCTTAATTTAACGTTAATATAACGTTTATTTAAACTTGCAGGCAACTATTGAGTTCTGAAGTAATCTTGGATGTAACTCTTTGACAACTTAAAACCTTTTTGATGGGCATGAGTAAATTATTTTCCAGCACTCTCAGTCTCACTTTTAAAATGTTTCTGTGTAGGATTTTTTTACTCAGAAACACCAATCATTTATTTTAATAATGGCGTGATTTCCTGTCGTAACAACAAGTTTCAAAATGGCTACTTTCGCAGTAAGTAATTATATTCATACAATAAGGTAGCTTCTGAAGCTCGAAAACATGAGAAACATAGTGCGACCGGCACTTTATCGTGAATTGTTAGGATGATACTGCTAAATACGAAACGAGCTTCTTTTTACCTGAAAATATGAAAGATATTTTAACAAAAAAAAAACCGGCCAAGTGCGAGTCGGACTCGCGCACTGAGGGTTCCGTGCCAACTTTAACTGAATAAGGGAATCCATTTACTTCTACTTAGTAAAATACCACAATATTTTGTTGACTACAAATATAACTTTGTTTTTCATAGTGTTTGTATGAAGTACAAAGTTATGTTTGCGGTTGTTGAAAATGTGCTATATCTCAAAAACTACTACATAGTTCGATCCCTTCCGAACTAATTTTCGTTGAAAGTATTTATTAAGATCTACATCATATATTTTTTCAAAATTTACAGTTGCTCGGTTTAGAAATTAGATGGGGGGGGGGGGGGACGCCCATTTTACCACTTTGGAAGCGTCTAGCTATGAAACGTTAGACTTTAAAAGATAATGTTTTTAGAAACCTCTATGTTATTTTAAAAGACCTATCCATAGACACCCCACACGCATAGGTTTGGCAAAAAAATTTTTGGTTTTAGTTTCATGTATGAGAGCCCCCCTTAACTGTCATTATTTTTTATTTTTGTATGAGAATCGGTAAGCGGTTAACAAGATACATCTTCCTACCAAATTTCAATTGTGTAATGCTTATAGTTACTGAATAAAATGGGTGTGACATACGGACAGACAGACAGACAGACAGACAGACTTGACGAAACTATAAGGGTTCCGTTTACAAAATGAAAAAGTTGGTGGTAGAACGCATTTAAATTGAAAATGCTATGCATGCTAATGATATCGCATGAGCAATTTACTTAATTTTGTCTTATTTTAATCGTAATATTGCTTTTAATTACGAGTTTTATTTATATTCAATAAAAAATATGACTGCAGCAACTAAATTACTACATAGCATCGAAATTAACCTTCTCAGAACTGTAGTGGCCAAAAGCTTTTAATGTTTGCCAAAATAAGAGTTAAAGGTAATCTCGCGGAGCTTCCTAAATACACAAAGCCTTGTTCAAAGCTTTAAAGCTATTGCCAAGAGTTGTTCAAGATTTGACAGTCGCGAAATTAACCTCCGAGCTTTTTGATATCAACCTGTGTCGGTTCATTTTTCAAGACAAGTCAATGCTTTGAAGTCGCGGAAACAACTGGCATTTCTTGAGGATGCCTTTAATGCTTTGAAATATTCTTGAAAGACTTTAATCGTGCCTTAAGCTCTCAAACAAAAGCTAATGGTTTTGATTTTCTCCATAGAGTCCTACTTTGTTTGTCTAGACAACATTAATACAACTACAAGGTTACAGATAGGTTTTAGAAATTGCTTGTAAGCAATTTCAGCATTCCGTAACGATAAGGTTTTATCAAAGTTAAAAATGAAACCTCCGACTCCTACATTAGCATGAAACTAGCCTTTTTTAAAATTAATTAAGAGTCTGCGAGAACTGTAAAGTCCAAGGACTATATGCCCTTGAAACACAAGTCAAAATAACGTTAATTTAAACTCTTGGCAGCGGCTTCTAGGTTCTAGTAATAAATAAATAGTTTTAGAACTAATTGATCATTCTGAAGTGCTTAATATGACCTGATAGCAAAACATTAACCTTTTTAAGAGCCTTATAAAACCTAAAGGCATTATTTTTAACCTCGGCCCAAACGAAAATATTACTTGGGTTACTGTCACGCACCGGTCTCGTAATGTTGACGAATCCAAAATGTAATAATAATGAAATCGGTCCACCCCCTCAATCCTGTTTTTTTTTCTTTGATAGAAACCTTCTCCTGACAATAAAAAATACAACAAAAAAAAGTGCAATCCGTCCAGCTTTTTGCGGAAACGCGTGATGTCGTGACCAAGGGAAATATGAATTATATTTTATACATATATATATAAGTAGCGGATCCAGCGAACTTTGTTGCGCCCCTGGCCCCGGTCAGAAAGTACACTTAATTTTTTTAATTTTCCGTGCAACGTAAATATTTTTTATATTAAAATATCCTTCTGTTGACGATGACTAACACTAAAAAAAGAATTAGCAAAATCGGTCCAGCCGTGCACCAATCATCAACGCCGTCACGTGCGTGATGCCGTGAAGATTGCCGATCGAGAAGATTATCAATTTGTTCAAGATCGTGGACCGTTTTGTTGTCCTTAAGTATTCTATTTATGCTTCTAACATGAGATCTTTGTACGGTTACAGGGGCCCTATTTTTGAATTGCGTCATGAGTGATTTTCGTTCGAAAATCAAGAGAGAGTTAAAATTAAGAGAAAGTCACGCTATACTTTGGCGCAAGTAGGCACAAAATTGAATTATCTTTTTAAATGAACTATTAATGGATTTCAATTTATATTCATTCGAAAATTGAACATAAATCAAAGAAAGAACATTGATGCGCCATTTTGACGAGAGTTATTAAAAAAAGTGCCCCAGGTAGTTCTAGAGTCCCGGGACACACTTTATAAACAATCGTTTTACCTAAGTCGTGTCGAGATGTCATAAAAATGTTAACAGCTTGGCTAGGAATAAGAATTTTGTCGAAGTATACAATGCAATCGTGTGTTTTAAAGTACGTAATTGTGTAAGAAATTTTGTACACATGTGAAAAAATATATATCTATCCAGCATACATGGATTAGATTTTGGAAATACATGATAAATATCATAACAAAATATTGAATTGACCTCACAATGACAATAAATTTAGTGTAAGTATGCACGTATTCGCATTGAATATTTCTATTTTGATGTTCTATCATTTGATAAGATTCAAACACTTCACGCTAATTGAACGGTCATTAACAAGGCGCATTCCACACAAATGCAAAAGTATAAACGATCAGCTCGGACCTCGTTCAAGGCTAAAGTCTAGAAACAATACCAACCGATAGAAATGAAGCACAATAAGAAATTCCAAGCATTGCACACATTTTTTAAGCATTGATTCTGCGAACTGACATAAATATGTGGGAATTCAATTCTATTTATCATCAATATCTATTAATAATGCAATGTAAGTGAATATACTTTAACTGACCATTTTTTGTCATCCAGTTGACACCGTTGTTGATACCAGCACTTGTTTATCACAACTGTAGTTTAAAAAATAGACTCTGAAGACCGCTATGAGTCGCGGAGTGGACGTCCAGCCTCCCAGCCAGAGTGTTTAATATGATAATGTTACTAAGTATTGTGCATCAATTCGTCGCCTCGCCCGTCCACACCCACGACAATTGAATTGTAATTGAATATACAAACCGTAATTCTCAAATAAAAAATCTTTCGTGAGTCCTTTGGGTTAGCAAATATTTCAGCATTTAATGTGTTAGCTGCGTATCTAAAAATCGTGCCGTCGAATAATGAATCGTTTCAAAGTGATAACTTTCGGTCGTTTTGTAAGGTCAAAAAACTCGGTGTAAATTAAATATTCCAATAAACGTTTGTAAAGGTAGTAATGACTTATACAGGGTTACAAGTTAAGTGACCTAAATCCTTTAAGACGTTGTAGTTTACATCATTCCTGACTGACTTGACTATTGAATCCACTATCCAAAACTTAAAGGGTCTCAAGTTTGTTTTCTGACTTATGTTAAATTTTACACTTAAGTAACGTATTTTTTTATTACTATATGGTAGCACTTCATCAATGTTTTTATCTAATAATTTTAATAATACCCTAGCATGTCATGCCTTTAACAGAAATCTAAAATTACTAAATTATTTAACGAAAGTCTGCAGCATCATTGTCAAAGACTTTTTTAATATTAGGTATATACAAAAAAACTTGATTCACAAATGTAAATACATTTACTTTATATTTTTCTTAACATTCGTCTTCTACAACTGCAGTTTTAATGTTTAAAATAATAAAGTAACTATTATTCTACTTATAAAAAGGAAACAAAATGGGGCAACAATAAATCCGATTTTTTTATAAAAGAATATCAAAGGCCGATAACTAGAAAACGGTTTAGTTTGGGTTATGGGGTTCAATAGTCAATTCAGTCAGAAATAACGTAAAGCATCACGTCTTGAAGAATTTAGGTCGTCTTATTCATTAACATACAGGGTTAATGATGACATGGCATTCAGACAAAGCTGAAGAATGAAAATCCATTTATATGTAGGTACCGTGATTTATACTTGCGTCAACAAAAGTTTGTTCCAAAGTCTCGATTTAAACCGTCTAGAAAAATGAGGCTATTAATGTTACTTTTATGCTGTACCCAATGGTCGTTTTTGTAGTGTAGATTGTCTATTTCATCTACATTTTCCTCTGCAGTTAGGTACTTTGTATTCACATCGCGATGGTTTATTATTATTTATTCCTTACCACCTACCAGTTGTGACAGCTATTTCAAGGCAATACTGTTTAGAAATTATGACGTAGCTCGTTGAAAAAAAAATGTTTTTTATTAAACTTTTATTGCTCTACATTTTATATACCAGTGGAACATAAAAGACGAGGAACCATTTCTAAGTAAGAAATTTGTACTATTTCCAAAGGCGTACGATGACGGCACGTTTCTAACTGATTTAGTAAGTTATTAATAAGTTATTTCTGGTAAAAAATGCTAATTTCTCCACACAGCCAGGGATGGGGCTGCGGAAGAATGTGAACGACTGAGGCGTTAACCCATAGCTCCCTCCCTTATTATTGGCACCGATGGACACCGTCAAGTTTGTGAATATTTTAAGTTTTATTTATAAAACCAACAGCTTAGTAAAAACCAGTTGTTCAAAGTAGTTAGTGCTTACAGAAAATTATGCCAGTACCAGGTTTCTTTTTATTTGTAATGAGTTTAGGACGCTTAAAAAGTTTGTGCACGTAATTAAAACAAGTTAGTTTTATGATGTACCTACAATGAAACTTACAAATAAATCTCCATGAGGATTACAAATTTTAACTCATACCTAAATAAACCAGGCAAGTAGTCAAGTAGGCAGGTTTACAACCAGATATGTTGTACCTAGGGTTCTAAACTACTACGGAGATCGTACACTACATAATCGCTTACCATATTTAGCGGCAGGGCGTTGTGCCGCTCGAAATAGCTAAACTGACAAGCAAGAATGAATTGGGCACTAAGCTAAAACTACATGAGCTTGTTGTAGCATACATTATAATATGTATGTTGCAATATGTTTATGTACTTTGCTTATACATATAATGTTGATGGTTTAGTTAAAGTTACATACTTAAACTAAGCGAGATTCGCACTCGCAGTCAACCACGAAAGTGGTTTGCGAGGCAATTTAGTTAATTTGAATTAACATTGTTAAATTAAAATAAAATAAATAATAACATAATGTTTAAGATAGGTTAATGATTACACGTTAAATTTATTGAAAGTATGTGACGATAATGTGAATGATGTGACCGCGTGGTGGGGTCTGGCCCGAACTACCTCATAGCTGAGGTAAGGCCTTTGCCTAGCAGTGGGATGCTACAGGCTAACTTTACTTTATGTGAGACCATGCTCCGTCCATGTCGTTATGGTAGGTATACACACTACTACCGTGTGGGGGATTCCCATAACACCCAGCGGCCCCCGACGCCGGTGTTATAGCGTGATGCATTTTTTTAGGATTCATACATGAAACTAAAACCATTTTTTTTAGTCACACCTATGTGAGTGTTGTGTCTATAGATAAGTTAAAAATGAAATCGAGGTTTCTATAACCACTTTCTCAACAATTCCAACGTTTGAGAGGTAGACGCTACCAAAGTGGTAAAATTGGCGCATTGTTAACTTCATTCTACCTAGCCCTGTAGCAACGACGATTAGTACTATTATGACTACCTTATAACCATCGTTGATAAATAAAGATTCTATTGCAAAAAAGCCATTCTAGAGATAAATGGGAACATTAGATCGTCATTTTACAAGCAAAAGAAATGGTGACTACAGTGACCCCTGGTGGATTACTTGCCTATTTTTATTTATTTATTTAAAGGCTTTATTGCATAAATTATAGTGTACAAGGTGAAATAATGCTAAAAGTTAATTCTCTGCCAGTCAAACCTTTAGGTCATGTAGAGAGATGGCAATGGCTGCAGCGAAATTAAATTCAGATAATATAATATAATAAATTCAGAAAAAATAAACACAAAAAGGAACTATTAACTTATATTTATAGTTACAAATTAACCTACTTATGAAATTAACGGACTATCTAAAAACTATCGTCAATAAATTACGAATCCACTGCAGAAAACTGCATGTCAATCGGTCAAGCCGTTCTTGAGATAAATGGGAACATTTAATAGTTATTTTATGAAAGAAAGATGGCCAAATAGGCATCCCCACCCCCTCTAACTTTTGAACTAAGGTAGTGAAAAATTTAAAAATATATACGGTGTAGATCTTTGCAAATATTTTCAACGAAAATAAGTTTGAACGAGATGGAACTAGTATTTTTGAGATATAGCACATTTTCAACAACCGCAAATATAACTTTGTCCTTCATGCAAATAAAAAAAAACAAAGATTTTATTGCTGTCAACAAAATATTGTGAAATTTTGGCTAAGTGTAACTAAGTGGACCCCTAATTTAGTTAAAGATGGCACAGAACGCTTAGTGCGCGAGTCCGAGTCGCACATAGACGGTTTTTAAGTACTTATTATTATATAATAGGAAGCAATGATACGTTCATTTCACATTAAATATAATTATGATGTATTAAAATCTTTTCTCAATATCATTAAAAAACAAAATTAATCAAGTACCAATATCGATCATATTTTAAAGAGGTATTATAATGATTAAATTTCGTAGCTGCTCTAGAAAATTATTAGTACCAATGCATAATGTCCTTTTTTAATTATCTTCAATTTATCATAAATATTTCCAATACAACACCGAACAACAACAACATTATATGTCAAAGTGACAGCTGACAGGAAGTTTGTTTAGATTTAACTTAAAAATAAATTGCGGAAAAATCTGAAAGTCTCGAAATCGTTTTCAAATTTTCGTATACCTTTAATAAAATGAAATGTTGTCAATCCCCTAAAATTACGTACCAGTATCGATCGAAATTATGAGAAAAACCGGTTATATCTTTTGATGGGGACGATGGATTTTTGATGGTAGAAATCTGTATTTAACGTTAGTATACGTTTACTGTCTTAACACGTTGCGTGAAAAGTTATGGCTTATTTTTTAAGTTTCTGGACTACAACTCACTAAATGGTTTACTCTTCATAGCCATGATAGTTATCCTCCTATACTCAATGCGCGAAAAAAATTAAACACATTACGGCATCGCGTAAAGCGAAAACCTCGAGCTCGAGGCTAACTTGAGTGCAGCGGACTCAATACAATAAAAAAAAGAAAAAACGCTTCATGCTAAAATTTCTAGGGACTCTTGGGCGGACTCATAAAAGCTTGGCGGGCCACACACAAAAGATTGGGTGGCATGCAGCTGAGTATGACTGCCCATACAGTTGAATTAAAGAAAAAAATATTACCCCCACTTGAATTGTAACAAAAAAAAATATTTCATATTTTATTAACCCACCTTGGCGTCGTGATTGAAATTTATCCTCATCATAAATTACAGCTTCCTAGTGCCTAAGGTCGAACCGCCGACAAATAGACAGACAGACGGACTGATGGACATGGCGAAACTATACGGATTCCTTTTGGACTATGGAACCATAAAAATGTGATTCGTTTAAAATATTCCTATAATGTGTAACTGCTTACTTAAGAATTAGATGCTTTCGTATGTTGAAATGGAAATAAAAGCCGATGTCACATGTATCTTGTGTTCTATGAGGATTATTTTGTTGGAATGTTTTATGTTATATGTTTATTTGTATTGTAATTATATTTTTTTATTGTTATTTTATTATTATTTTTCCTATGAATTCAAACTCAATGTATTATTGTTATATAAATAAATGAATTGAATTGAATTGAGTTGAATATCAATCCTTTTACCAGATTAATAAGCCCGTCAAGAATGTCAAATGTATCGGTAGACTAAAGAAAATAAACATGATGTATTTGAAAAGCAAGCTTATTTTTTTATCGAAATCAATGTTTACTTATTACTAGGTCATGTTATCTTGTCCTGGCGTCCTAAGGGTATGTGATCTTACTGTGTATTAGAATTTTTAGCGTTGCGAATCGTAACTTGTGCGTGTATGATATTTTTGGCAGCATAAATAACAAAGGTAAAATTTTAAGCATCTAATATGATAACCTTAATCTAATACGAACGCTAGCCTTTGCAAAATCGAGAGCCGGATTTTTTTTAACTGTCTCTACGTTTTTGATAAGAATGAAAAATATTGCTTATAAAATAGTACGAAAAATACCCGTATTATTGTCACCTTGTCATTGTAAAACGAGTTTGTTGTAAAACAAGGACACATACATTGTCTGTTACTAATACTAAAGAGAAATTCTACGACATTTCTTGCAGAGTTTGCTTTGTAAGGTTGTACGCATACTACTTACAGTAGTAGGTCCTTGTGATCATGTATACATACAGACATAAAATATGTCGATATTAGAGTCATATTTTCTCAACATCAAAGACCCCTTACACACTGCGACTTTTGGCATCGATGCAATCGCGCGTTTTGAAAACGCGCTGCAGCGCTTGCATCGCGACTCACGCAATGAATAGATTAAACTTAGTTCATCGATGAAAAAGCGCGACTCCATCGATGCTAACCCGTGTTCGTAACGATGCAATCGTCAAAATTCAGTACATAATTTGTCAATTTCCATCTTCTGCATCGCGACTGTACCGATGCTAAAAGTAGCGCAGTGTGTAAAGGTTGACAATTTGCGACCACATCGATACTAACGCACGTTAGAATCGCGACTGCATCGCTGCTAAAAGTCACAATGTGTAAAGGGGCAAAAAGTTACCTATGCCAAAAAGTTTAGTCAAAATCGTCAAAAAAAATTGTTAAGTAAAAAACTGAACATAGAAAAAGTATTAAAATTATTATTTTCACTTGCAGCTTGCTAGTTAGGTACTGTAATGAATCAAGGTAGGTATGCAGCTATACGCGAATATTTATGACTCTTAAGATTATTGTTTCCTAAAGGCGTTTTTACCTCAGATTTAATTACGATTAGTAAATCGTTACTAAGATACTTGTAGGTAAGATTGTTCACTTACTATTAAAAAAAACGGTCAATTTGTTGATGGTAGACATAATGCATATACAGTGGGACACTTGACAATGTTGACATCATTCACCAGTATTTACAGATAATATATAGGTACGAGTTATTCTTACTAATATTATCAATGTTAAAAAAGCTCTGTTTGTTTATCTGTCTGTCCCGCTTTCACGCTTTACATACTCAACCGATTTAAAATAAACCTGACCAACACGTAAAGAGCCGAAGAAAAGACGTAGGCTAGGTACTTTTAATGCGAAAAAGGGTTGTAAGGGTTTGAAAAGGGGGATGTAAGGTTGTACGGGAGTATCGTCATTTCATAGAGCTTGAATCTTATTTAAGGCTCTTGATTAGATATCCCTACTAATATTATAAATGTGAACGTAATCCTATCTGTCTGTCCTATACATACTTTATATCTTGCGCAATATATATTATTATTATTATCTTTTTTGTAAATATTAGGCCCAAGTAATTAAAAATCTACCCAAGGTTTCTTTTCCACGCAGACGTTGTCGCGGGCACAGCTAGTTTATTATAAGTACATTAAAAATATGTGATTACTGTCCAATACTTTGAATATTCATTTATAATAATGATATTGAAAAAACAACACTATACTAATGCTTTCAATTTTGTAAGTATAAATATAAATATATTATCTCAATTTCCTTACTATGTAAATCAATAATCTATCACAGCGTATTTGGGTCAAGGATGATAGTTTGAATGACGACTAACGAGAGATTTACAGATATAATAATCTTTAGCTGTTAGCCGTCACAGATTTCAATATCATTTCAATGAGGATAAAACAAGATATCGCGAACAAAGGTTTATGTAAGATACAGCTATTACCTGCAGTAATTAACCAATTCCAGTTTCGTAAATCTGCTTGTCAATAACAATGAGACTTTGAGAATTGTTAGAACAGTATCTGTTCCAAGGATCAAAGCCGCCAATATATTTGTGATGACTAGATACACTTTAGGTGCGTACCTATGCGTTTTATTACAGTAGATCATAAGCACTAATTAAAAATAACATGATAGCCGGTCAACTTTTTATTTGGGTTATATTTTACCGAACTTTGTTGTGTAAAGTAAACCTGTTCTGATAAATAGGGTAAATATTCTACCCTGTAAGGGTCTGTGATACCATCGATGGAGAGAAAGGGGCACTAAGGTGCCCCAATGTGATAAGACACATGGGCGGAGTTGAACTTGTTGATTTCTGGTTTCTCTAAATATTACTATCTTTGCCGCATCTCCGTTTATTGGTACGGGCAGCGACAATATTTTCAGAACAAAAATCGCGCGTGTTTGGTTGTAAACAAGAGTTATTATAAGTCGTTGTATTTGTACCGGCATTGTAAAAATAATAAATGATTTGAGGATTTACAATCACGGGAGTAATATTTCCAACTACTGCTTTCTAAAATTGTGTAGTTATTAGTTTTCAATACACCTTGTAGTTTTTACTTGCCTGGGCCCTTATTTTTAATCAGTCGCGTCAGGATTGCGTGTGATATTCATTGATTATTGTTAAATTTTACAATGAAAATTTGTATAATTCTGCGCGAAAGTGATTTGAAAAAAGATGACTGAACTTTGTGAGTATGAACGTCTATTTTTTGCGTAAATTATATTGATTTTTAATAAGTTTTCGAACGAAATTCACACGCTATATTCAAGCGAGTGATTCAAGAATAGAGCTCCAGTTATTTCACAATATATTTTTTGTAAATTTTATATTCTAATAGACCATGGCGCAGATTTAAACAGAACGTTTGATGGATATGTTTGATTTTAAGTTTTTTTTATGTTTAATTTTGTGTTTGAGGTAGTATTATACAGGTAGTACGTAGCAGCAATATCATAAATTGTATTATCAGTACGTCATAGTCTCTAGTTTTCTTTGTCAATCATTTATTATTATATTGCATGCTGTGTTTACTTGTAAGTAGTTACTACACTTAGCCTAAGTATTAGAAATGTAATTTAACTTTTTTGTGTATGTTAACTGTAAGTAAATCATATGAATAAACAAAAAAACTGAAAAATACTAATGCTCTTGCAATATGAGGTGAGTAAGAAGAGAGAAATATGTCTTTCTCATGTTGTTTATTTTTATGAGTCGAAATATGAAAAATGTGTTCATGTGCCCTCATCACATAACCAACGAATAATTTAAAATAAAACATCATTTTGTTTAGAGTAATGGTCAGATAACGCTTAAACGAACTTATTAAACCATTGTGATACAGGCCGAAAGTATCGAAAATTACATTAATGCATTAATTAACAAATGCATTGTGCCGAATACGCACAAGTAATATACTTTCATCGCTTATCAACTGCCGGGTTTTCTTGTACCACTATTAACTGTAACTGGAACGCACCTGCAGCTGCGCAGCTAGAGTTTTAAAACGATATAATTCTTATTTGTGTAATTTTTACTATCAAAAATGTCACTACAACACAATAGTTTGTCAGAAAAAGGTGCCAAACTGATATGAGTGCCCTTTTGTTAAGTAGGTAATTTGATGAGAGGCTGGGGAAATTGGATTATCGTATTACATGTAAACCTCTTAGCGCTTATCATTTTGAAGTACCGTTCTATCTTATAGTCGACTGGGACAGTAGGATGACTACAAGTATGAAGCTTGTAAAAAAGTCATACATGATAGGTATGTGTTAGTATTTTTGCGAGTGCTACCTATATGCCTAGTAACTTGATACATAGTATGTTATAAACTTATAACACTTAAAAACGTTAGTGTTATCGGAAGAAAGGGTATTTTGAAAATAAGTTATTATTACATGCAAGATATGATTAGAATTTCTACCAATAAATTTTGAGATTATACTTAAAACGTCATTTCATTCACTTTTTAATTTTGCGGTTTGTTTTGGTAGGTTTGGTTTAAACCGACTTCAAAAAAATTAGGTGTACAATTCGACCTGTATGTGTGTGATACCGTCAGAAATTTATCTATTAATACTTCCACACGTGTACAAAATGTCGAAAGTGTATGTATGTTTTTATGTTTGTTCACGGATTTCTCGGAAACGAGAAGAATAGCGAGATAATTCTTTTTAAGTTCAATTAGGTATATTCCAACTTTGGGTAACTACAGTATACAGCAAATACTTTTGGAGTTGGTGCATTATGTAAATCTAACAGTATGCACCAACTCAAAAACAAATTGTTACTTCTAAATAGACGACAAACGCGTCAGTAGTTCAGCCAGTTTTTGATTGGCGATTTATTTTTTTAATATGTTAAACAGAATACTTTACACATTGCTACATTTTGCCGTTTCTTTCTAACTTCCGCGTGAGAATCTGAAAGGAACAATCGGTTGACGGAATCCGGGTCTGTGCGTTAAGATTATAAATAAGACCTTTTTATAATTAACACTTATAACTTTTCGTACTCGCTTAGTATACTTTATTATCAGTAATGGGAAAAAAATCAGTACATTTACTAAAATCTCTATCCATCCTTAAGTTCTTAATACCTACTCCTCTACAGCAGGAGACATGATCTCGCATTTTTTTTCTGATTACAGGCAGTGATGAACTACTCAAATCAGACCTTAATCAATATGCAAGTTTATTCATTGCGCTATAAATTTCTATACAATAATCATGGTTGTTAAAACAGTAATTTCCATTTATAACTCGTCATTATTTCAATTGGTAATAACGCAATACACCGTCACGGTTTAAAAATAGCCTGAAATCTTTAAGTAAAGTTCGTTTTTAATCTTTATAACTGCTACTATGATCTCTAAAAACTTATTTCAAAGTGTAAGCAAAACAAACCTGCTTTAACTTTTATAAAGGCATATAAAGTTACTCGTACATACCTTGTTATAGAGATTGGACGCCGCAAATTCCAAAACAACACAATGCTGAAAGTAGGCAAGTTTTCAGGGACGTCGTTTATTATTTACATTGCAGCAGTTATGAGTCGTAATGGTAGCACAATGAACGTTCGATCTACACTGTAGATGATCGAGATGTCGCGAACAAGCGAGCTAATCGCAGGTGCGGGCTCAGTCACGAGGATCAAGTGGCCGGCTTCAGATAAGGGATAAGGGCGAGATGATACGAGCAGCTCGAGACGGAAGGCGTGCGTACTCCGCCGCCGTCTCTACGCAATCTCGTACACTATTTACGTGACTGACCCGACTAAGGGCACGACAATAAACGTTTCCACAGATCCGACGACCTCGGTTTTAGGAAACACGAGGTCCCCCACCCTCTATTATTCAGTCACACGTCTTTACATGACACTGAACGCGCTTAACGGCATACTGCTTGTACCGCGCTGCTTATGAGGGCATTTCTTTGTTTCAAACATTATCACTGCGCGGTTAATTTGTTTAACGGCCGTCATACGATCACACGATCTATTTCGAAATTAGTTAAACTCGTTTATTGCACGGCAGACGTCGCACGGCACAAATGCAAATAGGAGACATTAGGCATCACGTGAAAACTATAAATATGCTAAACAACATGCTATGGAAAATAAGTTTTTTTTATTACACGGTAAGTAAGGATAAAGTGTTGGCTTTTAGTATTGCTTCTTTCTTTTCAGTAAGGTAATGCTACTTTTGTTTCAATTAGGTATTATAAAAAACTGGTGGGTTTTTTAACTTATTGATTGATGTTCTTATGGTATATCACTTAAAGAGTGCAAAACGGATCAGTATATGTATTTTTTACACTAAATAATCACTTCAAATTACATTATCAGAAGGGATTTGTTCTTACCATTTTTCACAAGTAATGTTACTAATCGTGTCACTTATGATCTTAACTTAACGACCTGAGACGAGACCAAATGATATTATGCATGGCGGATGACTGACGCAAGACATCCCGGTCTAGCCGTTTTACGATTCGCTCATATTAAATTCCTTACTCGCGACATTGCGAATAACATCATTCATAATTCTATCATCAATATTCATAATGTCAAGATCAATATCTCTTTGTATACTTTCAGAACAATTACAAAGCAGTTTAGAGAAAAATGTACAATATTTTTGGCGTTGTCGTAAAAAGCGCTTCACAAAAATTAACAACATGGATATCAAAAACCAATTATAATGCGTAAAAATAAACTTTTAAAAAAGTAAAAACCGACTTCAAAACCAAAATGCACTAAAAAGTCTTAAATAAACTCTTCACCATTGAAAGGAAAGGAATCCGTTTTAGGCAAACAATTTCTTTTTGGAGTCGGTGCTGTGATAGTTGATGCTTGATGGTCAAAGTCAGAGTGAGTTTATTTAAGACTTTTTAGTGCATTTTGGTTTTGAAGTCGGTTTTTACTTTTTTAAAAGTTTATTTTATTTCTTCATTTTTAGTGATTACATAAGAGGGGGGGGGGGGAGTTGCACCTTATGATTCTAATTTTTTAAGAAGCTACAAATTACCCATCATAAGTTCCGTCATTATAATTACTGAACTCCTAAGCGTTA
This sequence comes from Pyrausta purpuralis, assembly GCA_963924145.1. Lineage (NCBI taxonomy): Eukaryota > Metazoa > Arthropoda > Insecta > Lepidoptera > Crambidae > Pyrausta > Pyrausta purpuralis. The sequence continues at coordinate 14,062,091 of OZ001654.1, forward strand.
AGGAGTTCTACCATCAGCTTAGCCCCACAAGATATTGACTATCAGACGTAACAACACGTCAACATTAAGATTCTAGTAAAGAAACACTATACGTGCCTTTAAAATTTGAGGGTTTCCCTCGATTACACCAAGATCCCATTATCAGATCCCAAAATGGAAATGGAAATTTTTTTCGATTCGGTCCACAAACGACTGAGATATGAGGTAACAAACATACAAAAAAAACATACAGTCGAATTGATAACCTCCTCCTTTTTTGAAGTCGGTTAAAAATGCAGATAACTAAGGGAGATAATTATGATTTTAGTACAAAACGCCGACTTCATGTACTCGTAGATGCATAAGTGACACACCTGAATAAATAAGTAATAATTCTACTTAGCAAAATGGAATGGTTTACTGCTGCTATTGTTAATTTGTTTCAATGCAGTAACAGAAAATTTTCAATTTATTTACATACTCGTTGCTTTGAACAAAATGTTAGCAAACTCTACTGTTATCAGAAGAAACATAAAATTGAATGATTGCAGTCAACATTATGCCATAATCACGACAAAGAATATTTTTGGATAAAAAATGACGGAACAATATTTTGAGAACATAAGCTACATTAAATTTTGACGGATTTCGAAAGAAAGAAATATTATAAACGATGCTATTTTCTTATAAAATATGACTGTAAAATGTCGATCACCCAGGCCTTGCTGCTGTGCCTGTCGATGTGTAAATTTTTTTGTTGCGTACTCCTGGCAGTATAGTAAAGATCTTGATTGGATATAAGTATATTATAGCGCTGCTCAGATTAATACACTTAAGGTGTTTGCCCACTACACCGAAGTATACAATGAACGTGCTAGGAACAGGCAAACAAATATTAAATGTATCGCAAACTGTATTTCTTTATCCACTAAACCTTTCCGTCACCGACCAATACAGTCGCGAGTCATTCACGGAGCGTGTCAGCACCGACAAAAACCCTCTCGCTCTTGCTCCATATAATCGTGAGACAGAACGCTGCTAATCCGTTCAGTGGCCAAGTTGGCCGTATCATGTTGCTATCCGTGCCTGACTCGTTCCTAGCACGGTCATGGTATGGTACGGTCTAGTGGGAAAAATCCTTTAACTATCATTCGTAATAATCTGGAATCTAGACAAAAATATTAATAATACTCGGCTTAACCTAACTCGGTAAGTAAGTTTTTTTTGTTAAATAATTCATTTTATGGTAAATATAGTCTCATAAAAAAAGCAGCATGTATGTAGGGGTAAGAATTGTCTATATAGGTTATATTTATTATGGAAGACGCCCCTGTGATAATCGTTGTCTAGTATTCTTTTTTTTTTACATTCCCATACAACGCCTTCTAGTCCCAAAGTAAGCTACTCAAAGCTTGTGTTATGGGTCCCAGACAACGGATATAATACTTAAATACTTTTTGTTTGTAAATACATACATGATATACTATAGAAAACACCCAGACCAATACAAACAGACATGTTCATGCACACAAATGTTTATATTGTGCGGGAATCGAACCCGCAACCCGCTGCGTAGTAGGCGATTTCTCGACCAGTACACCAGACGGGTCGTCGACGGGTATTCGTAACACAAGAAAGAAAATTCCTTACTTCAAAACCACGACAAGTGACGTGTTGTCTGGTGCATATTATTACATTATCTAATATATAAAATTCTCGTGTCACAGTTTTAGTTGCCAAACTCCTCCGAAACGGCTTGACCGATTTTGATGAAATTTTATATGCGTATTCAGTAGGTCTGAGAATCGGCCAACATCTACTTTTATCCCCCTAAATGCTAGGGGTAGTCCACCCCTAATTTTTTTTATTTACTTTTTGGACACAATTTTTAATTTCTATTTTTTATGATACAACATACAAAAATACATATAACCCTCAATTTTCACCCTTCTACGATCAACCCTTATTTTTTAATAGCCATTTTAGTAATTTAAGGGTAAAACAAAATTCACTGGGAATGCTTAACTTTTAAAATTACGGGACTCGGCGGGACGGGGCTGGGGCGGGACGGGGCTGGGGGGAAACAAAGTTCGCTGGGTCCGCTAGTTATTATTATAACTTTATGTTGTGTTTGGCTGTTAAAGTGCGATCACATGATGGTTGATCACTAGAAGTACGTTAATCCCAATGATCATGTATTTTAATGCAGTCGGCTGGACTCCACTGATTATAAATATTTTGTGCTGACGTTAAATCAATAAGGAAAAAAAACGGCCAAGTGCGAGTCGGACTCGCGCACTCCGTGCCAACTTTAACTGAATAAGGGAATCCACTCACTTCTACTTAGCTAAAATGCCACAATATTTTGTTGACAGCAAATATAACTCTGTTTTTCATAGTGTTTGTATGAAGAACAAAGTTATGCTTGCGGTTAATAAAAATGTGCTATATCTCAAAAACTACTCGTTCGACGCTCGCTCGACGACTTTAAGAGAAAATGGTTTGAGGAAACTTGATGTCATTTTAAAAGACCTATAGGTTTGATTAAAAAAAAAATCGGTTTTAGTTTCATGTATGGAAGCCCCCCTTAAATATACTTATTTTTTGTATAAGAATCGTAAAGAGGTTAACAGGTTACATCATTCTACGAATTTTCAACAGTGTGATGCTTATAGTTACTGAATAAAGTGGCTGTGACGGACGGACAGACGGACAGACAGACTTGACGAAACTATAAGGGTTCCGTTTTTTGCCATTCGGCTACGGAACCCTAAAAAACGCCTAGGGAACTATTTTCTTATGGTTTTATTTTTGTTTTGTAGGATTTGAAGATGGCCACCATAATTTGATTATTATTCGTTTACTCTCATTTTAATGAAGTAGTTTTAAAATACTTTTTCTTTCTTTCTTCTAAAACGATATTGCCTGCTTTAGAATGTTTTTAACACTCACAGTGTCCCGGTCAGCCAAAAGGTTGCTGGTTCAAGTCCCGCCCGTGCGCAACTTTTTGGTTTCTTATTTCATCTTTATTAACGATATGGCCTATTTAACTTCGATAAAAGCTGTGGCTCAGAAAATAAGCGCTGTATCACATTTTCTTAGAATATATAGAAAAGTTGTTTGACGGTGAAAGCAGGCAGTGAGTGCAACAGGTGCGCAGGTGCACACAACAGCGGGCCAGTTTGATCGACCATGTAAACTCTAGTCTCTATGAATAGATTTATAATGTATGTTTAGGTTTTTGTTTTTACAGATTTATAATGTATGTTCAGTTAGGAACTGAGTCTGAACAGTTCGAAACATAACACATACATTAAAGGGTACATAACAATTTTGAAGAATAATAAATTCAGATTAACTTAAGACTCGTTCGTTACGCATTACAATTACACGATTTAATAAACGAATTTGTCCCACACAGCATTTATTAAATTTAGGACACAATATGCCACTTATGAACGTCAAATGTACAGTGAAAAATAAAATAAAAATAAATGTGCCCTGAAGGGGCCGAATCATGTCTCCTTATCTTTCGGGCCCTACCAGCGCTTCGAGACAGAACACAGACAATTAGGCAAGTGCTGAGAAGAAACGCCGGAACAAACTCAGTCACCACTAGCTGCCGTAAAATCAAAATCATCAAAGGTAAGTACATCAGTCGGTGCAGGCTGGACGGACCACACATTCGTGTCGTTCAGGTAGTCTTGAACCTTATAATAGCCTTTAGACATAAGCGTGTTTTTAACGTGTTTCTTGAATTTATCAACCGGCAATTCGACAAGATTGTGTGGTATATTATTAAAGAATTTTATACAATTTCCCATGAACGAATCACTAGTTTTAACTAATCTGAAGTTAGGAACGACAAGCTTGTGTTTATTTCTTGTGTTATATGAGTGAATGTCGCTCTTCTTCATGAAATTATCTAAATTTTTACGGACGTACATTATATTGTCAAAAATGTATTGAGAAGCCACAGTTAATATGTTGATTTTCTTAAGGACCTCTCTCAGGGAGTCACGAGGACTAAGTTTATAAATAGCACGAATGGCTCTTTTCTGCAAAATAAATATGGTATCAATGTCTGCAGCAGAACCCCACAAGAGAAGACCGTAAGACATAATACTGTGGAAGTAACTAAAATACACAAGCCTCGCCGTTTCAACATCAGTCAGATACCTTATTTTTCTAACTGTAAAGACAGCCGAGCTTAGCCTCCTAGCTAGGGCTTCAATATGAGGTCCCCACTGTATTTTGAGTCAAGTGTAATGCCCAGAAATACAGTGGAGTCTATTAAGACTAGATTATTACCATTTAGTACAATATTTGGTGTAAGTTGCTTTATATTAGGCAAAGTGAATTTTACACATTTAGTTTTACTAGCGTTCAGCAACAAGTTATTGGTGGTGAACCAATTCAATACTTTGGAGAGAGTATTGTTTACTTCGTCAAAATTTTCTTCATGTCTTTTCATTTTAAAAATCAAAGAAGTATCATCAGCAAACAGAACTATCTCACAAAGATTTGTGGAATAAAATAGCAGGTCGTTTACATATATCAGGAAAAGTAAAGGCCCCAATATTGAGCCCTGGGGGACCCCCATTTGAAGAGGGGCTCCGGAAGAGTAGGTACCATTTATGTTAACTGATTGTATTCTACCTGATAAGTACGAACTTAACAACTTAGATGAGTTTTCCGAGACACCATAGTGTTCTAAATTAATGAGCAGTGTCTGATGGTCTACACAATCAAACGCCTTTGAAAAATCACAGAATACACCTACGGTATCATGTTTGTCTTCATAAGCATCAAGAATGTGTCTGATGAGTGCTACTCCGGCATCAGTTGTATTTCTACCTTTAGAGAACCCAAACTGTTTTTCGTGTAGTAAATTATTAAGTTTAAAATGGGAAAGTAATTGATTATAAATGAGTTTTTCAAAAGTTTTACTTATTGTGGGTAATATTGAAATAGGCCTAAAATTGCTGGGGTCACATTTGTCTCCTGATTTAAATAAAGGGACAACCTTACAATGTTTCAATATTATTTCATGTACCTTAATTATTTATAAGTCCCCATTTCCTTTATTATTATACTATCCATATTTTGTGTTATTATTCAGGGTAGAGAGCGCTGGCAACTATGTCACAGTTTATACTAGTACAGCTGCCAACGTTTATACCTCTTGGTATGTACCTTTTTGTTTAGTTATCTACATATAATTTTGTATTAAGAGGTATATTTACTATCGTTACATTATTATTTACTTAGTACGAGCGTGATTTGAGAAACATGTTAATTACCCAGTCGCATCTAATTATATTATTAAACTTAAAACCTGATGGCCTTTAATTATAATAAGTTGTATGTTGCCTTGTGGTAAGTTTTCCTCACTATTATAGTGACCGTAATATGGAAGACAGCGGTTATATTTTGAAATTACTATAAAAGGCATCGTTTCCATTATTTTTTGTACGCCAGAAAGATCAACGTCTGATGAAGAGTTTGTAATCATAGAGATTAAAATGAGTGAGTGTTAAAAACATACTATACCATTAGTTTGTAATCAGTTTCGTCTGACCTTACTTTGTTGCGCGGTTTTCTTTTTTGTTTTTAATTTTAGACACTAAATTAGTATCCTTTTGCTGCTGCTAACTGCGGAAATCGGAACTAACGATGTCTTCATGAAACTTGTAATATACGGTTGTCAGATCCAGCGCAGGCAAATCTCACCGATTTCACGGAGATTTCCCCATTTTTCCTTAACTGCCGATATTATATATATCTTTTTTTAAATAAAATGATTTTTTTTAAATACCTAAACGATAAGCTCCTTAAATAAACTTACAATTTGCAATGGTTGTTATTGTTTAACTATTGTTTTGTTTTTAGAATCGGTAGAACATACACGATAAAGTCATTGTTTGATATTTTTTAAATTAGTACCCTTCTTTTTGACTTTGCCGTGGTTGGGTAAAAAATAATTAGTTGAAAAGCTTCCAAAAGTCCCTAAATGAAGGAAGATTTTTTTGCATTGGCTACCCTGATTGAATGCAAGCGCCTCACAGTCAATGCCGTCTATCGGCCAAAAGATTGTTGTCGCACTGTAGTTAAGGAGATGCGTCAGCACTTCAATATAGTTAACACTGATTACATATTACTTTACTATTTTCTAAAAAGTTAATAGAAGTCACTCTCAGTCAGAATGATAGTCACCAGATTTCATAAATTAATGTTACGTCTTTACTAAGAGAAAGGTCATGTTTTTCATAAATAGGAGTTATATGCCAATTTTGTAGTATATTCGTTTTATTTGTTATCTTTCTTGAATAGTACATTTCGAGAATGACTGTTTTTCTTAACAAGTCCTTACGCTCGTCTTATGAAGATCATAATGTACTAAACTGGAAAAGCAAGTTACCACGTAACATTCCGTTAGAGCTGCCTAGGTGTACAGTTAGTATCAAAAGAAACTTGTTTAAAGTGTCGTAAAGAATCTAGGATGGCCAAGAAAATAAGAAATCGCACTTTTCATGAAGACTGTATCATTGCACAGTGATCTAACTGGAGTGGAAACATTCTGGAAAAGTTTCTGACCGAAAAATGATAAGGGCATTTCAATATTAATTAGTGGTTTAATGTGAAGTTACAAAATTTTGATATTTTTATTAAGACAACATAGGCAGCACACATAAAATAGACACAGGATAAAAATGAGTTCTAACTATACAAAGTTTAACGTTATTCTCCAAGATTATAAAGTTCCTATTTAACACGTTACTATAGGATGTTTGTCTGCAAGTACTAAAGTAACTTAGAGTTTAGTGCAGTAAAGACTTCACTCGCTACGGGTAGATCTGGAAGCATTTTACACTACAGAAAGAGGAGTGACGGTTAAACAATATTTTTGGTAGGTATCGACTGTCATTTACATGACTTGTAAATACTAACTCTCTCAAGGAGATAAGGTTTTATCCTTCTCACTGGACGTTAATCTCCGTTTGTCACGACACATATGTGATAAATGAATCACATGCCTTCTTGCTTGAATGTTCAAAACATAGCACGTCGTTTGTAAATAATAATTGAATCAAAAAGAACGGAATAGAGTCGTTTGTAGTCTAAACTCGACTTGTTTGTGCTAGTACGTTTGACTTAATTGTCTGAAATGTATGTTATACGTAGCCATTACTAGCATCTATCATCAGATCACATGTAAGTAATTTAAAACAAGTTTTTTTATTGTTTGTTTCCTAAATCTGATGGTTAATATAGTGGCAGCCCAGATACAGGAGCACGTGACGATGCGTCATGCTTGTTGATTATTTATTAAGGAGTTTGTCATCTGAAATTGACCAGATGATATTGCTTAACCACTGGAGTCGAGAACAAGCTAGACGTCATGTCTGCTTAATATTGATATTTTAAAAGCAAATAAAATAATAACATTTGCCTTACATTAAAGGTGAAAATTGTTTTGCTCATCATCTTGAAGACAATATCTTGATAAATAAAATAAATATTGGACAGCATCATCCTACTATGTATTACTCTAGCTAGACTAGACCAAGCATATGTAGCCTGTGTTGTAGATAATAGTGACAACGGAAGTGTCACAATACCCAGTTGCAAGACAAAAGTATTTTATTATTAGAAAAGAAAATGTAAACAAACTACGTACCGCTGTAGCTGATCGTGAAGTTCTGCCGGTATGGCCGGAGGATTGTATGTGGAGCTTCACAGCTTCGTAGCCGGAGCGCTTCCCTCGATGCCGAGTAGCCGCCGCCGTAGAGGACGCGCTAGCTGCCCCTACGCCAGGCTTCCCCGAACTCTTTGTATGTCTTATCTCCTGCTTGTTAGGAGACTTCTTCTCTTTCTTCGCTCGCCGCACCTCCTGTTTGGTGTGCCTATCTCGCGATTTCATCTTTACTACTCAATACAATTCATCGTGAACACATCACTCGAACATTTCGTATATTTACCGACTGTTATAGGAAATCCACGGACCGTTGACAGGTCGATAAGATATTTACGTTGAAGGTGAAAGAGTAGCGATAAAAACGTAATTCAGGTAGCCGTAGTACGTGAGGCTGGAGGTTCTTTATGTTAGCACCTCGTGATCACGTGGGGGCCTTGGGGCCGTGGTGTTTTAGATCGCTGTGTGTTTGGAATTGACACAATCATTTAACACTGGGGAGATGATCTGCGCGGTCGTGTGCGGTAACGTGCGCGCGCGCAGCCCGGCCCGACTGGCGGCCGCTCTCCTGCGCCGCTCGAGACCCGCTCACATTAATAAAAGGGATGTCAACGTATTGCACTCTTATCACATCATTAGCGCTATAATGTTTAGAGCAATTTCAACAACCTGCTTCTAAATCTCGTATTGGTGGGCACTGGTCAACCTACTCTACGCGAATGATTAAGTTATATCACGTGAAGTCAATAGAAATCGTTTTGTTTAACAATTACGTTTTTATAGTTTATTTTTTTGTTCGACAGGCGCTAAGTCTTAGCAAAGTACGAATTAACGTTAATTATCGTTATCGGCAAATATGTTGCCAGTCTTTCCTGTCTGTCTAAGGTGATAAGTATCACGTTAAATAAGTTATTAGCAAAGGTGCTAAACCTGTAATTGGTCAGCGCAAGCTATCATAGAAGAAGAATTTTACTTTTACTCTTGATAAAGGATTTTTAAATGGTAATATAATGTTTTCACCACGCCGCTCTCTACGACGCCACGGACAGGAACAGATGGACGACCATTAGCAGAAGTAAACTTATAAAGGGGTGTTACGACCCTCAGCAGTTAAGAGCACAATACAAGAAGAAGGAAGGTTTTCGAAAATAAGTTTGTATGTTATATGATGTACGTAGAACCACGAGGATGACTGAAACACATAAGGTATCAAAAACTTTTCTTATATGATATGGGTTTTGCTCTTGTTCCTAGACTATAGCAGCGGTTGAAGTCTGAAGCAAAATTTTTGACATTTTGCGTCCCAAATATTTCAATTTTCTGATTTTCTGTTTCATTAAAAAAAATTTTACTTACATAGCTATATCTTTAATCAATCTTACCGTTGTAACCGATTGCGCGGGGCATAATTATAGTAAACAAGTGTGCGCGCAAACACAGGTGCAATGTCTAATCCTTTCACTCCCATAGCCCGATGGGACAGCAATCTGACATGACTGGAGAGAGTTCAGGCAAGGACCAACAGCTTTACGTGCTTTTCCGAGGCACGGGGGTGAAACACCGCCAACTTTCAAACTCCGGGCTACCCTAAGAATTTCTGAACAGAAAAACTCAGGTATTTTTGGCCCGACCCGGCGCAGGCGTTGCTTTGAAGTGCGACCCTCTTACCGCCGCGCCACCGAGGCAGTTATATAGCTGCAGATTCATAACACAGATTGCATACACAGTGTCATTTCTACATGTGATTTTTATTTAGATGAAAGTTAAGCTTCAGATAAGCGCATGATCGCCTCTTGTTACCTACGGGAAAGCCCTAAACGGAATGTAATTATTTGAAAATCATGAAGATATAAGCATTACACTATTTTATTTTTGTATATAACTGATACAATCAGTATAAAATAAGTGCATTCAATTTATATACTACGTGTCTTATGAATCGATAAGGTGTGAAACGCAATTCATGTAATGCATCTTGTAGCCAGCAGCTATTCCAATTTTGTGTTTTATTGTGAGTATTGGTTACCTATAGTCACAAAATCACCTGTTATCTTATCATTGAAATACTACGATTGATTGAGGCTTAGGCAAGTTGAGTTGTAAGTATTAAGATAAGAAATCTCAAACAGAAGGAGGAAATGATATTGCAGTTTCTTACAAAACAGATACCTACATTTTATGTCATTGTGCCTATGTTGGATACAAACCTCTATTTTGGAAATGTCCGCCCAGTCAGACGTATTCTTTGATGGCGAAAAATTTAGCTTAGAGCCGATTTCACCAACGCCACATATACTTATCCGTCTGAATAAGTATATTGGTGGATCCGCACCACCGGGTCATGCCCCTTATGCCGCTGCAGCATTAGCAGCAGCCGACCGCTAATGCTGCAGCGGTATAGCCGCTGGGCGGTGTGGATACACCATTAAACGACAAATAGGTGACGTTTTCAAATTAGGCGTAAAAGCAGGCCTTATAATATTCCAAATAACCCCAACTAACCCCGCAGCCGGTAGGTATGCATAACAGCATTTTCCTGACGTATGGAGTTAGTGCTGTGATAGTTGATGCTTGATGGTCAAGGTGATGGCACCGACTCCAAAAAGAAATTTTCAAGCGTTTATTTAAGACTTTTTAGTGCATTTTGGTTTTGAAGTCGGTTTTTACTTTTTTTTTAAAGTAATTTTATTTCTTCATTTTTAGGGATTACAGGAGGGGGGGGGGGGGGTAGTTGCACCTTATGACTCTGTTCTTTAAGAAGTTACAAACTACCTATCATAAATTCTGTCATTATAATTACTGAATTCCTAAGCGTTAAGGAGTTCCACCATCAGCTCAGCCCCACAAGATGTTGACTGTCAGACGTAACAACACCTCAACATTAAGATTCTAGTCAAAAAACACTTCCCTCGATGCCGAGTAGCCGCCGCCGCAGAGGACTACTAAACGTGCCTTTAAAATTTGAGGGTTTCCTTCTATTACACCAAGATCCCTTCATCAGATCCCAAATTGGCAACGATGGGATCAACTAGAAGGTATACCCTTTTGATAAGCGAAAAAAAAATTCGAATCGGTCGACACACGACTGAGATATGAGGTAACATAGATACAAAAAAAAAACATACAGTCGAATTGATAACCTCCTCCTTTTTTGAAATCGGTTTAAAAAAGGCTAAAAAAGGGCTATGGAGCGTGACTTACAAAGCTAAACTTGTTTTTGGTTGCAAGTTGCACGGTACCTAGATTCGTACATATATTTTCCGGGTAGTATATCAACGTTACGCCAATCATGGAGTGTAGGTTTTCAGATCCTCGCAGCAATCGAACTATACCGTGTGGTAATTTGATTGAGAATTTAACCGTTTTTCCTAAAAATCAAGTTTAAATTATCTACGCGTAAAAAAGTATCGCACGCGCAAAATCTAAATACATAGAAATCGTGACCCTGAGAAACAAAAACAATTTATTTTTCGACAAAGAAATTTAATTCGGTGAACATTATTCGTATACGAATTGCACGAGAATTCCCTCCTGGGCCTCGAATCTTAAGTCAGTCGATTTTTTCCGTGTGGTAATTCGAATACGAGTTTCACCGTTCGACTAAAAAAATAAGTGACAAAAACACAATAACAGAGACTGCATATAAATACTAGCGGTCCTCCGCGACTGCGTCCACGTTTCTTAAATTTTTTTTCCTCCCCTCTCGTCGCAGCGTGGTGTTTTAAAGCCTTCCTTGACATATAAGCTTCCAACACAAGATTTTTTCAAATCGGTCCTACTGACCAGTTCGCCAGTAGTTGGGGATGTCTCCGAAATTCCCGAGGCATCCCCTGGGTGTAACTGCACTGTGCAACTGTTTTGCCGGTTGGAGGAAGGAGCGCATGCGATAGCGGTTTTGATATCGGTGAACGTGAAAGCGCTTACCAACTGGCTTACTCATAGCCCCATATTTATTCGAAAATGTACAATTAAAATAGCGAGTAATACAGACTAGCTACATATTTTTTTTGTGCGAGCCGGCCAAGAGCGTGTCGGACTCGCACACTAAGGGTTCCGTGCCAACTGACTTGACTGAATTCGATAATCTACTTGCTTCGACTTAGCCAAAATACCACAATATTTTGTTGACAGTAAATATAACTTTGATTTTTATAGTATTTGTATGAATAACAAAGTTATGTTTGCGGTTATTGGAAATGTGCTCTATCTTAAGAACTATTACTTTGCTCTCGTTAAAACTTATTTTCGTTGAAAGTCTTTGTCAAGATCTACATCACGTATTTGTAGAAAAAAACACTGTCTTAGTTTAAAAGTTAGATGGGAGAACGCCCATTTTACCACTTAGTAAGCGTCTATTTCTCAAACATTAAAGACCTATCCATAGATATCCTACACGCATTCGTATGTCAATATTTTTTATGTCCCCCCCACCCCCCTTAAATATTATATTTTTTACATTTTTTGCATGAGAATCGTAAAGCGTTTAACAGGATACTCGTACCTACTAAGTTTTAAATGTGTAATACTAAAAGTTTCAGAATAAAGTGGCTGTGGTTTTTTGCCCTTCGGCTACGGAACCCTAAAAAGGACGGACACAAAACAAACATCTACGTATTCTTTCTTACGTTTTCTACAGCCACCCTTCCTACATCGAAATATGGAGGGAGACAAGCGATGTTGTTGTACCTATCTCCTTCTAAGATGTTTGTAACCTTCCTACATTAGTCGTCGTAAAATTCTCACCCGCAACAATCCACTCTATGGGTTTCCTACCCACCCTCAGAATGTGCGAGATGGGAGACAGAAAAATCTAAGGCTTAACTGGCCTCACTCCACCTAAGCGAGGCAGCCTACCAGGGTCTCCCTCGCTCCTGTACCAAACTACTTGCATATTTTTTTAATATTTCCTTGCTAAACGTAAAACGTAAAACGAACCCTAAGCTAAATACGATGCTTACTCGCTATGGCCATAACCGAAAATCTTATTTATATTCACCAAAAACCTTACAAATAAAACATAATTAAACTTATCACTAATACACGATGGGTGTCCGTAACATCCAGCTTATAGTGCCTCGCGGAAACTCGCGGAGGTTTTAGTGGGTTATACTCACTGAGTTGTTACTACTACGTATAGAGAAGCTATAATGCCAAACAAAAAATGTGTTGCAGATATGCCGAGATAAGATTGTGTTTTCCTTGAGATTTGAATTTCGAATTAAGAACTATAAGTTGATGTTTGTGTCATCAATTCATGGAGCACAAAATTTGGTCGTGTTCGTGTCACTTCCATGCACTAGTAATGGTAGTTCAATAGTTATACTTGACGAGTGGTACGTCGCTCCTCAAGGGAGCCCCATATTACCTGTTGCCATCCCCGCGAACATAGGTTTGTGTAAAGCATTTTCTCCGCATAAAAAAAAGTTGGCATGTTGCTGGATGAACGGGCTCTATCTATATCTATACTAATATTATAAAGCTGAAGAGTTTGTTTGTTTGTTTGTTTGTTTGTTTGTTTGTTTGAACGCGCTAATCTCAAAAACTACTGGCCCGATTTGAAAAATTATTTTTACGTTGGATAGTCCATTTATCGAGGAAGGCTTTAGGCTATATAACATAAAGATACGACTCATAAGACCACAGCAGCAATGAAAAATGTTGCGAAAACGGGAGAAAGATATTCCTTTTGAGAGCTTCTGCTGCGTACGCTGCGGAAACCGCTTAAGTTACACAAAAATCATGTATGACAGGATTGTTCAGCATTAAGAGTTCTATAATAAAGTCCGCGACAGCATATGTCTAACTTTTATGGTTGACTCACTACAACCTTTTTTATGTTAATAAATTTGTAAAAAATAATGCATTATTTTTAGAGGTGTATTATACACACAGGTATTTATTCTTATCAAAATAAATAAATTCATCATCACGAGCATTTCATTTAGAACCAAGTTGCCCTTTATATCATTTGATTTCAATAAATATCTTAGGAGCTATCACAGTTTTAACATAACTCCGCACCAAAATAATGTTCGCAGCTTAAGTACAACGTGCGCTTGCGCTAATCTATACTAATATTATAAAGCTGAAGAGTTTGTTTGTTTGTTTGTTTGTTTGTTTGTTTAAACGCGCTAATCTCAGAAACTACTGGCCCGATTTGAAAAATTATTTTTACGTTGGATAGTCCATTAATCGAGGAAGGTTTTAGGCTATATATCATAAAGATACGACTCATAAGACCACAGCAGCAATGAAAAATGTTGCGAAAACGGGAGAAAGATATTCCTTTTGAGAGCTTCCGCTGCGTACGCTGCGAAAACCGCTTAAGTTACACAAAAATCATGTATGACAGGATTGTTCAGCATTAAGAGTTCTATAATAAAGTCCGCGACAGCATATGTCTATCTTTTATAGTTGACTTGCTACAACCTATTTTATGTTAATAAATTTGTAAAAAAATAATGCATTATTTTTAGAGGTGTATTATACACACAGGTATTTATTCTTATCAAAATAAATACATTCATCATCACGAGCATTTCATTTAGAACAAAGTTGCCCTTTATATCATTTAAATTCAATGAATATCTTAGGAGCTATCACAGTTTTAACATAACTCCACACCAAAATAATGTTCCCAGCTAAAGTACGACGTGCGCTTGCGCTAATCTATACTAATATTATAAAGCTGAAGAGTTTGTTTGTTTGAACGCGCTTCTCTCAGGAACTGCTGGACCGATTTGAAAAAATATTTCTGTGTTGGATAGCTTATTTATCGAGAAAGGCTTTAGGGTATAAAACATCACGCTGCGATGGGAGGGGAGGGGGCAAACTCAAAACGCGCGGACGAAGTCGCGGGGGACCGCTAGTCTATACTAATATTATAAAGCTGAAGAGTTTGTTTGTTTGTTTGTTTGTTTGTTTGTTTGTTTGTTTGTTTGTTTGTTTGTTTGTTTGTTTGAACGCGCTAATCTCAGAAACTACTGGCCCGATTTGAAAAATCTTTTTTACGTTGAATAGTCCATTTATCGAGGAAGGCTTTAGGCTATATAACATAAAGATACAACTCATAAGACCACAGCAGCAATGAAAAATGTTGCGAAAACGGGAGAAAGATATTCCTTTTGAGAGCTTCCGCTGCGTACGCTGCGGAAACCGCTTAAGTTACACAAAAATCATGTATGACAGGATTGTTCAGCATTAAGAGTTCTATAATAAAGTCCGCGACAGCATATGTCTATCTGTTATGGTTGACTTACTACAATATTTTTTATGTTAATAAATTTGTAAAAAAATAATGCATCATTTTTAGAGGTGTATTATACACACAGGTATTTATACTTATCAAATTAAATACATTCATCATCACGAGCATTTCATTTAGAACAAATATGCCCTTTATATCATTTGATTCCAATAAATATCTTAGGAGCTATCACAGTTTTAACATCACAACGTGCGCTTGCGCTAATTATATTATAAAGCTGAATAGTTTGTTGGTTTGAACGCCTTTATCTCAGGGACTGCTGAACCGATTTGAAAAAATATTTCTGTGTTAGATAGCTTATTTATTGAGTAAGGCTTTAGGATATAAAACATCACGCTGCGACGGGAGGGGAGGGAGCAAACTCAAAACGCGCGGACGAAGTCGCGGGGGACCGCTAGTATATTATAAAGGTGAAGAGTTTGTTTGTTTGAACGCGTTTATCTCAGGAACTGCTGGACCGATTTGAAAAAATATTTTTTTGTTGAATGGCTTATTTATCGAGAAAGGCTTTAGGATATAAAACATGACGCTGCGACGGGAGGGGAGGGGAGGGAGCAAACTCAAAACGCGCGGACGAAGTCGCGGGGGACCGCTATGCTGATATAAAGGAAGTACTTGCTTACATCATCATCGAGTAAATAAAATAAGTACAAGTCTAAAAATACTAGGACACTTTATGTAATGTTTTTTTATTTGATTTTTAGTTGACTGATGGGTATGATTTCCAAGTAAAAACTTTACTAAACTTTATTTTAGGTAACACTACGTACGAGTACGAGTATGTTCGCAGAACTATTTTTACGACAAGGCTTTTCTTTCATAAAATGCAGCGCACTCTAGCAGATTTTTCCAAAAGTTCCTTACATCTAGTAGTAGGCTTGAGTATCATTGTTACAAATGCTATGCTATTTGCACGTATTTCATTGCCATCTAGCGGAATTTTCCTTACTTAAAGGTTTACCACATACATATCGTTATGCTATTTGTACATGTGCCACTGCCATCTAGTCGAATTTTCCATACTTAAAGTTAGTTTATTATTATGGTGACGGAGGAAATGTCTCAAGGGTATTTTATTTTCCGTACCAACTTGAAGATGGCATACTTTGGCGCGTGGTAAATAATATGCGGGAGAACTTTTGAACTTTTTTTGGAAATCGGACATAAGGTAATTTTGACGATCTCCGTGGTGGGTTACATGGCGTCGCCGCTCCGTGGTCCTGGGTTCGATTCCCGGCCGGGTCAATGTAGAAATGATAATTTTCTATATAGTCTCGGGTCTGGGTGTTGTGGTACCACCGTTGTGTCTGATTACGTAACACAAGTGCTTTGGCTACTTACTTTGGGATCAGAGCAATGTATGTGATGGGTGTTTAAATGTATTTATTTATTTAATATGTACTTCGAAATGTATCTTAATGGTTTCAGAATCATGAATCGTTGAGTTGTTTATCTGTAGGTTATGAAATAAAATCTAGTTTCTCCTTATGATGACAGTTTTTTGCGTAATATGCTAGACTACCTAAATTTTTAATAAAACACTCGAAATTTTACTAATGTTACTTAGATTATAAATTATCAATCAAAGGTAGGTATTAATAGATAAAAACAAATATTCATTTTGATAAATTATATTAAGTCATTTCGTATTTGGTTGATGGTATTTATAATTTTACAAAATAACATATAAACTTTCATACACACGCATTCAACAAGAAATTATTACCTAATTTCCTAACTATTATCTATGAGAAACTTTATTCGTTGCAGTCAGTAATATTACTGTCTTTGTTCATTTTTGTATTCACTTTCTTACAAAAACACTAATTAATTTAATAATCTCTAGAATATCACAAAATTCTTAAGAACTAAGGATCTTTGACATTCAGATAAAACTTACCTAAAAAAATTAAGTATGATTTATCACTTACTTCCGAAAATATGAGTCAGACAATTCAATTCAGGGCCGATTTTTCAATGGTCAGATAAAAGTTATCAGACTGATAAATTATAAAGCGTCAGATTTAAAAAAACGACAGCTACCTATGATTTGCTGACAATAAGGTGACGTTTTCAAGTAGCCATATTGTATTTCGTTCGACGAATATTTCTTATCTGACTTTTGAAAAATCAGCCCTAAGAGGAATTATTTTACCTAAATATGTAATTACTTTGTGAGCACCTAGTTAGTTTGAAGTCTCTTCTTAGCTCATAACACCGCGTTGCATTTATTGTTGTCATAGTTTACACAATATTATACAAAATTGATATTACCAACTATTCAGACTAGCTAGTTTCACTGGACGTAAACTACGTCTGACAGTTATATCTTGAGGTCGCACTGAGATCCATTCGTTGATTGTCTATGTTGAGAACTTCGGTCTGAAAAAAATGATATTAGTGTTTATAATTAGTTTACATTATTAAAGTAATAAAAAAATAAAACAATATTGGTTATTTATTTAAAGAGAGAGGCATATTCTTTTAGAGAGCAATTTAGTAAGATTGGTATGTGAACTACCTTCATATCTTGCAGATAAATCTGGGGAGAACAGAAAACTTTATTGAAGAAATTGATTTTTATGCGAAACGGGTTCGTTATTTTGTCTAGACGCGGAGTGCCGTGTTTGTCTGTAGACAGATATGACAATTGAGCGAGGTCAATCAGAAGAAGCCTGTTCACTCAAACACAGATGTTTGAAGATTTCAGAGTTGAAAGATAAGGAGACATGTTTTAGCCCCATATGGGCCATAATTGATTGATAAAAACTAATTATTGACGGTCATAAGTGGAATTTTGTGTCCAAAATTGAATAAATTATTTTTGACTTTGACTTTGACTGAAAGTCATATATATAGTAACTAAATAAATCTATTGATTTACTTAGTTACTACTTATTAACTAAGTAAATCTATTGATTTAAATCTCTATTTTCGGTTTAAATCTATTGATTTACTTAGTTGCTTTACCAGAAACAGTAGACCACCCAATACCTGAAACTTGTGGTTCCATATTATTTACATAACTATCTCTCACCGTCTTTCTCACAGTCTTTTTCCGGGCTCTTCAAAAGCATAGGCCCCAGGTGGTTAGTTAGCAGGAACCCTATGGGCGTGGTGACCAGTATGGCCTGCACGATCAGCCTGAGCAACCCTTCCGCGCACTGCCGCTCGTGGCTGTCAAAATCACCGGCCATTAACAGAGTGTTCAATGCCATTGGACATAACACCGCCTATAAAAAAGAAATTGCGTAAAATTATTGCGTGAATCCCTCAATCACTTAATATTACGTGAAGATTGTTTCGTCCTCTATTATCGGTCAACGAATAGTCTGCAAAAGCTGTATGAAAGGTATTGGTTGTTCTCTATCTTACTATACCATGTTGAAATTAAAAGTAAAGTTAACCTGTAACGTCCCACTCCTGGGCAAAGACTTTAGCTTCACTACTCGTATATGGTGATTTTGGTTTCAGTTCGGATTTAGGAAGGGGTATTAAAAGGTGTAAAAGTTCAACTAAGTAGGTACCAACATGTACATGTTTAATTTATCTCAACTTTCTCGCAACGAAGACTCCACTTTTATAGCAACAATACTGTATTGATCACCTACCTATGAAACACGACAAACAATATTCTAAAAAACCGGCCAAGTGCGAGTCGGACTCGCGCACTGAGGGTTCCGTGCCAACTTTAAGTAAATTAGGGAATCCACTTACGAGTCCTTCCACTTAGTAAAAAAACACAATGTTTAGTGTTTGTATAAAGTACAAAGTTATGTTTGCGGTTGTTGAAAATGTGCTATACCTCAAAAACTTCTCGTTCGATCCCGTCCAAACTAATTTTCGTTGAAAGTGTTTTTTTAAGATCTACATTATAATTTTTTTTCAAAATTTACACTCGCTTAGTTTAGAAATTAGATACGGGGGGACGCCCATTTTACCACTTTGGAAGCGCCTAGCTATGAAACGTTAGACTATAAAAGAAAATGGTTTGAAGAACCTCAATGTCATTTTTAAAGAACTATCTATAGACACCCCACACGTATAGGTTTAACAATTTTTTTTTCGCTTTTAGTTTCATGTATGGTAGCCCCCTCTTAAATGTCATTATTTTTTATTTTTTCATGAGAATCGTAAAGCGGTTAACATGATACATACTTCTACCAAATTTCAGCAGTATGATGCTAATAGTTACAGAATAAAATGGCTGTGACATACGGACGGACAGACAGACAGACAGACAGACTTGACGAAACTATAAGGGTTCCTTTTTTTGCCATTCGGCTACGGAACCCTAAAAAGTACTGTGTTGGGTGTCTGCCTACACGACAATCATTTTTCAAGAATCTTTATTTTTGCAAATAATCTAAACAATTGACAACTCTCTGATGAAATGAAATGTAACATGGATTGTTAATTAATCGTTTTTCATTAGGATTTGCGACTAACCTTCTCCTATTGTTCCATAATTTAGGTGAGTATTGGGGGAGTACCATTATGAATACATAATGTAAGTGAAATTAGAGGCAGCCCTTTAATAATGAAGAAACGGATGCCGTATATAGATATGTAACAACGAAGTGTTACCCTAAAACAGAAAGTGCCGTGAACCCTGAATTTGTTAGCAAATCTGCGCACAGAAGCACAGCATTTCAGTAATGAATGATTTTAATCCATAAGAGGTCGTTAGGGTTTTAATGTAAATGTGATGTTTTGTCCCCGGAAATTCGAGTACACACGCACTCGACTCTTCGCGTCACTTATTGGAGTCCGCGTAATGGAGCTAAGGGAAAGTGTATTCGTGATTCCTTACAAGTCGTGCTGTTGTTCTGATCATCGAAAATACGTTTCTACGTTTAAAAGCTTTAGAACTTTCTCTCATAGTAGAGACTAGCAACTTTGTAAGCATTATATACTAACGCTACTTTAGGGATCGATGAAAAATTTTCTGTCGAGCACCGAACGCGGTAAGTACGGGGAGCGTTTCATTGGCATTATTTTTTGCAATAGGTCTGGTAATAAACCATGCCACTTTGCAACTTGGGCCGGATTTAATTAGGTAAGTAGGTTTATTAGAATATTCTTCTTACTTCTACTATAGACTTGGGCGTCCACGTACAGCAAATGAAGATTTTCTCCTTGATAGTGAGCTCCCAACACGCAAGGCTGGCGGCCAGAAGCCGCACGAGCAGACACACCGCCAGAATTGCGAAGCCGGGGACGAGTAGCGTCGATACGTTTGTATTAATCTAAAAAAACATTTTTTTAAATTAAAAATACAAAATCTAATACATATTTTTTGACAGAATATCCAACTCTGAAGAGTATATGTCTTAACCTAAACGAAGACAAGTATTGTCTCCTTCGTCTTGCCTATCTGGGAGATAGCCAATTTTAGCACACATCACAGACGATATAAGAGCTATGAAAAGATCTTTTATCATAAATGTGCAAGTAGTTTCAACAGCCTACCAGTATAACGAGTACTTTTCTATAATTAAACTCTTGATCATGCAAATATGTTGAGCTCAATTCATGTACCATACTCGTTTGGTATTGCTGCAAGATCTCAAATTAAGATTAATGTCTCATGATTGTGAACTGATCTCACCTCAAAGAAAGTCCCCGTGTAGGCAAAAAGTATTGGCTCCAAAGTAGACCACATGACGCGATAGGCTGTGGCGGCAGGGTTGTTATTTAACTTCCAGCCACTTTTTGTCCAGAATGTTGCTGCTGTCGCGTTGCAAGCCAGGACTGCTACACCACCTGGAAAATTATATGTGAACCTATGTTAGAGTGAAGTTTTACTAAACGTTAATTCTGTAGTTAAAAGTTTTCGCGCTAGATCCCCACACATACTGTTATACACACAAAACCAGATTGAGTACTCATGCAACACAACACAGTAAGAAAGTTTCTCGTGGTTGATTCGCAACTGCTGACTTTGTACCTGACCTAATGGTCAGGTAGAAAGGTTGAGTTTGTAGAATTCACTGAAATTATTCAGTATAGTTTATTCTCAAAACTCAAAACTATTTCTACTCTGTTGTTGAAAATTTACTATTCCTGTTCTGAAACACAAAATGGTATCAATTTTGTAGCCGAAGCTTGCACAGATTTTAGATACGGCACTAAAAATAGGTTGAGAAGATATATCTGACTCAATAAAATAAAAGTTCGTCCGGATCCAATATTTTAGAAAGTAAAGGAATTAAAAAATAAGCTCGAAAGTTCTCTGGCTGCATTTCATACGAAAGTTGGGCGGCCATTGCCAGCCAGAGAAATGTGGGTGAAATTCACATGCCCACTGTGTACAGTCAGTAACAGAATTCAGAAATAATTTTGGCGAAGCTTAGTGCATCTAGAACTACTGTTAACGCCCTGTGTACCTAAACTACATTTAGCAATTACTGCGTAATGAGTGTGTTAAATAGTTTTGATTAGGTAATAACGTATGAAGTTAATAATTTGAGATTAAGATCGAGCGACTTAACTGCCGTCTGATTGATAAACGAGTACAGACTGTGTTTGTGTATCAGGAAAATCTTTTATTAGCTCTTATAAACGAAGTCTTTAAATAGCTTATAGAGGATCATATAACAGCTTACCTACCTAACTAGCTTACCTTTCGATTCTTTTACTATCAGTGTGTACACATTGATGTTGACGACCTCCGTTGAGTAGTGGCTAAACACGCTGGTTTCAAGGCGTCGCCGCTCTGAGGTCCCTGCTTCGATTCCCGGTCGGTTCAATGTAAAAATCAAAATTTTCTATATTGTCTCGGGTCTGGGTATTGTGGTACCGCCGTTGTTTCTGGTTTCCATAACACAAGTGCATTAGCTACTTACTTTGGGATCAGAGCAATGCATGTGTCCAATATTTATATTTACACATACAATACATAGATAACTAACCTGTGCCGCCCCAACCAAACATGGAAGTCAACATATTAGCGAATAGCCCTCCGAGCACCACCAGCAGTATCCTGAGCTCAGTCACGTAGAGATCCCGCGGGTGCGGAATGAGCCCTGCAACGCACCCCATGGCCACCCCTAAGATGACCCCAGCGAATAAAGTTAAGGCCGCCTGGAATTTAAAAAAAAGGAATTTAGTCGGTGGCCGAGTGGTATAGGCACGCGCGCGGATAGCGTGAAACACAGGGTTTGATTCTTAGTCTGGCATAGTTGCATTTAACAAGTGCGATTTATTAGCAAAAAATAAACTTTAAAAAAAAGTAAAAACCGACTTCAAAACCATAATGCACTAAAAAGTCTTAAATAAACTCTTCACCATTGAAAGGAAAGGAATCCGTTTTAGGCAAACAATTTCTTTTTGGAGTCGGTGCTGTGATAGTTGATGCTTGATGGTCAAAGTGATGGCACCGACTCCAAAAAGAAATTGTTTGCCTAAAACGGATTCCTTTCCTTTCAATGGTGAAGAGTTTATTTAAGACTTTTTAGTGCATTTTGGTTTTGAAGTCGGTTTTCACTTTTTTTTAAAGTTTATTTTATTTCTTTATTTTTAGTGATTACATAAGAGGGGGGGGGGGAGTTGCACCTTATGATTCTATTTTTTACGAAGCTACAAATTACCTATCATAAGTTTCGTCATTATAATTACTCAACTCCTAGGCGTTAAGGAGTTCCACCATCAGCTCAGCCCCATTAAAGTTGACTATCAGACGTAACAACACGTCAACATTAAGATTCTAGTAAAGAAACACTATACGTGCCTTTAAAATTTGAGGGTTTCTCTCGAAAACACCAAGATCCCATCATCAGATCCCAAAATGGAAAAAATGGGACCAACTAGAAGGTATACCCTCTAAGTAGGTGAAAAAAATTTTCGATTCAGTCGACAAACGACTGAGATATGAGGTAACATACATACAAAAAAAAAATAATGATAAAAAAAAACATACAGTCGAATTGATAACCTCCTCCTTTTTTGAAGTCGGTTAATAAGTAGGTGAAAAAAAATTTCGATTCAGTCGACAAACGACTGAGATATGAGGTAACATACATACAAAAAAAAAATAATGATAAAAAAAAAAAAACATACAGTCGAATTGATAACCTCCTCCTTTTTTGAAGTCGGTTAAAAAGTATTATTATCAGTTTATTTCTCTACCATAATATACGACAGGAGATTTTGTTAAATCAGCTATGTTTATCTGCGTATAGCTAAAAATCATATTTATCCCGAAAACTAGCTTTCTGGTTTCAGCTTTTAAAAAAAATGGTACGGCATCAAATACGCTTTGGATTTTTGAAGCAAGCTGCAGACTTTTATTTTTTACGCAAAGGCAATAACGGTTGTTAGCCACGACGGCACTATCATCGTCAGATTTTATGTGAATTCAATTGGATCAGTTGCAAATTCAGTTTTTAAGCGTTTGAAATAGTTCCACCGTGGTATGGACCGTTTCGCTCCAACTCGCTCGTATGGCTCAGCCACGCAATGCGGTTACGAACAACGTGCAATGTTCGCGATATTTACCGCCGTCAGATGCACCTGCAAAAGTTGACAGCCTCATATTAAAGCACGCGTAAAACAGTTTTATTAGCGTGTCCGTTTGTGAAATTTAGAGCTTGTCATTAATTTGACTGTAGCCACACCATTATCATGAATATTATCAGGAACAGCTCATGGCATAATTAAGGAATAGTAAAGTTGCATACTAATACAATGGCTTATGTTAATGAACATTTCATGAATAGCAGATGATATTTCATATGAAATAAGAAACATCTTTCACACCTGCTACTTTATTTTATTTAGTCTGCTACAAATCGCAATCCTGGATCGTATTTAATTTCATTGACGAATGAAATGTAGCGGCGAAGTCCTTGAACGAGCTAGTAGGAATGATTATGCTCTCTATACGGCCGTAGTATATGACTTAAGACGCCCAGCAATTTGAATCTGAAATTAATATCATAGGCCTAAAGTTGAGATCATCTTGTAATGATTTTGTAGCGAGTCAGTACGAAAATCGCATTATTTGTTTACAGTTAATTTATATAAAATTCATTAGTCGCATACTCGCATCGCAATTGACACTGCGAAAAAAAATCATTTGCAATGAATATGTGATTTTATATGATATTTTTTTATCATTTCATGAAATGAAAATGATTTAAAACGAGCAATCATTTCCATGCCTAGTCAATAGTCTACGATTTATTTGGTTGTTTGTGCAGCCTAGTTAATCGCTAACTTTTAGTTCCTATATAGCACATAAAATCACCGTTAGTTTTGTCACACAAGTTCCAACTCGTGTTCCACTCAAATCGTTTCATCATTCAAATCAATTGGTGTGTGCCATAGTGTATGCAGTCCAGCGATGACGAATTGTGTGCGAAACAAAAGTTGTCAGATTGAAACATCATCGATTGGATCCCACATGGAAGTTGATAGCTTTAACTTTTGGCCGACTACAGCGAAAAAAAAGAAGAGTTTGTTTCAGAAAGTTCGTAGTTTCACTCTGGCACTTTTTCGCGCATCGCAACTTAATTTTATTCATTTCCAATACTTTTCGCCACCCACTTTCTAAAGTGACAACAGTAAAGCCGACATCATCGATTCTAACGATCTTTTTAATCAATATTTGTTGCGCACAATGCAATTGGGTTTTTCTTTCATGTTTCATCTCGACTACTGCTAAAACAACTTTTGGGCAGGAGGTCACACGTCTTGCGACACCGAACCCTGTTAGCCTGCAAGTCAACAGGATTAACTTTTCAAAGTTGCCCTTTATATCATTTGATTCCAATAAATATCTTAGGAGCTATCACAGTTTTAACATAACTCCGCACCAAAATAATGTTCGCAGCTCAAGTACAACGTGCGCTTGCGCTAATATATTATAAAGCTGAATGGTTTGTTTGTTTGAACGCGCTTATCTCAGGAACTGCTGGACCGATTTGAAAAAATATTTCTGTGTTTGATAGCTTATTTATCGAGAAAAGCTTTAGAATATAAAACATGACGCTGCGACGGGAGGGGATGGGAGCAAACTCAAAACGCGCGGACGAAGTCGCGGGGGACCGCTAGTGTATTGTAAAAGTAAATTCTATTTTAGCTGACACTTTTTAATACAACTGGAATTGGTTTAGCCATCCAGTTCGGGAGTAAGCGATTCCAATGTGGATTTAGTTAGTAATAGTTTGAAACATAGCTTATGTCAATTATGACAATTGATTGGTTTAGAATATCCTTAACACTCACAGTGTCATATTTTATAATAATAAAGATGAAATAAGAAACTAAAAATTGCCAAACTAAAACTAAGTTTCTTTCCACCTTTTAGATAATTTAATTTTATCTGGTATTTTTTTTAAATTGAAATTTATTCATAACGTTACGTTATGTTATATTTGAACGGATGATTAATTGCATAAACTAAGTATGTTTATCAACTAAGTGCAGCTTATCGACTGATATAGCTCATAGGCTTAACAGGATAATTCGACCCATTTAACATACTTGCCGTTATTTGTAATACCATGTGGCTATTAAAAAACATTCTACAAATTTACGTAGTCATATCAGGCTCTGTGCGGTTACACACAGGTTATTAAAATTAACGGGTGCATTCAGGGGAGTTTCATTTTGGTAGTTCATTTGAATTTTATGTTATAATCCTATGTTTTAATTATGATAATATTATTTATTAATAACCGTTACACCAAAGGTGTTTATTCAAGTGTTGATGATATTTTAGGATTCTAGTTTAACTAGATAATTAAACCGTAATTTGTTCGAATAGTGTTGACTACTTATTTAGTATACACGGACTTCTCATTTTTTATTTTATTGCAGAACTTAGACCCTTTACACCCTGCAACTTTTAGCAGCGATGCAGTCGCAATGCTAACGCGCAATAGCATCGATACATTCGGGATGTAGAAGCTGTAATATGTCGAATTATGTACTGAATTTTGGCGACTGCATTGATACTAACGCGCGTAATCATTGATGCAGTGGCACTTCTGCATAGATACTAACGCGCGACTGCATTAAAGCTAAATAAAATCTGTTCATTACGTGAGTCGCGATGCTGATGCGCGTTTTCAAAACGTGTGACTGCATCGATACTAAAAGTCGCAGTGTGTAAGGGGTCTTAGTGTGATATAGTATCGGTAATAGCAGTAACACGTGACTTTGACTGACTCTCTTTACCAAAGCGGTATCTGTCATTAGTCTCGCTCGCTTGTAGAAATATAGGTGTATTTACGAGTCCGTAGATGCCGATGCTGAGCGCTATGTGTTCTTATCGGTATCCGTCGTTAATCTCGCAGAATATGAAGCTGTAAATGAGATCGCAGATGCTGACGCTGAGTGCCGTGGCTTGGCGTATCGACCCCTCCAGTAGTGCACATCAGTTGGGCCCAGGTGCACTCGAATCACACTTCAGTCTAATTCGAGCTCAACGTGTGATTTCTTAATCTAGGTAGTGTACGTTACGTGATGACTTACTTTAGCATATCGATATTAATTACTAGTCTCGAAGAATATGTAGCTGTATATAAGTCCATAGACTTATTTATCTATTTATAGACGTCGACCCTGAGCGCCGTGTCGACCCCTGCAGCAGTGCACACTAATTCGGCCCCGTTGCGCTTGATAAGTTCTCTAGCCTTCAACGTGAGGTCTCTGGGTATAACATCTAATATGTATAAAATTCTCGTGTCACAATGTTCGTTCCCGTACTCCTCCGAAACGGCTTTACCGATTCTTACTAAATTTTAAATGCGTATTCAGTACGTCTGAGAATCGGCTACTATCTCTTTTTCATACCCCTAAGTGATAAGGGTTGTTCACCCTTAAAAAAAATTTAAAAAAAAGTTTTTATATTTTTATAATGTGGCATTAAAAATGCAAATAACCACAAAAATTTTCTTTTTTAATACCAACCCCTATTTTTTTATAGCCATTTTAGTAATTTGATCATTTTTCATCCCGTTCGATAACTGAACATTTGTAGTGTTTTTCTTAACTTTTAAAATTACGAGGCTCGGCGAGACGGGGCCGGGGCGGGACGGTGCTAGGGGCGACGCAAAGTTCGCTGGGTCCGCTAGTAATGAATAAATTAATGTTAATGGCTAAATGTATGATGGCTTACTTTAGTATAACGGTATTCATCACTAGTCTCGTAGAATATGTAGCTGTATAAGAGTCCGTAGACGCCGACGCTCAGAGCCGTGTCAATGCCTCCAGCAGTGCACACCAGTTGGGCCCAGTTTCGCTTGCCCGTAACACTTGCGTTGATCCGAAGCACTGGTGGCATCACCACGGGACATGACACTGACGCGTAGATCGAACCCAGTAGGAATCCTGAGGCAAAACAAAACATCATATACAACACTGTTTTTCAGAATGGATTTTTCAGGCAATGGTGTCAATTTTTTTACTATACAATCTTGAATAAACACTAAAGTATATATAAGCTTTTCGATACAGTGAAAAAAACGTTTGTATAATATATTTTTTCTGAAACTACAATCTAAACCTACCTAAAATATTTGTCTAAACTTCACCGTGTCGGTGGAGTTTAGACAAAAACAGTACCATGCATGGCGACAAAACTGATATGAAGTTTTCACTGAGGTTCAAAAATCTATCATACATAAACATAATACGAAATCTTTCTTAATATTTTACGTTTGGTGCAACAGAGCTTCACTGAGCTCCTCTTTTAGTTGTATAACTACGCATTTTTTTAAAACAGTGTTCTATGTGAAACAGCTATTTCGGTGCTCAAATAAAGAATATTCATTTATTTCTATCCAGCACATTTGGTAAATAGTAAGTAACTAATTAGTAATTCAAAATTTTAATGGCTGCCGGAGGCTAGCGGCTGAGATTGGTTTAAAGAGAAAAAAAAACAGGGGATACCGGTCACTAGGCCAAATTCTATTTACATTTCATGGAACCAATATTCAAATTATCAAAATAGACTATGATTCTGTTTCCAACTCGAATGCTTTCTAAAAAAACTGTCGACTTTTTGATTTCGGTATCTCATATTAGCATGTACGAAAGTATGGATTCCCATACATAAATTTATGTAACGAGCGTAGGTATAAATATAACTAGAAGAAACCCACTGGTATGTAGTCTTGCTATAGAGAATGAAAATGTACCATTTGTTGTAGTGTAATTTAGCTTTAAAAACTCATCAGTACGGTTTAGAACTAGTGCTATAAATTAATTTATTAGTGTTGGATGATTGATTTCAAATTCCTAGTGCTACACATTTTCATACAAACCGGAATGAATGAGTGTTTGTTATATTCATTAGCATTATTTGATTATGACGCTAATATGCACTGTACCGTACGCTACGTACACAATTTCTATTTTGATGATGTGAATTTAATTACTGCAATTGCGTTCGCAACTAAGCACATATTTATAATATCGCTTAAGGATTGGATTTCCACACTCTCGGTTATTATAATTTTGACATAGTTAAAAATAATTGTGTATTTCTAAAATGATACCATGAATTAAGTATGTGACCATTTAAATCAGGGGCCCTATTTTTGAATCACACGTCAATATGTCGTGTAATTTGTTTTTTTGAATGGAAATCAGTTGAAATTCACACTACTTTCGTCGATATTAAGCGTGATTTCAGTTGTATTTTAATTGATTTTTGATCAAAAATTACCAGTAATATAAATATTATCACGCAAGCTATTCAAATATTGGACATTTTTAACTCGCTATTGATAATAAAAGAAAATACGAACATTGTTCCTAGTGCCTATTTGAGTTCTTAATGCAGATTAACAGATAAAGAAATAGAAAACAAACAGGGCACCAGCCGAACAAACTAAGCGACAGACACTACATCACAATTAGCGTTACGTTTTAATTAAACTTTGCTCGGAACAAAGTTGAATCAGCACGAAAAAGTAAATGTGCAAAACAAAACTGGCAGCTGGAAAGTTTTTCGCTTTGATGCTTTGTCTGTGTAATTTCAGGTGTGTGGCTGTGCGGCTGTGTGCACGCATTGTCGTGTGACGACGTATCCCTGAATGATCCAGGGTCCCTATTTTGATTATACTTGTGTGAATTAGTCCGAGAAGGAACACGTACCATGTCTACGCCAAGGTCATAGGCTATGTGGCTCGCAACTCACTTAAGATGGGTCCGTGCTTTGAGTGAGCGGAACAGATTGTTTTAACAAGACTTTAGTCTACACTGTTTCCTTTCTTGAGGGAAATGTTGAGATGCAAATGAAATGACAATACTCAGCTTAGTAAAATTGCATTAGCAAAAGGCAATTAAAATAATCTACCATAAAACACGTTATTAAGGACTGCATTCGTATGCCACTATCGACTACAGCCAGGGTTAGAGCCATCTAGGGCTAATTGAAAACATACTAAAGTGCCCGGGATTTTTGTATCACGATAGGTTTAGTTTTTCGCAATCCACTTGCAACAACTCTCTATGATTTGTGATATAATTAATAAGGATGCAAAATTATTATTAAAACGCCGTTTCTATACGAAGAAATATTTAATATACACCATAAAATCCTAACGATATTTTTTCTTATCCCTCTCTTACGTCTGATCTCTTGATTGGGACAAGAACGTAGGTGGCTAGCAATTAAGATGTTAAAAGGTTTGCGTCACTAAGGCTATGAGTAGTTATTAATCGCAAATTCATGGCTGAAATAATAAAATAGGATCATACTGGACTTTGACATCGACATGTGTAGTGAAGTGAATAGAACGATCTTGTTAAAAGCTCGCTCGTTATTTATGAAAATCAAAACAATGACATTGTAAATTGATAGACGATACGCTATATTAATTTTCATCTATATTAATATGAGTCTAAGTGGAAAAATACTAAGGTATTTATTACCTTAAAAGTTAATCTCCATGGTCCGGTCATTAACTCCCAAGAGTGTAAGACATTATTTATGAATTATTCTTGTATTACCCAAATTTAAATAACCAGCTGCAGACTTTATGGAAACAATATGCTTTGCAAAAAATGACAATCACCAACGTCTGGTATAAAGGATGTCAATACTAGACTGATCAAAAATATTATAAACTAGCGCCGTAGCGTCCGTGCGTTTTGAGTTTGCTCCCTCTTCTCCCGTCGCAGCGTGATGTTCTGAAGCCTTCCTCGATAAATGAGCTATCCTACATAAAAATAACTTTTCAAACCGGTCCAGTAGTTCTTCAGATTACCGCTTTCAAACAAACAAACCCTATTGCTTTATAATATTATAATAGAAGTATAGATGACAATAGCAAGCATTTAATTGACATGGGAGCTTTCGCCGCATGACGTGATTCGAAAGCCTTACCTTTGACGGCTTTCAAAATGCATTCAAATCTTTTGCAAAACGAGTCCCGCAGTGGAATTTATTGAATTGGCTTTGTATCGCACGTCGCTGCATTGTGTTTTTTTACGACCATTATTGGAGGTGTACCTGCAATTCCCTTTCCAGCCGCGCGATGCTTGATGTGAGTGGTTTATTTTTATTTAATGTTAAATACTATTTCGGGATTTTGTTTTGATATAAATATTCGTTTGCGGCTTATTGCTTTGCGGTATAATGATTAAATGTTTTCAAAAGCCTGTTTCAATTAGTTTTTGTATGCAAAAAGTTTCTGGTTTATTTGTTTTAATATTAATAATCCCTTACAATAATAGTAAATGCCTTTCAATATTATTTAAACTTTATTTATGTATTTTCAGTAATAAATCAGTGTATGTGGAAATAGCAAAAATTAAATAACGCTCTATATTGACCGCAAGTAATCCAAGGTATCAGTGGAACAGTGGACCATAGCCAAAACTGTGACGTCAGCGCTAGGGCAGTTCCCTGGAGGTTCCCACCTAAAATTATCATAAAGATCACTCACCCCACACTAAAGGAAATCCAAGATACAGGTGGACCAACGTAGCCAACACAGTGACCTCAGCAAGCCAAGGTAGAGCTCCGAGGGTGGCCACCAGCCGCCAGTTCTGCTTCATGAAACCCACGTCCCAGCCCAGCGCGCCTTTTCCCAGGATTACTATAGGGTACAGCTTTCTGAAAACATAAGGATAAAATGTAGCTTGGGGCTAGAGGAGCAGGCAAAAAAAAAACATCTTGCTTAGGAAGATATGTAGAATATCATTCTATATTGCGTGATTTGCCATGAGTGAGAGTGATTGAATCTGCCGCTAATTCCAGCCTAAATTCTTTCATTTACCAACCACTATAGAGTATGCTCTCACGAAATTGGATTGTGAACAATGATTATATATAAATTCAACCACCAATATCTGACTGGTGACACATTTTAAGTAGCAGACTTGTTTACATCGGCAAGCAAAGCAGAATAGTAAATTCAGGTACCTAAAGAACTTATCCACATGAATAAATTCGTTCATATCCAGAAATCTGAGGTTCCTAGCTGGGATGCCGGCGAGGAGAGCAGCCCGTAGCGGCGGCAGCAGCGTCAACGCCTGCAACGCTTATCCGCTCCCCACCACACCACTGCAGCTACCAGCGTCAGCTTGTACCACACGCCATGGACGCCCCAGCTCCAGCCCCTTGCCCTCACCGACACCACATCACACCTCACAAAATTACTTAGTAAAAACGTACCTGAAGAACATATTCGCAGGTAGGAAGTCGTTCATATCCAGAAACCCGAGGTTCCTAGCCAGGACGCCGGTGAGGAGTGCAGCCAGCAGATGCGGCAGTAGCGTCAGCGCCTGCAACACTTGTCCGCTTCCCACCACACCACTGCAGCCACCAGCGATAGCTTGTACCACATGCCATGGACGCCCCAGCTTCAGCCCCCTTCCCGTCACCGACAACACTTCACACCACACAAAATAACTTAATAAAACGTACCTGAAGAACATATCCACAGGTATGAAGTCGTTCATATCCAGAAACCCGAGGTTCCTAGCCAGGATGCCGGTGAGGAGCGCAGCCAGCAAAGGCGGCAGCAGTGTCAGCGCCTGCAACGCTTGTCCGCTCGCCCACGCCACCACCGCCACCAGCGACAACTTAAACCATACGCCATGGACACCCCAACTCTCCCCCCATAGGCACCATTGAACTCCCCATAATAGTAACCCTGGAAACGAGGAGCCGTAGGGGTTTAATGAGGGTTATGTACTAAGGAAAGTAGCATATGACGTCAACCTTCGTCTATGTTTTCAGAAGGGGCTAAATAGCTCTGCACATGTCTGGGAAAGTTATTTTATTTCTTCGGAAAAGTTAAAACCTATGACAAGAATATTTATTTTTTTAATAAATAATTCTTTATATATTATATTATGCGGTATATTATGCAGATGTATTTAGGGCTAGTTTGCAACAAAAGTGGGTAACCTGATGTGCTGGCAACTGCACGACATAAGAGAATAAAATTTAAACCCACATGTTTAGCTGTGAGCTGAAATGGCTGAAAAATCTAACTTAATATTATATAGGAAAATTGAACTTAGTTATACAGTAACAAGGAAGTGACAATAATAAAGCGTTGCATTACTGTGTGTGTGTGTGTGTGTGTGTGTGTGTGTGTGTGTGTGTGTGTGTGTGTTATTGCATTCAATTGTATCGCTGCTTGTGAAGTATTCCTTGAAATTTGAATTTCGATTAAAAAACCGTTCGTATGAACTGATGACAAGAAGTGTCACTTCATGTGGTACGAGAATTGTTCGTGGTGTCAGTTGCATACGTTAATAATAGTAGTTTAATGTAATTAAAATTATTGGAGACTTTCTTTTCATGACAAGACTTTGTCAAACTTAGTAACTGCTACATAATACATTAGAAAGTATACCTAATACTTGACATCTTCACAAAGGTATATAATAAATGAGCCTTTGAGCACATGATGTGTGTCGTCATTTTTGAAGTGAAAACTTCTTTAGCGGCGTTGAGCACTTTTGTGGGATGGGGGAAAAATGTGAAACTCGCGTCAGGACACGTGACCTGATCGAAAAACCGTAAGACGGTTGGCGAAATTATGGATGTAAGTTGATTTTTCTGAGAGATAAACTTTTTAATGTAATTTAATATAGTATTAATTGTAATGTTTGTGTACGATAGCGCAATAAATAAATATTGTATTCTATAAAAATAATATATTATTATTATTATTATTGTATTATTATTATTATCATTATTATTATTATTATTATTATTATTATTGTTATTATTATTATTATTATTATTATTGTATTCTATCACAAAAATGATAGTACTTTTATATTGATAATAACTATTCCAAAAAAATCAAAAATGCACAACGTTGATATTCAAGTTTTCACTTCTGCCGGCACTCCCGGAGTGCTTTCACAGTTTTTTAAGTATTTATTTTGAATAAGAAATCCTTCTCAGTAATTAAATTTCCGTTTGAAACGTATTCGTCAAAACCGTATAATAAAAATAGATTTGTTATTATAAATTAATGAAAGTTTTCATCAGCCCTTTGTGCGAGTTGGTTTATCTTTCCATTACCTTAATGGGATCATTGGGTTCGTGCCCTTTTTCCGAGGTGAGGCGGCGGCTGCTAAGCCGCTTACAATAATCGCGTGGATAAACTTTTACAGATTTCGGTATTTGTAAAACTATTAAATAAGTTGCTTAGACATATTGACAGTTCGAAATTAGCTGCCCAAATAAATGAAGGCGAAAATCGTAGGGAATAGTACAAATCTTCTAACAATGGTAATATAGGTTTAAAAAAATCAAACTTTTTAATATTATGTTTTTTTACAATCATATAAACAGCTCACAATAGTTTTTGTTTATGCCAGTAAGTGATATTATGGCGCGTATAATATTGTCAATTTACAAGCATCAATAACTTTTTATTTGCTTTGACATCAACCGTAACTTAATACTTACATTACAAAAAAATAAATAAAGGGTACCACGTTTGCTATAATATAACGTAATAAAATGTTTATTGTCTGTATCAAATCTAATAGGGAAGTAGGTATTTGTATCAATTTTGTGTGTGGTAATTTGGATAAATTATAGTTGTTGTACCACAGAGACCCAACATTTGAAGAAAAATATAATTTTCATGTAAATGAACAAACTGAGAAGGCATGCACATAGTGCCTATGTGATGTATGAGCAATTGATTAACTTTACTTAATAGTTAACTTATTTGCTATTAAATTTAATATTGCAAGATAAGTAAAGAGAAGCTAAAATGCCTACATCGATTTTCCAATTCATAATTTTTAACAAGTTAAGATGTGAACATAATTGACGTCATAGGATGCATAAAATATCGAAATCAATTTTTCTTAAACAAAACAGACATGGAATTATAAATTCAAATTCACTGGTTATTTATTACGACTATCACTCAAGGACTTACCTATAATAGCTAACGTTACATAGTTGTAAATTACAGGAACTAGTGCGGCGAACCATGATTCTTTCTTGTCTTCACTTGGACATTTGCTTCTTATTGCACTAATGTTGGGTAAAAATTCTGGAGCTCTGTAACAAACGTTTCAACAATCTCAACTTGAACTTTTTTGTAGCTTTATCTTAATTTATAGAGTTTTAGGACGTTGGTTAAGCAATTTAAATTATATTATTATGAAGTTCACTTTTCATGACAATTTCACTTCTTTTCTTCCGAAGTAGATGTGTTAGTGTGTTTGAAACGTTTCCTTACAAAGTATCTGTCATGGTGACTACTACAACTCTCCTCGACACAAGTAGACTGTCGTCTTCATTCATATTTTTAATGAGTGCTAGTAATAAAAGTGATACCGTCTCTCCCGTTAACTTATCATCTACAGTAGAATGCTACTCACTTACGTTTTCGTTTCCTTGAAGATCGTAGTGTAAACCCCGTTATCGAAGCCCGTAGCCGCATCCTTATCTGTGGCAAATGAAGCGAGATAAATCTGAATGTGTTATTGAGAGGGATCGAGCATTGATTCATGTGAAAACAACGCGTGCATGCGAGGGAAAAAGACCTCATTCATAACTATTGACATAACATGAAGACGGATTTGGTTATTTGTGTGAATCAATACGATGTTGAGTCATCTGATACCATATTTATAGTCGTCATGTTCTTCATTGGTCCAATTTGTGTAAGTACCTAAATTGACTTAGACATATTCGTCCTATTGATGTCGTTATTGTTACCTTAGTTTTTAAAAACCACTAGCTTGTTATAAAAGCTTACGTCAATACTCTATTAACAATCATAAGTATATGTATAATCCATAAAATTAATATTCCTATCAGAAGGGACAAGTAAAAACTGTCAAACGAAACTAACTTAAGTAAGTAATATTTGTAGCTTAAAATGAGATTACTTTTCGTTAACATATTAGTTTTCCGCATGCTAAACAGTCGACACGAAATATCGAACATGTAACTCTAGTGTAAAATTAAAACAAAAACTTTGTATAAAATATTCTTAGATATACATTACTCGTGTTATTCAGTCTTTCTTTTTTACGTAAATTAACTTTTATAGAATAGACTAATCAAAATGCGCTCTTTAAATTTGAAATGCATTGGTAAATATAAGTCGTATATTAAGAGGCTTCCATTTGGACTAATTTACCTGTTGAATGATTCTTTGTTGGGGTTATTTCGCTGTAATGAACAACAATCAATCATCGATCATGTCACTATGTTTCAGGAGAACTATCTCTTCAAAATATACACAACTTCACTGAATTGAAGAAAAAAACAAATGAAAGAAATTTTCAGCGAGCCTTCATGGGTTTCCAAACTGACTGACAGCCGCCAAAAAAGTTCTGCTACATCGCATCTCCCATTTCTTGTTAGCACACAGTTTTCTGCTAGTGACATCACGCTCTTGTCGTTCTATTCCAAAGGGGTAATAATTTTATAATATTATCAGTGTTATTTTGGTGATAACCTATTTTTAGTGGTATAAAGAACTGTAATTAAATATCGAGGTAGTCATATTATTGCTTTATTAGACGGTAACATTTATCAGTTCTATTTTTATAGATTTACGACCGTGATAATATATACTAATGTTATTATTGCTCATTGTTTCGAAGAAGGGAAGTAGATACAAAAAAAAGATTAATCAATCGTTTAATTAAAATGCGAATGTAACTTGGACTGTCTTACTCTTATACTTTTTTTGCGCCTATAAGGCTTCTGCAATTTGATTAAGGGTAGGAGATACTTTCTTGCCATAATAAGGTATAGATTTTGTGCGAAATATCATGCCTAATGAAAGGGAAGAATGAAAGTTTGTAGGTACGGAAAAGGTGTTTCATTTACATAATCGTTTAGGCTTTGGAATAAATATCGGAACTTAGGCTGTACTTGACTTAGAGTAGTGGTTTCATCTTCGTCCAAAGTAAAGGATAAAGTCTTGGTCAAGAATAGAGGAACTATATCAGTTGAGCGTAAAGTGGACAAAAAAGTTACTGATACCTGAATATAACACAACTTAAAGAATCGATCGTAGATCGATGTTATTTTGTGAAAGTATCGGTGCGGGTACTAAAACTAGGCAGTTTTAATGGTAAAATTATCCAAAGCTGCTGTTTATAATGGTGTCCTTTTATTTGTTTATTTAAAAACTTCATACACAAACAAACAGTACATATGGCGGATTTTCTTTACTGTCTTTATTATGGACAACAAACAATTACATTATTGGATTAACCTTAAAATATGACTTAATTTTAAAGCATTCTATACCAGTCAACCATAGATCTTAATAGAGAAAATACAGGCGGCGCGTAAAAATAAATAAAGGGACAAAAGAAAGAGCGTGACGTTAATAACTACAAATAAAAAGTTACAATGTGGTTATTACACAATGAAAGTGAACATACATACTACTTATTACATAAATACCATATTCATATTCAAACCTCCTACTGTCCTTAGCTTGTGTCATTTAAATAATATCGTAACACTATAGTATTTTAAGTTCTACATTGGAGACCCTTCAACCAAAGAAGCAGCGTAGGACGTCCACCAACAAGATGGACAGACGACCTTGTAAAGATCGCAGGATCAAACTGTATGCAGACCGCTAGTGATCGGTGGCTATGGAAAGCTGTGGAGGAGGCCTATGTACAGCAGTGGACGTCCTTTGGCTGATAATGATGATGATGATGATGATAGTATTTTAGGTGATAAGTTATTTATTACATAATTAAGTCCTCTTATTTGTAATGATGCTGACGACATAAGACGCAAAACAGTTGAATAAGACACTGCGATCTTTGCTTATCGCAATTGATATACAGTGAATATTAAAGGCGGCCTAGTAGATGGTTGGATAAATGCTGGTAAATGAGTAGTAGCAAGCTAGGTCAGGGCGATTCGGCGTTTTTTACGCACGCAAACCACGCAACCTCAACAATGCTTGGTAATAAATCCGAGCAAATTCGCCCTTACAATAGGATTTTATTGAAAGCGCTGATGAGAAATTAGTTTTACGTTATCAGCTTTTTGTAATAATAACAAGTTGGCCATTTGATGAACACGCTTAGCTCTAGATACACGTTTTTACCCACATAAAATAGCATATGTAAGCAGTTGAAATGCATTACATTGTTGTTATTATGCTGGATGAAATGTAATGACATGTAGAGAAGAACTTATCTTAATATGGGTTAATTTCAATAGTTTTTACTATTTATACAGAACATTAACATAACGTAAAAATTTGCTTTAAACTCAATTGAATGCAAGGTTCTATTTCAAGGTTTCTGCGACTGTTCAAAAGAACAGTCGCTATTAATTTTAACTATTACATATTTTAATTGTAGAAAATTTAAGAGTCAGAACACTGCCTGATTATGTTTGGGAGATTAATAAAAAGGTTTGGCATACTATTTTTACATTAAATTGTGATAGTTTATTATGTAAGTCTTTTTAAGGGCATAGAGTATTCATTTACGTACAAATCATGAGGTTTTTCTGATAGCTAAGGTAAAACAAGTCCTAATCAGACTGCAGGGCGGCAAAATATATGCATTATTAAATCTTTAGCTTATAACTTCATCATTGCACTAGGAATTAGGTTCCACCGAGTCCTACTAAAGTTTAGGCGACCTTTCCCCTCTAAGGGGATATTTATTACAAGTTATGCAAACTTTAGATATTAGTCAAGTGTGGTATCATTTTCAATGCATTTTGTTGCGATGTATCGTATGAGACTATGATTATATGATTCATATTTTGCGAGATAAGAAGGATTTCAGCGTGACGGCGTGAGGGGTTGTTGCAAGTAAAACCCTTCATATGTCCCAAAATAGTATAAGTATGAGCATACTTTTATACAATAATGCATGAAAAAATGACATCTCACCCGCCTAGTTGGTTTAGATGTGCATATTTTAAAATTTCACTATTTAACAAAATTAATAATATCTCGCCAAATATCGATCCTATAATCATGAGTATGCGCTCATTCGATACAACGCAAAAAATGCACTGATATATAATTAGGTATAGCATCCTTGCCTTTTTTCATACGTTATAATCTTGCAAAATATTAAATCCTTAAGATTTCAAAAGTTTCATTCGTATTATTGCAGAATATTAAATTGAAAATAAGTCTTTACTTGCTTTAGTTTAATAAATATGCATGTTTTAAACATCCTTAGCATTTTCAACAAAATTTTGCATATCTCACAACATAAAGCGCAAGAAAATATATTAAATATGATACCACACATGCCTAGTATATGAAATTTGCATAACTTACAATGGCGTCTATGCTCATATCCCCCGGGAGGGAAAGGACGCCTAAGTTTTGGTAGGCGAGTCCTAACGCAGATTCTGATTCTAGTGCCAAGATGAAGTTATAAACCAAGGTTTAATTGATGTTTATAATATAGGTATATTACCGCCAAATGCCAAGATTTTATTGTGTTATAATTAAAATGCATTTAAATAATAATTAAGATAACTATGTCTGTTAAAACTGGTAAGGTTCAACATTAATTAACACATTTTAGGTATGCGGATTATGAGAACCTAAGCATCGCATATTAAATATTATGAAGTTATTATTTTACTTTACAGAAATTAACCTACTTTTTCGTTTAACGTCACAATATGTCTAATTCACTAGATGATATTTTAAATAGGCTTGCGTGTAATTTTCTGCCTAGCCGCAATGCATATTTTATCTTAATAGTCGAATCGTCTAGAAATCATTCAATCGATAAGTGAATTATATTCTTATTAAAATCATGTGTCAAGGGTCCGTTAAATTATTTCCAATTTCGTGTATAATAAAATAGCACAAACAATTTTCGTTTAGGCCAAAACTTCATCACGCTGTATGTAACTTTACTGTATGTGATCTAATTTGTGTAATCTATTTGATATGGATATTTTAAGAAGACTTATTATTAAATAAAATAAAAATAAAAGTTTAGGTAAGTACTCACTTGCTTGCATTTCTTTGTTCTATCCCAATAACTGGAACTTTGAAGAAACGAGATGACACTATTAGCTTTTGAGTACAAATCACAATACGCGTACACTATAATGAAAGCCACGACAAGGCCTCTAGTGCGAGTAGCCGTCTACCTAGGCATCTTGCTGTTTGCTTATTGAGCGATCAAGGGCGTGCGACACCGCCTGCGCTTGCGCCGATCAGACAAGCGTCCGCATAGACCGCACCAATATATACTTAATTGTCACTCACAGTCTTCCGATGTGGCTGATACTCGAAAATGTCAGTCTGAACCTATTTACAGCGCAAAATTAATGAAGCCAGTGCTATATTTAGATCATTTCTAAATAAGGTGTCTGATACCGATAAAAACGATGTTAATAACAATCAAGCCGTTTAACTTTCATTTGCTTTGATTAGACGTTCGTCGTACAACAGTGGGTAAAGTCCGTTTTTCTTGGCATGTCTGATATTGTAAACAATATTTTTATAACTTTTGAAATAATATCAGTAAATAAAATTAATTTACTGTTTGATTCAAAAAGGTCTCAGTGTTCAACGACGTATTACATGTGTAGATTGAGAGTTTTGTGTTCATCTTATTTTAAAATGAATCATATATTTAATAGAGAATGTAAAGATTGTTGATTATATGCAAAAAGCAAAAAAACTGACTTACACAATAATATAATATTTAAGGCGGATGACCTCTCATTTATAAGTCGTTTGATATGCTATAATTATATTTAAAATACGAGTATAAGCTGTTAAACTGCACAGTATATGGCTTTGCACTTACTAAGGAGGTGAACTCTGGCACCACATGCAATCAATCTCGCTATACGTGAGCGTGACAACTACCGAACCTGACCATATACTTATATCTCATAAAATATAAATAAAAAGAAAAACGTTGTAAATAGTTGCAGATTGACGTAAATAGGTAGATTAGTCCAAATAAGTATGGAAATTTAATAGTCAGTAAAGCACGATGGTCTTGTGATTTCAGAAGTAGGTGAACGAGGAAGTTAGGATGTAGCAATAATCTTTGACGAACTCCGTGGTTTAGAAGCTAAGCATGTTAGGTTTCATGGCATTGCCGCTTCGAGGTGCCGGGTTCAATTCCCGGTCGGGTCAATGTAAAAAAAAAACCGGCCAAGTGCGAGTCGGACTCGCGCACTGAGGGTTCCGTGCCAACTTTAACTGAATTTGGGAATCCACTTACTTCCACTTAGTAAAATCCACAACATTTTGTTGACAGCAAATATAACTTTGTTTTTCATAGTGTTTGTATGAAGTACAAAGTTATGTTTGCGGTTGTTGAAAATGTGCTATATCTCAAAAACATCTCGTTCGATTCCGTCCAAACCAATTTTCGTTGAAAGTATTTGTTAAGATCTACATTATATTTTTTTTTCAAAATTTACACTCGCTTAGTTTAGAAGTTAGATGGGGGCGACGCTCATTTTAGGTTTGACTAAATAACATTTTTTTGGTTTTAGTTTCATGTATGGGAGCCCCCCCTTAAATGTCAAATTTATAATTATTATTTTGTTTTTATAGTGTTTTGTCACTATACAAACTTAATAATATAAATAGCAAATTGCACTTGTAAAAAGCAACTTTGGCTGCTGTGACAGACGAGGAATCGAACCCCGTGTCTTACGCAATGCGGGCGTATGCCTATACCACTCGGCCACCGTCACATTAGCAAGCCTGTTGAATTTTGCAAGCGCTTTCTTTAACGCGTAGGCTGCGTGGCGTCATCAATGTTGCGAGATTGCTCTCACAATATCCGAAGGAAATATTTTTACAAATATTTGACAATCGGTTAAGATGAACGAAGCCAATTTATAATTATTATTTTGTTTTTATAGTGTTTTGTCACTATACAAACTTAATAATATAAATAGCAAATTGCACTTGTAAAAAGCAACTTTGGCTGCTGTGACAGACGAGGAATCGAACCCCGTGTCTTACGCAAGTTCATCTTAACCGATTGTCAAATATTTGTAAAAATATTTCCTTCGGATATTGTGAGAGCAATCTCGCAACATTGATGACGCCACGCAGCCTACGCGTTAAAGAAAGCGCTTGCAAAATTCAACAGGCTTGCTAATGTGACGGTGGCCGAGTGGTATAGGCATACGCCCGGATTGCGTAAGACACGGGGTTCGATTCCTCGTCTGTCACAGCAGCCAAAGTTGCTTTTTACAAGTGCAATTTGCTATTTATATTATTAAGTTTGTATAGTGACAAAACACTATAAAAACAAAATAATAATTATAAATTGGCTTCGTTCATCTTAACCGATTGTCAAATATTTGTAAAAATATTTCCTTCGGATATTGTGAGAGCAATCTCGCAACATTGATGACGCCACGCAGCCTACGCGTTAAAGAAAGCGCTTGCAAAATTCAACAGGCTTGCTAATGTGACGGTGGCCGAGTGGTATAGGCATACGCCCGGATTGCGTAAGACACGGGGTTCGATTCCTCGTCTGTCACAGCAGCCAAAGTTGCTTTTTACAAGTGCAATTTGCTATTTATATTATTAAGTTTGTATAGTAACAAAACACTATAAAAACAAAATAATAATTATAAATTGGCTTCGTTCATCTTAACCGATTGTCAAATATTTGTAAAAATATTTCCTTCGGATATTGTGAGAGCAATCTCGCAACATTGATGACGCCACGCAGCCTACGCGTTAAAGAAAGCGCTTGCAAAATTCAACAGGCTTGCTAATGTGACGGTGGCCGAGTGGTATAGGCATACGCCCGGATTGCGTAAGACACGGGGTTCGATTCCTCGTCTGTCACAGCAGCCAAAGTTGCTTTTTACAAGTGCAATTTGCTATTTATATGTCAAATTTATTTATTTTTTGTATGAGAATCGTAAAGCGGTTAACAGGATACATACTCCTACCAAATTTCAACAGTGTGATGCTTATAGTTACAGAATAAAATGGCTGTGACATACGGACGGACAGACAGACAGACAGACAGACTTGACGAAACTATAAGGGTTCTGTTTTTTGCCATTCGGCTACGGAACCCTAAAAAATTACATTGTCTCGGGTCTGGGTGTTGTGGTTCCCTTGTTTTTGATTTCCATAACACAAGTGCAATTATTTATTTGTTTCAATCATTACACTTGTAGCTTACAGTAAGAAAAAATAAATCGTATACAAGCTTAGCCTATGTTCATACAAAAAGTTTAACATGTCAAGTAAAAACGGTTAAAAGAACAAGTATTAGATGATGTCAGTAAATTAATTTGCTACTTACTTTGGGATCACAGCCATGATGTCCATTATTTTTAAAAAAGTTATTAAAAAACTATGGTAGCACTCCAAGTACAAAGAACTGTATTCAACAAAGTACAAGTATGTAAGTGGTAAATAGTAACAATTATTCATTTACATTTTATTGCACAAATCGTGTTGAACAATGGTACAAAGTATTCAAACTATTTTCTTAGTACAACCATTAAAAACCTAAATTTTATTTTTATTCGGCAGCTCTGATGTAGGTACTAATAAAGTTATTGAACTATTTTACAGCTATTTTTCCTTTTATCTGTTTGGTAGGCTTCCCTTTATACACGGAATCCGATGTGTTTAATTAAATTAATATCTCGAATTCTTTGCATTCTTCACACTATTCTGTATAACCCCTCTGCCCCTTCTTACCTTCGAAATAT
Source organism: Pyrausta purpuralis (assembly GCA_963924145.1). Classification (NCBI taxonomy): domain Eukaryota; kingdom Metazoa; phylum Arthropoda; class Insecta; order Lepidoptera; family Crambidae; genus Pyrausta; species Pyrausta purpuralis. Next base: position 14,105,180 of record OZ001654.1, read on the forward strand.
GTTCCCTTTTTTAAGTCAAACTCATGATCGTTCTCTCCGTTCCTCTGACAACCTTCGGCTAGGTACGCAGGCTCACCGCTCTTCGTATGTTTCAAAGTCATTTACAGTGACAGCTACACGACTCTGGAACTCTCTTCCCCTAGATTTAAGGAAGACTGATTCGAGGTTATCCTTCAAGAATAAAGTTCGCACATTTCTGAAAGAGTAAATAATTGCATAGTATTATTGTTATTATATGTATGTATTATTGCTTTATTTATGCTTATGTACGTATAATTATATATATATATAATATGTTTAAAGTTATAGTTATTATTTAAATGTAGGTTTATCTATTTATATAATACATTATAATATGAATATTTATTATTATAGGATAAAATGATTATTGTTACTATGTTTCCTTTTTTCTTTAGAAGCTTTTCACTGCACCCGTTGACACCTTTCTGCATGACCTAAAGGTTTGACTGGTAGAGAATGCTTTTAGCATTAAGTCCACCTTTGTACACTAAATTTGTGCAATAAAGTCTTTAAATAAATAAATAAATAAATAAATATTGTCATCCATGTATTTGGGATTAACAGCTGTACTTTTGCTTTGAATTATTACGTAATCGTGGATAATGCCGTGGCTGCGCTAACCGCTAAGCCACGAGTGCATTGGTACGCCGCTACTCGGCTACACTATTTTGGCACTTTGCCTCAATCAATAGGTTTTATTTCCTCAGCATAAGGTCCTGTTTAGCTTGTCACCATACACCAGGTGACAAATGCACACGGGTGGATATTAATCTATCCATTTGATTATTAGCTGAATTTCCAGTGAGGGTACTAGTTAATTCTTTTACTGCGTTATCGTTGCTGTTAAATTGTTGCAATCGTATTTTGCTGACTCTAATCAATTGATTACTTTTAATCAGGGTAAGGTGTTAGTATTTTACTGAAAATCTTTTCAACGGAATTTATTTTTATTTATTTAAAACACTTCATGCACAAACAAAACGTACATATGACGGACTTAATGCTAAAAGCATTCTCTACGAGTCAACCATAGGTCCATACAGAGAAAATGCTGGTAGCGAAAAGAAAGAGCTTAACGATTGAAATTACAATAGGTATTTAAAACAAAAAATAAACATACATACTAATTATTTCATATATACCGCATACATTAATACATAATTTCGCTCTGAGCAGCTATTAACTTTTTCGAAGTATTGTCTGTTTACTGTTTGTCTATTATAAAACTTAATAAGGTCCACAAAGGTAGAGTTTACCTACTTATCCGAATTTTCGGGGTTTCTATTATCATAAAGCGTGAAAGGGCGGTTTAATCTGTTTCTGAAGTTTGCGCGCGACAGTTATTCGGGAAAATTATGCAGATTCAGGGGGTATCAATAAGGCACAGTTTGCATTTATAATATTGTTTATTGAACGTCAACGTGGTGGAGAGAGCAGGGCACGGTGTTTCTTCGGGCGAGATGGCCGGTGCTAGGCAAAGTGGTGTCTTCGTACACTTCTGCAAACAAATTAAAATCCTACTTGAGATTTGAGCAGCTTTGAAACTTTACTTTAGAATTATGCTAAGGTTTTTTAAGAAGAAGGTCAAATTCTAATAAAATGTGTCCCACGTCCTGTAAAGATGAAACGTATCTTAAAAAATACTAAAAATGTGTAAGAAATATGACGTATTTAATATTAAAGTTTTGACGGTTTATCATGTAAAAAAAAACTGTATACATTTGTCTAGGGGGAAAAGGCGTTCGCTGAATTGAGACAATTTAAATATTCGTTTTTTTGTTAAAGAAACATACTGTACAGTATGAAAATTGAAATTTAATTTGGAATTTATCCTGAAATAGTCAAAACCTATAATAGTTGCATTGAGGCGCGCGAAAGTCGATTTGCGATACTTACTTGTCGAAAAGTTGCAAAATAATCTATCACTCGTTCTTCTGATACAAGTTTGTTTTTCTTATGAATATAGGTATACCTTAAAATTCTGATTTTATAACACTGAGGGTGGGAGTGTACCCTTTTAATCAAAAATTAGTTTTTTTTTGTCATCACGTAAAAAAATACCGCAAGGTCGAAATCGAAATGTATAGAAATCGTAACCCTGAGAAATAAAAAATATTTTTTCTTCGGCATTGAAAATTAGACCGGTGCACTTTTTCGTATACGAATTGCACGAAAATCTGCCTCCACGTCCCTACACGCATTTCATAGCTTTTCTTTACGTTAGACCGTAATGTTTGTGGTAATGAGTATGGTATATTTTTTACTGACTTTAAGAATTGTTTCAGTACCTAAACGTTTCATATCTCTACTACGTGGGGCATTTTTGGACCTCGACCTTTCAGAAATATACAGGTAATAAGTACAACATAAAATAGTAAAGCAGAACTTGAAATGATTCTCATTAACAGTTAAATTTTGTCCATTAAATAAAGAGAGGACATTTCAAAATATTCAAAGGCTTTTGGGATAAACTGCACCAAAAAGCCACAAAATAGTGGCTACCTTTTAATAATATTTTGTTAGCATTAAATAATGTGCAGAAAACATTAATCATACAGATACACAAAAATATTTTCACTACCACTTTCAAACCATGATATTCGAAACCAAAATCATAAAAACTTAACATAACTAGCTAAACAACATGAAACAGGAACACCATCTCGCAATGCTAAAGTATCAAAGCTTATTTTCACTGAAAAGGAAACTTTCCCTCAGATTTTCCCGATGAATATTAAAAAACGTAATGCGTTTGTCCGCGGGATGTTCAGTACAATACCTTTGGGAGCGACTCGCGATTCCGAGGACAGCAGCACCGGTCCCAACACGGTCGTCAACACAGATCCCAGAGTGGACGTTATGATGATGGCGATAACGATTACGTTTGCGTGCTGCGTCGCAACCCGTGCGTCCCGCGGTGCCGCAGTGTCCCACAATGAATCTGTCGCCACGCGCACCAAAACCGCCTGAAAGTACAACCTCGTTACAATTAATTTACAGTGGCCAGCATATCAGGTTACCTACTTTTGTTGCAAACTAGGACTTATTACAACTGATTAAGATACCGCAGTGTTTAGCATGAAATGCCGTTGTCCGTACACGAGGAAACTGTTAAACAAAATGTCTCAACTTAATTGTCATCTTGAGAGGAAAATTTTTTCACGGAAGAAGCAAGGCATACCTAATTAAACGAGTTCCAGAAAATGTTTGGAATAACACTTTTCTTTAACAAATAAAGGTTCAATTAGCTAAATATGTATTTTATAAAATGAAATTTTAGAAGGGAAACATTGCTATCATGAAAGCTAAAAATGTCTTTCGTTTTTCGAAGAGATCAAATTATCCAGAAAAAGAGTATTTTTATGTAAAGCATATTAGTAAGATTTGCTTATCGTGTCAATTTGACCTTCAGTGGTTATTTGTACTTAGTTTTGTATAGATAAGCATTATTTGTTGTAACGAAGTTTGGTAGCAAAACCATAAAAACATTACCTATAATAAGATCATACAGGAAAGACTCGTAAATGAGGTTAGAGGTAAGCGGTATGCTTGTTTAGGATTTAACTGGGAAATAATAAGGATGATGTCCTTTTTATGATAATAATTCATTGGTATGTTTGTGAAGTGGATCCTTAGTACGATGACTTATGTCTAAGGGCCGACGCAAGCCTATTAAGGTGCGCTCAATGATAGCTATCTAGTGGCCCTACCTAGAAAGTGTCGAACACTATTGTTAAATAATAGCGTTCACAGTACAAAAAATAGAATTTCATTTATCAATAGAAGCTAAAATATTGAATAAAAATCCGGCCAAGTGCGAGTCGGACTCGCGCGCCGAGTGTTCTGTACAAGTCTGTAAACAACAAATCGAATGTAAAATACTCAGATTTGAAACCCGGGTGTATAGGTTCGTTTTTTTCCTGCTTTACAAACCGAGCTATCATAACGTCTTTACATGAGGTGAAGTTTCTGTATGTATTCTAGTGATATTATAACCATTTTTCATTTTAAGATAATTAAACCTAGCTAAAACAATGAATTGTTTCCAAAACCCGCATTGTACAAGAAACCACGAAAATCGACGAGGCCATTTATGATATCAACAAGAATTGCTCGTTTAAAGTTTAAGATATAGGATATATGTATAGTTACTACAAATTTAAGTTTTTCAGAATTTTTCCTTTATCAGTACCAAAAGACGTCGCTTCTTTCCAAATTTCAAGATTCTGTGTCAACGGAAAGTAGTGTTTTGATTCCATTTCGAGTTGCAAGTGTCGTAGATTTGCGGCATTAACGGCTGTAATTTTAATTGCATTGATTTAGTAGTTTGATTTTGTTACAGCTTAAAGTTATCATAGACCTTGAGTATTTGTTAAGAGCTTCAATTGAATACCTTTACGCGTTCATAAGGAAAGGGGTAGTAAATATATATTGTTTAAATATTTTAATAAGTAAAAATTTAGTTTTAAATATGAATTTCCCACCCTTGTTTGACACGAAAACGATAGCAAACACCACCTTTATGAGCTGGTAGCCCTAGGATCCCTGTGAGGTAGTTGCAAACTCTTCCCTCCTCCTCCTTATTCAAGAGGACGCACCACTTAAGTACAGGCCTTAATTAACTCAGTGAACCATGAGTTACGTCTATGCAAAGCATTTTTTCAAGAAAGCGACGCTAGCGGCTGATATACGAGTACGGGGTAGAAAAGATAAAATTCGAAAAGAGCACATCAAAATTTATAAGGTGACTCGTTTTAAACTCCCGAAAAATATTCTACGTACCCAAAGGGGGTAACTTTTCAATGACTGTGTTAAATATCACTTTATCGCGAGACACAAAGTATACGGCACATGACATTGCAACAGTCATGTTTTGTCATTCGCAATTGTCATTTCCTTACACTTTTCGGGTGTTTTAAATCAAATCTAATCTTTGCCACTTGTATTGTCTTGTAAGCTTTTGTTAATATGGTATTATTGGAATAAAAGAAATTTGGTATTATTGACGTGACAACGTCTTATAAATTGGTTTGCCGGGTGACACTTCAAGAAACTGCGTTACGCTCCGCTCACGTTATACGCTCACAATGAGAGCGAGTGAGAGGCACGCGTCCCTTCCACTCGGGCATGGTTAGCCCGCCTAAGAGCGAGAGAGACAGACATAAAAAGTCGTTGTCACGTAAAACTTTCGCCCGTATACCGACTTTACAGGCAACCAATTTTTTTCTTTTTAAAATGGCTTAACACTTAATTAAGAATCGATCCAGATATGGTTCATGGTGCAGAAGCCCATGTCCTGCTGACAAAGTTTTCAGGTACCCTATGACCTCTGAATAGAAAATTAAATGTATATTCTACTTATGGTATGCTATAGTATTGGTTTATTATTTAGGTCTCTTCGCTACGGTCGCCGAGTTTGCGATCCCCCTAAGGCATTTCTCACAGCGCGTAGCATCCAATTAGCACTTTAACGGATGGAATGGCGAGTGGCGACGTCTCGTCTCGTTTTCACATTGATTGCCACTTATTATAATGGGCTAGTATCAGAAACTTAGTACCTAATTAACGTTAAACGCAATTTATAGTATCTCTGTACGTGGTGTGGTTAAAATATAGAGATAAACATCATGTTTATGTTAATAAATATTTAGCTAAGTAGTTTTCAATAGACTCCTCTATTATTAAGCCCTCAGTACATTTAAGCATTTAGGTGTGTATAAAACCTGCCAAATATTGTGTTTGTTGTATTTAAATTATTATGTAATGATTTTATATATCTTAGCAACTATTATTGCTTACTTTCGTGTAGTAGTACCTAGTTCTAGCAACGGAAAGTTTGAGCATAATTTAAACGAACTTCTCCCAAGTCATCTTTAGAGTTGGAATACGTAATCCCATGCAAAAATTTACTTCCCAAGGCTTGGATGCGGCGTAAGCTGGGCTGCGGGGTTTTGAATAAAACATGACCAACTATGAGCACAACAAAACGCCCAGATATTTTATGACGCCCGGCGTGCGCAGGCCGGTTCAAATCTGATAAGATGTTCTGCAATTGTTTTTTATTTGAGTTCCTAAGTAGGTTTTTTGAAGATTATTTAAATGAAACGTGTTGAAATGTCCGCTTATCACGCATTATGCAAGGCCGCTGGTTCTTCTCGTTTGATTGTTTAGCTCACGATAGTGGGATATGATCATCATAAGAAATGAAACATCTGGTAAACAAAAATTTTGACCTAATTGTTGCCCATTGTCTTTGTCATTTCATACAATGGCTTACGTCAACTACTCAGATTGATCAGAATTTGACAAAATAATTTAAATCATGTGCGCGCAATATTAAATTAGTTACAAAAGGCAATACGAAAACCGGCTAAGTGCGAGTCGGACACGGCCACTGAGAGGAATGACTGAGAATTAGGGATCCACTTGCTTCCACTAAGCCAAAATACCACTGTATTTTGTTGATAGCAAACGAACCAAAACAAACGAAAGAAAAACATTTTTTTTGAATTTCGATTTCATTTGTATAGACCTATCCACAGACATGCATAGGTTTGACCAAACATTTTTTTTGATTCAGTTTCATGTATGCCACACGGAGCCACCCTCAAATGTCATTATTTTTTTTATTTGTGAAAAGTGGTTAACGGAATACATCTACCTACCAAGTTCCAGCTGTGTAATGCTAAAAGTATCAGAATAAAGTGGTTCCAACATACGGACAGACAGACAGACTTGACAAAACTATAAGGGTTCCGTTTTTGTCATTCGGCTACGGAACCCTAAAAAACTCATAGAGCATACATCTTTTTAACGGGTTAAGCGGGCTCAATAGATGTCCTTGTCCTTTGTTCTTTCATCATAAACGGTTTTACTCTGGCAAAAGCATTTATTGTCATGTACATACACAGTAATATAATATTAAAGGACTGTAACGAGTTCGCGTGTTCGCGTTCAAAAAATAAAGTGTCTTTTGTCTTTCGCCCTTCATGATGATTGACGAAGGGCGCATTGAAGAACAGTTTACTATGGGTGAAAGATAAGTGGGCCGCAGAAATTGCTAGTGAAAGTTTAATAGCTCATCCCACAAAAAAGCTTGTCTGTGAAGGTTGAATATAATTTGGGCTATCATTATTCAATGGGCAGACCTATGAGCCTCGGTATCACTCCAAAATATTATACCATCATTGCTGTTTGTGGTCATTCATAAAAAAACTTACTATCAATTATTGTTTGAATTACGGAAAGTTACATAGCGAGTGATTAGCGCTACATTCCCATGCCCAAATAAGGCCTTCTAGTGCAACGTTATTGATGCATTTTAGTTAATCAATAAACAATTTCATGACATGTTTGAAAAACTACTCTGTTTATTTAGTAGTTACAGCGGAAGGCCGGCCGTAGGAGTAGCTCACGAGCGTTATAAAACATGATTGATTGCCGTCACGTTGGAACCAACACAAACAGTTTAAAAACTAGCCCACTAAATTTCTTGGCGAGATAATAAAACATGCAAATATTTCTGTTTCCATTTCAGTTATTATACTAAATAGAAAAGTTGACGAGATAATCCCAATTCCTTGCTAGATTATGTATTAACATAGATTAGTAGTATTCTATTGCAGCTTAATCCGTGAGATTTATTCAAGAACATTTAAATGCAAAGCGGAACTCAATCTATGTCTATTTTCCAAGAAAATTTATACAAATTCCGAATCATGAACCGAAACTGAATTTTAGATGAACGATCTTTCTTAAACCATTTCTAAAACCGCAGTGTATATTCGTTAAAATGGGGTGAGTTATTGTCATACGCTACTATAGAAGTGTTTCATAATTTGAAAAGTTATGTACGCTTACGGACTCTTACGTATCTCAACCTTAAGACCCAAAATCTCTTGCACGAGCCAAGGTTTTTGGTCTTATGTGCATGCAATTATCGTTGAAATGTGGTTAGGCACGACATACCGCGACCCTGGGGCGTAGCGTGCTTTGGTGGGGCCCTGTATAAAAACTTGTTTGGGGGCCCTTATCATGGGTAAAGATTTCTCAAAAAAGAAAAAAACAAATGCATTTTTTAATATATTTATCCAGATTTTTTACGCTCGATATACATTCGCGGGCCGCGGCGCGGCTCGTCTTGTTTAGTTAAGCGCCTACTTTGAAATTTATTTTTTCTGCAATTTTATTATTTGACCTGCAAAACCTCAATAGCATTACAATTTTTAAAAAAAAAAACAAGAAAATCACAAACGTTGATGCTGATATTAATGTTGACGGCGCTTATGATTCTTGGTATGCCACTAGTGTCCCATCGAAGTTCTTAGGTTATTTTTAACTGATTATTTTATATTAATTATTGTTTACGCACTTTGGGGGCCCCGTATAATTTATACGGCAGATACGGCGCTAGCTACGCCCCTGCCGCGACCGTACTTGGGTTTCGCATTTCGAATCGTAATGATTCTTGTGTACGTACCTCGACAATTGCCTTTGGTATCCAAGTGACGGCGACAAAGAGGCTTTCCTTCACGGACAGCTCGTTGGCCAGGCAGACCAGGAAGGCCGTCAACAGCCGGAAGCAGAGGGCAGCGAATATACAGCCGACTATCAGACCGAACTCTTGTAACGTCATGTGGGATACCTGCGACAAAGAATTTCATTTACATACGTTTAGGTACACCGGTTTTGTTTAAAATAATGGAGCTTGGAGAATTTCATGTTTTGTGAAAGTGAAAGAGTTGACTATAAATTGCTAAGAATATTAACATAATACAAATAATAATTTATCGTATTTGTATGGTTAGATAAAATAGCGTGGCTATACTTTCCAAAGTGTATTTTGAGACAAAATACTTACGATTTGTAGTTAATACTTACTTAATGTTATGATTATGGGGTTAGTTAATTAATATTATAAGATCTTTGGCAATAAGATTAGTAATAAATGGAGGAAAGGGGAGTCTGAAGTATTAAACTGGTATGGTTTATTCGAAAGACATTTACATTGGCAGTATTTGCAGCATCCTTTTATCGTGCTGCGCCGCTTGAGCGCTTTCAACATAAACACGCAAAATAATAGATTAGTAGGAGAAGCAAATCAAAGTATTCGTTGCGTTTAACTTAAATGGGCTAGAAGATCCTCCATAGCACCTTGTAGACTTTGGACAAGGGTTCCTGTTGACATTCCAGCAGCTGCAGCTGCATTTGCTTGAGCGGTTCTTAGCTTCGATTTGCAAACCAAAGTTAGGTATGTACCTCTAAGAAGTATCCGCTGAGTGTGAATAGCATGGGCTCGAAGATCCTCCAGAGGACCTTGTAGACCTCGGCCACGGGGTTGTTGTTGATAGGCCAGTCGCGGCGCGCCCATCGCGTAGCCGCTGCGCCCGCGCACACCATGATCGCCACTCCAGCTGTGTAGGTAGTTATAATTAGTGATCGGATAATCAAATGAATATTTATATAAAGTTAGGGTGTTGGCTATTATGAAATTGAAATTGTTATTTATTCGTCACTATAGGTATTAAAGTTAGTTGATACATTTAGACTGTTCCACTATGAAATGCACGGAATCTATGGAATCTATGGAATGCACTTTAAAATCGAACAAATTTCGGAGTCTAGTTTACTATTAAACGAATACCACATGCTTCAGACGTCGTCTCCTCACCATGTTACAAACTAGTTTCGCATTGCGGAATTTTCTGGAATCCCAGGATTTTTATAATTTTTTTAAGCAGCCGTCTGCATACAATCTTAGCTTAACTGCGGTAAACTATAACTATATATTAACTTTAGGTAAATATGCATCGGCATATCAGAACACTGGTTATAAGATAAGATAAAACCTTTAAAACTACTGTACCTGTAGAAACCTAAATTTGGTTATTGGTAATAGAGATCCTGTTCGGAAGGTTACAAAGGTAAGGACTTTTTTGATACGTATCTGAACTGAATCTGAACTGAATTAATTTTATGGCTCGGTATATAATAAATACAGAACAGACGTTAGTAGCCCTACTTAAATAAAGACAATTCAACCGTTTTTTTCTTTGTGTAACTTTTTTATCTTCACGAATATGAATACCAGTAATGCAGACAGATACAATGTATTTATTTGATTGACGTCTCTGATATAAAATTTAATTAGGCCGACCATTGAATTATTTATGAGCAATATCACAACGCATTTAATGCACATGCAAAACAACAACACGACTTTATTAACATTTGAAATATAATGTAAGCCCTGAAAAAGGGTAAGGATATTTCAACCATTTGTATGCACACTGTGCAACCAGCATTATCATTTTTATATTTAACGATCGAGCTCGAGCTATGTGAGACAAAGAAAGAAATTAAGCGGGATGTTATCTAAAAGTTAAATTGCAACCTTAAAGTGCATTTAGTTTCCAAATTGCTAGATAAACTGAATTTGAAGATATGAAAAATTTATTGAGTGACATTTCGTGCGCCAGTATTTGTGGTTATTGTTCCGTAATCGCGCACACGACAATATTCTTGATTGAGCACAATTGAAACGAAGGCTACAAAGTCGACATTACAATTAGTGAAGTTATTCACTGAGAGACACTTGCCCTTATTAACTCGAGAGCTATTTTAATAATATGAACACTAGAAAAAACTAACTTCCCAGCATTTATATTAAATAGTATTTATGACATCAAGTATTTAATCTGTGTAATCATCATCATCAAATTTAAGACCTAGGCTCTTGTCCTTGGAGTTTTTTTCATAAAACCTAAACCTAAAAAAGGTGATTTCCCTATTCTCTTTAACACCGTAGATTTTAACCGGGGATTTCCCGCCTCTTAATGCCCAGTCCAAAGCCTTTCCCACGAGTGCCTTTACTACGAGTATATCTTTAACCTTCTGCAAAACCAGGGGGATGCTTATTAGAAGGTGGCGTTCACTCGCCTTGGCACCGGATTGTCACTATATTCGAGCTTTTAATAGAGAACCCCATCCCAAGTCTTCCCACTACATTAAATAGCACCAATAAACTTGAACCATATGTACCACTCAGGTAAAATTATCTGTTCCCTACGTTAGTTTTCAAAGAATGCAAAGTTTGCTGACACTTAAGAAACTTATAGCTTATTTACAATTTATATCTTTCCAAACAAGAACTAAGAGTTATTGGCAAACTTAACGTATTAATAAAGGAATCGTGACCGTCATTACGTGTTCTTGGCATTCATTTTAAAATCCTTGTGCCAAATTATCTTCTTCTTTTTTGAAGTGAAAACTTCTTTAGCGGCGTTGAGCACTTTTGTGGGATGGGGGAAAAATGTGAAACTCGCGTCAGGACACGTGGGCTGATCGAAAAACCGTAAGACGGTTGGCGAAATTATGGATGTAAGTTGATTTTTCTGAGAGATAAACTTTTTAATGTAATTTAATATAATATAAATTGTAATGTTTGTGTACGATAGCGCAATAAATAAATATTGTATTCTATAAAAATATTATATTATTATTATTATTATTGTATTATTATTATTATTATTGTATTCTATCACAAAAATGATAGTACTTTTATATTGATAATAACTATTCCAAAAAATCAAAAATGCACAACGTTGATATTCAAGTTTTCACTTCTGCCGGCACTCCCGGAGTGCTTTCACAGTTTTTTTTGATCACATGATGCTAGGAATCAGGAAGAAAGATTATCTAAATTGATTTCATCTTGAAACATAAACATTTGCGCTTTGACATGACAACATGACCTTTGAAATCGTTGCGTGTGTAAATTAAGTAATTACAACTAAACGCATTAGTACTAGTAATACATTATGACAAGTGAACTTGCCACACAATTGTAAAAGTTAAAATAATTTATAATTTATTATACGCATTATATGCGTGTCATATTTTAATGTAATCCAATACAACAGTATAATAATAACTTAATTACTTAAGTATTATCGGCGTGTAAGCTATGCTAATATTATCAAGGAACTGATATTGATTGTTTTCACAAGGAAACTATGCGGTTTGTGTGTAGTGTGTGAGGCTGAAACACTATTTGACATGCTTAGTGAGTCGTGTTAGTAAACAGGACCCTTATCTATCAAACAATAGTCATAAAGTATTAACGTGTGTCTGTGTATGATACATATTTCGTTCCGGAGGCGGCTTCTGTTGGCATAAGAGTTTGTAGCTATATAATAATACAAATATTTGCCTTTGATATGGTATTTACCTGAGCATTAATGAGTAGTTTGTTATTTTGATTCGACTTTACCCTTCCAGTGGCATTCGGATTGTTACTTTTTACGTGTGTCGGCATGTAAAGAAATTTGCCTTGTTTTATTATGACTTCAGTGTCTTGCCCCGAAATAGCCATGATTCTGTCCTTAACAACGTTATTCACTCGCCTGCATAGCATGGAAACTGAGATTTTTAGTTGCCCATTTGACTGATAAGTTAAATTACGTCAATAACCTACTTTGTTTCTATGTGAATGAACAATAACATTACAATCATCGTCGTAGTCCTTGAAGAAAGTATTTAGTGTATAAAATGTAACGGCCTATGTTTCCATATAATTCATTTATACTCGTATGATGTATTGCAAATGAACCAAGTAAGAAATAAAACCTTTACAATTTCTCACACGAATAATCTTGGATACGCTCCAAAAATGTACTATGGAGAATGGTTTCTGAATACATAACTTAAAAGTGGAGACTTGTGTCTAAATCAAAAACCATATATTTTCATTTCCGGCCGGCAATAACTTCCATTGAAATACGAACAAAAGAGCACTTATCTTAAATATATGCACTCCATAAGAGTTAGGAAATGAGAAGAGGATAATTTTTACTGTTAGTATTGTGCGGTAATTTTATAGTAAGTAAAAAACATGTACACTTATGTCTGAAACATTTATGGTAAAACAGGATGGAAATACGTTGCTAAAAGCTAAACTTGTAAGTACTAGTAGTTCACGGAAAGTATGCATTTTTTTTTCGAGTTTATTATTGAGTTTCTGAAATTGTATATGGCGAAGTATATCTATCTATTCTTATATAATAAAGCTGAAGAGTTTGTTTGTTTGTTCGAACGCGATAATCTCAGAAACTACTCAACCGATATGAAAAATTCTTTTTAAGTTAGATAGCTCATTTATCAAGAAAAAAATTAAGCTACAAAGCATCAAGATACGACTCATAAGTCCAGTGCCGCAACGAAAACTGTAGCCAAAACGGCAAATAAAAAATATTCCTTTTGAGAACTTCCGCTGCGTACGCTGCGTAAACCGTTTAAGCTACACAAAAATCATGTATCACGAGATTATTTTGCATTAACAGTTCTACAATCAAGTCCGCGATAGCCTATGTCTATCTTATATGGTTAACCCATTACAAACTTTTTTATGTTAATAAATTTATTAAAAAATAATTCACTAATTTCAAAGGTATTTTATACTTTTTAGGGTTCTGTAGCCGAATGGCAAAAAACGGAACCCTTATAGTTTCGTCAAGTCTGTCTGTCTGTCTGTCCGTCCGTATGTCACAGCCACTTTATTCTGTACCTATAAGCATCACGCTGTTGAAATTTGGTAGGAAAGTGTATCCTGTTAACCGCTTTAAGATTCTTATACAAAAAATAAAAAATAATGATATTTAAGGCTCCCATACATGAAACTAAAACCGAATCATTTTTTTTTACTCAAACCTATGCGTGTATCTATAGATAGGTCTTTTAAAATGACATAAAACAAACTATTTTCTTTTAAAGTCTAACGTTTGAAAGATACACGCTTCAAAAGTGGTAAAATGGGCGTCCCCCCATCTAACTTCTAAACTAAGCGAGTGTAAATTTTGAAAAAAAAACATAATGTAGATCATAACAAATACTTTTAACGAAAATTGGTTATAACGAGATCGAACTAGTAGTTTTTGAGATATAGCTCATCAAACACTACGAAAAACAAAGTTACATTTGCTGTCAACAAAATATTGTGGTATTTTGGCTAAGTGAATTCCGTAATTCAGTTAAATTTGGTACAGAACCCTCAGTACGCGAGTCCGACTCGCACTTGGCCGGTTTGTTTTTTGTTGTAATTGCTTCTTATCAGAATAAATAAATTTATCATCATTTATTATCACGAGTTTTTCATTTTGAACAAAATAACTTGATTTCAAATAAAATCTTAGAAGCTATCACAGTTTTGAAATAACTCCTCATCAAAGTAATACTAATCCATTCCCCAAACCCTACAACGCAAGCTTGCGCTAACTATTGCTGGCCTCTCACTGTCTACCAATATTATAAAGCTGAAGAGTTTGTTTGTTTGAACGCGCTTATCTAAGGAACAACTGGACCGATTTGAAAAGTTATTTTTGTGTTGGATAGCTTATTCATTGAGGAAGGCTTTATCAGGCTGCGACGGGAGGGGAGAAAGCAAACTCAAAACGCGCCTAAATAAACCGGCAAATTTGAATACGATATTTCCTCATCATTCCGTAAACACTTATCTGCCCGGCTTAAGTCTATTGGCTTAGATACGATGTATTATTAAATGAAGTTTTATTTACTTACATGTACCGCCCCAGCCGAAGTATCCTCCAGCATAAGTAAGTAGAAACCCGCCGGCAAAAATAAGCAAACTTCGCACGGCGGGAGCGTAGGGGTCGGCTTGATCCGGGATGAAATCCACTAAAACACCCCATGACACTCCGAAGGCGATCCCCACAAACACCGCTAGCACTGCCTGCCGAAATTATGTAAAAAACTCACTCCTAAGTGCTTTCGGCAAATCGTCCTCTAAAAGACCGGCATGTAATCTGAATTTTAATAGCATCTCACAAATCGCTTTTATAAGTCGCTTTTTATTACGTTTTTAATTTATTCACTTTTAATGGGGGATTGAAACCGTGACAAAGAACTCTATGAAATATTTTTCTAAAATGTAATAAGCCCGTGTGTGTATTCAAAATCATGGGCATCAAGCACGCGGCAAAGCCTTAAAAGAGGGCTACGTTACTACGAGTACGGTCAGAGTGAAGTAGTTCTACTTAGTCGATATTTATAAAAAGTTATTTCGACGAAACTTCAATGTATATTAGAATTGTAGAAATATGTCATGCTAAAAGCTTTAGCCGTTACTTTATTTGTTCATTCAAGTTTTACTGACATGTTTTAAAGGTATTCAAAAGTTCACAAAGCACTGAAAATTCTAGTAAACGTAGGTAGTTTGATTCTAGCTTCAAAGTGGTAGGAAACGGAAAGGTAAGCTTTTTCCTGAGTTATGGACTCAAATAGTTTTGATAAAAGAACTAAGTGCACTTTTGTAAAGTTACAGAACGTTTCATTCATCATTATAAGTAAATGATGGCTCTAATTTTGGGTCACATAATCGCATTCACAATGTCATAACGTAATTAAGACTCTTAGTTTTATTTATTTTAAAATAAATCGATATCACAATATAAGCGATGATTGCTATCAAAGATTTCCATAAATAAAGAAATATAATTTTATTAATATACGACAGTGACATAGAAAAATAAAACTGTAACCTGATGGTAGGTATTTTGTTTATTTTTTATGAAAATAAATATTTTTGAATCTATCTCGTTAATATGGCGAATGCTTTTCTTTGATTAATGTTCAATTTTCGAATGAAAATTATTGAATTCTATAAGCAGTGATTCATCACAGATAACACAATTTTGTATCTACCTATTGCGTCTACATTGAGCATGATTTTGCTTGACTTTTAATGGATTTTCGAACGAAAGACAGCCAGCCAAAAATAGAGCTGCTGATAGTGAGTGAAACTTTAGGAAAAATAAAGGTATCATCAAATGTCATGAAATTATAGAATAAAATGCTATTGTGGTGTATTATTATTGGAAACATTTACGTATTGATAATATAATCTAGCATTTCGTTGTTTGTAAATCGTGCAAAATGTATCCTGACACTGCTCACACATTACCTTTGCGGCGAAAAAACTATAGGTTTAAAGATTAAAGATTTAAAAAAAAACTCTTACCTTAACTATTTTGTAAGTCATGGAAGCCTGGTAGAATATGGCGCTGTTGATGATGCCAAACATGCCCTCAGTAAAGGCTGTGTCCAGCCCTCCAGCGTTGCCAACCAGCAATGCTATTTGGCTTTTGGTGCCGAACCCTCGGGCACTGTGGCTCATCACCGTTGGCACCACCACCGCTGGTGACACTGATGATAAGATGGCACCTAGATGAATACCTGTGTAATAAAACTTGAAATGTAGTATTTATATTGAAGAAGAAAGATGAGTGATGATAACACACGCAGCATGCTATTGTTAGTTGATTGAAGATATTTTTAAAATGGAGTTTTAATGGAGTAGCCGTCGCGTAATCACTCAATTAATTGTGTGTGATACAGAGTAGTATAGGTTCCAAATGTCAACCTTACTGATCCTGTTTATTACGAGCAATTTTGTGTATAAAGGAGAGTCATTAGTAGATAATCATTTTCTTACCCCAATACCATGGAAAATCCAGTAAAAGGTGTGAGAAGAAAGCCACTGACAAGCACTCGACGACCCAAGGCAGGGTGGCCAACGAGAAAACTTTTAAGGAATTGGTTTTTATGTACTCCCAGTTCCAGCTGAGCGGGCCTTTTGTCAAGATAATTACGGGGTATACTCGCCTGAAAGAAAAACAACTGATTTGTCCTCTGAATTAATAGTAACCGGATCGCTTTCCAGTCAGATCAATTGCAATTTGTCTTCTTTATAAAATGAACAGTCTTTCATAGCATTAAGACTTGTCAATTCATTACTCGTAAATTTAGCTATTGGTAATATTTAGACAAAGTATTTAGAGAAGTTCACCGTGGGGCAGAAAAAACATCAAAGTTATTGTACTTTAATTTTGTAACTCTGCTTACCAATGCTATTTATCTAACTGTTTACATTTCCTGTAGAGTATTTATAATCGTGAAAACACAATATCTTGAAATTGTTATTTAATCTATCTATAAGTACTGACTTTAATTATTTATATTTATAATTAATACAGAAAAACAAGTAAGAGATTATTTCCGATTTATACAGGGTGTTGTTTTAGTCAGTGACATCCATCTCAGGGATGATAATATGAGTTAAACGTATTCTAAAAAAATATTTTCTTTAAATCATATGCTTGTTTATAAAAGAAAACCTCGTTACAACATTCTATCCCCGCGCGTAGCTAGCACGTATCTACGAAATACTACGCCGTAGCTAGTAAGCTACGAAGAAGCTACCTGGTGTTGGTATTTTTGACTCGATTGCTGTATTGCATAAATTAATTGGTTTTGTGGGTTTTAACCATTTTTTTGGATCAGTATCGTTTGTGCAGCCACCCCTGAGTCGCTCGTCGCTGACCAAAACAATACGCCATATAACTCATCGATAGTCAACTCTTTTGGCGTACTGAACAGACCTCGTGAATACTTATATGATTTGAAAAACCTTCCGTTGTGGCCCGAGTGGATTTTGGCATGTGAATCAATTAGCCGTGTAGTTTATTCCTTACATAAGAAATAAATCAGTATTTTTTCACATACCTTAAATGGTAATCAATGACGTCAGCGACAGGATTGTCCAAGAAACTGGGTGGGCCTAAGTTTCTGTACAGTGCGCCCACGACGGTCATGCCAACTACGGGGTTGAGACTGGTATACCTCTCCAACGTATGGCCAAATATGTACCCCGCTATTACTACTGCTGTCATGTTGAATGCAAATCCTCCTGGTAGAACTGAGTCTTTGAATACAAACCATGAACTTCCCCATAGTGCGAGACCTGAAATACAACAGCTTTGAAAAGAACAAGTAACAAAATATGACAACCTTCATTTTGAAGCACAAAAACAGTGTAAGTATGACTAGGTACTAGGTATACTAGGCCCTACTAACACTCAGTTGCGTGATCGATAGTTAACTAACTAATGGGTAAATGTCGTTACCAGCGGTTGAATATTTACAATTGTGCGTGTTTTAAGAAAAAAAATATGACCATTGGCTAACACGCACAATCGTAAATATTCAACCACTGTTAACCACATTCAACCATTTAAATTAGTTGAGTAAATAATTATTGATAACGCAACTGGGCCTTTGTAACAACTTTATATGTTGCTTTTTTCATATTTAGAAATACCCATTATTACAATACATACAAGATTTAACAAAATTAACTGCATTTCTTTTTTGATGGTGATTGATTAACGGTTGCTAAAATACAACAACTTTTTGTATGGGACTTTTTGTTTTATTTCCCCGTACAAACTAGCATCAGCTGATCGACTCTAGTATTGGAAAGTGAAACATTTATTGGGATTTCGATGTTGGTCCCATTTAAAAAATTGGTGTATTTGAGCATTAGAATTAGCCCCTAGAAGTAATGTCGTTAATTTTGATATGTTAGATCTGCTCAATAACTATTACCATTTCCTTGTATGAGTATTAATATACTCATACAAGGAAATGGTAATAGTTAATGTTTATTGAAGATTCATGTTTAAAAATATGGTATTAACTCTATACCTTATCTCATCTCTATTAAACTGTATACAAGTGTAACGATGTTTATAACAGTAAAATACTTAATAGCTTACAGCAACTACAAAGACACTGAATAGTGTTCATTGTTATTAATGAATGTGATATTGAAATCATAGGAATATTGAAGACCTGTGGGAAAATTCATACTTTCAAGAAATTGTAAGGCAGGTAGAGAACACAGTATTGGTTGGCTAACTACGTACGGCCTGTTCCGCAATGTTCTGATAAGTTCTGGTTAGCGTTATTTGTTTATTACTTTATACGAAACGACATCCTATATTTGTTTAAAACGATGTTTATGCCTCCTCTATAAGTTTATGGTATTACTCTATCTGCACTCTGTCTAGAAAATATGGTTGTGTTTGTGGAATTGTAAAATATCTGTGTGCCATCTGTAATTCTAAAATGCTTTTAGTAGTACGAGTAACAGTAAAATGTGATGTTATTTTATATTTTTATTTGTTAAGCTATATTAAACTTAAACAATTTATATTTAAAAGTTTTGTTTTGCAAAAGTGGTACTTATGTTATATTATTTATATTTTATTATTCAACATTTTGGTCATAATTAAATCATACATAATTGTACATTTTGAATTATTTAACATTCGGGAGTTTAATGTTAATTTAATTTAATGAAATGTAAAGTTAATAATTAGTTTTTTTTAAAATTGCCGCAAAGTAACGCCTGATTCCATTTTTTCTAACACAATTAGCTTTAAAAATAACTTCCATATGTTGGTAAGACTTTATCTGCACTCTGTTTTTAAAAAATGGATTCGTAAAATAAAAGTATCTTATAAAACCATATCTTTATTTTCTAACTTGTCTCTGAAAGCAGCAGTTAAATAAAATCAATCTAATAGCATTGTATGGTAAGTTTCATACACCGTCACCGATCTCGTTATGATAGTGTTTGTTGGTGATAAAAATACTTCTGATATTATTTTCGTATCCCATCCAGCCTGTCATTACATAAATTACGAGTGTATTCGAAGGTCAATTATCTTAATATCCGAAAGTGAATAGGGAGCCGCTGCCTGTAATATCCATCTCCGAGCGCTGACGTCGGTCCACTCGTAATTAAGGGTGGTATACAAAGTCATAAAGGACGCCCGTGTCGACTATTATTTGCACCTACATTAATATAACATTGAGGCGTCCAGGATGTCATATCTGATTTATAGGATTAATAAACGGACTTGACGAGTGCTTAAAAAAAGTATTTTAAAACAATGCTCCGCGGGTTTTTATGCGGTTTATACCAATAGGTAGGATAATTTGTGAGGAAGGCTTAAAACTGCTTTTCCTGACAAGAAGGATAAGGGTGGATATCCCAAACGCATTTTTTGGCTGTCCATGGTGAGAATCGCTGTGTAATATTCATATTTTCTAACGATTGTTTTTCCCCCTATTGTACAACTAGAAAGGCATTATGCGCAATGCTTATATTACGCTAAATATTATTGTATTATTTAATAAAAATAAGAATAAGACCGTTTTAAGTATCTGGTGGCGTGTCCTCAACCTACTTCATGACGAAAAATCTTTTACATTTACTTTGTTCTAAGTATATTACGAAAAAAAGGTTTCGCATTAATTAATCAAATACTTACAGCTTCTCTATGCAAGTGTTACATATCATTTTAGCTCTTGAGATTCACTTGAACCTTGATCAAAATTTGTCCGCGCACGGTCGTAAGATTTGGTGGCAAAAATTCAACATGATGCAACTCATCCCTATGTCTCACCAGACGCATGACCTGCTATGCCCCGTACCTGTCAGTGGACGCACGAGCTATTGCCAGCAACGGAGGTGTGTCAGACCACTTCGTTTTCCCGCCAAAAAATAAGTAAACTGCCTGGTGGCGTTTTGTTCTACAGTTTTTAAGATGAGGTGGCTCGATTTCTGACCGTGCTATATAATTTGTGTACCATAACTATTGCCTGATAATAGTGCTTTAGTTTGTAGTTTACAATGCCTTAATTTCAGATAAATAATCTTGCTCATATAATTTTTGGGATTTTTCAAAATGATTTTTAAGATTTGGTGGTTACGTTTTGGTGGCTTAGGTGGCAAAAAATGGGCCACCAAATCTTAATCTGTCACTTTGTGCTCTTTGTAGGCATTCTCTTATATACCAAATGCTACAATAGTACCTTCACTATTCATTGATACCTACAATAGTTCAGTTTTGCTACAGCTGAAAAAAGATAAGAGAGTATAAGTAATATTTTTCATTTTCGATATAAGACATCTTCATTTATTTTAGTTATTATTTCCCAGTCATTTGGGTTATTAAATATACTACATAATTAACTGATCATGTTTTCTTTAATTTATTCATTACATCCGTAACTGAAAATATCATCATAAACTTAATTAATTTGCCATTATATCTGTAACTTAACTATTAGCTACCTTTGTATTATGGATATATGTGTGAATAAGAATATGATTTTTCAGCAAGCATGGTATTCAAAAAGCTACGATAAAAATTAAATTTAATAATAATCCTTTTTATTTAATTTAAAAGCATTGCATGAAAGAGAAATTGACATCTAAGTAGAAAATTTTACAACCTACACTTTGTGTTGACTGACTTTGTACTGACTTAGTTGATTTAGAATGCCACGTAAAAAACAAACCAGGCAGGAGAGGCTCGAGAAAAAGAAAAATGCTGAAAGAAAAAGAAAGGAGAGAATAAGAAGTGACCCCGTGAAAGCTGAAATATTAAAAAGAAAAGAAAGAGAGAGAGATCTCACAAGAAAAGAAAAAACTGCTTATTGGCGAGCTCCTGCCACGACAGCGAAGGAAAGTATAACGAATAGAAAGATAAGGAACAAAGAATACTACTAGAAGAAGAAGAAAAGTAAGTCTGATGTTGCTAATTTGCATAGCTGACAACCATTCATTCCCGATCGATTTTAATGATGTCAATACTTTGAATATTACCCAACCTGATCCAATATCGACAAAAAAATACTCACTAGCAGTCCCACTCAAACAATAGTTCAGTCACCTTCTGAATCCTCATGCATTAGCAGTAGCCATAGTGTACAGTCTTCATGTGGTTGTAATAGCCCATCTTCAGGGTCTTTCATTTCTTCAGGCATGATTCCAAAAAAAATGTATACACGAAAATTAAGAAGCTACCAGTACAAGCAAATAAAGAAAAAAATCGGCTGCAACAAAGAATATTAGAGTTGAGAAGACAAAAGGACTTTAACCGGAAAAGAGCAGAGAGGGCTGAAAAATGTTTACGAGAAAAAGGTAAGGATCTTACAAGAAAAGACAATATACCGAGAAAAAAGCAGATCAGGCAAAAAATCCAAATATAACAAGTGTCAAACAAAATATGCTAATACACAGTGAAGATGACGAACATAGTAGAATTTGCCCAGGAAAAAAAGACAGGAGAGATACTTAACGGACGCAATGAAAAACTTTCATGAGAAATATATATCATCAGGTAATTTACAAGTAAGCTACACTTCATTCTGTAGAATACGACCGTTTTGGATTAGACAATCTGATCTGAAGTCCAGAAGTACATGCCTCTGCCAAATCCATGCCACAATTAGTTTATGATTCCCCTTCAGCGCAATATAGGAATAAAAATATTTTTTATATATTAATTCAGTTAAAATGCTACTGCTCGAACCTTACCAGCATTGTTTGGCATTATTATGAATGCGGACACGGGAAAGGTGCTCCAGATGAGGTCTGATGTTGCATACGGAAATGATATAATCACCATCGATTCTCTGATAGAACATCTACGATCTTCAGTTAAGGCTGTCAAGATTGAACGGGTTGAAGATTACGAGATCACCGAAAAATAATGGCTTATACCCAAGGATTTAAAACCTTTTCCTGGCACCATGAAAGTACACCAAGCTCTTTGGACTAAAGATTGGCCTTACATGATAGCACTCCGTACCTATGACCTAGGTCCTGAAAATACTAGATTACGCGCGCGTAACACAGTGCAGTTGTCACAGTACCAATACTTAGAAGAATTAAGTTTTGGTGGGCAAGATTAAATTTTGGTGGCGTAACTTTTGAAATATTAAGCTTTGGTGGGTTATTTTCAGTTTTGGTGGCAACTCTAAACTTCGAGGCTCAATATTTTAGAAACTACACGTGTGATTTTAGCCCAAATCTAAAAATAGGTATATATTGAAGCAAGATTTAATATTAAACGAAAAAACCTAAAAAAAAACTAAGAAAAAAATGTGCCACCAAATCTTACAAGAAATTGCTTATGTTGATATTCACCCATAAAAAAGTTGCGGTAAGTCTTAATTCCACACGTGAAAATCGAGGACGGGTCTCTATAACGTGCTCAGAAAATGCTATTTTGCCGATTTAAATTTGGAAGGAAAATGTATAGGAAAATTGACCTAGTCTATAGGAAGTCTATATTTTTTTCATACATTTTGTGTCGATTATAGGAAGAAGAATTTATAGACTAGTTTTGTGCGTAAAACTTAAGGGAGTATTATTTTCAGTATATTTAGGGTTCCATTCCGCGAAATGTATAAAACAGAACCCTTATAGAATCATTTAGCTGTCTGTCCATCTGTCTGTCCGTACTCTCTCTCTCAGGACCGCGTGGAGGTAACAAGCTGGAATTTATATCAAATACTCAACTCTGCGGTCCCTTGAAGCAGTAAAAAATCAACCTTCTTAACTAACGCAATCAAAAGGTACAACCGTTTATGCCATATTGTCTGTGTCTTGTCTCTAAGCGCTAGTAGGGCCTTAAAGATAAGGAGACATGTTCTAGCCCCATACGGGCCATAATTAATTGATATTAACTAATTATTGACGTTCATAAGTGGCATTTTGTGTCCAAAATTGAATAAACTATTTTTGACTTTGACACAAATTTCCGCATATTTCTGAAATTTTCGACACTCGCAAAGGAATAAAAATTTACAGGGTCCTTCCCGTGAACGCAGAATTTTGAAATTTGGTACAAAATAACGTCTTATGGTAAAAATAAAGAAATAATTGCGAAATCGTTTTGTAGCATTAAAAATATATTTAATAATTTTAAACTTACTATTCCTTCTCTCATGAACACGTAACGGTATAAAATTGGAATTCATATTAAATATTTAAGTCTATAATACCATTAATCTGTAACAAAATCAAACTTATAAACTTTTGCAAACAAAAGACACTCGTATATGTCGCAAATTAACGACACTTAAAAACTGCATATACCCATACTTTAAACGAGTAATTCTTGCTGATCGCGAAAATGGCTTCATCGATCTTCATGTTTTTTGTATGAAGAGGGTTTGGGAACTAATTAACAATTCTGGCTAGTTTTTATAATCAGAAAATGACTATAAATCCGTCTTTTCAGGATTTCGAAAATGATTGAAATATCACTAGAATTACGGAAATTTCGCTATCACTATAGATATTATGATAACTCGGTGGGTTAAGCAGGCGGGTATTAAACCCGGTTTTCAAATTCTAGTAAAATAAATTCGATGTGTTCTTTGGTTTTTTTGGTGTTTTGCACCATTTTTTTTATTTTTTTTCAACAAATACGTTTTTGTATTGAAGCATTTTACAGTGTGAACACAGCAGTGCCATCTAAAATGATCGATACATACTTCTTGGTAGCGATATTCATCTCTTACCATTAGAATCATTTACACATCTCATGCATTTGCTTTATTAGATTTGTAAGTGCAATACATTTATGTGTTAATTTCATCACGGTTTACTAGGTTATATTTTATTATTTGAAGACTAAACCACCTTTATCCTCTTAACCGCTTCACGATTCTTTTACAATAAATAAAATATAATGATATTTAAGGGGGGGGCTCTCATACTCGAAACACCAATGCGTGTGGATCTTCTATGAAAAGTTCTGTTAAAATGACATAGAGGTTCCTAAAACCATTTTCATTACGTTTGATAGATAGACGCTTCAAAAATGGTAAAATTACTCCTAAACTAAGCAAGTGTAAATTTTGGAAAAAATATATAATGTAGATCTTAAATAATACTTTAAATGAAAATTAGTTTGGATGGGATCTAATCAGTAGTTTTTGAGAATATCACATTTTCAACTACCGCAAACATTACCATGTTCTTCATATAAACACTATAAAAAACAAACTTATATTTTGCTAAAATATTGTGGTATTTTACCTAAGTGGAAGTAAGTGGATTAACTTATTCAGTTAAATTGGCACGGAACCTTCAGTGCGCGAGTCCGACTCGCACTTGGCCGGTTTTTTTTAGATTAGATAGCCAGACATTTCGTCACAATAGCACCTGATGTTAAGTGTACCTATTCACTCTCTGCTTGAAATTAAATCTCAATATTTATTTTTATGTTTCTCATAAACAAATATGACTTCTTGATTCGCAAAATCATCTTTCATCATTGTGGTTTTGCTTTGTTGAGGTAAAGTACTTCTTGTATTTTTATTTTTTTTGAGGAAATTTTTATGTACCTAACTAAAAGATGATTTTATGTGTCTTGACCGTTTTGTTATAGATTATGCAAAAAAAAAACGTTTATTGGCCTTTGACACCAACCTGTAAGGATTACTCCAATCGCCCATCGGAAGTAAACGACCGCCTCGATACATAAAAGCTCACTGACATAACACTTAACCATCAGTTAATATTTCAAGCAAATATTCAATTTAGTTAAACGCCTATCGCCCGGCGAGAGAACTCTGTCATACGGTTAATAGTTTACCTTTTATAATTCATAAGCTATACACTACCTCGCCTGTTGTAAGCTTTATAATACACCTTAAAGCCTTTAATGTAGAGTTGAATATGACAAAGCGAAGGAACTCACCACATATCAAGACCCCGACGTATTGTTTAACTTCGTTAGAGGAAGGCAGCGCAGGTGTAAATATTTCACAACGGCTTTTTTGTTTCACGTGTTTCCTAAATCAAATCAAATCAATAAAAGTATGTTATCACTTGCATAAACCGATTGTTATTTTTTAATATTATTATATCAATAAAACATACGTTCTGTGTTTTCTTAAGATATAAAAACCTGTAATAATATAATAATAATAATAATATATAAATCATTTACAGTGACATAAAAGATTTTGATTTTTCAGTGATCGCAAACGTTTTTTGTAGTCCATTAAGTGCACCTTCACATAAGAGCGTCAGCAGCGCGGCAGCAGAAATTTTAATATGTCACATGTAAAGTGTATAAGCGATGAAATTTAGTACATACCTAGATGCTGGTTATTGAAAGTTTTATTATATTGTGAAATAGTATTGTAATTGAGAAACATGTAACTGAAAGAAATAACTACTCAGTTCTTTTTTCGAGATCACATTTTATTGGTATCGTATTATGCAATCTTAGTTACTTACTCACGTTTGGAAGGGATTTACATCAAAATGAATTAAGTTACTTAGTCCATTTTGAGTTCCGTTGTTGTCTGAAAGAAAAATAAATACCCATCTGTGTTTAATAAGCATTGTTTTCTGACTTATTTTCATATTTTCTTTGTATCAAATGCGTTATTTCAGAAATTTTATTTCGGTATTCCACTTAGGTGAACTTGCGCGTGATGATTTAACCTAGCATTACTCTAATCCTAAAATTAAATCTTCATTCCGTCTCTGTCAACGTCAAATTGTCAGCAGTCATATACATATGTAAAAATCGTTCGTTTTATACTTATTCAGTTGAATAAATCTTATCTGACGTTGGTAAAATCGGCCCTGAGACAAAATGATGGTTTTATCAAGGATTGGCGTAATTCTAGGTTAAATTACGTAAGCGTAAGTAGGCTCTACCAACACATTTACATCTAGCATAGAAATCTTATGCGATATTATTTTTATAAAAGAAATAGAGATAAAAGAACATGTTTTTTTAAACATTGTAATTTTTTTAGTATCACGTAAAGTAGAGTTACTTGGAAAATTAAGTTAAAAGGTTACTTTTCAATTAAAATCTCGTGCTGTTATGAATCCAATATAATTTATTTGTTAATTTAAATGTCTACTATAAAATTGTATGGCTATACAAAGCAGATAACTTGGGATTTTTTCAGGAATTAGTTAATCATAGTAGATTTATAGAAAAATCTTGAAAAAAGTTAATTTAAATAGATAGATAGATAGATAACTCTTTATTGCACACCAGAAAGGTAAATAACAAATTAATTTCGAGAAAATGTACAATTTAGGCGGCCTTATCGCTATAATCTCTTCCAGACAACCTTTGGGTAAAAAAATAATTTAGTCTTTATAAAAGAGCTAAATATTTAAGGTCAAGCGTAAGAGACTGTTTAAGAGTGCGAGTGACTTTTAATAAGTTATTATCTTTTTATAAACATAAAGTCTGCTGTAAACATCATTAAATGAAAGTACTGTTATGAAAATACTGGAATGATTTGGATCGTTGGTTGATAATACGTTAAGTTTGCGTATTGCCAATATGGTAAATAATTAGTATGTTTACAAAATGCTCAATTATTTTTATTATCATATTATTAAACAGATATATTTCTATTTCACTTATACAGCCTTTCATTTTCTATGCAAAAAATTCTTCTGCGTATAAAACTCATAATTTCTTTACCCAAAGGTTGTCTGGAAGAGATCGCTTATAGCGATAAGACCGCCTAAATTGTAAATTTCCGAAACGACTTTGTAAATCAATTTATGTTATGTGAAATAAAGAGTTATCTATCTATCTATGCATACTTATTCACATTCTTACATCCAAGTCTCATTTCTATATTGTAAAACGAAATCCAGTTGTGCCGTTGCCGGCAACATTCCGGTATCATAGAAAGGAATATTTAAGCAGCACAGCTTAAGCAGTGGGTAAATTTGGCAATGTAAGGGAACATGACAAAGTTTATTATCTTTGTATTAAAATATTAATCATAATTATTCATAAAAACAAAAATATTCCTTTGTTTTTTTATACTGTAATTGTAAGTTGCTGGCAACATAGGTTGCCGTTAAACAATGTTGCTTTCACACTTTCACGAGAACGTTGCCGGCGACAGCACATCTGTGGGCACGAGTCTATCGTACTTTACATAACAATTGTCCGACTCTTCGTTGTACAAAAAAGCGGTCACTTCAAAATTATGCTGATGTTCTTAATATGAATTTACGAGTTGTACTCGTTTATGCTAAGTGGTAAACGTATTGATAAAATCTTTTGATGAAGTGCAATTGACGGAAGGCCAATCTGCATTCGTTATTAATTGATGCTCACTTATTTCTTCCAAGCAAGGTTTTAATTAATGGTAATTAGCAAACAATCGCTCACTTACCAGCTTTACAGTGCCTCGTCATATCTCTGGGTTTGCGTTACAAAGTATTTCACAAAAGTTTCTATTAGCTTTTTTGTCACTGCACAGAGTGAAGGAGCGTCCCGCGTCGTAAACACATGTCGGATTGTTATGAACACTACACTTCAAGCTCCGAGCTCGTGTAGTCCCGTATACTGTCTATCTATTAATAAAATTTGCCGCATGCGCACTTCGTTCAATTGCCATAATAGAAGACACATTAATCACTCAATGGATACGTCAGTGATAGAAGTATTTGCACACAATTGACTCAGTTTGAAAATATACCGTTGAAGTTATTCAACATCGGCGACGGTAGCGGACATCCTTTAATGAATGAATAGAGTATAGGCATTGTGTATCCGCAATAGCTTAGATTTCACTCTCATGAAATGTAGTTTTAGGTATTTCTTAATTTTGGTCTCATATTATGATCCAATGTTAATTTTTTCTCCAATTTCAAAAAATCCAATCAATTTCGATTTCGGTTCTGACAACAAACTGAAAATGAAGATATTAGTAGACATCAAAAAAATATATTTTCAAAAGCAACTCTTGAGGGAATATGGATTAGCAGTATTAAATGATGACACGCTGTTTATTATATGCATTTATTAAAAGATACCAAAACACATAAAAAGATATCATACAAGAGTCTACAAAAAAATACTACTAAGTAAGGGGTTAATAAGTACGTAATGTAAATGGCTATCATACATTTTAAAAAATGAAAAAAAAAATATTTCTACTCATTTCTAATTTGGTAGCAGACGGTACTATTAGATCCTTAACACACTGCGACTTTCAGCATCGATACAGTCGCCAATATACAGTACATTATATGTCAATATCCAGCTTCTGCAACGCGACTGTATCGGTACTAAATCGCGTTAGCATCGCGATTGTGTCGATGCTAAAACTAGCGCAAGTGTGTAAAGGTTGTCATTTTTCGACTGCATCGATGCTGCATCGCGTCTGCATCGCTGTTAAAAGCAGCGGGGCAGCGGGTCTTATCTTGTTCTACTTAGTTGACATTTGATACTCACTGCATTTTTTCGTCTTCTAAATATTCTTTTAACCGTCCTTGTTTAGAAAATATAGAACTGGTCCAAGTTTGTCCAACCGACTTGGCACTTATTCAATCGTCTCATTTATTTTTACACAAACGCCAGCTACTTTTTATTATTTTTAACTATGCTTCGAATAGAAAAGTAGCTAAATGAAAACAAAATATGTAATAGGTAGTTGTTATTTATTTTTAAATTTTATATCAATGATCAGGTTGTCAGTTAAGTAAACCTAAATTAGATTCGAATTTTACAAAATTAAATGCCAATACAGGCTGCCAGAGTTATCGATATAGGTTTATGTCAGTGCATATTTATATACAAAAAGATAATAACAAAACAATAACAAAAAGATAGGTATAAAAAAAGAGATGGATTTACTCGCTTTATAATTTCTTTTTCTTTGTATTTTTGATACAACAATAGCTTCATACGAAGTGATACGGAACTTCTTGTTGCTTTGTTAATATTCCATACCTATTAATTGTGATAATTAACACTATGAAAACCCCCCCTTTTAGGGTTCCGTAGCCGAATGGCAAATACGGAACCTTTATAGTTTCGTCAAGTCTGTCTCTCTGTCTGTCCGTATGTCACAGCCACTTTATTCTGAAACTAATAGCATTACTCAGATGAAACTAAGTAGGTTGATGCAAAGCAAGTGATAATTTGGAAAAAAATACATAATGTAGTGCTTTACATATAATTTCAACGGAAATTGGTTTGAACCAGATTAAACACATAACACATTTTCAACAACCGCAAATATAACTTTATCCTACATACAAATACTAAGAAAAACAAAGTTATTTTTGCTGTCAACAAAATATTGTAGTGCTTTGGCTAAGTGAAAGTAAGTGAAACCCTAATTTAGTTAAAGTTGGCACAGAACCCTTGGTGCGCTAGTCCGACTCGCACATGGCAGGTTTTCGATTAAACTGTGAGAAAACTTTGTGATTATCACATTTTTATCTATTATAAATAACTTTATTAAAGTTGTGGATGTGAATATCGGTATACTACAATAACTGGAATTAAGCACGAGCAGTAGCTCAGCTTAACTGTAGATATGCAAATTGTATTTTAAAAACCAACTACATTAAGCAATATAAATACCTTAAGCAAGCACAGATACTTTCAAAAGGGCTACTGCAGCTTGCTAAGCACAAAGCTTTGTAAATGTAATTCAAAGCGGTGTGCTATTTGAGGGTATTAAAACAACGCTAAGTATGGATTAAATAAGTGGTCATGCCATAGTTTCAGAAGTTTTCAGTAGCCACGAGACGGGTTCATAATTTTAATAACGTACAATCACATACCTTAAGTGTCTTATAGAAAAGGCGGCTTTTCTTTTGAATGGAGATACCATGGGAAATGGATTACATCATCAAATAGAGGTATTTAAAATGTAGCCCAAATAATATCTCATTTAATATATAGTGTTAACACATTATGATAGCTGCGTTGCGTTAGTTGTTAATTGGTACTTTTTTTGAGTGTTCATTAGTTTTTTTTGGATTATAGGCTTTAGTGCAGTTGGTAAGTTTTGATCTTGTATAATAGGTTTTTTTGTGATTCGGTCCGTATTGATGTTGACACAAATGAAATGAACATTTAATAATAAGTATAAGGTCGTTTACAGAATGATAAAATATGGTTTCGTTGTTGAATAATTGTGATTTTCGAGGAGTAGTTTTTCCTCAGTTATATTTGAGAAAACTCATATTTAAAAAACAGGTGGCGCTGATAGACTAATAGGGTTAAAAAAAAATAACAGATGATCAGGTGATAAAAAGCGAAAATCCTGACGTGCGCGTGACGATGACGTAATCTAGGAGAGCAAAAACATGACCTCATTATGTTTTTGCGAATACTTTGGATTTAACGATAGTGTACTAGGTAAATATCAACATCAAATCATAAATGCACACAATAGTATTCACCAATGACGCTGTTGTTATAATCTGTTGATATAATAACGACAGCATTAGAGAGGTCTATTAATTTACTACAAGTCAATATTCTCTCCAAACAAATGAATGCTACTCAAATATCCACTAAATAAACACGAAAGTAGTAAGAAAACAGTTTCAGTAAAGCCTCTCATTTGGCGAACAAAATGACCTTTTATCTTTGAAGAGCGGTACGTGATGGCCATCATAATACACGCGAGTATACGCAGAAAGAGATTGGTTTGGCGGCTAGGTAGGTGCACCAAAGGAAGTCATTACAAGTCAAACAATAACGCACGCTCGGAAGCGTCTTTCACGCCAGAACGGTTTTAGCCGAGTTGGCAAACGGCGAGCCTTTAAAGAGCAGGCAATTTACGCTGTAACACCCGGATACTGGCTGCTCATTAACTATGAACGCCGTCATCAAGACTCTTCTTCAGCAGAAAAAACGACGTTCAGCAGTAGCACTCTCCGCGAATAAACGTTTCAGCGAGGTGCTTTTGAGCGGCCACAGCTACAAAGTGCATATAAATTGCACTGCGAAATTGAAGCGGAGATATGAAAGGAGTAAACTTTTGAAAGACAAGCTGTGGGCAACCCATTTTGAAATCCACAGGTCTTTTGTAAGAAATAAAAGGGTGGGTCGGGACGAATAGCGATGTCGCTATTATTACGGGGAAAGCAATTTTTGTGTAATGTCGCTGCGTTATATTTACAAAGTCTTGAAGAGAAGTAAATTTTTGTTTCTTGCTTCAATGCTTACTTGGTAAAGTCCGAAGTCTTGGTTAATATATTAGTATGTCTGTTTAGAATTGCATACATTTGAAAATTTCCAATCGATATTGGTGTAATTGACGGAAACTCTCATATTTTAACGGCACGTTTAGTGTTTTATTATAATATTTTAATATTGTCATTTACTTGCGTATAATAGTCACCAGTTAGAAGTGTAGGTTGATGGTGGAACTCCCAAACGCTTAAGAATTCAGTGATTATGACACCAGAACTTATGTGAGGTACTTTGTAGCTTATAATAGAACTGAGACAAAAGGTCCTATAAATCACAAAAAATTGCAACTTAAATTAACTCTTACAAAAACAGTTAAATCCGACTTCAAAAACAAAATGCACTAAAAAGTCTTAAATAAACTCTTAAAAGAACTCCGTTTTAGCAAACCATTTCTTTTTAGAGCCGGTGCCATCGCATTGGTCATATTAAGCATCATCTATCAGGGCACCGACTCCAAACAGAGATTGTTTGTCTAAAATAGAGTCCCTTCAAGAGTTTATTGAAGTTGAAATTTAAAAATATTTTGCTTTAAATTTCCGTTTCAAGCGACGCCGGCGCGGGCACCCAATCAAACCGCAACCGCTTTGAGTATAAGATCAGCGGGCGCAGTCTGATGCATCATTTTTGACATTTCGCGTCGACAATTTCAATTTTATGATTTTCTAATTCATAAAATATCATTTTAACTTACATAGCTATATCTTTTATAAATCTTAAAAAATATTTGTAGTTTTTTAAGCATTATTCAAAAAATCTTCTCAATCAATAAATACACGAAAATACCAATTTTGTCTCAGCATTTTTCGAGCGCCACCTGGTGGTTTTTCACGGAACTATGTCGAGACTTCGGACACAGGGTGCACCACCCGCCCTCCCTCAATACGCATGCGGCACAGCCAATGCAACTGTTTATACCCAGCACAGACATGCAAAATACCTGTGTCGGAAGTCTCGACATAGTTTCGCGTAAAACTACCAGGTGGCGCTCGAAAAAAGCTGAGACAAAATTGGTGTTTTTGTGTATTTATTGATTGAGAAGAATTTTTTAAAGATGCTTAAAAAACTACAAATATTTTTGAAGATTTATTAAAGATATAGAGCTATGTAAGTTTAAATGATATTTCATGAATTACAAAATCATAAAATTAAAATTGTCGACGCGAAATGTCAAAAATGATGCATCAGACTACGCCCGCTGGACGCGTTTTGTCACCAAACGTGTCATTCTCAGGTAGTGGCGAAACGTTTCGAAGTCTTTTAAGTAACGCCTGAATCTATTAGTTAGTTTATTAAAGACGTTTCAGTGCATATTGTTTTAGAAGTCAGTTTTTACTTTTTACGTGCTCCTGTTTATTTGTGTTACCCCAGATAATTATGTTATCTCGAATTAAGCGGGCTCTAGTGAATTTATACCATACTGAAATAAAACCATGTACTCATACTTAATCAGGGTGTACACAATAGGAATGTTGATGTATCGATTTCAATTAGTAGTTTTTACGTATATAGAGTACCTCTTCCAGTATCTTAACACTATTTATGCGTTAGGTACTGATCCCATATATTGAAGTATAGCTTTTAAACGGCGCTAAAATAGCTGTCTTTCGAAACATATAGGGTTGTTGACTTAAATTCGATTTTATCAACAACACACAAAAAGCCTATAATTTTAAATCGTTACCTATTTGTCAGCAATCATTTATAGAAATACAGGGAGTAGTTGTAGAAACACAGGGATGATAATATGAGTTATGCCTATTCTAAAAAAAAAAATCTTTAAATTCTGAGTAAGTTTTTTATAAGAAAACCTCTTCACAACATTTAAAAAAAATGGGGAAACTCGCACCTTATACGCTACTACGCTTATCTACGAAATACTACGCCGTAGCTAGTAAGCAACGAAGAGGCTACCTGGTGTTGGTGGTTTTGACTCGATCGCTGTACCGGATAAAAAAAATGATTTTGTGGGTTTTTTCCATTTTAAAATAAAAATTTCAGTATCGTTTGTATAGCCACCCCTGAGTCGCTCGTCGCTGACCAAAACAACACCCTGTATAATTTTATAACGGACTTTTTATACTTATTCAGTCGGTTAAATACTATCTGATGTTGGTAAAATCGACTCTCAATAATTTAGTTACTTTTGATGATGATAGTTACTAACTGATTAAATTATTTGTCCGAACTTCTTGTTAAAAAAAGGTTTATCGACGTGTGTATTAATTATATATTTTTTATGTAAAAAATACATATTTTGACTATGAGTGATACACAACAATAACACTTATGACTGAAGCCTTTGGATCACAGAATTAAAATGGTGACCCATTTTAATTCAGGAAGTGTGTGCCCATTTTAATTCAGGAAGTGTGTGCTTAGTTCTCATATGATATTTTCAATTATGTTTTCTAATCATACCGGCGCTCTTTTTATCCTGTGTTTTGCCTTTTCCGTGATAGTATAATTTTGCCAACAATCACAATATTTATCTCAATCGCCATCCTAGAACCCAAACTATTATCATTATTATTGAAACGCATTTTAAAAATTCTTGAAAACGCTGATGCAGTTTCCAGTACATAAAGGAGAAACGATCAAAATGTCGTCTGCAAGAGGTTTTGATAGATCCATTTTCGGATTTGCCATCCCTATAGAGCGCGGTGCGCCGCAACCAGAGGTGCTCGTATCGGGAAAGGCGTCCCGACTTCATCCTGAAGAATATTCTGATTTATCAAAGAGTTCTCGAATAATGTTTACATACGCGACCGAGCGCCGTATGACTATGAATAGTTATTGATTTTGAATTTAGTTCACTCGCGAAACTCGTAAGGTTACTCGGCGACAAAATGTAAATATTTGCTTTAGGAAAGTGTTTTTTTACCTTTAATTTTTTCGTTAAAGACTTAATTTTAAAAAAAACTTAATTTTTTCCCAGGGAAGGTGAGGGATCTTCCCTGGGAAAAAATTAAGTTTTAGTCACAATTT
The DNA here is from genome assembly GCA_963924145.1 of Pyrausta purpuralis. Taxonomy (NCBI): domain Eukaryota; kingdom Metazoa; phylum Arthropoda; class Insecta; order Lepidoptera; family Crambidae; genus Pyrausta; species Pyrausta purpuralis. The sequence continues at coordinate 14,139,910 of OZ001654.1, forward strand.
TATGAAGGCTAATGGGCTTTATAATTAAATTAGCTTTAGAAAATATTCGTCCTAATTGGTAATATCTGGGTGACCGAGCTTCACTCGGTGTTCTGTTGAAAAAAGGAAAACATTACACTGCTAAAAACAAAAATGATATTTAAAAAATCTTAAGATCTGGGATTCTAAGGCGAGGCCTTCGTTAGAATCCCAGAACTAAAGATTGTTTTTAAGAATGAAGGAGACGCGTGGCATCAAGTGTCGTGTGCGACGGGGCTTTTCATCTCATTTTCAGAAAATGAAACCAATCATCAAACCAACCAATTATTAATGACAAATGACTGAGATATGAGGTAACATAGATACAAAAAAAAACATATATAGTCGAATTGATAACCTCCTCCTTTTTTGAAGTCGGTTAAAAAAACAAATAATAAAAATCATTGTAAAAAATAATAACTGTTTTGAATTGATCACTGGTTTATGAAAGGGCCTATATTTAAAAATATTGCTTTGTTCACAATTATAGTTCGTTGAAAGTATAAGTTTTCCACATAGATTCCACACACAGTATCACGCAGAGTAGTACGTGATTAGTGATAATAATACAGAAGAACCACAAAAATAATAATTGATGTACTTACAGTTCAGACATTGCCGTTAGGCGGTAGTACCGATTTAGCACATATATTCTAAACTCTAATATAAATGTTACAGGAATTTATAATACTCGTATAATACAAAACAGATGGTAAAGAGAGTAGCGGTATTGCAAAGGCATTCGTACTCCGGGCGAGGGACAGGACAGGCCGGAAACGGAAGCCGCCAATTACCACCGCGTCCGGGGCTGGGCTGGGCGGTTGCGTATTTCGACTTCCTTCGCGACTACCCACATTTTCCCCGGAAAAACAAATCTCTTTAGTTAGAGTTCTTGCTTTAAGTATTATAGAGTTTCAACATGGCTGCGTTTTATTAACAAAACATAACAAAACACTAATTAATGGTCGTTATTTTACTAAAATATTTGTACACAATCTATACTAATATTATAAAGCTGAAGAGTTTGTTTGTTTGTTTGTTTGTTTGAACGCGCTAATCTCAAAAACTACTGGCCCGATTTGAAAAAATATTTTTATGTTGGATAGTCCATTTATCGAGGAAGGCTTTAGGCTATACACCATAAAGATACGACTCATAAGACCACAGCAGCAATGAAAAATGTTGCGAAAACGGGAGAAAGATATTCCTTTTGAGAGCTTCCGCTGCATACGCTGCGGAAACCGCTTAAGTTACACAAAAATCATGTATGACAGGATTGTTCAGTATTAAAAGTTCTATAATAAAGTCCGCGACAACATACGTCTATCTTTTATGGTTGACTTACTACAACCTTTTTTATGTTAATAAATTTGTAAAAAAATAATGCATTATTTTTAGAGGTGTATTATACACACAGGTATTTATTCTTATCAAAATAAATACATTCATCATCACGAGCATTTCATTTAGAACCAAGTTTTCCTTTATATCATTTGATTTCAATAAATATCTTAGGAGCTATAATAGTTTTAACATAACTCCGCACCAAAATAATGTTCGCAGCTTAAGTACAACTTGCGCTTGCGCTAATGCGCTAATATATTATAAAGCTGAAGAGTTTGTTTGTTTGAACGCGCTTATCTCAGGAACTGCTGGACCGATTTGAAAAAATATTTCTGTTTTGGATATCTTATTTATCGAGAAAGGCTTTAGGATATAAAACATGACGCTGCGACGGGAGGGGAGGGAGCAAACTCAAAACGCGTGGACGAAGTCGCGAGGGACCGCTAGTTTAAATAATAAATAACGTCCATTTCGTATTACAGTTACTTTTGAGAAGTTTAAAAATAAAGTTAAGGTGAGATATTGTAAGAAGGGTAAACTATATATCTTCAAGGAACTTTTCACTCTCTAAATTTTGGTGTTCTCTGAGGTCTCTTAACTATGAAGTTTAATCGTTTATTTTATACCATGAAAAAAAACAGAATATCTTACGTTTGTTGGACACCAATTTGATCAAGGCCTTAAGGGGCTAACCGGATTTTTAACACGCACACTAGTGCCACTTTAGTAGTAAAATCATAAATCGTTAAATAAAAGACCAATTGAAAATCTAATTAATGCGATTGTAGCTCTGGTTATGTGGTTTAGATACAATGTTTAAGTTCAATAAAAAAGAGTTTTCTGCAGTCACAGTTAGAAAAATTGCCTAAAGTGACCATATTTAGCAGTTTTTCTAACTCTAACTAGAGTAAACTACTTTAGAAACAATTTAAACGTACTAAATAAACTATAGAACCTGTACTACAATCGTGTCTACCAGATTTTTGATTGTTTTCGTATTTAAGCAGTAACGCTTATTTCAAAAGTGTGGCGCTAGTGTGAACGTCAAAAATTCGGGTAGCCCCTTAAAACAAAAGTGACAACACAATGCTTTATTGTAGTCAGTTGATCGTTATACAAAACTGTCGTAATGATAGTTGACTCATATTATCAAATATTGCTTCATCCTTTTTGATGACAATTTTCTTGCATTTCGAGTACGAAAAAAGTTCAACGATCGAATTCGATATCAATAAAGAAAATTTTTCTGAAGAAAAAATATGTTTTTGTTTTCTCTGGGTCAGGATTTCTAACCATATTTTTTTAATTTTTTTTTTTTACGTGTTGATATGTTACTTGATTTTTGAGGCATTGAAGAACCGCACATAATAGTTCGATTGACAATTCGTATACGAAAAAGGTTCACCGATCGAATGTAAATTGCCGAAGAAAAAATAGTTTTTGATTGTTCAGGGTCGCGATTTTTTTGCATTATGGTTAGAGTTCCTCCGGAGATTTCAATCAAAAATGCTGTGTAGATAACCAAGGCGCCATGGTTCGTAACCAATGACAGACTGCATCTCGACCTTCTATTTAAAACTGTATAGCAAGAGATTGCAAAAAGCACACAGGCATACAGGAACAGAATATCCAATCATCCTAACACACTTGGCCAGCACTAAATAGACGAGCCGACTATGCCTCGTCGTCTGCGGGGGAAGATATCACAAGATCTATTGGAGCACATTTTTTATGGAAGGCAGAAGTGTCAGTGGACACTTACCGTACAAGATTTTATACACTTATAAACCAATTGCTAAATATCCACTAGAAAGATTGCAAGCAAAGTGAATTTAAAAAAAATGGTTTCGTCGGTGGTGTGGTTTTTTACGTGTGGATATATTACTTAACTTTTTTAGTACGACGGTTAGACTCGCAATTGAATCACCACACGATACAAGTTCAGATGACGCCAGAATCACCGCCGTAAACCTCAACTTAAGCATCAAATGAGGTTCGGTATCTTATGAAGCTGACTTAACGAATTTTAAGAAGTAGATGAGTCCGATTAATAAAGCTTATTTATATTTTGCTTAAGCCCCACCTGCATGTCGAGGCAACACCTTTACACAAAAACTTGTACCTAAATTTACCTACCTCACGAAATCGATTTATAATCAGATTTACCTCAATATCCTATAAATTTCGCGTCACATGTAAACAACCTCTTTAATTACTTGAGGTAATTAAAAACCTATTTTTATACCGTCAACGTCTACCAGGATCCAAAGCTTAGTAAAGCACACAATAAAAATGAAATTAACTTTCTTAAAACAACAGTACACAATTCCTCGTTTATTTTTTTAGGTTTCGGAACAATGATGAGTATTCAAATGGGAAGTCACCAAGGAGGGGAGCTGAAACGTTACGGCTACATGTTGTTAATGTATTTTTAATGTTCCGTTATTAGAATATTCAAAGGGGTAAGGAGGCGCAAAGCATCAGAGAAAGTCATACTCTATTAGCAGCGGCAGCGGTGAGAAGTTTTAGCAGTAATTTTTAATAACTTTAAAGACGCAGAGTGACCGCAAGTGAGCGTCTTCAATTTCAAAATTCCGCGGAAGTTAACACTTCCCTACTTCATCAGTAACTTGCTATGTATTATGTTGGCAGTAGGTGCAATACGATACGTGGAAACACGTTCGCTTTTCAGTTTGTGTTGGCTATCCCTGGGATATTTTCGCAACATTCATTACAGACACCCACAGTTACTTAGAAAGTCTAAGGCGGATTGATTAAAATTTGTAGGAGCTTAGTTTTCTGCGCTAAACTTTACAACTTAGTAATTAATTAGAGAGCAAGAAAAATCTACGAAATACAAGAAAAAAATGGTGAAAGCTAACTGTACAGTCGGTATTCAAAGAATAAAGAATTTATGCTTTGAGTGCCTGTTTCACCATCAAAAAATAATAACAAGCACTTACCAACGAATTATAAAAAAGAAACATCATTTCGTGTGAAGTAGGACAGAGAATGCTAACCAAAACTTATCAGGACATTGTGACACAGGTCGTATAAGCGTACGTAACGTTTGTAACGTATTGAGTGACCTATGGAAATACATCCTAGTTCATTCTTTTAAGTTTTTATTTTAACCGCATGCTGGGCAGCACAAAAGCAATATTTTCTTAAACATTAATATAATTAAATACAAACGCTAAATGCAATAACGCTTCGTCTTCTGTCTGTCTTTATAGCGTCGATGTGCAATATAAAACCGTATCGTTTTAGAGTTGCACGTGAGAATAAATGTTTTCTCTTCTAAATGATTGATTGTGGGGGGTGAACGTTGAACGAATACGATAATACATCACGAGGGGTTTAATACGGGCTTCAGTCGACCACACCTGCTAGGTTGAATTTTTATGCTAGCACATGCAGCTGTAAGGTTGGCTTGCATTGCAGTTGCAGACTTAGGGCATTGGATGACGCGCAAAAGGTAAAAGATCAGTATTAAATATAATATTTATTTTTATATAAATTGACAATTTTTTACACAACATTTTTTATACTTTCGAGGTGATCCCATTTTTGTCTATTCGGGATCTGATGATGTAATCTTGGTGTAATCGAGAAAACATTTAATTTTTAAAGACACGTATAGGGTTTTTATACTGGAATCTTTATGTTGACGTGTTGTTACGTCTGATAGTCAACGTGTTGTAGAGCTGAGCTGCTAGTGGAACTCCTTAACGCTTTGGAGAATGACAGAACTTATGATAGGTAGTTTGTATTCCTCTCACCCCCCCCCATAATGAAGAAATAAAATTAATAAAAAATGTTAAAACCGACCTCAAAACCAAAATGCGCTAAAAAGTCTCGAAGTCGGTTTTTACTTTTTTTAAAAGTTATAATACGAAATAAAACCATCAAATACGGTACTTGAACAATTCAACATAGTAAATAAAATGTCTTTGCTCCGTTTTGTCTGTTTGTTTATTTACAATTTACTGTACGGGCAGCAAATACAACAATGCTCATTCGAACAAATTGACGTAACTCTCCGTGTAATACGTAACAAATATAACGTAACATAGCGACTCTCTAGACCCTTTACACACTGCGACTTTTAGCAGCGATGCAGTCGCGATGCTAACGCGTGTTGACATCAATGCATTCGCAAAACCTTTAGACCCCTTACAGTATCGCCTTAGCATCGATGCAGAAGCGCAACTACATTGATGCTAACGCGCGTTAGTATCGATGCTAAATTAAATCTATTTATTGTGTGTGTCGCGATGCTGAAGGGCGTATTCAAAACGCACAACTGCATCGATGCTAAAAGTCGCAGTGTGTAAGAGGAGATTATTGAAGTTGTTCCCACTAGTTATAATACTTGTTCTAAGTTTAAGTATTGAGATAAGCTCCAAAGCGAGCAAGGGGCTGATTCTCGTGCGGGTTCATACACGAAAAAAGTTCATCGATCGAATTTTCTGTGTCGAAGAAAAAAAAATGTTTTTGATTTCGCAGGATTTCGTTTTATGGAATGTACGTCAATACACCTCGTTTTTTTTTGTTAAACTTTTAAGCTCGTAGTTGCGTTACCACATGAGACAAGTTAGATTGACGCCAACCTTAAGCAAAACTATTGTACCTAGCCTACCAATTATTGCTTCACAACAAAAAAGGCTAACTCAATTTTGTAAGAATTCACGTCAATTTTTGATTTTAGTTGATTGTGAATTAGTTCTCGAATGTAGATTATTCAAGCGAATGATTCAAAAATAGGGCCCCTGCCTCCTGATCACGTCACCACAGACCTACGTCATTGGTGTTAAAACTTCAGCAAAACTCGCCACTTTAAGTTTTGACTTCAAGCGCAATATGTTTCCCCACAAAGCCAACACACGTAAAAACAAAATGAATTATTTTACGACAGCGCGCTTTTTATGCATTTCGCCATCAGCTTGGGCATTTGCCCACTGTTAGGTCCATCCAGAATTTATATGCCCTGAATTTTGCTGCATGCCTGCGTAACTTTAATTGATGCATGGTATACTGAACACTAAAAAATAATGTATAGTAATAGTAAACTTCATTCGACATATAAATAAATAAAATATAAATATTGGACACCAATCACATACATTGCTCTGATCCCAAAGAAAGTAGCCAATGCACTTGTATTATGGAAATCAGACACAACGGTCATCAACGGTGGTACCACAACACCCAGACCCCGGACAATATAGAAAAGATCGTTTTCTACATTGACCCGACCGGGAACATATTAAAAAAAAAAAAATAGTACGGGATCACACTTTCTGCAGAATTCCAGGTCGAATACAGGCCTATGTTCAGCAGTGGATGTCCTTTGACTTGTTGATAATAATAATGATATAAGAAAATTAAAAAAAAAACCCAAGCTTTATTTTGTGCTCAAGAGAATTATCATTTGAGTAATTGACTCTTATAGAAGAATATCATCTGCTGTAAATATTAAAATTAATTTTATACAACCTGTTAAAATTACCGAAGGCAAATATATAGAGTTTTAAAGATATCTTATCAGAAAACATGTAGGACATCTTCTATACAGCTGAAATTCACCAGTTAGTGCTCGTTACAATATAAACATACTTCATTTGTTTTCTGAAGATTAAACTATCGCAGTATCTACACACATTTTGATGATATTTAAAATCAGGTAGCTTTAATACACAGCCGTCAAACAGTCCTATACAGATTGCGTACCTTTGTAGACAAAATAGCCTGCCTTAGAAAGATACTTACCGTAAGTACAAAAGACGCTTCATGTGTAAAGGGACTGCACTGCGGAATTCAACGACTGAGTTACGTCCATGTTCGCTGAGAAATTTGAGGAGGCCTCAGTCAACTACCTAGGAGCCGTCCTCAGACTTAGTTTTCGCGAGGAGCAAAGCACTTGCGTGGATTTAAGGACCGCGCTAAACAAGCCTTTGGCTTCTTGGTAACAATTGAAGTTTGCTTCTTAGGTGAAGTTGTAGCGTTCATTGGTGTTCCATGTCTTTCGTTAAAGAATGGACTACCTGATTTAATTATTTATTTAAAGTAAGGCATGTACGAAGTAATTTATATTTCTTTGATGGTTTCTTCTATCTCTAGATGTAATAATTCATGATAAAGTTAGTTACTAAATATTTTAGTTCGTGCTTACATAAAAGGAAACACACTAGCCATAGTTAGCTATAAATCATCCTTATACCCAATCTAATTTTTCTATGTATTGATGACATACAAAATCTTAAATTTCGTCCTTACCTTAGTAAATGAACATTTGTGTGAATAGAGATGTACTCTCGAATATCTTTAATCGCATTCTAAATAGGCATCTAAAGTTATACAAAAAAGTCAGAAGGATAAAATATAATGGTTCCGCATATTATTTCGGTCAAATCACCTCCTTATACTTGACTTGAAATATTATGAAGGATAATACGTAATGAAAAACTGATGCTCACTCAAGCCGAAGCTAACATGGCGGATTCCGTGAGAGACAGGTAGATATCAAAGACCCTTGAATAGGACCATTTCGGAATAATATTCAAATTCAATCCCGAAATGGAATTGATACAAAAGACAATTAGTGCCCAGGGACGGAATTAATTTCATAAATTTGGCTCACTGGATGATTGGGATTCTCTCGAAATAATTGTTATAGGTACTCGTGCTTGTATAACAAAATCAGTTTATCTATTCAAGGATCATCCGTCGTGACAATGGATAGGGTTAATTAAATCGACTGGTATTTAAAATCAGTATGGATTAAGCGCAATACACGAAAGACATTTATAACATTAAAGCGATGGATACTCATAATACACAGAAACAATATTTTTATTCAATTAAGTGATCATTTAACCAACATCAGATAACACTTATTATATATATTTTATTATGTTTTGCGGCAGAAAGTAACAATGAAATATAACATACAGTATCTTTTTATAAACAGTACAATAGTAATCTTTTTATAAACATAAAACTTCTCTGTGAGTTCATTTGTTTCGATAACAATTATGTACATCTCAGCAGCAATTGTAGGATTTAGCGGCTTAGTTAATTTATTACTAACGCTAAAAATGTGTCTTTGTCTAGTGCGCTTACCACGTTCGCATCAACATATGAAAAATAAACTCCTTCATGTTATTCCGTCTATTAACGAGGTCCTCTAAAATTACTGCATGGAATCTACATGCGGTTTTTATCGATGGCAAGAGGGATTCGAGAGAAAGCTCTATAGCTACAAATGTCAACGAATATCTTCATAGCTCCCTTGCGAAGATGAGACGGGTCGCCAGTTAGGGTCGAATTCCTACCAGTATTCAAAATAGTGGAGGAACTAAATTGATTTCAATAATCGCTTGAAAATAAACTCGAGGGGAGTAACAGCTGCTAAAGTGCAGTTACCTTATTATAAGTTTTCTTTCAGGCTTTGTTCACATAAAAGCTCTTTTAAAACTTTTGGGCGCTTTATTTTGTTTAGCATTAAGTTTAAAACTAAGTTGGAGTTGACTGGATTGAATATAAGTTGATGTAGTATTAGCGTATTTGTAATTATATACGTTGAATATATCCTATAGTTACACAAGACGGGCTCTTAGTATAGCGTGATCTGACTTTAAATCATGAGTTGTTGGTAAGTATCAGAGGCCACAAAATCAATATTTATATTTCTTGGTTATCTCTTATTCCATCACACATCCCCAAATATCCTGAATCTCTGAATTTCTTTTCGCTGCACCCATTGCCATCTCTCTGCATGACCTAAAGGTTTGACTGGCAGAGAATGCTTTTAAAATTAAGTCTACTTTTGTACACTATGATTTGTGCAATAAAGTCTTCAAATAAATAAATAAATATCCACTCGTGGTAATGTCATCTTTTCGATTAGTAAAAAAACATAATGTGAGCCTCAACATTTATCACATGCGAGGTTCAGGCTACATACGAGAAAGTACATTTGCGTGATATTCAATACAAAATAAGATTATAGTGGTATGTATGCACGTGTCTCGTGTAAAGTTTACAGGTTTCCCAGGATGTGAGGTCAAGACACCGTCGTAAATTTCACGCAAGAACAATGTGCCTTGCCTAAAACGTGACACTGTACCTCTTCTTAGAGTAGATTTTACCAACGTCAGATAAGGAGTATTGGTCGAATATAATACAAAACTCCTAATTTGAAAACGTCACCTATTTGTCAGAAATCATTTGTGAAAATGTCACTTTAAAATCAGTCGGTTTATAATTATTCGGTCAGTTAAGTACAATCTGAAGTTGGTAAAATCGACTCTTAGACGCAAAATTAGGCGGTAGGTATGCGAAGATCATGATCTGGTTACTATAAAACTGTTTAAACAATTATCTCAAGATTATGTTATGTTTCTCGTAGTTATTAATTTTAATCTTTATATAATTATCTTACACTAAATATAAGCTCATATCAATTTGTACGGTAAAAACCTTTTGCCCGCTGTGACATTTAGCAGCGATGCAGTCGCGATGCAGCATCGGTGCAGTCGCAAAATGACAACCTTTACACTGCGCTACTTTAGCATTGATACATTTGCGCTTCTGCATTGATACTGACGTTCGACTGCATCGCTGCTGAATTAAATCTGTTCATTGCGTGAGTCGCGGTCCTAAAATTCGCAGTGTGTAAGGAATTGAAAGGTTCAAGTAATTACAAAATTGTATTAACTTCGTTTCTGCATTTACGAGTATAAATACTCTGGTTTTTGATTGAACTAAAATCAGTAAATTTATTTAAAAGGTGAAAATTAATTCATTTTGTCATGAGGTAAATCAAGTTTATAAACAAATCTCTAAGTACTGAATTGACGACTATTTATATTCGAAAACATCGTCGATTGCAGTAAATTAATTTAATTTAATCCTCTTTTGAACGAATGAATATCACGAAAGCGAATTAAAAATCTGTGCAACTTAATGAATACTACATATATAATAAATAACTAAAAAAATACTCATACGTTATAAATATACTCATAAATAAAAAATACTCATACGTTTTTATCAAATAATAATTGCCTCATCAGCACTCCATTTCATTTGCAGCCACGGACGAGTAAATACTCGTCCGTGTTTGCAGCATTTACGTTACAATAAAAAAAGTAGCTCCATGATAGGCTATTTATTGTTGATCGGAAAAAAATAACTTTGATGAATTAATTAATTTGCCCGCAGCGGCAGTTTATTGTTTTTAGTTAATCCGCGAGATCCGGCTCATTGTGCGGACAACAAAGGTTTCGGAAACAGGTGATTCAACGTTCCAATCGATCTTTGCCGGGACTTTGTAATCGGCGCTGGTTTTGTCTTCAATCTTGGTTAGTAAGCCTTTCGAAAAGTGTGATATTTTTATAGTTAAAAATAGGATGAATGGATTATTATCGATTAGTATCGTTTATAGGTATCGTAGTATTTTTTGTGCAGTCGCGATGCAGCATCGGTGCAGTCGCAAAATGTCAACCTTTACACTGCGCTACTTTAGCATCGATACATTTGCGCTTCTGCATTGATACTGACGTGCGACTGCATCGCAACTCAACTCAAACATAAAACTCAAGCGTTTATGTAGGGTTGCCTCTTTTGATACCTACTTCTGATATGTCGTGATGCTGATACCTTATTGCGTACGTTATTTGGACGACCTCCGTGGTGTAGTGGCTTAGCCCGCTGGGTTTCAAAGCGTTGCCGCTCCGAGATCACGGGTTCGATTCCCGGTCGGGTCAATCTAGAAATCAGAACTTTTTACATTGTCCTGGGTCTGGTAGTTGCTGTATTGTTGTTTCTGATTGCCATAACACAAGTGCACTAGCTACTTAGTTTAGGTTCAGAGCAATGTATGTGATCGGTGTCCAAGATTTATCCAATAGTACAATATTAAGGGATTATTTCACCATCGACAAATAAGCACTAATCAACGAATAGTTAAAAAAGCAACGTCATTTCGTGTGAAGTATTAGATAGATAACGCTAATCGGAACCTATTACAGCATTGTGGAACAGACCGTAAGTATAAAGGCCGATCCGCAGACAACAGTGCCGGCACAGTGCCGACACGTACCGATCAGTAAAAGGTGTCTATCAGTGTCAGTGTAAAATGATATTGTAGCAATCATTTTGTACGACGCTATCCGCACTCGTCAGTGACAGTGATCACTGAACGTCGGCACTTATATGCCGGCACTGTTGTTTGCGTAGAGGCCTTATGTATGTAACAATGCATGTGACGCGAATGATGTTATTTTAACACGTATTACTTGGTAGCAATTTTTGCTTACGTAACTTTATACACGTTTAAATAACAAAACGCATCAATGGCAGTTCAGTTTCCCGGGCGAACAAAAAAAGTACCAGTCAAGATGGAATCAATTATGGAGTGAACATTGGAGAACTCTTGTCTGCGTTTACGTCGCACAAAGAAAAAGCTTTTTAACGTTTGACAGAGAACGAAAGCCATTTTATTTTGATATAATAAATCAAATGTTCTCTTGTAACATCATTCGGTTTGAATCTTTTCATCCAATATGCTGATTAATTTATCTTTTGTCGTATACGTTTTAATTTCGATTGTAGTATTTGTTTTTTGTAATTTTAGGGCTGGCTTCGTGATTGATGATGACTCAACTATGGTTACAAGTCGTTACCATTATAACATATAATTATGATTGTGTGCGCTTTGAACAAAAAAATCCTTGTTCATTTAAGTACCCAATCTGTAAAATGATTAGGGTATATTTTTTTCAAAACATGCCCCGTCGTACTATTCAACCTTTGGTAACAGCTTTTAACCATTATTCACAACCAGCCCTTAATTTCTAAGAATAACTTAACTGTTATGTGTCGAACACTCGTAAAGTAGGTACATGCCTATATCAGTTCTGGAAACGAGGGTAAGATATAGTTAAATTGAGTTGAAAAAAGCAGAGATATTACATGTCTGAAAAGCTTTCAATAGAATTTGTGAATAAAAAAGGGTTTTTCGGCAAAAAACGTTAAGGCTAAACTATTCGTCACATGGTAACCTGAACATGAGAGCATAATATTCTAGAAAGGTGTTCGATTCTTTATCATTTCATATTTACTTCCCAGTTTTTAGCGACACTTCAACATTTTTCAGCTAATAGTAGAGTACATATGTTTTTATTACCTAAAGGAGATATCATATTCGGATATTAGCTGCAGTGGAAATCTGTATCTACATATACTTATTATTACAAAGCTGAAGAGATTGTTTGAACGCGCTTATCTCAGGAACTACTGAACTGATTTGAAAAGTTTTGTTGGATAGCGTACTTATCCCGAAATGCTTAAGGATATAAAACATCACGATGCGACGGGGGGGGGGGGGGGGGGAGTAAATATAAAAGCGGATGCAGTGGCGGTGGACCGCGTGTGTCATCTATATATTATACATAAAGCTATTTCAAACATATGATGTTATTTTAGGAGGTAACTACTTATTGTAGTAAGAAGTCATTAAAATTATAAATAGCAAACCAAAGGTTGCTTTTGTTTGACATCTTAATGTAGTTTATATTTCAGCGAGTTGATGAATTCAAAAATGATTAGAAAATGTCACTCCTAATAGTTTCATTTTATCTTTAATTTTAAACATAAAGAAACTTATAGTAGTTTATTTTATTATTTACCTGAAAAGCTCGCTAAGAAAGTTTGTTACACCGTTAATTTGCTCGAAGAGTAAAACCTTGGTAGGTATTTATCTTTGTGTTTGTTGAAATGTAATTAAAAATAATGTGGTTAGTGGCAGCCCCCAGGATTGTTAGTTAGATAAAGTTCATTTAGCTCTTGTCCGAGGTAGAGGGTGCATCATGTGTTGTTTGGATTTAAAGACACGCGTATACTAAGCGTTTGTAAAGCGTTTTTTAAATGATTTTGCAGAATCCTTAAAACCAACCGAAATAGTTTTGCGATGCTATCTTAGTTATTTTAGTTAAGTTCGATACGTTTTGGTATTGAATGGGATTTTAATCTCTTCGGTGTCCTGTCTGACGTCATTAGACACTATTTTCTGCAGAAAGGAAAAACATTTCATCTTGTGAACAGGTAATAAAGCGTTTTAAAACTATAAGCAATCAATTCATGATTATGAATAAAGGAAGCGGTGTCAGCGCACCGTAGAGATCTCTTTATATTCACTCAGCCCCTTACAAGCTGCTGCTGCGCTTGCTGTCAACCACCTCATGTTACGTTCTTATTCGAGATAAATACTAGAAATTACTTCGTATTAAACGTTTTACCTGGCAGCATGTAGAAGCTTCAAAATATTTTTTATCGGTAAAAGCTTAATCTATAAACGCTTTAATTAAAAACGCTTAAATTATAAACGCTTTACCTGTAAAGCGCTGTAGAAGCCCTTAATTTCGCAAGCTGCCGTGGCGCTAAGCCGCCGCCCACTTCAGCACAAAAAGAATATTAACAAGTGTCTGCACAGCAGGATTACAATGCTTCTGACTTTCTTAAAGAAGCTTTTAGAGGAAAAATTTTAAACAGACTTGCATAGCATACACGTTTAAAGGACGATTAGTTAAGTGTAGCGTTTCAATAAATTAGAGCACAATAAATACTTTATATAGGACATATTTACGTTACTTAAATAGAAAAGAATTCCTTATGTACTATTATTTTTTCATTAAAATAGACATTTGATTTATTATCATGTTGTCTTAAGTAAAGAAGTATTATTTATTATTGAGAAGCTAAACTTCCGAGAAATAGCTACTTACATTAGGAGACATTTTCTTTTTATGTATTCTTTTTACATTCAACACTTATATCGCGTGTTTGCTTCTGATTCGGGAAAAGGAGGTAAATAAGTTTATAATTGAATGATGTTTAATGTGGGTTTAAGATCCTATCACCAATATTTTTTGACAAACCAGTGAGATCACTAATGAAAAAAATTGGCTAAAATGTATTGTTAACTCTGGGCACATGGCATGGGAGCCCCACCAAATCCGACCCAAGCAAGGTTGAAAAGCACACTACATTCCTTTTCTCGAAGTGTTTTATCGATTTACGAACGCTTAAATTTCAGTCCTAATAATACCTGACAAACAAAATTTTCTGGATATAATGTTCGTAGTGAATTTATTACACACTAGCGGTCCTCCGCGTCGTCGTACGCGTAAATTACGGATTTTCCGTAAAAGATTTCAACGCAAAACACATAATATCTTCATTGAAAGTAAGAGGCCGGATACCATAGTTGTCAGCGCAAGTGCGTGTTGTACTTAAACTGCGAGCATTATTTTGGTTGGGAGTTATTTTATAACTGTGATAACTTCTAAGTTATTTATTGAAATCAAATGATGTAAAGGGCAATTCTACTCAAAACGAAATTCGTGTAATGATGAAAAATGTTTATTTTGATACTAATAAATACCCGTGTGCATCAAAACACCTTAGGAAATAGTCCATATTTTTTATCCAATTTATGAACATAAAAAGTTTGTAGTGAGTAAAATATAGGCATGTGCTATTGCATATCCCATCAATTGTTTTTTATGTATCTTAAACGGTTTACGTTGCGTACGCAATGGAAGCTCTGAAAACGATTATATTTTTGCAACATTTTTCCATGTTGCTCTGCTCTATAAGTTGTATCATTATGTTTTAGCCTAAAGTCTTCCTAGATAAATAAGCTATCCAACATATTTTTCTTTCAAATCGGTCCAGTAGTTTCTGAGATTGGCGCGTTTAATCAAACAAACGAATTTTTCAGCTCTATAATATTATTAGTGTAGATGAAGGATTCAATTGCAGAGTTTTTATACATTAGGTATTAATGACGTCTTGACTTGAATTTAACCCCTTACACTCGGGGATGCAATTTTCATTAGACTTCTGCAAATAATATTATGAATACTTGAGTCACCTAGACAAATAAATGTCTATAAAAAATATTATTATCATTGAAAATATCCTAAGAAAAGTGGAGTGCTCGTAAGTAGGTACTGTAAAAAAAAAAGATAGCCTGCTCTCACTCACTCGACGTTATAAATCGCCGGGCCAATCGGTATAATCTAACATTTGATTGCTTGTTACGTGTCACTGACAGAGATAAAAGTGCTTTAGAATGTTTTTAACACTCACAGTGTCATATTTCATATCCATAAAGATGAAATAAGAAACCAAAAATTTGCGCACGGGCGGGACTTGAACCAGCAACCTTTTGGCATACCGGGCCAAACGCTCTTACCAATTGAGCTACCGTGCTGTCAGTCCTAACCGGCGAAATTTATGGTTTCTTATGAAAACGTCAATTGCGTGACGCTTAGCGCCATCTAGCCGTCTGTTTATGAAACAGATGGCCCAAGCAGTTATTCTTTACAGAATAAATTCAACTTGGAAATTGATATCGCTTCGCTATCTAATGCTTTAGAATGTTTTTAACACTCACAGTGTCATATTTTATATTCATAAATATGAAATAAGAAACCAAAAATTTGCGCACGGGCGGGACTTGAACCAGCAACCTTTTGGCATACCGGGCCAAACGCTCTTACCAATTGAGCTACCGTGCTGTCAGTCCGAACCGGCAAAAATTTGTGGTTTCTTATGAAAACGTCAATTGCGTGACGCTAAAGTGGGCTACACACGACCCTAAAATCAGACCCGATATCGGGGAAGTGGTGGGGAGGACCCTAGATCGTACCGTAAATCGCCTCGTGTATTGGCAAATCGGAAGCCTAATTTTATTATTTTGTTCTAAATCTTAAATCATCCCAACTACCACTGTCCCGATATCGGGTCTGATTTTAGGGTCGTGTGTAGCCCACTTTAGCGCCATCTAGCCGTCTGTTTATGAAACAGATGGCCCAAGCAGTTATTCTTTACAGAATAAATTCAACTTGGAAATTGATGTCGCTTCGCTATCTAATGCTTTAGAATGTTTTTAACACTCACAGTGTCATATTTTATATTCATAAATATGAAATAAGAAACTAAAAATTTGCGCACGGGCGGGACTTGAACCAGCAACCTTTTGGCATACCGGGCCAAACGCTCTTATCGATTGAGCTACCGTGCTGTCAGTACGACCCTGCGAAATTTGTGGTCTCTTGGGAAAACGTCCATTGCGTGACGCTTAGCGCCATCTAGCCGTCTGTTTATGAAACAGATGGCCCAAGCAGTTATTCTTTACAGAATAAATTCAACTTGGAAATAAGCGTCACGCAATTGGAATAAACGCACAAATTTCGCAGGGTCGGACCGACAGCACGGTAGCTCGATTGGTAAGAGCGTTTGGTCCGGACAGCCAAAAGGTTGCTGGTTCAAGTCCGGCCCGTGCGCAAATTTTTGGTTCCTTATTTCATCTTTATAGTGATAAAAGTTTTAACGACTAGTGCTTTCTCAACCTTTTCTTAATTTTCAAATAAAAAAAGACTTTGAATGCTTTTGCGCAAATTTTTGGTTTCTTATTTCATCTTTACGAAGACTGTAATGTTTATTTTCATTTTCAAGAGCGAAATTCCAAACATTCGCTTCAGTCATGTTATTTTAGAGCAAAGTACCTACTAAAATTTTCCTAGTTTCTTGTTATCGAACATTGTGAATTTCCTCTTGATAATAAAAATAAAATGGACAAGACTTCTGAAGAGTAACACTTGAATCCGAGTTATAAAAATAAATAACAATATACGCCAAGTAAATCCGTAAATTGTTATACTTTGCACTTAATTTTTTTCAAAAGGAATGAGATCCCACCAAAAACATTTTCATGTTAAATGTTGCCAGAAGCCGAGATCGTTTTGCTTTCAGTGTCAAAAAGTTATGAGATCTCATGTAGAGCCAAGCTAGTAACTACGCGTCCTAACGCTACTCACAAACCTACTTACTTACCTAAAATCTTATTAAACTCTACCAGTATTCAAAATATAGTTGTTTGGTCATTGCTATTGGATCACAAGAAAAGTTATAAATATTGTATTTTTTTTTTACAAAACACCCATTAGAAGCAAACAAAATGGCCGAACACATAATATTGACTAAAAAGTAGAGTTTGGAAATGTTTTAAAGTAGATTTGTGATTAAAGTTAATGCGTAGGGTTAGAAGCTTGGCTCTACATGAGATCTCATAACTTTTTGACACTGAAAGGAATACGACCACAGCATTCTCTGAAAATATTATTGTCGCGTTAAAGTTATCTAAGGATATGTTTGTAGTGTTCCAAGTGTATTTATTGTCTAGTATCTCTACACTGATTGATATATACGTGGCAAAGCCAAAGCTTACACGGTAGCCGAAATTTCATGAATCTGTTCTACTTTTTTTTCGGGTACGCTCTTGAGACAAGAAATTCATATGTGAAGTGTTCCTTTTATTTAAATAAAATGAATAGGCTCAGTTTTAGTACCTAATTCTTGAATTTAAGAACTTCTTTAGTTCATTAAGTCTGTCTATCTATACTAATATTTTAAAGCTGAAGAGTTTGTTTGTTTGAACGCGCTAATCTCAGGAACTACTGGACCGATTTGTATTTTTTTTGTGTTAGATAGCTTATATGTCAAGGATGGCTATAGGATAAAACATCACGCTGCGACGGGAGGGGAGGGAAAGAACTCAAAACACGCGGCCGAAGTCACGGGGGACCGCTATTCTGTTTAATATTACATGTGGTGTTTACCAGTAAATCGTTTCTGTATTTCTTTTTAAAGGAAATAATATAAGTGTAGTTTAATTATTCTTTTGGTTCATGAAACTGTTGGTAAACCTAAAAAAATAATTATTAGTGTAATGTATTAAGTTCTGCTGACGCGAGAAATCACATCTTAAGTAACCAACTGACTGTGATTGTACTATTTACGAGAGTACCAAAAAGTTCCTTCACTTTTAATAGTATAATTATTAGGCAGGTTTGCAATATTTCCTCAAAGAAATGGTATTTATAAAACGCTAGGCACTTGGCACACGCACGCTGCTAAAAGGATTGAGAATTTCGCATGAGCTCTATTTAACATGAGTTCATGTTTAACCCCTGCTTCATACCTCAGCGAGTCTCATAGGTCACTCAGGGCCGGACATGAAACCAGCAATTTCAAAGAGTCAAAGGCCCTACTCTGTGATACATGTTCGTCATTCTTAACGTGGACGATTTGCTTTAACATATCAGCATGAATGAGGGATTTCAATGTGTCTTGATACTCTTTTGTAAACAGATAGCCAAACATTTTGACCTACATTTCTGTTGAGGCTAAGGAAATAGACTTTGTCGTAGAAGGTTTTTTCTTAACAGTTGATTTGTACTTTTTCCAGACAGTTAAATATTATAGGCTGACACTGGTCGGATATAATCAAACCTCCGCCACATTTTCCCATCATCAGATGAGACTGGTAAAATAATGTTTGACTATTCTATAATCCAAAATGTGAAACTTTACCCCGCCTTTTATTCGTCGGGGGCTAAAAAGAACTGCGCAGTCATAAGAGTAATCTAAAGGTTCTTGATTGCCCTTCGTGCAAAACAATAGGCAATTTTATTGCGTAAATTGGAGAAAAGAGATGAGCGAAGAGTTCACAGTGATGTCTTACACCGAAATAACAGTCTGTTCATAAATAGTCAAACTCTTTTAGAGTAGGCCAACGGGGGCGTGCGGACACGCGACTCCGCGCGGCCTCAGTCAGTCGGAATTTAATTTTTCGCACGGAGCCCTGCGAGCCTCCGTCTTGCAGCATTCTATTGCACGCTTACTATTGAATACTGATTTTTTCACTCCTCGACCAGCTTCAAAGGACGACCTCATTTAATAAAAGTTCGGTCGAACAGAATCTGGTTACCGATAGCGTTATGCCACTTAGTGTATTTTTTTTGCATAGAGATGTACTTACTTATTATGTCAAATGGTCCTTTAAAAAATAAGCACAGAAGGTCGAAAAAATTTATTTCCTAAAATATTAATGCGTAAATGGGGATTGAACCCGGGCGGGGCCAAAAATATGTACCTATCTGGGTTTTTCTGTTTCACCGCCGTGCCTCAGAAAGCACGTAATGCCGTAGGTCCTACGCCTGATTGCTCTCCGGTCGTGTCAGACTTCTGCTCACTCTCTTCTGCTTACTGCTTCCCACCAGGCTATGAGAGTGAAAGAAATAGAGAATGCACCTGTGTTTGCGCATACACTTGTGCACTCTCCCGCTCAGTCGGCTAGCCGTTTAGACTGGCCACCGTATTTGAAATTGGCTATTATATACTCGTACATATAATGCGTAGGTACTGCGGTGAATGGATTAATATTATTCTTTCATGTTATAGGTACCCCGATACACCTACGTCTAATATATAATGTTGTAAAACAGGCAAGAAAACTAATCTGAAAAAAAAGATATCCAACTTTTCTCGTTTAATAGATTTGACATGAAGTATAAATAGTTATTTGCCTTCTTCCCAATAAACTGTTCGAAGAAAGATGAAGGATCACTGTTTCTCGAAAACTGAAACTTTAAATAGAAACGTTAAGCGTCTAATCTTATCGATGCAACCTCTTAGCATTTCTCCAAGTCGGGGTGAAAGTCTTTTATTTTAATCAGCGGGATTAAATTGAGATGCGTGCCAAGCCGGGTTTTAGAATAATTTTCAATCTTTTTAACGTTTTTTTTTTGCTCACTATATTTTAAAGTCTACTTACCTTTTCAAACAGGATCAGACTAAAAATAATCAACTTTTATTCAGCCTCAAGAATGAACGCTTTTTATATTTGATAAATCGTATATTATACCTATAATTCTTGAATAACAAAATTGGAGAAGTTTAAAGGTCTTGTAGACCTGGGACAATTCATCCAAGTTTTTAGTCACCCAATAAACGCCTTACATATTTTTTTAAATTGATCATTTATAAATAGACTATTGCACAAATAATTATTTTCGAATAAAGGATTAATATAGGAAAAAGAATTCCATGCCAGTCAAATCTTTAGTTCGTGCAGGAAGATCAAAATTTGTCATCATAGGCTCAGTTGCGTGATCGATAGTTAACTCAACGAGGTTTAATGTCGTTCAGTGGTTTAACATTTACGATTGTTTGCGTGTTGAAGAAAAAATAACAAACTAATGGTCATTAAAATAGCCTACCGTGGTCATGAGGTTAAGATGTTTGTCCTTTAAAACACGTGCAATCGTAAATATTCGCTGGTAACGAAATTTAATCATTTGTTGACTTAGAAAATATATATACCTGAGTTTTACTGTTGTTGTAAGTTGTAAGTTGGAGGTGTTTTACCCCCGTGCCTCGGAAATCACGTAACCCGTTGGTCCTGCGTCTGATCTCTCTCCGGTCATGTCAGATTGCTGTCCCATCGGGCTATGAGAGTGAAAGGAATAGAGAGTGCACCTGTGTTTGCGCACACAATTGTGCACTATAATATATTCCGCGCAGTCGGTTAGTCGTTGTGACTGGCCACTGTAGTAGAAATCGGCTAGGGGGACTGTTATTAGTTGACTTAACTATACATATATCACGCTCGATCACGCAACTATGGGCCATAGACCCTTTATTCACTGCGACTTTAAGCAACGATGCAGTCGCGATAAGGCGCGTTGGCATCGATACAGTCGTGATGCAGAAGCTGGATATTGACAAATTATGTACTGACTTTTAGCGACTGCATCGATACTAACGCGCGTAAGCATCGATACTAACGCGCGTAAGCATCGATGTAGTCGTGCTTCTGCGTCGATGCTAACGCGCGACTGCATCGATGCAAAAAACGCAGTGTATAAGGGTTCTTAGAGACATTCAACGACCAATAATTTGCATGTATGACTAAAACCGAAATTAGTAAGTTAGTTGATCAAGCTAATTTGAACGGGGCTTTACGAAGTTAGACGACTACTTCATCAGTAGACTGTGGACACGCGCGCCGTGTGCACAGTGCAGCAAGCAGCTACTCCGCTTGCAAGAGATAACCACTGTCCAAGTTTTGTTTAACTCGCAGCCAACTCGCGGGAAATCCTGCCTCGGATAAAATTACTTAAACCGGGATTTCGAGCTCCAAAATACACATGTTCTGTTTGAATTATGTTCAAATACCAAGCCAGAAATGAAACTAAAACGCAGTATGTTTGCAAGTTTCGCGGCAGATTAAATACAGCTATGACTTGAAGAATTTTAATTGATTTCAGCACTTAATTCAAAGTCATTCTGTTTTAACACTGCGAAGGCACAATACAAATGAGGCATCTAAGTACATACTTGCGTCAGAATACCTAACGGTACTCTATTTTTACCAAATTCATATTGCAAGTATGTAGGTGGAAAGATAGGAAGGGAATCAGTCGATTAAAAAAAAGCTTTTTATCGACGTAAACAAAGGGGGGAAATTTTCAATTCTATCTGTATGTTAATGATTTTGTTGGAAATGGATTATAATTGAGTAGAAAAATTCTTGCCGAGTTACGTAAGTTTATATTTGTTTGTCACGGATTTCTCGAAACAGAAAAGTGATATAGAGATGTTTTTTTTAGTTCAGTCAGATAGTTCTATCAAAATTGGTTCAGTTTTTAGATTAAAATAAATAATAATATTTTTTTTAAAAAATACTTAAAATTAAGAAACTAAATATTATGAAAATATAACACTGAGACTTCTTCATGACGTTTATTCTTCGAACAGGGTACAACTTCAAGTACTACAACCTCTTCAACTTGATGCCGCAAACCAACTGAACCGCTGGACTCCGCGTTCTCCCCGAATAGAAAAATCCCCTCCAAAAATATATCGGTGTTGCCAGTAAATAAATTATATGTAACTGTTATAATTATCAATTAGAATGAATTATAGCAGGTATTTTGTTGAAAATTACGACATAAATATTTTTTTTTAAATTAGCGCCTTAATTTTTTTAACGAACAACACAATAGTAGTCATGAACCGACTCAAAATTAATTTATTTTTCCTAAACCTAAGATAAATGTAAGTATGTTATTTGAAGGTTGTTAATTTATTCTTATTTACCGCCTTATTTATTCTTATTTTATTAACCGCCGTGAACTCATGGTAACGGTACGGTTCTGCGTCGACACCAAACACTGTCCGGGAGTGTCAGGTTTGATTCGATGCCGTATGGAATGGGCAAAAAGACAGCACAAATCCTTGGGCTCAAAACTGTATAATTTTAATAATACTGCACAATCAAACGTGTAGTAAAATAAGCTTAAATTATACATACCTTCGATTATAATGAGACTGAAAATCTTTTAATAAAAACAAACAACACATTTATGCGCCAACACACACACACACACACACCACATAAATCACTGCACTTTCAGGATCTATCCTAGTTTAGAGGACAGAGGCTAGCCGGCATGTACCTACTGTATTAATCTATTTGTGTATTAAGATCAGAAAAAAATGAGTTCATATTTTGTTTAAAGTAAATAAACATATATTATTATCAGTTAGTAGGAGTGACGGACCACGTGGGTATGTGCCACTTAAGTGCGCTTGGTACTATAACCGTAGTTACTTAGTACTACCCAGAAGCCACTACAACATGATTAGATTACCGTAGAGGCTAGTATTGCGCCAAGCGCTCTAATGCAAGTGTATGCCCAAACGGGCAGACGGCTGAGCCATGGAGGACCAAGGATAATGTAATAGATTACCATCGCTGCAGCCTGCCGCGATAGGCTTTGATACATTTACTGTGGATGGCCTCACACCCAACATTGCTTGCAAACGGTGATCGTAAGCGCTCAAACCCGATCGATTTACATTCCCGCATAGATTAGATCAACGTTTTCGTAGACATAGCAAGGAGACTGGCTCTATCAAGATTTTGGCTGAGCAACGAAAAAGGTATCTTATATTTACTATGTTCAGGCCTACCCACATATTAAATACGTGTTTTCGTATAACTGACCTTAAAAATTGTTACAAAACTCGTATTTTTCAATAAGGCATCAACATACTCCAAAATGGACACGCAGCAGAAATATATTTGAACTGAACCAAGCGCTTTAAATAGAACTTTAAATAGGTACATAAGTGTATTTTTAAAACATTCTTGAGCCATTCATGATAGAACAGTCTCTTTGTTACTTTAGTTTTGGTCTACTATTGTTTCAAGATTAACACAAATTAAAGATCTATGAAGCAAGTAAAACGTAATGAGTTTGTTTTTCTACAAAAACCGCAATATTCCCGTATCAATATACCAGTTGGGAGCTACCAGTTAAGTGAGGCGTTTCCAGTGCTAACAGGCTTTAGCTCCAGGACTCAGATTATTTGCAAGCGCCGTACAACTTTACTAACAACACTAATTAAATCGGCTTTCATTGGTGAAGAGCTTACAACTGCTCCGTTTTACTCTTTGAGTGAGCATTGATCAACTCCATGGACGACAGTTGAGAATAAGTGTACAATGTTGTTTTTGTGTTTTATTAGAGATAAAGATCTCTATTTGGTATTTTAACAATAAATATGTCTTGTGGATGCTCTTTTTCATAGCCCTTCACCTCTTGACTGTTGGTCGTGATAGTTTCAGAAAACACAACACTCGAATACACCACACTTGTAGTTTTTGGACTAGCTTGAAAAATTAACTCCAAATAAACTTTACCTCGGATCTCTATTTCAGACTAACAATCACTAGGGTGCATGCAAATGTTCTCACGATAAAAATACTAAGTCCTAGCATAGTACTAGTGCGTTTGAACTAACTGAATGGTGCAAGCCGGGAAACAAGAGCCTTTCTGAATAAGTATGAAATCACCTCGACTCCAATCAGACGAACTTCTCCAAATAAATGTGATGTAACAATAAAATTACGTACAGCCGCCAGCACATCAGGTTATAAGTTTTTGTTGAAAACTATCCCTTATGACAACCGCATAAGATACCGCAGTGTTTACCTTGACGTGCTGTTGTCCGTACCTAAGTGTTATTAAATAACAATGAATGTAGTATTTCTATTATCGGGAACCTAGGAAGTCTCCGTTTGGAGTAAAATGTGCCTTTAAAGCAATTCTCGCTTGATGTGCGCATATCTACTCAAGAGCATCGAGTCAATATCAATCAATACGTTTCCATTAAGCAAACAGCATCAACACTGACGATGTTGATTTATCCGTACATCTGCCTCTGAAACTACACTACTAATATTGTTAAAAAATATACATTTATTTTGAGATAAAAGTAAATATTGTATTTCAATATGCAGATAGATTTGAACTTTCAGTGCTTATTTTTATTGAATTTTACGTGAAACCTTCTAAGTACAGCTACAGTAAAATATCATTCAAAGCTTTCGACTTTTATCATCGGTGCAGTCGCGCGTTTTAAAAACGCGCATCAGCATCGCGACTCACGCAAGAAACAGATTTAATTTAGCATCGCTGCAGTCCCGCGTTGGTATCGATGCAGAAGCGCGACTGCATCGATGCTAACGCGAGTTAGTATCGATACAAATGCCCAAATTCAGTACATAGTTTGTCAATTTCCAGCATCTGCATTGCGACTGTATCAATGTTAACTTGATTGGCGTCGCGAAGATGCTAAAAGTAGCGCAGTGTGTAAATGTTGACATTTAGCTACTGTGTCGATGCTAATGCGCGTTAGCATCGCGACTGCTTCGCTGCTAAAAGTCGCAGTGTGTAAAGGGTCTTCTTTTTGAAAAAAGTATTATCATAGCAATCGACGTTTAGGAACGTCTGGTGAGATTTCACGCGAGCCGATTTTATACACGCTTAGATTGTTTTTCATGCGGGTAATTTTCCATTTATCTATTTGAAAAAAAGATAAAAAATGTGAGATGTTTGTGATAAAATATAACAAAAAAATATTGTGGAAATGCTTAAGGGAGAGAGAGAGAAAGCATACAATCGTTTGTTACTCATTTACGTTCAACCACACTCAACGGATTATATCAAAATTAATCGGCATATATTTGGTAGTGCTTTCAAAAGTTGTGCAGTCGTTATTTCCGTTCCCATTTTAATAGCTTCATTAGTGATATAAATTGGAGTGAGCTTCGGAAGCAACATTACAGCAAATTAGACGTTAAGTATTTCGAGATGAGTGCTTTGAACATCGGGAATAATGCGCTGTGCAAATTGTTTGAGGGCACTCAGCCACTCGCTGTCAAGTATCCTCTTCGACGGTTATATTGCGACTGTCAGATGTTCATGATTATACGAGGAGCAGGTGGATCAGATTAGGATGATACGTCATCATGAATAATGAGACAACAAGGCAGTCGCCAGTCATTGAAGTCAGGGGTGGAAATATACCTACAACTTTGAAAGCGCTGTGTACACTTAATACAATGGAATTAATTTAAGATAAAAAAAAGAATTAAAAAAAAGGAGCAGGTTAACAATTCGACTGTATGTTGTTTTATTTGTATACTTTAATATGTAACCTCATACAACAGTCATTTGTGGAACGAAAAATAGGAATCCATTTAAGGCGAACGATTCCTTTTTGGAGTCGGTGCCATGAATTAGACCATCTCAAGCATCATCTATCAGAGCACCGATTCCAAAATGAAATTGTTTGCCTAAATGGATTCCTTTAACACTTTTAGTGCATTGTGGTTTTCAAGTAGGTTGCTTATTTTTATTTATTGGAAGAACACAAACGGTTATGTACTAAAGTGGTTTACATGAAAATTAAGACGTACAACGTAATTAAGAAGTAAGTACACACGAATTATTAGTTAGAGTGGCAGCAAATGCTATTGTATTTTTTGCGGTCCAACAAGAAACCCTTATAGTTTCTCTATGTCCATTTGTCCGCAGTTCAGCGCAACCTGAAGCCCTATTTTTGAATCACTCGCCTGCATATGACATTTTCGTTCGGAAAAGGATAAAAAATCAACAAAAATAACGTGAAATATTAAGTTTTATGGTGACAAAATTAAGCTTTCAACGCCCATTCGGGTGTCTCCAAACGAAAGGCTACCACTACCACTTTGGAAGCGTCTATCTTATAAACGTTCGACTTTCGGATAAAATGGTTATAGGTTTTAAGAACTATCAGAGCAACGACTCCAAAAAGAAATTGTTCGCTTAAAATGGATCCTTCTATAAAAGGTCAAGGCTTTTACTTTTACACCGTTTTACGTTTCTTATACTAAAAATAATAAACAATGACATTTTAGGTCTTTTAAAATAACATCCCAACTAGCACACAAGCGCTATAAGAAGCTCTACAGTGGCCGTTAAGCGGTTGTCGATTACGGCATAAGCGTTATAGATAAGCGCTACAGCAGCCGTATAAACTGCTATAGCGCTACTCTAACCCCAAAATAGGCACTTTTTATAACGGTATCAGCTCTACAATCGCGCTATAGTAGTGAAATAAGAGTTAGAACCGCCGTATAATGACGCTACAAGAGTGGTTATGTACGTTAATGTTTGTACAATGACGCTATAAGAGTGGTTGTGTACGCTAACGGATATACAATGACGCTTAAAAAGGTGTAGCGAACGCTAGAAGAGTAAAATTATGTTTTGTAGCGCTATTCTGCAGCTCTAGTCGTATTTGATCGCGATTGTGTGACTAAAAACTAAATACTTATGGAAAAATAATAGTTGTGATTTTAAATCATTGCAAATGAAACAAGGTATGGTCTGTCAGAAGTTTTCCAAATACATAAACGCAAAAGGTAAGTTTAAATATATTATTTCTGCGCCATATTTATTGTGAGTATCAGTTTACTGTGAATATATACATGTATTTTCGCTTAGATTTTAACGCGCCCACAAGATAATACGTTTTTAGTGTTTTATTACTCTTATAATATTGGTGACATAGTTTTTTTATTTTATTAAAACCACTTATTAAGACTTTTAAGTCAGATGTTTAAGTCATTTATGAATAAATAATATAAAAACTAAACCATAAAGTAGTTGTAATAACTCGATATCAATGTGGGCGTTGTTATTGTTATTGTTGAAGATTTTAACTCAAAATGGACGACAATGTTTACGTTTTTCAAAGCATTTGAAACCGCTCCTGTCCCACTCAAAGCGCTACAGCAACGCTATATACGTATTGCTCATCGTCTTAAGTAATTTAAACCACTACTATAACGCCTTTAGCGCTACGAAAGAGTTCATTTCCACAAATATAGCGCCTTTAGCGCTACTACAGGGGAACTTTTACTCCACTGTAGGTAATGACGCTACAAGAGCGGTGATACACTCTATAATAGACCTTAAGAATCTATAGAGACTCTCTTTTCCACTCAAAGTGATTAAGTAGCATCCTATAGCGCCTTTCAAACACTCATACCTTCCAAAACATCATTTATACCTCGACTAGTGGTAAAGAAGTGTTCACAACGCTACTATACCTCCATCACCTGTAGAATGACGAAACAAGATACCATTGTAACTGCGTTAGCGTAAATGATTACGATTGTATGGCCACTGTATCGCATACCTGTATAACGGCTTTAGAATACGTTGCAATACACGCTGAGGAGTTGGTTTAAGCTTTTCAACGGCAATTGTATTACTAAGAAGGCGTCTATAAAGGCGGTGAAAGCTGCTTGTGTGCTAGTTGGGATCGACTGCCAAACGCATTACGTTTCCCATAAAAAAAGACAGTTAAGGTCTCTTGAAATAACATCGGGGTTAAACCATTTTATCTGAAAGTCAAACGTTTATAAGATAGACGCTTCCAAAGTGGTCGAATAGGCGTCTTCACCCCCTCCCCCTCCTGTAAAACAAATTCAACGATAATTGGTTTGAACGAGATCGAACTAGTTTTTTCCAGATATACCACATTTTCAACAACCACAAATACAACTATTTCCTTCATACAAATACTATGACAAAATAGTTACTTTTGAAACAATATGTTATGGTATTTTGTCTAAGTTGAAGTATGTGGATCCCAAGTTTAGTTAATGTTGGCACGGAACCCCCAGTTCGCGAGTCCGACTCGCACTTAACCGTTTTTATTTATCACTAGCATCAAAATGGGGTGTGATTTTCATTGATAAAAGTCCATTTTTTTATTATTCTTTATTGTACTGACAAAAATAAAGTACAAATAGCAGACTTAATGCTTAAAGCATTCTATACCAGTCAACCATGGGTGAAGCTGAAACGATTGAGGCGGTGTAAAGTAACACATAAAAGCACCAAATTAATTTTAAGCTACCTACTAATATACTTACATAAATAATTAAAATAAACCTACTTAAACATACTTGAATACATAAAATTATCCATACATGGGCTAACAGAGATTATAATAGGGGAAACAGAGAATTTTCAAATGAAAATCAGTTGAAATCCAAACGGAAGGGATTTGAAAAAGTAAGCTCCATTTTGTGAGTACT
Organism: Pyrausta purpuralis; assembly: GCA_963924145.1. Classification (NCBI taxonomy): domain Eukaryota; kingdom Metazoa; phylum Arthropoda; class Insecta; order Lepidoptera; family Crambidae; genus Pyrausta; species Pyrausta purpuralis. The sequence continues at coordinate 14,168,633 of OZ001654.1, forward strand.
TTTGCGTGATTTTTGTTGATTTTTTTCGAATGAAAATCACACGTCATATCAAAGCGAGTGATTCAAAAATAGAGCTTCAGGTATCTGCGCTGAACTGCTGACAGATGGACATAGAGAAACTATAAGGGTTTCTTGTTGGACTGCAAAAAATACAATAGCATTTGCTGCCACATTAGTAGTTAAATAGGAGTTATTTCGCTAACCCTGTTTTGGCGCTTACGACGTTTAGAATCCGCATAAAATGCTCTCATTTATGGCACCCAATGCGAGCGATACGAATGATTTGTTTCATCAATCTGAGGCCCTATTTTTAAATCACTCATGTCAATATGGGGAGTGATATTTATTAGTTAATAGCGGTCCCCCGCGACTTCGTCCGCGCGTTTTGAGTTTGCTCCCTCCCCTCCCGTCGCAGCGTCATGTTTTATATCCCAAAGCCTTTCTCGATAAATAAGCTATCCAACACAGAAATATTTCTTCAAATCGGTCCAGCAGTTCCTATGATAAGCGCATTCAAACAAACAAACTCTTCAGCTTTATAATATATAGCGGTCCCCCGCGACTTCGTCCGCGCGTTTTGAGTTTCCCCCCTCCCCTTCCGTCGCAGCGTAATTTTTTATGACCTAACGCCTTCCTCGATAAATAAGCTATCCAACACGAAAATACGTTTTCAAATCGGTCCAATAGTTCCTGAGATTAGCGCGTTCAAACAAAAAAAACTCTTTAGCTTTATAAGTATAGATTAGCGCAAGCGCACGTTGTACTTAAGCTGCGAACATTATTTTGGTGCGGAGTTATGTTAAAACTGTGATAGCTCCTAAGATATTTATTGGAATCAAATGATATAAAGGGCAACTTTGTTCTAAATCAAATGATCGTGATGATGAATGTATTTATTTTGATAAGAATAAATAACTGTGTGTATAATACACCTCTAAAAATGATGCATTATTTTTTTACAAATTTATTGACATAAAAAAGGTTGTAGTAAGTCAACCATAAAAGATAGACTTATGCTGTCGCGGACTTTAGTATAGAACTCTTAATGCTGAACAATCTATACTGATATTATAAAGCTGAAGAGTTTGTTTGTTTGTTTGTTTGTTTGTTTGAACGAGCTTATCTCAGAAACTACTGGCCCGATTTGTAAAATTATTTTTACGTTGGATAGTCTATTTATCGAGGAAGACTTTAGGCTATATAACATAAAGATACGACTCATAAGACAGCAGCAATGAAAAATGTTGCGAAAACGGGAGAAAGATATTCCTTTTGAGAGCTTCCGCTGCGTACGCTGCGAAAACCGCTTAAGTTACACAAAAATCATGTATGACAGGATTGTTCAGCATTAAGAGTTCTATAATAAAGTCCGTGACAGCATATGTCTATCTTTTATGGTTGACTTACTACAACCTTTTTTATGTTAATAAATTTGTAAAAAAATAATGCATTATTTTTAGAGGTGTATTATACACACAGGTATTTATTCTTATCAAAATAAATATATTCATCATCACGAGCATTTCATTTAGAACAAAGTTGCCCTTTATATCATTTGATTCCAATAAATATCTTAGGAGCTATCACAGTTTTAACATAACTCCGCACCAAAATAATGTTCGCAGCTTAAGTACAACGTGCGCTTGCGCTATTTATATTAAAAAGCTGCAAAGTTTGTTGGTTTGAACGCGCTTATCTCAGGAACTGCTGGACCGATTTGAAAAAATATTTCTGTGTTAGATAGCTTATTTATTGAGAAAGGCTTAAGGATATAAAACATCACGCTGCGACGGGAGTGGAGGGAGCAAACTTAAAACGCGCGGACGAAGTCGCGGGGGACCGCTAGTCTTGTCATACATGGTTTTTGTGTAACTTTAGCGGTTTCCGCAGCGTACGCAGCGGAAGCTCTCAAAAGGAATATCTTTCTCCCGTTTTCGCAACATTTTTCATTGCTGCTGTGGTCTTGTGAGTCGTATCTTTATGTTATATAGCTTAAAGCCTTCCTCGATAAATGGACTATCTAACATAAAAATATTTTTTCAAATCGGGCCAGTAGTTTCTGAGATTAGCGCGTTCAAACAAACAAACAAACAAACAAACTCTTCAGCTTTATAATATTAGTATAGATGTCCGAAAAACAGTTTAACTCCAAACTGGAGTGATTGAAATAAATTTTACTCAATTTCGTTCTGTTGAGACGAGAAGACTATGATTTGGATCTCTGCAAGATAATGCAATATTTCATTTAAAAACGATGTATGTGCTTTTTGCATGCTTCTTCGTAGGTAGGTACTTGCTTGAGATTGTAAATAATAAGCCTATTCTTTCAAATAACTTCTACAATTTAAAGTTTAGTTATTTCAAATTCTACCAATACTTTTGTACACTCATTGTTGGCATTAAATTATGTGTCAGTTTCAAAAGACACCGAGAAATAAGCTCGGAGAAAAAAATAGTCCAGTATATTCGTGTGGCCGTATGTTACTGTTAAATATTTGTCTATAAAGTAACCGGCCGGCCGCCTGAATGCTAAGTGCTCTGCAAACGGGCTCGCCCTAAATATTCAAATGTTTTTATCTATTTTTTTAATATTATAGTTCTCTGAATAAAGATGATGACGCAAAATTGGTCGGGTATTCAGCTAGATACGGATTTGTTATTATAATTACGAATGTTTTCTGATATTCATGTATCTTTGACATTATTGATTTGTCATTTTAAAATTCGGTTTTTCCCAGTAGCCTCCACTGGCATTGCACCCACTGGGGGCATCTGGTAATTTGTCAAAAAACATGTCGAAGTTGCCACTCGTGCCGCCCTTCAAATGGTGGTGTATGGTAAGTCCACTGTATTTTGATTCTCGCAGGCAAAATATATGTTCAGAAATGCTATAAAGGGAAGATTTATGATTCTTCAATGTCTTCAGTTTCGAATATGATTAAAAAGGTATATATGGAACTGGTGGCAACTGGGACAAATCTTTTTACAAATTCCCAGCTCCAGTGAGGGCGATGCTGGTGGGGGATACTGGGAATATCCATTAAAATTGTAAAGTTGTAATGTCTCTCTATGCTAAGTAAGGCTCATTAACTGATATGACTGACTACACTGTGATCAAGATCGAGGAGCTGCTTTCCTTGTTCATATTTTGCAACAAAAAAGCTAGTCAAGAATCCATGACGCACACAGCTATAATAATCATCCAATTTTCATGAATCACAGGAATGTCAGAACACACCTTAGTAAATTTCATTACCATTATCTTATAAACCGCAACATTTTCTTTCTTATCTATAAATCCGTATACGGATTGATCAGTATTACTTTTCCTCAATTTCACAACCTGTTTACCGTTGAGATTTGAAAGCTTCCCAGTAAACGAGAGACGCGTGCTTGGGATTTTTGTGTCCAAATAAGTATTTTAATATGTATAAATTCAGATGGCGGAGTCAAACTAGTTACCAGTGCGAAGGCTCGGATTGTTTAATGATCCGAAGCAGCCTATCACCGCTCGGGGCACGTTTTATGCTCGACCTCATAATTTCTTTTCGCCTTTGCAATTTTCCTGTGATATTTTTTCCATCTCAATTTTGTAACCTGAATTTAAGATTAAAAGATTCAGTTCCGAGATAAGAAGTGTTATTTTTATTCATAAATTCGTAACAATTTGTAGCTTGCGAATTTTTGAAACGCCCGCTTTATTTAGACTAGCGGTCCCCCGCGACTTCGTCCGCGCGTTTTGAGATTGCTCCCTCCCCTCCCGTTGCAGCGTCATGTTTTATATCCTAAAGCCTTTCTCGATAAATAAGCTATCCAACACAGAAATAATTTTTCAAATCGGTCCAGCAGTTCCTGGGATAAGCGCGTTCAAACAAACAATCTCTTCAGCTTTATAATATACTAGCGGTCCCCCGCGACTTCGTCCGCGCGTTTTGAGTTTGCTCCCTCCCCTCCCGTCGCAGCGTGATGTTTTATATTCTAAAGCCTTTCTCGATAAACAAAGCTATCTAACACAGAAATATTTTTTCAAATCGGTCCAGCAGTTCCTGAGATAAACGCGTTCAAACAAACAAACTCTTCAGCTTTACAATATATAAGCGCAAGCGCACGTTGTACTTAAGCGGCGAACATTATTTTGGTGCGGAGTTATGTTAAAACTGTGATAGCTCCTAAGCTATTTATTGAAATCAAATGATATAAAGGGCAACTTGGTTCTAAATGAAATGCTCGTGATGATGAATGTATTTATTTTGATAAAAATAAATACCTGTGTGTATAATACACCTCTAAAAATAATGCATTATTTTTTTTACAAATTTATTAACATAAAAAGGTTTTAGTAAGTGAACCATAAAAGATAGACATATGCTGTCGCGGACTTTATTATAGAACTCTTAATGCTGAACAATCCTGTCATACATGATTTTTGTGTAACTTAAGCGGTTTTCGCAGCGTACGCAGCAGAAGCTCTCAAAAGGAATATCTTTCTCCCGTTTTCGCAACATTTTTCATTGCTGCTGTGGTCTTGTGAGTCGTATCTTTACGTTATATAGCCTAAAGCCTTCCTCGATAAATGGACTATCCAACGTAAAAATAATTTTTCAAATCGGGCCAGTAGTTTTTGAGATTAGCGCGTTCAAACAAACAAACAAACAAACAAACAAACAAACAAACTCTTCAGCTTTATAATATTAGTATAGATTAGCGCAAGCGCACGTTGTACTTAAACTGCGAACATTATTTTGGTGCGGAGTTATGTTAAAACTGTGATAGCTCCTATGATATTTATTGAAATCAAATGATATAAAGGGCAATTTGGTTCTAAATAAAATGCTCGTGATGATGAATGTATTTATTTTCATAAGAATAAATACCTGTGTCTATAATACACCTCTAAAAATAATGCATTATTTTTTTACAAATTTATTAACATAAAAAAGGTTGTAGTAAGTCAACCATTAAAGATAGACATATGATGTCGCGGACTTTATTATAGAACTCTTGATGCTGAACAATTCTGTGATACATGATTTTTGTGTAACTTAAGCGGTTTCCGCAGCGTATGCAGCGGAAGCTCTCAAAAGGAATATCTTTCTCCCGTTTTCGCAACCTCTTTTCATTTCTGCTGTGGTCTTATGAGTCGTATCTTTATGTTATATAGCCTAAAGCCTTTCTAGATAAATGGACTATCCAACGTAAAAATAATTTTTCAAATTGGGCCAGTAGTTTTTGAGATTAGCGCGTTCAAACAAACAAACAAACTCTTCAGCTTTATAATATAAATATAGTATAGATGAAGATAATATTTATTTCGATGTTGCTCTTCAGAGACAGTTCATTGCAGTAGTTACTTTTTTATTTCAGCCGTTTGTAAGGATACGATATTGCAGAATACTTTATATTATGACTGTTTTCTGTAATAAAACATGACCACTTTAGACTCCATTGTTTATTTTTAGACCAACTATCCACGCAGACTAAATATTCACTGCCTCTATAAGATTAAAATAACATATTTTTAAAACTGTAGCGTCTCGCCGGTGTCATTTTTGCTAAAAGCAACTTTATATAAAATCGCCTTCAGGTGCTGAACCACAAATGGATGCTGAGAAGATTTCATTAATTAACAAACGAGCTATTTGTTTGTCCGAGCCGCTGAAAAATCAACACAAGTTTCCGCAATATCCATGAAGTGTGGTGATGGAAATGCAAACTGCGGGAATGGCAGTTTTAATTTGTTTCACGAATCACCATTGCGGGGATTCCGCCATGATAAATTATTTATTTTATAACCTTTGCCGTTTTTTGCGTAGCACCCGTTCGATATCGATTTGCAATGTGAGCCAGAAAACTTTCCCGCAAATCGACATTTGTCAAACAAGTACCGCCCGTGCACAAATTTTTGGTTTCTTATTTCATCTTTATGAATATAAAATATGACACTGTGAGTGTTAAAAAAAACATTCTAAAGCATTAGATAGCGAAGCGACATCAATTTCGAAGTTGAATTTATTCTGTAAAGAATAACTGCTTGGGCCATCTGTTTCATAAACAGACGGCTAGATGGCGCTAAGCGTCACGCAATTGACGTTTTCATAAGAAACCACAAATTTCGCCGGGTCGGACTGACAGCACGGTAGCTCAATTGGTAAGAGCGTTTGGCCCGGTCTTGCCAAAAGGTTGCTGGTTCAAGTCCCGCCCGTGCGCAAATTTTTGGTTTTTTATTTCATCTTTATGAATATAAAATATGACATTGATTTAGTGAGTTGAATGAAATGGGCTTTTTATTATATTTCAACTTATTGTATTATATTCTACCTACAAATACAACTAAGAGTCTTTTAGCGTAGCCGCATTGGCGTTGCGTTGCGTCTCCGTTGCGTTGCGTTGACGCTGCGACATCAGCGGTGCTTCTCCGTCGTTTTACAACTTGACGTAGCTTCGCTCTTAGTGATTTGGATGAGACAAATATTTATGTATGACAACAGAAGTGTAGATACCTGCGATATTTTCAAGGTCTGCATATCGCTGACCATCTTTTCAGAGGAAGTATTACGCTGCGCTCTTGACCAAAGAGTAAACTTTTCTGCCCCATCAGTTTTTGTGTTGAGCGTTGTGTCACTTGATTTTTTCTACTCTTATTTGTAGGGTTATGTACGTCACATTGGTTCTCCTTCAAATATCTCTTTATTGCTGACTAGCGAATCGCCCCGGCTGCGCACGGGTGTAATGTTTAATTCATGTCGTGGGGTTCAGTCAGCGTTTGCAATGTAAGAGCAAAAAATGAGTTTTTATACGACTTACATTTAAACGAAATCTCTAATATTATCAGTGTTGCACTACTTTATTATGCATGTATTATGAAACACCCCCCTCTTGAATCACTCTATATCTATTTAAATACCGCATCATAATCCGTTACGCATTTTTACAGATTTGATCATGCATATATACAGACAGCAGAAAGTGACTACGTTTTATACCATATACATTTACTATTTATACTATATAGTAGTGATTCAGTCTGGTACAAAATGAAAGCTAAAATACTTACGTTACACCGAAATGTAAAACATTACATTAAGTCTCATTGGATTTGTAATTAAGAGTTAGAAATAGCATCGAGACATTACCAGTTGTCCATCGCTTAACTTATACCGCCGTGTTCTGTTCATAAATATCCTTTATGAGGTTTTGAAAGTGTTAGCGAAGACTCAAAGTGAGCTTTCCTAGAGCATTTGCCTCTGCTGAGCTATCATATTAGTGAAATTAAGTCATAATTTGTAGCTCAGGCGCTAATGTCACTTTTCGTTTGTTTCTAACACCAGTAAAAGTTAGTGCTGCTTTAGCGCACTAACTATGTAATTTAGAGCCAGTTTCACTTACAAACGAATAATTTAAATATGAAACGTAATTTCGTAGGCAGTTTTGAATAAATAACGCTTACTAGAACTTAAAAGGACAATTATAAAACAGATGGAGCTCATTAAAAAGTGTTTAAGATGAAGAATACATAGGTATTTGCTCAATTAGATATAAGTATCTAACTCACAATATACATCTTTAAGTATATAAGCTGTTCGACCCCTAAATTCTAAAAATAAGAACATTTTCAGGTTCTACGAGTATTTTCCAAGGCCGCGAAAAATTACATTAGTATTTCAGTCACATTTTAACGCTTTGGCACAGCCCGCACGTTTGACTCGTAAGTCATGTATTTTCGGAGACAAGTTTGGGTCCGTGTTACAGCGTCTGAACTATCACAACTCAACATGTGTTTTCATTAATACGACTTTAACTACAAGGACTTACTTTGATGGTCAGGGCCGGGGTGAGATTTGTAAACTTATGGTTAAGTGACAAAAGGCAAGGAGACGTATTTTAAACAAACATCATTATAAACTTTCGTACTTTTTTTTTACAGTGTAATTTGCTTTTTATTTAATTTTAATTTGATTATTTACAATTATTTTCTGAATTAAACCTAAAATTACAATAACATCAATTGAAATAATAAATAATAAGTTACATTATAAAATTCATCGTACCTACCATTTATTACAATTACTAAAATAAAAAATTCAAAAATTAAATAAATCAATACAATGTCAACCCTGGCTCTGGAGGAAAAGTGCCCATGACGCTCGCAGCATTTCCCCGCTGAATTGCAACAGCTATTCTTTGAACCAAGAATGACCCTGACCGAGGATCACTGGTCCTCATTCTCAGCCGGCGACCCAACTCTGCAACGAAACTCTTTGCTTCTAAACTCCAACTTCCCGCAGTTTCGACAGCAAATGGAACAAAAAGATAAGCTGCCTCTAGTGCACTATACTTGGTGTGTTTTTTAAGTGCCGCTGTCTCGGCTGCTGCCCCAGGTGCTAACGTAGTTCGTCCCAAGTGACAAGCAGCATAGGTACTCACACACGTTGCGTCCCATAAGAGACACCTACCCTTATCCCATGGTACCAGAGTGAGACCATCTGGTCTTTTACCATCTGTCCGACTAAGACCAGGAGGCTCAAGCATGCATGGGACATTTGCGGATACCAGCGCTCTGCGAATAATGTCATTGAGAGCATGGTGACGTGGAAATCTACCCTCACAACGTCGGCAACTCAATGCATGGTGACCGTCTGCCTCAACTCGAGAACCGCAAATGCATATATGAGGTTCGCATACATCGCAGCCCAAGCGAAGGGCAACCGCCACCCGCAAAGAGTCATCATCTAATAAAGTGCCGAAAAGAGGGGAGGGTAGAGCCTGCAACCACGACCCCGATTCTGGCTGTGACACCGCTCGCACTCTAGCCAAATCCGCCCCAGTGGCATCTCCCAAAAGACGACTTACTACGTATTTTGACCCTATATCGTCCCAAGAACGCTGCACCCAAGGACAAACTGGCGTATCACCACCTAAATGCAAGCTCTTAAATTTATCGGTGGCATCAGAAAGATAAGGCACAACTACTTGGTTTTCTTCTCTATTGAGAATTCTGGCAACCAGACCAACCACCGCATATCCAGACCCCAAGAAAGCAGGAAGTCCAAGGTCACCGACGCGACGCACACCCAAACCTCCATGACGAATTGGCAACGCAGCTTGGGTCCACTGAACCTCATTAAGTGAAACATTTATTATGGCCGAAACGACGGATTTAAGACATTCATCAAATGCAAATATGTTATCCTCAAATATCCATACCGGAGAAGTTCTCAATAAATATATAAATTTTGGAGCTCCAAGGCACATTCGTAATAGAGTCAAAGCTACGTGTGGATTGAGGAACTTAAGGCGCTCATTAACAAATTCAAGACTCTGTCTTTGTTTCTCAATAGCCTCTGGGATTCCATTCACAAAAATAGGAGAACCCAAGAGAGAAAAATTGTCACGTGACAGAATTTTCAACCCGGGAAGAACAGCTGTAAAATTCTGAAACTGTGAAGCCACCGTCACACCACATGGGTAAAATTCACATTTTGTAGAGTTGAATTCCAAACCTAAATTCTTGAATCGAGGAACCAAAGTGAGCAAATCTTGCTTGACTATACCTGGTTTACCACCAAGTGTTCCATCGTCGAGATACCATACATTTAGAGGAGACTTTACATCTTCTATAGCCTTGTGTATAGCCAGAATAAAAACCAGAGGACCAAGAGGGTCACCCTGTTGAACACCTACTTGTGACAGTATAAGATTATCTTTAAAAAACAAATTAGAACTGCTACCGTATACCTGGTCAAGAAAAGGATAAAGCGAAGGAATATTATCCTTTACCGCACAAAGCAAAACATCCCTCTCCAAGGAATTAAATGCATTTTTAATGTCTAGCTTTATAATTACACAATCGGCATTATTGATGTCCATAACAAATGATCGGGTGGCGTGAATTGCCCCTTCACAACCCAGACGAGTTCCAAAACCTAACTGATGTGGCTGTAAGTGTTCAGCCATACTCTCTTAAATTGCTAAACATGCTATTTTGGATGTCAAACGCCTAAAGGTGTTTCCTAATGCTATAGGTCTTATTCCTCCATCTTTTTTTGATAATGCGCAAAGAGAAGCTCTATAAAAGTAAGGACATACTTCCTTATTAAGTTGCCCACTCAATAAAAAGTTGCACAGTTTTGTTAAGCTCTCCATCAAACGAGGACCGTTCTCCCCTGCAGAACAGGAAGTCAGTACTTTTAGGTGATTCGGTCGAATCCCATCTAAACCTGCGGCAGAACCGCTATAGAAAGAAGCCAGAGCGCGAGAGACATCCTCTACAGTGCAGGTGAGAGGCAAATATGATCGATCTGGTGGCGGAGGGAAATCAAGTGCACGAGATGGTAAAGGATGCTTGGATTGCAAAGATGCTACGGTTTCAGGACCCGGTTGAGCCATGGAGTCCTCAGACACGAGTAACCTAACAGCTCCCCTTAAGTCACCTTCGTACACCTTTGCCTCAATTTGTTTAATATTATGATGAGGGCCTTTTCCAAATACAGGCACGTCATGACAAAAATGAACTCTATAACCCTCACAAAAATTACAAATATTAGTTTTCACCTTCTGCGTCAAGTTACCCGTACCCCCCCTTTCAGGCATCTTCAAAGCTACAAATGAAAAAGATAACAAATTAACCCAATCCTTAGTCCCGTTTGATTTGACACATTCATCAATTAACTTGCAAAGAGTCCCCGCCGCCAAATTCCGTGCCCCCTTGGGAATATGTCGTAACACATGATTAGAGCTTCTTCTAAATTTCCCGCATTTTTATGTTTGTGACCCTGGTGAATTTTAAGACCTCGAGGCTTATAGGAACGAGAGCACTGTGGACAGGATACCAAAGTCGAGTCCATTTAAAAAAAAATAGTACTAATGAAAATTACTAAATATAATAAACCAGCCGTTGACATTGTCTTGTCACAAAAAGATATAAAAACAGTTCATGGTATAGTCAAAATACTGTAAAACTAAAAAATAATAAACATAAAACAAAAACAAGTGTAAAAACAATAATAAAAATATCAAAATACGTATGCAATATGTTAAAATATAAAACCATAAAATCACAAAAGTCACTTGAATTCAAATTTTTAATATTAACATTAAGATTATTTCGTTTAAAATACTGGGCATATTTTTAAGCGAATTCGTCAAAACTTGGACGAATCCTATTTTTTTTCTAAAATTCCAAATAAACATAATATAAATTAACAAAATTATTAAGAATTCAACCAAAGTTATATCAATTATCTTGTCAAAAATTAAATCAATTTATAATATAAAGTAAAATTTACATCAAGATCAATTCAGAAAATAACTTAATAAAAATAATATCATTAACTTAAAATTACAATTATTAATTATCTGACAATAAATTCAAATTAAATAATATTAAAGTCTCTAATAAAATCCAATAGGCGTAAAATGACGTCGCGTCGCGCTGTCACAGTCCTTATCAAACAATGTGTGAAAAAATATATGCAGATCCCCATACAAAAAGACGTCAATGTGCCGAGGATCGAACCAGAGTAAGGCGCGTTCTTGAAGCACAAACTCAAAAATTATGACCGCGAAGCCATGGCGTTAATATTGACAATTGTGAAAAAAGCGGTATGATATTGAAAGATATTTATACCACCAAATAAGTCTTTAAGAATTTCAATCTTCAGTGGTAAAACTGACCACATAGTTCAATAAAAATATGGTCACTGGCACTGTTTCGACTACAACACCCGCACTGTTACATCGCTGAAATCAGCCTCGGGCCACACTTGTGAATTAAATTATACGGAGCCAATACAAAAGCGTCCGACTGTTGCGGTCGGTCGATGATCTTCCGAGTCGATGATCTTCCGATGATCGGTCGAGTACTTTCGTACTACCTGTACTGTTATTGTCTATATTCTATTTTTTGGATTTGCTACATAACTGATAAGCCTACTTTTATGGATTTACTTCATCACTGATTAGCATTATGGTAATCCTGGATGGTTTTTAAATGTTCAGGCTTCGTACATTTTTATGTATTTTTTTGGAAATCTAATAAATATATTTAAAAAAATACAGATATAAATATTTGTCCATCTCAAGATCACACTGGATGCAGACCGCTTGCAACGGATCGCTGTGAAAAACGTTGGGGAAGAGATTTGCTCAGCATTGATGTTCTTTGATCATAAAGCTGATAATCATTGACAAAGCGACAATAACAACTAAAACTAAACAATTTAACATACAATCAAAACTCACTCTTAATCGCGCGCATTCTAACATACAATCAAAATTGTCTCTGATCTCATGACAGATTTTTAAATCACTTGTGTGTGAATTAATTGATTAATATAAATGGCGTGTGAATTTATTAATTAATATGAGTACTAACGTCTATACTTCGAGAAATTTTATTGATATGTTTTTGAACGAGAATTACAGGCCATATTCAAGCGACTATTTCAAAAATAGGATCCCAGTTCTCCACGTTGTTAATCATTGAATCTGATTTAAAACAAGTCAGTCAAAGTTGTAAACAGTTATGTGTTCGGATTGGGAATCGAGAAAAATGGTCGCGATCTCCATCCAATTGTTTTTCGAATCAACATTACGGTGAATGTCACACTCGGGACGAGGACAATAAATCTCGAGGTACCAGCGGGGCTGACATCGGCTCGGGTTGGATTCAGTGGATTCAGCTTCGATGCTGTCGGGGTATAATACGCACTACTTATTTTTAGCTACTAGGAAAAAAGACTGCAAGAAAATGCACAACTTTTGTATGGCTAGACAGTAAATGCAATAGCTAATAATAATAACAGTTTAGTCCGCGTTACTTTTCTAGGCTCATGTCCAATTCATTCAACTTCACAGCCGTTCGAATTTGGAATGGCCTCCAAAAGTAACCTAATTAGGTATTAACCTTTGTATATATATTAATCCATCCAAAGACTGAAGTGAACTCGTTTAGGAACAGCGGTCGTTTTAATTTTCAGATTTTTTGTTACATATCTTTTAAAGTTTACGTAGCTATATCTATAATATTTTTTTTTAATTTTTAATTACCAAGATCACCAATTTTATCTCTACGTTTTTTGAGCAATACCTAGTGGTTTTACAGGCAATTACATTAATGCCAGCGGGTGTAGTCTGGGTGCAATTCTTGTGCAATTCGTACTATACGAAATAGTTTACCAATCGCATTTTCATTGCCCAAGGAAAAATGGTATCTATTTTATTTCTCAGGGTCACGATTTTTATGCATTTCGATTTCCTCCATGCGGGTGTTTTTTACGTGTGGATATTTAAAAGTCGCAATCAAAGTATCATACGATTTAAGTTCGATTGGCGCGAGAATCGCCAGAAGCAAAATTTTTAACATTTCGTTTAGACAAGGCTAAGACAAAATTCACGTTTTCATCTATTTATTGCTTGAAAATAATTTTTCAACGAGCTTAAAAAAAATCTTTGTCTTTTAAAGGTTTATTACAGATAAAGCTAAGTAAGTGAAAATTATACTTGATGAAACAGAATAATAAATAAATAAATAATAAATAAATATCCTTTGGACATTTCCACACATCGCCATCAAGCCCCAAAGTAAGCTACTCAAAGCTTGTGTTATGGGTGCCAGACAACGCATATAATACTTAAATACTTTTTGTTTGTAAATACATACATGATATACATAGAAAACACCCAGACCAATACAAACAGACATGTTCATGCACACAAATGTTTGTATTGTGCGGGGATCGAACCCGCACCCGCTGCGTAGTACGCGGTTTCTCGACCACTACACCAGACGGGTCGTCAGTCGTCATTCACAGAAAATCTGAAAATTGAAATTGTCGACGCAAAATGTCAAAAATTTTGCTTCAACTAAAGAAATGCACTCAAGTTGGTCGGTCATCAACTTACATGCTGTATATTATCTTCTTTTATAGCTTTAAATTTTAGAGTGAATTTTGTACAGTAAATTTAAGGACTGTTTGTTTGTTTACGGGATGTCTATCCCGTATTTTGCAGGTACTGTTTTCTGCAAGAGCCGTTTAGTAGCATATGTGTTTAATTTCATTGTTTGCCTGACCTGTTTTTTACTAATTAAGTCTTGTCATTAAACTGGTCCAGAACCCCTATCACGAATAACTTACGTCAAAGTATTCGTATTGTAATGTAATCATTTGTATGAGAATCTGAAAGCGCCTCTATCGGACGTAAAACAAACTAAATTTGGCAGCTCAAATACCTGACATTTATTGTGCGTAAACATTTTCTATAGTGTTAAACTGGATTTGCGATCACGAACTGTCTCTGACGTATAGTATCGTGAGTTGCAACAAGATTACTTGAGATTCTGAGTATTAACAATAAACGAAGAGAAACTAGGTAACTTTTACGGATAAGACCGCCTAAATTGATTGTTTTTTCTAAAATTATCATACAGCTGCATTTGAAGACAATATTCAAGCTCCTAGAATGGGAAAGATTTCATTTGTTGCTTTTAGGTGTAATTTTACGCCGCCTCAATCGTTTCTGTTTAACCCAATGGTTGACTGGTAGAGAATTCTTTAAGCATTAAGTCCGCCATTTGTACTTTACTTTTGTCAGTGCAATAAATATTTAAAAAAAAAGATTCGGCATCAATGTCAATAGCAAATACATCTCTCACCTTCGGTTTACTGATAATATACTATTCGTGCAGGCAAAGATGAGATTTTGGAACTACAGTCGAAAGCCTTGACCGAGCCTTACAACAAGTTGTTCTGAGAAAGAGGTCTATCAACGAATCCAACGCGGCTGGATAGGCAGAGGTCAGGAAACTGCGCAAAAACGTCTTCTCGTCTCATTAACCTCAGTGTTTGAAGACGAAAGTCTTCAACGGGTGTGTATGTACTAGTGAGAACGTACGGATCTGACACAGCTTCTTACTATATGTGCTCAAAATCTCACATATGACAACATACAGAGTTTTGGCTTTTGGCGAGAAATAAAGAAACGTGTGAAATAAAGAATACGTTTGTGGTCATATTTATAATTCTAAAATTCAGTAGAAATATGAAATTTATTACAATATTTTTTATCTCATACTCTTTATTTTTAACTTGAAAAGAAATCAGGAGCAGGGACACTTGCAACTGGTGTATCGATTCTGATCTTGTTGGGTTCATCTTTGCTCTGATTACATATGGGAGTAACGAAGACCGCCGGAACTGCTAGACTCACTATATTTCTTCTAGCTGGGTAAGCGTATTTCTATACATTGTATTTTGGTCAGTCTTCATTCTGAAAAATAATTTAGATAATTTTTATATCGACGTTAATGCTCTTCATTCCATTTGTTAGAAACAGCGTCCTCTTGGAGAGCTTTAGGAATTTCTTGAGAAATAAGATCTAGCTAGAGTTTATCTCGCTATAATAGCCAATGAATAAAAGCACTTTAATCATAAATCCTTCAATTGATTTTTAACCGACTTCAAAAAAGGAGGAGGTTATCAATTCGACTGTATGTTTTTTTTTATCATCATTTTTTTTTGTATGTATGTTACCTCATATCTCAGTCGTTTGTCGACCGAATCGAAAAAATTTTTCGCCTACTTAGAGGGTGTACCTTCTAGTTGGTCCATTTTGGGATCTGATGATGGAATCTTGGTGTAATCGAAGGAAACCCTCAAATTTTAAAGGCACGTATAGTGTTTCTTTACCAGAATCTTAATGTTGACGTGTTGTTACGTCTGATAGTCAACATCTTGTGGGGCTGAGCTGATGGTGGAACTCCTTAACGCTTAAGAGTTCAGTAGTTACAATGACGGAACTTATGATAGGTAATTTGTAGCTTATTAAAAAAATAGAATCATAAGGTGCACCTCCCCCCCCCTCTCTAATGTAATCACTAAAAATAAAGAAATAAAATAAACTTTAAAAAAAGTAAAAACCGACTTCAAAACCAAAATGCACTAAAAAGTCTTAAATAAACTCTTCATCATTGAAAGGAAAGGAATCCGTTTTAGGCAAACAATTTCTTTTTGGAGTCGGTGCCATCACTTTGACCATCAAGCATCAACTATCACAGCACCGACTCCAAAAAGAAATTGTTTGCCTAAAACGGATTCCTTTCCTTTCAATGGTGAAGAGTTTATTTAAGACTTTTTAGTGCATTTTGGTTTTGAAGTCGGTTTTTACTTTTTTTAAAGTTTATTTTACGTACTTACTTTTTTCAAAAATTCAAATATTGTTACGTTCTACTGCAAACGACTTGTCCTCGTTATTTTAAATATTTTTCATCAGTTTTAAATAAATATTTTGTATAACTTTTGAATTTGTCACAATATGATGACATCACGTCAATCTGTCAATTGACAGTCTAGGAAACAGTTCAAAAATCTAAAGATTACAGAAAAACATATGTCTTCATATTTTAATAGACCAAAATTTTACAGTTACTAACCCTGCCAAACATATTGATCGTAATTTAATTCCGTTATTGATTTCTCTTAGATTTTACTATCATGATATATTTCGATAATATTCACAAAAAAGCTAAGTGGATCATTGGATGTGCACTCAATGCCCCTAGCTAAATTCAAAACCGTAGCATCCGTCCTAGTGTGATTATTTATTTGTACAGATTTAGTTTTTTTTTTGGTTTTATATAATAAATTGTTTAACAAATAATATTACCAAGCATTTATATTTTGTACACTGATCTATATTATTTTGTTTGCCATTTAGTTATTACTAGACAACATCAAAAGAAAACAAAGCATGTGGTGTGCATCTGTAATTGATAATACAATTAGTTATTAAATATTGTTAGTTATAAGTTGGCATTATTGTAATTATCGTTGATGTACCTTATAAAAAAAAAACGCTTAACTAGTTTCTGGACGTGTCATTCAACGGCCATATTTACGTTAGTAGTAAGTCATCTTCGTTAATGCTATCGAGCTTACTACACGACACGAGAGTGCTTCGTGATGCCGACTAAGGTTTTACTGCGAAAACTCGCTACGCTAACGTGACGAATACGTCAAAAGTTCATGATTGGGGTACAGTTCCACTTCTTAAATTGCAGTATACACAAACAGTTACCATGGAAACGCTGTGAAAGATAGCAATATACAGCGTGTCGCTTTATTGGTAAGTGCAAGCGCAATATACAGTTGAAAACTGCCGTGCGAACACACCAAAGTTTTCTGTGGGATCCAGTTATGCAGTGATCCCGTAGAACTGGTCTGCCGTGGGAAACGACTCTAGGGCTATTCTGACCTCAGACCTCAGTAAGTACCAATGCAATAGAATAAAAGTCTTTCTATTTTTTAAATAAAAATATGTTTTAACATTACATTTGTCTGAATATTAAATTGGAAATAACTGTAAAAAACATTTATTGTTTAGTAGAAGTGCTTAATATTAGAAACTGCGTAGGGTAATCAGTTATGGAAGCTAATACAATCAGAGTGCAGTACTGAGGGGCAATCAATCCTTGAGTTTCCAACTGGTTTCCATGGACGTGTATATATAAATACGATAGTTGGAGTACGGGATCAAGCACTAATTGGAAATGTAAGTTTAAAACGGTATCATATTACCTAGACCAGGAGCCCTATTTTTAAATGATTGAATATAGCATATAATTTTCTTTAAAAAACAAGTTAGAAATCAATGAAAATGACGTTAAATTTAGACGTATTAGTTTAAAATATCATTAAAGTTGATTACTTATTAACATCAGTGATATTTTTTTAATCAATCTCGTGTAAAATTATACAAATTTTCATTGAAAAAACGGAGAATAATCAATGAATATCACACGCCATCTTGACGCGAGTGATTGAACATAAAGGGGCCTAGGGGCCCTATTTTCCAATCACTCGCGTTAAGATGGCGTGTGATATTAATTGATTAATGACCGATTTTCCAATGAAAAATAGTATAACTCTACACGGTATTGATAAAAAAGGTAACTGAATTTTTTGAGTACTGACCTCTATATTTCGTGTTTATAATCTTTGTTATTAAGCGTATTTAAAAAAAAAACAAATAAAATATCAATGGATTTTTAAATTCGTTTTCCAACGAACTTCACTCGCCATATTCAAGCGAGTGTATCAAAAATAGGGCACCAGTCAATTGAAACAATTAATGGATAAGATCATGTCCTTCAATCAAGTTTATGGGAGATGCATTATTTCCACTAGAACTGCGAGTAATAATTACGTTTTTATCTGTCTCGTTCGGTCTTATAAATAATAACAAGTGAAAATCATTGACAAGCACGTCAATGATTGATAAATAATTAAGTTATGTTCGAGTATACGATATTACTTGCTTTGGTAATGTCTTTGTAATAAAGTAAAATATCCGTCTGATGTCTAATAAAGGTCACTTATTTACATAACATTTCAGTTGTAAAATAATCTGCTTACTCGTAGTTTCAAAATTGGCAGCTGTCCAAACAGCAGTGGATGCTTGTATCTTTGTTTAATGGAATAATATCGAATAATAATATCTTTGAGCCTATCATGTAGGCGCAGGCATGCATGCGTGCCTGATCCGCACATAAATCAATGTCAAAAAAATGAATTTGCGGCGTTTTGCGATGAATATTAATGAATTTTTATGGGCCACACAATATTCTGCGACGGATAAGGGTAATCATGGATAAACCCACAATAAAAATAATTACATTCTAAGTATTTATTACTGGATGACTTCAGCGTAGAATAACGTTTCCCTGAGACCATGCGAATAGTACCTATGAGATGGAGTGTCTTACTCGTAATAACTCAAAACAAATCCTATGCTTTCAAAAGGGAAACTTTATTATCATCAAATTTAAAAGCTAGGTCCTTGTCGGTGAGGTTTTTTTTTGATTATTTACGTTTTTCCGCCGTTCTCAAACTCTTGATACGACGCGACATTAAACTTACGTTTTATTTGATGCATCCCCTTATTATGGTTCTGATGAAGCTGTTGTGTCGTATCAAGTCTTCCAACATCCGCCTTTTTCCACTTTCAAATGTTACCAGTAGATAGGAAATGTTTTTCTTTTCTTAAACCATGTTCCAGGTTTCTTCATTTGTTTTTTTTCTCCGTACGCATACGCACTATCCGGTCTCTCCTTATATTTCTTGGTCAAGGTCCACATTTCACACCCATAGAGTACTGGTCTCCAGATGTACACTTTCACAAGGTTCACAATGGTTCACAAGGACGACCCGTCTGGTGTAGTGGTCGAGAAATCGCCTACTACGCAGCGGGTTGCGGGTTCGATCCCCGCACAATACAAACATTTGTGTGCATGAACATGTCTGTTTGTATTGGTCTGGGTGTTTTCTATGTATATCATGTATGTATTTACAAACAAAAAGTATTTAAGTATTATATCCGTTGTCTGGCACCCATAACACAAGCTTTGAGTAGCTTACTTTGGGACTAGATGGCGATGTGTGGGAATGTCCAAAGGAATGGTGATAAAGCTATAATTTTCTTTTTTTGATGTAATTAAGCCAGCCGTAATAACATTTAAATATCTTGTTTGATTCCATCTGGATCGTATAAATCCAGATTTGCAGCCCTCAAAACTGTAAACGCTATGAGTTTGATAACTCAGAATTATATTTCTGTACAATTAAGTAAACTTCTTGTTTTCTTTTTAGTTTTATGCAATTAATGTGATTAAAAGGTCTCTTGCATAGTAATCAATAAAATAATCAAGAAGTCAAGTCAATAAAGAAGCTACCTAACATAATATAGATTATTTTGGAAATCAAGTCAGTAGTTCATGAGGTACACGAATTTAACCAAATACACAAAGCTATCTATAGAAATATTATAATTCGGAAGAGATTGTTAGCTAAACGCGCATATCTCTGAAACTACTAATTTAATTTCCAATATTCTTATTGTGGCCATTTATTAAGAAACCTTAACCTCAAAACATCTCGGCGGGCGGCCGAAGTCACGAAACCACGGGATTTGTATAAAGTTCAAGAGTTTCGCTCGATTATCCTAAGTCCCCATATTTAGGTAGCGACATGGTTACAATAGTATTATATGTAAATAATATTATTCCGGGAAAAATGTTAGTACAATTTTAGCGAAGATATCGACGGACATACAATAAAAAATCTTCTCCTTTTTTAGTAGACCGTTTTTGTTCATTCGAACTGATTTTAATTATTTTTACCCTTGAAAAATATCAAAAATGCTTTCAGGCCTGATCAATATTTATTTTAAGCGGTCAATGATTTCGCCTTTTCTATTTTTTCACTTAAAAGTTATACAAAAATTGAACATTCGGTAAGGGCTCAAACGATCAAGAATTTGGTGAACTACAAAAACGTTATAGTGACCTTTCTTGTTAGAGGCCTTTTTTGCCACTTTTATTTGTACTAAACTAAAAAACGACGAACTATTTTTCAGGCTTTTCTGTGATAACTCGGATCGCTTACATTTTAGAGACATGTATATATTGTCTTGATGGACCCAAACAACATACCAAAACTGCGGGTTTTCTGTACTTATTGCCAGCAACAAATTACGCTTAAAATCTGTTTTGCTTTGCTAGTTGAATAATGTAAATAATATTTTTATAACTTTTAAAATAACGTCTGTGAATAAAATTTATACACTATTTCATTTGAAAAGATTGCAGTGCTAAATGATGATTGACCTTTGTAGTTTGTGTTTATTTTATTTTAAAATGAATAATTTTGGAAAAAAGGAATGTCAAGATTGTTTACAATATTCGATAAGCAAAAAGGAACGGACTTTAGTATTTTTTTGTCTAATATGTATTTATGAATTATGAATTCATAAATAACCTACCTTGTTAAAAATAAAGCCAACTTTCATTAGTGATGAAGCATACTGAACAGGTGCCCAAAGCTGAAAGGTTATTGTCAATTGAAGCAAACTTGTAAACAAGGTAGGTCGCCTATTCGGCCGCCTCAATGCCAGCTCCCGGCATGATACTCGAGTCAACCGTGTATGTCCGTTTACAAAGATATAGGTTGTATGATGATTTCTGAATTAAATTATTTAAATTTAAAGTCATTCATTCTGGTCGTTCCCTCAATGCTGAGGATCGTGACTGTATGTCAATCTTCTCCACTCGGTCCGATTTTGCGCCATATGTACCGCTCCCTGTATCTGGCCTCCAGTTACCTCCTTGAGTTGGTCCACCCATCTAGCTGGCGCTCTTCCTCTAGCGCGCTTCCCCTCCATTTGTCCGAGAATGATGAGTTTCTCCAGGCTGTGCAGAGGGGATCGCATTATTTAAAGCAAATTTAAAGTAATTGCACTGAAAAGAGAAGAATGGAGAAAACTCCACGGAAAACATCATATTTCTAAGATGAAAAAGAAGAAGTAAGTGAAAACTGTGGTTATTGAGCAACTCATTGTGTGTTAGTGACGTCCAAACCAATAGGACCTCATTCTGCATAAGCCTGATTCCAAATAATTGTTTCTTTTGCAAGCTTTTTTTCAAATTAATTTGCCGTTGTACTGTATTGCACTATTTTCCAGCTTTTTGCTTTTTTAATCTTAAGGTTTAATGACAGATAGTGATTATTTTTAAATTTCAACTGAAGAGATGGTTGCAAAGTGCCACCGGCATGGGAGCCTATTCTTTCGAAGACCCGGGCAACGACACATGCTGCAAGATCTCAAGACACAGTAAGCTCTTTCTGCGGTGATAAAATGATAACGTGATAACGTGAGAACGTCAATTAATATCAAATAGTAGATAAAGAGAACCGAATCGCTGTGATTGCATTACACGAAGTTGGTATGGAGCCAAATGCAATTTTTAAAACTCTGCATACGCTTGGTATTAGTTAAATGTTTGTGTACCGGGCTATCAATAGGTACAATAAGACCTACTTTGTTTGTGACAGAAAAGGATCTGGCCGTCCACGTAGTGTTAGTACGAAAGAGGGGGTCAAAGCAGTAAGGGAAAGAATTCGCAGAAATCCTGTCCGAAAGCAGAAGATTTTATCTCGGGAGATGAAGATAGCACCCAGAACCATGTCGCGTATTTTAAAAGATGACTTAGGACTTGCAGCCTATTAGAAACGCGCTGGTTATTTTTAACTGATAATTTAAAAAAGAATAGGGTGGTAAAATCGAAAAAACTACTGAAGCGGTACGCAAAGGGAGGTCACGGAAAAATTGTTTACGGATGAGAAAATCTTTACAATTGAGCAACACATTTTAACAAACAAAATGACCGTATTTATGCTCAAAGATAAAACTTTAGTTCGTAGACCGCTGATTTAAGGGGTGTGGGGGGAGGGGGGAGAGGATGGGTGTTATGACCCCCTCTGTGAAGGAGGGGTCAACGACCTTAAGGTTTTCGAGAAAAATCAATTTAGTTTTGTTATTTAAAGTTTTGAGGTTAGGTTAAGGAAAAAAAAAGTAAAATTTGTTCATGGACCAACAAATTAGAGGGAGGGAAGCAAGTGGAGCCCCCCACATGAAGTGAGAGCTTTGCCCCAGTGGTGTTGTGCCATAAACTTATGCACTGGGGCCATTTTTTTACTGGGTTTTCAAAGTTCTTACCTAACCTAACCTAAGCGATTCGTTTTTGGGTAACATAGATTTTTGCATGGCGGGGGGCTCCGACCCTGAACCCCCGTGGGGGGGGCTGCGCCCTCCCTGTCCCCCCGCTTCTTTAGTCCTACAAGACTATTGGCCACAATGGTGTTGTGCTTATGGCACTTATGAACTGGGGCTATTTTCTTTACTGGGTTTTTAAAGTTATAACCTAACCTAACCTAACCCCTCCCTCCCTTCTTTGTTTCTACTACATAGAACCTACCTACCTACCTGGAACCGAAGAGTTAACAAAACAACATGGCGTCGTAATTTGCGTTCCGTTACAACAATTCTGCCACGATCTTTTTTTTAACACAAAATAAATAAAAATCTAATTGAAAAACAAAAAATTATCATGTATTAATATAAAAAGATATTAATTACCATATACTTATTAATATTAAAGTATGAATTATCATAAAAACATACTTAAATATTTTTAAGAACTGATAATGCGCATTTGAAACGCAATTGACAGCAGTAAAAAAACATGGAAATAAATTACCGCGAGTCATACAATATTTGCATTTTCATTATTTTTTTGTAAAAAAACTATGGGCTCGTTGAAGCTGAAATTTTGCAGTGAGACTATTTAGCCCTAGACCTTTCTCCAAAAAATTTCGTTCGCCGAAATCAACGGTCCACGTACTAAAGTTTATCCGTGTTAGCTATGTAGGAGTGACTGAGCCATATTTTTGTGAAAAAGGTATCAAAATGTCGGCACAAGTGTATCAAGCTACCATTCTTGAGAAGGTAGTCAAGCCCCTTAATAACACCATGTTCAATAACCAAGCATAGTCTTTCCAACAAGACTCGGCGCCGGGTCATAAACCTCGGGCCACGCAGTCTTGGTTAGAAGCGAACGTTTCGGACTTCATCAGAGCTGAAGACTGACCGTCGTCTAGTCCCGACCTTCATGCGCTGGATTGTGATTTATGGTTAGTTTTAGAGAGTACGGCTTGCTCTAAACGCTTGGAGTCCCTAAAACAATCCATACGATTGGCAGTGAAGAAGTTTCCCATGGAAAGAGTGCGTGCTTCTATTGATAACTGGCCTCAATGTTTAAAGGACTGTAATGCAGCCAATGGAGACCACTTCGAATAAGGTTTTTTTATATTTTTACTTGTTTTATATTTATTTATAAAACTAACACACTGTAAAGGTAATAAATATTATTTACATTAAAAATTGTTTTTTTCTTTGTGAAAATATTTATGGCAAGACTAGGTATATAGTAATGCTCACAGGTCACAATAATATTTCACGTGTCATTTAATTTAAAGTTTGACCAGAAATCAATCAAGTAAAAAATGCAAGTTAATTTAATTTGTTACAACATCGCTTAAGTTGCATAAAGGGTCCTAATCTTTGAATTATAGAATTGGAACATACAATTTATACAAGGCCAAGTATATGTTAACCAGATTGTAAACAAAATGAAGGAGGTCGTCAATTTGTATATAGAGGCCGCTTTTTTGTGACCATTCTAATTTGGTCGAATAATCAATAACGCAAAATCGATTAACCTTATTCCTTAAATCTGCTAAAATTGGCCTTATTTCAATGTAAAATTTTAAAGACACGTTCTTTATTAAGCATACTAAGCGTTGGTGTATACTTGTATACACACAGTTGGTTTTAATAATTATTTATAATTAATTATTATTGAATTCACATCACAAAATTATGCACTGTGAGTTTGGAGTCAAAGTGGAATAATTAAGAAACTAATAAACGGCTGCTCTTCATACTCTATGAGGTGGTTAAAAATAATAAATGTTTTCTTCAAACGTTGGAACTGTATTCATTGGTTGCTTATTTAAATAGTTCTATCGATATTCACGTTTCCAAATACATGCTTATTTCTCAAAAAACAGAAAGATATAGTTACATACAAATAATGGATTAAGTGTCACAAATTAACACTTTTTAGTGCGAGTTTTTTTACGGTCGCACATTAAACGGTTCCCGTGATATAGGTTATGGAGAAACGTTATTCTAGCAGGAAATGGAATATCTTAAAAACGGTGAGTCCTACAGATTAAATTTTAAGTCGCACAAATTATGTGTTATAAGATCTATCTAACAATATACTTTGTTCTGCTCTAGAGACATTATTCAAAAAAGTTTTCCTACAAATTTTCTATTTGGCGTACTATATAAGCATACTTATACTTAGCACTTTCCAAAAGCATATTTCAATGCGCTATAAGAGACACTTTCCTGCTAGAGTAACGGACACGACAAATAACACCTCAGTCTTGCGTGTGACAACGGATGCTGAAATGCAAAGCATGTATACTTCAAGCATATGGTTTAAATGAAATGTGCACGAAATAAATCCGTAGTCTTTTTATTTCAACGGATAATGTTTTTAGCACTATCCACTTTTATATTGGCTTTTAAATCAAGTTTTTGTGTAGTTACAAGTATGAGGAATAACCGCAAAGGCACATCCAGCTACATAAGTCCATGGCAGCAGACCGGGTGCTGAAATTTCTATTCAAGTGCTGAGTGCAGTGCGTTAGTAGCTACCGGGTCCCCGCGATACGCTACGAAATTTGTAAAGATGTTACAAGTCACACCCTGTGAATAAATCTACTTAGGCAAACAGGATTTTAGAGATAGGACGAAATTGTATTTGGTACACCTTTTTGTATACTACTTTGATATTACCCACCTTTGTATAATTCAGTATCTTATTAAGCTGACTTGAACGGAAAGCACACAGGCATACAGGACCAGAATATCCAATGATCCCAACACACTTGCCCTGCACTACAGAGGAGAGCCGACTATGCCTCGTTGTCTGCGGAGGAAGATACCACAATATCTATTGGAGAAGATTTTTTTGGGAAGGTGGAAGTGTCAGTGGACACTTACCGTACAAAATTAAAAACACTTATAAACCAATTGCTAAATGTCCACTAGACAGATTGAAAAAAATGGTTTCGTCGATGGTGTTTTTTTTACGTGTGGATATATTACTTAACTTTTTTAGTAAGACGGTTAAACTCGCAATTGAATCACCACACGAAAGAAGTTTAGATGAAGCCAGAGTGAGTTACCGCCCTGAATCTCAAATTAAGCATCAAAGTAGGTTCGGTATCTTATAAAGCGGACTTGAACGAATGTTAAGTAAATGAGTCCAATTAATAAGGCTTATTTATATTTTGCTTAAACCCCACCTGCACGTCGAGGCAACACCTTTACACAAAAACTTGTACCTTATTAACTTGCCCCATGAAAACAATGTATAATCAAAATTATCCCGCACTAATTTGACGTCACATGTAAACTACCTCTTTAATTACTTGAAGTAATTAAAAACCTTATTATTTTTATACCGTCAACGTCTCCGAGGATCCAAAGCTTAGTAAAGCACACAATGAAAATGAAATTAACTTTCTTATAACAACAGTACACAATTCCTCGTTTATTTTTTTTGGTTTTGGAACAATGATGAGTTCAAATGGGAAGTCACCGAGGACTGAAACGTTACGGGTACATGCTGTTAATGTATTTTTAATGTTCCGTTATGAGAATATTCAAAGGGGTAAGGAGGCGCAAAGCATCAGAGAAAGGCATACTCTATTAGCAGCAGCAGCGGTGAGAAGTTTTAGCAGTAATTTTTAATAACGTTAAAGACGCAGAGTGACCGCAAGTGAGCGTCTTCAATTTCAGAATTCCGCGGAAGTTAACACTTCTCTACTTCATCAGTAACTTGCTATGTATTATGTTGGCAGTAAGTGCAATACGATACGTGGAAACACGTTCGCTTTTCAGTTTGTGTCGGCTATCTCTGGGATATTTTCGCAAAATTCATTACAGACACCCACAGTTACTTAGAAAGTCTAAGGCGGATTGATTAAAATTTGTAGGAGCTTAGTTTTTTGCGCTTAACTTTAGCACTCAGTAATAAATTAGAGAGCAAGAAAAATCTACGAAATACAAGAAAAAAATGGAAAGCTAACTGTACAGTCGGTATTCAAAGAATAAAGAATTTATGCTTTGAGTGCCTGTTTCACCATCAGAAATAATAACAAGCACTTACCAACGAATTATCAAAAAGAAACATCATGTTGTATGAAGTAGGACAGAGAATGCTAACCAAAACTTATCAGGACATTGTGACACAGGTCGTATAAGCGTACGTAACGTTTGTAACGTATTGAGTGACCTATGGAAATACATCCTAGTTCATTCTTTTAAGTTTTTATTTTAACCGCATGCTGGGCAGCACAAAAGCAATATTTTACAAGCATTTACAGCAATTATTAAATACAAACAAAAGTTACCCAAAAGATGGCACCAAAACATTAGCATGCAATAACGCTTCGTCTTCTGTCTTTATAGCGTCGATGTGCAATATAAAACCGTATCGTTTTAGAGTTGCACGTGAGAATAAATGTTTTCTCTTCTAAATGATTGATTGTGGGGAGTGAACGTTGAACGAATACGATAATACATCACGAGGGGTTTAATACGGGCTTCAGTCGACCACACCTGCTAGGTTGAATTTTTATACTGGCACATGCATCTGTAAGGTTGGCTTGCATTGCAGTCGCAGACTTAGGGCATGGGATGACGCGCAAAAGGTAAAAGATCAGTATTAAATAAAATATTTATTTTTAAATATCACACGAATGTAGACACTGTCTATAAAACCTGTCAATTTATAACCGACTCCAAAAAAGGAAGAGGTTATCAATCGGCATTATGTTTTTTTTTGTATTTAAGTTGCCTCATATCTTTGTCATTTGTCGACCGATTCGTTTTTTTTTGCCTACCTAGAGGATATACTTTCTAGTTGGTCCCATAGTTGCCAGTTCGGGATCTGATGATGTAATCTTGGTGTAATCGAGGAAAACATTTAAATTTTAAAGACACGTATAGGGTTTTTATACTGGAATCTTTATGTTGACGGGTTGTTACGTCTGATAGTCAACATGTTGTAGAGCTGAGCTGCTAGTGGAACTCTTTAACGCTTTGGAGAATGACAGAACTTATAATAGGTAGTTTGTATTTTCATAAGGAACAAAGTCAGAAATTGCAACTTGCTCCCCCCCCCCCCCCCCCGAAAACCGACTTCAAAACTAAAATGCACTAAAAAGTCTTGAAGACGATTTTTACTTTTTTTAAAAGTTATAATAAAAAATACGGTACTTGAACAATCCAACATAGTAAATAAAATGTCTTTGCTCCGTTTTGTATGTTTGTTTATTTACAATTTACTGTACGGGCAGCAAATACCACAATGCTCATTCGAACACATTGACGTAACTCTCCGTGTAATACGTAACAAAGATCAACAAATATAACGTAACATAGCGGCTCCTTAGACCCTTTACACACTGCGACTTTTAGCAGCGATGCAGTCGCGATGCTAACGCGTATTGGCATCAATGCAGTCGCAAAATGTCAACCTTTAGACCCCTTACAGTATCGCCTTAGCATCGATGCAGAAGCGCAACTAGATTAATGATAACGCGCGTTAGTATCGATGCTAAATTAAATCTGTTTATTGCGTGTGTCGCGATGCTGAAGAGCGTATTCAAAACGCACAACTGCATCGATGCTAAAAGTCGCAGTGTGTAAGAGGAGATTATTGAAGTTGTTCCCACTAGTTAAAATACTTGTTCTAAGTTTAAGTATTGAGATAAGCTCCAAAGCGAGCAGGGGGCTGATTCTCGTGCGGTTCATACACGAAAAAAGTTCATCGATCGAATTTTCTTTGTCGAAGAAAAAAATGTTTTTGATTTCGCAGGATTTCGTTTTATGGAATGTACGTCAATACACCTCGTTTTTTTTTGTTAAACTTTTAAGCTCGTAGTTGCGTTACCACATGAGACAAGTTCGATTGACGCCAACCTTAAGCAAAACTATTGTGCCTACCAATTATTGCTTCACAACAAAAAAGAATAACTCAATTTTGTAAAAATTCACGTCAATTTTTGATTTCCGTTGATTGTGAATTAGTTCTCCCACGTAGATTATTCAAGCGAATGATTAAAAAAAAGGGCCCCTGCCTCCTGATTACATCACTACAGACCTACGTCATTGGTGTTAACACTTCAGCAAAACTCGCCACTTTAAAGTTTTGACTTCAAGCGCAATATATTTCCCCACAAAGCCAACACACGTAAAATCAAAATGAATTATTTTACGACAGCGCGCTTTCTATGCATTTCGCCATCAGCTTGGGCATTTGCCCACTGTTAGGTCCATCCAGAATTTATATGCCCTGAATTTTGCTGCATGCCTGCGTAACTTTAATTGACGGTATACTGAACACTAAAAAATAATGTATAGTAGTAGGAAACTTCATTCGACATATAAATAAATAAAATATAAATATTGGACACCAATCACATACATTGCTCTGATCCCAAAGTAAGCCAATGCACTTGTATTATGGAAATCAGACACAACGGTGGTACCACAATACCCAGACCCGAGACAATATATAAAAGATCGTTTTCTACATTGACCCGACCGGGAACATATTAAAAAAACGAAACATATTAAAAGTACGGGATCACACTTGCTGCAGAATTCCAGGTCGAATACAGGCCTATGTTCAGCAGTGGATGTCCTTTGACTTTTTGGTAACAATGATGATATTAGAAAATTAAAAAAAATATTACCCAGGCTTTATTTTGTGCTCAAGAGAATTATCATTTGAGTAATTGACTCTTATAGAAGAATATCATCTGCTGTAAATGTTAAGATTAATTTTATACAACCTGTTATAATTACCGAAGGCAAATATATAGAGTTTTAAAGTTATCTTATCAAAAAATATGTCGGACATCTTTTATACAGCTGAAATTCACCAGTTAGTGCTCGTTACAAAATAAATATACGAGGGTCAAACTGAAAGTTCTTAGAACTGGCCACTTATAAACAATATAATAAAAAAAATATTCTAAAATTTGAACTCTTTGCCAATATTACTGAGTATATATTTCTTTCATTTGTCATTTGTTTTACGATTTGGCGGCAAATTGAAAATTGTCTGTGTCACGTCAACATGAATTTAACACGAGAAAATTTTCGTGCAATGATTTTTTATGACTTTCGATGTCATTTAAGTCAACAAGAAAGTTATGATAGACTACGATTGGCCTTTCACGATGAAGCCCCATCTCGTGCGACTGTTTACAACTGGTTTAATGAGTTTAAACGTGGTCGCACTAATCTCACTGATGATGTACGTGAGGGACGGCCTTCTACGGCGACGACTGAAAATAACATCTGTGTTGTGCGGCGTATGATAGAGACTGACAAAAGAGTGACCTATCAGCAGATTCGGACAAGCTTAGGCATCGGTATGAGTCAAGTGCACAAAATCCTCCACGAACATTTAGCGGTCAGGAAGCTTTGCGCCCGGTGGATACCTCATAATTTGACTAAGGCTCAAAAACTCCATCGTGTGGATTGGTGCCGTAAAATGATTGAAAGATTTAACGGAGGTGACTCAAATGCTGTGTTCGACATACTAACAGGTGACGAAAGCTGGATTTACTGTTATGATCCTGAAACCAAAAGACAATCTGCTCAGTGGGTGTTTCCTTTCGAGGAGTTGCCAACTAAAGTGAAGAGAGATCGAAGTGCGGGAAAAAAAATGGTGGCCTCGTTCTTTGGAAGGATAGGTCATTTCGCAACAATTGTGTTAGAGGATCAAAAAACAGTTTCTGCAGAATGGTACACTACCAATTGTTTGCCACTTGTCTTGGAAAAAGTTCGAGAGAAACGACCTCGCAGTAGGATCCTCCTTCACCACGACAACGCCTCGTCGCACACCGCCAAGCGAACGATCGACTATTTGGCGACATCAAACGTTGAATTACTGGGTCACCCGCCGTATAGCCCCGACCTCGCGCCTTGTGATTTTTATTTATTTCCAAAAATTAAAGAAAAACTTAAAGGAAAGCGGTTTATGAATGCTGAAGAAGCGGTGGCTGCGTATCGCGATGCCATTGAAGAGACCCCTAAGGACGAGTGGGCAAAGTGCTTTTCCCAGTGGTTCCATCGCATGCAGCGGTGTATTGACGTCAATGGACAATATTTTGAAAAAATATAATAAAACTTATAACTGGCTAATGTAATCAGTTTTTGATTTTCTAAGAACTTTCAGTTTGACCCTCGTACTTCATTTGTTTTTGAAGATTAGACTGTCGCAGTATCTACACACGTTTTGATGATATTTAAAATCAAAACAGGTAGCTTTAATACACAGCCGTCAAACAGTCCTACACAGTTTGCGTACCTTTGTAGACAAAATAGCCTGCCTTAGAAAGATACTTACCGTAAGTACAAAAGACGCTTCATGTGTAAAGGGACTGCACTGCGGAATTCAACGACTGAGTTACGTCCATGTTCGCTGAGAAATTTGAGGAGGCCTCAGTCAACTACCTAGGAGCCGTCCTCAGACTTAGTTTTCGCGAGGAACAAAACACTTGCGTGGATTTAACGACCGCGCTAAACAAGCCTTTGGCTTCTTGGTAACAATTGAAGTTTGCTTCTTAGGTGAAGTTGTAGCGTGCATTGGTGTTCCATGTCTTTCGTTAAAGAATGGACTACCTGATTTAATTATTTATTTAAAGTAAGGCATATACGAAGTAATTTATATTTCTTTGATGGTTTCTTCTATCTCTAGATGTAATAATTCATGATAAAGTTAGTTACTAAATATTTTAGTTCGTGCTTACATAAAAGGAAACACACTAGCCATAGTTAGCTATAAATCATCCTTATACCCAATCTAATTTTTCTATGTATTAATGACATACAACATCTTAAATTTCGTCCTTACCTTAGTAAATGAACATTTGCGTGAATAGAGATGTACTCTCGAATATCTTTAATCGCATTCTAAATAGGCATCTAAATCCATACAAAAAAGTCAAAAGGATATAATATAATGGTTCCGCATATTATTTCGGTCAAATCACCTTCTTATACTTGACTTGAATCATTGTGAAGGATAATACGTAATGAAAAACTGATGCTCACTCAAGCCGAAGCTAACATGGCGGATTCCGTGAGAGACAGGTAGATATCAAAGACCCTTGAATAGGACCATTTCGGAATAATATTCAAATTCAATCCCGAAATGGAATTGATACAAAAGACAATTAGTGCCCAGGGACGGAATTAATTTCATAAATTTGGCTCACTGGATGATTGGGATTCGCTCGAAATAATTGTTATAGGTACTCGTGCTTGTATAACAAAATCAGTTTATCTATTCAAGGATCATCCGTCGTGAAATGGATGGGTTAATTAAATCGACTGGTATTTAAAATCAGTATGGATTAAGCGCAATACACGAGAGACATTTATAACATTAAAGCGAGTACTGTGTTTTATGAGAATCTATCTCATAAGACACAGAAACAATATTTTTATTTAACTAAGTGATAATTTAACCAACATCAGATAAGACTTATTATATATATTTTATTATGTTTTGCGGCAGAAAGTAACAATGAAATATAACATACAGTATCTTTTTATAAACAGTACAATAGTAATCTTTTTATAAACATAAAACTTCTCTGTGAGTTCATTTGTTTTGATAACAATAATGTACATTTAGCGGCAATTGTAGGATTTAGCGGCTTAGTTAATTTATTACTAACGTTAAAAATGTGTCTTTGTCTAGTGCGCTTACCACGTTCGCATCAACATATGAAAAATAAACTCCTTCATGTTATTCCGTCTATTAACGAGGTCCTCTAAAATTACTGCATGGAATTTACATGCGGTTTTCATCGATGGCAAGAGGGATTCGAGAGAAAGCTCTATAGCTACAAATGTCAATGAATATCTTCATAGCTCCCTTGCGAAGAAGAGACGGGTCGCAAGTTAGGGTCAAATTCCTACCAGTATTCAAAATAGTGGAGGAACTAAATCGATTTCAATAATCGCTTAAAAATAAACTCGAGGGGAGTAACAGCTGCTAAAGTACAGTTACCTTATTATAAGTTTTCTTTCAGGCTTTGTTCGCATAAAAGCTCTTTTATAACTTTTGGCGCTTTATTTTGTTTAGCATTAAGTTTTAAACTGACTAAGTTGTAGTTGACTGGATTAAATATTAGGTGAGGTAGTATTAGCATATTTGTAATTATATACGTATCCTGTAGTTACACAAGGCGAGCTTTTAGTATAGCGTGGTCTGACTTAAAATAATCCGTTGATGGTAAGTATCAGAGGGTACAAATTCAATCTCTATTTTTCTTGGTTCTTTATATCCCATCAAACATCACCAAATATCCTGTGTAGCAAACCGAACTCTTTTCTGTTTTTATACTCTTAGTTTTTACGTTTTTACTATTTAGTCAGTTGTTTCTTTTACTTCATACGAATTACATCAATTTGTCATAAATATTATCCAAAGTTTATATTTATCCTATAAAATCCCCAACATCGCGTACATCCTGAATCTCTGAATTTTTTTTCGCTGCACCCATTGCCATCTCTCTGCATGACCTCAATTTTGACTGGCAGAGAATGCTTTTAGCATTAAGTTTACCTTTGTACACTATGATTTGTGCAATAAAGTCTTTAACTAAATAAATAAATATCCACTCGTGGTAATGTCATCTTTTCGATCAGTAAAAAAACATAATGTGAGCCTCAACATTTATCACATGCGAGATTCAGGCTACATACGAGAAAGTACATTTGCGTGATATTCAATACAAAATAAGATTGTAGTGGTATGTATGCACGTGTCTCGTGTAAAGTTTACAGGTTTCCCAGGATGTGAGGTCAAGACACCGTCGTAAATTTCACGCAAGAACAATGTGCCTTGCCCAAAACGTGACACTGTACCTCTTCTTAGAGTAGATTTTACCAACGTCAGATAAGGAGTATTGATCGAATATAATACAAAACTCCTAATTTGAAAAGTCACCAATTTGACAGAAATCATTTGTGAAAATGACATTTTAAAATCGGTCGGTTTATACTTATCCGGTCAGTTAAGTCCTATCTGAAGTTAGTAAAATCGACTCTTAGACGCAGAATGAGACGGTAGGTATGCGAAGATCATGAAGTGGTTACTATAAAAGTGTTTAATTAACAAATATCTCAAGATTATGTTATGTTTATCGCAATTATTAATTTTATCCTTTTTATAATTATCTTACACCAAATATAAGCTCATATAAATTTGTACGGTAAAAACCTTTTGCCCACTGCGACTTTTAGCAGCGATGCAGTCGCGATGCAGCATCGGTGCAGTCGCAAAATGTCAACCTTTACACTGCGCTACTTTAGCATCGATGCATGATGATGAATTATGTACTGTAAATTGGTGACTGCATCAATACTACCGCGTGTTAGCGTCTACCTGGACCGTTGTCAGTAACATTTCCTCATCAACAGAATCAACGTGATTTACGTTCTTTTGTTGGTTCCCAGAACGGCGAGATGATGAGGAATTATTATTAGTCGACGTAGATGGCTTATTACAAATTGCATCATGTAACAACGTGTTATGTGCCGCATCACAATTTTTGCATCGGTTTACGGATTTGCAAATACCTAATTCATGGAAATGCAAGCAATTATTGCACATGTTGTGTTTCGCAACTGTGTCAAGCTTGGCATCCGGTGTCATGGTTTGGAATTTCCGACACTGATATAACGCGTGATCTAAGTTGCACAATGGGCATTTAACGGATTTAAAATTAGTATCATATGCCCTTGTAAATATAGGTTTTTTAGGATTAGGATAAGATTTATTTGATTTATTAGTGTCATTTTTGTTATTGATGGTAGATTTTTGTGTCATATTAGTTTGTGTTACTTTAGTGATAGGTTCTAAGGCTGTAAATTTTGCTTCAAGAAATGTCAATAGTTCATGTAAGTCTGCTAATTCTCTCGGTTTTTTCCTACATTCATGATAGTCTCGGTAGGTGTCACTGTCAAGTTTCTTGCATATGAGATGTACAAGCAGTGGACCCCAGGTGTATGTGTCAATCCCAAGGTTATCTATAGCATGTAGGCATTCTTTGCTTGTGTTATGCAGTTTCTTTATCTCGTATGATGTTTGCTTTTGGATAACTGGTTGGTTCAGGAACACTTCAATTTGTTTTGTGAAAAGCAGTTGCTTATTGTTATAGCGTTGGCACAGAATGTCCCAAGCAGTGTCATAATTGTCAGCCGAAATGTGTAGATGCTGAATGAGCCGTTCAGCTTCGCCCTTTACTTTACTCTTCAAATGCTGCATTTTCTGCGACTTAGTTATGGAGTTGTTAAAGTGTATGGCCTCTTTAAAGAGATCGTAAAAAGTCGGCCATTGTGTGTAATTACCCACAAAAGTAGGTATCTCCATCCTAGGCGTGGACTCCTTGAGATGAGCAGTAGATGACAATTTTTGATTCAATTGCCTTTTTATGGTTCTATATCTTATGTCATTTTCTAGCAAGTTGTCGATCTGCCAATGAAGTTTGTCAATCGCATCCCAGCGCGCCTGAATATTCCTTAACTCATCTTCCAGTTCCCATTTTTCCTCTAATTCGTCAATAATGCAATAGTTTATTTGTCTTAGAAATGCCTTAAAGTTTGTCCTTTGCTGACTCATGAGTTTCCTCAGCGTAAACAAAGGTTCATGATGCTCCGATGTGGAAGCCTTTATGTCATATGTATCTACTTTTGGTTTGTAGTTTGCAATTAAATCTCTAGTACCTTGATAATACTCACGTACTTGCTCATGCATGTTTAATGTAAAGTACTCGTGATTTTGGTCTTGGCATGTCAATAATTGTTCGTATCGATACTGACGCGCGACTGCATCGCTGCTAAATTAAATCTGTTCATTGCGTGAGTCACGGTCCTGAAATTCGCAGTGTGTAAGGAATTGAAAGGTTCAAGTAATTACAAAATTGTATTAATTTCGTTTCATTTCTGCATTTACGTAAATGAATATTCTGGTTTTTATTGAACTAAAATCAGTCAATTTATTTAAAAGGTGAAAATGTACTTTTCATTTTGTCATGAGGTAAATTAAGTTTATAAACAAAACTCTGAATACTGAATTGACGACTATTTATATTCGAAAACATCGTCGATTGCAGTAAATTAATTTAATTTAATCCTCTTTTGAACGTATGAATATCACGAAGGCGATTTAAAAATCTGTGCAACTTAATGAATACTACATATATAATAAATAACTAAAAAAATACTCATACGTTATAAATATACCCATAAATAAAAAATACTCATACGTTTTTATCAAATAATAATTGCCTCATCAGCACTCCATTTCATTTGCAGCATTTACGTTACAATAAAAAGTAGCTTCATGATAGGCTATTTATTGTTGATCGGAAAAGAGTAACTTTGATGAATTAATTAATTTGCCCGCAGCGGCAGTTTATTGTTTAAAGTTAATCCGCGAGATCCGGCTCATTGTGCGGACAACAAAGGTTTCGGAAACAGGTGATTCAACGTTCCAATCGATCTTTGCCGGGACTTTGTAATCGGCGCTGGTTTTGTCTTCAATCTTGGTTAGTAAGCCTTTCAAAAAGTGTGATATTTTTATAGTGAAAAATAGGATGGATGGATTATTATCGATTAGTAACGTTTAACGGTATCTTAGTATTTTTTGTGCAAGAATACAAAAATATTAACTCAAACTCAAACTTAAGCGTTTATGTGGGGTTGCCTCTTTTGATACCTACTTCTGATATGTCGTGATGCTGATACCTTATTGCGTACGTTATTTGGACGACCTCCGTGGTGTAGTGGCTTAGCCCGCTGGGTTACAAAGCGTTGCCGCTCCGAGATCACGGGTTCGATTCCCGGTAGGGTCAATCTAGAAATCAGAACTTTTTACATTGTCCTGGGTCTGGGTGTTGCTGTATTGATGTTTCTGATTGCCATAACACAAGTGCATTAGCTACTTAGTTTAGGTTCAGAGCAATGTATGTGATCGGTGTCCAAGATTTATCCAATAGTACAATATTAAGGGATTATTTCACCATCGACAAATAAGCAATAATCAACGAATAGTTAAATAAGCAACGTCATTTCGTATAAAGTATTAGATAACGCTAATAAGAGCATTGTGGAACAGAACGTAAGTATAAAGGCCGATCCGCAGACAACAGTGCCCGCACAGTGCCGACACGTACCGATCAGTAAAAGGTGTCTATCAGTGTCAGTGTAAAATAATATTGTAGCAATCATTTTGTACGACGCTATCCGCACTCGTCAGTGACAGTGATCACTGAACGTCGGCAGTTATATGCCAGCACTGGTGTTTTCGTAGAGGCCTTTTGACGACCCGTCTGGTGTAGTGGTCGAGAAATCGCCTACTACGCAGCGGGTTGCGGGTTCGATCCCCGCACAATGCAAACATTTGTGTGCATGAACATGTCTGTTTGTATTGGTCTGGGTGTTTTCTATGTATATCATGTATGTATTTACAAACAAAAAGTATTTAAGTATTATATCCGTTGTCTGGCACCCATAACACAAGCTTTGAGTAGCTTACTTTGGGGCTAGATGGCGATGTGTGGGAATGTCCAAAGGATATTTATTTGGACAGAAGTGATAAAAAAAAAGATGTATGTAACAATGCATGTGACGCGAATGATGTTAGTTTAACACGTATTACTTGGCAGCAATTTTGCTTACGTTACTTTATACACGTTTAAATAACAAAACGCATCAATGGCAGTTCAGTTTCCCGGGCGAACAAAAAAGTACCAGTCAAGATGAAATCAATTATGGAGCGAACATTGGAGAACTCTTGCCTGCGTTTACGTCGCACAAAGAAAAAGCTTTTTAACGTTTGACAGAGAACGAAAGCCATTTTATTTTGATATAATAAATCAAATTTTCTCTTGTAACATCATTCGGTTTGAATCTTTTCATCCAATATGCTGAATAATTTATCTTTTGTCGTATACGTTTTAATTTCGATTGTAGTAGTTGTTTTTTTGTAATTTTAGGGCTGGCTTCGTGATCGATAGTTAATTCAACTATGGTTAAAGTCGTTATAGTTAGGGAGGCGAGGTAGCTAAATGGCGTAATTCAACGGCGCCGTCGAGACCTATCAAAATCGAAAGATAAAATAATTTCGAAAAGAAAAGCTCGTATGGTAAAAAACATTTTAGCGGTGGGTTTGGCGTGTACGGTTTTTCAAAAATGTAAAAAAAAACAGTTACTTGGGCATTCTCGAGCGCGTCAGATATTCATACTACGTATGCCCCAAGTGCCTCTGATAACAACGGTATACTAATCTGCCGGTTTGCGTGGTGGGGGTAGGCATATAAAGTAGTCAAAAATGCAAAAAAAATAAAAATACTCGAGCGCGTCAGATTTTCGGAAGGGGTGTTAAGTAGGCCCCAAGGAAGCTCCCTTTAAAAAAACTGACGATTTTGGCGTGACCATAAGTTACGATGAATTTTTGAAAATGCAAAAAAAAATAGTTTTTTTGAAATACTCGAGCGCGTCAGATTTTCATAGGGGAGGTTCATCTCGGTATCCTGAAAGCATATTTTTTTAATCTGACAAAAATATTGGTGGGTTCTCTTAATCTGACCGAAAAGGTTTTTTGGTTACTTTTTTTTTCCTTTCTTCTTTCTTTTTAATAATTCTTCACTTCGTTTTGCTGACGGTACGTCCAGAAAACAATTTGAGGATCAACAGGCTATTAAATAATATACATACATGAAACTGTACATGTTAATAATACTTTTGTATACAGATACGCGTAACCTTTTCCAAGTCCACGAAAATTGTCGAGAAGCTTTAGAAAAAAAAAATTTTGAGATAAAAGTAACATAATTTAATCATCGTTATTTCATATCATTTTTTTTAACACCCTCAGTTTTCAAGATATACTCAAAAACCCGGGAGTTTGAGTTTTTATGAAGCTTCAAGTCAAAAAGTTTTAACTTTGGACAAAAATGTAATGAGACCTTTTTTGTGTAAAATAAAATTACCTTTTTTGTTTATTTAAACTTTTTTTTTGTAAAATGTATCGTTCGCGACTTATATGCCGCAACGCGTTTTTCGGAAGACGAAATGGCTCCTCAACACTCCTGGTCATGCGGAAACCGGCTGATTTTGTATTTTTAGTACGTTTTAGATTATATTCTTCAAAATAAAAAAAATAAAAATCGCGCTCGAGAATGCCGAATTAACGTTTTTTTTTTACAAGTTCGCGACCCTATAACTCGGCGGCGTCAAGGACTTATCGTCAGATTAGTTAAATTTAGTCTTAAAACACTAAAATCAACCCCTAATATCTTAATCTGACGCGCTCGAGTATTACAGACTATCGATTTTTTTTTACTAATCTGATCGTCTATCCTAGGCGCGCGTCACTACATATAGAGCTAAATACTTTAGAAGGTTGTTCTATTAGGTCCAAGGTATCTCTCATATCTTAAACTGCCACGCTCGAGTATTACCGAAAATTCCCCTATTCGCCTCCCTAACTATTACCATTATACGCGCGCTTTGTGCGATTGTGTGCGCTTTGAAAAAAATAACCTTGTTCATTAAAGTACCCAATCTGTAAAATGAGGGTATCTTTTGTTCAAAACATGCCCCGTCGTACTATTCAACCGTTGGTAACAGCTTTTAACCATTACTAGCTGTGCTTGCGACTTCGTCCGCGTGGAATAGTGACTTTGGGTAGATATTTTAATTGCTTAGGCTAATTATTTTACAAATAAGATATACCGCGAATATGTTGCAGATATATTCTCAAATAATAGCATTCAGTTTGAGACGGATGGACGTTGTAGACGTGACTGACTGCCGAGAAAGCTGAGTCCTTTTTCTAGGCATTCTACTAATTAATTCAGTAGGTACTTTTTTATTAAGAAATATAATTTGGTAGGTAATTTAAAAATGGTGAGAAGATAAACAAAACTTAACAATTTTGTCATAAAAAATTTCCAAAACGTCAAAGCTTTGTAGAGATACAGCAAAACAATACCCAATTACATTGAAATTAAATTTTGCATTAAGATTGGTAAATATAAATTAAGTCAACCAAGCATTAAGCATTAACCTAATGTAATCAATCTCTTTACAGAGAATAAGAAGAACAATATCAAATCAAATTACCTATTACAAAATCAAATTATAAATGCACATTTAGATTAAATACCTACCTCCTACCTACTTTAAATGGTACTTATTACTAAGTCAAGAAAACCTTTAATTACATGCTGAGATGAGCTATCGCAGTAACTTATACCTGCATAAATCAGAAGAAAGAATAACAAAAGTAATTACCTACTAAATCTATTAAACTTAATAATTAATAGATGCATTCAAAATTAAAACCTACTCAGTGGCGAAAAGAAAACTTGAATTTGCATAAATCTGAAGAAAGAATTTTAACCAAAAGTATTACTGAATCTACCTTATAGAAAATATCTGCAATCAATATAATGAGCTCGAATCCTTTATTACTCAGTAGCGAAAGGAAAATTATATTTTACGCGCTGAAATCACTCGAAGTATCGCAAAAAAAACAGTTGCGCGGGACAACCTTTCCGTAGGGAGCCGACTAAATTAATCTAATATGTATCTAATTAATCTAGTATAAGGAAAAAATTTCAACGCAAAACACATATTTTAATGTAAGTGAGAAGCCACCAACCATACTTAACGCAAGCTCGCGTTTTAAGTACTTAAGCTGCGAGTATTATTTTGATGTGGAGTTATTTCAAAACTGTGATAGCTTCTAAGATATTTATTGAAATCAAATGATGTGAACTTTGTTCAAAATAAAATGCTCGCGATGATGAATGTATTAATTTTGATAAGAATCAATACCCGTGTGTATAAAACACCTTAAAAAATAATGTTCGAATAAAAATAGTAAAATATTTTAACGCAAAACATACGCAGTTTTATTGTAACTAAGATTGCTGGCCATATCAATTAGCGCAAGCGCACGTTGTACTTAAGCTGCAAACATTACTTTGGTGCGGAGTTATGTTAAAACTGTGATAGCTCCTAAGATATTTATTGAAATCAAATGATATAAAGGACAACTTTGTTCTTAATGAAATGCTCGTGATGATGAATCTATTTATTTTGATAAGAATAAATACCTGTGTGTATAATACACCTCTAAAAATAGTGCATTATTTTTTACAAATTTATTAACATAAAAAAGGTTGTAGTAAGTCAACCATAAAAGATAGACATATGCTGTTGCGGATTTGAACAATCCTGTTACATGATTTTTGTGTAACTTAAGCGGTTTCCGCAGCGTACGCAGCGGAAGCTCTCAAAAGGAATATCGTTCTCCCGTTTGTTTTCGCAACATTATTCATTGCTGCTGTGGTCTTATGAGTTGTCTCTTTATGTTATATAGCCTAAAACCTTCCTCGAGAAATGGACTATGCAAAAATATTTTTTCAAATCGAACTAGTAGTTTCTGAGATTAGCAGGTTCAAACAAACAAACTCTTCAGCTTTATAATATTAGTATAGATTCAAAACCAGTCCTAAATTTCTCAGAATAACATAAATTAACAGTTATGTGTCGAACACTCGTAAAGTAGGTACATGCCTATATCAGTTCTGTAAACGAGGCTAAGATATAGTTAAATTGAGTTGAAAACAGCAGAGATCTATTGAAAGCTTTTCAGACATGTAATACCTTTGGTATTGAATCCAAAATGGGTTTATCGGCAAAAAACGTTAAGGCAAAATTATTCGTCACATGGTGAACTGAACATGAGAACATAATATTCTAGAAAAGTGTTCGATTCTTTATCATTTCATATTTACTTCTTAGTTTTTAGCGACACTTCAACATTTTTCAGCTAATAGTAGAGTACATATGTTCTTATTACCTAAAGGAGATAATATCATATTCGGATATTAGCTGCAGTGGAAATCCATATCTATGCTTAATATTACAAAGCTGAAAAGATTGTTTGAACGCGCTTATCTCAGGAACTACTGAACTGATTTGAAAAGTTTTGTTGGATAGCGTACTTATCCAGAAATGCTTAAGGCTATAAAACATCACGATGCGACGGGAGGGGGGCGAGCAAACATAAAAGCGGATGCAGTGGCGGTGGACCGCTTGTGTCATCTATACATTATACATAAAGCCAATTCAAACATATGATGTTATTTTAGGAGGTAACTTCTTATTGTAGTAAGAAGTCAGTAAAATTATAAATAGCAAACCAAAGGTTGCTTTTGTTTGACATCTTAATGTAGTTTCTATTTCAGCGAGTTGATGAATTCGAAAATGATTAGAAAATGTCACTCCTAATAGTTTCATTTTATCTTTAATTTTAAACATAAAGAAACTTAAAGTAGTTTATTTTTTTATTTACCTGAAAAGCTCGCTAAGAAAGTTTGTTACACCGTTAATTTGCTCGAAGAGTAAAACCTTAGTAGGTATTTATCTTTGTGTTTGTTGAAATGTAATTAAAAATAATGTGGTTAGTGCTAGCCCCCAGGATTGTTAGTTAGATAAAGTTCATTTAGCTCTTGTCCAAGAAGGGGGGTTCATCATGTGTTGTCCGGATTTAAGGACACGCGTAAACCAAGCATTTGTGAAGCGTTTTTTTTGTATGATTTTGCTGAATTCCTTAAGGCATCAGAAATGGTTTTGCGATACGTATCTTAGTTAGTTATTTTAAGTAAGTTCTGTACGTTTTGGTATTTAATAGGACTTTAACCTCTTTGATGTTCTTACTGACGTCATTAGATCCTATTTTTCTCCAGAAAGGAAAAATATTTTTTCTTGTGAAAAGTTAATCAAGCTTTTAAAAACTATAAGCACTCAATTCATAAACTTTCAAGCTATAAATTGTCACAAAGAAAAGCTCAGTCTACGAGTACAAGTGCTGTTAGCGCGCTGTAGATGTTTTTAAATTCACATAGTCCCTAAAATTCGAGATAAAGCTTAGAAATTACTGAAGAAATTACTTCCTATTGAACGTTTTACCTTGCAGCATGTAGAAGCTTTAAAATATTTTTATCGTTAAAGCTTATTCTATAAGCGCTTAAAATATAAACGCTTTACCTGTAAAGCGCTGTAGAAGCCCTTAATTTCGCTCAGCGCCTTACAAGCTGCCGTGGCGCTAAGCCGCCGCCAACTTCAGCGCAAAAAGAATATTAACAAGTGACTGCACAGCAGGATTACAATGCTTCTGACTTTCTTAAAGAAGCTTTTGAGGAAAATTTGTAAACAGACTTGCATAGCATACACGTTTAAAGGACGATTAGTTAAGTGTAGCGTTTCAATAAATTAGAGTACAATATATACTTAATATAGAACATATTTACGTTACTTAAATAGAAAAGAATGCCTTATCTACCATTATTTTCTCATTAAAATAGACATTTGATTTATTATCATGTTGTCTTAAGTAAAGAAGTATTAATTTTTATTGAGAAGGTTAAACTTCCGAAAAATAGCTACTTACATTAGGAGACATTTTCTTTTTATGTAGGTATTCATTTCACATTTAACACTTGTATCGCGTGTTATTTATTTATTATTTTATACGAGTAAGTAAGCGCTTCTGATTCAGGAAAAGGACGTAAATAAGTTCATAATCGAATAATGTTTGATATAGGTTCAAGATTCTCTCACCAATTGTTTTTTGAAAAACCAGTGATCACTAATAAATAAATAACCTAATGACCTGGGTCAGATTTTTTATTTGTAGGTTGATAATAACTTACTAATGAAAAATCTGACTCAGGCTCGTTTTGAAATTCTAGTTTAAAGTTTTTTGTTTTATTTACCATTATCAAGAGGAAATTTACAATGTTCGGTAACAAGAAACTAGGCAAATTTTAGTAGGTACTTTGCTCTCAAATAACATGACTGAAGCGAATGTTTCGAATATTGAATGTTGTTGAACTGGTTGAATTGGCCACTCTTAAATCTGAAAATAAACGTTAATAGTTTTTTTTTAATTAAGAAAAAAATGAGACAGCACTAGACATCAAAACTTTTATCTCTGTCAGTGACACATAATATTTAGCAAATGTTTGATAATACCCATTGGCCCAGCGATTTATATTGTCGAGTGATAACAGGGAGATACCACTAGGTACAGGCTATCTTTTTTCATTTTTTAACAGTACGTATAAAAATAAACTTAAAAAAAAATTAAAAACTGACTTCAAAACCAAAATGCACCAAAAAGTCTTAAGTAATCTCTTGACCATTGAAAGGAAAGGAATCCATTTTGTGGTGCTGTGATAGATGTTGCTTGATAGTCAAAGTGATGGCACCGACTCCAAAAAGAAATTATTTGCCTAAAATGGATTCCTTTTCTTTCAATGGTCAAGAGATTATTTAAGACTTTTTAGTGCATTTTGGTTTTGAAGTCGGTTTTTACTTTTTTTTTAGTTTATTTTATTTTTTCATTTTTAGAGATTACACACTGAACTCCTAAGCGTTAAGGAGTTCCACCATCAGCTCAGCTCCTCATGATGTTGACTACCAGACGTAACATTAAGATTGTAGTAAAAAAACACAGTACGTGCCTTTAAAATTTAAGGGTTTCCCTCGATTACACCAAGATCTCAACATCAGATCCCAAATTGGCAACAATGGGACCAACTAGAAGGTATATATCCTCTAAGTATGAGGTATGAGGTAACATAGATACAAAAAAAAATTGTCGAATTGATAACCTCCTTCTTTTTTGAAGTCGGTTGAAAATCGATCAAACACTTCGAGAAAAGGAAGGTACCTATTTAGTGTGCCTTTGAACTTTGCTTGGCACGGATTTGGTTGGGCTCCCCTACCATGATCCCAGATTTAACAATACATTTTAGCCATTTATTTATAAAATATTAATAAAATTGTGGAAGTAAGAACAAGCTATAATA
Source organism: Pyrausta purpuralis (assembly GCA_963924145.1). Lineage (NCBI taxonomy): Eukaryota > Metazoa > Arthropoda > Insecta > Lepidoptera > Crambidae > Pyrausta > Pyrausta purpuralis. The sequence continues at coordinate 14,213,086 of OZ001654.1, forward strand.
AAAATAAAATGGACAAGACTTCTGAAGAGTAACACTTGAATCCGAGTTATAAAAATAAATAACAATATACGCCAAGTAAATCCGTAAATTGTTATAATTTGCACTTATTTTTTTTCAAAAAGAATTGGATCCCACCAAAAACATTTTCATGTTAAATGTTGCCAGAAGCCGAGATCGTTTTGCTTTCAGTGTCAAAAAGTTATGAGATCTCATGTAGAGCCAAGTTAGTAACTACGCGTCCTAACGCTACCCACAAACCTACTTCAAAATCTTATTACACTCTACCAGTATTCAAAATATAGTTGTTTGGTCATTGCTATTGGATCACAAGAAAAGTTATAAATATTGTATATTTTTTTTAACAAAACACCCATTAGAAGCAAACAAAATGGCCGAACACATAATATTGACTAAAAAGTAGAGTTTGGAAATGTTTTAAAGTAGATTTGTGATTAAAGTTAACGCGTAGGGTTAGAAGCTTGGCTCTACATGAGATCTCATAACTTTTTGACACTGAAAGGAATACGACCACAGCATTCTCTGAAAATATTATTGTCGAGTTAAAGTTATCTAAGGATATGTTTGTAGTGTTCCAAGTGTATTTATTGTTTAGTATCTCTACACTGATTGATATATACGTGGCAAAGCCAAAGCTTACACGGTTCAGCCGATTCCAAGAATTTGAAGAAAGTTTCCGAAATTTCATGAATCTGTTCTACTTTTTTTTCGGGTACGCTTTTGAGACGTCAAATTCAAATGTGAAGTGTTCCTTTTGTTTAAATAAAATGAATAGGCTCAGTTTTAGTACCTAATTCTTGAATTTAAGAACTTCTTTAGTTCATTAAGTCTGTCTATCTATATTAATATTTTAAAGCTGAAGAGTTTGTTTGTTTGAACGCGGTAATCTCAGGAACTACTGGACCGATTTTTTTTTTTTGTTGGATAGCTTATTTGTCAAGGAAGGCTTTAAGATAAAACATCACGCTGCGACGGGAGGGGAGGGAAAGAACTCAAAACACGCGGCCGAAGTCACGGGGGACCGCTATTCTGTTTAATATTGCATGTGGTGTTTACCAGTAAATCGTTTCAGTATTTCTTTTTAAAAGAAATAATATAAGTGTAGTTTAATTCTTCTTTTGGTTCATGAAACTGTTGGTAAACCAAAAAAAATAAATGTTAATGGTTATGAATTAAGTACTGTTGACACGAGAAATCACATCTTAAGTAACCAACTGAGTGTGATTGCACTATTTACGAGAGTACCAAAAAGTTCCTTCACTTTTAATAGCATAATTATTAGGCAGGTTTACAATATTTCTTCAACGAAATGGTATTTCTAAAACGCTAGGCACTTACGCTGCTAAAAGGACTAAGAATTTTGCATGAGCTCTATTTTACATGAGTTCATGTTTAACCCCTGCTTCATACCTCAGCGAGTCTCATAGGTCACTCAGGGCCGGACATGAAACCAGCAATTTCAAAGAGTCAAAGGCCCTACTCTGTGATACATGTTCGTCATTCTTAACGTTGACGATTTGCTTTAACATAATAGCATGAATGAGGGATTTCAATGTGTCTTGATACTCTTTTGTAAACAGATAGCCAAACATTTTGACCTACATTTCTGTTGAGGGTAAGGAAATAGACTTTGTCGTAGAAGGTTTTTTTCTTAACAGTTGCTTTGTACTTTTTCCAGACAGTAAAATATTATAGGCTGACACTGGTCGGATATAATCACACACATACACACACGCACACACACATACACACACGCGCGCACACACACACACACACACACACACACACACACACACACACACACACACACACATACACACACACTCAGAAGACTCATCGGACAACATGCGTCACACAGATAAATTCACCAAACGTGCTGCAGCTAAATCACTTTATTCACGTCTCTGTTTAAGTACCTTTGATTGTGCTTATTATTTTTCTCAATTGTAACATATCTTCTACCATGTTTACTTTTAATTAGTTTCAATAGTATTAGCTAACCGTAAGGGAAGTTGCTAGTTATTCCCAATACAAGTGTCTTAGACTACTTAAAGGGAAAACTCAACAAATATGTGCAACATTACTATTTGAAATAAAGAAATTTTTATTTTATTTTTTTATTTTATTTTCCCATCATCAGGTAAGACTGGTAAAATAATGTTTGACTATTCTATAATCCAAAATGTGAAACTTTACCCTGCCCTTTATTCGTCGGGGGCTAAAAAGAACTGCGCAGTCATAAGAGTAATCTAAAGGGTCTTGATTGCCCTTCGTGCAAAACAATAGGCAATTTTATTGCGTAAATTGGAGATTAAATAGATGAGTGAAGAGTCCACAGTGATGTCTTACACCGAAATAACAGTCTGTTCATAAATAGTCAAACTCTTTTAGAGTAGGACAACGGGGGCGTGCGGACACGCGGCTCCGCGCGGCCTCAGTCAATCGGAATTTAATTTTTCGCACGGAGCCCTGCGAGCCTCCGTCTTGCAGCATTCTATTGCACGCTTACTATTGAATACTGATTTTTTCACTCCTCGACCGGCTTCAAAGGACGGTCTCATTTAATAAAAGTTCAGTCGAACAGAATCTGGTTACCGATAGCGTATTGCCACAATGTGTAAATTATTTGTATAGAGATGTACTTACTTATAATGTCAAATGGTCTTTACAATATTAAGCACAGAAGGTCGAAAAAAAGAGTACGCATTTACGCATTAACTTGTTAAAGTTAATGCGTAAATGGGGATCGAACCCGGGTGGGGCCAAAAATATGTAAGTACCTGGGTTTTTCTGTTTCACCGCCGTGCCTCGGAAAGCACGTAAAGCCGTAGGTCCTGCGCCTGATAGCGCTCCGTCGTCTCCGGTCGTGTCAGATTTCTTCCCACCGGGCTATGTGAGTGATAGGAATAGTAAATGCACCTGTGTTTGCGCATACACTTGTGCACTCTTCCGCTCAGTTGGCTAGCCGTTTAGACTGGCCACCGTATTTGAAATCGGCTATAATAAAGTCGTTCATATAATGCGTAGGTACAACGGTGAATAGATTAATATTATTATTTGACGTTATAGGTATCCCGATACACCTACGCCTAATTTATAATGTTGTAAAACAGGCAAGAAAACTAATCTGAAAATAAATTAAATATCCAACTTTTCTCGTTTAATAGGTTTGTTATGGAGGATAAATAGTTAATTACTTACTTCCAAATAAACTGTGTCAAGGCAAATTAGACAAAGGATCACTGTTTCTCAAAAGCTGAAACTTTAAATAGAAACGTTAAGCGTCTAATCTTATCGATGCAACCTCTTAGCATTTCTCCAAGTCGGGGTGAAAGTCTTTTATTTTAATCAGCGGGATTAAATTGAGATGCGTGCCAAGTCGGATTTTAGAATAATTTTCAATTTTTTTTAACGAATTTTTTTAGCTGACTATATTTAAAAGTCTACTAACCTTTTCAAACAGGTTTAGACTAACTTTCATCGAGCCATAAGAATGAACGCTTTTATATTTGATAAATCGTATATTATACCTTTATTTCTTGAATAACAAAATTGGAGAAGTCTAAACCTAAGAGCTGTACACAGAACACTATAAACACGACTTACAGATTTCGGACAATTCATCCAAGTTGTAGACCCAATAAAAGTCTTACATATTTTTTTAAATTAATCATTCATTAAAAGACTACTTGCACAATTAATTATTTTCAAATATGGGATAAATATAGGGAAATGCATTCCCTGCCAGTCATACCTTTAGTTCGTGCAGGGAGATCAATGTCTGTCATCATAGGCTCAGTTGCGTGATCGATAGTTAACTCAACGAATGGCTTAATTTCGTTACTAGTGGTTGAACATTAAAGATTGTTTGCGCGTTGAAGAAAAAATATCAAACAAATAGTCATTAAAATAGCCTACCGTGGTCATGAGGTTAAGGTGTATTTCCTTTAAAACACGCGCAATCGTAAATATTCGCTGGTAACGACATTTAATCATTAGTTGACTAAAAAATATATACCTGTGTTTTACTGTTCAGTAATTATTAGGGAAGCCCGGAGTTTGGATGGCACGGGGGTGAAACACCGCCAAGGTGTTTCACCCCCGTGCCTCGAAAAAGCATGTAAAGCCGTTGGTCCTGCGCCTGATCTCTCTCCAGTCGTTTCAAATTGCTGTCCCATCGGACTATGAGAGTGAAAGGAATAGAGAGTGCACATGTGCATATTGAACATATTTAATATGTTCCACGCGACTGCGTCACACACAGTGGCCAGTCACACCGAATAATCGACTGGTTATTCGTTGTGACTGGCCACCGTAGTCGAAATCGGCTAGGGGGACTAAGTATTATTAGTTGACTTAGATATACATATATCACGCTCGATCACGCAACTGGGCCTTAGACCCTTTATTCACTGCGACTTTAAGCAACGATGCAGTCGCGATAAGGCGCGTTGGCATCGATACAGTCGCAATGCAGAAGCTGGAAATTGACAAATTATGTACTGACTTTTAGCGACTGCATCGATACTAACGCGCGTAAGCATCGATGTAGTCGTGCTTCTGCATCGATGCTAACGCGCGACTGATCGATGCTTAATTAAATATGTTCATTGCGTCCAGTCGTGATGCTGAAGCGCGTTTACCAAACGCGCGACTGCATCGATGCAAAAAACGCAGTGTATAAGGGTTCTTAGAGACATTCAACGACCAATAATTTGCATGTATGACTAAAACCGAAATTAGAAAGTTAGTTGATCAAGCTAATTTGAATGGGACTTTACGAAGTTAGACGAGTACTTCATCAGTTGACTGTGGACACGCCCGCCGTGTGCACAGTGCAGCAAGCAGCTACTCCGCTTGCAAGAGATAACCACTGTCCAAGTTTTGTTTAACTCGCAGCCAACTCACGGGAAATCGTGCCTTGGATAAAATTACTTAAACCGGGATTTCGTGCTCCAAAATACACATGTTCTGTTTGAATTATGTTCAAATACCAAGCCAGAAATGAAACTAAAACGCGGTATGTTTGCAAGTTTCGAGGCAGATTAAATTATGGGGGAATTTCAATTCTATTTGTATGTTAATGATTTTGTTGGAAATGGATTATAATTGAGTAGGAAAATTCTTGCCGAGTTACGTAAGTTTATATTTGTTAGTCGACGGATTTCTCGAAACAGAAAAGTGATATAGAGATGTTTTTTAGCTCACTCAGATGTTTCTATCAAAATTGGTTTAGTTTTTAGATAAAAATAAATAATAATATATTTTTTTAGAAAGACTTAAAATCAAGAAACTAAATATTATGAAATTATAACACTGAGACTTCTTTAAGACTTTTATTCTTCGAACAGGGTACAACTTCGGATACAATCTCTTCAACTTGATGCCGCAAACCAACTGAACCGCTGGACTCCGCGTTCTCCCCGAATAGAAAAATCCCCTCCAAAAATATATCGGTGTTGCCAGTATATAAAGTTAAATGTAACTGTTATAATTATCAATTAGAATGAATTATAGCAGGTATTTTGTTGAAAATTACGACATAAATATATTTTTTAAAAATTAGCGCCTTAATTTTTTTTAACCGACTTCAAAAAAGGAGGAGGTTATCAATTCGACTGTATGTTTTTTTTATCATTAAAAATTTTTACACCTACTTAGAGGGTATACCTTCTAGTTGGTCCCATTTTTCCCATTTTGGTATCTGATGATGGGGGATCTTGGTGTATTCGAGGGAAACCCTCAAATTTTAAAGGCACGTATAGTGTTTCTTTACTAGAAACTTAATGTTGACGTGTTGTTACGTCTGATAGTCAACATTTTGTGGGGCTGAGCTGATGGTGGAACTCCTTAACGCCTAGGAGTTCAGTAATTATAATGACGAAACTTATGATAGGTAATTTGTAGCTTCGTAAAAAATAGAATCATAAGGTGCAACTCCCCCCCCCCCCTTATGTAATCACTAAAAATAAAGAAATAAAATAAACTTTAAAAAAAAGTAAAAACCGACTTCAAAACCAAAATGCACTAAAAAGTCTTAAATAAACTCTTCACCATTGAAAGGAAAGGAATCCGTTTTAGGCAAACAATTTCTTTTTGGAGTCGGTGCCATCACTTTGACCATCAAGCATCAACTATCACAGCACCGACTCCAAAAAGAAATTGTTTGCCTAAAACGGATTCCTTTCCTTTCAATGGTGAAGAGTTTATTTAAGACTTTTTAGTGCATTTTGGTTTTGAAGACGGTTTTTACTTTATTTTAAAGTTTATTTTTTAACGTACAACACAATAGTAGTTGCACATCATGAACCGACTCAAAATTAATTTATTTTTCCTAAACCTAAGATAAATGTAAGTCTGTTATTTGAAGGTTGTTAATTTATTCTTATCATCAATGAATTTTCCCATGCTTTTGTGATCGTGGCAATATTATGTCAATCGCAGAGCTGTTTTTGGCAAACACTCGCCTTGGCAGGACATTCTACAAGAAACACAAGCATATGGTTTTGTAAATCAGTGTCCCATCTACCAGAAATTTCAAGTAACCACCAAAAATTAGGTTATGCAAATTTGAACCTATTGAACCAAGTAGTATAGTTACTCACTAAAGATAACTGAGATTGATGGCTTTTCCGTCTAAAGTGTTTTGAGGGAGGTCAGTTGGGATTAGTTAGTGGAACAAAATGTTACAAACTTTTTTTTATTGTAGTATTAGGAAGTTTTGCAAAATAATGTAGTTTTGGTACCTGGGCATCAGTGCTCGCGTTTGTCGAAGTGTTTTAGTGAGGTGATTCGATTACGGGTTGCATTAACCGAAAAAAAAAAACAAGTAATACCAGTATGCGTATAAAATATATATTTTTTGCTTAAATTTTGTCTAAAATAAGTCGTAACTTAATATTAACGTATTTTATCTACATCTTTAATTAATTTAAATAACATTTGTTTGTTTTTGAGTTTTATTATAATATTTTTGTCAATCAATAAAAAAACAACACAAATTTTAGGTATATAAGGTATATACGCAGTCTGGAAATAAATACTGTTACAATTATAATTAAGAAAAATATTACATTTGAATTTGGAATCTGTCATTTTTATTTAAGTATTATATCCGTTGTCTGGCACCCATAACACAAGCTTTGAGTAGCTTACTTTGGGGCTAGTTGGCGATGTGTGGGAATGTCCAAAGGATATTTATTTATTCGTGTACCGGGCTATCAATAGGTACAATGAGAACTTCTCTGTTTGTGGCAGAAAAAGATCTGGCCGTCCACGTAGTGTTCGTACGAAAAAAGTAGTCCAACCAGCAAGGGAAAGAATACGCAGAAATCCTGTCCGAAAGCAAAACATTTTATCTCGGGAGATGAAGATAGCACCCAGAACCATGTCGCGTATTTTAAAAGATGACTTAGTCAAAAGATGCCTTTGGTCATTTTTTAACTGATAATTTATAAAAAAATAGGGTGGTAAAATCGAAAAAACTACTGAAGCGGTACGCAAAGGGAGGTCACAGAAAAATTTTGTTTACGGATGAGAAAATCTTTACAATTGAGCAACATTTTAACAAATAAAATGACCGTATTTATACTCAAACCTGTAAGGAAGCTTCCTAATTAGTCGGCAGAGTGCAACGTGGGCGTTACCCGACTTCAGTGATGGCTTGGTGGGGTGTTAGCTATGAAGGCTGAGCCATATTTTTGTGAAAAAGGTATCAAAACATCAGCACAAGTGTATCAAGATAACATTCTTGAGAAGGTAGTTAAGCCCCTTAACAACATCATGTTCAACAACTAAGCATGGTCTTTCCAACAAGACTCGGCGCCGAGTCATAAAGCTCGGTCCACGCAGTCTTGGTTAGAAGCGAACGTTTCGGACTTCATCAGAGCTGAAGACTGGCCGTCGTCTAGTCCCGGTCTTAATCCGCTGGATTATGATTAATGGTCAGTTTTAGAGAGTACGGCTTGCTCTAAACTCTATGATAATTTGGAGTCCCTAAAACACTCCATACGATTGGCAGTGAAGAATTTTCCCATGGTAAGAGGGCGTGCTTCTATTGATAACTGGCCTCAACGTTTAAAGGACTGTATTGCAGCCAAAGGAGACCATTTCGAATAAGCTTTTTATATTTTAAATTGTTTTATATTTACGTATAAAACTAACACACTGTAAAAGTAATAAATATTCTTTGCATTTTTTTTGTGACAATATTTATGGCAAGAGTAGGTATTAAGCGTTTTTTGAGTGCTACCCAGTGTTTGACAGGTAAAGTCGAGACTTGCCCCATTGAGCACTGTAATGTAACACAGTGTAGTTTAAACAAACTTGATTTAATTAACTTCAGAGCCACTGCAAGCTGTTTACTTGCTTAGTTTAACCCTTTTCCTCCTGCCTATTTACATTTATGATTCAGTCCAATAAATGGGCTTGATGTGGTAATTAACAAGCTATTTCAATAATTCTTTTGTTTAACAGAAATGGGTAAAAGTTGTACAAATAATAATATTTTATATTTCTTAGTATCTAGTACCTAGTTGAAATAAAGAAAAAGGCTACTGTTATAAAGATGTAATAAGAAACCAAACAGCACGGGCGGGACTTGAACCAGCAACCTCTTGGCTGACCGGGCCAAACGCTCTTACCAATTGAGCTACCGCGCTGTCAGTCCGACCTTGCAAAATTAGTGGTCTCTTATGGATACGTCATTGCGTGACGCTTAGAGCCATCTAGCCGTCTGTTTATGAAACAGTGGGCCGAAGCAGTTATTCTTTACTGCTTGGGCACTTTACCGTTTCCGAACTCCAGTGGGCACTGGAGTTCGGAAACTTATAAATATTCTCATCATCGAAATTCAGCTGACCAACGTACTCTTCACCATATAGGTACCTTGGATTATGCCAGTTCGTTATCTCAATTGTATGCCGGCAAAACTGTCATGATGAAACTTGAGCGTGCCGAATGTAAAGTTCTTACAGTAGGAAACTTTCCATTCTTCGATCGATACCGTTACCACGAGTTTACGGCGGTTTTACTGACTAGCGACAACGTAAAAAAAAGACAATGGAAAAATGCAAAGTGCCTCTAGCGGTCACTTGCAGAACTAAAAATTTCCATACACTTTATTTTACATCGTCACTGGCGGGTAAAACCGCCGTAAACTCACGGTAGCGGTACGGTTCTGCGTCGACACCAAACACTGTCCGGGAGTGTAAGGTTTGATTCGATGCCGTATGGAATGGGCAAAAAGACAGCACAAATCCTTGGGCTCAAAACTGTATAATTTTAATAATACTGCACAATCAAACGTGTAGTAAAATAAGCTTAAATTATACATACCTTCGATTATAATGAGACTGAAAATCTTTAAATAAAAACAAACAACACATTTTTGTGCCAACACACACACACACACCACATAAATTAATCACTGTACTTTCAGGATCTATCCTAGTTAAGACGACAGAGGCTAGCCGGCATGTACCTACTGTATTTAAATACTTGTGTATTAAGATCAGAAAAAAATGAGTTCATATTTTGTTTAAAGTAAATAAATTTAAATTATTATCAGTTAGTAGGAGTGACGGACCACGTGGGTATGTGCCACTTAAGTGCGCTTGGTACTATAACCGTGGTTACTTAGTACTACCCAGAAGCCACTACAACATGATTAGATTACCGTAGAGGCTAGTATTGCGCCAAGCGCTCTAATGCAAGTGTATGCCCAAACGGGCAGACGGCTGAGCCATGGAGGACCAAGGATAATGTAATAGATTACCATCGCCGCAGCCTGCCGCGATAGGCTTTGATACATTTATTGTGGATGGCCTCACACCCAACATTGCTTGCGAACGGTGATCGTAAGCGCTCAAACCCGATCGATTTACATTCCCACATAGATTAGATCAACGTTTTCGTAGACATAGCAAGGAGACTGGCTCTATCAAGATTTTGGCTAAGCGACGAAAAAGGTATCTAATATTTACTATGTTCATGCCTACCCACATATGAAATACGTATTTTCGTATAACTGACCTAAAAAAATGTTACAAAACTCGTATTTTTCAATAAGGCATCAACACACTCCAAAATGGAAACGCAGCAGAAATATATTTGAACTGAACCAAGCGACAGACTTTAAATAGGTACCTACATAAGTGTATTTTTAAAACTTTCTTGAGCCATCCATGATAGAACAGTCTCTTCGTTTCTTTAGTTTTGGTCTACTATTGTTTCAAGATTAACACAAATTAAAGATCTATGAAGCAAGTAAAACATAATGAGTTTGTTTTTCTACAAAAACCTCAATGTTCCCGTATAAATATACCAGTTGGGAGCTACCAGTTAAGTGAGGCGTTTCCAGTGCTAACAGGCTTTAGCTCCAGGACTCAGATTATTTGCAAGCGCCGTACAACTTTACTAACAACACTAATTAAATCGGCTTTCATTGGTGAAGAGCTTACAACTGCTCCGTTTTACTCTTTGAGTGAGCATTGATCAACTCCATTGACGACAGTTGAGAATAAGTGTACAATGTTGTTTTTGTGTTTTATTGGAGATAGAATTAATCTCTATTTGGTATTTTAACAATAAATATGTCGTGTGGATGCTCTTTTTCATAGCACTTCACCTCATGACTGTTGGTAGTAATCTATACTAATATTATAAAGCTGAAGAGTTTGTTTGTTTGTTTGTTTGTTTGTTTGAACGCGCTAATCTCAAAAACTACTGGCCCGATTTGAAAAAAATTTTTTGCGTTGGATAGTCCATTTATCGAGGAAGGCTTGAGGCTATATAACATAAAGATACGACTCATAAGACCACAGCAGAAATGAAAAATGTTGCGAAAACGGGAGAAAGATATTCCTTTTGAGAGCTTCCGCTGCATACGCTGCGGAAACCGCTTAAGTTACACAAAAATCATGTATGACAGGATTGTTCAGCATTAAGAATTCTATAATAAAGTCCGCGACAGCATATGCCTATCTTTTATGGTTGACTTACTACAACCTTTTTTATGTTAATAAATTTGTAAAAAAATAATGCATTATTTTTAGAGGTGTATTATACACACAGGTATTTATTCTTATCAAAATAAATACATTCATCATCACGAGCATTTCATTTAGAACCAAGTTGCCCTTTTTATAATTTGATTTCAATAAAAATCTTAGGAGCTATCACAGTTTTAACATAACTCCGCACCAAAATAATGTTCGCAGCTTAAGTACAACGTGCGCTTGCGCTAATATATTATGAAGCTGAAGAGTTTGTTTGTTTGAACGCGCTTATCTCAGGAACTGCTGGACCGATTTGAAAAAATATTTCTGTGTTGGATAGCTTATTAATCGAGAAAGGCTTTAGGATATAAAACATGACGCTGCGACGGGAGGGGAGGGAGCAAACTCAAAACGCGCGGACGAAGTCGCGGGGGACCGCTAGTTATAATAATATAATAATTAGTTTCAGCAAACACAACACTCGAATACACCACTCTTGTAGTTTTTGGACTACCTTGAAAAATTAACACAAAATAAACTTTACCTCGGATCTCCGTTTCAGACTAACAATCACTAGGGTGCATGCAAACGTTCTCACGATAAAGATACTAAGCCCTAGCATAGTACCTACTAGTGTGTATGAACTAACTGAATGGTACAAGCCGGAAAAACAAGAGCCTTTCTGAACAAGTATTAAATCACCCTGACTCCAATAAGACGAACTTCTCCAAATAAATGTGATGTAACAAAAAATTTAAGAACAGTCGCCACCACATCAGGTTATATTTTTTTGTTCAAAACTATTCCTTATGACAACCGCATAAGATACCGCAGTGTTTACCTTGACGTGCTGTTGTCCGTACCTAAGTGCTATTAAATAACAATGAATGTAGTATTTCTATTATCGGGAATCTAGGAAGTCTACGTTTGGAGTAAAACGTGCCTTTTAGGCAATTCTCGCTTGATGTGCGCATATCTACTCAAGAGCATTTCAGTCAATATCAATCAATGCGTTTCCATTAAGCAAACAGCATCAACACTGGCGATGTTGATTTATCCGTACATCTGTAATATGCCTCTGAAACTACAATATATTGTTAAAAAATAAACATATATTTTGATATAAAAGTAAACAATGTATTTCAATATGCGTAGGTATTGCTTTGAACTTTCAGAGCTTATATTATAAAATATTATTCAAAATTTTATTTTAAAAAATATTATTTTCTTAACTTTGTATAAGAACATCCGGTAAAACTCACACGAGCCGATTTTATTGTGGTATTTAGTTAGTTGACGCACGTATCTAAAGAACAAAAGCTCGAGATTTTTTTATTTTCCAAAGCATATATCGTTGTTCATGCAGATAATTTTCCATTTATCTATTTGAAAAAACCGACAAGTGCGAGTCGGACTCGCGCACTGAGGGTTCCGTGCCAACTTAAACTGAATTAGAGAATCGACTTACATCAACTTTGCTAAAAAACTACAATATTTTGATGACAGCAAATATAACTTTGTTTTTCATAGTGTTTGTATGAAGAACAAAGTTATGTTTGCGGTTGTTGAAAATGTGCTATATCACAAAAACTACTAGTTTGTATCCGTCCAAACCAATTTTCGTTGAAAGTATTTGTTAAGATTAACATCTTTTTTTTTTCAATATTTACATTTACTTAGTTTAGAAGTTAGAGGGGGGAGGAGGGACACACAGTGGTTTAAGGAACCCCTATGTCATTTTAAAAGACCTATCCATAGACCCCACACGCATAGGTTTGACTAAAAAATTTTTTTCGGTTTTAGTTTCATATATGGAAGCCCCCCTTTAATACCATTTTTTTTGTATAAGAATCGTAAAGCGGTTAACAAGACAAATCTTACTACCAAATTTGAACAGTGTGGTGCTTATAGTAACAGAATAAATTGGCTGTGACATACGGACGGACAGATAGACAGACTTGACGAAACTATAAAGGCTCCATGTTTTTCTATTCGGCTACGGAACCCTAAAAAGATAAAAATGATAAATAAATAAATAAAATCCTTTGGACATTCCCACACATCGAAATTCTAGTCTCAAAGTAAGCTACTCAAAGCTTGTGTTATGGGTGCCAGACAACGGATATAATACTTAAATACTTTTGTTTGTAAATACATACATGATATAAATAGAAAACACCCAGACCAATACAAACAGACATGTTCATGCACACAAATGTTTGTATTGTGCGGGGATCGAACCCGCAACCCGCTGCGTAGTAGGCGATTTCTCGACCACTACACCAGACGGGTCGTAATATATAATAGAGTTATATAATTAAGCAAAGTAATGCTTGAGAGAAAAAGAGAGCATACAATCATTTGTTACTCATTTACATTCAACCACACTCAACGGATAATGCCAAAATTAATCGGCATATATTTGGTAGTGCTTTCAGAAGTTGTGCAGTCGTTACTTCCGTTCCCATTCTAATAGCTTCATTAGTGATATAAATTGGAGTGAGCTTCGGAAGCAACATTACAGCAAATTAGACGTTAAGTATTTCGAGATGAGTGCTTTGAACATCGGGAATAATGCGCTGTGCAAATTGTTTGAGGGCACTCAGCCACTCGCTGTCAAGTATCCTCTTCGACGGTTATATTGCGACTGTCAGATGTTCATGATTGTACGAGGAGCAGGTGGATCAGATTAAGATGATACGTCATCATGAATAATGAGACAACAAGGCAATCGCCAGTCATTAAAGTCAGGGGTGGAAATATACCTACAATTTTGAAAGCGCTGTACACTTAATACAATGGAATTAATTTAAAGTAAAAAAAGAATTTAAATAATGAGAGCAGGTAAACAATTCGACTGGATGTTGTTTTATTTGTATACTTTCATATGTAACCTTATACAACAGTCAACTTTGTGGATCGGAAAAAAGGAATTCATTTTAGGCGAACGATTCCTTTTTGGAGTCGATGCCATCATTTTGACCATCTCAAACATCATCTATCACCGATGATGGGATCTTGGTGTAATCAAGGGAAACTCTCAAATTTTAAAAACTGGTATATTGTTTCTTTACTAGAATCTTTATGTTGACGTGTTGTTACGTCTGATAGTCAACATCTTGTGAGGCTGGGCTGATGGTGGAACTCCTTAACGCTTAAGAGTTCAGTATTTATAATGAAATAACTTATAATAGGTAGTTTGTAGCTTCTTAAAGAACAGAGTCATAAGGTGCACCCCCCCCCCCTTCTCTTATAATCTCTAAAAATGAAGAAACAAAATTAACTTTATAAAAGTTAAAACCGACTTCAAAACCAAAATGCACTAAAAAGTCTTAAATAAACTCTTCAATATTGAAAGGATTTTCACTTTGACCATCAAGCATCAACTGCACCGACTCCAAAAAGAAATTGTTTGCCTAAATCAGATTCCTTTCCTTTCAATGGTGAAGAGTTTATGTAACACTTTTTAGGGCATTTTGGTTTTGAAGTCGGTTGTTACTTTTTTATTTATTGGTAGAACACAAATGGTTATGTACTTAAGTGGTTTACATGAAAATTAAGGCGTAAGTACTAGTACACACCAATTATTAGTTAGTGTGGCAGCAAATGCTATTGTATTTTTTGTGGTCCAACAAGAAACCCTTATAGTTTCTAAGTTCATCTGTCCGCAGTTCAGCGCAGATACCTGGAGCCCTATTTTTGAATCAGTCGCCTGCATGTGACCTGTGATTTTCGTTCGAAAAATATTAAAAAATCACGCGAAATATAGACTTAAGTTCTCACAAATTTGAGCTTTCAACGTCCATTTAGGTGTCTCCAAACGAAAGGCCACCACTACCACTTTTCAAGCGTCTATCTTATAAACGTTTGACTTTCAAATAAAATGGTTTTAGGTTTTAAGAACTATCAGAGCAACGACTCCAAAAAGAAATTGTTCGCCTAAAATGTATCCTTCTTTAAAAAGTCAAGACTTTTACTTTTATTTATTTATTTTTTCTTATTTATATATTCTTTATTGCACAAACAAAATGAAGTACAAATGGCGGACTTAATGCTTTAAAGCATTCTCTACCAGTCAACCATTGGGTGAGACAGAAACAGTTGAGGCGGCGTAAAATAACAAAAAAAATAACAAAATGAATGAATTACATATACTTACATAAATGCTTTTTAAATAAACCTACATAAACATACATAAATACAATAAAATCCATACTTCACGCTGAACAGATATCATGTTATTTATTCTCATTGAGAAAAAGATTGCGTATAGACTGTTTGTACACATATTTTGATGTTGATGTCTTGATCGTATCTGGGAGGGAGTTCCAAAGTCTGATGGCGCTAAGGGTAAAAGAGTTGGAGACATAAGCAGTCTTATGCAAAGGTGTGTACAGCTGCAGGGCATTGCTAGTACGGAGGGTCCGAGAACTGATGTCACTCATAAATTTAAAATTACATTTAAGATAATTGGGAGAATTTGGATTACAAAGAATATTGAACAGAGTGCAGAGGATTCGAAGATTTCTACGCTGTCGAATATTGAGCCAATTTAATTTAGACCGGTATGGAGATATATGGTCGTACTTCCGTACACCAAAAATGAAGCGAATGCAGTTATTAAGGAGACGATGAAGTTTGTTCAAAAAGTTTTGGGATAGATTCGTACAGCACACATCAGCGTAATCCATGACAGGCAGCACCAATGCCTGGATCAGCAGAATTTTGGTACTCACTGGAAGAAAGTTCCGGAAACGGTAGAGAGTTCGAAGTGAGTACGTGACTTTTCTACTGGTCTCCGCGATCTGCTTAGCCCAAGAGAATGAGCTGTCCATCATCAGTCCCAAATTTTTGACGTGACAGCTATAGGGTATGGTGCAATCGTTATAGAGTAATGCTGCCATTGGTTCACTGATCTTCCCCAGTTGGTTTTACACCGCTTTACGTTTCTTATACTAAAAATAAAAAACAGTGACATTTTAGGTCTTTTAAAATAACGTCGACTGCCAATCGCTGTACGTTTTCCATAGAAAAAGACATTTAAGGTCTCTTAAAATAACATTGGGGTTCCTTAAATTCCATTTTAATTAAAGACGCTTCAAAAGTGTAATCAATGATAGACGCTTCATAAGTATACCTAAAAAGAACTAGTTCTTTTTCAGGTATACAAAAGGTTTAGCATTTCAAAAAGTAAGCTCAATTTTGTAAGCACTTTCGCGTGATTTTTTATTATTTTTCGAATGAAAATCACACGTCATATCCAAGGGAGTGATTAAAAAAATAGAGCTCCAGGTATCTGCGCTTAACTGCTGACAGATGGATATAGAGCAACTATAAGGGTTTCTTGTTGGACTGCAAAAAATACAAAAGCATTTGCTGCCACATTAGTAAGTAAAATAGGAGTTATCAGGCTAACCCTGTTTTGGCGCTTACGATGTTCTGAATCCGCGTAAAATGCTCTCATCAATCGCACCCAATGCGAGCAAATACGAATGATTTGTTTAAATATAAAATAAAATACCGTTATGTATTTTTGCTTTAATAGGTATTTTTTTGTGTTACAAAAAAAATGCCATACTCCCAGTCTGTAAATAAAATTATATTCCTTGACAAAATATTAGTGAAAAAAGAAAATATAAAATTTGATTTTATGCTCTAAAAAGCAAAATAAAAATGATTTTCCTTTGCGATTTGAACCAGTGACCATTGGATTTGACCTTCTGTGACGAGCATTCACTGACAAGAGTGACGAATTTGTAAAAAAGCATTCGATCAAATGAAAATGTCCCTTGAATTGACCCGCGACTTTAAGCAGCGATCCAGTCGCGATGCAGCATCGATTCAGTCGCAAAATGTCATCCTTTACACACTTGCGCTACTTTTAGCATTGATACAGTCACGATTCTAACGCGCATAGATGCTAACGTCGCGATGCAGAATCTGGATGTTGACTAAAGTCGCGCTTTTTGAAAACGATTTTCAGCATCGCGACTCACGCAAAGAACAGTTTTTTTTTGGCATTGATGCAGTCACGCGTTAGCATCGATGCAGTCGCTAATATACAGTAAATAATTTGTCAATTTCCAGCTTCTGCATTGCGACTATATTGATGCCAACATCATTAGCGTCGCGACTGCATCGATGCTAAATGTAGTGCAAGTGTGTAATGGTTGCGGTTTTTCGACTGCATCGATACCGCATCGCGACTGGATCACTGCTAAAATTCGCAGTGTGCAAAGCGTCTTAGAATCGACGCAGTCGCGCTTCTGCATCGATGCTAACGCGCGACTGCATCGTTGCCAAATAAAAATTTGTTTATTGCGTGAGTCGCAGTGTGTAAGGGGTCTACAAAAGACAGAAAATAGGTCTTCGGTCAATCATAATACCTGATACTTTTCTAGCTTACAAAGCCCCTCTTAAAAATCTTAGGTAAGGTCACGCTGTTTATTGGAAATAACTTAAAATGTAACAGAAAACATTAAGACGAAAGCTTAATCATAACTTTTTGTTTTGTTTTCTTGGAATCAAACGGCAATATCTCAATACCGACACTTTATAATTAACTCTGAAATTAAAAGCCTATCTAGAGATCCCGTGGACGGGTATGATCGGCGATCAGCCCTAGGGCGAATCAGTTTTCTCGATTAGTAAATCTTGAAGTTTGAAGTAATCATAAGTTTTATAGGTAGGTACTTGCTTGAGATTGTAAATAATAAGCCTATTCTTTCAAATAACTTCCACAAGTTAAAGTTTAGTGTATTTCAAATTCTACCAACACTTTTGTACACTCATTGTTGGCATTAAATTATGTGTCAGCTTCAAAAGACACAGAGAAATAAGCTCGGAGAAAAAAATAGTCCAGTATATTCGTGTGGCCGTATGTTACTGTGAAATATTTGTCTATAAAGTAACCGGCCGGCCGCCTGAATGCTAAGTGCTCTGCAAACGGGCTCGCCCTAAATATTCAAATGTTTTTATCTATTTATTTTAATATTATAGTTCTCTGAATAAAGATGATGACGCAAAATTGGTCGGGTATTCAGCTAGATACGGATTTGTTATTATAATTACGAATGTTTTCTGATATTCATGTATCTTTGACATTATTGTTTTGTCATTTTAAAATTCGGTTTTTCCCAGTAGCCTCCACTGGCATTGCACCCACTGGGGGCATCTGGGAATTTGTAAAAAAATATGTCGAAGTTGCCACTCGTGCCGCCCTTCAAATGGTGGTGTATGGTAAGTCCACTGTATTTTGATTCTCGCAGGCGAAATATATGTTCAAAAATGCTTTAAAGGGAAGATTTATGATTCTTCAATGTCTTCAGTTTCGAATATGATAAAAAAGGTATATATGGAACTGGTGGCAACTGGGACAAATCTTTTAACAAATTCCCAGCTTTCAGTGAGGGCGATGCTGGTGGGGGATACTGGGAATAACCATTAAAATTGCAAAGTTGTAATGTCGCTCTATGCTAAGTAAGGCTCATTAACAGTGATATGACTGACTACACTGTGATCAAGATCGAGGAGCTTGTTACGAGCCGAAGCCTCGTCTACGTCACGCCTACGTCATACCTACGTCACACGTTTTCCAAGTGCAGGTGGCTCGATTGAGCAATAATTACAGGAATGTGCTTAGTGGACAGTTTTCGCGAGTGTGAAACCTTCGGACAGTTTTTCGGTGCCTTTTAGCTTCGATCGCGGAAGCGTCAGGACGTTAGTTAAGATTTGATCATCGTGATCGCCTAGTTAAGTTATACTATTGTAAAAATCTACAATAAATACATATATAATCAAAACTCTAGTTTTTAAAAATCCTACCCGACGGCTCAATTCCGTAATTGGCGCAGTCGGTAGGATAGTCGAGTCAGTGCGCGTTATCAAACCTCGATCCGCCTGATAGTCGTTTCGTCGACGCGTCGACTATCCCTTCAAACCTACGCGAAGCAGTCGTCGGACGGAGAAGAAGAATCAGCTTCAAGCAACGGCGGCGCCAGTCTAAAAATCGACGGAACATCACCGCTACCAGTATGCTAAGAATCCTGCTCCTGTGAGTTATAGATATTTAAGTTACGCTTTCCTATTGGTTGCCAGCGGCCCCTTTCCTGTCTCCCGTAGGGCAAGTGTTTAAGTTAGTTAGTTTTTTTTAGATAAAACAGTTTAGATAAGTTATCAAAATTTTCTTTCCGAGGAGAGATAGAGATATTGGGCCGAATCTGCGGCGCAGTATCCGACCTAGTTCTAGAGAGTACAGATTTCATCGCGAAATTGATTTATCTAGTTTAGAAAGCATAGAAGAAGAAATGGCGCATGAACAACAGGCCGTTGCAGCGTCAAATGATATGACAGACAGAATATGGAAATCGTTAAGATTAGTACCTGAGTTTGATGGAAATTCGAATGTTTTAATCAGATTTTTAAACATTTGTGACCAGCTTGTTATAACTTATGCAAATCCAGCCCCGGGGAATGAATTAAATAACTCTGCCTTGTTAAATGGCATTTTAAATAAAATAACCGGGCATGCCGCTAGAACTTTAGCTACTAACGGTATTCCTCAGGACTGGAACGGCATTAGAAATGCTCTTATCAACAGCTTTTCAGATCATAGAGATGAGTCCGCGCTATACACTGATATGTCTATGTTATCACAAGGTTCCGATACACCGCAAATATTTTATGAACGTGTTCAAAATTTATTAAGCGTAATTATGACCTACGTAGAGTTACATGAAACTATTAAGACCACGGTTGAGGCCAAACGCGACCTTTATAAAAAGTTAGCTCTCCAGACTTACACCAGAGGCCTAGCCGAGCCTCTAGGCTCACGCGTCAGGTGCATGCGGCCTGAATCATTAGAAAAAGCCTTAGAGTTTGCCCAAGAAGAACTCAACGTTCTTTATCTACAACGTAAAACCGCGACTCCGTCAAATTCTAGGAAACCCAATGCTCAGTTCAATTACTCACCTTTTCGATTTAATGACTCAGTGATGCAATCGAAACAATATAATACCGTAGCGCCGATGCATCAATTAAGACCATTTAATTACCCGTCAATGCAACAAGGTAATAAATTTCCTAATAACGACTTTAGGCCTATCGCGACTCAAAATTTCATGCACCAGCAGGGACCGTCAAGGACTCAACAAATGATGAGAGCCTTGCCTCGCTCAAATATGTCCACAGGCTTTAGAATACCCCCTCGTGTAAATTACCCGGGAAATCACAATACCAACCCCGTACCTATGAGCGGCGTATCTCACCCAGTTGCTCGCGTTTTGCCGCCCACGCAACAGAATACACGCCCACAAATTAATGTAAATGAATCTTTAGAGCCTGAAACCTTTTACTACCCTGACATAGACTATGAACAGCAGCCATACGTGACAGAGCCTGAAAACTTCTATGAGACTGAAGAAATTACTGAAACAACTAACTATGATGACCAAGCAAATTTTTCTTCGACTCCGGATCAAACGTCTCCAGAATAGAGTTACACCTTCAAGATAAAAGACAATTGCCATTTATTCAAATACAAGAGCCTCCACTCAAACTACTCATAGATACCGGAGCGAACAAATCATTTATAAGCCCAGAAGCTGTAGAATATTTTTTTTCGCAGTATGAATTGAATTATGATCCTTTCGTTGTAGTGAATATCCATGCAGCGACAAGTAATAACTATTCAATCACTGTACCATGCTTTTCCGAATTTAATGATCCAAATCCTATAAAACTTTTTGTTTACAGATTCCACGAATACTTTGATGTTTTGATAGGTCTCGATCTCTTAGAAAGATGGCAATCCAAAATTTACCTAGGTTCTCGCGTTTTAAAGACGCAATTCGCAGAAAATCCGATACTTATGTACAGAACTGGAAGTACCAACTTATTTGAGACTGTCATCCCTGCACAATCAACTAAGGTTGTCAAAATCCCAACTAGTATCTCGGAAGGAGAAATTACCGTAGAATCTCAAACTTTATGCGGCTGCAACATTACAGACTGTTTTTCATCGGCTGAAAACGGTCAAGCCTATATAGAAATTTTAAATCCATCTCGTAATGACATCATTTTTGCTTTATCACAGCCTTTGCAGGTGCACATATTTAACGAACAGACAGACTTACCTAATACGACAGACTGTATGACTCATGACGCCACGCGATTCCGAGAAGTTTTATCGCGGCTGCGAACAGATCACATGAACGCTGAGGAGAAAGCCAATTTACTTGCATTATGTAAAGAATATTCCGACATATTTTATATTGAAGACGAACCCTTGACATTTACGAACAAAATTAAGCATCGAATTACAACTACCGATGAAATTCCCGTTCACTGTAAAACTTATAGATACCCTTTCGTGCACAGACAAGAAGTCCAATCGCAAATTAAAAAAATGCTTGATCAGGGAATCATACGACCCTCCACCTCCGCCTGGAGTGCGCCTATTTGGATAGTACCTAAAAAAGCAGATGCCTCAGGCAAAGTTAAATGGAGATTAGTCGTCGACTTTAGGAAACTCAACGAAAAAACTGTAGATGATAAATACCCTATCCCCAACTTGACAGACATACTAGACAAGCTAGGAAAATGCCAATATTTTACTACCCTAGATTTGGCAAGTGGCTTTTATCAGGTAGAAATGGATCCTAATGACATTCACAAAACAGGATTTAGCGTTGCAGACGGACAAGGCCACTTTGAATTTTTGAGAATGCCTATGGGCCTCAAAAATAGTCCATCTACGTTCCAGCGCGTCATGGATAACGTGCTAAGAGGCTTACAAAACGTCATCTGCGTAGTGTACCTAGATGATATTCTAGTATTTTCGACATCTCTACAAGAACACATGATAAATCTGCGTAAAGTATTTAATCGGCTTCGAGACTCAAATTTCAAAGTCCAAATGGACAAGTCAGAATTTTTGAAGCACGAAACTCCTTATTTAGGGCATATAATTACACCACAAGGCGTAAAACCCAACCCTGATAAAATAGCTGCCATTTTAAAATACCCCATCCCAAAAACCACCAAGCAAATTAAAGGATTTTTAGGACTTATTGGTTATTACAGACGTTTTATCCCTGACTTTGCCCGCTTAACGAAACCTCTGACTGCCTGCCTTAAAAAAGGAGCAAAAATTTCACTTACTCCCGACTACATACAATGCTTCGAACATTGCAAGACTCTACTAATAAATGACCCTATTCTTCAATACCCGGACCTTTCAAAAGACTTTATATTGACCACAGACGCTTCAAACGTTGCTTTGGGAGCCGTCCTATCACAAGGTCCCGTAGGATCTGATAGACCTATAGCCTACGCGTCCAGAACTTTAAACACCAGCGAATTAAACTATTCCACAATAGAAAAGGAATTGCTTGCAATAGTTTGGGCAACTAAATATTTCAGACCCTACTTATTTGGCCGAAAATTCAAAATTATTACCGACCACAAGCCCCTTCAATGGCTTCTCAATTTAAGGGAACCTAATTCTCGCCTTACTCGATGGCGATTAAAATTGGCAGAATATAATTTTACCATCATCTATAAAAAAGGTAAAGCAAATACCAATGCTGACGCATTGTCTCGCGTAGAAATTCACAACGAGGAACTAGACTCAATAGTCGTTAATATCAGTAGTTCCTCATCGTCTCCATCAGTTACCCATATCAACGACTCAGCATCCTCAACAATCACTGCCCCCGACGATAGACCTCTCATAAGTCAATCTTCGACTGACACAGCACCTAGTATGAGACCACTAGATAGTCCATTACCTTTCATGCACGATTTTCCAGTTTTCCCAGAGCTTGAAGAGGACACAGCCCACACTAGCATTGAACACCCTATACTAGAACTACCCGTTTCAGAAGAACCTTTAAATAAATTCAAAAGACAACTAATTATAAAAGTTCTATCAAATACTTCTACCACAAAACCAAAAACTACAGTTCCTTTTGAAACCTACAGGAAAACAGTTGTTGAAATTTCAGAAAATAATCTAGAACAAGAAATAATATCCGTTGTTAAAAATCACATTGACCCAAAATTGCGTACAGCTATCCTAGTACAACCTCTTAATAAAATGTACGATATTGTACCTATTTTACAACGCACTTTTAAAAGTGATTCAGCTAACTTAGTGCTTGTAAAAACTGAAATTCAGGACATTAGTGACTTTTTAAACCAACAAGATATAATATTAAAGTACCATGAAGGAAAAACTAACCACAGAGGCATTAATGAAACACACTTAGCATTATCGCAACGCTATTTTTGGCCTAAATTAAAGGAAAGTATTACTAAATTTATAAATCAATGTGACATATGCAACAGAGCTAAATATGACCGCAACCCTATAAAACCCCAATTTCAGGTTGTACCCCCACCGCACAAACCATACCAAGTAGCTCATATGGACGTACTTACCATAGAACAGGACAAATATCTCACTATCATAGATTCTTTTTCGAAATATGCTCAAGTATACCCCCTAACAGATTGCACCGCCCCGAGTATAGTGAAAGCCCTCTTATTATTCTCCACGCACCACGGCTTCCCGATGTATCTGATCACAGACCAGGGAACTGAATTTGTTAACCAAGTAGTGTCCGAATTCCTTAATTTACATAAAATACAGCATCATAAAATAGCTGCCCACGCACCTAATGAAAATGGTATGGTAGAACGTTTCCATAGTACTCTTTTGGAACATATTCGCTTGCTAAAATTGCAACATAAAAACGAACCTACTAAAAGCTTAATTCCATACGCAGTCATTGCGTATAATAGTTCGATCCATAGCCTAACAAAATGTCGCCCATTTGATCTCATAACTGGACACTTTGACCCCAGAAACCCAACAGACCTAGATTTAACGGAACGATTATTGCAGCAATACTTACAGGAACATCGTAGTAAAATGGACACAGTCTATAACATAGTACATGACTCATCATTCGCCGAGCGTAAACAAATTATGCAACGTTGTAACCTAAGTCGCGAACCCGAAGTTCAGTATTCCCAGGATCAAACAGTCTATATTAAAAATCCAGCTGCTGCTAGACAGAAAACTGCACCCCGATACGCAACGGATAAAGTTGTAACTAATCTACCTATTCACATATATACATCCAAAAGGCGAGGCCCAGTAGCCAAAAATAGACTAAAACGGGAAAAGAAAAATAAAAATGAGACATTGTTACAGGAACCTTCTGCTCATGACAGACCTGGACCACGAGCACGAGCAGACCTATTGACTCTGAACGAGATCCGACTTGACGACCTGTCTGACGGACCTGGAATTCTTCCCTTCAAACTTGGCTCAACAAAAATCGTATCCCATGACCATACTTTTCTTCAGGAAATTGACCTTGACACTATCCAGCAACAAATTGACTTATTACAAACTCAACTGACTGATTTGTCTAATAAGTTAACTAACAAAAATTTCATTTTATTTAAACATCAAATATTACACTTATTTGGCAAACTTAATAGAACATCTATGGAGTTAGAAACTTTTGAGCCTAAAAGGCTAAAACGAGGCCTTTTTAATCCCCTAGGAACCTTTATTAAAAGTACATCGGGTAACCTTGATAACGAAGACGCTTTAAGATTCGAAAATGCTCTTAAAATATTGCAAAAAGATGATCAAGATCTTTCTATTGCCTACAATAAGCATATAAGTCTATACAAAAATATGACTCTCCAACAAACTCAAATTTTAAATAATATCACTTTTAATCAGAGAAAGTTAGAAAAAGCAATAATCTCTATTAGTAACTCATCTGCGACAGATAAGGAACAGATGTATCAATATACCCAGATTTCCCAATTATTCAGCATAGTTACCGAAAACATTCAGGAACTATCATCTGAAATTAATAGATTAGGTAATATTATAGCTTTTAGTCGCACAAAAGTAATGCACCATTCTATTTTATCATTAAATGATTTAAATAATATGCTAAGCCAGCTTAAAACTTTATATACTCCTGGCTCGTTATTAAATTTAGATATTAGGTATTACTATGATTTAATTACTTTAGGATCATATTTTATAGATAAGAAAATCGTAATCGTCCTGAAATTCCCTATAATGTCCTTGGAAACATATGAGCTTTATAAACTCTGTCCTGTTCCCAATAAAAATTCCGAAATCATCCTTCCATTACTCCCGTACATGGCATCCAATTCCCAGGAATATGCGTACATGGAGGCTGAATGCCCGAAGATCGACACCTGGTACATATGCGAGCAGCAACTACTAACTAACTACAAACTAGAACACACAGCGACTGCGTCTTTGACCTCATCTATCATCAAGATACATCCAACTGCCATCCCACATCTATATCACTCCTGAAGGAAGCACTCCTAGAACTCGACAGTCAGCATTATATTATATCATTGCCAAATGAAATCAAAGTACAAATATCATGCACACAAGAAAAATACCACCTGTTAAAAGGTAGCTACCTAGCAACGATTCCACGAAATTGCAGTATCCGCACACCTGAGTTCACAATTGTTAACACCGATGACAAATTTCGTGGACACCCCGTGGAAATCATGACATTCCCACAATCGATGTCAGCAAATTCGAAGAAACCGCTACCTCATTATAATTTCACAACGATTGATTTGAATAAGTTACACAATATTCAACATGAATTACTCATGGACCCACCTGTCCAAATCGGCAACTTCGACTTAAGCAGTTTATACCACACCACGATACCTACCTACGTCATCGTGTTGTTAAGTGCACTTGCACTCGTTAGTACTGCCTACTATATGAGACGGCGATTGAATCAAAACCAAATCACAGCTGCAGAATCCCGAGACATTGAAATGTCACCAGCCGTTTCTACGACATCGCTTGAAGAAAGAAGAGCCGCAACATTTGCTCTCAACCTTCGCAAATAGTTGCTCGTCTAAGAGGGGAGGTGTTACAAACCGAAGCCTCGTCTACGTCACGCCTACGTCATACCAACGTCACACGTTTTCCAAGTGCAGGTGGCTCGATTGAGCAATAATTACAGGAATGTGCTTAGTGGACAGTTTTCGCGAGTGTGAAACCTTCGGACAGTTTTTCGGTGCCTTTTAGCTTCGATCGCGGAAGCGTCAGGACGTTAGTTAAGATTTGATCATCGTGATCGCCTAGTTAAGTTATACTATTGTAAAAATCTACAATAAATACATATATAATCAAAAGTCTAGTTTTTAAAAATCCTACCCGACGGCTCAATTCCGTAATTAGCTGCTTTTCTTGTTTATATTTTGCAACAAAAAAGCTAGTCAAGAATCCATGACGCACACAGCAATAATAAGCATCCAATTTTCATGGATCACAGGAATGTCAGAACACACCGTAGTAAATTTTATTACCATTATCTTATAAACCGCAACATTTTCTTTCTTATCTATAAATCCGTATACGGATTGATCTGTATTACTTTTCCTCAATTTCACAACCTGTTTACCGTTGAGATTTGAAAGCTTCCCAGTAAACGAGAGACGCGTGCTTGGGATTTTTGTGTCCAAATAAGTATCTTAATATGTATAAATTCAGATGGCGGAGTCAAACTAGTTACCAGTGCGAAGGCTCGGATTGTTTAATGATCCGAAGCAGCCTATCACCGCTCGGGGCACGTTTTATGCTCGACCTCATAATTTCTTTTCGCTTTTGCAATTTCCCTGTGATATTTTTTCCATCTCAATTTTGTAACCTGAATTTAAGATTAAAAGATTCAGTTCCGAGATAAGAAGTGTTATTTTTATTCATAAATTCGTAACAATTTGTAGCTTGCGAATTTTTGAGACGCCCGCTATATTTAGATGAAGATAATATTTATTTCGATGTTGCTCTTCAGAGACAGTTCATTGCAGTAGTTACTTTTTTATTTCAGCCGTTTGTAAGGATACGATATTGCAGAATACTTTATAACATGACTGTTTTCTGTAATGAAACATGACCACTTTAGACTCCATTGTTTATTTTTAGACCACCTATCCACACAGACTAAATATTCACTGCCTCTATAAGATTAAAATAACATATTTTTAAAACTGCAGCCTCTCGCCGGTGTCATTTTTGCTAAAAGCAACTTTATTTAAAATTGCCTTCAGGTGCTGAACCACAAATGGATGCTGAGAAGATTTCATTAATTAACAAACGAGCTATTTGTTTGTCCGAGCCGCTGAAAAATCAACACAAGTTTCCGCAATATCCATGAAGTGTGGTGATGGAAATGCAAACTGCGGGAATGGCAGTTTTAATTTGTTTCACGAATCACCATTGCGGGGATTCCGCCGTGATAAATTATTTATTTTATAACCTTTGCCGTTTTTTGCGTAGCACCCGTTCGATATCGATTTGCAATGTGAGCCAGAAAACTTTCCCGCAAATCGACATTTGTCAAACAAGTACCGCCCGTGCGCAAATTTTTGGTTTCTTATTTCATCTTTATGAATATAAAATATGTCACTGTGAGTGTTGAAAAAAAACATTCTAAAGCATTAGATAGCGAAGCGACAACAATTTCGAAGTTGAATTTATTCTGTTAAGAATAACTGCTTGGGCCATCTGTTTCATAAACAGACGGCTAGATGGCGCTAAGCGTCACGCAATTGACGTTTTCATAAGAAACCACAAATTTCGCCGGGTCGGACTGACAGCACGGTAGCTCGTTTGGCCCGGTATGCCAAAAGGTTGCTGGTTCAAGTCCCGCCCGTGCGCAAAATTTTGGTTTTTTATTTCATCTTTATGAATATAAAATATGACATTGATTTAGTGAGTTGAATGAAATGGGCTTTTTATTATATTTCAACTTATTGTATTATATTCTACCTACAAATACAACTAAGAGTCTTTGCGTTGCGTTGCGTCTCCGTTGCGTTGCGTTGACGCTGCGACATCAGCGGTGCTTCTCCGTCGTTTTACAACTTGACGTAGCTTCGCTCTTAGTGATTTGGATGAGACAAATATTTATGTATGACAACAGAAGTGTAGATACCTGCGATATTTTCAAGGTCTGCATATCGCTGACCATCTTTTCAGAGGAAGTATTACGCTGCGCTCTTGACTAAAGAGTAAACTTTTCTGCCCCATCAGTTTTTGTGTTGAGCGTTGTGTCACTTGATTTTTTCTACTCTTATTTGTAGGGTTATGTACGTCACATTGGTTCTCCTTCAAATATCTCTTTATTGCTGACTAGCGAACCGCCCCGGCTGCGCACGGGTGTAATAATGTTTAATTCATGTGGTAGGGTTCAGGCAGCGTTTGCAATGTAAGAGCAAAAAATGAGTTTTTATACGACTTATATTTATACGAAATCTCTAAAATTATCAGTGTTGCACTACTACATTATGCATGTATGTAGTATAAAATTGGGAAAGCTGGCTCACGGTTCCCTGTGAAAGGATCTGGGGTCTGAGTCTAGAGTTCTCAGGTACTCGAGTACCCCGGCAAACCAGATCCAGGAAGAGCGAAAAGGGCACACCAGAGCGCCTTTTTCGAGGCGCTGCTCTCGTGTTCGCTCTTCCTGGATCTGGTTTGCCGGGGTACTCGAGTACCTGAGAACTCTAGACTCAGACCCCAGATCCTTGCACAGGGAACCGTGCGCCAACTTTCCCAATTTTATAATTCTACATTATTTATGAGTTTTTTGTTGCATACATCAGCACTAATGCACTATACATAGTGTATACTTAAGTACACTTAAGTTCATTACTCTGAGTACTAAAGTTCCTGTATAGACAAATGATTTTAACTCTTAAGTTTTATAATACTGATTCTTTTATATATTTTACGTGCTCAGATGTAAACAATTACTTGAATTACAGCATAATAAATAGGTATCTAATGATGACATAAGCGATCGGGGAATACAAATAAAACTCATATTGTATTAAGTAATTCATTTTTATTATTATGTAGGTATGTACGTTACATCATAGGTCACACATGGAGTCTTGTATATTTTTAATGATTCCTCGTATATCACAATAAACGTTATCAAATATGCTTTGCGCGACATATTGAACACTTATCTCGGGCTCACAAGATTTTTGGTCACTATCCAAGGATTTTCCATCGATGATTTCTATTTTAATTATTTTTGAAGCTCTCGTAGAAGCCTTTTTGATGATCGTATAATAAACGAGTTTTTTATTTTTCCTCTTGTTTCGGAGAGGTCCTGCTTCATCCTGGCCTTGACTGTCACTGCTTAGTTCCAGCGGCATGTTGGGAATGAATGGGAAGAGGTCTTCAGCCTCCTGGAACTAACAAAACGTTTTGATTAAAATACACAAGAATACAGGTATTTAGTTATACAGGTAACTCAATGAGTGAACTTAAATATTAGTATTACTTACCGACATAATTCGCTAAAGTTACAATAAACCGCTCGCAATAAAAAACATAACTGAAATGACATTTTTGATGAAATTTACCTTACCAAGAAACTTTTTAAATGATTTTTTTTAAGACAGGTAATACAAATAATTTGAATTTCTATGTTCTGGCCGTTAAGGTAGAAAGTCAATTGATTAATCCACAAGCAGAACTGATATTTTAACACATACATACATCGAACCATAATCGTTTTCATTGATATCAGATGTGGGATATATTTGGTGTTAATGCTGAGCCAGCGACAGCGGCTTCGTGTACGTATACCAACAAGAACACAGGTAAAGGAATAGTCTATAAATATATCTTGATGGTCCCATTTTTTTAGTCGTCCGATCAAGGTTTACAGTTGTACACAAACATCAGTTTTGAATTTAAGTGTCAATAAGTGTAAAAAAAAGAACATTACAATGTAAGTACCTTTTTCATTTTATTTATTTACTAGATGGGTATTGTAGAGCCAGAGTAATTCAATATTCAAATGAACTAATACAAGATTGGATGGACACTTCCGAACTCAGGGTCTGCAGTACTCAGTTTATTATAACTTTGAATCATTAGTATCTGCACAGCTAGAGTAAGTCAATATCTAAATAAACAAATAAAAGGTCGAATGGGCACTTATGACCAGCGTCCTCAGTACTCGGTTTAATAAAGCTTTCATTACTGTTTTATAACAAATATCAATTGTTTTCTTTTTAGGTCTAAGACCAATATATTGTCTGACGAAGAATACGATTCCTCTTCATCATCATCAAGCAGTTCTTCGAGTTCGTCAAATGCTCCATCACTAGCGCATGTGTCGCCGGTTCGCGAGCAGCGTGCCGTCACTCCTGAGCCCGGTCCATCTCACTGCACTCCTATTGTTCCTCCCCCCCATCAAGATAAACCAAAAAGAAACAAGAGGAAAACTAATATTCCGGCTAAAGAAGATTCTAAAAGGTATCTATCAATACTTATTTCTTATTTTACTAGGTACTATAATATTTTTGTAGTGCTAACAACAAAACATCATTGCTTATTGTTTTAAATAATTGTAGTATTTTCTAATACCTTTTGAATTAATAAGTATCTTTTTTATATTTCAGAGTCAAATATGAGGAGTCAAGAGCAAAGTCTAATATTAAAACTGACACCAAGATTAATAAAAAAAGGTAAGCTGTGAACTGATTTATTACCTATTTTATTTGTCCTATGCAGTATTCTAATAGTACCTAATTTTAGTCAACTTTAAGATATGCCGTTGTCTTTGAATTTACACTAGATCATAAAACATTAAAACCTTACCTAACCTCACGGATACTTTATAATAAAATGTGCGTACAGATTCTAAAAACACAGTTATTTAATTGCTCTTTAATTTTACTGCTTAGTTACACTAGTTAATTAATCGATAATATTTTTTTGTTTCTTGTTTCAGTACCAAATCCGAGTCACTAAAGCCTTTAAAGGAGAAAAAAATTAAGCGGACAACGGCACGTGATTTGCTGGGTAGTGATAGTGATGAACCCCGAGACTCTAATTATGGTAACGAGGAGTTAAGCTCTTACATTTATCGTAGGGTAGCTAATGGGTATACAAAACAATATAAAAATAATCAGCGGGGTACCCATTACATAGATTTAAAAATATTTAAGTGTAATGAGTTGGAGAACGTTCAACCAAAACAGAGATGGCGCAAGTCCATTTTAACATTGAAAACTAAAAGTGATGACAACACACGAGGTTGGCATCATTTGGTACAGTTTCTAAAAGAAATTAAAAATGAATTTAAAGACGTTCCTATTAATTTTGTAGGCACAAACTATTCCTGATTTGGTTTAACGTTTTTTTTAATATTTCGTACTCTGTTGAGCCTATATTTACTCTTAAATATTGTTATTAATATCATATTGAGTTATAAACATATATTTCTACAGTCATATAAATATAATGTTACTTTAGACTTATAATAAAATATACTTACTAATATTAAAAATACTTTTTTTCTCCTTTCAGAGCGGAACACTAATAATAGTTTCCACTGTGATAGATGCAATATAAATCTAAACAGAAATAATTACAAATATCACTTGAGAACTAATTTGCATAAGAAAAACTGTATCTTAAAAACTGAGTTAGAAAACGTAGATATAATTGCAACTGCCTTTAAAAATAGAATTATCACTTACAAAATTAATCCGCTCCAGAATAGAGAATATTTAGCCCCGGAAGAGTTTTTATATGATGTTTCTAAAGTCATTATTCAGTTAATACAACGTTCATTAAAAGCATATGACTCGTTAAAAATAAATTTTGAACTGTTTGCGAACTTTGTTCTTTCTAAATCAGAATGGCAAGAGATGAAGTCATTTAATACTAAGTATGAAATAGTTTTTTGTAACACTGATCTGAATGAAATGTTCATGAAAGTTTGTAATGTATTAAAAGACAAACTAATTGAATTTCAACACTGTGAGTCTGGGTGGTCATTTAGATCACCAGCTCATCTTGAGGTTAATATAAATAAGTATTCTCCCTTAAGAGGTGGTACGTATATTGAGTTACCAAGCGTTATAAGAAATACTAAGAGTTGTCTGAATATTAAGAATAACGATGAGTACTGTTTTTTATGGAGTGTCGTGGCAGCTCTTTTCCCTTGTAAGAAAAATGTTAATAGACCTAGTTCATATCCATATTACGCGTCTGTGCTGAATACACAGGGTATGGAGTTCCCACCTTCATCTAATGATATAAAATTTTTCGAAAAACGTAATCCCACAATAAGTATCAACGTATATGGTATTGATAACAAAAACAACATAACTGGTCCTCTGTATAAGACAAATGAAAGAAAAAATAATCACATAAATTTACTATACATAGAAAAAGAAAAGCAAGGTCACTATTGTTTAATTAAAGATCTCGAGAGACTCGTGCATAAACAGGTGACTCGCCATCATAGTAAATCTTATTTCTGTGAAAACTGTCTGCAATTTTTTGTGTCAAAGCTGAAACATGAATCACATAACTGTTCAAAAGTTTTAACTGTGTTACCACAACCAAACAGTAAACTTTGTTTTAAAAATCTTAGCAAACAACAGAAACATAAGTTTGTTATTTATGCAGACTTTGAAAGTTTGTTATTTAATTGCTCTGAAAACAGTTCTCAGAATATAAAAAAATATAAGATTCATAAACCGTCATGTTTCGCCTATTATATCTGTTGTTCATATGACTCCACTTTAAATAAATTTGTTTCATACAGAGGTCCAGACTGTGTTAGTGTTTTTATAAAAAACTTAATAAAAGATTCACTTATGATATATAAAATACTAAACAGTAATAAAGAAATGGAGCCGCTTAGTAAACAACAAGAGAATGAATATAAAAATGCGAGTACTTGCCATATTTGTCACGACCGGCTGTCTAGTGAAGATAAAGTTCGCGATCATGATCACGTTACTTCTCAATATAGAGGAGCTGCTCATTTCAAGTGTAATTTGTTGTTTAAAACCGAATCTTTTATACCTGTTATATTTCATAACCTTACTAACTACGATTCTCACTTATTTATTAAAGAGTTATCTAAATATCCTGGCGATATAAAAGTAATACCTAAAACGAAGGAGAAATACTTAACTATTACAAAATACTACAACGTTCATAGTTCAAAGTCTATGCAAATAAAATTCTTAGATTCTTATCAATTTCTTGGAACTAGTTTAGATTTGTTAAGTAAAAGTCTTGTTGAAGAAGATTTTCATCATTTGTCTAAAGAGTTTAGCAATAAATTACACTTTGATTTGGTCCGACAGAAAGGGGTCTATCCTTACGATTACATGGATTCGTGGTCTAAATTTAATGATAACTGTATTCCTCCTCAAAGAAAGTTTTTTAACAGTCTTACAGGTGAACACATTACTGATAAGGAATATTTAAGAGCGCAAACAATATGGAACGCTTTCGATATTCATTCTCTTGGGGCATACACAGATTTATATCTCAAAGTTGACGTTTTATTATTATGCGACATCTTTGAAAAATTTAGAATGAGTAGTTTGCATTATTATAAGTTAGATCCTGTGTTTTATGTAACATCTCCTGGCCTCAGCTGGGATGCAATGCTTTTGCATACTGAAGTGCAGTTAGACTTGATTAGTGATATAGAAATTTATCAATTGTTAGAAAAAGGTATCCGAGGTGGATTGGCTCAGTGCTCTCTAAGATATGCAAAAGCAAACAACAAATATCTTTCCGAATATGACAATTCTAAGCCTTCTAATTATCTTATTTATCTTGATTGTAATAACTTATATGGCTATGCAATGTTACAAAAATTACCCATATCAGATTTTAGATTTATGACTGAGGATGAAGTAAGAAAATTCGATGTTCACGATGTATCAGACGATTCTGAGATTGGATATATATTAGAAGTAGATTTAATTTATCCAGATCATTTGCACGAAAAACATAGTGATCTTCCATTTGCTCCTGAAAAGTTTGTTCCACCTGGAGGGAAGACAAAGAAGTTGATCGCAAGTTTACATAATAAGTTTGAATACGTGATTCATTACGTACACTTAAAACAATGTATAAAGAATGGTCTAGTATTAAGCAAAATACATCGTATTGTGCAATTTCGTCAAGACAATTTTCTAGCAAAATACATTCAATTAAATACTCGGTTACGTCAAGCATCCAAATCTACATTTGAAAAAGATTTCTTTAAATTACTAAACAATGCAATTTTCGGAAAAACAATAGAAAATAGAAGAAAGCAAGTGGATGTGAAACTGATAACATCTTGGAGAGATGTTAATAACAGCACTAATAAAAAAATTGGAGCTGAACAACTGATTGCAAGACCTAACTTACATAGTATTAGTATATTTTCAAAGAATTTTGTCGCTATACAACTTAAAAAGGAAAAGGTTGTATTAGACAGACCAATTTATATAGGATTCTCTGTTCTCGAATATGCGAAACAACACCTTTACAACTTTCATTATAATTTTATTAAAAATAAATTTGGAAGTAAAGCTAAATTATGCTATACCGATACTGACAGTCTTTTGTATACTATAAATACACAAGATTTTTATGAAGACATTAAGTCTGATTTATCAGAATTTGATACTAGTAATTTTGAGGATGACAATATATATAATATACCGAAGATTAACGCTAAAATTCCTGGTTTATTCAAGGATGAAATGGGGGGTGATATAATAAAAGAGTTCATAGGATTAAGAGCAAAATTATACTGTATTCAGAGTCAAAAGTGTCAAATAAAAAAAGCTAAAGGGGTTTCTAAACATATTACAAAACATATTAAACCAAGTCAATATAAAAATACTTTAAAACATAACTTGAACGTGAGACTCAAAATGAATTTGATAAGATCCATGAAGCATGTTATATTCTCAAAATATAGAGAAACAAGTTTTAAACAGAGAAGATGATAAGAGACAAATCATGACAAATCAAGTCAATACATTACCGTGGGGGCATTGCGATTCATTATTGTAATAAATATATACTCATAAGTTATATAGTTACTTCTAAGTATTATGGATATGTATTACTAGTTACTTAGCAATAAAAAAATGTAAACATGTATGTACTGGTTTAAAATTAAATAAATAAAGTATATTAATCATCTTCACTTTTTTATTTCATACGAGTTCACATGTGGCTGGTATAAATACAACACGTTCGCAGATCAACCTTTAGATTTCATCATGAAATTGACTAAGCATCCGTTAGCTTTGGAAATTTCAGACGTACCCGTTGACTCAGAGTCTAAGACGCTTATAAAACATAGTGCACTTTTACCAAATACTATTCGATGCATAATATGTGGGCCATCTAACTGTGGTAAAACAAATGTGATGATAAATCTATTACTTCATAAAAATGGTCTAAGATTTAAAAACATATACCTTTTCTCTAAGACCACATTTCAGCCAAAGTATCGCTTATTAAGTCATATACTCGATAAAATTCCAGAAGTGAACTTTTTCATATACAATAATAATAACGATGTCTTGCATCCTGATAAAGCTTTGCCTAATTCTGTGATTATATTTGACGATGTGATTTGTGAAAACCAGTCTAACATACGAGACTATTATTGTATGGGGCGTCATAAGCAAATAGACTGTTTTTACCTGTCTCAAACTTATTCCAAAGTCCCAAAACAACTCATACGAGATAATGCAAACCTTATTGTAATATTTAAGCAGGATGATAAAAATTTAAAACATATTTACGTTGAACATGTCAACAGTGATATGTCTTGGGAGCAGTTTAAAAGTTTATGTTCACTTATATGGAAAGATCAACATCATTTTCTAGTGATT
This sequence comes from Pyrausta purpuralis, assembly GCA_963924145.1. NCBI lineage: Eukaryota > Metazoa > Arthropoda > Insecta > Lepidoptera > Crambidae > Pyrausta > Pyrausta purpuralis. Next base: position 14,248,878 of record OZ001654.1, read on the forward strand.
AATAAAGACTGTGCCATGAATAACGGGAGATATAGAAAAGGATTTGATGTTTTTGTTTCCCTACCGTCTCATTAATATTTATAAATAGCCACATTTGTACATGACTTAGTGTTATTTTATATTCAGTGCCAAGCAGTAGCATCCTCTAAAACAAAATGGATCTTAATTTAAAAGAGCACCTTATAAGATCTGTAGATTCTATAAAATCTAAGATCAAAGATATGAAAAATGTTGAAGATAATACTGATATTTTAATGAAGAAAATCTTAAAACCTGTTGCGGAACCAATCACAGCTTATATTAACCAGTCTAATAATGTCAAACAACCCATACGAATTTCTAAACAAAAATTGAACAATGATTCAGAAACATCTCATTCTGATGATAATGAGTGTGGTTATACTTATCTCGATGATACTGAGTGTGATAATGGTGATTCAACAGATTCAGTATATGAAGATTCTAATCAAGAAACAGATAATGGCAATTCAACAAACATAGATATACTCAAGCGAGGTTCTCTTCAAAAAGATGATTTAATTAGTTTATACAATAACACAATAGGAGTAAATGTACCATTTGGTATAAGGAATGAAAATGAAAATTTATTGATGGGAAGATCTACTGTAAAATTATCTAAAACTGAGGACCCGACGAATAGTAATCCTATATTTTATGTTACATTGGACGACAAATCATTCGAGCTAACTCCTGGAATAAGTGAATTACTATTAAAAAAGAAGCCCAATTTATCTCTTGTTACAGAAAAAGATAAACTTGTTTATAAGCATATGTTATCTATCACAAATGTTCACAAAAGAGATTTTGAACCAAACGGGCAATTAAAAGGGGATAGAAGTATAAAGTATCGTGAAATAATAAAACCTCTTTTCTCAGAACTTTCAGATACAGAACTTGTTCCAAAAAGTGGTGGAAGTATACCAAAACTAAAGAAATATAACCCCAATACTGACTTAATTTATTGGGATGATCCTAATGAATTGATTGATCGATTAAAAATATTAGTTGCTTCTAGAGAAGCAGGCAATAGTAGCCATGATAATGAAATTCTTGCCATTATTGAAGAATTAAAGGAAGCTGGTATCATCAAAGAATAAAAAAAGGAACACAATACTTTTTCTTTCAGTTTGAAATAACATTTGAAGATGAGTGTTGATAAATTTGGTCTTCATTTAAACAAGATAAAGGTAATAAGAAAAAGTAATAGTTTCACAGATTGTGCATTGAGTATCACAAAAGATGGGGCACTTGATGCAAGAAATAAATTAATAAAAAATATTAAATCACCTTTGGACCCACACGATAGTGCCACCAAAGAATATGTTGATTCGTCTATTTTAAATTGTTTTCAAAAAATAAATTCCCTGGAGCTTACACTCGCTGAAGTGATTGAAAGAATTGATAAAGTGATACAAACAAAAAAGCCGAAGAAATGAGTAAAACAGATATAGTGAATGAAATACATAGAACAGTTAGAAGAAATTTTCCTAGAAGGCATGTGATTATGAAGGATATAGACGATTTATGGCAAGGTGATTTAATAGATATACATAACCTTAAACACCTAAATTCAAATTTCAAATATATTCTAATAGTTATAGATACTTTTTCAAAGTATGCTTGGGCATTGCCCCTAAAAAGTAAAAATAAATTTGAAGTTTATAATGCGTTCAAACAATTGTTAGAGAAAACTCGTCATCCAAAGAACTTGCAAACTGATTTAGGGACTGAATTTTATAATGATAAATTCAGAAATTTAATGCAATCATTTTCAATTAATCATTATTCTACGTACTCAACAAAAAAAGCTTCGATTGTAGAAAGACTTATAAGAACAATCAAATCTAAATTGTTTAAGGAATTTAGTCTAAAAGGTAACTACAAGTGGAATGATGGGACCCTAGATAAAGTTATGTTTAATTACAATAACTCGAATCATAGAACTATAGGCTGTAAACCTGTAGACATAAGTGTAAAAAATAAAAAACTTATATTCGATAGATATGTGAAAAAACAAAGACAAAACTGTAAGTCTAAAATAGGTCCAAAATTAAAAGTTGGAGATCATGTTAGAATAAGTAAATATAAAGGAGCATTTGAAAAAGGTTATACACCTAATTGGTCCACTGAAATATTCAAAATTTCAAAAGTGCAGAACACCACACCAGTTACATATATTTTGACTGATTCAAGATCCCAGCCTATACTTGGATCATTTTACAGTGAAGAACTTCAAAAGACTAAGAACACCCATCTTTATCTAATTGAAAAAGTATTAAGAAAGAAAGGCAACAAAGTCTTAGTGAAATGGTTAGGATTGCCGTCAAGTGAAAACTCATGGGTATCAAAATCTGATGTTGTTTTATCCTAATATTAAAAGTGTTGTCAATTACGTCTTTTATCAGTCTAATACAGGGCATGAAAGGCAGTAGACTTGTTAATTGGTTAATAAACAATTTACCGTTTGAACTTCATCTCCCTGGTTATAATTACTGTGGACCTGGAACAAGCCTTAAAAGAAGACTTTCTAGAGGTGAATAAATCTTTTAGACGAATACTGCAAAGAACACGACATAGCATATAACAAGTACTCATCATTAGAAGATCGTCATAAGGCTGACATGAAACTAATGAAAAAGGCAAAACAGCGAGCACTAGCGAGCAATGCGAGTGTTGGAGAAAAGTTAGCTGCTCATTTGGTGAATAAAGCAATGCTAGCTAAAGTTAGCTCTGGTGCAGGCCTAAAGAGCTCTAAAAAAAGAAGATTTAAAACATCTGGTAATGGTATTAAAAGTAAATTTAATCATATCATATCTCATATAACAAAACGATTGTCAAATTTAAAACCAACCTGTAAGAAAGCAGCAATAGATTTGGCTATCGCTGCAGCTCGAGAAATGATATCAGATTCATCTGTAAAACTTCCAAGATATATTCCTGTTCCGAAAACTGGTGGATTTCTACCTTTGATTCCCCTTTTTGCCGGGCTATCTGCTGTTGGCAGTTTAGCTGGTGGAGCTGCAGGTATTGCTAAAGTTGTTAAAGACGTCAAAGATGCACAAGAACGTCTTGAAGAAATGAAAAGACATCATGGAAAAATGGAATCCTTATCTATTGGAAAAGGATTACGGCTTAAACAATACAAGAATGGTTTGAAAATCTGTTTGTCAAGTAAAACAAATAAAAAAAACTAAATACCAGGCTACCCAACAGAGCTCTTACAAATATCGATATCATAAATCATGCACAAAATATTCCATACTTTTGTGGGGTATTCATGAGAGATGAATTACCAAAACGCCCACTACTTAAAGAATGTGGAATAATCAATTTAGATGATTCTCAAAGTTCGAGTTCTCATTGGGTAGCCTACGTGAAATTTAAAGACTATGTTGAATACTTTGATAGTTATGGTAATTTAAAACCACCGAAAGAATTCATACAGTACATAGGCAACGATGTAAATTATAATTACGATAATGAACAAAAAAATCATCCATATAACTGTGGTCATTTATGTCTTAAATTCTTAAAAAAAATCTGGCACAATTTTTATTATAAATAGTTTGTTTAACTGATGATGCTGTTACTTCAATAACATGTCTCTAACGTTAACATTCACTGGTAACGAATCAATACTGGAAACATATTTTGTACCACCGCTAAGCATTGAAGATAATTGGGAATGTGGTCTGATATTTTTTTCTACACTCAATTCTATACCAAATGTAAATACAACCAATAATACATTTGCTTATGGAGATAGTGGAGAAAAATTAGAAATACCTTGTGGTACCTACGATTTGTATGATCTACAAAATTTTTTGGAAGATAATGTAAATGGATGTGAAATAAACATTCAATCGAATAACAACACCTTGAAATGTTCCATTTATTGTACTAAAACAATAAATTTTGATGGGAAAAACAGTATTGGTAAACTTTTAGGTTTTTATAATAAAAAATTAGAAGCAAATAAATGGCATGAATCAGAGACCGAGATCGGCATTCTCCCAGTGTCTGTCATACGAATCGAATGTGATATTGTAAAAGGTTCCTACATAAACGGATTACCGTCCCATATAATTCATGAATTTGTGCCTAACGTACCTCCCGGTCACAGATTTATAGAAAAACCAAAAAACATTATTTATTTACCAATAACCAAGGAAAATATATCTCGAATCACGGTTAAAATTGTTGATGAACGTGGGCAGTGCATTGACTTCAGGGGAGAACACATAATATTACGCATGCAATTACGAAAATCATCATAATCATGATCGATTTTAATAAAAAAGTAGCTTTGCGTGGTAAAAAAGTTATTAGTTCCCACATTACTAAAGAGAGTAGACGTATAAAAAAAATAAAAAAAATATCTAAGTCTAATAAACTCTTTCTAGAAAGTCTTGGCTTTAAAGCATTATGAGTATTTTACAAGTGTTTGACGTAGCAGAATTCGATAATACGATTGAGAGTTATGAAATTCATACGTATACCCCTTATACTAATAGCTTCAGAGAAAACGATGAGATTAGGATACCGATACAACAGCAGGATTTATACATACTACCATCGGCTAGTTCTATTCAAATCGAAGGATTCATTACACCGCTCGATAAAGACCAAAAACCTCTCAAAAAAGATTTGCATTTTATTAACAACCCTTTTATGTTCCTGTTTCAAGACATCAGATATGAACTAAATGGTGTTGAAATAGATCGGATCAAGAATGCAGGTATAACAACAACTATGAAATCCCTAATATCCATGAATGAGGGGGAAAGCAAGGTTGCAGCTTTATGGGGTTGGAGATTAAACGGTTTTAAAAGTAATGGACGGTTTAGCGTTATGATTCCCCTGAATAAAATATTTGGCTTTGCTGAAGGTTATGATAAGATTATTATGAATTGTAAGCATGAATTAATTTTAAATAGGGGGAATGTAAATTTAAATAGTGTAAAAAATATTGATGTTGATATAAATCATATTGACGTGAAAATACAAAAAATATATTGGCGAGTACCACATATAAAAGTATCTGATCGAGATCGACTTAAATTACTCAGACACTTAGAAAAAGATAAGCCTCTACAAATTGCTTTCAGAAATTGGGATTTGTATGAATATCCCTTATTACCTCAAACTACAAAACATTCTTGGTCAGTCAAAACTGCATCACAGTTAGAAAAACCACGATATGTTATTGTTGGTTTACAAACAAACAGAAAAAATAGCAAAGTCAATGACAACTCAGTATTTGACCACTGTAATGTATCTAACATATCGTTGTTTTTAAACTCTCAGTATTATCCGTACGAAACAATGAACGTTAATTTTCAAGATAATCAGTACAGTATTTTATATGAAATGTTCACAAAATTTCGTCAGTCTTATTACAACGCTCCACCTGATCCGTTGCTAGATCTGATCAGTTTTAAAGAGAAGGGTCCACTGTTTGTCATTGACTGCACAAGACAAAATGAAAATTTAAAATGTGGTCCTGTTGATGTACGCATCGAAATTGAGTGTACCACAGATATTCCCAATAATACAGCAGCTTATTGTTTAATTATAAACGATAAAATATTTGAGTATAAACCACTCAGCAATATTGTAAGAAAAATATCATGAATGCCTTTGTAGATATTCAAGGATTTAAAACTGATGATAATAAATTTATTTTAAAAGAAATCGCAATTTTATGTAACGGGCAAATGCAAGTGTTTTTAGTTAAGCCACCTTTCAAGTTTTATGATCTATCAAAATCGGAAAGAAGACAAGTTTGCTGGATAGAAAGAAACAGAAATATTCTTTGGAATGAAGGATTTATACCATTCTTTCATTTTCGAGAGTATACGGATATTATTAAAATTTTAAAAGATAAATGTCTTATTGTAAAAGGTATTGAAAAGATAGCATGGTTAAGAGATTTATTAGAAAACAACTGCATATATAATATAGAAGAGAAAGGCTGTCCTAGTTTTATTAGTCTATATGAGATGTATAAAAAATCTGTAGAAGTAAAAACTTGTATGTATCATAAAAATGTATGTGCTTTGAAAAATGTATTATGTTTAAGTTTGTGGTGTGTTGATAATAAAGTTTTTTAAATACTTAATGATTATTATTCGGAAATATCCGATAACCCACGTATAATAATAATAAATAAGACAGCAGACTACCATTTCTGATGTTGTAAGATTCCTGAGTATACAATTGAAGAAATCAAATCAGTACCTATTTATAAGAATGAAGGACTCATAATACTGCAGGAAAACTTTTCGATGCATTCTAAAAATAAAATAACAAAATTTTTTAGTCTAAACGAGTCTTAAGTTCTCATGAATCATAAATAACAAACTCGTAAATAATGTAGAATTATAAAATTGGGAAAGTTGGCGCACGGTTCCCTGTGAAAGGATCTGGGGTCTGAGTCTAGAGTTCTCAGGTACTCGAGTACCCCGGCAAACCAGATCCAGGAAGAGCGAACACGAGAGCAGCGCCTCGAAAAAGGCGCTCTGGTGTGCCCTTTTCGCTCTTCCTGGATCTGGTTTGCCGGGGTACTCGAGTACCTGAGAACTCTAGACTCAGACCCCAGATCCTTTCACAGGGAACCGTGAGCCAGCTTTCCCAATTTTATACTACTCATGTATTATGAAACACCCCCCTCTTGAATCACTCTATATCTATTTAAATACCGCATCATAATCCGTTGCGCATTTTTACAGATTTGATCATGCATATATACAGACAGCAGAAAGTGACTACGTTTTATACCATATACATTTACTATTTATACTATATAGTAGTGATTAAGTCTGGTACAAAATTAAAGCTAAAATACTTACGTTATACCGAAATGTTGTAATTAAGAGTTAGAAATAGCATCGAGACATTACCAGTTGTACATCGTTTAACTTATATAACGCCGTGTTCTGTTCATAAATATCCTTTATGAGGTTTTGAAAGTGTTAGCGAAGACTCAAAGTGAGCTTTCCTAGAGCATTTGCCTCTACTGAGCTATCATATTAGTGAAATTAAGTCATAATTTGTAGCTCAGGCGCTAATGTCACTTTTCGTTTGTTTCTAACACCAGTAAAAGTTAGTGCTGCTTTAGCGCACTATGTAATTTAGAGCCAGTTTCACTTACCAACGAATAATTTAAATATGAAACGTAATTTTGTAGGCAGTTTTGAATAAATAACGCTTACAAGAACTTAAAAGGACAATTATAAAACAGATGGAGCTCATTAAAAAGTGTTTAAGATGAAGAATACATAGGTATTTGCTCAATTAGATATAAGTATCTAACTCACAATATACATCTTTAAGTATATAAGCTGTTCGACCCCTAAATTCTAAAAATAAGAACATTTTTAGGTTCTACGAGTATTTTCCAAGGCCGCGAAAAATTACATTAGTATTTCAGTCACATTTTAACGCTTTGGCACAGCCCGCACGTTTGACTCGTAAGTCATGTATTTTCGGAGACCAGTTTGGGTCTGTGTTACAGCGTCTGAACTATCACAGCTCAACATGTGTTTTCATTAATACGACTTTAACTACAAGGACTTAATTTGATGGTCAGGGTCGGGGTGAGATTTGTAAACTTATGGTTTAGTGACAAAAGGCAAGGAGGCGTATTTTAAACGAACATCATTATAAACTTTCGTACTACCTATTATTCTCATATTTTTTTTCGATTTGTGTATATTCTATTTTCTGGATTTGCTACATAGCTGATAAGTGTTACACGATGATTCCCGATCCTAGTCTGCCCCACATATTTACTTAGTTCTGTAATAGTAGACTTATGCACTAAACCCATACACATTGTGTGTGACATATGTAACCCAACTGTATTCACAAAATTACATATTCTCTTCGTCATATCATGTTCAATACATCATAATTTATACACCTATCTAGGTGTCAAACCTATTTAACGTTTGTTATGGAAATGCCGGAAGTGTCCACCATGTTGAATGTAACTCGGCTATGATATAAGAATATTTTGGATTAATCTTTAGATTATCTTATTATTATAATAATATTTTATTAATTGTAAATTCATCATTTAAAGATTATTGGGACACTTATTAGATTTTTATGTTTGCCGTATAACAAATGTTCATTTTACCGCCAAAAGGAAGTTGACTCTGATTGGTTGGTGGAAGTTAGATTTATTTTAAATATTGTAACTATATAATTAATAATTTAAAAGCTTACTAAATTCAGTACGATAAATAACTAAATAATTAATGAATTTATATATTTAATTAGCAGATTTTTTATCCCTACAAATAAATATTATAGTAAATTTTCATATATGGAAACGGATGTCGTCCCCACTGTCCCTACCGTTGTTCAGGGTTTTGATTTGTATAAAAGCGAGCTGCATGCCAGAATATGGCCTCTATTTGTACTTTCTCTCACTTTGTGACCTATCTTTGTGCTATTTTGTTAGGATAAAACTATTGGAGGAAAACCTGGAGATTTATACTACGTGTTTATTATTCAAGCACCCCACACGCGGTCACATAAGCCTACTATTTTTTTTTCTGGATTTACTACGTCACTGATTAGCATTATGGTAATCCTGGATGGTTTTTAAATGTTCAGGCTTCGTACATTTTTATGTATTTTTTTGGAAATCTAATAAATATATTTAAAAAAATTACAGATATAAATCTTTGTCTATCTCAAGATCACACTGGATGCAGACCGCTTGCAACCGATCGCTGTGAAAAACGTTGGAGAAGAGATTTGCTCAGCATTGATCTTCTTTGATCATAATTGATGATAAATCTCTGTCTTGAAAGCTGCAATGGCCTTGAAACTTGAAATAGTGTAGCTGATAATTATTGACAAAGCGACAAACTTAACAACGCGCGTGCGCATTCTAACATACAATCAAAATTGTTTTAAACTTTCATGGTCACTAACATTAGAATAGTTAGATACGGGATTACTGCAAAGTACCTTATTATTTATGAGTTTCCGATATTTCGGCACTGTTGCAAGCGCCATGATTACGGAGTTAGTAACTCTATTCTAACAATCAAAATTGACTCAGTCGTCTCAGGGCCTCTATTTTTAAATCACTTGTGTCAAAATGGCGTGTGAATTTGTTGATTAATATGAGTACTTACGTCTATATTTCGAGAAATTTTATTGGTATGTAATGTTTTTGAACGAAATTTACAGGCCATATTCAAGCGAGTATTTCAAAAAAGGGTCCCAGTTCTCCACGTTGTTAATCATTGAATCTGTTTTAAAACAAGTCAGTCAAAGTTGTAAACAGTTATGTGTTCAGATTGGGAATCGAGAAAAATGGTCGCGATCTCCATCCAATTGTTTTTCGAATCAACATTACGGTGAATGTCACACTCGGGACGAGGACAATAAATCTCGAGGTACCAGCGGGGTTCACATCGGCTCGGGTTGGATTCAGTGGATTCAGCTTCGATGCTGTCGGGGTATAACACGCACTACTTATTTTAAGCTACTAGGAAAAAAGACTGCAAGAAAATGCATATTTTTTGTATGGCTAGACGGTAAATGCAATAGCTAATAATAACAACTGTTCAGGCCGCGTTACTTTTCTAGGCTCATGCTCCAATTCATTCACCTTCACAGCCGTTCGAATTTGGAATGGCCTCCTAAAGTACAAGCATCCACCTCCAAATTGCCTTTCATGAAGGCCCTACGGACACTTTACAAGGACGATATATCCGACTTGTCTTGCTGACTTTTTTTTCATGTGTACCATTACCATTAGTATTATTATGAGGATCTTTATATTTCCATGTTTAGTATTAATCAAACTGTATTTATGTAATAAGTAGTATGTGCGTTTATTTTTGTTTTAAAAACCTTTTGTAAAGGACATTGATAAAACGCCTAAGAATCAACACCAATTTGACAATTACCAAAATTCATGTTTTCTTTTTTGTAAGTATAAACATTCATTAGATTGTAACTGACACTTTTGTTTCCTGAAATCAATTTAAATAGGACTTTTATTGATTTTGAACTCTTAACATAATCTTTTTTTAATGTCTTTTTTCTACTATTGTGCTCTTTATGGGCTTTTGTGATTTGGCCAATACCACAATACGGTCTTCACTCACTTACTTTAGTTAGTAAATAATAAATAAGCTAAAAAACATAAATTTTAACCTATGTGCCTCAGGAAATGGAATACTGGAAATTCAACGTTTTTCATTTACAAAGACACTATTTTATTGTACCGTCATTGGCTTAATCAGCTTTGTTCCTCGAAAAAAAAATGACAAATGACAGAAGTGAGTGACCCAACCATTTGAAAGACAGAAAAAAAAGCGCGGGAACCTAAGAGCAAGAAAGACGCCCAATTTGTTCATGTAGGTAGGTAGGTAAGTACTATGATAGTACGGTATTATTAAACATCGTGTTTGTGAAACAGAGGTAGGTAAAACAAGCTGCCAGTAGTTAGTACGACGATAAGATAGCTGTTATAATGAAATTAAAATCATGTTTCATATAATTAAAACATAACCTTAAATTCACTATGATAAAGCTATTATTATGTTCTTAAAGAAGTGTCCGTTAAAAAATATTGTTCTTACATACAAATACATGTCATTTCAAACCTAGAAAGGTACTTTTCATCACTGTTGGTTCTTAGGCGAATGATATAATATGAACTCGGAACAATGTCCTTTCCTCTCTTCGCGCCGCCTGTATTTTCTCTTTAAAGACCTATAGTTGACTGGTAGAGAATGCTTTAAGCAATTAGTCATCGCCACTTTTTTATTGTACTTGAAGTGTTTTAAATAGCCATATCAATAAAAAAAACTTTTTTTGTTATTTTTCATACACGAAATCACCAATTTTGTCTCATCGTTTTTCGAGCGCCACCTGGTGATTTTACAGGAAATTATATTAATATCAGCGGGTGTGCCAAATCTCGTGCGATTTGTATAGTAAAAAAGTTTACCGATCGAATTTTAAAACCGAAACCGAAACCGAACCGAAGCAGGGTCACGATTTTTATGCAATTTTGATTTTCTCGTAAGGGACGTAAGAGAGTCTAACCAAGACCTAAAGCTCCAAGCCAACCTCACCTTCACGTGGTGCGTCCTGTTTATACAGACGAGGTTCTGGCGACCGACCAATGGCGGTATAACCATTCAAAATAAAGCACAGCTAAATGTTAAACTGTGACGGGCAGCAGCGTCACAGCTGCAAGGGGCTGCGCCTCTGCGCTCGCCAACCCGCCTGCCAAGCGTGCTTCTGTCTGCGTCTGTTTATGAAGCAGATGGCGCTAAGCTTCACGCAATTGACGTTTTCATAAGAAACCACAAATTTCGCCGGGTCGGACTGACAGCACGGTAGCTCAATTGGTAAGAGCGTTTGGCCCGGTCTGCCAAAAGGTTGCTGGTTCAAGTCCCGCCCGTGCGCAAATTTTTGGTTTCTTATTTCATCTTTATGAATATAAAATATGACACTGTGAGTGTTAAAAACATTCTAAAGCATTAGATAGCAAAGCGACATCAATTTCCAAGTTGAATTTATTCTGTAAAGAATAACTGCTTGGGCCATCTGTTTCATAAACAGACGGCTAGATGGCGCTAAGCGTCACGCAATTGACGTTTTCATAAGAAACCACAAATTTCGCCGGGTCGGACTGACAGTACGGTAGCTCAATTGGTACGAGCGTTTGGCCCGGTTTGCCAAAAGGTTGCTGGTTCAAGTCCCGCCCGTGCGCAAATTTTTGATTTCTTATTTCATCTTTATGAATATAAAATATGACACTGTGAGTGTTAAAAACATTCTAAAGCATTTGATAGCGAAGCGACATCAATTTCCAAGTTGAATTTATTCTGTAAAGAATAACTGCTTGGGCCATCTGTTTCATAAACAGACGGCTAGATGGCGCTAAGCGTCACGCAATTGACGTTTTCATAAGAAACCACAAAGGAGATGTCCCATCCCAGGCCTGTACCATGTACGTAGTACCAAAAAATCGGTAAAAAATTGCTATTTCCATTAAAAATACAAAAAAAATGTTTTAGTCCGTAGTTTAGTGGCTTAAAAACAAAATCAAACACCTTATTTCTTTGTAAAGATGGCAACTGTATTTTTTTCATTACTGGGATTTACATACCAGTAAAAAAAAACTGTCAATGTCAACTGTCATGATCAGTGCTGTCCTAGGTATTGATTTTCGTTCGTTCAGTTTGTTCGTTGCGTTTAAAGTGTTTTGAGTTCTTGCTTCTTTATAACAACCTCGCTTTCTTTTGGATTTGATAACTTTTTCTCCGTGACTTACTTGGCATTAATTGGACTGACCTACCTGCCCTATCTGTTGACCCGGATTTTGTTGTAATGTATCACAGCTTACTTGTTGCACTGCTGATTTCGTAGTGGAGTTCAATATTGTTCTCGCTGGGCTGCGAGATCGGAAAGGTGTTAAGTAGGTAAAATATCATAGTATAGCAGCTGATCTAGAGCTGCATGACTATTTATTTGTCCATAGTTCTGATAAAAAAAAAACTTAGTGAAATAAAATAAGTAGGTAATATCAAAAGTAAACTGACAGACACACGTCATTCAAGTGTCAAAGATGGCGTCCTCCGCCATATTGTACTGAGTTGCAATAATGTGGTTTATTTTATTGTTTCAGCCAAAAAACTAAGGCTCTCCATAGAAATTTGTGTTACTAAAACTGTACTACACATATTCGCCTATAATTTGGTATAGCGTACATGGACCTGGCCGAGGCTTCATACATTTTTGGGACATCTCCTTTCGCCGGGTCGGACTGACAGCACGGTAGCTCAATTGGTACGAGCGTTTGGCCCGGTTTGCCAAAAGGTTGCTGGTTCAAGTCCCGCCCGTGCGCAAATTTTTGATTTCTTATTTCATCTTGATGAATATAAAATATGACACTGTGAGTGTTAAAAACATTCTAAAGCATTAGATAGCGAAGCGACATCAATTTCCAAGTTGAATTTATTCTGTAAAGAATAACTGCTTGGGCCATCTGTTTCATAAACAGACGGCTAGATGGCGCTAAGCGTCACGCAATTGACGTTTTCATAAGAAACCACAAATTTCGCCGGGTTGGACTGACAGCACGGTAGCTCAATTGGTAAGAGCGTTTGGTCCGGTCTGCCAAAAGGTTGCTGGTTCAAGTCCCGCCCGTGCGCAAAGTTTTGGTTTCTTATTTCATCTTTATGAATATGTTATAATAAAATATCTACTTGGTGGCTACATGTAAGTTAGTTAGTTTGTAAGTGTAGTTGTAATCAGTTAGTAAGTGTATTTTAATAAGTAGGTAAATTCTTATGTAAATAGTGTAACTAAATGTTTTATATGTATTATAAAGATATTATGAGAACTTTATACTACAGGCTATGTTTATAATACCTAAATAATTCTAACTAAGTAAATACTAACAATAAATATTCCTAATTATAAGGAGAAGCCCACAAGGTCAATCGACGAATCCAACTCGGCTGGGCAGCGTTCGGGAAATTGCGCAAGAATGCCTCCTCATCTCATCTACCTCAGTATCTTAAGACGAAAGTCTTCAACCAGTGTGTGTTACCAGTGACGACATACGGATCCGAAATATGGTCTCTAACCATGGGCCTCATAAAGAAGCTCAAAATCACACAACGAGCGATGGAGAGGGTATTGCTGGGTGTTTCTTTACGGGATCGAATCAGAAATGAGGAGATACGTAGGAGAACTAAGGTAACGAACATAGCCCTGAGAATCAGTAAGCTCAAGTGGCAATGGGCCGGGCACATAGCGCGACAGGAAAGTTCTAGATTGGAGACCCTTCGACCAAAGACGAAGCTTAGGACGTCCACCAACAAGATGGACAGACGACCTTAAAAAGATCGCAGGATTAAACTGGATGCAGATCGCTAGTGATCGGTCGCTGTGGAAAGCCGTGGGGGAGGCCATGTTCAGCAGTGGACATCCTTTGGATCATAATGATGATGTTGATGATGATGATTGATGTTCTCCGTGCGGTAGTATTTTACGTGTGGATATATTACTTGATTTTTAGGTAAAAGTTTACAATATTCTCCTGCACCCATAACAATCTCTCTGCATGATCTGAAGGTATGACTGGGAGAGAATGCTATTAGCATTAAGTCCACCTTTTGTACAATTTTATTTGTGCAATTAAGTTTTTAAATAAATAAATAAATAAATAAAAGTCATAATCAAATTATCATACGATTTAAGTTTGATTGACGCGAGAATCGCCTGTAGTGTTGCCCAAAATCGGTCTTGGTCTTGCAGTCTTGGTCTTGTTCTTGCATTTTTGCAACACCAAGACCAAGACCGCCTAATTTTAGCAAGATCAAGACCAAGACTGACTGTGCAAGATTTAAGCAAGTACAAGACCAAGCCTGCGAGACTCTTGCGTCTTGCAATTAGGACTTTTTTTTTAAATATACTTGGTAAAAAATATGTTTTTAAAAGCAATCATATTTTTTTAAAACAATCACGTTTCTCACAGTAGACTCCTTCGAGTGACGGTTTGACAGAGTAAACCCCCAACGCTAACGCGCGCCGCACCAACGAACGATACCTACATGTTTTATTAAAACTAAGCATTTTTTATTGTTTTAATGACACAAAGTAGTACTGGTACTGTAACTTAAACACGATTTAAGCCTTAAGTCAGGAATCGAACCCGTAACTTTTTGTATCATGTTCTAAGCTCGGCGTTGGCCTGCCTGACCGTTTGAAAACTAAAAGTCATTTTACCTAACTTCGGGCGATGTATCGGGAATCAAACCTTGAACTTTCGTGTTGATTAATCTTTTCAAAATTTAATTAAAGTAGATTATTAAATGATGTCAGTCTGAAGTATTATTGGCGTTTTTAAATTAATAACTTATCGACTTATCTTAATTACTAATTCTTTGTACACTTATTTACACTAACCTCAATAAACGGATGTATAAAAATCCCTGTCCGATCCATTAAGGTATTAGGTATCGAGATATACACAAATAGAAATTTAATTTAATTTAATTTATTTATTCAGTACACAAACATAATTACAGATAGTTACATTATATAGTATCTTAGGTATGCTATCATTAATACACTGTAACTCCAAAATACGTGCACATAGCATGATAAGGTATCTAACAATAGAAGAAACATAATACAGAGACAGCCAAATTATTACATTAACATAATATTAGCGTAATTAAAATTGAAGACGATAGAGCGAATATAACTTAATAAATAAATTTCTTCCTAAGTACGTACAATTACAAATAATAATGATAAATATATACATATACAGTAACATACATTAATACTCAACATGATTTGCAATTATTAAAACTAATTGATAATTTTATGGAGACCGGTTTTCCATTTATGTAGTGATGATGCGAATATGTCAGGTACATTGTTCAGTCTGCTAAGTAAATCATTGTAATTGCGACACATTCTCTAAATTGGATTGTGAGAGGACACATTATTGTTACAGAGTGGAATTGAGAATGGACGATCATGACTGGGAGACTTTTTGGGAACTCGAAGAGAAATTTCAGTCAGTAGGGTGGTGCTAAGGGTGGTGTAAATTTGTGTATTCATTTTATAAAGAATATAAAAGTCTACACTTAGTGAATAAATCTGTAGAATCACCAAGAAATGAAAAGAAAGTATGTTAATAGGATGAAGATGAAGACGTAATAGACTTTGATAAACTGTATGCATGGCCTTCGACGTCATCTGAACCTGGTCTTGTCTTCAAGGCTTAGTTATTGAAGAGTTGGAGGAGTACCTAAGTAAACCCACAGCCGCCAGCTCAGAAGACATTTGGGAGTGGTGGAGGACGCATGAGACAGACAGAGTGTTAATGTCATTAATTGGTTTTCTATGTTAAAACCGTGTTTTATTACATTGAAGATTATTAAATGTTAACGGTTATTAAGAAACAGACTGACTCCCGCGCGACACAGTTGGTCAGTTAGTTAGTTAGAGCATCGGCACTGATCGCATAGGTCGTGAGTTCAAAGCCCAACCGGTGTCAGTTGTTTTTTTGAATTTCTCATGAAGTGTTTAGAAATTTATTAGTTTATAGTTGGTTTTTACCATGGCAATGTTAATTCGAGGTCAAAATGTACCGTTGTTCTAATATTTAAAGAAACGTTTATTAAATAGCGAGAAGCAAAAAGGTAGATAGATAGATAGATAACTCTTTATTGCACATTACATAAATTGATTTACAAATTCGTTTTAGGGAAATGTACAATTTAGGCGGTCTTATCGCTATAAGCGATCTCTTCCAGACAACCTTTGGGTAAAGAAATTATGAGTTTTATAGGAAGGGGTATTTTGTGCATAAAAAGAAAAGAAAATGAAAATGAAGAGCTGAAAAAGTGGAATAGAAATATATTTGTATAATAAAAATAATTATATGAAAATAAGAACCGATAAATAAATAATATACATATTTATAAAATATATATATATAACACATTTATATATATATATATACCAACACAGTAATAATCATACATAATAATATATACACAAACCAATATGAAATGAAAGGAAATAAACTGAGACATAAGAGTAGATAGAATTATTTTGAAGAGAGAAGGTAATTGCAAGACTTGCGAGACTCTTGCTGCAAGACCAAGACCAGGTGCATTGATGCAAGACTAAGACCAGGACTGGCCAAGTCTCGTCTTGTTCGTGCATTTGGGCAACACCTATCGCTTTCCCGAAATTTTTGACATTTGACATTTTTGACAATTGAAAAGTATATATACATTTAATTAAATCTGAAGCTGCTCACTTGGTGGAAACGCAGACGTTGGTCGGTCATAAATTTACATGCTGTATATTATCTTCTTTTATAGTTTAAAAATTTAGAGTGAAGTTTGTACAGGAAAACTAAGAACTGTTTTGTAGCATACGCAATAGCAAGAAATAGATGAAACTTTTCAAAAATCACTCGAATATTTTATGAACACCGAGCCTACCACTAGACAATATATACCTCGCCAAAAGGCTACCAGAAAATTAGCTAAAACCGTAAATTACATTAATGAATCGATTTTACCACAACAAATAAATGACACTACAGAGTTCAATACGTTTCAGACGGTTTTCTACTGTGCAGCATGGACTGCAGCTCAGATAAATGGAGCCAAACTCTCGCCGACAACAACTGATAGGGAGCAAAATCGGAGAATAGAGCACAAACCGCGATGGAAAAAAACGTCTAGAGAATAGAATACAAGATTTAAGGGTTTAAATTGGTAAATAGTTCCGAACTTGCAACCTTCGAGCCATACAGTGTTAACGAAATCAAAAAATTATCGACAACCTTGATACAAATTGCAGCACAGGTTTAGATGGTATTAACACAAAAACTATAAAATGCTTAAAAACACTAATTGTGAAACATCTATCTTATTGTATTAACGCAACACTACGTTCTGGTCATTTCCCTGACAGTTTAAAAATAGCTAAAGTGTCTCCACTTCACAAGTCAGGATCAAAAAGCGATCCCGGAAATTATCGACCCATCTCCGTTTTACCCGCTCTTTCAAAAATTTTAGAAAAAGTCATTAATGATCGCTTGGAAGCCTACATCAAGTCAATTAACTTCATCTATGAACGTCAATATGGTTTTCGGCCTAAAAGTAACACTTTATCAGCTACCCTCGACCTAGTTAATAAAATTAGATTAGAAATAGACAAAAAACACGTAGTCCTGGGTATATTAATTGACTTGAAAAAAGCGTTTGACACGGTCAGCCATCAGCTTCTTTTAATGAAGTTAGAAAAGATAGGTTTGAGGGGTTGTGCACTCAATATGCTACGATCCTACTTAACGAATAGATCCCAAGTAGTTAAAATAGATAAATTTCAAAGTGATCCGGCTCCTGTGACGTGCGGAATCCCACAGGGATCAATATTGGGACCATTGCTTTTCACAATTTATATTAATAATAACTTGGTTTACACGGCCAAATAACCCTATATGCCGACGACACGTGTCTATTTTACTTTGGGCCTAATATACACGAAATTATCAAAAAAGCTCAAGAAATTTAGATACCTTATCCGATTGGTTTCAATACAACCTTTTGACGATCAACACAGAAAAGACTTGTTACGTAATATTCAAGGCCATAAATAAAAAATACCCTCCGTTCGAGCCTCTAAAAATTAATAATTCTATATTACAAGAAAGAAAATGTGAGAAATACCTAGGCCTAAGAATTTATAGTTGTCTCATGTGGAATGCTCAAATCGAGTATATCAGAACTAAATTAATATCACTTGTAGCATCACTACGACAAATTTCTCGATGTATTCCGCGTCGTTTACGTTTCACATTGTATAATTCCTTCGTTAAACCACATCTTCTCTATTTGATAGAAATATGGGGCAGTGCAAGTAAATCAAAATTAGAGGTTATTCAAATTGCACAAAATAAAATTATAAAAGCATTTTTTCAATATCACCGCTTAACACCTACTTGTAAAATATACGAAGACACCAAAATAATGACTGTAAAACAACTTTACATCTACCACACATGCATACTTGTTAAAAAAAATATGACGCGCTCTTTCCATACTAGTCTAACACTTCAAACGGTAAAGCAATTCACTAAGCGTAGCACACGCCGCGCGAGTTTTCTCGTGCTACCCAAAATTAGAACGAACTACGGAAAAAAAATGATTACTTTTGAAGGTGCGCAAGTCTATAACAAAATACCCTCTTCTATAAGAAATGTAAGCTCACTCGATGCGTTTAAATCAAAACTTGCAACTTATGTTATTGAAAATATGTAATCTTATATCAAGTATAATATGCGCTAAGTGCGACTTAATGTGATATTGGATTATTTGTGTTGAAATGTTCGAACGTACGTGAATATATTGTTTTGGTAGTGATTATTCTCATGTAAGTGACTGTTTTTTTTTTTGTCTTTTATGGGAATAAATATATCTTTAAACTGAAATTGGAAGAATAACACAATACATGAACGGAAATAAGGGTAGCAAACTCACAAAGCACATTAATAAAATACTAAATGACTTCAAGATTCATTCAACACACGAAGACAACAACACACAAATAATTCATTTCCTGGATACCCTTAAACAAAAACTTTCCGTTTTAACTAGCAGACTAGACAGATATCTAAAATCATATTAATTATAATTCATAAACAACGAAAAACAATTGTATCGCACCCTTAAAACAAAAAATACACGTACACTTAACACACTCTCAAACAGCAACACTTGTACTGAGGTTCCTTCTTGTGAAGCACTTCGAAAGTTTTGGGCAAATATCTGGGAGAGACCTATGCAGCACAACGGCGCGACGGAATGGGTTAAAGTGGAAGAAAAAAATTTGGAAAAATTGCAGGAAATGGAATTCGATTCTATTCCGATCGATACATTAAAAATAATAATAGATAAGACACATAGTTGGAAAGCACCAGGCTCGGATAACATTCATAATTACGGGTACAAAAAATACACCTATACACGTAAATATTTACGCAAATTTATCAATGACTTCATTGCAAATCCTCAAAACCTACCAAATTACATATCAACCGGTATAACTTACATGATTCCCAAAGACAAAAATGATACAATAAATCCTGCAAAATATCGACCAATCACTTGCTTACAAACAATCTACTAACTAATTACATCGTGCCTCACTCCAACTAAATACAAACATATAGCCTCAAATAACATATTAACAGAACAACAGAAAGGATGCAAAAAGAACGCTCGAGGGTGTAAAGAACAACTAACTATAGATTCCGTCATACTAAAGCAAGTAAAAAAACACAAAATGGACCTTTTCACTACGTACATAGATTACAAGAAAGCTTACGACTCAGTACCGCAAAGTTGGTTATTACACGTCTTAAAACTTCACAAAATAAATCCCAAAATTATTGAATTTCTACAAAACACTATGCAAACATAGACAACTCAACTCAAAATAAACACGAGCGATGGCAGCACACTACATACGGACACCATACAAATAAAACGTGGCATATTTCAAGGAGACGCCTTAAGCCCATTGTGGTTCTGCCTAGCACTTAACCCTTTGTCAAATAATTTAAACGCATCCAATCGCGAGTACAAAATATCAAACATCGCCAATTATGAAACAAGAGACCAAAAATTAAGCCATCTTATGTATATGGACGACATAAAACTGTACGCGTCTGCAGAAAAGGATTTGGAGCAACTAGTTAGTATAACTGAACTATTTTCTAATGATATTTATATGAAATTCGGTATAGATAAGTACAAAATAAACGCGGTCAAAAATGGACAAAATTACCAACGTGCTTATCAGCTAGAGACAAGAGACATCATCACTTCTTTAGATTTTGCCGAAACATACAAATACTTAGGGTATCATCAATCAAATATAATAGAAATCAAAAGTACCAAAGCCCACCTTATAAAACAATTCAAAATCAGATTAAACTCAATTTTAACCGCACAACTCAACGCCAGAAATACAATCAAAGCCATCAACACTTACGCCATCCCTATTCCAACCTACTCTTTTGGCATAATTAATTGGTCTAAATCGGAATTAAAATCTATTCAGCGCACCATTAACACAAGTATGACCAAACATCGCAAACACCATCCGCGTTCTTGTATTCAACGACTCACGCTGCCAAGGGTTGATGTCGGTAGAGGATTAATAGACATAGTAAACTTGTACGCTAAGCAAATCACCAATTTACGAACCTATTTCCACAATAAAGCTCAAACTTCTATTCTACACAAAACAATAGCACATAACGATATCAAAGTAACTCCAGTTAATTTAAACGACAGAGAAACTCAACCTAACGAAAAACAGACTGACAGACAGACCAAATTGCAGGAATGGATGAGGAAATCCCTCCATGGAAGACATCTCCAAGACCTTTGCCACTGCAACGTCGACAATAAAGCGTCGAACGAGTGGCTAAGACGAGGCGAGTTGTTTCCAGAAACAGAGGGGTTCCTCATGGCAATCCAGGATCAGGTTATCGAAACACGCAATTACCAGAAACACATCATGAAAGTACCCTATTTAAAGAATGACACTTGTAGACGATGCAATAGTTCCCCAGAGACAATACAACACATTACCGGAGAATGTAAAGCAATAGTCCAGACAAACTACAAACACACACGCGATCAAGTAGCTAATATAATTCACCAGGCTATAGCACTAAAATATAAACTTCTTAAACAAACACCAGTTCCATATTACAAATATAATCCTGAAACAGTACTCGAAAACTCAACACATAAACTGTATTTTGATCGCGCTATCCTGACAGATAAAACAGTTCAGTACAATAGACCAGACATCACTTTAATAGACAAAACTAATAGGATCACACATATAATCGACATTGCTATACCAAACACTATCCTACAGAAACTATCTAAATACCAGGAGCTGAAAGATGAAATAACCCGCATGTGGAAGTTAAGCAAGGTAATAGTAACACCAATAGATATTTCTACTACAGGAGTCATCCCACCACAATTAATTCCAGCGATAAGACGCTTAGATCTGCCAGAGTTCATATACGCAACTCTACAGAAAGCCAGCATTCTCAATACTTGCAGAATCGTCAGAAAGTTTCTGCAATCAACACCATATTCGTAAATATAATTAAACTGTTTAGAACTGGTATCCACTTGGTCCCGACCCGTGGATATCATAGAAACACCGATGTCCCTTTAACATCGAGATGAAAAATATAAAGAAAAAATAATAATAATAATTAAACCTTTTTATTTCCTATAAATGTTACAATGTTTCTATTTAAATATATCATTTTCTAGTATAGGAACTCCTATTTGGGTATAGGTCTCCTCCAGTTTCTTCCATTCTTCTCTGTCTTGAGCTTTCTTGGTCCAGTCCTTATTAGCTGTAGCTACGATGTCGTCACTCCACCTCGCCGTAGGTCTTCCTCTCCGTCTTATTCCGATAGGCCCTTTCCATCTTGTTATTTCTCCAGTCCATCTATTGTCTTCGTAACGTCCGACATGGCCAGCCCATTGCCATTTTAAACTTAGACAGTATTGTAGGACGTCTATAAGTTTTGTTTTTTTCCGTATGGATACGCTTCTCATTTTTTGTATTTTCCTAATTAGGGTTCCGTAGCCGAATGGCAAAAAACGGAACCTTTATAGTTTCGTCAAGTCTGTCTGTCCGTCTGTCTGTCTGTCTGTTTGTCTGTCTGTCCGTCCGTATGTCACAGCCACTTAATTCTGTAACTATAAGCATCACACCGTTGTAATTTGGCAGGAAGATGTATCCTGTTAACCGTTTTACGATTCTCATATAAAAAATAAAAAATAATGACATTTAAGGGGGGCAACATGAAACTAAAACCAAATTCTATATTTTTTACTCAAACCTATGTGTGATAACATAAAATGATATAAAGGTTCCTAAAATCATTTTCTTTTAAAGTCTAACGTTTTATAGCTAGACGCCTCCAAAGTGGTAAAATGGGCGTCCCCCCCCCCCCCATCTAACTTCTTAACTAAGCGAGTGTAAATTTTGAAAAAAATACGTAATGTAGATCTTCGCAAATACTTTCAACAAAAATTAGTTCGGACGGGATCAACAAACAAGAACTTTTTCAGATAAAGCACATTTTCAACAACCGCAAACATAACTTTGTACTTCATTCAAACACTATGAAAAACAAAGTTATATTTGCTGTCAACAAAATATTGTGGTATTTTACTAAGTGGAAGTAAGTGGATTCCTTAATTCAGTTAAAGTTGGCACGGAACCCTCAGTGCGCGATTCCGTACTTGGTCGTTTTTTTTTAATAAGGTACGTTTCATGAATACTTTATGAATGTAAAAACATTTAATGTCTAGAACAGGGATGCACAGACCGCGGCCCGCGGGCCGCTTGCGGCCCGCCGGTCGAATACTGGTGGCCCGCCGACAGCAAAAATAATACTCTCGTACATTCGAAAAATATTGAATTCTATTCCAGAATAAAACCAAAAAAAATATGTTCGAAAAGTAATTTGAATCTCGCGCGCGCGCTCTTAAGTGCACGAATTCCCGATTGCACGCGTAGGTAGATACACGAAGCTTCCAGAGTCGGTTTCGAGATTTCTCCAGACAGTTTTCGACTCTATACGCGCGGTATAAAAGCCACGCTAACCGCAGCGACCCATAGTTCGGTTTTAATTTGAGTGAAGTGTCAATAGTTCTAGTGTAGATTTTAACTCGACTAGCCGGTGTCATATATTTTGATCCACATTCAACGTAGATTTCCCGTCAAGTGCCGTGTATAATTGTGTTGTGAAATCGTAAGTAAAACTCTGTTATTAATAAGTGTTTCCCTACCTATTTAAATCAATTATTTTTGCTAATTTAAAAAAGGATGGGTAATTTAAGTAGGTACTGTAATTGTTTTTAGGTGCTGTGTTAATCCTAGCCAGGATTAGAACGCAACATGGACAAGCCAGGACCTAGTAAAAAACGTAAGGTTAAAGATGAAAATCGGCAGTTTCAAGAAATTTGGACTGAGAAATACTTTTTTGTATGGTCGCATAATAAAGTCGTTTGTTTAATTTGCAAGAATTCTGTTGCGATTGCAAAGGAATATAATGTAAAAAGGCACTATGAAACGCAGCATCCTACTTTTACCAAGTTTACAGGCGAATTAAGAAAGCAAAAAATGTTGTCTTTAAAACGGGAGCTTATTGGTCAGCAAGCTATGTTTACAAAACCCATCCAAGATTCAGAAACAGCTACAGAAGTTAGTTATGAAATTTCTCGAATGATAGCAAAGCGCAGTCGCCCCTTCAATGATGGGGATTTTGTAAAAGAATGCATAGAAATTGCCGCTAAGAAAATTGTGTCCAGAAGCAGCAAAAAAGTTTGAGAAAATTCAACTGAATCGTATGACTATCCAAAGACGTATTATGTCTTTGTCAGGTAATATTGCGGAACAATTAAATGTAAAAACTAAGATCATTGAATGTTTTTCATTAGCACTCGACGAATCCACTGATATTACTTCCACAGCTCAACTTCTCATATTCATACGAGGTGTTACTCAAGATTTTGAAGTCTTAGAAGAGTTGTTAGGAATGTGTTCATTGAAAGGTCAAACCAGAGGAGTTGATATACTCAATGTACTTTTGGATGAGTGTTCAAAAACTGATTTGGACTTATCAAAATTATCGGGAGTTGCCACTGACGGTGCTCCTTCGATGATTGGTGTCAATTCTGGGCTAGTTACTTTGCTGAAAAAGCATCTGCAAGAAAAAAACATAAACGCTGAAGATCTCATGCAGTTTCACTGCATTATACACCAAGAAGCCCTCTGTTCTAAAAAAATTGAATTTCAAAATGTCATGAAAGTGGTAGTTTCGACTGTAAATTTCATAAAATCACGAGGACTCAATCACAGGCAATTCAAACAATTCCTTGATGACATCGAAAGCGAATATGGAGATTTACTGTATTATACAGAAGTAAGGTGGCTAAGTCGTGGATTGACCCTGGAACGATTTCTAAATTTAATAGAAGAAATTGGGATATTTCTGGCGGAAAAGCAAAAGGATGTCCCGGAACTTAAAAATCCTGATTCAACCAATCAGTGTGTGTGTGATTTGGCTTTTTTAGTTGACATTACAAATCATTTGAATGTCTTGAACACACGGCTTCAAGGCAAAAATCAACTGATATCCCAGCTCTACGCTCACGTATCATCCTTTCAATGCAAGCTGACACTTTTCAGATCGCAATTGAATTCTGGAAATTACAATCATTTTCCGAATTATAAGAAAATGGCTGAAAAATTCAACAAAACTGCGATTAATTTCAGTTATGTAGAAAAGCTAGATATTTTGATTCAATCTTTTCAAGAAAGATTTTCGGAGTTTAAAAAAGTGAAACCTCTGTTGGACATATTCAGCAATCCTTTCACGATTTCAGTTGAAAATGCGCCAGAGTCAATGCAGTTAAAAATTATCGACATTCAAAACGACCAAGATTTACGCAACAAATTCAACGAAGGAGACTTGCTGAACTTTTACCGCTGCATTGATAAAAATACGTACAAAGAGTTGCGCATAAACGCTCTGAAATGTGCCAGCTTATTTGGTTCTACCTATATATGTGAACAAACCTTTTCAATACTAAATAATAATAAAACAAAAAATCGAAACCGCCTTGCAAATGAAAGTTTGGAAGCAGTTTTACGTGTTGCTACAAGTAAATTTGAGCCAAATATAAAAAAGATTGTAAGCACTATGCAGTGCCACGCTTCAAATTAATAAATTCTTTTTCAATTTTAATACATAATTATCAATTCTTTATTGTCTTTAATTACCTATACTTCTGGCGGCCCGCCATCAGTTCATAATTTGCCCGAGTGGCCCCTAGTCTTAATAAGTCTGTGCATCCCTGGTCTAGAAGAAGAGCTTAATATTAGAAATTGTGTAGGGTAATCAGTTATGGAAACTAATGCAATCATAGTGCAGCACTGAGGGGCAATCAATCCTTGAGTTTCCAATTGGTTTCCACAGACGTGTATATATAAACACGACAGTTGGACTACGGGATCGATCACTAATTGGACATGTAAGTTTAAACCGGTATCATATTATCTACAACAGGAGCCCTATTTTTGAATTACTCAATTGAATATAGCGTATAATTTTCTTCCAAAAACTAGTTAGAAATCAATGAAAATAATGTTAAATATAGACGTTAGTAATCACAAACTTTAGTGATATTTTTTTGATCAATCCCGTGTGGAATTATACAAAAAATCAATGAATATCACACGCCATCTTGACGCGAGCGATTGAAAAATAGGGGACCAGGAGCCATATTTTTCAATAAATCGCGTCGATGTGGCGATATGCTTTGATTAATATCAGATTTTCCAATGAAAATTAGAATAACTCCACACGATAGTGTTAAAAAAGTAACTGATTTTTTTTAATAATAACGTCTATATTTTGTGTGATTACCATTGATTTTTAAATCGTTTTTAAACGAACTTGACTCGCCATATTCGAGTCAGTGAATCAAAAATAGGGCACCAGCCAATTGAAACAATTAATAGATACGATCGCGTCCTTCAATCTAGTTTATGGAAGATGCAATTATTTCCACTAGGACTACGAGTAATAATTACGTTTTTATCTGTCTCGTTCGGTCTTATAAATATTAACAAGTGAATACGCTTGATAACAGCGATCGATAAATAATTAAGTTATGTTCGAGTATACGATATTACTTGCTTTGGTATTGTCATTATAATAAAGTAAAATATCCGTCTGATGTCTAATAAAGGTCACTTATTTACATAACATTTCAGTTGTAAAATAATCTGCTTACTCGTAGTTTCAAAATTGGCAGCTGTCCAAACAGCAGTGGATGCTTGTATCTTTGTTTAATGGAATAATATCGAATAATAATATCTTTGAGCCTATCATGTAGGCGCAGGCATGCATGCGTGCCTGATCCGCACATAAATCAATGTCAAAAAAATGAATTTGCGGCGTTTTGCGATGAATATTAATGAATTTTTATGGGCCACACAATATTCTGCGACGGATAAGGGTAATCATGGGTAAACCCACAATAAAAATAATTACATTCTAAGTATTTATTACTGGATGATTTCAGCGTACGTTTTCTAACGTTTCCCTGAGACCATGCGAACAGTACCTATGAGATGGAGTGTCTTACTCGTAATAATTCAAAACAAATCCTAGGCCTGCAAAAGGGAAACTTTATTATCATCAAATTTAAGAGCTAGGTCCTCGTCGGTGTAAATTTTTTTTTTTCATTATTTACGTTTCTCCGCCGTTCTCAAACTCTTGATACGACGCGACATTAAACTTAAGTTTTATTTGATGCATCCCCTATTATGGTCTGATGAAGCTGTTGTGTCGTATCAAGTCTTCCAACATCCGCTTTTTTACACTTTCAAATGTTACCAGTAGTTTAATCTTTTCTTATACCATGTTTCAGACTTCTTCATTTGGTTTTTTTCTCCGTACGGTCGGACAGACATAATATAAAAAAAAAAACTCCTTTTTTAAGTAGACCGATTTTTTTCATTTGAACTTTTATTAGTTCCTTTTACCCTTCGAAAAATATTAAAATTGCTTTCAGCCTAGACAATATTTATTATCAATAAATATTTATATATCGGTCAATTATTTTCCGCTTTCCAATTTTTTTCAATTGTTAAAGAATAATAGGGATTATAAAGTACCTTGTATTTTGGAAGTTATAAAAAGCTAGAACGTTCGGTAAGGGCTCAAACGATCAAGAATTTGTTGAACTATAAAAACGTTATATCTTTCTTGTCAGAGAGTCACTTTCATTTGTACTTAACTAAAAAACGACTTTTCCCGGGTCTTTCTGTGATAACTCGGATCGCTTACATTTTTGAGAGCTGTAAATCTATGTAAATATTTTCAAGATGGATCTAAACAACATACCAAAACTACAGTTTTCCCGTAATTGTAGCCACCTAAGCGTAATTTGTTGTCTAATATGACCAGTCTAATTTTTTTAAGGCTTACTCGTATTTATAAATAAGCTACCTAGTTAGAAGTGAAGCCCACTTTCATTAATGATGCAGAATACTGAACGGGTGCCCAAAGCTGAAAGGTTATTGTCAATTGAAGCAAACTTGTAAACAAGGTAGGTCGCCTATTCGGCCGCCTCAATGCCGGCTCCCGGCATGATACCCGAGTCAACCGTGTATGTCCGTTTACAAAGATATAGAGTGTGTGATGATATCTGAATTTAAATTAAACGAGTTTTAAGAGATTGCATTTACAAGAGAAGAATGGAAAAAAATCCACCGACAAGAGCAAATAAATAAATTTATATGCGCCTGACAACAAACAAAAGACGAAGAAGGTGAAAACTGGGATGTTATTGAGTCAATGTTGATGAACAACAGTATTACTAAGTTTTTATCCGGAAGCAACTCAAGGATTGAAATTACAATAAACTCCACAATTTTGTTTCAGTGTTTTAGAATTTAAGGGAGAGAAGGTTTTTTATTTTTTATGTGTGTACAAAATAACTGATAAACACGTGAAACACATTTTTTGGGCATAGGACATCACAAACACATACCTGACAAGACTTGTCTCAACAAAAACCTGTCGCACTCAAACTGTGTGTTTGAGTGTGCTTAGTATCACAAAAACTTTAAAGAAAATGAAACGCATTTGTTGGGAATAAGAATCACAAACACACACATATCTGACAAACACCGCTACGCAACACAGTACCATTACAGTTTTTTTATTAGTAACAAAAACAATAATGACACAGTAAAAAAAATATAAACAGTAAGACAAAAAAAATAGGGAAAAACAGTTAAATGCCAGCCAAGTAGTGCGTGCCATTGTGTTGGTGACGTCCAGACCAATAGGACCTCATGCGGTATAAGCCTGCTTCCAAATAATTGTTTCTATTACAAGCTTTTTTTTTCTTATTAATTTGCCACTGTACTTTTCTGTACCATTGGCCAACTTTTTGCGTAATCTTAAGGTTTTATGACAATGTTTATTTTTAAATTTCAACTCAGGAGATGGTTGGAATGTGCCACCAGAATGGGAGCCTATTCTTTCGAAGACCCGGACAACGACACATACTGCAAGATCTCAAAGTTAATAATTTAATATAAGTTAATATAATAAAGTTATGATAGTTTTATTTTTCATAACTAAGTAATGACAAATAACACCTTAGTCTTGCTTGTGACCACGGATGCTGTAAAGCATTTGAATCTTCAGGCATATAGTTTTTATAAAATGTGCGCGAAATTTCAATAGATAATATTTTTAGCATTATTAACTTTTATATGAGCTTGTAAAATAAAGTTACGTATAATTAAAATATGATCTGAGGGATAAGCGTAAAGACTCATCCAGCTAGATAAGTCCATGGCCGCAGACCGGGTGCTGAAATTTCTATTCAAGTGCTGAGTGCAGTGCGTTAGTAGTAGCTACCGGGTCCCCGCGATACGCTACGAAATTTGCAAAGATGCCTAGTCACATCCTGTGAATAAATCTACTCAGGCAAACAGGATTTTAGAGAAAGGACGGAATTGTATTTGGTACACGTTTTTGTATACTAGTAGTAGTCCCCCTAGCCGATTTTGACTACGGTGGCCAGTCACAACGACTAGCCGACTGCGCGGGACATATTATAGTGCACAAGTGTGTGCTTAAACACAGGTGCACTCTCTATTCCTTTCACTCTCATAGCCCGATGGGACAGCAATCTGACTGGAGATAGTTACCCTAAGAATTTCTGAACAGAAAAACTCAGGTATATATTTTTGGCCCGACCCGGGGATCGAACCCGGGACCTCTAGCGCAGCCGTCGCTTTAAAGTGCGACCCTCTTACCGCTGCGCCACCGAGGCAGTTACATTCGTTTTAGGTAGTTTGTATACTACTTTGATGTAAACCACCTTTGGATAAACTAATGAACTGGGGTAATATTCTGTCACAAAATATATTTATTTAATTCATAATATATATTTTATTGTATTTATCACCTCGAATTATACAGGGTGTTGTTTTGGTCAGCGACGAGCGACTCAGGAGTGGCTATACAAACAATACTGATGCCAAAATTTTTTTTTTTTTGAAATGGAAAAAACCCACAAAATCATTTTTTTATCCAGTATAGCGATCGAGTCCGAACCACCAACACCAGGTAGGCTCTTCGTAGCGTATTAGCTACGGCGTAGTAAATAAATAAATATCCTTTGGACGTTCTCACACATCGCATAAGTCCCAAAGTAAGCTACTCAAAGCTTGTGTTATGGGTGCCAGACAACGGATATAATACTTAAATACTTTTTGTTTGTAAAAACATACATGATATACATAGAAAAAACCCAGACCAATACAAACAGACATGTTCATGCACACAAATGTTTGTAATGTGCGGGGATCGAACCCGCAACCCGCTGCGTAGTAGGCGATTTCTCGACCACTACACCAGACGGGTTGTCAAATTTCGTAGATAAGCGCTAGCTACGCGCTAGGGTGCGAGTTTTCCCATTCGTTTGGTAATTTATTTGAATGTTGTGAAGAGGTTTTCTTGTATAAAACTTGCTCAGAATTTAAATAATTTTTTTTTAGAATAAGCTTAACTCATATTAACATCCCTGAGTTGGATGTTACTGACCAAAACAACACCCTGTATACTACTGTGTCCCCTGTGTAAGCAAACTTTATAAGAAGATAATACATAAAAAATGTTATACACTAAGAAATAGAAGGAGCAAAAAATTACGTGGTGCACAGGATTTTATTGTAGATCATATCTTAAAAATCGGAATTTAGGTATGACGGCTTGGCTATGACGATATGAGTCACGCTCAATGTGTTTTCGCCGTTCTGTCCCACAAAATGACACTTCTTTATAATATATCTCTAATATAATATATATAAATATAACTGTCAATCATATACACCCAATTTTTTATTTTTTTTTATTTATGTGTTTTACAGTTTATTAAGTTATATATTTAAGTGTTGTTGGTAACGGGATGTTGGCTTCATTTTCCATGTACCTCATACGGCAGGGGCCCACTGAAAACCAGCGTGAGGTGCTCCAGGGGACCTGGCTTATGCCGAGTGAGGTCCTATTGGTCTGGACGTCACCAACACACAATGAGTTGCGGCAAGAACTACGTGGCTGGCATTTAACTGTTTTCCGTTGTTGTGTTACTGTTTCTTGTTTTTTTTTTCTGTGTCATCATTGTTTTTTGTAACTGATTAACAAAATGGTACTGTGTTGTGAAATGCGTTTCATTTTATTTTAAGTTTATGTGATACTAAACACACTCAAACACAAACAGTTTATGTGCGACAGTGAAATACATACAAGTGTGCCTGGTGCTCCAGAGAGTGGCCTATATTAAAATTAAAAAATAAAATAGTGGTATTGAGTTAAATAAATTTATTAGTCATTATTTAATTTAATTCGTAATTGATATATTTTTATTATTTGTATTTAATTCTATATTTTTTAAAATTTTAACTAGTGGTCCCTCGCGACTTTGTCCGCGCGTTTTACGATTTTTTTTGCCTTCTAAACCTTCCCTAGACCTCCACGAACATTTCAAGACTAAGATAAGATAAATCTGTTCAGCCATTCTCGAGTTTTAGTGAGACTAACGAACAGCAATTCATTTATATATATATAGATTTAATTGTAATTCACTTTAATTATTGTCTAAATTTAAATTTATTTGTTTTGTACTAATTGATTATTTTATACTTAATGGACTCAGTCTGAAATAAATAGATTTTATTTTATTTTTTATTTATTTGTTGACACATGCCTTAATATTAAGCGTAGCGGCACTCCGCCATTCCGAAATAGTTCGCACACAGAGTGTCCAATATCAGTTACAATTTTCAAAAGTTTCTTCCGAATAATAAAATTCCAATCACCAAATTCGTGGAAATTTAAGTGCTGCCAAGCTGTTCCCCATTAAATATAAAGTAGTTTTGAGCGGGAATCTGTTTGTTGGAGCCACTCAAAGCCTTTTTGCTAACCTAACAAACTTCAGCAATTATTATAGAGACGGAGTAAATTTCGGATTGTGACGCCTATGAATAAATCACCGTTAATGGTAAATAAATGTAGCAATCTCGTAATAACGCGCCACTGTATTGTTGGCGGCTCTCTTCGGTCGTTTGTCATACATTTCTTAATATAAAATTGGCTCTCAGTATTATTTTATATAAGTCCTAATAAGACCCTTTACACACTGTGACTTTTAGCATCGATGCAGTCGTTGAGTAAAGGTTGACTTTACTCAATACGCTACTTTTAGCATCGATACATTCGCGATGCTAACGCGCGTTAGTATCGATACAGTCGCGATGCAGACGCTGTAAACTGTCAAATTATGTAGGTACTAAATTTAGGCGATTGCATCGATACTAATGCGCGTTAGTATCGATGGAGTCGCGCTTCTGAATCAGTACTATCGCGCTACTAAGCTAAATTAAATCTGTTTATTGCGTGAGTCACGCATTTTGATAACTCGCTGCAGAATCACGATTCTGCAGCGAGTTATCAAAATGCGCGACTGCATCGATGCTAAAAGCCGCAGTGTGTAAGGAGTCTAACTTTCGCGTATATGCGTCATGATTGCAATTCTTTACCCAAGTTTCGTGTGTGTTATGATATCGTCATAGCATGACTCTTGTAACTTGCAGATTATTTGCGACAGAGAGCATTCTTCATTGTGGTTTCTGTCGAATATTATGGTTCTCCCTTGTTTTGTCGAACAACGTTTGATATATTTCATTTTGCAAACATTAAGAATATCTAATTTCATTTGATATAATTATTCGATTCGTATAATATAAAGGATATTGACCAAAGCTGGGCCCAGATTGCGTGTTTGTAGTTTATATTTCAAAAATCTTGTTTGAATTATAATTGCACTGGTATTTAAGGGTAACTAAATAAGTAAGTTTTGAATTACTTTAGTAAAATATAACAATTACCTTTTGAATATATCAAAATGAATGTAGGTGAGGTGCAATAACTCTGCGATCACAAAACATAACCTCAAAATGTCTAATTTGCCATCGAATACCTCGTAAACCCCTTATTATTTTTCAAAAATATTTGTTGTCTGTATTATTTATATATTTTAGCCGAACATTTTGTAAAGACGCATGCAAACGCAAAGTGGGCCGAGTTTCTAAAGAGTTCTGGTCAAGATCCTTCAATCTTATTATCATTGACATAGTTGTTCATTTAATATAATCATTCATCGTATTTTCTCTTTGCCTAATATCACATTACCTAATGTTTGTTTTACCTGATAAGTAATGAATCTATGTTTTAATTAACCGAATATTACATTTTAAATAAATAACCAAGATACAATAACATCATCAAAGAGGAGTTCTGGTGATCGGCGGCCGCTGCCGTAAACCTCTCGCTTCGCCCGCTCGCCTTCGCGCGTTGGGTCCTTACCTAGATGACACCAAGATAGGGGAGTTATGCAAATTCATGAAGTCTTATGATGCAATAAACAGTCTTAGTGAAGTAGTCAACATACTAAATAAAAGTATGTAAAAAGATAATTAATATTAGATAAAACAAAAAATAGATGAAATGACTATTAGGTCTAATGACAATTATACCACTTAAAAAAATATTATGTGTTCCACAATTATTTGACAAATTAATATGATTTTGTATAGGTCTAAACTAATTTCGAAACAAGAAACATCGCAAAGTTAACTTACGAGCTAGGATTATAATGAAGATTGATATGAAACTATCATATTTTAATATAAATGCATGACGTTACACTTCATACTTAATGATCTATAATAAATTACATTAAAGAAAGTAAGAAGATGGGTCAAATTAGTTTTTAAAAACACGACATAGTAGCAATTGTTTCATTTTAAATTGTTTAAAGTGTTGATTTATCTAATGCATAATAATATATTATATCTGTATAGGTGTACAAAGAATGGTAAATAAAGCTTTAAAAAAAACAATTGGACATATTCAATCTAATTACAACTTGCATTATTCAAATTAAAGTATACATAGGTATACCCAGTGGAAACCTTATAGCTGTTTTTAATTAAATATCATCTATTAATGTATGAGCAAAGCCACGGACAAAAATTAGTCTACAAACATTCTTTAGTTACATCTACATCTTTAAAGTTCATTATTTAGTGTGTGATATAAGTTCCATGACCTTCATCTCATTAATTTATACATTGTAATGAAACATATACATTTATACATACCATCAATTTACCGAACAAAACTTATATTATTCTTACATTCTCAAAAATTGGCAAATTAAATCTTCGTATTTTTTTTTTATAAATTGGCACATTACAAATACTCTACATCTTCATTAATCATCAAACACTTTAGGTACATTTATACTTATTTGGCGTATCTACCTATCTTCTTACTTGCATATTTGCATGCTTGCATACTTGGGTACTTATTATTTTACTGAGGCCGGCCGGCTCTACAATATTCATAACATATAATTTCTAGGTAACAGTCTTATTTATTTTTATTTATAGTCGACTTTTTATTATTTAAAGACATTTTAGTCCTTAATGCTATGCATAGACTTATTTAAAGATTCATGTTTTAAGATCACTTGATCTCCAACTATTTTTACGGAGAGAAACTCGTCTGCACCATGATCAAATGAAGGATCTGATACCCTTGACTGTACCTTGTACCCTTACTACACCATTTTATAACGAGTCCTCTTTTAAGATCTTTATCGACCTCCAACGGCTCACACGAAGAAACCTCGTTTACATCATGTTCAAACTGAAGGATTCGACATCGTTTTCTACTTCTTAATAAACGCCATAAGTACCATAATCAATTACATATAAAGCTCTTACATAAACTATCATTTCCAACTGTGACGTACAAACCAACAAAATGAATTCCTTAGCATAAATGACTTTGTTTACTTATGGTTGATCAGGCCATTCGTGATACAAAATATTTCTACTAAGTATTCCCTGACTAACTATGTAATTACTTTTCCGTCGTATAAACATAACACACTTTAAGTCTTTTTCAATAATCTATCTACAAAACTAACAATTCTCTTTCGAATGTAACTCATGTACTCTAGGTTACAAAAGATTTTAATACATTCATACCGTCTCAAAATCCAATCTATAAAACACTTACTTTCACTACAATCTTGGTATTGTTTAGTTTTTTTTTTATCTACTACGTCCATGGAACTATATACCTTTAGATAGAGATAAAAAATAGCAATTTTTTTTTTAACTAAATGTGTTCTTACATCAAAAGAGAAATAATACAAAAGTATTCGGTTCTGTAATAGTCTGAGGTTCCAACTACAAAACAAGTTAAACAAATTATATTTATTTTTATAAAATTACGTTTTTAGCATAGGTACGCGTTTTTTCGACATAGTTAAAAAAAGCTGAAAACGTATAATATTTCATTCAATTACTAATTTCAAGTAAAGTACAAAATGATAATTTGAATTTGCAACAAGACTGATATCTGAGATGGCTTCGTATTTCTTTCTCATCGACGCGCTAACCAGAATGCTGATACAGCAGCACGTGCATGTGCACCTTAAGAGTGTAATGCAAATAATATTTGTGCAATACCTAAAGAAATAATTATGCTAAAGCTTTCGTAATTAACATTTGTATTGGAATATCAACGGAAAACAGTAAAATTATGTTTCAAAGTTTACAAGAGGTAACTAGCATATATCGAAAACCAAAACGACAATCACGTAGTTAATTAAGCTGTCAAAATATTAACTGTACATGGTCTTTAACATTGTTTCAAAGAAATAAAGCATTATGTTATATTCTCTACTAAAGTACAAATTGATTGCACTCATCATGGATATTCATATGAGTATAATTGATTTTAAAATGTTTTTTATACTGATATCATTTTCGTATTTAAAAAAGTACGCTTATATAAGTATTTAAGTAACTGCAAACCAATTATTTTGTTATTAAACTGCCCATTGTAAATAACTGATAAATCATAATCATATTGTATTTTTACAAAAACAATTCTGTTATTAACCAATATAAAAAAAAGATACTTGCCTAAGTCAGAACTGAAAACAATATAAATTAAAATATATTTATGTACTCATGAAATGCTGATAATAGGTATAATTAAAATGGTTAATCTCTAGATTCTAGTCAAATTGGCAATAATTAAATATTAAGAGTGATTGGGAACTATCGTACGTTCGTATCTGAATTCTGAGTCTATAGTCTAGGATTTAACTTAAAAGAGTTTAAATGGAAATATAATCAACATTGAAACTATACTGTGGGATACATTTATTATGTTTCATGATATCAACCTAAAGAAAAGAAATACTGAATTTTTTTTTCGAGACACTAAGTGTGGACAAAATATGGAATGACGAAATGAAAACAAGAAACATTTGTTACCTATTATGATAATTGTTAAATAAATTCATTATTTTTATAAGCGGAAATATGAGATATGCTCAATGAAATTACACTTTTATATTACTACCAATTTTTAAAACATCATTGTTATCAAAAATTGTGTCAACAATTGTATTAATTTAAAAAAAAACATATTTATTTAAATGTATTTTACGTTAAACGAGTAACAGAATTTCAAATGAAACTAAATAATGCAAATATGATGATTTATCTAGAAATAAAAGTTATGAAATCAGTATCGCGTAAAGAAACGCTTGTACGATGCTCGTGACTACATACCTACTTGGAATTCGCTGATGAACGCGAAACTAAAAATAGAAACACAGTAGCTTGGCTTTACCAGTGATAACTTGAAAAGATGTTTGAAATGAAAATTAATGTAGAATTGAATAAAGTATTCATCGATTGATTTTTTCAATGGAAAAATAAAACTATTCGTTTGTTGAAAGGTAAAACGACACGTTACTAATAGTCAAAATTGTTTGAAAAATACTAAATTATAATTTTAATTATTGGGCAGGCACGGAGTATGGTGATAAATGAGACGATCTTGTTGCTTGATACAGGTTTACTCAATGCGTTTGAAAGGGTTACAAAGGTATTGTATTAACACGTAAAAATGAATATATGATCGCGCGGGACGCGCGTGCGCACGATAGCAGCCGAGGCAAAAGTGAGGGAGCCCACGGCAGGCAGAGGGACGAGGGGGTTCCGCGTTTAGTGTTGCGCGTTAACATGCTGCCGGCGTTGGAATCTCTGGTTCCAATATTGGTAAAGGGATGAGTCGGTTGAACGCTCTTCGTAGAGTCCCGGATGAGGTGATGACATCAGCGACGCGTGCGACGCCGTCGGTGCCGGGATAGACGTGGCAGATGCGTCCCAGCAGCCATCGATTGGGAGGCAAGCGGTCATCCTTGACCACAACCATTTGATGTAGGCGTAGCCCTTCTGCTGGCTTGCACCACTTGTTTCTTCGTTGAAGTTCTGAAATGTATTCTCTGTTAAATCTTTGCCAAAATTGTGACTTTAGGTGTTCTACTCTTTTGTATCTCGTAAGAGTAGCAATGTTTTTATTCTGCTCCTCGTCATGTACCTGCGGAGCGGTCATCATGATCGTTCGTCCCAAAAGAAAATGTGACGGGGTGAGGGCAGTGAGATCAGAAGGATCTGAAGAGAGTGGAGTGAGCGGCCTTGAATTAAGAATCGCCTCTACCTGCACCAACAATGTTGTCAATTCTTCATAAGTTAAGTTAGTAAGACCTATGACCCGTTTTAAATGATATTTAATCGACTTTACGCAGCCTTCGACCAATCCATTAAAATGAGGACTATACGCTGGAGAAAACTTGAATTCTATCTGATTTTCCGCTGCATACAATGAGATATCATTTGATTTTAAATTCAAAAAATTTGCTGGTTCGTTACAAGCTCCAACAAAGTTCCTTCCATTATCAGAGAAAATCTTTGCAGGCCTACCTCGACGGGCGATGAATCTATTTAAACAGTCCAAAAAACCAGTTGTACTTAGCTCGGTGACAAGCTCTACATGAACTGCTCGCACTGTAAGGCACACAAAGACACATATATAGGCTTTCAATAACCTACAACCACGGCCTTTTCTGTCCGCTATCATGACCGGTCCAGCATAATCAACAGCTGTATTCTGAAATGGGAAATCAGCGTGAAGTCTTTCCTTGGGAAGGTTACCCATTATGGGCTGGATACTTTTATTTGAAAATCTACAGCATGTTATACAATGACGTGCAATTTTCCTGGCTAGGTTATGTCCACCAATAATCCAAAATCTTTGTCTTAAGGTGGATAACATGAGCTGTGGACCAGCGTGAAGTAGTACCCTATGGTAATATTGAACTAACAACTGTGTGACGTAGTGATTTGTATGGAGAAGGATTGGGTGCTTGGTATCATATGTCAGATTTGAGTTCAATAGCCTCCCACCCACTCTCATTGTACCAGCATTATCCATAAAAGGGTTTAAATTGAGTAACTGATCTTTGGGAGGCAAAGAATCCTTGTTCTGAAGTAAAAATTATTGTTTAGTAAACATTTCCCTTTGAACTAGTTTGCATAAAACGGTTTGTGAGTGACTTATTTCAAAAACTTTTAAGTGACCCATATTTTTATTTTTAGGAAGGCGACAGTTATGTATGAATCTTAAAATATATGCCATAACACGTTGTAATTTTGAAAAGGTAGAAAAACGTTTTATATATTCGTGATCAGCTGATTCGTTTGTTATGTGACAAAGTAATTTTAGCTCTGGCAGTGTGTCTGTGTTGTTGTTTAGTGGTTGTGGAGGTATAGTGTTATGATGAAGGAAGTCAGGTCCACAGAACCATAACTCGTTGCTGCTCAATTGATGTGGGTTTAAGCCACGTGACCCTATGTCTGCAGGGTTCATAGAAGTGGGTACATGATACCAGTTTGAGGAGGAGATATTATCAGTTATTTCAGTTACTCTATTATAGACGTATTGTTTTAATTTAGATTTGGCCATTTTGATCCAACCTAGAACTATAGTTGAATCAGACCAGTAGGATTCTGTGTCTATATGAAGCCTGAGAGAAGACTTTACCTTCTTTGCCAGCCGCATTGCTAGGACAGCACCACACAGTTCTAACCTGGGAATTGTAATATTTTTCTTAAATGGTGCAACTCGTGACTTGGCAACCAGCAAATGAACGTTAATAGAACCTTTATGAGAAGTGCTACGGATGTATATACATGCTGAATATGCATGTATAGATGCATCACTGAATGCATGAAGTTCAATTTTTATAGGTGAGTCACATATGACACGTCGTGGTATTTGAATATTGTTAAGATAAGGTAAATTTTTAAGAAAATCATCCCATTGTTTATGGAACTCTGGTGAGATTGTGTCATCCCATGCTATATTATCAGCCCACAATTTTTGTAAAAGGATTTTGGCCTGTAGAAGGCAGGGATTGATAAGTCCTAACGGGTCAAATATTTGAGCAATTTTAGACAGAATGGAACGTTTTGTTTGATTTGATGTGTTGTGTTCAGTGACTGGCGATGACGAAAATAGTAATTTATCATTTTTATTGTCCCACAAAATACCTAAAGTTTTTGTTATGTTAT
The DNA here is from genome assembly GCA_963924145.1 of Pyrausta purpuralis. NCBI lineage: Eukaryota > Metazoa > Arthropoda > Insecta > Lepidoptera > Crambidae > Pyrausta > Pyrausta purpuralis. Next base: position 14,288,139 of record OZ001654.1, read on the forward strand.
CATTTTTTATGGTTAGAAAAGGATCGTTATCCGATTTATTAAATTCGTAAATTTCATGAAGTACATTTTCTTCATTCGATTTCCATTTACGAAGATGAAAATGTGCAATTTTTAACTGTTTAGTTACTTCTTTGCAAATGTCTGTGAGTAATAAAGGATCATCATTGCCCGTCACCAAGTCATCGACATAAAAATCATGCAATATGGTTGTTCCGGTTGATGTGCGAACTTGAGTATGTGGAGTTGAGTTGACTGTGAGTGGATCATTCAAGTAATCATGTCCTAATTGTGTTAGACACTTGGTAGCAAGATACGGTGCAGACGCAGTGCCGTACGTGACTGTGTTTAATTCATAAATCTTTAATTTTTCTGCAGGATCAGATCTCCACAGTATTTGCTGTAGTGACCTTTGTTCAGGGTTAATTAACACCATTCTATACATTTTTTCTATGTCTGCTGTTACAATGAATTTATGTTGTCTGAAACGTAGTAAAATACTCATTAAGTCGTCCTGCACTGGGGGCCCAACGAATTGGATATTATTAAAGGAATAACCTGATGTGGTAGGTGCAGATGCATCAAAAACTGTTCTTAGTTTCGTTGTTAGGCTAGTTTCCCTTAATACGCCGTGATGCGGCAGATAATAAGCAGTTTTGCCCTTTGGGGGGTCAATGACCTCCGTCATATGACCTAATTCTAAGTATTCTTTCATGAATTCTGTATATTTTGATTTAAAATTTGAATCACGACTAAATCTGCGTTCTAACGCAAAAAATCTAGCATTTGCTTGTTCGTATGAATCCCCAAGAATGGTGGGAGGTGTTTTTAATGGAATGTTAACTACAAATCGACCATCTGGGTGACGAATTGTAGTTTGAGCGAAAATGGCTTCGCATTGTATTTCGTCTTTAGTGTGACGAGGCGGATCACTGAATGATTCGTACTCGAAATAGTGATCGAGTTTCTTCTGTAGCTCAGAGTCCGAATTGTTTAAAAAATGGCAATGGACTGTACTTTGTGATGAGTTGTGTTTGAATGAATTACTCTTGTTTGAGTTGGGTATGTGAGTTCGGCTTACGCCTGAAACTAGCCAGCCTAACTTTGTTTCATTTAGACTAGGACGGTTTTTTCCTAGAGAAATAGTATTATTGCCGAGCACCTCCCAGAAGAGGTCAGCTCCAAGCAACATTTCAACCTCGGCCGGCGTATGGAACGCTGGGTCTGCGAGTTGAATGTGCTGTGGTATCTTAAATGAATTGGTATTTACTTTGTGAGTAGGTAGCATTTGAGTGATGCAAGGGACAATGAAACAGGTTATTTGACGACTGAATTCATTGTTAACTAATGAATGAATATTCACTTCACATCTTTTTGTGATTTGTGACATTTGGTTATGGAGTCCTTGTATGTGGACTTGAGTTTTTTGACTTTTAAGTTTTAGTTTACAAATTAATTGCTCTGTGATGAAACTCGAAGTGCTCCCGCTATCTAACAGGGCACGAACCTTATGAATCTTACCTACATGGTCAGTGATGCCTATCATGGCAGTTGAAAGCAAAACTTGGTTGTGGTTTGTGCTTGCTAAAGTAATTTCATTATTATTACATTGTGATTGAAATGACTCAGTTTGAGATCCATTGTTGGATGCAGTTAACACTATGCCCTCACGAGAAGAACCTTGTTGCGATTCTGTGGTAGGTTTAAGCTTAGAACATGACTTCTCCTCGAGATGCAGTAAACTATTATGCCTTTAGAAACACAGTCTACAGGGCCCTAATGTGCATTTATTTACATCATGACCCTGTCTTAGGCAGTTAGTGCACAACTTAAGTTCCTTTGCCCTTTTAATTCTACTTTCTATTGGAAGTGATTTGAAACGAAAACATTGATAAATGCTATGGGTACCCTTACATAAATGGCAAGAGGATCGAGTGGCATTTGTTGGTGATGCTACAAAGGTTTTCGGTCGCATATGAGTAATGTCACTGTACCGACGTTGTTTAGTGTGATTTATTTCTATAGTTTCCAATAAATCTGCACGACCCTTAATGAAATCAATAAATTGTTGCAAGGTAGGAATGTCTTTAAGTTTATTTCTTTCTACTTTCCACTCGCGAGAGGTAACTGCGTCTAATTTAGAAGATGCTAAATGAATAATCATAGCGTCCCAATACTGAATTGGTAGATTGAGCGCCTTTAGAGACCTTAAGTTTTTATTTACGGAATCAACCAAGTTTCGCAGAGATCTAGAAGATTCTCGTGTAATTATTTCAATTTCAAATAATGCTTTAATATGATTGTTAATGAGTAATCTTTTATTGTTATATCTTTCACAAATTAATTCCCAAGCTATGTCATAATTATCAGCAGAAAAATCTAAAGATTGGATTATCAAAAAAGCACTATCCTTTAGGGATGCGCGTAAATAATGGAATTTATGAATTTTAGGAATTGACTTATTGCTATGAATCAGGGACGTGTACGAGTCATGAAATCCTAACCAGTCTTGATAGCGACCAGAAAAGGTAGGTAAGTGTATTGTTGGAAGTTTAAAAGCAGGGGGCCCTGTAGCTATAGCAGTACCAGAGCCCGTCACCTGTGAGCCATCATCGCCCGCCGAGGAACGCCCGCTGGAGAAGCTCGAGTTCCTGTCCAGCAACTCCTCCGCTGAGGCGACCGCTGCGTGGAAGTTTGTCTCGAAGGATTCTCTTTCCTTGAGTTCGTCATCTGGAATTTCGCATACAGATTCTATGTGAGTTTGATTGCTATCAAAATCATTGTACATTGACTTTAAGATTTGGAGGCGATTAGATAATTCTCTTATTTGTAATGAACTAAGCCTTTCACAAGAACTAATGGTTGTCATAAAGTTATTGAATAAAGTTAGTTTTTTCCTATATGTACCTCGAGTTCTTCTCAACGTTGCGAGATCCATTTTAATTTGAATTGAAATCTACTGAAAATAACTCAATTAATTTGCAAATAAAAATGTTGAAGCTTGGAAAAAAAAGATGCCGGTATACTTAAATTTTAATATGCAGCAGAAAATGCAGGTAAGCATGCGCAAATAGAAGCGAGCGAAAGAGGCGCAGGCGGCCGGTGTGACCTTGAAGGACACCGGACCGAGCTCAAAGGTCGAATGATTCGCCGAGCGCGGCGCCGTGAAGCCGATCGAACGTTCTGGAATGTAAATTTTATTATGTTAGAAAAGCAACGTAACAGTTGTTGGTGCAAATTTAGCAGCCCTGATAATGCGAGGCAGCTGAAATATCGATGTAGAAAATAAAATATATGAAAGTTAAGATGTAGGTAAGTATGGAATAAATTATTACGTACGTGACGGACCTATGGCGGTTACCGTTATCGTGTGAATAGTATGTAAATGAATAGTTTGAATGATGGACGAAAGTGAAATAGCAGTAGTGCAAGCTACAAGTAGGAATTGCAACTAGGTCTAGATAATATGGGCACCTATGGATATTTCTCGGTCCCTATGGCGGAAACCGTCGGCAAATTGCTAGGTATTTCACCGTTAGAAAGATAGATAGGAAAGAAGGTAAGCAATTCAGCAACCAAATGAATATTTTAACTATGATTTAAACCTAGCATGAATGGATGCAACTTTAAAAATATGGAACGAACTCACAAGATTTCACTTCCGCTAGTAGGTACTATGGCGTAACCATCTTGGTTTTAAATTTGTTGATTTCGTTGAGTAGTGCGCCACATCGCCTCAATGTGCATCGGATAAATCGCCGCGTCAAATAGGTGATCGTCCTCGAATGGTCGCCGCCGCCATGCCACGCCACCGTTATTCTTCAAAAAATCCAAAGGTCAACTGCAGGTTGCACGGAGAAATTCCTTCATTCGGCTCGAATTCATGGGCAGGCACGGAGTATGGTGATAAATGAGACGATCTTGTTGCTTGATACAGGTTTACTCAATGCGTTTGAAAGGGTTACAAAGGTATTGTATTAACACGTAAAAATGAATATATGATCGCGCGGGACGCGCGTGCGCACGATAGCAGCCGAGGCAAAAGTGAGGGAGCCCACCACGGCAGGCAGAGGGACGAGGGGGTTCCGCGTTTAGTGTTGCGCGTTAACAATTATTATTTAAATCTGTAGATTATTATGAAATAACTATATTTGTATTATGTTATCTCAATGTTCACTGATAAAATATTAAAATAATCGAATTGCAAAATCAGTTACTTTGGAAAATAAGTTTCAATAAATGTGTAAAATGTTGCCAAATCCTAAATTACGAATACTGTTGTAATTAACTTAAGTTTTTTCATGCAAACAAAATTATGAATAATTTGATATTAATAGGAATGATAATGATAACATAATTTGACCCATCTACGTTAGCATATAAAACTTTATGTTTACGATAACATTCAAAATTGATATATCTAAATTATGACAGTAATTAAAAAGTGTTATACAGTGGCCACATGTACTTTCAACTGTACGAAAAAACTATTTTAACACTAATAACTAGATTATATATTTTTAAGATAGCTCTATTTTACTAAGTTATTACTAAAAAAAAAAACTACCAAAAATTCCTGCACGGGTCTTGTTACGAGTCTGCTGTTCTCTTCGTGTTAATTAAAGTCACCCGGCGCCAACTTCCACATCTGACACGAACTTCTCCCGGCGCCCAGGATCATAACCACACTCATCTGACACCGTCATCTCCCGGCGCCCAGCAACAAAATTCCTTAATCATCTGACTCGTAACAACTCCCGGCTGCCAGCAATTCCTTCTTCTGGCGCCATACTACGCCCGGCCGCCAGCATCCAAAAAAAATTCTTTACATCATATTTTAAATTTTAGTTCGTTTTATTTGTAGTCTCCTTTATTTTTCTTCTTATCACTTGTTTTTCACTCGTAGTTAGTCCATACTATTTTTGTTTTTCACAAATCACAATACCAACTGATTCTATTGCCCTTTGCACAGCGCTGCCTTCAAGGCAGCACTGGCAGGCTCACCATGTGATGTTGGCCCTTGCGCAACGAAATAAAAGATGTTATAATTTGCGATGCGTGTAATTGAATGACTCAAATGTCCACAGATATTTTTATATACTGACTTAAACTATGTGAGTGTGTGTGGGTGGTGTGTACACATACTACACATACATAGGCTAACAGAGATTATAATAGGGGCAACAGAGAAGGACAAAGCTTATCAAGCATCACGTGGTATTCTCACTAAGAAAAAGCTAACGACTTCTTGAAAGAATACTAAGACGATGAAGTCTTGATAGTATAAGGGAGTAAGTTGGAGACATAAGCGGTCTTGTGAAGAGGTGTGTATAGCTTGAGGGCATTGCTAGGCCGGAGGGTTCGAGAACTTATGTTCCTCATAAATTTGAAATTACATTTCTTCTGTTATTATTTAACTTTGTATTTCAGTTGATAGGTATTTTCTGTCTACTTTAACATTACCTATCATTCGTACAGCGATGTAAGGCATAACGTGCACTACCTTTGTATAAGTTTTGACGTGCATCATTTTAGAACATAAATGATCGGTTTCCAAATTGGAGGCTCTTCTGGGGAGAAGGTCACCATTTTCTCTGGCACCGTCAAATGAGTTTAGTTGTTGCGATTTTTATATGTTGATAATTTTATCAAGTAATGGGTGATTATTTGGCACCTAATCGAAGTAATCAATATACATATTTGTTGTACGCACAACTAAGGGGCGATTAGTTTCATCTGGTTTAAAAACCCATTTTTTATTTTTTTATTTTATGGTATTATTTCTATCTGAAAAACAATCATATAAGCGAACTGAGTGATTATTAAAATATCTGTAAGGATTAAAAGCTTATCCAATCGGCGCTGAGCGCTGTAATTGGGAGTTGGTAAACAGTTATTACTCTCGCCGGGTTAATTAGTCTAATTTACTACTAACTGCGTTCTACCGCGTATCGTTTTAAAGTTATGTCCTGTAATAATTTGGATTTCGATGGCCTCAGCCTGCCTGTAGCTTAGCACATTGCATATTATCAAGTGGAACATTATACAGGGTGTTGTTTTCGTCAGTGACATCCAACTCAGGGATGGTAATATGAGTTATGTTTATTCTAAAAAAATATTTTCTTTCAATAATATGCAAGTTTTATAAAAGAAAACATCTTCACAATATTCTAAAGAAACTCGCATCCTTGCGCGTAGCTAGCGCGTATCTACGAAATACTACGCCGTAGCTGTAAGCTACGAAAAGGCTACATGGTGTTGTTAGTTTTGACTTGATCTTTGTATCATTGTAGCATCAAATTGATTTTGTGGGTGATTTTCCATTTAAAAAAAAAGTTTGGCATCAGTCGTACGTTTGTACAGCCACCCCTGAGTCGCTCGTTGCTGACCAAAACGACACTCTGTATAAAGAACATTGATTCATAGTAAGTATGTGTTTAGGAGTGTTTACGACTATTTCATTCATCGTCATCGTGATATTATCCATAACTAATTGAATATTTATTAGTTATTTAAATTTAAACAAAAAAGAAGATGAGGTTGGCGATACTTAGTTCGGTGTAAAATCATTTTCAAACCTAGGAATGCATTGTTTGGTTCTATATCTCTGGATTACTAAATTGAACTTAAGTTACCATCACTCAAATATCGATATCTGTAATTCGCTGAACGTTCACTCTGCTATGAATAACATTAATAAATAATATTATGCAATTTGCAGTTCTGCTGCTCAGAAGAAGAAATTATCATAATAGATTCATTGAAATTGATACCAACTCCATTGCATTGTAGCGTTGGTATATTTTATTTTCTTTCTTTGCATCACATTCCTATCTTGTTGACTTATGGGCTAGCTAATTCTTATATTTAAGAATTATGCACCATAGTTACTTTAATCAATTGTGCAGATTAAGATAATTTAGACAAAATAAAAATTTTGATCTAAATGTTTTTTTTTTAAATGTGGTCAATTGGGATCACAAAGTGGTACTTTAGGTACATTATGTAAGAAAATATGTATTCTCACAAATCATATCATAAAAGCGGGTTTAAGGTCTCTCCCCTCCCGTCGCAGCGTGACGTTTCAAAGACTAAAGCCTTCCTATCCATCTTTTTTTTTAAAATCCGTTCAAACAAACAAACAAATTCTTCTTCTTTATAGTATACATATATGGAAGGCAAACATTTTTTTTTCTAATTTATAACAATCTACTTCTTCCTGCCTGATATACTTTATACTATTATTAACGAATGCGCTTAAAATGTTTTCTTAAGTTTTTGGAGCTAAGCGCGAGTGTGGAATTTAATTAAGTCGTAAAAGCTTTATCGTCCTGGCTGTTTTGTAACCAAAACGACTTTAATAGGATTGTCATGACTTCATCGAATGCTTTCGTCTGTTAAGTACTTAAGCTGTGTCCCTTTCTTTCGACATACGCTTGCATGCTTCTCACTCTTACCATTATGTGCCGAACAGAACAATTTATTGCATTCTCTTAATTAGATTATGTACCGAAATCGATTTTCGCTCCGGAGTCGCTTCACACATTGTATTAATCGGTGTACTGTATTTAAAATGAATAAAGGGCACATGTGACGGTATATTTAAAAGATGATTATGGTTATTATTTCTGAAATAACTTCCAGCAGAAACATTAAGTTTCTCACACTTTTGGATCGCAAGTGCAGGCGCTATCGAACTGGAGGAATTGTTTCCATAGATAACAACGGTCTGGCTTGATGCCAATTACGTCATTATACGATCATATTAATATTCTTACGGTGAATTGATTAAAATGTCCAAACCAATGAGACACAATTAAATTTGTACTGTCCTTTCAAGAGTTGCTAATTGCCATAATTTGTAAGTTTAAGTACCAACGTTAGTTATTACAGTCGTTATGTGGCAGAAATAAAGGAAGATGTGACTGTAAAAACGTAATGTTGGCTTCATCGCCCTCGATTGGAGACCGTTTGGCTGTCAAGGTGCGTCTACACTGTTGAACGCGGCGTCATCATATACACAGTTAGTCCACTGTTGCATTCGCATAAGGATTGTGACATTTGCATATGCTATGTCTCGCTCTAATGTAGATGTGATATCATCCTTATCAGCGTTCAGCCATATCGTTGCCGCATTAGGATATGTGTTGTGTGTAAAGCACGACAAATGTTAGCTACTTATGCATTCAGTAAAGTGAGTTTGGTATCTATGGTATTTGTTATATCGAAACTCCATTCGCATAGGTTTCGCATCCAAAAGATAGCTATGAATAAGGACCCGATAAAAGTATGAAAGTTGCGTGGGAAAATGGATGTCCATCCACATATACCTACGCGTGAAAACACCTGGGCCCTATTTTTGAAACACTCGCTTTAAATAAAACGCATGACTAATCAACAAAAATAGCAAGAAGTATAGACGTGAGTACTCACAACATTGAGTTATATTTTTTTTAAACTGATTTTCGTTCGCAAATAGGACATTAATCTTGTGACTTCTGTTTGCCACGGTGTATATTTTGCTTTTTATTAAATAATAGTAAATATTGGACACCCATCACATGCATTGCTCTAATCCAAATGAAAGTAGACAGTAATAAAGATATAATGTATTAACTGTTACATTATATCAGGGATAAAAAATATAACAATGATAGTATCTGCTTAAAGCACAGTCAGTTACAGTTAAACATAGCTTGCCCAATATATTAGAAAAAAACAACCTGGTACGAGTCGGACTCGCACACTAAGGGTTCGGTGCCAACTTTAACTGAATTAGAGATCCACTTACTTCTTTTTAGCCATAATACCACAATATTTAGTTGACAGCAAATATTACTTTGTTTTTCATACTACTTGTTAACCGACTTCAAAAAAGGAGGAGGTTATCAATTCGACTGTATGTTTTTTTTTATCATTTTTTTTTTTTTGTATGTATGTTACCTCATATCTCAGTCGTTTGTCGACCGAATCGAAAATTTTTTCGCCTGCTTAGAGGGTGTACCTTCTAGTTGGTCCCATTTTTTTCCATTTTGGGATCTGATGATGGGATCTTGGTGTAATTGAGGGAAAGCCTCAAATTTTAAAGGCACGTATAGTGTTTCTTTACTAGAATCTTAATGTTGACGTGTTGTTACGTCTGATAGTCAACACCTTGTGGGGCTGAGCTGATGGTGGAACTCCTTAACGCTTAGGAGTTCAGTAATTATAATGACGGAACTTATGATAGGTAATTTGTAGCTTCTTAAAAAATAGAATCATAAGGTGCAACTCCCCCCCCCCCCCATCTTATGTAATCACTAAAAATGAAGAAAAAAAATAAACTTTAAAAAAAAGTAAAAACCGACTTCAAAACCAAAATGCACTAAAAAGTCTTAAATAAACTCTTCACCATTAAAAAGAAAGGAATCCGTTTTAGGCAAACAATTTCTTTTTGGAGTCGGTGCCATCACTTTGACCATCAAGCATCAACTATCACAGCACCGACCGCAAACATTACTTTGGTATCACCGATACCAAAGTAATGTTTGCGGTTATTGAAAGTGTGCTATATCTCAGAAACTGCTAGTTCGATCTCGTTCAAACCATTCGTTTCTCGAGGTATTTTTTTCAAAATTTGTACTCACTTAGTTTATAAATTAGAGTATTTTGCCATTTGGCTACGGAACCCTAAATAAATTTTAAAAATTAGGTTGTGTATGTACTGTGAGAGCGTAGCGTCGCTGCGATCTTGGAGTATATTAATTATAAATGTGAATTTATGTGCTATGATCTGTGATATGTTGTATATTAATATATAATATGTAAGCAGTGTTCAACAGTTCATAATAAAAACACTTAACTTTAAAAGAGTCAATCTTCTGTTTCATTTGATGATAAAACTCACGACAAAGATTGTTGACAAAGAATAATCACAAAAGACTGATGGCAAAGAATGAATGACAATCATACATCAAAATTTACTCGTAAAGAAAGTTTTCCTAAATTTAAAATACGAAGAGTCGAACGAACGAGACATAGAGATTTTACGCGTAGCTCCAAACCTCTACAGTACCTTAAGATGACAATCGAACTTAACTAACAACTAATTTGTAACCGAAAACAATTTTATCACTTGATCCAATATCCGTCAAAATGAAACTCAAAGTTTCACTATGGTCACTGTCAATGTGCAACGTCGTATTGAAAAGAACTCGCTAGTGTTTCGTCGCACAATTTAAATAAAGTTTGCCAATAAAGACACACCCTTACACTTTACTTCATCACAAATCGTTTACGTCGTCACAAATCGTTCAGTTTATCTCCGGCGTTAACTGTACGGAAAAGTTAGCAATAGACGTGATCGCGCATGAAAATATTGGCGGGTTGAGTGTTGAGCCGTGTCTAATTTATGATGATCCGGCCCACGCATAACGTATCTAGTCTATTAATAGTCCATCCCGTTTACGGTTCCCGGACATCGAAATCGCTGACAAATTAAATTTACATTCGCGACTGGTGATGTGTGACAAACAGTTTATGATAATTTGATTTGTAGATAATCTAATAACTTTCTCTGCTGCGTTAGTTTTCAAAATTAGGCGTGTATTATGTTCATAATGATGCAATAAGAGACCAAAAATTGCGCACGGACGGGACTCGAACCAACAACCTTCTTACTTACCGGCTTACCAGGCCAAACGCTCTTCCAAGTAAGCTAAATAATTAATATAGAATATGACACTGTGAGTGTTAAAAACCATTCTTATAAAACCGTGTATTATGTGTTTAGCCTTCTTCAATGTAAAAGTACTAAAAAGTTAGTTAAAAGTTACAAAGAATCTATTCAAACATTGCCATGTTCTGTAGATGTAGGCTCATTTTTATAATGCCGATGACGATTTTACTTTTAATATTATAGAAATAAATGTATAGGAAAAGGTAAAAGTGCATCCGCATCCCACAATCATGTAGGCTATTATGAAATAGTTTTGTAGTTCTAATACGATTTGTCTGACGTGCTTGCAGCTAGACGTGATTTTCAGTCTGCATTTGAAAACCGGTATTTATTCAGTCCGATCTTTATATGGTCGTCGGTCTATCTGGCAGGAAAACGTCCCATGCTGCACCTTTGATCAAAGGCTTTTACCATAAAATGCAGTATTTATGGCCTCTACCGTGTGGTCTCCACGCAGGCTGCGGGCAGACTGCCATTTGGCGTAGGCTCTAGAAGTGGCGCTGGACAAAGCTAATAACCCCCGCTTTTGTATGAGGTATGCATCCTCAACGAAATCTTGCATTTATGCCACCTAATTTATGATGCGTAATTTATTTACAAGAATAAAGCTAATTGTATGCCGTATAGCTGGGGTTTAAGCTTTGTAGTACATAACTTTATTATTACCTTCAAAACACTGACTAAATTAAAGACATTAACAATTTCTAGTTAAGATTAAACAGTTAACATGCAGCAGATAAAGATAACTACTCCTTGGGTGCTGGATAATAATACCCTTAAAAACTCTACATTCTCGTATCGCCATGAACACTGCCAACTTAAAATGTAATATTTTGAGCATTGCATTTTTGTACGGGTGGGCAAGATATGACATTGTGTAACGTATATTCATTTAGCAAATAACTTTTGGGCTGAATGTTGTTTTGTTCAGTGAAATCCAACTCAGACATTATAATATGAGTTATGCTTACGAAAAAAAAAAGTTTTATAAAATAAAACCTCTTCGCAGATTTTAAAAAAAAGGGAAATCTCGCACGCTCGCATTAACTCGCGCTTATCTAAGAAACACTACGCCGTAGCCAGTAAGCTACGAAGTGGTGACCACGCATTGGTGGTTTTGACTGGCTCGCTTGTATCGCAATAATAAATTGATTTTGTGTGTGTTTTTTTTTAATTTAGTTTATTTAATTTTTTGGCATCAGCATCGTTTGTACAACCACTCTTGAGTCGGGCGTCGCTGATCAAAACAACACCCTGTCTACACATAAACATCCATGACTTAGGTATAAATGATCGTGCTAATCACACAAACATTTGTCCCTTGCTGGAGTATAAAACAATCTATTATAGTAAGAGATTTATGTTAATTCGCGCTGCAAGTCACACTTGTGGAGACGACGCGCGACGCGACTGCGGCCGTATACTGCAATTCGGAGCTTGACAGTTTGCTCAAGGCGCTACTCTTGAATTAATGCCACCACTCGCAGCCGTGGAAATCACTTACTTTGGGTTCCGTACCCAATGGGTGGACACGGGACCCTTATTACTAGGACTCCGCTGACCGTCTGTGGCTGTATCTCATGGGCCGTGATAGTTGCTCATAGATGATGTAGCTCTATACTAAAAGGCTGCCTGCTTTAACAAAAAATACCACAAGACATGATTTTTGTGCTGTTTAAAGGTGACATTTAAGGTAACTAACTAGCGGTCCTAGCGAACTTAATTTCTCCTCGTATGTCCTATTCAAGGCAAAAGTACGAATTAAAAAAACATAAAAATCGTTTCACCTGTTTTAGAGTTATAAGATAAGACGAAAATTATGTCAAGCGTTGGCAACTCAACTCTCGAAGTTGTCGACGAGTAACTCTACCTGGGACAAGAGATCTAATTGGGTAGGTCCAACTTTAAGAAAGAGGCTAATCGACGAATCCTACTCGGCATGGCAGCAGCGTTCTTTTTTGACAAAAGCCTTAAAGCACTGTGTGTTGCCATTGATGATTTACGGAAGCTCAAAATCATACAAAGAGCGATGGAGAAGGTTATACTTAGTGTTTCCCTACGAGATGGAATCAGAAATGAGGAGATACGTAGAAGAACTAAGGAAACGGACATAGCCTTGAGAATGAGTAAGCTCAAGTGGCAATGGGCAAGGCTCATAGCGCGAAGAACTGATGGTCATTGGGGCAGAAAAGTTCTAGATTGCGAAATGAGACGAACTTGTAAAGATCGCAGGATCAAACTGGATGCATACCGTTAGTGATCTGTCGCTGCGGAAAGCCATAAGAGACTTGGCCTATGTTCAGCAGTGGACGTCCTTTGGCTGATAATGATGATGCTGAACTGAAACGACTTTCTTTAACGTATTATAGTTGAAAGATAGAATATGAATAGTTAGATAAACAGATATAAGTTGTTACGGAACCCAACGGTCGCCAGACCGGTTAGCACTTGGCCAGTTTCATATTTTAAATTCCAACCTTTGTTTTACTTTAATCCGCAGATTTGCTCTTTGTAAAAAATTAAGAAGATAAATTTAATTTTCCTTGATAAAACGCGAGTAGTTTGTAATCGTCGCCGACGGGAACTGAGAAATTGTTACTAGCGTTTTAATAACGTCCTTAAGTGAAATATTGCACATTGCACTGAAAAAAATATTTTAAACTGTTCTACTAAAGATGTAAAGTAAAAGAAATCTCGGTTTCGTAAAACATATGTATATTTTGGTTCAATACTTTTAAAGTAGAGAAGTAGTCTTAATAAAATGAAATGAAGAATAATTTCAAGTAAGTACTCGTATAAAACAAAATATCTGCAAAAAAGCCACGCTTAACAATAAAAAATATGACTCTGTATTATTTACCTACAATAATTGTATCTTTCGGAAGATAAAATAAAAGAACCGCATCTTTAAAATAAAACAGCCGCCATTACTAAACTCACTTAAAACAATAAAATAACTCATTAATTGTCCTCTATTAATAAGAAACAAATTTATTTGTAGTCGGTGCAATGAATGATGTGCGTAGACTGTTGTATGATGTTGTGCTATACGTAAGCTTTACATTGTGGTGGGATCGTAACACAGTATGTTACGATCCCACCCGGCCACGACCGCCGGCACCGGCTTATATGAATTTGTTTATAAACTATTTTTCATATCGATTTTTTATTTTTTTTCATAAATTACTAAACAGATTTTGATGAGGCATGTACTATTTCCTGTATTAGAATATATATTATGGCTTATCTAAAAAAAAACTCGACATCTCTTTGTGTGTCCGAGTAATCCGTGGACAACATACATACACATACACCTACGGAACTTGGCATTGTACATGTGTTTAGAAGCTTAACTAGATCATCATACTCAACAAATATTACAAACGTTCAGGTCGTATTAAATACCTCCTTTGTTTGAAGTCGGTAAAACAAAAACGCTTGATCAAAACGAAAAGAGTTACCGTAACGGTACTTAGCGACGCAAATGCTTCTCCAGGCCCATTTCGGCAGATAATGCAATTTGTTACAAGTCGTTCCCTCGTTTGCTTTTATTATTAGTGGCCATTGTAGCCTGAGAGCGGCAGTGCCAATTAATTCACCTGTACGGCGTATACTGTTTCATTAACACTTACTTTGCATACTTATTTCAAACAAAGCGTAGTCAATTGTTATGTAAATACTTAGTAACATGTGAATTGCAATTGCAATTAAAGCCTCGAAACGTGCATATATACTAAATTAATCTCTTTGAATGTTTCCTTGAGCGTGCAGGTAGTTCTCGGTATTAATTGATCTCCTGGGACTTAGCACACCGTCTGTAATTACAGGAATGCTGGCTCCTAAGCTATTATGGGGGCGTCCCGGCGCACTTATCTAAGGGTGCTTTTCCATCAAAGATGAGCTATGTTTCACCAATCGTATTCATTGGTTCACAAAGCATAACACAGATGGAGACGGGTTGATTTCATTTATGTTTTTCTGTGTATGCGTCCCACAGATGTGTTCTGCGGATGCGTGCTAGTAATGTGTGCCACTCCCCGTACCTGACAGAAGGGGTGTCGTATAGGCATGTTTTTTTTTTCAATTTATTTTTAGGAGGGTTTTGTCTAAAAGAAAATGACACCCTCATAGTGCTCACACTTATCCTAATTGTCAATGTTTCGCCTATTTAACGCTCTTTGAACAAGATTATATAACTTTATTGCTTCATCAAAAAACGGGCTAGACAGAATACTGTTACACATACCAATTTCATTCGTACTATACTAATGAAATTGGTCTGGAAATTATGGAAGAATTGAAATCTCTCAGCCTCGTTTCTGTTACACTCCATCATAATATCTTCCATCGTGATACACATCCTCTATGGTATTGCATTCGTCACAAAGAGGTGACGGTGTTTTCTTCATGAGAAAACCGAAACTAATAATAGGTATATGCCCTGAACAGAGTCTCAAAACCAAGACAATGTCGTTCTGCTCATACCGATGTAATTTCTTACACCGGTATCTTAACAGAGCTGACTGAATAGTTTCATACCAGATGCCCTTGGTAAGCGAACGTTCATTAAAGTATTCACTCCACTGATTTAAACATTTTCTCCTTAGTACTGATAATAAATCAGAAGCGGTGGGTAGAAACTGGGTTTCAATTTCTTCGATCGCTGCATTTTGGCGAGCGTGTCAGCAATTTTATTTCCAATCACACCTGTATGAGCAGGAATCCATTGTAAAATCACCTTTCTATTTTAAAGCGTAAACTTAAAATGAATTCCAAAATTAGATAGGCAATCAGTGTACCTCGAAAGCTCGAGATGCACCAAGCCATGTGTTGCAGAACGCTCTTGGAGTCTGATAGGATAACAAAACTGTGATAATTTATCATTTAATATATGAAAGTCCTTCCAAGATGGCGATTAGTTCTGCATTCATTATAGAAGCTCTGGAGTCCACCTTTAAGCCACATTGTGTGCAAGTTAAAGTTGGCACGGAACCCTGTGGGTGAGTCGGACTCGCACTTAGGCGGTTCAATAGTCTAACAAGGAATCCATAGTCCGTCTATCTGCAGGTCAGCTTGCAGAGACCGTAAGTATTACAAAATTGTAATTTACCATGAGTATAACATTCTGATCTCCCCGCCAAAGTGGTAAAATAAAATATATTTTTTGTGCCCCTCGTACAAATAACGATACTTCTAACCCATCGTGTGGGATGTTGTTAAGTTTATACCTATTGTAGTTTTTCTAACATAGTTTTATTATAAAGTAATTTCCGTAAGATGTTACCATCCTCTCCCAACTAAACCGTAGTAGGTGGATACTTGAAAAAAATCACGGCAGTACCATATGATAAATTAAGAAGGAAAACTATCACGGCTATGATAAGTAAACAGACAACAGAGTTATAATTTAAAAAAAAATACATACGCGGCAGACAACACACCAATTGCCTTGGTTTCGTACTAAGGATTTTTTTTCTTGTATTACGAATATCCAACGAATATGTTGGGGGCGTCTCTCTTAAATATTTAAATACATATATACATGACTATGGTTTATATATACATGATTTAGGTAGAAATGTTCGTGCTCATCACATAAACATTTGCCCCTTGCGGGATACGAACCCGCGACCACGTCGTCTGTTGTAGTCCATACCTAAACTTAAAGCAAATGAAATCAAATGTCAACTTTCGCTTAAAAAAAATTCCTCCACAACGCGTTAACATATGAAACTGAAATTGTAGAATATTAATTTTGGTTGTTTTTTTAGCTCGAAAACAAAACAAGATTGTGATTCAGCGAAAAGATTTAACCGGTTTTGTCTCAAAATTTAAGGGAGTTATGAATCCCCTAAAAAAAAAAAAATTCGTCCAAGTTACATAACCTTACTTGGCAATCTAATCATGTTATACAGGACATTATTGGGGAAATTAAAGTGCTTATATGTATAACGTAGTAGATACCATAGTGCATACATAGTACGTACATAGTGAAACCCTTCGTACGAAAGTCTGACTCGCACTTGGCCGGTTTTTAATAGTTAAATCCTCCTTTCCATAGATATACTTCACTTATGTCGATTTGAAACTATGACGTCTATGATACGACGATAGTTTTCTGTGTTCGACTATTATTTACACAAACAACAAAAAAAGAATAAAAATGAACAATAAAATGTAGGCTTCAAATATTGTATCTAATTTTCAATACTCGAAGAGCTTACGTAGCACATCTTACATGCTAATTTTGTAGGTAGCTGAGCTTTCACATCCTCGTCACATAGCATATCTCTGCTGGAATATCACCCTAAGGCTGCTTCAGACTCGACGCACTTCAACACTTCCCAGCCGACATCTGGTTACTTAAATTGCGTATTTAAACTAATTGGGATCGTTACGAAATCGCCATTCAAACACTGCGCTTAAATGAATTCCCCTTTATTTATGATGCGAATGAAATCTGAATAAAGGAGTTTTTTTTACGTTTATTGTTTCGATGTTTTGTCTGATGTTTGCGCCGCCAGTTGCAATTACAGTGCATATCAAATATCTCATGATTGAAGATGGAACCTACTCATTAACTACATAAAAAAAGTAACTGAACAAAATACAAAAGTTATCGCTCCATATGCAAATGGAACAAGTGCTTTTCTGGTAGATCTCAATAACTAAAAAGTCAAGTTTGTACACTACACGTTATTAAACTCATGTTGCGAAAACTTAGAAACTGTCTGTCACTTAATTGATTGAAACATTATGCTAAAATGGTAACATTTTGTGGTGATTAAGTAAGAGTGTAGCGCACTGCAAATAGTGGGCACAAATGAGTGTTTACGAAAGCGCCGGCAACAAAAAAAACGCGCAATTTCGTATTGGAGTGGCCATTACCCGCGCTGACTGTGAAGGAACGTTCGCAATTGCATTGAAAATGTCGCTTTTAATTTTTCAAAATGCAAAGCGTAAATTCGCGTTTGCGGCTGGCACGATAACTACCCGCCTAAAAGCCTGCTGCAGGTCCCCCTTTGTTGCGCCGATACAAAGCTCTCGCTCACACACAGATAGTTTTACAAAAACTTTGTCTCTGCCGTACATGTACCTGCACGCTATTTCACACGCCTCCATTAACGCTCATATTTTAGATTAACTCTTAATCTCAGCTCTGAACACCCACTTTGCATCGTATCAAAGAGATTACGGCATTTATTGAAAAAAAAAACTGAAGTAGGTATATTTTTACAAAGAAAATTAATATAAAAGAGATCGCGATGTGATTGTACATAGCAAATATCGAAGACAAAATTATACAAAACGAAGATCGTACGTATCGTCTTCCCAATTCTATTACATACACTTTTGCACCTGTGTTAACCAGCCCATGGGATCAGTAAATGTATAAGATAAATTATATTTCTGTTTCGTTCCTTTTCCTTCCTACTTCACTTTTAGGTATTTGTCTTTGAATAAATTGTGTTTTGTGGTAGGAATTTTCAAATAAATATCCGCGAACCAATTATTGAATTAAGAGTCTTTTGCTAGTAGTTTACTTCGTAATGAGGAAAAAGCTCGTATCACATAAGTATAAAGCAGGGAACGTTTCCTGGCATCAAAATTTATCTCAATTGTAAAGAGTGACACGTGCAGGCGCCTCTCACGGCGCGAGGTGAGCGCAGCGTCCGCGAGCCTGCTCCTTTATACCCCTTGATATATTACGGGCCGCCACAGACCGACTTGGTAATATTCGCTATGATTTATCCGCACGTCGCAGACAATCCCACACCAGAAGATAGGGTGTCGAGCGAATAACCACATATTAATACCTCGACATTACTCATGTAGTTTTTCCTCCCTTTATTGCGTTCGAAATAACATCGACGACCGCGGTGGTGACTATTCCCTGATTAAAAGTGAAACAAAATATCAGCGATGTATCTAAGGAGTATTGTGCTTTTGTACGATGTCTCCAGATTAAAAAGTGGGACGGGCACAATGAGAGACATGGACGCGGGTGGGGTGTTCGAGGGGGCGACGGATGACGTCACAATAAGAAGATGACGCTCGGATAATGTCTCGTGGTGCGGCTGCAGCCGAGAAACACGAAGATGTGCCGTCGATATGAAAAACTTAACCACTCTTCCGTCTTATAAAATACTGAAGTAGATGCGCGTTTTCCAGCTTTATGAAATAAGATGTTGGAATAAACTTTATATTAGTTTTGCTTACTAATGTTGCCTTGTTGTAATCAGTACCCTACCCCATTTAACTTTTAGACTTCATGCTGGCATTACAAACGTTTCTAGGAATGAAACGATGAAAAAATAAATTTCCATTCGTACCCTATTCACATTTTCTCTAAAAAATGGCTAAATAGCCGAAAGTTCACGGAAAATAAATGTGGTAGTAAAAAAAGCGGAAACTAGAAGAGGAAGTATGATTTTTTTCAAACGCTGGAAAACCGCTGGCTAACAAAAGTTAATCGCAGAGTAGATGAGCCATTAGGTACCTAATGGTTTATACACGGCCTGATTCATGTGTTCATTGACCGCTCTTTCTTTGCACCTTTTGTCTTAATATTTTTTAGCATAAAGTAGGTGCCAAATTATGGGTAGTGTATCGGCTGTAACGTACTTTTGATCATGATGCTTTATTTGTATACAAATACAATACAAACGTATTTCTCAGACGATTTTTAAATTATGTGATGTTATAGTTTTGTTTTGTCTTGTGTCCATATAGTTTAGTATTCTATTGTTTTCTCATTTATCAAATTTCAATCATCACATTTAAAGGACCTTCCAAGTAATTAATGTATTAGGTATATACAGATTAAAAGCCCACAATTGGGACTTAATAACTACCCAATACATGCATTTTAAATAGAATTTAAAACTTTGAAACACACTCCCTGAACTCATCCAACTATTGAAGATACTTAATAATATTATAGTGCCTAAATATTTTAAACTTTCTCAAGCACTTAGTACTATTACACTGACGTTTTAATTAAACAATTTAAATAATGAATTAAAAATCATGTAAGAAGCTCCGACTTTCTAGAAGATTTCTAACGAGAATTCTTTCATCAAAATACAAGTTACATTTTCGCTCAAATAAGACGAAATTGTTTCTTTTCAGCAGCGTTATTCTTAGCCAAAATTTGATTCATGCCTGTTTCTACATCGTTGATTCCCATGGGATAATACCTTAACAAAAATCTTAAGAGGAAAGTTGACACATAACGTTGTGTTTTAAGCTTAATCATTGGAGAAAAAACATAACTAGGGCAGGATATGTTAGTCATCTTAATAATTTGTATTTTTGTCTGGCGATCCCATGGGCTTTTGGTTAGTTTAATAGATTGAAGTTTTTCTTTGTGAATTAGCATAATAAGCCAAAAAATTATGCATCCAAATTTTGTACACAGTAGCTACGTAAAAACACTTTGTATGTCAAATCCTGAAACTTTAATAAGTAAAAATGAGTAATTAACAATAGCAGCAATATTTAAAAGACAATGAACATTTCTGAATAACAAGCATGTTTTATTTTTAATTAAGCGTCCAAAAAACCGTTGGAGTGAGTCCGGCGCGATTAGCGAGCGGCCGCGGATTTGCCCGCGTAAACCTATACGAGGGTCAAACTGAAAGTTCTTAGAACTGGCCACTTATAAACAATATAATAAAAAAAATATTCTAAAATTTGAAAATAGAACTCTTTGCCAATATTACTGAGTATATATTTCATTCATTTGTCATTTGTTTTACGATTTGGCGGCAAATTGAAAATTGTCTGTGTCACGTCAACATGAATTTAACACGAGAAAATTTTCGTGCAATGATTTTTTATGACTTTCGATGTCATTTAAGTCAACAAGAAAGTTATGATAGACTACGATTGGCCTTTCACGATGAAGCCCCATCTCGTGCGACTGTTTACAACTGGTTTAATGAGTGTAAACGTGGTCGCACTAATCTCACTGATGATGTACGTGAGGGACGGCCTTCTACGGCGACGACTGAAAATAATATCAGTGTTGTGCGGCGTATGATAGAGACTGACAAAAGAGTGACCTATCAGCAGATTCGGACAAGCTTAGGCATCGGTATGAGTCAAGTGCACAAAATCCTCCACGTACATTTAGCGGTCAGGAAGCTTTGCGCCCGGTGGATACCTCATAATTTGACTAAGGCTCAAAAACTCCATCGTGTGGATTGGTGCCGTAAAATGATTGAAAGATTTAACGGAGGTGACTCAAATGCTGTGTTCGACATACTAACAGGTGACGAAAGCTGGATTTACTGTTATGATCCTGAAACCAAAAGACAATCTGCTCAGTGGGTGTTTCCTTTCGAGGAGTTGCCAACTAAAGTGAAGAGAGATCGAAGTGCGGGAAAAAAAATGGTGGCCTCTTTCTTTGGAAGGATAGGTCATTTCGCAACAATTGTGTTAGAGGATCAAAAAACAGTTTCTGCAGAATGGTACACTACCAATTGTTTGCCACTTGTCTTGGAAAAAGTTCGAGAGAAACGACCTCGCAGTAGGATCCTCCTTCACCACGACAACGCCTCGTCGCACACCGCCAAGCGAACGATCGACTATTTGGCGACATCAAACGTTGAATTACTGGGTCACCCGCCGTATAGCCCCGACCTCGCGCCTTGTGTTTTTTATTTATTTCCAAAAATTAAAGAAAAACTTAAAGGAAAGCGGTTTATGAATGCTGAAGAAGCGGTGGCTGCGTATCGCGATGCCATTGAAGAGACCCCTAAGGACGAGTGGGCAAAGTGCTTTTCCCAGTGGTTCCATCGCATGCAGCGGTGTATTGACGTCAATGGACAATATTTTGAAAAGATATAATAAAACTAATAACTGGCTAATGTTACCAGTTTTTGATTTTCTAAGAACTTTCAGTTTGCCCTCGTATTGCAATTTTAAAACCTTCAATCTCGATCCGGTATTTACAAGTCACATAAAAATAAAAATGTATCAAACATTTACCTGGCTTCCGGCGGAATGGCGGGCGTTTTTATGTTTAACGTACATACAGGGTGTTATTTTCAGTACTGGTGATTTTGATCTTTTTATAAAGTTATTGTTTTGTAAAGAAGACATCACTTTACAGGCATGACGTATTATGTTATTTATTTCACTTAAATCAATATATGAATTGGTTTTATGTTTTTTTTTATACGAAGTTAACTGAATCAAGTTTGATGATAAACGGTCTTTAAAAGTTCCTGTAATATTTAGCACTAAGCACCTTTATTTTACTCGAAAGTAAACACTAGAAACATTTTTTATGATAAAATCGTCGCTTGGTGCTGGAGTTAATTACGTAATAACTACGTAACACACTGTGAGTCGCTAGTATAGACGTAAAACGCAGAAGTTAAAGTAAAGAAAACGGTAACAACATTGCAAAAGGCCTAAAAGCAATTTCGCGACAGCGCGAGTTCCGCTGAGACTCGTAACGTATGAAATGTGGTAATTTTAACAGTATCTAAAAACATTGCGCAGGCAACGGTTAAATTGCGGTTATACGACGCTAACAGCCTCTAAATACTGACCAAATGGACTCAAATAAAGGTCTCCCACGTCAGCGCCATTATTACTATGTTAAAAAGAATATCCCGCCTCAGACGAAAGAGACACGTATTGTTGTTCTGAATAGTTAAAATAAGCCGTGCCGAGGCCGACAGTATGTATGCCTCAAAAGAATGTTTATTGGCGCACGGCGAGATATTTCATCGTTAAGTATAATAATTGTAAAAAAAACATTTTAAGACTTAGTTTTTGATGTTTACCTACAACATTGTTTGTATATATTGTGATGTATTTTGAAGAACAATTTGATACCGACTTCAACTTACATATTAAATCTATGAACGATCCACTTTAAGTAGATTAAGTTGTAATCTCCCCTAATGAGGCCATTGGGTTAATGATGCACGAGAGACTAGTGTATTTCCCACTTGAAGATGCCCTAAGACGTCTCCGGGCGTCGCCAGAATTAATGCTGCATTATTTCAAGTGAAGAGCGTCGCGAACAACCGGCGTGTCCTCCAGCGCTCCCACTACTTACGCTGAGGCTAAAATGACAAACAAGTTAGTTAACTACACACAATAATATTGTAAGGAAGTTAGCCCCGCTCGCCGCAAAGACCGCCCGTCCTATTTATAGAGCAGCCGGTGTATTCCACACTTGACTCTCGTTTGGCCTCCACTTTCGTTCTCAAGTTAGCGCAATTTGTGTTGCACGTCTGCGTATTTTATGGTCCCCGCTTTCCTTTGTTATCTTATTTTACATTTTCCATTTATCACGGGACATGCAAAATGCCTTGTCTTTATTACGAGACATGAAACTTACAAAAATGCGACGGCAGAAGTGTATAAATCTGACCAAAATGTCCGAGGCGGGCTGTATGCGGCAACTTTTTTGCGGAAAACCGCCGAAATGTCAAAACGTACACAATCAGCATCGAATGAAAGCCCTCGATTTTTACGTGATTTTATTGCGGAAAAACGTGTTACTGAAGCGTGGAGTCAGAGCTTTTAGGAACAATATGTCGTATGCTACCTAAAACAGATACCTCGTCAAAAATTGATGGACGCTTCTGAAAAATATGAGGGTAGGTATCGGGATATTCTGAGCGTGGGTGGATTTATCTAAGGTGAGGACGCGGCACGTTTGGCGCGAGTTTGTGGACTAAAGCTGGCGTCGCCCCCGTGAGTTCGTGACCAATGCATCTACAAATATCCGGCCATTCGCGGAATCGAATAAACAGTAAAAAGTTTATGTGACATATTTGAGACTGAACTCTTGCTTTGGATGCAGACTATGGCAGATCTTATTTTAGTAGTGTTTTATTGAATGAACTCATGAAGAGGATTCAGTGTTATACAACACAATAATTGTCAACAACCTTGTAGAGTTCTAGCTTAACGGTAAAATTTGACTATGCACGATGGTCACTTTTAGCAAAATAAATATGACGTGACAAAAATTGCCGTAAAGTGCATTTTCCATTTGAAGGATTTTCATTTCATATAACTGTTTTCAAGAAGTTGAAAAGTGTTTATTTAGAGAAATGTTCAAAGATCTGGCAGTGTATAAATGATATCGCGGTTTTTTTGCCGCATGACACGAGGCTTGGCACCGAGGGCAGCTGTATGGTTGGCTGCGCGCCCGCACTCTTACAGCGCCGATACATAATCCTGTGAGCTCCTTGTACAAAACAATCGCTCGTATTGTTTCGCGCATTAAATGTATTGTTGATTTTTTTATCGGCTAGCTTTGATTTCATTTTAAGCATCCTATGTCTCAGTCATATAATTATGTGATATTGGATTTAACCTTGCATAAATTAGTAATTTCATTACTAGAGTCCAGCAATTTATAATGCTCTAAAGTGTAAGAAAAAAAGGCAAAAAACACAATGCACGGCATGCGGGATCACACGTCATAATGGTAATTGGGCTTTGTTTTTATACATGTGAGTGATTTAGCCGCGGCCATGACATGGTAATCCTAGGGCAAGTCAGCTTTAACTTTAGCAGCGCGGCAGCAGCGCGAATTACGCGCGACAGTCGCGCTGCCGATGATTTCAAACTTTACGCCGCAGCGACGCGTAAGTCGCGCGGGTCGGTCGCAGTTGGTAATGTAAAGGCATCCGCTGCTGCCGCGCTGCTAACGCTTTAATGTGAAAAACACTAACACTAAATTATATTTGACCAGTTGGTATAACAGTTTATTATATACTTCACATCGTGCCTAAAGTAAATCATCTTAGTGCATGCGGTTCGTGCGATTCAGGCATGTCCCGCGGGCTTGCACTAGGCGGATACGCTCTGATTTATACGCCGATATCCGCTGCGCCGAAACTGCCGATGCGACTATAGCACACCTCCCTAGTCCACTTGTATTACAACTAACAAATGAGACACTAACTACATTCGTGGTACACTAGTACAGCTTGGCATTTGTCTTAGTACATTTGGAGCTTTCTCCGTTCAACAGTAATGCAAGACAAACGCACGACTGCGTCATCTATTAATATTTTCCAATGACTATTGGTACATTTAGGTCAGTAAACAGGCTGCCAATTGGTAGATACGGTATTATGATGAGTATAGCCAATAACTATTAACGTACTAACATATGTAATAGTGATCAACGCTTCGTAGCCGTAGCAAAATCATACTGCTTCGATGTACTCGTACCTCTAGTAGCAGCTATTTCAATGGTTCACATAGCTGGCTCTGGCTCTGGCTGACGCAATAGCTAATTTACTTGAATATGGTAGAAAATGTACGGTAAAACAGTAAAAAAAATGTACGGTGCCTATTATTAAACATTTTTTTAAAGTCCGTTTTTCTATGTTTGCCGAATATTGTAAACAATCTTGACATTCCTTATTAGTAAAATGATTTATTTCAAAATAAGATGTACTCAAACAAGTTAAAAGTCACCTACGTAATTCATCGCTGAACACAAATTTTGATAAATACGATAGTTTTTTTCAGTTTCATAATTTTAATAGTTCAAATTGTTTGTTATATTTGCCAAGCAAAAAAAATCGAACTTTACCTTTCAAGTGCTTTCAAAATTTTAGTCACACAATCTAACTCTGTCATTGAAACGTTAATTTAATATCAAAAGTCAAAGTCAAATACATATTTATTTGCGAAAAACATGGTACATTATAAGATCTTATTTAATATCACAGGTTCACATGTTTTACCAAAATTTGCCATGCAAAAACTTATTTAAATGTCATATAATTATTTGTCTCCTATCATAATATTAATTAACTAGCGGTCGCCCGCGACTTCGTCCGCGCGTTTTGAGTTTGCTCCCTCCCCTCCCGTCGCAGCGTCATGTTTTATATCCTAAAGCCTTTCTCGATAAATAAGCTATCCAACACAGAAATATTTTTTCAGTTAAACAAGGGTTCTCTCGCTACGCGACATGATGAGTTTATTGCTGCGGTTTTGCGACACGATGTCGATATTCTCGCGATAAACGAAACGTGGTTGCATGAGGGCGAGGAGGGACGCGCTCCTGCCGTGCCCGGCTATAGACTGCGGCACGTAGCACGATCGCGCAGAGTGCGCGGGCGCGGTGGTGGGGTGGGCTTTTACGTTCGTAAAGGAATAACCGCGCGAACGCTTCCTCACCCACCTGCAGATAACCTTGAGCAGATGTGGATATGCATTACTGCAGGTGGGAGAAAGATAGCTATAGGTACTGCGTATAGGCCACAGTGGTTGAATGTTGACTTGTTTTTCGAGGCGTTATCTGCGTCTTTGGAGACTTTTGCATGGTGCGATAATGTCTTGTTATCGGGTGATTTTAATCTAACGACGAGTTACCATATAAAAAAACTTAATGAATTTTTACTGCACTTTAGACTCTCTCAATACGTGGAGACGCCGACTCACTTCACATCGCACAGTGAAAAAAAATTGGATTTGATTTGCACGGACTTGCAGGGCTGCACTGTTTTAGTTGACTATGTTCACGATCTTAGTCATCATGCGATCATTATTTGCAATGTAAACATCCCTAAGTGTAAAGTGAGGCCAACGAAAGTACTTAGCCGATCGTTGAGCAACATTGATGAAAAACTTTTTCAAGCTCACATTGAGGGTTTGGATTGGCATCGCATTGAGGGCCTTACTGATGTAAACGATATGGTATTATTATTTAATAATTATGTTCTGGGTATATTTGACATTCACGCTCCTTTGAGATGTAAGTACGTAAGAGACCGTCAGTATCCATGGATTACGTATAATATGCTACTACTAATGAAAGAAAGGGATGAGGCATACGTCAGGGCTCGAAAATCTGGGGAAATAGCGCATAAAGAATTTTACAAAGACCTCAAGCGTAGTGTCGATCAAGCATTATTTAGGGAGAAGCGGGCTTATTTTGATCAATATGTTAACAAAACGTCAAACCATCCGCGTACTATGTGGACACACATTAAGCAGCATGTACGTATTAAAGCTAAGTCAGACTTGCCGGGACATATGTTTACTGATCCGAACAAGATCAATGAGCACTTCCTAAATATACCTGGAATTCGGGATGTTAATATGTGAAGATTAACGTTTTTCGAGTTTCATCGTGCTGTAAGTGATACATTTGAGATACAAACTGTGGGAGAAGACAAAGTACTAAAAAATCTACAGTGCTTAAAATCGAATGCTACTGGACTAGATGGTTTATCTTTGGACATGCTTATGATGACCCTGCCACAGTCGCTTTCAGCGATAACGGCAATAATCAATACTTCTATACTTTCTTGTACATATCCTAAAGATTGGCAGGAGGCACTTATTAAGCCAATCCCTAAAAAGAGTCTGCCGACATCGCTAGCTGATCTACGACCGGTAAGCATCTTGCCGTGCTTGTCAAAAGTCCTGGAGCGCAATGTGGCCGACCAACTTAAAAGTTATTTAGAAAATTGTAGCATTTTACCAAAAGAACAGTCGGGTTTCAGAAAGTCACACAGCACCTCAACGGCCTTATTAAGTGTAGTTGATGATATTCTTACTGCTCAAGACAGCGGTAAAGGTACTCTTCTTGCACTTCTTGACTTCTCAAGGGCCTTCGATTGCATAAATATACCTTTACTGCTCTCTAAGCTAGCTTATCATGGTTTTAGTACGCCCTCAATAAAATGGTTCCATAGTTATTTAAACACAGGAGGCAAAGGGTCCAGACAAGAGATGATGGAGGGAATGTCAGAATTTCAGAAGCTGAACCCGTGACCAGAGGCGTTCCACAGGGATCCATTTTGGGGCCGATTTTGTTTGTGATATACAGCGCGGATGTAACGAATCATATACATAACTGTAAATATCACATTTACGCGGATGATTTGCAGGTGTACACCTCTTGTAAGCCACCGGATACAGTCACTGCAACTCAGCTTCTGAGTGAGGACTTAGATCGTATAGCAAAATGGGCAAAAAACAACTCACTGGTACTTAATGGGGCCAAATGCAAATACCTCATTTTGGGCTCAAAAGATCAAGTCAAAAAAATAACTGAAGAAGGTGTAAATGTTGCGATTGAAGGCCAAACCATTGAGCGCGTGTCCGAAGCTAGAAATTTGGGTCTCATTATGGATGAAAGTCTAAGATTTGAAACTCACGTCAACACCATTATAGGCAGTTGCTTTTATAGGCGAAAAGTCTTGTATCAAATTAGGAAATACTTAAACCTGGAAAACCGAATAATGCTCTGTGATTCACTAGTACTGTCTAGGTTTAATTACATGGATACAGTTTATGGCCCCCGATTACTTGTTAAAACACAAAATGCCATTCAACGTGTGCAGAATGCATGTGCTAGGTTTTGTTTTGATATACCGCCCCGGTCGCAAATAACCCCATACATAAACGGTGCCAATATATTGAAAATGAATGCTCGCAGAAAACTACACTATGGTACACTATTGTTCGGCGTAATCAAAAATAATATCCCAACTTATCTAGTGGAGAGGCTGGAGTGGAGGCGCAACGTGCAGTCTCACAGAACACGTCGCTTCAGCTTTACCCTGGTCCTGCCGCCTCATCGAACTGTGGCATTCAAGGATGCTTTAAGTTTGCCGCGTCCAAGTGCTGGAACGATCTTCCGCCTCCATTAAGGTGCCTAGAAAAAACCAGTCATACGTTTAAAAAAGCCTACAGAGAACATTTACTTAGCATTCAAAAGACAAACGATAAATAACATACCAAGAATGTCTAGTCATCGGGAGAAGGGAAGTAGGTGATCGTGAGCAAATCCAAACACGCATTTATCCACCACAGCGCTGGACGCGGCTGCTAATCGGAGCAAACAGAACCGGTACCATGGCATAACACGTACCTAAAACATGTTTGACATAGATATACCTAGTTATTAATATAATTACTGATAAATTCGTTCGTACTCACATTTTATAAACTTTTCCTCCAATTTCACTCAGCATTGATTCCACTTTATTTGATTATTAATATTTTTTACACAAATTTGACATTTTCCAAAACATTATTATGATTTCGATTACATCACCGATTTCCACAGTTAGACGATGGTACGCCATGCGCGCGCAATGCCTGCGCCCGGAATGACGATGACTCACCACCCCACGATGTTGTTGGTTGCGGACAGTTGCGGACTGCGGTTCAAATATTAATCCGTTTGACAACTCCGTTCCGTTCCATAATTACTGTGCACACTTATTATGTTTGTGTATTATATATGTATATGTTCATCTCATTTGTATTTCTAATTTCGTTTATCTATTGTATTTATGTTTATCATTCAGTGTGGACGTGATGTTGGCGCTATTTTCCGTGTACCTCACTCAGCAAGGGTCCACTGAAAACCAGCGCCAGGGCCTCCCGGGTACCTGGCTTATGCTGAGTGGGGTCCTCTTGATTTGGACATCACCGACACACGGCACACTATGGCACGCACTACAGGGTTAATATATTTTTTCTACTTAGTTTTTTTCTTTTTTTTCTTTTTCTTTTTGGTTGTATTTGTCTGTTTTGTAATTCGTTGTGTGATTGTGTATGTTATTGTTCTGTAAACTCGTTTAAATGTGTGTGTGTTTGTGATGTCCTAAATTAATAAACTCATTTTCTTTCTTTCAAACTCTTCAGCTTTATAATATTAGTATAGATTAGCGCAAGCGCACGTTGTACTTAAGCTGCGAACATTATTTTGGTGCGGAGTTATGTTAAAACTGTGATAGCTCCTAAGATATTTATTGAGATCAAATGATATAAAGGGCAACTTGGTTCTAAATGAAATGCTCGTGATGATGAATGTATTTATTTTGATAAGAATAAATACCTGTTTGTATAATACACCTCTAAAAATAATGCATTATATTTTTACAAATTTATTAACATAAAAAAGGTTGTAGTAAGTCAACCATAAAAGATAGACATATGCTGTCGCAGACTTTATTATAGAACTCTTAATGCTGAACAATCCTGTCAAACATGATTTTTGTGTAACTTAAGCGGTTTCCGCAGCGTATGCAGCGGAAGCTCTCAAAAGGAATATCTTTCTCCCGTTTTCGCAACATTTTTCATTTCTGCTGTGGTCTTATGAGTCGTATCTTCTTAGATTAGCGCGTTCAAACAAACAAACAAACAAACTCTTCAGCTTTATAATATTAAGTATAGATTAAAATCTATACTTAATATTATAAAGCTGAAGAGTTTGTTTGTTTGTTTGAACGCGCTAATCTCAAAAACTACTGGCCCGATTTGAAAATTTTTTTTTACGTTGGATAGTCCATTTATCGAGGAAGGCTTTAGGCTATATAACATAAAGATACAACTCATAAGACCACAGCAGAAATGAAAAATGTTGCGAAAACGGGAGAAAGATATTCCTTTTGAGAGCTTCCGCTGCATACGCTGCGGAAACCGCTTAAGTTACACAAAAATCATGTATGACAGGATTGTTCAGCATTAAGAGTTCTATAATAAAATCCGCAACAGCATATGTCTATCTTTTATGGTTGACTTACTACAACCTTTTTTATGTTAATAAATTTGTAAAAAAATGATGCATTATTTTTAGAGGTGTATTATACACACAGGTATTTATTCTTATCAAAATAAGTACATTCATCATCACGAGCATTTTATTTAGAACCAAGTTGCCCTTTATATCATTTGATTTCAATAAATATCTTAGGAGCTATCACAGTTTTAACATAACTCC
This sequence comes from Pyrausta purpuralis, assembly GCA_963924145.1. Lineage (NCBI taxonomy): Eukaryota > Metazoa > Arthropoda > Insecta > Lepidoptera > Crambidae > Pyrausta > Pyrausta purpuralis. The sequence goes on from OZ001654.1 coordinate 14,318,591, forward strand.
GCACCAAAATAATGTTCGCAGCTTAAGTACAACGTGCGCTTGCGCTAATATATTATAAAGCTGAAGAGTTTGTTTGTTTGAACGCGCTTATCTCAGAACTGCTGGACCGATTTGAAAAAATATTTCCGTGTTGGATAGCTTATTTATCAAGAAAGGCTTTAGGATATAAAACATGACGCTGCGACGGGAGGGGAGGGAGCAAACTCAAAACGCGCGGACGAAGTCGCGGGGGACCGCTAGTTGAAAAATAAATGGCAAGGCTATTAATAAAATAATGTCAATCCATTTTTCATTATCTAGAACACATAGAGCACGTTGGAAACTTTCTTGAACTTTTAATTTGTTCGAATTTTAAAACCCCTTATGAAGGAATGGGTTATTTGAAACAGCCCGTCCTATATTATGTGGCGGGCACCTAATTACTTGTGTTCGCAATTAAGAAGATTCACTAATAAGTGCCTTCCTCGGACCGCGGTCATTTATATGTTTTAATTAAATTCCTACTAGATGCTTTGAGAGACTTTTTCCTTAAGGCGCTTTATGTTACGCGCTGCATTCCTTTGAGTTTAAAAATATAGCTTAGACGTTAATACTTAGTATTAGTAATAAGCTAAAATTACGAGCAGACTTAGTGGCTCTAACGAAAAAAAAGTGTACAGGCGGGAAGAAGTCCCGTCTGTACAGTATATAAAAGGTTAAGATGGAAACTAACTCCCTAGTGGCGTAGATATCCCTTTGCCTAAGATACTAAGTCCCTAGAGCCCTAGCCCAGCCTAACAATAGATACGTATATATAATAAGGATGTTGAGGTAGGATAGCTGCTCCCAGGTCGCCCAGGGTAGCAGCGTTAGGACGGTAGGTAGGTGGCGTGGACCCGCTGCCAGTCTGGCAGGCTCACCAGACTGATCATAGTGACGGCTAAAGGTGTCTTGGCCGCAGCGGAGGGAAATGAGAACCAACACGGACGGTTGATATCTAGTTTATTGTTGTTACGATAAATGTATTTATAATGATTTAATTGTATGTAAACATATAAAGGTTTATGCTTGTGTGCCGCCGGTGTGAGTGCCGACGGTGCTTGCTGGGTCCATCGGTCAGCTGCTGCGATGTAGGTCGCTGACGCCGTGGTTGTCGCAATGTACGATGCTAGCTCGTACATATATCAACCGTCCGTGTTGGTTCTCATTTCCCTCCGCTGCGGCCAAGACACCTTTAGCCGTCACTATGATCAGTCTGGTGAGCCTGCCAGACTGGCAGCGGGTCCACTCTACCTACCTACCGTCCTAACGCTGCTACCCTGGGCGGCCTGGGAGCAGCTCTCCCACCTCAACATCCTTATTATATCTAAGTATCTATTGTTAGGCTGGGCTAGGGCTCTAGGGACTTAGTATCTTAGGCAAAGGGATATCTACGCCACTAGGGAGTTAGTTTCCATCTTAACCTTTTATATACTGTACAGACGGGACTTCTTCCCGCCGGTACAAAAAGGTTTAAGTGTTAAACAGAGATAGGAGGAGATGAACAAGTATTAACAAAAGAGAAAGTAGTTACAAATTAAACACTTGTAAAGTGATTTTGTACAATCTTTCTTTCCATTTTGAAATACTCTCAAAAGCCTTTGTTTTTATTAACTTTTATTATTATCAAAAACAAATTTCATGACATACATAGATTAATATCGTAACACAAATGACAAAATCTACACCCCAGACAACCCTTCATGACAAATCTTACAAGGAAGTAAAAATACGAGTTACCCTTCGTCGTAATCACGTACGAAATGTGGCAATTTTCGTTAAATTTTGATAATATTTACAGCAAAAGCATAAAGCGCTTGTAAGAAGTGAAAGCTTAGCTTTGACACTAACGGCCCCTAATTCCCCCTGAATAGATTAAAAAACCTTTTAATAAAAGAAGTTTTATTAGCTATGAACAACGAACATTCTTTCGCAAGATGAGAATTTTTGGATTACGAAATTTCTTGGGAGGAACAAAGATAAGATCATTGAAATAATAAAAAGTTTACAATATCACATTATAGGAGCCTTTTCAATCATGATAATCGCTTAATCATGTGTCTCATAGATAAAAATTAAATTATACAGCGAAGAGCCTGTAATAGGAGCCCCTTGACCTGGCCATAGTGCTCTAAAATGCTTTAACTCGGAGATATAGTAATCCAAAATTATAATCCCTAATCAATGTACAGTCGCCAGCACATCAGGCTATCCACTTTTGTTGCAAACTAGCCCTTATTACAACTGCGGAAGATACCGCAGTGTTTACCTTGACGTGCTGTTTTCCGTACCTATATCAACATAGCTAACTCGTTGTAGTAAATAACAAGTTCTATGTCTGGACATACTTGTTTGCGATACATTGATGGTTCAATTTATATTGTTATAAAAAAAGTTACAATAAATTTATTTTTTATTTCATTAAATTAAAACCATGAAGGGTGGATTACTGGTTACTGAAAACTGAAAAGACCTATATTTTTTTTGCTCCTACTAGAGGCCACAGCCTATAAACTAAGGTAAGAGTCGATGCTTTTTTTTATCTTTGGACATTCCCACACATCGCCATCTAGTCCCAAAGTAAGCTACTCAAAGCTTGTGTTATGAGCGCCAGACAACGGATATAATACTTAAATACTTTTTGTTTATAAATACATACATGATATACATAGAAAACACCGAGACCAATAAAAACAGACATGTTCATGCACACAAATGTTTGTTTTGTGCAGGGATCGAATCCGCAACCCGCTGCGTAGTAGGCGATTTCTCGACCACTACACCAGACGGGTCGTCAATATATTCCATATATTAGGCCCATTACACACTGTGACTTTTAGCATCACGACTCACGCAATGTATAGATTTAATTTGGCACATGTGACTGCATTCGCAGTCAGTCGCGCTGCAGAATCTGGATATCGACAAATTATGTATCTACTGTATATTGGTTTGGAATGTTAGTTAGTTAGTTAGGTTAGCCAAGAAGTTAATGGTTCAAATTCCGCCCGTGCGCAAATTTTTGGTTTCTTATTTCATCTTTATACCTACTGTCTATTGGCAACTGCATCGATACTAACGCGCGTTAGCATCGCGACTGCATCGCTGCTAAAAAGTAGCGCAAGTGTGTAAAGGTTGACATTTTACTTTAGCAACTGCATCGATGTAAGTTAAAAGTCGTAGTGTGCAAAGGGCCTTAGTTATAGGGTGAGATTAGTTACGATGTGATTGTTATTTATCGGCGGTGAATTGGCAGGTCACGATTAATTAACCTAGGTTTTATGTGTTATGGATACTGTTATCACGGCTTTTACGAGTATGGTTGATTGCGGTTTATCTATTAATCAACCAATTACAAGTCACGCCAGTGGGTACTTACGAGTAGATCTGTTTACTATGTAAAAATAACTAAACAAAATACAAAAGTTATCGCTCCATATGCAAATGAAACAAATGCTTTTCCGTTAGATCTTCATAACTAAAAAGACAAGTTTGATACACTACACGTTACTAAACTGACGTTGCGAAAACTTAGAAACTGTCTGCCACTTAGCCTTAATTGATTGAAACATTATGCTAAAATGGTAACATTTTATAGTGATTAAGTAAAAGTCTAGCGCACTGCAAATAGTGGGCACAAATGAGTGTTTACGAAAGCGCCGGCAACAAAAAAAACGCGCAATTTCGTATTGGAGTGGCCATTACCCGCGCTAACTGTGAAGGAACGTTCGCAATTGCATTGAAAATGTCGCTTTTAATTTTTCAAAATGCAAAGCGTAAATTCGCGTTTGCGGCTGGCACGATAACTACCCGCCTAAAAGCCTGCTGCAGGTCCCCCTTTGTTGCGCCGATACAAAGCTCTCGCTCATACACAGATAGTTTTACAAAAACTTGGTCTCTGCCGTACATGTACCTGCATGCTATTTCACACGCCTCCATTAACGCCCATATTTTAGATTACCTCTTAATCCCAACTCTGGACACCCACTTTGCATCGTATCAAAGAGATAACGGCAGGTGCTTCATTGGTATTGAAAAAAAATCTAAAGTGCGTATATGTTTTACAAAGAAAAGTAACATAAAAGAGATCTCAATGTGACTGTACATAGCAAACACAGAAGACACAATTATTCAAAACGAAGATCGTACGTATCGTCTTTCCAATTCTATTACATACACTTTTGCACCTGTGTCAAACAGCCCATGGGATCAGTAAATGTATAAGATAAATTATATTTCTGTTTCGTTCCCTTTCCTTCCTAGTACACTTTTAGGCATTTGTCTTTGAATAAATAATGTTGTTTTTGTGGTAGATTTTTTGACCGACTTCAAAAAAGGAGGAGGTAATCAATTGGACTGTATGTTTTCTTTTTTTTTGATTTTTTTGTATCTATGTTACCTCGTATCTCAGTCGATTGTCGACCGAATCGAAAAATTTTTCGCTTTCTTAGAGGGTGTACCTTCTAGTTGGTCTCATTTTTTCCATTTTGGGATCTGATGATGGGATCTTGGTGTAATCGAGGGAAACTCTCAAACTAAAAGGCACGTATAGTCTTTCTTTACTAGAATCTTAATGTTGACGTGTTGTTACGTCTGATAGGCAACATCTTGTGGGGCTGAGCTGTTGGTGTAATTCCTTAACGCTTAGGAGTTCAGTAATTATAATGACGGAACTTATGATAGGTAATATGTAGCTTCGTAAAAAAATAATTCATAAGGTGCAACTCCCCCCCCCCTCTTATATAATCACTAAAAATGAAGAAATAAAATAATCTTTTAAAAAAAGTAAAAACCGACTTCAAAACCAAAATGCTCTTAAAAGTCTTAAATAAACTCTTCACCATTGAAAGGAAAGGAATCCGTTTTAGGCAAACAATTTCTTTTTGGAGTCGGTGCTGTGATAGTTGATGCTTAATGGTCAAAGTGATGGTTTTGAAGTCAGTTTTTACTTTTTTTTGAGTTAAGATTCTTTTGCTAGTAGTTTACTTTGTAATAAGGAAACAGCTCGTATCACATAAGTATAAAGCAGGGATCGCGTGCTGGCATCAAAATTTATCTCAATTGTAAAGAGTGACACGTGCAGGCGCCTCTCACGGCGCGAGGTGAGCGCAGCGTCCGCGAGCCTGCTCCTTTATACCCCTTGATATATTACGGGCCGCCACAGACCGACTTGGTAATAGTCGCTATGATTTATCCGCACGACGCAAACAATCCCACACCAGTAAGCCTAACATGCACGCCCCGATACCGTTTATCGCGTCGATAAAATAATTTTATTTCATAAACAACATGTTTTCACACATATTTTTCACTTATATATCAATCCTTTTTGCTTTTTAAAACAAATAAATACAACAAAATAACTAAAAACCTTTTTTAAAATGATAAAAAAGACGTTTGAAATTTATCGATAAATGACAAATAGGTATTAGGCCCGCTGAAGATAGGTTGTCGAGCAAATAACCACATATTAATACCCCGACATTACTCATGTAAATTTTCCTCTCTTTATTGCGTTCGAAATAACATCGACGACCGCGGCGGTGACTATTCCCTGATTAACAGCGATGTATCTAAGGAGTATTGTGCTTTTGTACGATGTCTCCAGATTAAAAAGTGGGACGGGCACAATGAGAGACATGGACGCGGGTGGGGTGTTCGAGGGGGCGACGGATGACGTCACACTAAGAAGATGACGCTCGGATAATGTCTCGTGGTGCGGCTGCAGCCGAGAAACACGAAGATGCGCCGTCGATATGAAAAACTTAACCACTCTTCCGTCTTATAAAATATTGAAGTAGACGCGCGTTTTCCAGCTTTATGAAATAAGATGTTGGAATAAACTTTATGTTAGTTTTGCTTACTAATGCTGCCTTTTTGTAATCAGTACTCTGCCTCATTTAACTTTTAGACTTCATGCTGGCATTACAAACGTTTCTAGGAATGAAACACTGAAAAAATTAATTTCCATTCGTATTCCCTATTCACATTTTCCCTAAAAAAGTGGCTAAATAGCCGAAAGTTCACGGAAAATAAATGTGGTAGTAAAATGAGCAGAAACTAGAAGAGGAAGTATGATTTTTTTCAAACGCTGGAAAACCGCTGGCTAACAAAAGTTAATCGCAGAGTAGATGAGCCATTAGGTACCTAATGGTTTACACACGGCCTGATTCATGTGTTCATTGACCGCTATTTCTTTGCACCTTTTGTCTTAACAATTTTTTGCATAGGGTAGGTGCCAAATTATGGGTAGTATATCGGCTGTAACGTACTTTTGATCATGATGCTTTATTTGTAAACAAACGTTTTTCCCAGATCATTTTTAAATTATTTTATGTTTTTGTTTTGTTTTGTCCAGTGTCCATGTAGTTTAGTTTTCTATTGTTTTCTCATTTATCAAATTTCAATCATCACATTTAAAGTACCTTCCAAGTAATTAATGTATTAGGTATATACAGATTAAAAGCCCACAATTGGGACTTAATAACTACCCAATACATGCATTTTAAATAGAATTTAAAACTTTGAAACACTCTCCCTGAACTTCTCCAACTACTGAAGATACCTAATTATATTATAGTGCCTAAATATTTTATACTTACTTAAGCACTTAGTACTATTACACTGACGTTTTTATCTAATCATTTAAATAATGAATTAAAAATCATGTAAGAAGCTCCGACTTTCTAGAAGATTTCTAACGAGAATTCTTTAATCAAAATACAAGTTACAATTTCGCTCAAATAAGACGAAATTGTTTCTTTTCAGCAGCGTTATTCTTACCCAAAATTTGATTCATGCCTGTTTCTACATCGTTGATTCCCATGGGATAATAACTTAACAAAAATCTTAAGAGGAAAGTTGACATATAACGTTGTGTTTTAAGCTATTAGAGAAAAAACATACCTAGGGCAGGATATGTTAGTCATCTTAATAATTTGTATTTTTGTCTGGCGATCTCATGGGCTTACAGGTTATTAGATTGATGTTATTCGTTGTGAATTAGCATAATAAGCCAACAAATTAAGCATCCAAATTTTGTACACAGTAACTACGCAAAAACACTTTGTTTGTCAAATCCTGAAACTTTAATAAGTAAAAATGAGTAATTAACAATAGAAGCAGTAATAAAAAGACAATGAACATTTACGAATAAAAAGCATGTTTTATTTTTAATTAAGCGTCCAAAAAACCATTGGAGTGAGTCCGGCCGAAAGGCATTGTTATGAGGATTAGCGAGTGGCCGTGGGTTTGCCCGCGTGAACCTATATTGCAATTTTAAAACCTTGATTTCGATCCGGTATTTACAAGTCACATAAAAATAAAAATGTATCAAACATTTAGCTGGCTTCCGGCGGAATGGCGGGCGTTTTTATGTTTAACGTACATACAGGGAGGGTGTTATTTTCAGTACTGGCGATTTTAATCTTTCTATCAGGTTTTTGATTTGTATAATTGTGACGTCACTTTATAGGTATGACGTATTATGTTATTTATTCCACTTAAATTAATATGTGAATTGGTTTCATGTTTGTTGTTTTTTTTTTTATATATACGAAGTTAACTGAATTAAGTTAGACGATAAACGGTCTTTAAAAGTTCCTGTAAGATAAAGCACTAAGCATCTTTGCTTTAGTCGAAAGTAAACACTAGAAATATTTTTTTACGGTAAAATCATCGCTTGGTGCTGAAGTAAATTACGTAATAACTACGTAACACCGTCTGTGTGTCGCTAGTATAGAGCGCGAGTTCCGCTGAGACTCGTAACGTATGAAATGTGGTAATTTTAACAGTATCTAAAAACATTGCGCAGGCAACGTTTAAATTGCGGTTATACGATGCTAACAGCCTCTAAATCCTGACCGAATGGACTCAAATAAAGGTCTCCCAAGTCAGCGCCATTATTACTATGTTAAAAAGAATAGCCCGCCTCAGACGAACGAGACACGTATTGTTGTTCTGAATAGTTAAAATAAGCCGTGCCGAGGCCGAAAGTATGTATGCCTCAAAATAATGTTTATTGGCGCATGGCGAGATATTTCATCGTTGAGTATAATAATTGTAAAAAACTCATTTTAAGACTTAGTTTTTGATGTTTACATACAACATTGTTTGTATATATTGTGATGTATTTTGAAGTAAAAATTTGATACCGACTTCAACTTACATATTAAATCTATGAACGATCTACTTCAAGTAGATTAAGTTGTAATCTCCCCTAATGAGGCCATTGAGTTAAGGATGCACGAGAGACTTATGTATTTCCCACTTGAAAATGCCCTAAGACGTCTCCGGGCGTCGTCAGAATTAATGCTGCATTATTTCAAGTGAAGAGCGTCGCGAACAACCGGCGTGTCCTCCTCGGCGCTCCCACTACTCACACTGAGGCTAAAATGACAAACAAGTTAGTTAACTACACACAATAATATTGTAAGGAAGTTAGCCCCGCTCGCCGCAAAGTCCGCCCGTCCTATTTATAGAGCAGCCGGTGTATTCCACACTTGACTCTCGTTTGGCCTTCACGACGCTGAAGTTTTGCATTTCGTTCTCAAGTTAGCGCAATTTGTGTTGCACGTCTGCATATTTTATGGTCCCTGCTTTCCTTTGTTATCTTATTTTACATTTTCCGTTTATCACGGGACATGCAAAATGCCTTGTCTTTATTGCGAGACATGAAATTTACAAAAAATGCGACGGCAGAAGTGTATAAATCTGACCAAAACGTCCGAGGCGGGCGAGCTATATGCGGCAACTTTTTTGCGGAAAACCGCCGAAACGTCAAAACGTACATCAGCATCGAGTGAAAGCCCTCGATTTTTACGTGATTTTATTGCGGGAAAACGTGTTAGTGAAGCGTGGAGACAGAGCTTTTAGGAATAATATGTCGTATGCTGTATAGGTGTGCTACCTAAAACAGACACCTCGTCAAAAATTGATGGACGCTTCTGAAAATGTGAGGGTAGGTATCGGGATATTCTGAGCGTGGGTGGATTTATCTAAGGTGAGGACGCGGCACGTTTGGCGCGAGTTTGTGGACTAAAGCTGGTATCGCGCCCGTGAGTTCGTGACCACTGCATCTACAAATATCCGGCCATTCGCGGAATCGAATAAACAGTAAAAAGTTTATGTGACATATTTGAGACTGAACTCTTGCTTTGGATGCAGACTATGGCAGATCTTATTTTAGTAGTGTTTTGAATGAACTCTTGAAGAGGATTCACTGTTATACTACACAATAATTGTCAACAACCTACTTGTAGAGTTCTAGCTTAACGGTAAAATATGACTATGCACTATTGTCACTTTTAGCAAAATAAATATGACGTGACAAAAATTGCCGTAAAGTGCATTTTCCATTTGAAGGATTTTCATTTCATATAACTGTTTTCAAGAAGTTGAAAAGTGTTTATTTAGAGAAATGTTCAAAGATCTGGCAAAGTATAAATGATATCGCGTTTTTTTTGCCGCATGACACGAGGCTTGGCACCGAGGGCAGCTGTATGGTTGGCTGCGCGCCCGCACTCTTACAGCGCCGATACATAATCCTGTGAGTTTCTTGTACAAAACAATCGCTCGTATTGTTTCTCGCATTATGTATGTATTGTTGATTTTTTATCGGCTAGCTTTGATGTGTTTAATTTTAAGCAACCTATGTCTCAGTCATATAATTATTTGATATTGGATTTAACCTTGCATAAATTAGTAATTTCATTATTTAAATCCAGAAATTTTTAATGCTCTAAAGTGTAAGATAAAAGGGGCAAAAAACACAATGCTCGTCATGCGGGAACACACGTCATAATGGTAATTGGGCTTTGTTTTTATACATGTGAGTGATTTAGCCGCGGCCATGACATGGTAATCCTTTGGCAAGTCAGCTTTAACTTTAGCAGCGCGGCAGCAGCGCGACTTGCGCGCGACAGTCGCGGTGCCGATGATTTCAAACTACACGCCGCAGCGACGCGTAAGTCGCGCGGGTCCGTCCCACTATACCCTTTACCCATTGCAGTGGTAATGTTATCCCCGTATTAGCACTGAAATGGGTAATGGGTGTAGTGGGACCGACCCAGTCGCGCAACCATCGCGCTGTTAATGTAAAGGCATCCACTGCTGCCGCGCTGCTGACGCTTTAATGTGAAAAATACTAACACTAAATTATATTTGACCAGTTGGTAAAACAGTTTATTTTGGACTTCACATCGTGCCTAAAGTTAATCATCTTAGTGCATGCGGTTCGTGCGATTCAGGCATGTCCCGCGGGCTTGCACTAGGCGGATACGCTCTGATTTATACGCCGATATCCGCTGCGCCGAAACTGCCGATGCGGCTATAGCACACCTCCCTAGTCCACTTGTATTACAACTAACAAATGAGGCTCTTACTACATTTCTGATACACTAGTACAGCTTGGCATTTGTCGTAGTACATTTGGAGCTTTCCCCGTTCAACAGTAATGCAAGACAAACGCACGACTGCATCATCTATTAATATTTTTCATTGACTATTGGTACATTAAACAGGCTGCCAATTGGTAGATACGGTATTATGATGTGTATAGCCAATAACTAACGTACTAACGTACGTAATAGTGATCAACGCTTCGTAGCCGTAGCACAATACCTCTAGTAGCAGCTATTTCAATGGTTCACAAAACTGGCTATGGCTTTGGCCGTCTCAATGGCTAATCTACTAGAATATGGTAGAAAATGTACGGTAAAAAAGTTAAAAAAAATGTAAGGTACCTATTATTAAACATTGTTTTAAAATCCGTTTTTCTATGTTTGCCGAATATTGTAAACAACCTTGACATGCCTTTTTAGTAAAATGATTTATTTCAAAATAAGATGAACTCAAACGGTAAAAGTCACCTACGTAATTCATCGCTGAACACAAAATTTGATAAATACGATAGTTTTTTTCAGTTTCATAATTTTAATAGTTCAAATTGTTTGTAATATTTGCCAAGCAAAGAAATTCGGACTTTACCTTTCAAGTGCTTTCAAAATTTTAGTCACACAATGCAACTCTGTCATTGAAACGTTAATTTAATATTTCGAAAACAAGTAGAGCACGTTGAAAACTTTCTTGAACTTTTAAATTGTTCGAATTTTAAAACCCAAATGAAGGAATGGGTTCTTTGAAACAGCCCGTCCTATATTATTTGGCGGGCACCTAATTACTTGTGTTCGCAATTAAGAAGATTCACTTTGCGAGTGGCGAGCGAGTGCCGATAAGTGCCTTCCTCGGACCGCGGTCATTTATATGTTTTAATTAAATTCCCACTAGACGCTTTGAGAGACTTTTTCTTTAAGGCGCTTTATGTTACGCGCTGCATTCCTTTGAGTTTGAAAATAAAGCTTAGACGTTAATATTTTGTATTAGTAATAAGCTAAAATTACGAGCAGACTTAGTGGCTCTAACGAAAAAAAAAGGTTAAAGTATTAAACAGAGATATATTTTCACTTTTCACTTTCACTTTTCACAACATCACATACATTGCTCCGATCCCTAACTAAGTAGATAAAGCACTTGTGTTATGGAAATCGGAAACAACGGTGGTACCACAACACCCAGACCCGAGACAATATAGATATAAGATCGTTTGCTACATTGACCCGACCGGGAATCGAACCCGGAACCTCACGAGATGGCGACGGTTGGAACCAGCGTGCTAACCACTCGACCACGGAGGTCGTCGAGGAGATAGGAGGAGATAAACAAGTATTAACAAAAGAGAAAGTAGTTACAAATTAAACACTTGTAAAGTGATTTTGTACAATCTTTCTTTCCATTTTGAAATACTCTCAAAAACCTTTGTTTTTATTAACTTTTATTATAAGCAAAAACAAATTTCATGACATACATAGATTAATCATCATCATTATCATTATCAGCCAAAGGACGTCCACTGCTGAACATAGGCCTCCCCCACGGCTTTCCATAGCGACCGATCACTAGCGGTCTGCATCCAGTTTGATCCTGCGATCTTTTTAAGGTCGTCTGTCCATCTTGTTGGTGGACGTCCTACGCTGTGTCTTTGGTCGAAGGGTCTCCAATCTAGAACTTTCCTGCCCCAACGGCCATCAGTTCTTCGCGCTATGTGCCCGGCCCACTGCCACTTAAGCTTACTGATTCTCAAGGCTATGTCCGTTACCTTGGTTTTTCTACGTATCTCCTCGTTTCTGATTCGATCTCGTAGAGAAACACCCAGCATAGCCCGCTCCATCGCTCGTTGTGTAGTTTTGAACTTCTTTATGAGGCCCATAGTTAGAGACCACGTTTCGGATCCGTATGTCATCACTGGTAACACACACTGGTTGAAGACTTTCGTCTTCAGACACTGAGGTAATTGAGACAAGAAGACGCTCTTGCGCAGTTTCCCGAACGCTGCCCAGCCGAGTTGGATTCGTCGATTGACCTCTTTCTCAAAGTTGGACCTACCCAATTGGATCACTTGTCCCAGGTAGACGTACTCGTCGACAACTTTGAGAGTTGAGTTCCCAATGGATACCGGAGCGGGTACAACAAGGGAACTCGACATAATTTTCGTCTTCTCCATGTTCATTTTAAGACCCACTTGTTGGGATACTCGGTCGAGGTCTTTGAGCATAGTGCCTAGATCATCCAGCGTCTTTGCCACAACGACTATGTCATCGGCAAACCTAAGGTGTGTTATGTATTCGCCATTGACGGAGATGCCGAATCCTTCCCATTCCAGGAGCTTGAAGGCGTCTTCCGATGCCGCTGTAAACAGTTTCAGAGATATAACATCGCCCTGTCTTACACCTCTTCGCAATGGGATCGCCCTCGTATTCTGTTCCTGTACTCGGACCGACATGGTGGCGTTGTTATATAGACACTTTAACACCTCTATATGCCTATAGTCTATGTGACACCGCTGAAGAGACCGAAGCACCGCCCAAGTTTCGATCGAATCAAAGGCCTTCTCATAGTCCACAAATGCTAAACATAGAGACATATTATACTCCTCGGACTGCTGTATAATTTGCCTTAGCGTATGAATGTAGTCTATGGTACTGTAGCCTTTTGGAAATCCGGCTTGTTTGGGAGGCTGGAAGTCATCAAACTTACGTGCGAGACGATTCGTGATGACCCTTGAGAACAGCTTGTAGACATAGCTCAGAAGTGAGATGGGTCTATAGTTCTTCAATAAGGTTTTGTCTCCTTTATTGAAGAACAACACCACCACACTCCTGTTCCATGCCTCAGGCGTGATGCCCTCTAGCAGAACGGAATTAAAGAGTCTCTGAAGGACTTTAAGTACCGGTGTTCCACCCGCTTTCAGGAGCTCTGCTGTGATTCCGTCCTCGCCAGGTGCCTTATTGTTTTTAAGCTGTTTTAGGGCCATCCTAATCTTGTAGAGGCTGATGTCGGGAATGTCTTCGGTGTAGTGTCGGGTCAGAATAGCTCGTGGGTTTCCGGTCGAGCTATCTACGGGTTTGGCTACTGAGGTGTGCAACTGCCCATAGAACCTTTCGATCTCCCTCAAAACCTCTGCTTCCGTGGACGCTATACTGCCGTCCTCCGTCTTAAGCTTCGTCTACAGGCTTTGCCCAATAGACATGTCCCTTGCAAATACTTTGGAGCCTTGGTTCCGCTCTGTTGTTTCTTTAACACTATTCGTGTTAAAGGAACGAATGTCATGTCGCAGACACTTCAATATTCGTCTATTAAGCTGCCTGTAGGTTTGAGCATTAACGGAGGTTTGCAGTGCCATATATCGACATTCTGCCATAAGGTCGAGAGTGTGGACCGAGAGTTTTTGAGGTTTTTTTTTACGGCCAGGTCTAAAGAACTTACATCCGACCGTTTGTACAGTTTCCACAAACCCGTTATTTATTTCGTCCACTGACACGCAATTCTCTAGGCAATCAAAGCGGTTTGACAACTCGAGTTGAAAGCTCTCGGGATTTTGGATATGGGCACGAGTAGGTCGGAGCGTGGATTTCATTTAGCGGGACCTTTCCAATTTGACGTTTATATTCAATGTGCCTCGAACCATACGGTGATCACTACCGGTTTTTACCCTGTTGATCACGGAGACATCATTGAATAACCGTCTCTTGGTGGTCATGATGAAGTCTATCTCATTTCTCGCCTTGCCATCCGGACTCAGTCAGGTCCATTTCCTTTGAGGTGGCTTCTGGAAGAAAGAGTTCATCGCAAAGAGTCCCTCCTTCTCCAGAAAGTCCAGCCTATTTCCCCTGGCGTTCCTTTGACCATATCCAAAAGGTCCCACTTTCAACTCATCCTCGCCTCGCTTGCCGAGTTTTGCGTTGAAGTCCCCCATAACAACAGTGAAATAGGTTTTGGAAGTGTGTATGGCTCCACTTACGTCCTCATACATTTACTCCATCTCTTCATCCGGGTGGTTTGAGATTGGTGCATATACCTGTTTGACCTTCAGCGAATACCTTTCGGTTATTCTGAGTATAAGGTATATCACCCTGTTCGACACACTCTCGATGGTTACGATGTTGTTTACGAGGGACCTGTGGACAAGAAACCCAACACCACCTTGGGACTTTTGGTCACCCTCCCGGTAAAAGAGCAGGTTGCCAGACTTCAGAGTTATCGTGTCCTCGCCCTCTCTGCGGACTTCTGATAAACCCACTATGTCCCAGTGTAACCTGCTCAATTCTTCCTCCAGCTCGAGCAACTTCTCGTCTGTCCTTAGTGTGCACGCGTTATAAGTTACCAGGGCCAGTTGTCGTTGGGGGTGGTAGCGAGATCGCCTCCGGGGATTCTTAGCACCCCCTGCCCCGCTGTTACCGTGACCGCTACCGGAATCAGGAATAGCGGGGCTGCCGGAGACTGGGGGCCTGATTTTTTGTGTCCTACCATTTAGGGGGGTATTTGCCAGTACTCGCCATGCTTGGCAGGCGGATTGGCGAGCGCAGAGGCGCAGTATCTTTTCAGTGCGATACTGCTGCCCATCACAGCTCAACATTTTACTGCGCCTTTTGTTGGATGGTTATCCCGCCATCGGTCGGTCGCCAGAGCCTCGTCGGTTGAAACAGGACGCACCGCGTGAGGTGAGGTTGGCTTGGAGCTTTGGGTCTTGGTTAAGCTCCCTTACGTTCCATAGATTAATAGATAGATTAATTATATTATTATTAACATAGATTAATATCGTAACACAAATGAATAAAATCTACACCCCAGAACCCTCCATGACAAATCTTACAAGGAAATAAAAATACGAGTTGGTCGTAATTACGTATGCAATGTGGCAATTTTTGTTAAATTTTGATAATATTTCCAGCAAAAGCATAAAGTGCTTGTAAGGAAAGAAAGCTCAGCTTTGACACTAACGGCCCTCTAAATTCCCCCTGAATAGATTAAAAAAACCTTTTAATAAAAGAAGTTTTATTAGTTATGAACAACGAACATTCTTTCGCAAGATGAGAATTTTTGGATACCAAAATTTCTTGGGAGGAACTGAGATAAGATTATTCAAATAATAAAAAGCTTCAATATCACATTATAATAGCCCTTTCAAGCATGATTATCGCTTAATCATGTGTCTCATAGATGAAAATGTAATTAAACAGCGTGTGGCCTGTAATAGGAGAAAAAAAAACAATGATTCTTGAGTATACGTCGTACTCGTACCTAACCTTGACCTAGCCATAGTGCTCTAAAATGCTTTAACTCGGAGATATAGAGGAGATAAGATTTAATACAAAGTTATAATCCCTAATCAATGTACCTATATCAACATCGCTACCTCGTTGTAGTAAATGACAATATCATATTCCATGACTGGACACACTTGTTTGCGATACATTGCTAGTTCAATTTTTTTTTTAAAAAACAACATTTTTTTATTTTATTAAAATTAAATTAAAACCATGAAGAGTCGATTGCTGGTTACTGAAAAACATTTCATATATGAGGCCCATTACCCACTGCTACTTGTAGCATCGCGACTCACGCAATGTACCTACAGATTTAATTTTGCACATGCGACTGATTTCGCAGTTCGTCACGGTGCAGAAGCTGGATATTGACAAATTATATACTAACTGCATCGATACTAACGCGCGTTAGCATCGCGACTACATCGATGCTAAGAGAAGCGCAAGCGCAACCTTTACAAGGTTGATATTTTAGGTCTGCAACTGCATCGATGTGAAAAGTCTCAATGTGCAAAGGGCCTTAGTTACAGGGAGAGATTAGTTACGATGTGATTGTTATTTATCGGCGGTGAATTGGCAGGTCACGATTAATTAACCTGGGTTTTATGTGTTATGGATAATTTTATCACGGTTTTTACGGCTATGGTTGATTGATATTTATCTATTAATCAACAAATTACCGGCCGTAAGTCACGCCAGTAGGTACTTACGAGTAGAAATGTCTGTTTCATTTCCTCATTTACATGTTTCTTTTATTTAATTAAAATTGAGTTGCACGAATCGTCACCTATTACAAATATTTACTCGTACCCACCAACCACCTATTATTATATTCTATCGTCAATAAAAAGAGTGACGATTCTGTCATAGTCCGGGGCAGCGATTCTCGCAGCAATCTACCTTTTTTCGTGTGATTCTTTGATTGCGGGTTAAATCTTTAAAAAAAATAAAAAATCTAGTTGAATAGCTAACCGTAAAAAACTATAACACAAACAAAAATGAAATGCATGAGTAATCAAAAACTATTTTTTCTTCGATAAATAATAATCGATGGGTGTTTTTTTTGTATATGAATTGCACGAGAATCTGCCCCCTGATACGTTACATGTTTTTTGGTAGTTTCTGGCCGGTTGATTTTGTTAAAACTAATAATTTTAAAGCAGGCTTCAAAGAAGACTGCAGTACGATGTATTACAACTCCAATTACTAGAGTGTTAGCCAACAAAAGCCCTTAAGGAGCTCCCCGAAATTTTACGCGCACACTTCCGCCACTTTTGTAGAAAAATCATAACTCGTTAAATAAAAGACCAATCGAAAATTTGATTGATGCGATTGTAGCTCTGGTTATGTGGATTAGATACAATGTTTTAGTTCAATAAAACAGAGTTATCCGCAGTTACAGTTAGAGAAATTGCCAAAAATGGCCATATTTACCAGTTTTTCTAACTCTAACTACAATAAACTACTTTTGAAACAATTTAAACGTACTAAATAAATTATAGAACCTGTACTACAATCGTGTCTACCTGATTTTTGATTGTTTTTGTATTTAAGGAGTAATAATTATTTAAATAGAGTGTTATTATTTAAATTCGGGGAGCCCCTTAAGTAGCACGTACATTTTACACAGCACAAGCTTTCAAAAATCGTGGCCGGGCCGCTGGGCCGAAAGTAAAATATCACCTACATTCCCAGTTTTGTCTGTTTTCACCGAAGTAGAATTTTCCTACGACAAGTTCTAAAATAAATGCCAGTGTTTTGCAGAGCTATAGGATGGAATTCATGATATTCCAGTATTTGCACTATTAGTATGCAGGCAATAAAACATTTTTATGTGTTTTTAATTTCTTTATCTCTGACAGGCACAGCACATTTTTTTTTGAAAATTCGGTTGGTTTGTTTATTGTTTTCAATCGATTTCATTTCGTTGAAATTGATTTTTATTTGGATAAATTGTTTCCTTAAACAATATGGTCTTCGATAATTGAAAGTATTCTCTCTTTTACGATAGTTGAAAACCGCACTGTAATTCAACTGAAGTAGCGCCAACTCAAGTAGTTTCTGGAGATAGAAAACCATTTTTCTTTAGTTAAATGCTTCTTTTCCTCGTCCATACTCATTAATCTTGGCACATAATCACACCGATTCTTAAGTCGCTGCGACTCTAAACTACCCTCAATTCAGCTAACAGCTTTAAGATTATAGCGAAAAACCCTAAATATGGCTATATCTATATCCTTATATATATATCCTTTGGACATTCCCACACATCGCCATCTAGCCCCAAAGTAAGCTACTCAAAGCTTGTGTTATGGGTGCCAGACAACGGATATAATACTTAAATACTTTTTTTTTGTAAATACATACATGATATACATAGAAAACACCCAGACTAATACAAACAGACATGTTCATGCACACAAATGTTTGTATTGTGCGGGGATCGAACCCGCACCCGCTGCGTAGTAGGCGATTTCTCGACCACTACACCAGACGGGTCGTCAATATCTATTTGGCAATGTTTGTAATAATTAGTCCTTTGTTGAAATTCGTAACTAATGTACAATCAAGAGTTATTCATTTCTTTACCTATTTTAAAAGACTGGCTTTGATCGATTTTGAAGGTTTGACACCTAAAAAATATAGAATCTGTACTATACTAATATTCTATTATCTTCTATATTATATAAAATTTGTTTGATTCAACGTGCTTATTAAAGGAACTACTGGACCGATTTGAAATTTGAAGTTATTTTTGTGTTATATAGCTTATTTATCGAGGCAGGCTATTAAAAAAGATACGACTTATAATGGAGCAACAATGAAAAACAATTGTAAAAACAGGGGGAAAATATTCCTTATGAGAACGCCGCAGGGAACCGCTAAATACTGTTATATCTTGGCGAGTTTAAGACTATAGACAAATTAACACATTACTTATTACATTTATTTGTTGTCCATGTCCACGAAGCAAGAAGTCTATTTAAGTAATGCTCTATTGCAACGCAGTATCCGTGCTTCCAGAAACAATAACTTGGTTGATTTTAATTAACCACCCGCAGAAATAGGACAAGCAGTTTAAAACACGTTTAACTCCTTACGTAACCTATTCTATACCTTACCTTTACTTTAATAATAATTATAAATATTTGACTACATACATACATTGCTCCGATCCCAAGCTAAGTAGCTTAAAGCACTTGTGTTATGGAAATCGGAATCAACGGTGGTACCACAACACCCAGACCCGAAACAATATAAAAAAGATCGTTTTTCTACATTGACCCGACCGGGAATCGAACCCGGAACCTCACGAGATGGCGACGCTTGAAACCAGCGTGCTAGCCACTCGACCACGGAGGTCGTCATTACTAGTTAGTATACTATGTATTACTAGTCATATACGCGGACCATAACTAGATATGGCGGCACTTGACCTATGTGCATGCAATCGATACAGTCGCGATTCCAACCCGCGTTAGTATCGAGACAAAAGCTAGACATGGACAAATTATGTACTGTAGTCGCGCTTCTTTATCGAATCTTCTGCACTAAAGCCTGACACCATCGATGCCACATTAAATCCGTTGTGTCGCGATGCTGTTGCGCGTTTCCAAGACGCGCGACTGCATCGATGCTAAAGTCCGCAGTGTGTGAAACAATGATTTTACAGAGTATGCTCTAAAATGCTTTAACTCGGAGATGTAGTAATCCAAAGTTCTGATCACTAATCAATATTCGAGTACCTATATCAACATCGCTAACTCGATGTAGTAAATGACAATGTCAAGTTCTATGACTGGACACACTTGTTTGCGATACATTGCTGGGTCAATTTATTTTGTTAGAAAATAACAATAAATTTATTTTTTATTTCATTAAATTAAAATCATGAAGGGTGGATTACTAGTTATTGAAAAGGCCTTATATTTTTTTGCTCCTAATAGAGGCCACACCCTGTATACGGTAAACTAAGAAAAGAAGTCGATGAATAAATTCACACATTAGGCCCATTATACACTGCAACTTTTAGTATCGCGACTTACGCAATGTACAGATTTAATTTTGTACATGCGACTGCATTCGCAGTCAGTTGCGGTGCAGAAGCTGGATATTGACAAAATATGTACTAACTGTATCGATACTAACGCGCGTTAGCATCGCGACTACATCGATGCTAAGAGTAGCGCAAGTGTGTATAGGTTGTCATTTTACGTTAGCAACTGCATCGTTGTTAAAAGTCACATTATGCAAAGGGCCTTAGTTATAGGGAGAGATTAGTTACGATGTGATTGTTATTTATCGGCGGTGGATTGGCAGGTCACGATGAATTAACCTGGGTTTTATGTGTTATGGATACTTTTATCACGGCTATTACAAGTATGGTTGTTTGCAATTTATTTATTAATCAACCAATTACCAGCCCTAAGTCACGCCAGTAGGTACTTACGAGTAGAACTGTTTACTACGTAAAAAATAACTAAATAAAAAACAAAAGTTAACGCTCCATATGCAAATGGAACAGATGCTATTCCGTTATTCCGATTTTGATTACTAAAAAGACAAGTTTGATGCACTACACGTTACTAAAATGACGTTGCGAAAACTTAGGAACTGTCTGCCACTTAGCCTTAATTGATTGAAACATTATGCTAAAATGGTAACATTTTATAGTGATTAAGAAAAAGTGTCATCATCATCATCATCATTATCAGCCAAAGAACACCACTGCTGAACAAAGGACTCCCCCACGGCTTTCCACAGCGACCGATTACTAGCGGTAAGCATCCAGTTTGATCCTGCAATCTTTATAAGGTCGTCTGTCCATCTTATTGGTGGACATCCTACGCTGCGTCTTTGGTCGGAGGGTTTCCAATCTAGAACTTTCCTGCCCCAACGGCCATCAGTTCTTCGCGCTATGTGCCCTGCCCATTGCCACTTGAGCTCACTGATTCTCATGGCTATGTCCGTTACCTTAGTTCTTCTACGTATCTCCTCATCAAGTAAAATTGTAGCGCACTGCAAATTGTAGGCACAAATGAGTGTTTACAAAAGCGGCGGCAACAAAAAAACGAAAAACGCGCAATTTCTTATTGGGGTGGCCATTGCCCGCGCTGACTGTGAAGGAACGTTCGCAATTGCATTGAAAATGTCGCTTTTAATTTTTCAAAATGCAAAGCGTAAATTCGCGTTTGCGGCTGGCACGATTACTACCCGCCTAAAAGCCTGCTGGAGGTCCACCTTTGTTGCGCCGATACAAAGCTCTCGCTTATACACAGATAGTTTTTCAATAACTTTGTCTCTGCCGTAAGTACATGTACCTGCATGCTATTTCACACGCCTCCATTAACGCTCATATTTTAGATTAACTCTTAATCTCAGCTCTGAACACCCACTTTGCATCGTATCAAAGAGATTACGGCAGGTGCTTTGTTGGTATTGAAAAAAAATCTGAAGAAGGCATATTTTTTACAAAGAAAAATAACATAAAAGATATCGCGATGTGATTGTACATAGCAAATATCGAAGACAAAATTATACAAAACGAAGATCGTACGTATCGTCTTCCCAATTCTATTACATACACTTTTGCACCTGTGTCAACCAGCCCATGGGATCAGTAAATGTATAAGATAAATTATATTTGTTTCGTTCTTTTTCCTTCCTACTACACTTTTAGGTATTTGTCTTTGAATAAATTGTGTTGTTTTTGTGGTAGGATATTTCAAATGAATATCAGCGAATTAAATATAGAGTTGAGAGTCTTTTGCTAGTAATTTCCTTTGTAATGAGGAGAAAAGCTCGTATCACATAAGTATAAAGTAGGGATCGCGTGCTGGCATCGAAATTTATCTCAATTGTAAAGAGTGACACGTGCAGGCGCCTCTCACGGCGCGAGGTGAGCGCAGCGTCCGCGAGCCTGCTCCTTTATACCCCTTGATATATTACGGGCCGCCACAGACCGACTTGGTAATATTCGCTATGATTTATCCGCACGTCGCAGACAATCCCACACCAGAAGATAGGTTGTCGAGCGAATAACCACATATTAATACCCCGACATTACTCATGTAGTTTTTCCTCCCTTTATTGCGTTCGAAATAACATCGACGACCGCGGCGGTGACTATTCCCTGATTAAAAGTGAAACAAAAGATGCAAGACATAGTCGTGCGTCATCTATTAATATTTGCCATTGACTATTGGTACATTTAGGTCAGTAAACAAGCTGCCATTGGTAAATATAGCATTATGATGAGTGTAGCCAATAAATAACGTACTAACGTACGTAATAGTAATGAATGGGTCGTAGCTGTAGCACAATCAAACTTCTACGATGTATTTCTAGTAGTAGTAGTAGTAGTTTGACTACCTCCGTGGTGTAGTGGCTAAGCAGGCTGGTCGCAAGGCGTCACCGCTCCGAGGTCCCGGGTTCGATTCCCGGTTGGGTATAGAAATACAATTTTTTTATATTGTCTTGGGTCTGGGTGTTATGGTACCACCGTTGTGTGTTATTTCCATAACACAAGTGCATTAGCTACTTACTTTGGGATCAGGGCAATGTATGTGATTGGTGTCCAATTTTACTTACTTACTCTAGTAGCAGCTATTTTCAATGACTCAAAGGCTAATTTACTAGAATATGGTACAAAATGTACGGTAAAGTAAAGTAAAGTCCGTTTTTCTTTGTTTGCCACATATTGAAAACAATCTTGACATTCCTTTTTAACGAAATGCTTCATTTCAAAATAACACTAACGTCAAAAGTCACAACCGACGCGTCGGTTGTGACTTTTGACGTTGTTTTGACGTGTATAATTAAAACTATTTTATTTATAAAAATCTGTGTTTAGCGAATTATAACGTCGCGACGTTATAATTTGCTGAACACAGATTTTTATAAATAAAATAGTTTTAATTAGTTTCATTATTTTTTAAGTTTCATTTGTTTGTAATATTTGCAAAGCAAAGAAAAACAGACATTACATTTCAAGTGCTTTCAAATCTTTAGTCACACAATGCAACTCTGTCATTGAAACGTTAATTTAATATTTCGTAAATAGCTAGAGCACGTTGAAAACTTTCTTGAACTTTCAACTTGTTCGAATTTTAATCCTTAATGAAGGAATGGGTTCTTTGAAACAGCACGTCCTATATTATGTGACGGGCGCCTAATCACTTGTGTTCGCAATTAAGAAGATTCCCTTTGCGAGTGGCGAGCGAGTGCCGATAAGTGCCTTCCTCGGACCGCGGTCATTTATATGTTTTAATTTAATTCCCACTAGACGCTTTGAGAGACTTTTTCCGTAAGGCGCTTTATGTTACGCGCTGAATTCCTTTGAGTTTAAAAATAAAGCTTAGACGTTAATACTTAGTAACATGAAATTAGCTAAAACTACGAGCAGCTTAGTGGTTTTAACTATTAAAAAAAGGCTTAATTATCAAGTAGAGGTAGGAGGACATAAACAAGTATTAACAAAAATATACATATAAATAAATAAAAAGATAAAATAGAAATATAATTTGTGTTTATAAGTAAGAAAAAAATAAGCACTAGTAAATTGTTGTTGTACCTTTGTTTTAACTAACTTTTATAAAAAGCAATTAAAAAAAGGTTGCTTAGTTCAGTACTCTGTACTCTGATCCGACTCCAAAACGACATTGTTCGCCTAAAATGGATTTCCTTCCTTTAAAGGTTCAAGAGTTTATTTTCTACATTTTAGTGCATTTCGGTTTTGAAGTCGGTTTTTAATTATTTGAAGTTAATTTTATATTCAAATTTTTAGTGATTATGAGGGGGGGTTGCACTTTATGACTCCGCTCCTTAGAAGTTGCAAATTACCTATCATATGTTATGCATTATAATCACTGAACTCCTAAGCGTTAAGGAGTTCCACCATCAGCTCAGCTCCATACAATGTTGATTACCGGCCGTAACAACACGTCAACATTAAGATTCTAGTACAAAAACACTATACGTCACTATACAATTTTCCCTCGATTGCACCTTGATCCCATCATCAGATCCCGACATGGCAACAATTGGACCTACTAGAAGGTATAACCTCTAGATAAGCGAAACAATTTTTAAATCGGTCTACAAATGACTGTGATATGAGGTAACACATTAAAAAGTCGAAATGATAACCTCCTCCATTTTGAAGTCGGTTAAAAATAAATTTCATGACATACATAACAATTTATCGTAACACAAATGACAAAATTTACACCCCAGAACCCTCTTTTAGAAATCTTACAAGGAAATAAAAATACGAGTTACCCTTGGTCGTAATCACGTATGAAATGTGTCATTTTCGTAAAATTTTGATAATATTTCCAGCAAAAGCATAAAGCGCTTGTAAGGAGTAAAAGCTCAGATTTGACACTAACGGCCCTCTAAATTCCTCGTGAATAGATTAAAAAAACCTTTTAATAAAAGAAGTTTTATTAGCCATGAACAACGAACATACTTTCGCAAGATGCGAAATTTTGGATACCGAAATTTCTTGCGAGGAACTGAGGTTAGATCATTGAAATAATAAAAAGCTTACAATATCACATTATAATAGCCTGTCAAGCATGATTATCGCTTAATCATGTGTCTCATAGATGAAAATGTATTAAACAGCATGTGGTCTGTAAAAGGAGAAAAAAAAACAATGATTCTACAGAGTATATGTAATACCTAACCTTGACCTAGCCATAATGCTCTAAAATGCTTTAAATCGGAGATATAATAATACAAATTTACAATCCCTAATCAATGTACCTATATCAACATCGCTACCTCGTTGTAGTAAATGACAATATCAAGTTCCATGACTGGACACACTTGTTTGCGATACATTGCTGGTTTAATTTTTTTTTAGAAAAAAACAATTGATAGTTTCGGCTTTCTCATGAAGAAAACACCATCACCTCGAATGCAATACCATAGAGAATTTGTTTCACGTTTTGATGGAGTGTAACAGAAAACAGGCTGAGAGATTTCAATTCTTCTATGAGATATATTGGATACCAATCAATATACATTGCTCTGATCCCAAGGTAGGTAAAAAGCTAATGTGCTTGTGTTATAGAAATCAGACACAACGGTGGTACCACAACACCCAGACCCGAAACAACATAGAAAATTGATATTTCCATATTGACCCGACCGGGACTCGAACCCGGGACCTCGGAGCGTCGACGCCTTGAAACTTGCGTGCTTAGCCAATACACCACGGAGGTCGTCAAATATACCTCCTGCATACGGTAAACTAAGGTAAGAGTCGATGTATACATTCCATATATTAGACCCATTACACACTGCTACTTGTAGCATCGCGACTCACGCAATGTACAGATTTAATTTTACACATGCGACTGATTTCGCAGTCAGTCGCGGTGCAGAAGCTGGATATTGACAAAATATGTACTGACTGCATCGATACTAACGCGCGTTAGCATCGCGACTACATCGATGCTAAGAGAAGCGCAAGCGCAACCTTTACAAGGTTTATATTTTAGGTCTGCAACTGCATCGATGTGAAAAGTCTCAATGAGCAAAGGGCCTTAGTTATAGCGAGAGATTAGTTACGATGTGATTGTTATTTATCGGCGGTGAATTGGCAGGTCACGATTAATTAACCTGGGTTTTATGTGTTATGGATAATTTTATCACGGTTTTTACGGTTATGGTTGATTGAGATTTATCTATTAATCAACAAATTACCGGCCGTAAGTCACGCCAGTAGGTACTTACGAGTAGAAATGTCTGTTTCATTTCCTCATTTACATGTTTCTTTTATTTAATTAAAATTGAGTAGCACGAACTATTACAAATACACACATCAAAAGTGTCTAGGGATCAAGCGTTTTTATGCGAATTTCTTGAGATTGAGATGTGGCTTTGTAGTAAATTTATGATTTTATAAATTTATATGGATCCTTTTTGGTGCATTTCATAATTTAAAACAGGAACCTCCAATCAAATTCGAGTAAAAGATGAAAATCAGCTGTGAATATTTACCCTATAAAAACATACAACGCATTGAAGACATTATTAGTACTACTGTTTCCCTATTACTGATTAAAACCAACGTTATTATGGAGCGGCGACGTCATTTAAGCAGGGAAGTAATGCTTAGAGCCGTGGGAATGATAGAAGCTGGTTCCCGGCAACGTACTGTGGCTTTAGCTCTGAATACAAGTCAGAGTGTTATCACTCGACTTTAGACACGTTACCGAAGCACTGTTACCGTGGCTGAGCGCCATAGAGGACGGTATCGCTGCACCACACGGAGACAAGACCGATAAATTCAAATCACAGCTCGAAAAGCTCTAACAATAACCGCCATGATGTTAGCCGTGAGGCTTCATCACTCTTCATGGAACTTAATTAGCGACCACACAGTCAGAAACCGCTTGCATGAAGTGAACCTTCATTCCCAAAGACCGCTACGGGTACCACCTATAGCAATGCACAATCGTAGAATTCGATATCAATGTGCTCTTGAACACAGAAATTGGGCAGAAAAACAATGGCGTTTCGTGTGCTTTTCTGATGAGTTTCGTTTTGGTATGAGACCAAATACAAGACGTATACGACACTGGAGAACCCCTGGACGCCAACAGCGATTAAAATCGTGCCAGGAAGTCCATCCTTATAGTGGTGGAACCATCATGGTATGGACGGGTATTTGGATCGGCGGAAGAACTGATTTGATTCGGATCAGAGGCAACCTCAACGCTCAAATTTATGCTGAGACGATTGTATCAGACGTCATCGTTCCTCTACAAGTGCAAATCGGTCCCTTATTTCAGTTAATGTATGATAATGCACGACCGCACACCGCAAGAGTTGTAAGACAGACTCTCGCCGCAGTTAACATTAATGTCCTGCCCTGGCCTCAGTCGCCAGACTTGAACCCGATTGAGCATGCATGGGATATGCTACAGAGAAGAGCTCTGCCGAATATGGAGGGTATCCAGTCGTAAAAGACCTTTTTTTGTTGTTGCAACGAACATGGGCGGCCATTCCACAACGTGATTTGGATGAACTCATTTTAAGTATGCCAAACCGATGTTCTTGTGTTGTTAGTGTTCGCGGTAGAAACACGGATTATTAATTGTTTAAGTTACCCAATAAAATTTTAAAGAAAACTGTTATTACAGTCTTTTTTTTTAATTTTAAAGCAGGCTTCAAAGAAGACTGCAGTACGATGTATTACAACTCCAATTACTAGAGTGTAAGCCAACAAAAGGCATTAAGGAGCTCCCCGAAATTTAACGCGCACACTTGTGCCACTTTAGTAGAAAAATCATAACTCGTTAAATAAAAGACCAATCGAAAATTTGATTGATGCGATTGTAGTTCTGGTTATGTGGATTAGATACAATGTTTTAGTTCAATAAAACAGAGTTATCCGCAGTTACAGGTAGAGAAATTGCCAAAAATGGCCATATTTACCAGTTTTTATAACTCTTACTACAATAAACTACTTTTGAAACAATTTAAACGTACTTAATGATAAAATTATAGAACCTGTACTACAATCGTGTCTACCAGATTTTTGATTGTTTTTGTATTTAAGGAGTAATAATTATTAAAATAGAGTGTTATTATTGGAATTCGGGGAGCCCCTTAAGTTGCACGTACATTTTACAAAGCACAAGCTTTCAAAAATCGTGGCCGGGCCGCTGGGCCGAAAGTAAAATATCACCTACGTTCCCAGTTTTGTCTGTTTTCACCGAAGTAGGATTTTCCTACTTCGGTGAAAAGAGACAAAACTGCCAGTGTTTTGCAGAGCTATAGGATGGATTCATGATATTCCAGTATTTGCTCTATTAGTATGCAGGCAATAAAACTTTTTTATGCGTTTTTTTATGTGTTTTTAATTTCTTTATCTCTGACAGGCACAGCACATTTTTTTGAAAATTCGGTTGGTTTGTTTATTGTTTTCAATCGATTTCATTTCGTTGAAATTGATTTTTATTTGGATTCCGTTTATTGTTTCCTTAAACAATATGGTCTTCGATAATTGAAAGTATTCTATCTCTTTCACTATAGTTGAAAACCGCGCTGTAATTCATCTGAAGTAGCGCCAACTCGAGTAGTTTCTGGAGATAGAAAACCATTTTTCTTTAGTTAAATGCTTCTTTTCCTCGTCCATACTCATTAATCTTGGCACATAATCACACTGATTCCTAAGGCGTTGCTGCGACTACGACCATAGAGAAAAACCCTAAATATGGTTGTTCTAGGCAATTTTTATAATAATTAGTTCTTTGTTGACATTCGTAACTAATGTACAATCAAGAGTTATTCATATCTTTACCTATTTTAAAAGACTGGCTTTGATCGGTTTTGAAGGTTTGACACCTAAAAAATATCGAATCTGTACTATACTAATATTCTATTATCTTCTATACTATATAAAGTTTGTTTGATTGAACGTGCTTATTATCGGAACTACTGGACCAATTTAAAAAGTTATTTTTGTGTCATATAGCTTATTTATCGAGGCAGGCTATTAAAAACGATACGACTTAAAATAATTGTAAAAACAGGAGGAAAATATTCCTTATGTGAGCTTCCGATGCGAACGTCGCAGGGAACCGCTAGTTACTGTTATATCTTGGCGAGTTTAAGACTATAGACAAATTTACACATTACTTATTACATTTATTTGTTGTCCATGTCCACGAAGCAAGAAGTCTATTTAAGTAATGCACAATTGCAGTGCAGTATCCGTGCTTCCAGAAACAATAACTTGGTTGATTTTAATTAACCACCCGCAGAAATAGGACAAGCAGTTTAAAACACGTTTAACTCCTTACGTAACCTATTATATACCTAACCTTTACTATGTATTACTAGTCATATACGCGGACCATAACTAGATATGGCGGCACTTGACCTATGTGCATGCATCGATACAGTCGCGATTCCAACCCGCGTTAGTATCGAGGCAGATGCTAGACATGGACAAATTATGTACTGTAGTCGCGCTTCTTTATCGAATCTTCTGCACTAAAGCCTGACATCATCGATGCCACATTAAATCCGTAGTGTCGCGATGCTGTTGCGCGTTTCCAAGACGCGCGACTGCATCGATGCTAAAGTCCGCAGTGTGTAAAACATTGATTTTACAGAGTATACGTAGTACCTAACCTTGACATAGTCATAGTACTAAAATGCTTTAACTCGGAGATGAAGTAATCCAAAGTTCTGATCACTAATCAATGTACGAGTACCTATATCAACATCGCTAACTCGTTGAAGTAAATGACAATGTCAAGTTCTGGACAATGATGACTGGACAAACTTGTTTGCGATACATTGTTGGTTCAATTTATTTTATTAGAAAATAACAATAAATTTATTTTTGATTTCATTAAATTAAAACCATGAAGAGTCGATTACTGGTTCCTGAATGGGCCTACGTTTTAATTTTTTTCTCCTATTACAGACCACCTCCTGTATACGGCAAACTAAGGTAAGAGTCGATGAATACATTCCATATATTAGGCCCATTACACACTGCTACTTGTAGCATCGCAGCTCACGCAATGTACAGATTTAATTTTGCACATGCGACTGATTTCGCAGTCAGTCGCGGTGCATCGCGACTGCATCGCTGCTAAAACTAGCGAAAGT
The DNA here is from genome assembly GCA_963924145.1 of Pyrausta purpuralis. Taxonomy (NCBI): domain Eukaryota; kingdom Metazoa; phylum Arthropoda; class Insecta; order Lepidoptera; family Crambidae; genus Pyrausta; species Pyrausta purpuralis. Next base: position 14,347,912 of record OZ001654.1, read on the forward strand.
GTGTTAAGGTGGACATTTTAGGTCTGCAACGGCATCGATAAGTGCCTTAGTTATAGGGTGAGATTAGTAACTATGTGATTGTTATTTATCGGCGGTGAATTGGCAGGTCACGATTAATTAACCTGGGTTTTATTATGGATACTTTTATCACGGCTCTTACGAGTATGGTTAATTGAAATTTATCTATTAATCAACCAATTACCGGCCCTAAGTCACGGCAGTGGGTAGAACTGTTTACTACGTAAAAAAAACTGTGAAAGCACTCCGGGAGTGCCGGCAGAAGTGAAAACTTGAATATCAACGATGTGCATTTTTGATTTTTTGGAATAGTTATTATCAATATAAAAGTACTATAATTTTTGTGTATATCAATAATAATAATAATACAATAATAATAATAATAATAATAATAATATAATATTTTTATAGAATACAATATTTCTTTATTGCGCTATCGTACACAATCATTACAATTTATATTATATTAATTACATTAAAAAGTTTATAAGTGGGCACAAATTAGTGTTTACGAAAGCGCTGGCAACAAAAAAAACACGCAATTTCGTATTGGAGTGGCCATTAGCCGCGCTGACTATGAAGGAACGTTCGCAATTGCATTGAAAATGTCGCTTTTAATTTTTCAAAATGCAAAGCGTAAATTCGCGTTTGCGGCTGGCACGATAACTACCCGCCTAAAAGCCTGCTGCAGGTCCCCTTTGTTGCGCCGATATAAAGCTCTCGCTCACAGACAGATAGTTTTACAAAAACTTTGTCTCTACCGTACATGTACCTGCATGCTATTTCACACGCCTCCATTAACGCTCATATTTTAGATTAACTCTTAATCTCAGCTCTGAACACCCACTTTGCATCGTACCAAAGAGATTACGGCAGGTGCTTGGTTGGTATTGAAAAAATACTGAAGTGGGTTTATTTTTTACAAAGAAAAGTTCATTTTGCCTTTAACATAAAAGAGATCTCAATGTGTTAAGTACATAGCAAATATCGAAGACAAAACTATATAAAACGAAGATCGTACGAGTACGTATCGTCTTGCACTTGTGTCAACTAGCCCATGGGATCAGTGTATAAGATAATTTATATTTCTGTTTCATTCCTTTTCCTTCCTACTTTACTTTTAGCTATTTGTCTTTGAATAAATTGTGTTGTTTTTGTAGTAAAAAATTAAAAATGAATATCAGCGAATCTATTCATTAATAATTAAGAGTCTTTTGCTAGTAATTTGCTTTTTTAATGAGGAAAAAGGTTGTATCACATAAGTATTAAGCAGGGATAGTGTGCTGGCATCAAAATTTATCTCAATGGTAAAGAGTGACACGTAGTTTTACAAAAACTTCGTCTCTGCCGTGCATGTATCTATTTCACACGCCTCCATTAACGCTCATATTTTAGATTAACTTTTAATCACAACTCTGAATACCCACTTTGCATCGTATCAAAGAGATAACGGTAGGTGCTTCATTGGTATTGAAAAAAAATCTAAAGTGCGTATATGTTTTACAAAGAAAAGTAACATAAAAGAGATCTCAATGTGACTGTACATAGCAAACATCGAAGACAAAATTATACAAAACGAAGATCGTACGTATCGTCTTCCCAATTCTATTACATACACTTTTGCACCTGTGTCAAAAAGCCCATGGGATCAGTAAATGTATAAGATAAATTATATTTCTGTTTCGTTCCTTTTCCTTCCTACTACTCTTTTAGGTATTTGTCTTTGAATAAATTGTGTCGTTTTTGTAGTAGTTTTTTTTAACCGACTTCAAAAAACGAGGAGGTAATCAATTCGACTGTATGTTTTCTTTTTTTTTTGCTTTTTTTGTATCTATGTTACCTCGTATCTCAGTCGATTGTCGACCGAATTGAAATTTTTTTCGCTTTCTTAGAGGGTGTACCTTCTAGTTGGTCTCATTTTTTCCAGATGATGGGATCTTGGTGTAATCGAGGGAAACTCTCAAACTAAAAGGCACGTATAGTCTTTCTTTACTAGAATCTTAATGTTGACGTGTTGTTACGTCTGATAGGCAACATCTTGTGGGGCTGAGCTGTTGGTGGAATTCCTTAACGCTTAGGAGTTCAGTAATTATAATTACGGAACTTATGATAGGTAATTTGTAGCTTCGTAAAAAATTAGATCATAAGGTGCAACTCCCCCCCCCCTCTTATGTAATCACTAAAAATGAAGAAATAAAATAATCTTTTAAAAAAAGTAAAAACCGACTTGAAAACCAAAATGCACTTAAAAGTATTAAAAAAACACTTTACCATGGAATGGAAAGGAATCCGTCTTAGGCAAACAATTTCTTTCTGGAGTCGGCGCCATCACTTTGACCATTAAGCATCAACTATCACAGCACCGACTCCAAAAAGAAATTATTTGCCTAAAACGGATTCCTTTCCTTTCAATGGTGAAGAGTTTGTTTATGACTTTTTAGTGCATTTTGGTTTTGAAGTCAGTTTTTACTTTTTTTTGTGTTAAGAGTCTTTTGTTAGTAGTTTACTTTGTAATAAGGAAAAAGCTCGTATCACATAAGTATAAAGCAGGGATCGTGTGCTAGCATCAAAATTTATCTCAATTGTAAAGAGTGACACGTGCACGTGCCTCTCACGGCGCGAGGTGAGCGCAGCGTCCGCGAGCCTGCTCCTTTATACCCCTTGATATATTACCATTCATTTTTTCTATGTATATTACGGACCGCCACAGACCGACTTGGTAATATTCGCTATGATTTATCCGCACGTCGCAAACAATCCCACATCAGAAGATAGGTTGTCAAACGAATAACCACATATTAATACCCCGTCATTACCTACTCATGTAGTTTTTCCTCTCTTTATTGCGTTCGAAATAACATCGACGACCCCGGCGGTGACTATTCCCTGATTAAAAGTGAAACAAAATATCAGCGATGTATCTAAGGAGTATTGTGCTTTTGTACGATGTCTCAAGATTAAAAAGTGGGACGGGCACAATGAGAGACATGGACGCGGGTGGGGTGTTCGAGGGGGCGACGGATGACGTCACAATAAGAAAATGACGCTCGGATAATGTCTCGTGGTGCGGCTGCAGCCGAGAAACACGAAGATGCGCCGTCGATATGAAAAACTTAACCACTCTTCCGTCTTATAAAATATTGAAGTAGACGCGCGTTTTCCAGCTTTATGAAATAAGATGTTGGAATAAAGTTTATATTAGTTTTGCTTACTAATGTTGCCTTGTTGTAATCAGTACCGTACCTCATTTAACTTTTAGACTTCATGCTGGCATTACAAACGTTTCTAGGAATGAAACACTAAAAAAAACGAATTCCCATTCGTATCCCTATTTACATTTTCCCTAAAAAAATGGCTAAATAGCCGAAGTTCACGGATAAAATGAGCGGAAACTAAAAGAGGAAGTATGATTTTTTTCAAACGCTGGAAAACCGCTGGCTAACAAAAGTTAATCACAGAGTAGAAGAGCCATTAGGTAGGTACCTATTGGTTTATACACGGCCTGATTCATGTGTTCATTGACCGCTCTTTCTTTGCACCTTTTGTCTTAACAAATTTTTGCATAGGGTAGGTGCCAAATTATGGGTAGTGTATCGGCTGTAACGTACTTATGATCATGATGCTTCATTTGTAAACAAACGTTTTTCCCAGATCATTTTTAAATTATGTTATGTTTTTGTTTTGTTTTGTCCAGTGTCCATGTAGTTTAGTATTCTATTGTTTTCTCATTTATCAAATTTCAATCATCACATTTAAAGTACCTACTAAGTAATTAATGTAATATATACAGATTAAAAGCCCACAATTGGAACTTAATAACTACCTTATACAAGCATTTTATATAGAATTTAAAACTTTGAAACACACTCCCTGAACCTATCCAACTATTGAAGATACCTAATTAAATTATAGTGCCTAAATATTTTAAACTTTCTCAAGCACTTAGTACTATTATACTGACGTTTTAATCAAATCATTTAAATAATGAATTAAAAATCACGTAAGAAGCTCCGACTTTTTAGAAGATTTCTAACGAGAATTCTTTCATCAAAATACAAGTTACATTTTCGCTCTAATAAGACGAAATTGTTTCTTTTCAGCAGCGTTATTCTTAGCCAAATTTTGATTCATGCCTGTTTCAACATCGTTGATTCCCATGGGATAATAACTTAACAAAAATCTTAGGAGGAAAGTTGACATATAATGTTGTGTTTTAAGCTAAATCATTGGAGAACAAACATAACTAGGGCAGAATATGTCAGTCATCTTAATAATTTGTATTTTTATCTGGCGATACAGCTTATTAGATTAATGTTTTTCGTTGTGAATTAGCATAATAAGCCAAAAAATTAAGCATTCAAATTTTATACACAGTAGCTACGCAAAAACACTTTGTATGTCAAATCCTGAAACTTTAATAAGTAAAAATGAGTAATTAACAATAGAAGCAATAATAAAAAACAATCAACATTTCCGAATAAAAAGCATGTTGTATTTTTGATTAAGCGTCCAAAAAACCGTTGGAGTGAGTCCGGCCGAAAGGCATTGTTATGAGGATTAGCGAGCGGCCGCGGATTTGCCCGCGTGAACCTATATTGCAATTTTGAAACCTTCAATCTCGATCCGGTATTTACAAGTCACATAAAAATAAAAATGTATCAAACATTTACCTGGCTTCCGGCGGAATGGCGGGCGTTTTTATGTTTAACGTACCATACGGGTTGTTATTTTCAGTACTGGCGATTTTAATTTTCCTATGAAGTTATTGTTTTGTATAATAGAAGACGTCACTTTGCAGGCATGACGTATTATGTTATTTATTCCACTTAAATTAATATGTGAATTGGTTTTATGATTTTTTAAACGAAGTTACAGTTAATTATTAAATTAATAACTGATTTAATAAAGACTGAATTAAAGGTTCCTGTAATATTAAGCACTAAGCACCATTATTTTACTCGAAAGTAAACACTAGAAAACATTTTTACGGTAAAATCATCGCTTTGTGCTGGAGTTAATTATGTATTAACTACATAACACCGACTGTTAGTCGCTAGTAGAGACTAAAAACGCAGAAGTTAAAGTTAAGAAAACGGTAACAACATTACAAAAGGCCTAAAAGCAATTTCGCGACAGCGCACTGTGGTACCGTAGTAGGTCATAGGGCTTTAATTACGATGTTTTAATTATGCCATGATACTACGTCGCTTGGGTCACTATTAGTGACACTACAAAATGTTATAAAAGGAACTGCAATTAGTCAGTTGTTACATTTGTTTTTTGGCATCGGAAGTGAACGCATCGCACACGCCTGCTCATTAGCGTTATCGCCAAGCGGTTATCAGTGAAAGCGTGACTCGTGTTTTTCCAAGAATCTATTGTTTTTGATTTATTTTTTGTAATGGATATTCAAGTTGAAGGTATGTATAATTTCTTTTATAATTTTTTTTTAGTGTCGTTAGACACTATGTATATTTTTATGTAGCCCTGCTACGACAAAGCATAAAAGTTGACATTTTAATTGTAATTATATTTTTTATCGAAACTTTTGACTACTTTCGCATATACTTGCACACATAATTTTGATGTCAAAATGTGAGTAAATGTGTCTATTTTATAAATAATAAGAATTTAGCTGCGATCATTTGCGACTGGGGGTAGTAGCCCACTCGTAGCAAATGCTACGAGCATGCTACGAGAAATCTATAAATCTTGAAATTTAAACTACCCTGTATTTTTTTTGTTTCAGGTACAAATATCAAGTGTTCTATTACAAGAATACTTTTATTAGACACTTGGCTATCTATAAAGGATAGTAATAGTGATTCTGACAGATCTCGTCAAGTGTGCCAAACTCTGTTACAATCACTACCAGATGTTGAAAATATGAATACTAACGACTTGCAAAACAGGATTTCCAATCTTTGTGTAAGATTTGCGAAATACTGGAAGCAAGTCCAGCGATCGTATTCTAGAATTGTCACAAAATACAGCAAATGGCTGAACGAAAGTGAAGTTTTCACTCTGTCAACTGCGTGGGAATGTCCAAAGATAAAAAAAACATCGACTCTTATCTTAATTTACCGTATACAGGCTGTGGCCTCTAATAGGAGCAAAAAAAAATATAGGTCTTTTCAGTAACCAGTAATCCACCCGTCATGGTTTTAATTTAATGAAATAAAATATAAATTTACTGTTACTTTTTTTGACAACAGAGAAAGTAGTTACAGTTTCTACATCTTACAGTTCATACATTCTACATACATCGCCATCGAGTCCCAAAGTACGCTTAGTTAAGTTAAGCTTCTGCATAGCGACTGCAGCGATGTTAATGCGCGTAAGCATCGCAATTAGCATCGTGACTGCATCGATGCTGCGCAATAAATAAATAAATAAATATCCTTTGGACATTCCCACACATCGCCATCTAGTCCCAAAGTAAGCTGCTCAAAGCTTGTGTTATGAGCGCCAGACAACGGATATAATACTTAAATACTTTTTGTTTATAAAAACATACATGATATACATAGAAAACACCGAGACCAATAAAAACAGACATGTTCATGCACACAAATGTTTGTTTTGTGCAGGGATCGAACCCGCAACCCGCTGCGTAGTAGGCGATTTCTCGATCACTACACCAGACGGGTCGTCAATATATTCCATATATTAGGCACATTACACACTGTGACTTTTAGCATCGCGACTCACGCAATGTACAGATTTAATTTGGCACATGTGACTGCATTCGCAGTCAGTCGCGCTGCAGAAGCTGGATATTGACAAATTATGTATCTACTGTATAATGGTTTAGAATATTATTTAGTTAGTTAGGTTAGCCAAGAAGTTGCTGGTTCAAATCCCGCCCGTGCGCAAATTTTGGTTTCTTATTTCATCTTTATACCTACTGTCTATGGGCAACTGCATGGATACAAACGCGCGTTAGCATCGCGACAGCATCGCTGCTAAATAGTAGCGCAAGTGTATAAAGGTTGACATTTTACTTTAGTAACTGCATCGATGTTAAAAGTCTCAGTGTGCAAAGGACCTTAGTTATAAGGTGACATTAGTTACGATGTGCGGGCGGTGGATTGGCAGGTCAAGATTAATTAACCTGGGTTTTATGTGTTTTGGATACTTTTATCACGGCTTTTACGAGTATGGTTGATTGCGATTTATCTATTAATCAACCAATTACCGGCCGTAAGTCACGCCAGTAGGTACTTACGAGTAGAAATGTCTGTTTCATTTCTTCATTTAGGTGTATTTTCATTTAATTAAAATTGAGTTGCACGAATCGTAACCTATTACAAATGCTTACTCGTACTCACCAACCACCTTTTATCTTTTTCTATCGACTCCGGTGTCTATCATCCGTCACACATAGCTTTTTCTACCGTCACTATGGACGTAGACTATGAAGATTCCGTCCAAGTCCGGGGCGGCGATTATCACAGCAATCGTACTTTTTTGTGTGGTTCTTTGATTGTGAGTTAAGTTAAATAGCTAACCGTAAAAAAACTATAGCACAAACGAAAATGAAATGCATAAAATCGTGACCCTGAGTAATCAAAAACTTTTTTTTTGTATAAGAACTGCACGAGAATCTGCCCCTTGATACGTTACATATTTTTTGGTAGTTTCTGGCCGGTGTGATTTTGTTATTACTACTCATTTGAAAGCGGGCTTCAGAGATCACTGCAGTACGACGTTTGTGATACTCCAATTAAGAGAGTATAAACCAATAAAAGGCCCTAAGTAGCACGTACATTTTACAAAGCACAAGCTTTCAAAAATCGTGACCGGGCCGCTGGGCCGAAAGCAAAATATCACCTACATTCCCAGTTTTGTCTGTTTTCACCGAAGTAGGATTTTCCAACGACAAGTTTTAAAATAAATGCCAGTGTTTTGCAAAGCTATAGGACGGAATCCATGATATGCCAGTATTTGCACTATTAGCATGCAGGCAATAAAACATTTTTATGTGTTTTTAATTTCTTTATCTCTGACAGGCACAGCACATTTTTTTTGAAATTTTGGTTGGTTTGTTTATTGTTTTCAATCGATTTCATTTCGTTGAAATTGATTTTTATTTGGATTCCGTTTATTGTTTCCTTAAACAATATGGTCTTCGATAATTGAAAGTATTCTATCTCTTTCAAGATAGTTGAAAACCACGTTATAATTCAACTGAAGTGGCGCCAATTCGAGCAGTTTCTGGAGATAGAAAACCATTTTTCTTTAATTAAATGCTTCTTTTCCTCGTCCATACTCATTAATCTTGGCACATAACATAATCACACCGACTCCAAAGGCAAAGGTGTCGCTGTGACTCTTAAGTACCGTCAATTCCGCTATAGCTTTAAGACCATTTGGAAAAACCCTAAATATGGCTGTTCTAGGCAATTTTGATAATAATTAGTCCTTTGTTGACATTCGTTACTACTGTACAATCAAGAGTTATTCATATCTTTACCTATTTTAAAAGGCTGGCTTTGATCGTTTTTGAAGGTTTGACACCTAAAAAATCTTTATCTATAATCGAAACAATCTATACTATAAGTATTAATATTCTTTTATCTTCTATGCTATATAAAGTTTGTTTGTTTAAGCGTGCTTATTTCAGGAACTACTGGACCGTTTTTTTTTTTTTTTTTTTTTTTTTATTTTTAGGGAAACATACAGTTATTATGAAAATAATATAAATAACACTTAAAGATAACACCAAAACCAATTAAGTTTCCTCAGACTAATATTACATTACATTTTGAGCAAACCAAAACCTTCAAAATTACAATTCGAAAGAAAATATTTAAAAGAAAAAGTGAATAAGTCATAATAAAATAATTCACGAAAACTATTGACAGTCACCTGACAGGTCGTGGATTTGCTTTTTAAATTGAAATAAAGTTGAGGCAAATATATCAACTCCTTGATACCTGTCATTGTGACTGCGACAAGTACGCGGCAGGAAAGTGTTACAAACATATTTAGTCCTATATGTAGGCACATAAAAAATACTTTTATGACGTGCACTTAGTCGGGTACATCGTAATTTTATTTCGCTCAAAAGAAAGGGAGAGTCGATAAGGTTGTGCAGCAATTTATATAGAAATAATTGATCTCTTTCAATGCGTCGGCTATGCAAAGAGGGTACGGATTTCATATGGTTACAAGAGTCAGGAACATGACATCTAAACTGTAGATGTTTTATAAATTTAAGACGAATCCGTTCAATAAGTTCAACATACTTTTTAAAATGTGGGCTCCAAACAACGGACGCATATTCAAGAATAGATCGAACAAGGCAGTTAAATAAAAGTATAAGGGTCGAGCAACAATGAAAGTCTTTCCCTGTCCTCAAAACGAACCCCAGCATACGGTATGCTTTAGAAGATATTGAACTAATATGAGCATCGAATGACATTTCATGGTCAAGGAGAATACCCAAGTCCCTGATCTCATAAACCCGGTTAATTATTTTGTTAGCGATACAATAGTTAAAAACAATTGGCTTACGTTTACGGGCAAAAGTTATTGTGTTACATTTTTTGATATTCAAATAGAGACAATTATCGGAACAGTATTGGGTCAAAGCGTCGATATCCCTCTGAAGGAGAAAACAATCCGATTCGTCCCTAATGATTCTAAAAACTTTCATATCATCGGCGTATATGAGGACATTGCTATGTCTAAAAATGTTCACGATGTCATTGATAAAAATATTGAAAAATAATGGTCCGAGGTGGGACCCCTGTGGCACACCCGAAGCAATAGGAACAAAAGAGGAGACATAACCCTTAACCGTGACAGCCTGACTGCGATCACGTAGGTAAGAAATAATCCATCGAAGAAGATCGCCGTGTATACCGACCATGCAGAGCTTATTAATCAAATGTGCATGAGAAATTTTATCAAAAGCCTTTGAATAGTCGGTATACACCGCATCGACCTGGAGCCCCCGATCCATAGCACCAGTAACGCGATGAACAAATTCACAAAGGTTAGATTCCGTTGATTTCCTACCAATGAAACCGTGCTGCTGCTCTGCGATTATTGGTCGTAAAATAGGGTAAATATAGTCATAAATAATTTTTTCAAACATTTTGGCAATCGTGCACAGTTTTGAGATTGGTCTATAGTCCTGGACGTTATGCTTATTACCGGATTTAAATACCGGTACAACAAAAGATTGCTTCCAAACACCAGGCATAACACCTGACCTTAAAGATAGTGAAAACAGCATATAAATTGGAATCGCCAAATTTTTATAGCACATTTTTAAGAAAAAAGGCGGTATGTTATCAGGCCCGCTACCCTTATTTGGATCTAAATTCTTTAAATACCTTTCAACGACTCCGGAAGATAGATCAACGGTCCCAATCGACACGGAGTTTTGACTAACACCAGCATTGAGTATTGTAGGTCCATCGGTTCCAGAAACAAAAGCAGACTGAAAATAATCGTTGAATAACGAGCAAATTTTAACACCCTCAGATGAGGATTTTTCCCCAGAAAATAAAGTGTCGGGAATATTATTAGTGGACTTCTTGGATTTAACAAAATTCCAGAAAAATTTACTATTGTACCTAATCTTTTCCTCAGAGTATCGGATATATGCATCATAGCACTGTACCTGAATTCGCTTCTGCCTATCACGCAACAGACAAAAAGTATTATAATCACTTACTTTACCGAATGTCTTCCATTTCTTGTGATATTTAAGTTTCTCAGATATAATCTTAATTAGAGATGCAGAATACCAGCAAGGATATCGAGTGCTATTTTTAACTGTTTTAGTGGGAACATGGAGACTAATAATACCATTTAAAACTTTATAGAAACAGTCTACGGCATCATCAACAGTTTTATCACTCAGCAGATGGACCCAGTCTACCAAAGCAATTTCACGATTAACAGCATCATAATCAGCAGCACGGAAATTAGGTGAAATTCGCGGGGTTGGGCGTAAGGTACGAGGACTAAGCTTAGTCATCCTTATTAAGAGAGCTGGATGGTGGCGGTCCTCACGGACAAGGGGGTAAGAGCTACGTTCAACTAAACAAATGGTATTGCTTATCACCAGGTCCAGGTATCGGCCCTTTTTATTCGGAACACAATTGTATTGTGAAAATTCATTATAAATCAAGAACGACCCTAAGGCGTCCACCAGATCCTCACCACAATCGAGATTTATTAAGTTCATATGTGTATCCACTGGAGTCCATTTACCTTTAGTTACATTAAAATCACCCAAAATAATAAATTTATCGCTTGGGTGACGACAGATATCATCAGAAATAGTCTCGAAACAATCACAGAGTACTTCACAGTGTAGGGCGCAGTGGGGAAAGTAACAACTATAAATATGTAGCGACTGACTTGGGTTTAGCTGCAAAGATACTCTGATCACATCAGCCGCACAATCCTTAAGATGAAGTGGAGACATAGAGGTTACAGAGAATTTACGATTGACCGCCACTAAAACCCCTCCACCCTTCGTATCGCCACGCGCAGAGTAATCGCGATCCAACCTATAAATATTATACCGGTCGTCAAACAGTTCCCTATCATATATTCCTTCCAAGAGCCAAGTCTCACTCAAACAGATAATATCATACTCAGACTGGATCATTCTGCGGAAAAAAATGTTTGTTTTAGTCCTAAGTCCCGCCACATTTTGATAAAACACTAATAGCTGGGTATTATCCATTCTTGTGTCTTTTAAATAAACTAGTAAAATATAGTACACAGAGTAAGTCGTACTTATAAAGGCAAATAATACAAAGTACCCAAAGAAATCCGCACCTCAAAGCGCCATAGTGGCAAATGCAACATATCGACTCTCTTGTATTGTTAACTCGAAATGTACCCCAACCCAACAAAAGTAAAAGAGAACACAAAACATAAAAAAATATAAAAACTAAGTGCGCTACAAAATAAATAAAGTATGTAAGCATTGGATACAAACCAAACAATGATACAAGGACAGTAGCACCTAAACCAACTTTTTTAAATCATTCGAGCTTGTAATGTGAATGACAGGACTAGTGTCGGAGCGACGGGCCATGATGGCACAGTTCCTAACCCATACATATTGATATTTTTTATCTCGTGCAATATTTTTAACAGATTGAAGAAGAAATTTGTTTGCACTAGTCAAATGATCATTAAAATAAACTAGGTTATTGTTCAATCCAAAGCCAATGTCACTACACTTCAATTTAAGTTTTCTCATTTGCGATAAGAACTCATCCTTCTTCCATCTCGACAAGAAACGAACCACAACAGGCCTGGGCCTAGTGACGCCACTCACAACTTTCTTAGGGGCCACTCTGGTAACGAAGTCTATGTCCCGGGAACAATTGAGATCAAAATTAGAGGCCACAGCAATGTTATTCAAGACTTCTATTAGATTTTCTGCCTTCTTTTCAGGTATTCCGTAAATCTCAACGTTAGATCTCCTAGCCCATTGCTCTTTATTATTAATGTCGTTCTCAATTATTGCCACTGACGATTTTAATTTGCCAACGTCCATCGAGGATGACTTAAGTGATTTGATATCCTTTTCAATAACATCAACCCTATTACTCAGCTCCTCATATTTGGTATTCATAAAATCCATTCTTTAATACTGGATATGTCGTTTCTAATAATATTTAAATCGTTTGAGATAGCAGCACGTAGCTCCGACGTAAATCTGCTCATCTCTGAAGCAATAATCTTCCTTATTTCCTCCGCACTAATAACGGCGCAGCTCTGTGTGCCACACTGGTGTGGAGCAGATGCAGCACTGGGTCCTGCAACCATTTTTAGATCATCCATTGTGGGAGAGCACGAAACAGATCCAGCTCCACGCCTCAGAGTAATGTTATCGTCGTAACTGTGCTTGTTGCCACTTTTTCCCGGGCTTCTTAAAGGTGTATTATCCTTGTTATGTTGTCTAGGTTGCGCTAAAACGCATTCCGGACATGACCAGTTTCTTTTTAAAGGCAAATCCTGTCTTTTTTCCGTAGGGTACAGACACTTGAGATGATACTTTAATTTACACTTATAACATTCGATAGTGTCAGTGGCGCCACCTGTTGTCGACTTACAGCATGCGAATTTCATATTGCAGCGGTCTTCACGAACAAAATATAATATTACATAAAATCTACCTGTGCACTTGTGGGGTTCGAACCGGGTCTCCGGTGATCTATACTGCGCGTTCCAAGTGCTAGACACAACTACGCTGTCGCTGCATGACGCCACGCGATGAAAAAGTCAGTGATATGAAGACTGTAGCAAGATGTTTATCGCTGATGACGGGGTTTTAAGCTTAATAAAATTACCCACAATATACGCTCTCGACAACAAAAACATCGATGAGAACAAGAATATTTTTCTAATATTTCAGCTATTCACTGTTTTTGCAGTAAACTAACAAAATCATATCACAAAGCACACACTTAGAAACGAATTGAAGTTAAGACGATATGGATTTAAACACTGTTTAGGTCTATTTAGAATTTTAAACGGGGATCGGCTCAGTGTAGGTCTGCTCTTAACGAGTACCGCCGAAAAATATGAAATGTCATTTGAAAAAATATTTTTGTATTGGATAGCTAATTTATTACGACAGGCTACAAAACATCGCGAGACGACTTATAAGAGAGCAACAATAAAAAAATGTTTTAAAAACGGGGGAAAATATTCTTTTTGAGAGCTTCTGCTTCGAACGCCGCGGGCACCGCTAGTTACTGTTATAACGACTTTAAAACCATAGACAAGTTTAGACAGGAGGTACTTATAATGTTCATTTGTTGGCCGTGTCCACGTAGCAAACAGTCCATTTAAATAATGTACTATTGTACAGTATACATGCTTCCACAATAACTTGGTTGATTTTAATTAACCATCCGGAAAAATAGGACAAGCAGTTTATAACACGTGTAACTTCTTGCCTAACCTATTCTTTACCTTACACTACGTATTACTAGTCATATACGCGGACAGCTAGTATATGGCCCATGCAGGTATGGCGGCAATCGACCTATGTGCATCGATACAGTCGCGATTCCAACACGCGTTAGTATCGATGCAGAAGCTAGACATTGACAAATTAGGTACTGTAGTCGCGCTTCTTTATCGAAGCTTCTGCACTAAAGCCTGACACCATCGATGCCACATTAAATCCATTGTGTCGCCATGCTGTTGCGCGTTCCCAAGACGCGCGACTGCATCGATGCTAAAGTCCGCAGTGTGTAAAACAATGATTTTACAGAGTATACGTAGTACTCGTACCTAACCTTGACCATAGTGCTCTAAAATGCTTTAACTCGGAGATGTAGTAATCCAAAGTTCTGATCACTAATCAAAGTACGAGTACCTATGTCAACATCGCAAACTCGTTGTAGTAAATGACAATGTCAACTAGACACACTTGTTTGCAATACATTGCTGGTTCAATTTATTTTATTTTTATATATTTTATTAAATTAAAACCATGAAGGGTCTACTCAGGTTAAGGGCCTACATATGAATGTTTGGCTCCTATTACAGACCACCGCCTGTATACGGTAAACTAAGGTAAGAGTCGATGAATACATTCCACACATTAGGCCCATTATACACTGCTACTTGTAGCATCGTGACTCACGCAATGTACAGATTTAATTTTGCACATGCGACTGCATGCGCAGCCAGTTGCGGTGCAGAAGCTGGAACAAATTATGTACTAACTACATCGATACTAACGCCCGTTAGCATCGCGACTGCATCGCTGCTAAGAGTAGCGCTAGTGTGTTAGGTTGTCATTTTACGTCTGTAACTGTATCGCTGTTAAAAGTCTCCGTGTGCAAAGGGTCTCAGTTATAAGGTGAGATTAGTTACGATGTGATTGTTATTTATCGGCGGTGGATTGGCAGGTCACGATTAATTAACCTGGGTTTTATGTGTTATGAATACTTTTATCACGGCTTTTACGAGTATGGTTGATTACAATTTATCTATTAATCAACCAATTACCAGTCTTAAGTCACGCCAATAGGTACTTACGTTTAGAACTGTTTACTACGTAAAAAATAACTAAACAAAATACAAAAGTTATCGCTACATATGCAAATGGAACAAATGCTTTTCCGGTAGATCTTGATAACTAAAAAGACAAGTTTGATACACTACACGTTATTAAACTGACGTTGCGAAAACTTAGGAACTGTCTGCCACTTAGCCTTAATTGATTGAAACATGATGCTAAAATGGTAACATTTTATAGTGATTAAGTAAAAGTGTAGCGCACTGCAAATAGTAGGCACAAATGAGTGTTTACGAAAGCGCCGGCAACAAAAAAAAACGCGCAATTTCGTATTGGAGTGGCCATTACCCGCGCTGACTGTGAAGGAACGTTCGCAATTGCATTGAAAATGTCGCTTTTAATTTTTCAAAATGCAAAGCGTAAATTCGCGTTTGCGGCTGGCACGATAACTACCCGCCTAAAAGCCTGCTGCAGGTCCCCCTTTGTTGCGCCGATACAAAGCTCTCGCTCATACACAGATAGTTTTACAAAAACTTTGTCTCTGTTGTACATGTACCTGCATGCTATTTCACACGCCTCCATTAACGCTCATATTTTAGATTAACTCTTAATCTCAGCTCTGAACACCCACTTTGCATCGTATCAAAGAGATTACGACAGGTGCTTGGTTGGTATTGAAAAAATACTGGAGTGGGTATATTTTTTTAGAAAGTTCATTTTTCTTTTAACATAAAAGAGATCTCAATGTGATTGTACCTACATAGCAAATATCGAAGACAAAATTATACAAAACGAAGATCGTACGTATCGTCTTCCCAATTGTATTACAAACACTTTTGCACCTGTGTCAACCAGCCCATGGGATCAGTAAATGTATAAGATAATTTATATTTCTGTTTCGTTCCTTTACCTTCCTACTACACCTTTAGGTACTTGTCTTTGAATAAAGTGTGTTGTTTTTGTGGAAGATTTTTTTTGACCGACTTCAGAAAAGGAGGAGGTAATAAATTTTACTGTATGTTTTTTTTTTCGTATCTATGTTACCTCGTATCTCAGTCGTTTGTCGACCGAATCGAAAAAATTTTCGCCTACTTCGAGGGTGTACCTTCTAGTTGGTCCCATTTTTTCCATTTTGGGATCTGATGATGGGATCTTGGTGTAATCGAGGGAAACCCTCAAATTTTAAAGGTACGTTTAGTGTTTCTTTACGAGAATCTTAATGTTGACGTGTTGTTACGTTTGATAGTCAACATCTTGTGGGGCTGAGCTTATGGTGGAATTCCTAAACGCTTAGGAGTTCAGTAATTATAATGACAGAACTTATGATAGATAATTTGTAGCTTCTTAAAAAATAAGATCATAAGGTGCAACTCCCATCCCCCCTCCTCTTATATAATCACTAAAAATGAAGAAATAATATAATCTTTAAAAAAAAGTTAAAACTGACTTCAAAACCAAAATGCACTTAAAAGTCTTAAATAAACTCTTCACCATTGAATGGAAAGGAATCCGTCTTAGGCAAACATTTTTTTTTGGAGTCGGTGCCATCACTTTGTCCATTAAGCATCAACTATCACAGCATCGACTCCAAAAAGAAATTGTTTGCCTCAAACAGATTCCTTTCCTTTCAATGGTGAAGAGATTATTTAAGACTTTTTAGTGCATTTTGGTTTTGATGTCGGTTTTTTCTTTTTTTGAGTTAAGAGTCTTTTTGTAACGTTTGGGAGCAAGCAAACAACAGATATGCGCAGAAGCTGGTTTATTACTGAAAATGACAGCGCGACACTCAATGTGTCGGGCGCTAGATACATGCATTGTTTCATACATATCACTCCTCCAACACTACTTAGAAGCAACCCTGGAGACAATAAAATAGCAACAGTAAACATCAAAACTAAATTAAGGTGGTACACGTCTTTTACAACTTTTAAAAATATTTCTTATAGTTAATTATTTTACGTGGTCTTTTAGATCGACTGTCGGGCGACCCATCAATTCTATTTTCTGAGTTACCCAATAGTTCTGGTATGTTTTCTACGTTAAGATCAGAATTAGTAATAGGTTTCTCAACATCATGACATTCAATATCGCCATCTGACTGTGCTTCAATAAATTCGTCATCCTCCCCATCATCCTCCCCCACGGTAGACTGATCATCGTTATTTGCACTTCCGGAGGCGGCCACGACCGGTTCTGATACGTCTACCGCCGGCGATGGATTTGCGACTGCGTCATCTGCGCTCGTTGATGACGGCTTTGGCGTCACTTCATGCTCTGAATGTGTCACCAATGGAGAGGAATCGGAACTGGGCAATGATAGTATGACATCATTATTTTGCTTATCTTTATAATCATTTTGCAATATTATTTCATCTCCCTTATATTTCATAATTTGATCTACATGACGTCTATGTGTTACATGAAATTCCAAAAACAGTACATCAAACATTCTTTTTCCTACAATTTTACCAATCTTACCTAATGACCAAATTGATTTGCGTGCAATATACCACTTTGCCCAAATAATTTCGCCCACGCGAAAACATCGATGTTTTGGTAGTTCACTTTTATTTCCAATAACTACAATCTTATCATTCTTTTTAGGAGATATTAAATCTAATCGAGACCTTAAATTTCTACCCAGCATTAATTTAGCAGGAGTGAAACCAGTTGAGCAGTGAGTTGTATTCCGGTATTCAAATAGAAATCCTATTAATTTTTCACTAATTACCAATTGGGTAAATTTATTATCATTTAAAATACATTTCAGCATCTTTTTGCATGTTTTTACTGAATTCTCCGCTTGCCCATTGCTACAAGGATGATAAACTGGGGATGTTTTATATCTGATACCGTTATTACCGCAAAATGCCTGGAATTCGGCTGAACATATTTTTGGGTCATTATCCGAGACAATTATGTGTGGAAGACCGTATCGAGAGAATAAATACTTTAATTTCGTAATGAGCGCATTCGAACATGTCCCGTTATTCATATGGATACACTCAAGTCACTTACTGTACGCATCGATCACTATTAGGTATACATTTCGCCCTACAGACATATCGATGTGTAATCCATGCCATGGTGCTGAGTCACGCGGCCACGACGCGGCCGGCGCGCGCGGCGGGTCGCTTCGAGCACTCGCGCACACGTTGCATGCGCCGATCCACTTTTCTATGTCGCTGTCTATGCCCGGCCACCACATTTTACTACGAGCTGCATTTTTCGTTTTAACAACACCAAAATGCGCCGAATGCAATTCTTCTAACATTTGTTTTCGGAAAACTGAAGGAATAACTACCCTGTGGCCTCTTTAAGCAACCATCTGCTTCCTCGAGATCTGCCTTGCAATAAAAATACGGCCGTATGTTTTTGCATTTAATTTTTTTTGGCCAACCATGATTCATATAGTTCATTACCGTACTGAGAACCTTGTCTTTGCTTATAGCTTCCCTTATATCAATAAATGTTATTGGCTTAATATTTGCATCTAAAAATTTTAAATAACTGTATTCAGTCATTCTTTGATTATTTAATGTATAGGCATCTGAATTAGGCATGGGGGCTCGAGAGAAATAATCAGCTATCAAGTTACTTTCACTTGTTATATACTTAACAGTATAGTTGTATGCCGATAGTATAAGTGCGTAACGTTGCAAACGAGATGCTGTCGTTACTGATATGCCATTTTTATTACCAAAAATTGATAGCAACGGCCTGTGGTCTGTTTTTAGTATAAACGGCTCCTGTCTACCGTATAAGTACTGGTGAAAATGTTTCACACCGAATATTATAGCCGTAGCCTCCTTCTGGATCTGGCTTTAGTTTTTTTCACTGGCCCCTAACGACCTAGACGCGAAAGCTATGGGTCTTTCCGTGCCGTCTGCCTGAGGATGGGCCAGCACCGCACCGAGCCCGGCCGGGCCCGCGTCCACCGCGAGCACGAGCGGCGCGCCCGGCTCGAAGTGCGCCAGCACGCGCTCCGACGCAAGCTCCCGCTTCACTTGTGCGAAGGCGCGTGCCTGCCTCTCGCCCCACTCCCACTTAGCGCCACCCCTGAGCAACTCGTGCAACGGCTCCAGTAGTGCAACGCATACGCATTCGGAATAAAGCCGCGATAATAATTAACAACACCGAGGAATCGCTTCACACCTAAAACATCTGTGGGGGCAGGGGACTTTATTATGGCATCGACTTTATACGAGCTCGGTTTTAAACCGTTTTTATCGATAATATATCCCAGATATGTAACGTTATCTTCAAAAAATGCACATTTATCCTTTTGTAATCTTAGTCCTGCATCATGCAATCGACTCAGTACATTCTTTAGTCGCATTAAGTGTGTTTTCCTATCGGGACCTGTAACGCAAATATCGTCTAACCATCATGCTACTCCATGATGGTTAGACGATATTTGCGTTACAGGTAAAGCGTGCAATGGAGACAGATAACAATGTCTCCATTGCACGCTGGAAAATCGCTGGTGCGTTGGCAAGACCGTATACTAATCGAGTGTATTTAAAAAGACCCTTTGGTGTGTTTATAGTTGTAAGGTCCTGACAAGATTCGCTTAGTACAAATTGATTGTATGCGTTACTTAAATCAATTTTCGAATAATGCTCTCCACCCCCTATTTTGGCAAATACCTCCTCAATGCGTGGCATGGGGTATTTGTCAATTTTTAAGTCCTTATTAAGAGTACATGAATAGTCACCAGCTATTCTGACTTTACCGTTTTCTTTGAGTACAGGCACTATCGGCGTAGCATAATCCGAAAAACTAACTGGCACTAAAATTCCTAGTTTAACTAGCCTATTTAGCTCGTCGTCGACCTTGTTTTTGAGGGCGAAAGGTATGATACGCGATTTAAAAAATTTTGGTGTAGTATTCTCCTTTAAATGTAGTTCGACATTGAATTTATTGAAACACCCCAGTTCATCTTTCCAAAGGCCAGGAAACTGGTTCAATATTTGTTGAACTGTAATATCGGCACTATTGTTACTTATTTGGTGATTACAAGAGGTAAGTCTTAAATCAAATAACGCCATAAAATCTCGACCTAATAAGGGTGGTCCTCCACTTTTAACCACATAAATATTCAACTTCTTTAATTTGTTGTTATATGACAATTCAGCTATAAAATAACCAAGAGGCAAGATTTTATGGCCGTTATACAAACACATAGTCAGGTCACTCCTTAACAAATTAATCTGATTGAAATAATGCCGGTACGTTTCATCTGAAATCACACTTGTACCAGACCCTGTATCTAATTCCATTAACATTTTAATTTTATTTACTACTACATTTATCTTAATAGGTGCATAGTTTACATACCGAAGATTGAAGACCTCGCATTCCTTACAGTCGCTGTCGTCACAAGCTATATTATTTAAACGCGAGTCATCAGACTTCTCGGCTCTGCACATTTTTTTTAAATGACCTTTCTGACCACAGTTTTTACACCGATAACCCTTAAAACGACACTTTGCTGACTCATGGCTTTTTAAACCACACACTGAACACGGCGAAGCTTTTGTTTCACGCGACGTTCCTGGTTGCCTTGTTACAACAGGCCTGCGATTTTCACCAACTCGATAAATTGGCTCCTGCTTCACGTCGATCCGGGCTGCCCTTGCGCAAGCCGCTTGCTGCGCTATCTCCAGCGCCTTGGCGAACGTCAGCGTTTTCGAATCCTGTTCAAACAGCCGATCTCGCTCAGAGCCCGCATTCAGCCCAAGGACGAATCTATCCCTTAGTAATGTGTCCAACTCTGTATTGAACTCACAGTGCACCGCGAGTCCCCTGAGACGCGCGCCCCACTCTTCGATGGTTTCCATGTCAGACCTTATGGCTTCATAGAATTTCGCCCTATCGGCAAACGTCGATCTTTTGGGCGTAAAATGGTTGCTTAATAATTGTATCAAATCGCTAAATTCTTTGTTTTCTATCTTTTCAGGATAGAACAAATTATTTGCTAGTCGATATGTTTCATCGGATAAATGTGTGAGTAAAACCGCCCTCTTCTTAGCGCCTTCAATATCGTTCAATTGTATAAATTGAACCAATCGATTGTAGAAAATATGCCAATCTTGGCTTTTATAGTCGAAAACGCCAATATTTCCGATATACGACATCTTCCTTATCTTTTTTTTTGTCGTCTCGTACCGTCGTGCGAGGGTAAGTACTCGTCGCTAGTGTAACGTTTGGGAGCAAGCAAACAACCGATATGCGCAGAAGCTGGTTTATTACTGAAAATGACAGCGCGACACTCAATGTGTCGGGCGCTAGATACATGCATTGTTTCATACATATCACTTTTGCTAGTAGTTTACTTTGTAATAAGGAAAAAGCTCATATCACATAAGTATAAAGCAGGGATCGCGTGCTGGCATCAAATTTTTTCTCAATTGTAAAGAGTGACACGTGCAGGTGGCTCTCACGGCGCGAGGTGATCGCAGCGTCCGCGAGCCTGCTCCTTTATACCCCTTGATATATAACGGGCCGCCACAGACCGACTTGGTAATATTCGCTATGATTTATCCGCACGTCGAAGACAATCCCACACCAGAAGATAGGGTGTCGAGCGAATAACCACATATTAATACCCCGACATTACTCATGTAGTTTTTCCTCCCTTTATTGCATTCGAAATAACATCGACGACCGCGGTGGTGACTATTCCCTGATTAAAAGTGAAACAAAATATCAGCGATGTATCTAAGGAGTATTGTGCTTTTGTACGATGTCTCCAGATTAAAAAGTGGGACGGGCACAATGAGAGACATGGACGCGGGTGGGGTGTTCGAGGGGGCGACGGATGACGTCACAATAAGAAGATGACGCTCGGATAATGTCTCGTGGTGCGGCTGCAGCCGAGAAACACGAAGATGCGCCGTCGATATGAAAAACTTAACCACTCTTCCGCCTTATAAAATATTGAAGCAGACGCGCGTTTTCCAGCTTTATGAAATAAGATGTTGGAATAAACGTAATATAAGTTTTGCTTACTAATGTTGCCTTGTTGTAATCAGTACCCTACCTCATTTAACTTTTAGACTTCATGCTGGCATAACAAACGTTTCTAGGAATGAAACACTGAAAAAATGAATTTCCATTCGTATCCCTATTCTCATTTTCCCTTAAAAAAATGGCTAAATAGCCGAAAGTTCACGGAAAATAAATGTGGTAGTAAAATGAGCGGAAACTAGAAGAGGAAGTATAATTTTTTTCAAACGGTGGAAAACCGCTGGCTAACAAAAGTTGATCGCAGAGTAGATGAGCCATTAGGTACCCAATGGTTTATACACGGCCTGATTCATGTGTTCATTGACCGCTCTTTCTTTGCACCTTTTGTCTTTACAAATTTTTGCATAGGGTTAGGTGCCAAATTATGGTTCGTGTTTCGGCTTTAACGTACTTTTGATCATGATGCTTTATTTGTAAACAAACGTATTTCCCAGATGATTTATAAATTATGTTGTTTTTGTTTTGTGTTGTCCAGTGTCCATGTAGTTTAGTATTCTATTGTTTTCTCATTTATCTAATTTCAATCATCACATTTAAAGTACCTACCAAGTAATGAATTTATTATATACAGATTAAAAGCCCACATTTGGAACCTAATAACTACCTAATAGAAGATAAAATAAGAAGCATTTTAAATAGAATTTAAAACTTTGAAACGTAATGTTATTTATTTCACTTAAATCAATATATGAATTGGTTTTATGTTTTTTTTTATATGAAGTTAGCTGAATTAAGTTGGATGATAAACGGTCTTTAAAATTTCCTGTAATATTTAGCACTAAGCACCTTTATTTCACTCGAAAGTAAACACTAGAAACACTTTTTATGATAAAATCGTCGCTTGGTGCTGGAGTTAATTGCGTAATAACTACGTAACACACTGTGAGTCGCTAGTGTAGACGTAAAACGCAGAAGTTAAAGTTAAGAAAACGGTAACAACATTGCAAAAGGCCTAAAAGTAATTTCGCGACAGCGCGAGTTCCGCTGAGACTCGTAACGCATGAAATGAGGTAATTTTAACAATATCTGAAAACATTGCGCAGGCAACGGTTAAATTGCGGTTATACGACGCTAACAGCCCCTAAATCCTGACCGAATGGACTCAAATAAAGGCTCCCAAGTCAGCGCTATTATTAGTATGTTAAAAAGACTAGCCCGCCTCAGACGAAAGAGACACGTATTGTTGTTCTGAATAGTTAAAATAAGCCGTGCCGAGGACGAAAGTTGGTGAGCCTCAAAAGAATGTTTATTGGCATACGTCGAGATATTTAATTGTCAAGTATAATAATAGTAAAACACTCATTTAAGACATTATTTATATGTTTACCTATAACATTGTTTGTAAATATTGTAATATATTTTGAAGTAAAAATTTGATACTGACTTCAACATATAAATCGATGAACGATCTACTCCAAGTAGATTAAGTCATAATCTCCCCTAATGAGGCCATTGGGTTAAGGATGCACGAGAGACTAGTGTATTCCCCACTTGAAAATGCCCTAAGACTTCTTCGGGCATCGTCAGAATTAATGCTGCATTATTTCAAGTGAAGAGCGTCGCGAACAACCGACGTGTCCTCCAGCGCTCCCACTACTCACGCTGAGGCTAAAATGACAAACAAGTTAGTTAACTACACACAATAATATTGTAAGGAAGTTAGCCCCGCTCGCCGCAAAGTCCGCCCGTCCTTATGTTGTATTTATAGAGCAGCCGGTGTATTCCACACTTGACTCTCGTTTGGCCTCCACGACGCTGAAGTTTTGCATTTCGTTCTCAAGTTAGCGCAATTTGTGTTGCGCACGTCTGCATATTTTATGGTCCCCGCTTTCCTTTGTTATCTTATTTTACATTTTCCGTTTATCACGGGACATGCAAAATGCCTTGTCTTTATTACGAGACATGAAACTTACAAAAATGCGACGGCAGAAGTGTATAAATCTGACCAAAATGTCCGAGGCGGGCTGTATGCGGCAACTTTTTTGCGGAAAACCGCCGAAATGTCAAAACGTACATCAGCATCGAGTGAAAGCCCTCGATTTTTACATGATTTTATTGCGGGAAAACGTGTTAGTGAAGCGTGGAGACAGAGCTTTTAGGAATAATATGTCGTATGCTGTATAGGTGTGCTACCTAAAACAGACACCTCGTAAAAAATTGATGGACGCCTCTGAAAAATGTGAGGGTAGGTTGTCGCAGTCACTCCCGGCTAGTGTGGACAAAGGGTGTTTAAAAGGTACTAATATAAAAATTACAACTCTCAATACAATATGCCCAGATGTAGGTAGGCTACATTTTCTTTACAAGGATTTCCAAAGGAGTTTCCCAAAAAACTTACCATTTTCCAGTCATTTATATCAAATCATTTTCGAAATTAATTTATCCAAATTGACATGTTGGCGACGTCTGAAACGATAAAAAGAACTATGTGCTCAGACTCTAAAAAATGTCTAGCAACAAACAAAAATTCAACGCAAACCTTTCTGCAGATAATTACCAGGAAAAACTATCAAACTACAAAATAATTGGGGCGTGCCCCGTTATTAAATTTTTCATTACATTACATTTTTAACACACGTTCCACTCCGACGCACGACCAACAGTGGCGGAACCGGAAAAAACAGTAGCTGTTACACTTGACAAATGTCAGTGTCAGCATCCATTATATTATATCTATGCCGAAATATGGACTGGAGTCCTACATCCATTTAGCATTTCGTTTCACGCGAACTTAGACAAAAATATACAACGTTACAAGGTATCGGTATATTCTGAGCGTGGGTGGGTTTATCTAAGGTGAAGACGCGGCACGTTTGGCGCGAGTTTGTGGACTAAAGCTGGCGTCGCGCCCGTGAGTTCGTGACCACTGCATCTACAAATATCCGGCCATTCGCGGAATCGAATAAACAGTAAAAAGTTTATGTGACATATTTGAGACTTAACTCTTGCTTTGGATGCAGACTATGGCAGATATAATTTTAGTAGTGTATTTTTGAATGAACTCATGAAGTGGATTTATTGTTTTAAAACACAATAATTGTCAACAACGTACTTGTAGAGTTCTAGCTTAGCGGTGAAATTTGACTATGCACTATTGTCACTTTTAGCAAAATAAATATGACGTGACAAAAATAGCCCTAAACTGCATTTTCCATTTTATATAAAGATTTTCACTTTACATAAATGTTTTCAGAAGTTGAAAAGTGTTTATCTAGAGCAATGTTCAAAGATCTGGCAAAGTATAAATGATATCTAGTTTTTTTGCCGCATGACACGAGGCTTGGCACCGAGGGCAGCTGTATGGTTGGCTGCGCGCCCGCACTCTTACAGCACCGATACATAAACCTGTAAGCTCCTTGTACAAAACAATCGCTCGAATTGTATCATATATATAGATATCGTTGATTTTTTTATCTGCTAGCTTTGAAATATTTAATTTTTAGCAACCTATGTCTCACCCCTCAATGCTTAAGACATAGGTAATAATTATGTGATATTGGATTTCACCTTGCATAAATTGGTTATTACGTTTTTTAAATCCAGCAATTTATTATGCTCTTAAGTGTAAGAAAAAGAGGCAAAAACACAATGCACGTCATGCGATAACACACATCATAATGGTAATTGGGCTTTGTTTTTATTTAGGTGAGTGATTAGGCCGCGGGCATGAAATGGTACTCCTTTGGCAAGTCAGCCTTAAAAGCGCTTTCACATTAAGACGACTTTAGCAGCGCGACTTACGCGCGACAGTCGCGCTACCACTTGTTTTTTTTTACTTTACGTGGCAGCTCGCAGCGGCGCGTAAGTCGCGCGGGTCCGTCCCACTATACCCTTTACGCATTGCAGTGGTATTACTATCCCCGTATTAGCACTGAAATGGGTAATGGGTGTAGTGGGACCGACCTAGTCGCGCAACCATCGCGCTGCTAATGTAAAGGCATCCGCTGCTACCGCGCTGCTGACGCTTTAATATGAAAAACACTAACACTAAATTATATCCGACCAGTTGGTAAAATAGTTTATTATAGACTTCAAATCGTGCCTAAAGTAAATCATCTTAGTGCATGCGGTTCGTGCGATTCAGGCATGTCCCGCGGGCTTGCACTAGGCGGATACGCTCTGATTTATACGCCGATATCCGCTGCACCGAAACTGCCGATGCGACTATAGCACACCTAGGTACCTAGTCCACTTGTATCATAACTAACAAATGAGACACTAACTACATTCGTGGTACACTAGTAACGCTTGGCATTTTACGTAGTGCATTTGGAGCTATCTCCGTTCTAAAGTAATGTAAGATATAGTCGTGCGTCATCTATTAATATTTGCCATTGATTATTAGTACATTTAGGTTAGGAAACAAGCTGACGATTGGTAGATACGGCATTATTATGAGTATAACCAATAAATAACTTACTACGGTACGTAATAGTTATGAACGGGTAGTAGCTGTAGCACAATCAAACTTCTCCGATGTACCTCTAGTAGCAGCTATTTTCATTGGTTCACAAAGCTGGCACTGGCTCTGGTTGACTAAGGCTAATTTACTAGAATATGGTATAAAAGGTACGGTACCTATTTTTTACATTGTTTTAAAGTCCGTTTTCCATTGTTTGCCACGTATTGTAATTTTGACATTCCTTTTTAACGAAATGTTTCATTGCAAAATAAGATAAACACAAAGGTTAAAAGTCCCAACTGACGTTATCAATCGCTGAACACATATTTTTATAAATACGATAGTTGTTTTTGATTCATTTTTTCTTAGTTTTATATTGTTTGTAATATTTGCAAAGATAAGAAAAACGGACTTTACATTTCATGTACTTTCAAATCTTTACTCACATAATGCAACTCTGTCATTAAAACGTTAATTTAATATCTAGGACACATAGAGCACGTTGCAAACTTTCTAGAACTTTCAACTTGTTCGAATTTTAAAACCCTTATGAAGGAATGGGTTCTTTGAAACAGCACGTCCTATATTATGTGGCGGGCACCTAATCACTTGTGTTCGCAATTAAGAAGATTCACTTTGCGAGCGGCGAGCGAGTGCCGATAAGTGCCTTCCTCGGACCGCGGTCATTTATATGTTTTAATTAAATTCCCACTAGACGCTTTGAGAGACTTTTTCCGTAAGGCGCTTTATGTTACGCGCTGCATTCCTTTGATTTTGAAAATAAAATGAAGCTTAGACATTAATACTCAGTATTAGTAATAATCAGTATTATTAGTAATAATTAGTAATAATAATCGATCAAAGACGCAGCGTAGGACGTCCACCAACAAGATGGACAGACGACCTTAAAAAGATCGCAGGATCAAACTGGATGCAGACCGCTAGTGATCGGTCGCTGTGGAAAGCCGAGGGGGAGGCCTATGTTCAGCAGTGGACGTCCTTTGGCTGATAATGATGATGATTAGTAATAAGCTAAAATTACGAGCAGACTTAGTGGCTCTAACGAAAAAAAAGTTAAAATAGGTATTAAACAGAGGCAGAAGGAGATAAACAAGTATTAACAAAAGTGAAAGTAGTTACATAATTCATGTATATAAGTTACAAATTAAACACTTTTAAAGTGATTTTGTACAATCTTTCTTTCCATTTTTTAAATACTCTCAAAAACCTTTGTTTTACTAACTTTTATTATAAGCAAAAACAAATTTCATAACATACATAGATTAATATCGTAACACAAATGACAAAATCTTCACCCCAGAACCCTCCATGACAAATCTTACAAGAAAATAAAAATACGAGTTACCCTTGGTCGTAATCACGTATGAAATGTGGCAATTTTCGTTAAATTTTGATAATATTTCCAGCAAAATTATAAAGTGCTTGTAGGGAGTGAAAGCTCAGCTTTGACACTAACGGCCCTCTAAATTCCCCCTGAATAGATTAAAAAAACCTTTTAATAAAAGAAGTTTTATTAGCTATGAACAACGAACATTCTTTCGCAAGATGAGAATTTTTGGATACCGAAATTTCTTGGGAAGAATTGAGATAAGATCATTGAAATAATAAAAAGCTTTCAATATCATATTATAATAGAGCTATATAGCCCTTTCAAGCATGATTATTGATTAATCGTGTGTCTCATAGATGAAAATGTAATTAAACAGCGTGTAGCCTGTAATAGGAGAAAAAAAATTTAGGCCTATTTAGTAACCAGCAATACACTTTTCATGGTATTAAATTAATAAAATAAAATAAAAATCCTGTATACGGTAAACTAAGGTAAGAGTCGATGAATACATTCCATATATTAGGCCCATTACACACTGCTACTTTTAGCATCGTGACTCACGCAATGTACAGATTTAATTTTGCACATTCGACTGATTTCGCAGTCAGTCGCGGTGCAGAAGCTGGATAATGACAAAATATGTACTAACTGCATCGTTATAACGCGCGTTAGCATCGCGACTGCATCGCTGCTATAAGTAGCGCAACTGTGTAAGGGTTAACATTTTAGGTGTGCAACTGCATCATTGTTAAAAGTCTCAGTGTGCAAAAGGCCTTAGTTATAAGGTGAGATTAGTTACGATGTGAGTGTTATTTATCGGCGGTGGATTGGCAGGTCACGATAATTAACCTGGGTTTTATGTGTTATGGATACTTTTATCACGGCTTTTACGAGTATGGTTGATTGCGATTTATCTATTAATCAACTAATTACCAGACCTAAGTCACGCCAGTAGGTACTTACGACTAGAAATGTCTGTTTCATTTCTTCTTTTACATGTATCTATGTTTTTATATTTGTTTAAAATTGAGTTGCACGAATTCGTAACCTATTACAAATACTTATTCGTACCCAATAACCACCTATTATGTTTTCTTATTGTTTAACAAATAAAAAACAAGTCACATAGCTAACCGTATAAAAACTATCGCACAAACGAAAAGGAAATGCATAAAAACCGGCTAAGTGCGAGTCGGACTCGCGCACTGAGGGTTCCGTGCCAACTTGAACTGAATTAGGGAATCCACTTACTTCTACTAAGTAAAATACCACAATATTTTGTCGACTCCAAATATAACTTTGTTTTTCACAGTGTTTGTATGAAGTACAAAGTTATGTTTGCGGTTAATGAAAATGTGCTTTATCTCTAAAACTACTCATTCGATCCCGTCCGAACCAATTTTAGTTGATAGTATTTATTAAAATCTACATCACATATTTTTTTCAAAATTTTTACTAGCTTGGTTTAGAAGTTAGATGGGGGGGGGGGGGGGTTGACGCCCATTTTACCACTTTGGAAGCGTCTAGCTATGAAACGTTAGACTTTATAAGAAAATGGTTTTAGGAACCTCAATGTCATTTTAAAAGACCTATCTATTGATACCCCACACGCATAGGTTTGAGTTTAGTGTATGGGAGCCCCCCTTAAATGACATTATTTTTATTTTTTGTATGAGAATCGGTAAGCGGTTAACACGATACATCATCCAACCAAATTTCAACAGTGTAATGCTTATGGTTACAGAATAAAATGGCTGTGACATACGGACGGACAGACAGACAGACAGACTTGACGAAACTATAAGGGTTCCGTTTTTTGCCATTCGGCTACGGAACCCTAAAAATCGTGACCCTGAGGAATCAAAAACTAGTTTTTCTTCGAAAAATAATAATCTATTGGCGAACTTTTTTCATATAATATGAACTGCACGAGAATCTGCCCCCTGATATGTTACATATTTTTTGGTAGTTTCTGGCCGGTTAATTTTGTTAAAACTACTCATTTTAAAGCGGGCTTCAAAGAAGACTGCATTACGACGTACTCCAATTACGAGAGTGTAAGCCAACAAAAGGCCTTAAGGGGCTCCCCGAATCTTTAACGCGCACACTAGCGTCACTTTAGTAGAATAATCATAACTCGTTAAATAAAAGACCAATCGAAAATCTGATTTATGCGATTGTAGCTCTCGTTATGTGGATTAGATACAATATTTAAGTTCAATAAAACAGAGTTATCTGCAGTTACAGTTAAAGAAATTGCCAAAAATGGCCATATTTAGCAGTTTTTTTAACTCTAACTACAGTAAACTACTTTTGAAACAATTTGAACGTATTAAATAAACTATAAAACCTGTACTTTAATCGTGTCTACCAGATTTTTGATTGTTTTTGTATGTAAGGAGTAATAATTATTTAAATAGAGTGGCGCTAGTGTGCGCGTCAAAATTTCGGGGTGTCCCTTAAGTAGCACGTACATTTTAAAAAGCACAAGCTTTCAAAAATCGTTACCGGGCTGCTGGGCCGAAAGTAAAATATCACCTACATTCCCAGTTTTGTCTGTTTTCACCGAAGTAGGATTTTCCTATGACAAGTTTTAAAATAAGTGCCAGTTTTTAACAGAGCTATAGGATGGAATTAATGATATTCCAGTATTTGTACTATTAGTATTCAGGCAATAAAACAAATTTATGTGTTTTTAATTTCTTTTACTCTGACCGGCACAGCACTTTTTTTGTGAAATTGCGGTTGGTTGTTTTAATGTTTGCAATCGACTTCATTTGGTTGGAACGGAATTTTATATGGGTATCGTTTATTGTTTATTGGTCCTCCGACAATTGAGAAGTATGGTTCCTCTTTTACGATGGCTGAAAACCGCGTTGTATTTTAACTGAAATGGCGCCAACTCGAGTAGTTTCTGGATATAGAAAACCATTTTTCTTTAGTTATGTGTTTTTTTCCGCGTCCATACTCATTTATCATTATATATATATACTCATTTATATTATTATGTGCCACGGCACATAATCACGCCGATTCCTAAGGCGTCGCTGCGACTCCAAACTACTTTCAATAACGCTATAGCTTAAAGACCATAGGGAAAAACCTGAAAAAACCTTTAATATGGCTGTTCTAGGCAATTTTGATAATAATTAGTCCTTTGTTTACATTCGTATGTACAATAAAGAGTTATTCATATCTTTAGGTACCTATTATAAAAGGCTGGCTTAGATCGGTTTTGAAGGTTTGACACCTAAATAATATCGAATCTGTACTATACTAACATTCTATTATCTTCTATACTATATTAAGTTTATTTGTTTAAACGTGCTTATTTCAGGAACTACTGGAATTATTTGAAAAGTTATTTTTGTGTTGTATGGCTTATTTATCGAGACAGGCTACAAAACATCACGATACGACTTATAATAGAGCAATAATAATAAAAAATTTAAAAACGGGGAAAAATATTATTTTTGAAAGCTTTCGATGCGAACGCCGCGGGCATCGCTAGTTACTGTTATAACGAGTTTAAATCCATAGACAAGTTTAGACAGGAGGTACTTATAATGTTCATTTATTGGCCGTGTCCACGTAGCAAGCAGTCCATTTAAATAATGTACTATTGTACAGTATACATGCTTCCACAATAACTTGGTTGATTTTAATTAACCACCCGCAAAAATAGGGCAAGCAGTTTATAACACGTGTAACTTCTTGCCTAACCTATTCTATACCTTACCTATACTATGTATTACTAGTCATATACGCGGACAGCTAGTTTAAGGCCCATGCAGGTGACGGGCCATAACTAGGTATGGCGGCAATCGACCTATTTGTGCATCGATACAGTCGCGATTCCAACACGCGTTAGAATCGATGCAGAAGCTAGACATTGACAAATTATGTACTGTAGTCGCGCTTCTTTATCGAATCTTCTGCACTAAAGCCTGATAGCATCGATGCCACATTAAATCTGTTGTGTCGCGATGCTGTAGCGCGTTTCCAAGACGCGCGACTGCATCGATGCTAAAGTCCGCAGTGTGTAAAACAATGATTTTACAGAGAATACGTAGTACCTAACCTTGACCTAGCCATAGTACTAAAATGCTTTAACTCGGAGATGTAGTAATCCGAAGTTCTGATCACTAATCAATGTACGAGTACCTATATCAACATCGCTAACTCGTTGTAGTAAATGACAATGTCAAGTTCTATAACTGGACCATAAAATTATTATCTCTTTGGAATAGAACGACAAAAGCGGGATGTCACTAGCAGCAAACTGTGTGATAAAAAGAGATGGGTAGCAGAACTATTTTTGTCAGATGTCAAACAGTTGACCGCCCTGCAGAAGCTCGCTGAAAATTACGTGCATTTGATTTTTTATATTTAAAAGTGAAATTGCGTATATTTTGGAGAAATAATGCGTCTGAAACATGGTGACTTGATCGGTGATTGATTGTTTTGCGTTACAGCGGCATAACCCCAACAAATAATCATTTAACAGGTAGATTAGTCCAAATCGAAGCCTCTTAATATACGACTTATATTTACCAATGCGCTTCAAATTAAAAGTACGCAGTTTGGTTATTCTATTCTACAAACGTGAATTTACATAAAAAAAAAGACAGAATAATACAGAGAATGTATATCGACGAATAATTTGTATAATGAAATGAGATTTAGTTTTATACTAGAGCTGCAAGTTCATATTTTGTGTCGACTGTTTATCATGCAGTAAACTACTATATTTAACTTAGGAACATTGTTATAAATCACCTGATCGAAAGGTTATCTCATTTAAAGCTACAAATATTACTTACTTATGTTAGTTACTGACATCTTAAATCGGTTTCGTTTGACAGCTTTTACTTGTCCTTCTATTCCGATAGGAATATTAATTTTATGGACTGGACACACTTGTTAGCGATACATTGTTGGTTCAATTTATTTGTCTTAAAATAACAATACATTTATTTTTTATTTCATTAAATTAAAACTATTAAGGGTGTATATTTTTTCTTTGCTCCTATTAGAGGCCACACCCTGTATATGGTAAACTAAGAAAAGAAGTCGATGAATACATTCCACACATTAGGCCCATTATACACTGCAACTTTTAGTATCGCGACTTACGCAATGCACAGATTTAATTTTGTACATGGGACTGCATGCGCAGCCAGTCGCGGTGCAGAAGCTGGATATTGACAAATTATGTACTAACTGCATCGATACCAACGCGCGTTAGCATCGCGACTGCATCGCTGCTAAAAGTAGCGCAAATGTGTATAGGTTGTCATTTTACGTTAGCAACTGCATCGTTGTTAAAAGTCACATTATGCAAAGGGCCTTAGTTATAGGGAGAGATTAGTTACGATGTGATTGTAATTTATCGGCGGTGGATTGGCAGGTCAGGATTAATTAACCTGGGTTTTATGTGTTATGGATACTTTTATCACGGCTTTGTTTGCAATTTATTTATTAATCAACCAATTACCTTACGAGTAGGTAAAGAGCTCCTTGCACTCATTATTTTGTAAATTTACTATTTTTATAATGTTTTTCTCAGTAAGTGAACAGAATGTGTTCTTCATGATAATTAAGTTCTTCTAAACCTAGAACTGTTTACTACGTAAAAAAATAACTAAAGAAAATACAAAAGTTAACGCTCCATATGCAAATGGAACAAATACTATTCCGTTATTCCGATCTTGATTACTAAAAAGACAAGTTTGATACACTACACGTTACTAAACTGACGTTGCGAAAACTTAGGTACTGTCTGCCACTAAGCCTTAATTGATTGAAACATTATGCTAAAATAGTAACATTTTATAGTGATTAAGTAAAAGTGTCATCATCATCATCATCATCATCATAATCAGCCAAAGAACACCACTGCTGAACATAGGCCTCCCCCACGGCTTTCCACAGCGACCGATTACTAGCGGTCTGCATCCAGTTTGATCCTGCAATCTTTATAAGGTCGTCTGTCCATCTTGTTGGTGGACGTCCTGCGCTGCGTCTTTGTTCGAAGGGTCTCCAATCTAGAACTTTCCTGCCCCAACGGCCATCAGTTCTTCGCGCTATGTGCCCTGCCCATTGCCACTTGAGCTTACTGATTCTCAAGGCTATGTACGTTACCTTAGTTCTTCTACGTATCTCCTCATCAAGTAAAAATGTAGCGCACTGCAAATAGTAGGCACAAATGAGTGTTTACAAAAGCGCCGGCAACAAAAAAAACGAAAAACGCGCAATTTCTTATTGGGGTGGCCATTAGCCGCGCTGACTGTGAAGGAACGTTCGCAATTGCATTGAAAATGTCGCTTTTAATTTTTCAAAATGCAAAGCGTAAATTCGCGTTTGCGGCTGGCACGATAACTACCCGCCTAAAAGCCTGCTGGAGGTCCCCCTTTGTTGCGCCGATACAAATTTCTCGCTCATACACAGATAGTTTTACAAAACTTTGTCTCTGCCGTACATGTACCTGCATGCTCTTTCACATGCCTCCATTAACGCTCATATTTTAGATTAACGCTTAATCTCAGCTCTGAACACCCATTTTGCATCGTATCAAAGAGATTACGGCAGGTGCTTTATTGGTATTGAAAAAAATTCTGAAGAAGGCATATTTTTTACAAAAAAAAAATAACATAAAAGAGATCGCGATGTGATTGTACATAGCAAATATCGAAGACAAAATTATACAAAACGAAGATCGTACGTATCGTCTTCCCAATTCTATTACATACGCTTTTGCACCTGTGTCAACCAGCCCATGGGATCAGTAAATGTATAAGATAAATTATATTTCTGTTTCGTTCCTTTTCCATCCTACTTCACTTTTAGGTATTTGTCTTTGAATAAATTGTGTTTTGTGGTAGGAATTTTCAAATAAATATCCGCGAACCAATTATTGAATTAAGAGTCTTTTGCTAGTAGTTTACTTCGTAATGAGGAAAAAGCTCGTATCACATAAGTATAAAGCAGGGAACGTTTGCTGGCATCAAAATTTATCTCAATTGTAAAGAGTGACACGTGCAGGCGCCTCTCACGGCGCGAGGTGAGCGCAGCGTCCGCGAGCCTGCTCCTTTATACCCCTTGATATATTACGGGCCGCCACAGACCGACTTGGTAATATTCGCTATGATTTATCCGCACGTCGCAGACAATCCCACACCAGAAGATAGGTTGTCGAGCGAATAACCACATATTAATACCCCGACATTACTCGTGTAGATTTTCCTGCCTTTATTGCGTTTGAAATAACATCGACGACCGCGGCGGTGACTATTCCCTGATTTTTTTTTTTTTTTTTTTTTTCATTAATAAAACTACAGTCCACAGACTCTTTGGTCCGTGCCTTTTTTGATTTAGGTTTTTGTTATGTGTGTTACTTTTTATTTTTGCTCCGCGCAAAAATTTACAGTGCTTTTAACAATACTTATTACTAGGGTTGTTAGTTTATGCTATAACTCTCTTATAAGTTAAACATCGTCTCTTATTTCTACTTAAGATAACTTTTTTTTTTTTTTTTTCCTTTTTTTCCTTTTTTTTTCTTTTCCTTTTTTTTTCCCTGTGTTGTTGTTATAGTTGCTATTTTCTTTTTCTATAATTATTTGTACATGTGCATATATTTTTGTTGTATTGTTTTTTTTTTTTTATTATTATTATTATTATTACATATTTGTATTATTCTATAAGGTTTTGGAATTCTATTATCCTTGTGATTTTGCTATACAATATTAAACAATATTGCTCTTATTCTAGTTTGTGTTAGTGATTGTGTTTGTGTTTGGGGAGTAAAGTAATCCCTCTACGTCGTCGCCTTTAGGTACTAAGATGTTCTTAGTGACTTGGTTGATAGAGTTAGTTATGTTAGTGGATTGGCCAATATCTTGTTTCGGACTTGCTCGTCGCCCCTGCGCATGGCCATCCGCAGGTTGTAGTCCCGGATTATTGTTGGTGTGGCCTTCTCTGCCCGGATTATCAGACGAGCTGTGGCGTCGTCGGTGGCATTGTCTGTGTAATAAACACAAGACTTTGTGTGTCTAGAGATGGCCACAACAGCGTGGGGAACACTCTTTAGGAGATGGGATTTTTTTGATACTGTGCGCACTATCACCACTGACTCAAAAGTCTGCCCCTGTGCTTCATGTATGGTAAGTGTGCGTGATCCTTCGTCTTTCCCGTATCCTTGGCTGATAAGGCTTGCCTTTTCAGCTTGGGTGTGAGTGAGGTATAGGGTTCTTTCCGATTTTGGGATCACTGCACCTGAAAAGCGCTTGAGGTAAAGGGACTGTACTTGAGTATTGGCTGAGTATATGCCGCTGTAGATTTCACTAAGGGCATACGCTACATCCTGGGGGTTTCGATAGGTGCACAGTAACTCCTTAGTAACCTCTGTGATTTTATTAGGTCTGTTGTATTCCAAAGTGAAGAGATTACAGCGATCTATGTATGGGAGTTGGTTATTATCTCCTAACAAAGTCACCTCTCTGGCTTTCGCTATTTGGATAGCCAGTACAATGGATCCAAAATGGTTCATGAGGGCTTCATCCACCATTAGGCGTGTGCACGATTCTCCCTCACTCATACCATTTACAAGTAGAGATGCCATTGTTCTGACTCTCCTTTTCGCCCTCTCTTCCCCTATTCTCGTTGCCAGTTTCTCTCGGAGGTCCTTTGCTGCTTCAGTCGTGGTTGTGATTATTATGTCCTGTTCGGGGTTTATTTGGGACATTACCCACGTGGTTTTGCCACAACCAGGGACTCCATTGACCCATGTAATTGTCGGTATAGTCCAGTGTTCCGGGACCTTACCTTTCGACAGATCTCCCGATATGGTGTTAGCCATTTCGATTATTCTGTCGTCGAGCATGACCTTCGTACACTTTGCGACTACGACTATGGGGTCTTCGGACGGTGTTTTGAAGACAAGTTTTCCCTCCTCTAAGTTACTCAGTTGTTCGTCCTGTCCCACGAAGCCACACGCGTTGCTGTATGCCGCCGTATACGACCCCGACATTTGTCCATGGATAACCTTGGATTGTTCGCTATCGTATATTGCGGCTTCTGCGTCCTTTAATTTAGCTCGCAGCAGTCCCAGATTGTCAAGATTGTACGCTTGCATGATGCCCTTGCAAGTGTCTTCGTTGACTTTTCTAGTGGCTTTAGTTACCGCTACGAACTCGATAAAGGCATTTAGCATGTGCTCCTGTGGTTGACAGGCTGGTCTGAGAGTCGGTGGAGCTACTTGTCCCATGTCTGCCCTGGTGCGTTCCACTCTTGGGTTTGTTTCCTCCTCTGGTGGTGGTGAGGTAAACTTTTCGACTGCTTTCTCGATCGCTGTTATACTCCTCATCCTCGTTATTTTTCTGGTGATCATCTCCGGGATCGCCTTGAAAACACTGCTGAGTGCTGCTGTCATAGTGGAGAGTGTGTCTTGAGTTTTCTCTTTCTCGTTGACGCTCAGCTCTTTCGCACTCCGTTTCGTCTGGCACTTTTCGTTTCTCACCCTGAGTTCCAATCACTCGGACCCACTGATGTCAGTTCTGACTATAGGGTGGTCCCAGCAATCAGTGGGTGGTGGTGGTGCGTTTTGGTCTGCTGGTCGTGGTTTAAGGAAGCTGAGGTTTTGGCCTCTGTCCTCATAGACCACGACCTCGTGATATTTAGAAGCTGCCACGGCCCCAAGGTAGTCCTCGGTTTTGCCTTTTTGGTAGCTTACGACCATTGCATCCAGACTGATCTTAACCGGTCTCGATGTTCCTTTCTCCCCTCGCTCACTTATCTTCGTAAGTACCTTGCATGCCTGTTCGAATTCCGTAACATGCAGTTCGTTGGAGAATAGTGCGATAGTCTTGTTTTTCTTTCGCACTATTCTACACTCTTGCTGCTCTATTGTTACAAT
Organism: Pyrausta purpuralis; assembly: GCA_963924145.1. Lineage (NCBI taxonomy): Eukaryota > Metazoa > Arthropoda > Insecta > Lepidoptera > Crambidae > Pyrausta > Pyrausta purpuralis. Next base: position 14,385,647 of record OZ001654.1, read on the forward strand.
TGGTAATTCGTTGTAGACCTTTCGTCTCATTGATGTTTTAAAGGTACTTCCGTTGATAAGTGCGCCGAGACCGGGTGAAATATAGACCGTGTTTCGTACCATGGCGTTACAGAATGCGATTCCTAGCCGCTCCCAGTTGTTGTCCATGAACAGCGCGACTCCCCGCAGCCTTATTCCAGGCTCTCCCGGTTCACCGGATGCCAGCAGATTGTAGGGTTTAGGTTGACTTTGTGAGGGTTTCTGTGTGGTGAGTTGTTGTATTTGTTGTTGTGTGTCCTGTGTCGTGGGTGTGCAATTTGGTATTGCGCTATTTCGCCTTGTTGTTATTTTGGCGACTGATTCCACATAGTTTAAGAAAGTGGTTCTTAACTTCGCACTTTTTAGGACCTTTGTCATAGTATTTTTGGTCAGCTCCATCTGAATGTCGCATTCCAGGTTGTGCTTGCTCAGTTGGAACCGCGGGCAATCTAATAGTATATGCCAGACTGTTTCGCTTGTGTCCGGGTCACACTCGCATCCGGGGGAGCTGCGAAGTTTAAACCGATGTAAGTATTCCCCAAAACCACCATGTCCTGTGAAGATTTGGGTCTGGAGCGGGGTCAGTTTTACTGCTGTCACCAGCCGGTACGCCTCGCGTACGTCTGGGAAGAAGGCCTTGGTAACTGATCCCGTTGCAGAGGCGTCATATCTGTCCTGCCATCTCTGGACCGATTCCTTCCTGATCTTTTTCTTCACATAAGACAATGGGACTTCTGCGTAGTCTGGCTCTGACTTTTCTGTTGTAGCGGCTGTTTTTGCTAGCTCGTCAGCTCTTTCATTTCCCGCTGTTCCAACGTGTGCTCTTAGCCAAAACAGCCTCACCTGTCTCCCTTCTGCATTCATGGCTGATATGTTCTCCTTAATGGTCTTTGCCAGTGGGTGTAGGAGAGCGGGGTTAGACAGTAGTTCTAGTGAAGATCGTGAGTCACTTAATATGTTCACTGTGTCCGTTCCGCTCTCTTTTGCCCTTAGCACTGCCCTATGGAGAGCATATAGTTCCGATTGGAAGACTGTGCAGGTTGGGTGTAAGCTGAAGGTTTCGCTGCCTGTCTCCTTACCGTTTTCCCACCACGTGAGGGCTGCTCCTACTCTACCCTCTATCTTGCTTCCATCGGTATAAACCTGTGGACCTGAGATGTCGTGGCGTTTTTGGGTTTCTGGGTTCATATCCTCGAGGAGTTCATACCCCAAGGCAGTGGTGTTGGATGGATGTGGAAATTCTGTAAATTTAACTTTATTTTCCAGGTTCCTGCCAGGGGGTAAGAAATCGGCTGCGTATCCTCTCTTTGCCTCGTACAGGGTTGCTGTTTCCTGGATGCGTAGGTCTAGAGGTAGGGTCCCAGAGAGAATCTGCACAGAGGTTAATGAAGTGGTTCTATAAGCCTTACATATTTTCTGCGCAAAGCCCCTCTGTACCGCCTCCAGGCGCTTTTTGTTCATTTGGAGCTGAGTTGCCACTGCCCAGGCTGCCGCGCCGTATGTGACGATGGGTTCTATTACCGCCACGTATATGGTCCGTACTATCTCGCCGTTTAGACCCCATGTGACCCTCGCTGCACACGCTAGCTGTTTATATATGTCCGCTGACTTTTTGCAGATGGCGGATACGTGTGAGTTGAAGTTGAGTCGTTTGTCTATTATGAGTCCGAGAAGTTTGATCTCATCAACGAGGGGGAGTTGTACTCCTGACATTATAAGTTTAGGAGGGGTAAATTTTAATCTTCGGGTGATGAGCATGGCATTGGTCTTATGCGCCGCGAAGTTCAGTTTGTTTTGCTTTCCCCAGTCTAATGTCATGTTTAACACCTCGTTGATGGGTTCCTCCATCTCTGACACTGTTTTGGCAGAGAAGACTAAGACCACATCATCGGCGAACGCCTGGCAGTGTACCTTCTCCTTGGACAGAAGGTGGAGCAGTGGGTCCAAAATGAGATTCCAAAAGGTTGGGCCTCCTATGGATCCCTGCACACAACCCTTGTTGGTTTCTCTTTTGCAGGTAGATCCTGCGTAATGGACTTCTACGCTTCTGTCTTCCAGATAAGATTCCACTGCTTTGTAGAGGTTCCTTGGGCAGTGTCTTTGTAAAAGTTGGTATTTTAGAGCCGGCCACCACTCGTTATCAAAGGCACCCTCTATGTCCAGCGAGATTACAATTATCGACTTCTTGTCGGCCCGTTCTTTGGCTATATAACTCGTCAGGTCGTAGAGGGCGTCCTCGGTTCCACGTTGCGGCAAGAAACCGTACTGTTTTGGACTGAGAGTTTTAAGGAGATGCCATTGGAGTCGACCCACTAAAAGTTTTTCTACCGTTTTCCCTAGTACCGATAAAAGTCCTATAGGGCGGTAAGATTTCGGGTGGGTATAGTCATCCTTACCAGGTTTTTTGAGGATGACTACATGGGCAGACTTCCAGATTTTTGGGAAGTATGATATGGCGAGACACTGGTTAGCGATCGCCATAAACACCTCTTCTGCAGCTCGGATTGCCCTTCCGCATATGTCTGCCGTAAAACCATCCGCTCCCGGGGCTTTCTTTGGATTCTGCGCTTTAAGCACGGCTTCCACTTCGGCCCGCGTGAACGGAGGGTCATCCGGCGACAGTTTGCTTGTCTCCTTTGGTGTTCCGCTCCTTGTAATGTGTCTGATATGAGCATGTGACGGATCATCTGTTGATATAGAGTCCTTTGGATAGAAGGTTTCGGCAAGAAGTTCTGCTGACTTATTTGGGTTCAGCGTTTGCCCACTCGAGTCGCGAAGCAGTGTGTCTTCCTGGGTTCTCGCCGTTCTTCGAATGATTCTATATATCCCGTCCCACATGCTCTCTCTGTCTTGTTTGGAGCAGAATTCCTTCCAACTCTCTGTCTGAGCCTCCTGTGTTTTGAGAGCGTACAGCTCTTTGGCGTCACGGTACTCTTTCAGTACGGTTTCTATTCTTGGTGGGGCTGCATTTTTAATACGTCTCTTTTTTCTAAGGACGTCTTTTTTGAGCTCCTGTAGGTTCTGATTCCACCAAGGTGGCACAACCGTTCTTCCCTTGCTGCCTAATCTTGGAATCGCGCTTTCGCACGCTTCTTCGATTGTTGCTGTGTAGGCTTCAGTTATGGACTCCAGCTCTTCTCCGTTGGTTGCCTTTTTGATGTTGTCTGGAGTTATTTGTCGCTCTTCTAGGGACTTGTGTAATTGTCTATCGAAGCTCAACCAGTTTGCCTTGTTGGTATTGTACTTCCTTGTAGTAGGGCGTTCTACTTTATGTAGTTTTTCGCCTACGTGTAGGTTGTACGTTATGGCGTTGTGGTCTGATGTGGTAAGGCTTCGGTCAACTTTCCACTCCTGTATTTTACCTAGAAGTTGGGTACTGCATGCAGTAACATCAACGATGCTTGTGCATAGTTTCCCTCTACGATACTCCTCAAAGGTAGGTGTATCTCCAACGTTTAGAATGTGGAAGTCCATATCGTTAAGGAATGAGCTGTATGTTGCACCTCGTTCGTTCTCAGATGAGCTGCCCCACCATTGGCTCCAGGCATTTACGTCTCCTCCTATTAATAGATTTTGGGTGTTTAGTTTTAAGCATACTGCTTTGGTACGCTCAATGTACGGCTCTATAGGTTGGTCTCCTTCGTAGTACAGGGATACCACTCCCAGTCGCAGAGATCCGGCCTCCAATAGGACTGCGCACTCTGTCTCGGTGACCAGTTGGGGGTCATGGATGACTTTTAACAGGTCACCGAAGACGAGAATCGCAGCCTTTATCGGTTTTTGCCTATTAATGGTGCATTGGATTACCCTAGTGCCTGGGTATTGTTTGACTATCCCTGTGGATCCAACGTAGGGTTCTTGCACCAGGGCGATTCCCGCACCTCTCTTCTCCGCGGCCAGGAGCAGTTCATTCGTGGCCTGCTTTGATTTTCGCAGATTAGCCTGAATGATGTATATAGTTGTTGAAGAGCCTGTACTTACGGTGGAAACTGAGCCGTTGTCTTGTGGGCGAACCTTAGCAATATGCTATTTTGGAACGCGCTATTCCATCCCATGTCTGCCATTGCGGGCACGATGGGCTGAATGCCATATGTGGGTTTTCTTTAGTATCAGCCTTTGCCCTAGCACAGTTCTTACAGCTAGGGGCGCCACCGTTTTGCCTTGTTGAGCAGTCTTGCCAGGAGTGTTTCTCTCCGCAGTAATTGCAGTATTGGTCCGTCTCCCGGCACAGAGTTTTTGTGTGCCCAAATCCAAGGCATTTGGCGCATTGGACGAGTGGTGACTGGTCCTCCACAGGTCTCTTCTCAAGCCCTATGTGGACAGCTCCCTCCTCTATTCCTCCTCTATTCCCTGATTAAAAGTGAAACAAAATATCAGCGATGTATCTAAGGAGTATTGTGCTTTTGTACGATGTCTCTAGATTAAAAAGTGGGACGGGCACAATGAGAGACCTGGACGCGGGTGGGGTGTTCGAGGGGGCGACGGATGACGTCACAATAAGAAGATGACGCTCGGATAATGTCTCGTGGTGCGGCTGCAGCCGAGAAACACGAAGATGCGCCGTCGATATGAAAAACTTAACCACTCTTCCGTCTTATAAAATATTGAAGTAGACGCGCGCTTTCCAGCTTTATGAAATAAGATGTTGGAATAAACTTTATATTACTTTTGCTTACTAATGTTGCCTTGTTGTAATCAGTACCCTACCTCATTTAACTTTTAGACTTCATGCTGGCATTACAAACGTTTCTAGGAATGAAACACTGAAAAAATGAATTTCCATTCGTATCCCCCCTATTCACATTTTCCCTAAAAAAATGGCTAAATGGCCGAAAGTTCACGGAAAATAAATGTGGTAGTAAAATGAGCGGAAACTAGAAGAGGAAGTATGATTTTTTCAAACGGTGGAAAACCGCTGGCTAACAAAAGTTAATCGCAGAGTAGATGAGCCATTAGGTACCTAATGGTTTATACACGGCCTGATTCATGTGTTCATTGACCGCTATTTCTTTGCACCTTTTGTCTTAACATTTTTTTGCATAGGGTAGGTGCCAAATTATGGGTAGTGTATCGGCTGTAACGTACTTTTGATCATGATGCTTTATTTGTAAATAAACGTTTTTCTCAGATCATTTTTAAATTATTTTATGTTTTTGTTTTGTTTTGTCCAGTGTCCATGTAGTTTAGTATTCTATTGTTTTCTCATTTATCAAATTTCAATCATCACATTTAAAGTACCTACCAAGTAATTAATGTATTATATACAGATTTAAAGCCCACAATTGGAGCTTAATAACTACCTAATACAAGCATTTTAGATAGAATTTAAAAACTTTGAAACACACTCCCTGAACTTCTCCAACTATTGAAGATACCTAATTAAATTATAGTGCCTAAATACTTTTAAACTTACTTAAGTACTTAGTACTTACACTGATGTTTTAATCAAATCATTTAAATAATGAATTAAAAATCATGTAAGAAGCTCCGACTTTCTAGAAGATTTCTAACGAGAATTCTTTTATCAAAATACAAGTTACAATTTCGCTCAAATAAGACGAAATTGTTTCTTTTCAGCAGCGTTATTCTCAGTCAAAATTTGATTCATGCCGGTTTTTACATCGTTGATTCTCATGGGATAATAACTTAACAAAAATCTTAAGAGGAAAGTTGACATATAACGGTGTGTTTTAAGCTAAATCATTGGAGAAAAAACATAATTAGGGCAGGGAATGTTAGTCATCTTAATAATTTGTATTTTTATCTGGCGATACAGCCTATTAGATTGATGTTTTTCGTTGTGAATTAGCATAATAAGCCAAAAAATTAAGCATTCATATTTTGTACACAGTAGCTACGCAAAACACTTTATATGTCAAATCCTGAAACTGTACTAAGTAAAAATAAAGTAATTAACAAAGGAAGCAATAATAAAAAGACAATGAACATTTCCGAATAAAAAGCATGTTTTATTTTTAATTAAGCGTCCAAAAAACCGTTGGAGTGAGTCCGGCCGAAAGGCATTGTTATGAGGATTAGCGAGCGGCCGCGGGTTTGCCCGCGTGAACCTATATTACAATTTTAAAACCTTCAATCTCGATCCGGTATTTACAAGTCACATAAAAATAAAAATATATCAAACATTTACCTGGCTTCCGGCGGAATGGCGGGCGTTTTTATGTTTAACGTACATACAGGGTGTTATTTTCAGTACTGGCGATTTTGATCTTTTTATGAGGTTATTGTTTTGTAAAGAAGACATCACTTTACAGGCATGACGTATTATGTTATTTATTTCACTTAAATCAATATATGAATTGGTTTTATGTCTTTTTATATGAAGTTAACTGAATTAAGTTGGATGATAAACGGTCTTTAAAATTTCCTGTAATATTTAGCACTAAGCACCTTTATTTCACTCGAAAGTAAACACTAGAAACACTTTTTATGATAAAATCGTCGCTTGGTGCTGGAGTTAATTGCGTAATAACTACGTAACACACTGTGAGTCGCTAGTATAGACGTAAAACGCAGAAGTTAAAGTTAAGAAAACGGTAACAACATTGCAAAAGGCCTAAAAGCAATTTCGCGACAGCGCGAGTTCCGCTGAGACTCGTAACGCATGAAATGTGGTAATTTTAACAATATCTGAAAACATTGCGCAGGCAACGGTTAAATTGCGGTTATACGACGCTAACAGCCCCTAAATCCTGACCGAATGGACTCAAATAAAGGTCTCCAAAGTCAGCGCTATTATTACTTTGTTAAAAAGAATAGCCCGCCTCAGACGAAAGAGACATCACGTCTTCTTGTTCTGAATAGTTAAAATAAGCCGTGCCGAGGCCGAAAGTATGTATGCTTCAAAATAATGTTTATTGGCGCACGGCGAGATATTTCATTGTTATGTATAATAATAGTACACACACATTCTTAGACTTTGTTTTTAATGTTTACATACAATATTGTTTGTAAATATTGTGATGTTTTTTTAAGTAGAAATTTGATACTTACTTCAACTTACATATAAATCGATGAAAGATCTTCCAAGTAGATTAAGTCGTAATCTCCCCTAATGAGGCCATTGGGTTAAGGATGCACGAGAGACTAGTGTATTCCCCACTTGAAAATGCCCTAAGACTTCTTCGGGCATCGTCAGAATTAATGCTGCATTATTTCAAGTGAAGAGCGTCGCGAACAACCGGTGTGTCCTCCAGCGCTCCCACTACTCACGCTGAGGCTAAAATGACAAACAAGTTAGTTAACTACACACAATAATATTGTAAGGAAGTTAGCCCCGCTCGCCGCAAAGTCCGCCCGTCCTATTTATAGAGCAGCCGGTGTATTCCACACTTGACTCTCGTTTGGCCTCCACGACGCTGAAGTTTTGCATTGCGTTCTCAAGTTAGCGCAATTTGTGTTGCGCACGTCTGCATATTTTATGGTCCCCGCTTTCCTTTGTTATCTTATTTTACATTTTCCGTTTATCACGGGATATGCAAAATACCTTGTCTTTATTACGAGACATGAAACTTACAAAAATGCGACGGCAGAAGTGTATAAATCTGACCAAAATGTCCGAGGCGGGCTGTATGCGGCAACTTTTTTGCGGAAAACCGCCGAAATGTCAAAACGTACATCAGCATCGAGTGAAAGCCCTCGATTTTTACATGATTTTATTGCGGGAAAACGTGTTAGTGAAGCGTGGAGACAGAGCTTTTAGGAATAATATGTCGTATGCTGTATAGGTGTGCTACCTAAAACAGACACCTCGTCAAAAATTGATGGACGCCTCTGAAAAATGTGAGGGTAGGTTGTCGCAGTCACTCCCGGCTAGTGTGGACAAAGGGTGTTTAAAAGGTACTAATATTCGAATGAAATAAAGAAATCCGGGTATAGCATTTGGCAACAAAAGTTTATTCAAATTTGCTATTACACATCTACCTTTTAACACCTTCAAAAAAAAACAAATACAAAACTTAATAGCTCATAACTCAGTACAGACTAGGTTAGGTTCTAATTTATTTGTCTATATCTATACTATTTCAAAATCTTTATGTTCACAAATTCCTAATTAAATAAAGATAAACCAACAATTTAAGTTTTTAATTTTCTAATAGATTCCAAAATTTATCCTCAAAGGGTTTCCTAAGTTATGCTTAAATTAATAGCTAAATTATCCCACTTTTCACTAAAGTTAAAGTAAATACAAGGAAAACCAACCTTGGATTTCAACGAAGGTTACCATTTCAAATCTTTGTTGCATCAAACTACAAACAACTCTGCAATGTTACCCCAAATTTTCACTGATACCCATCCATCCTCAAAACAGCAGACAAGAAGCAAATCAATCCGTCAGGAAAATCTGACTTCAAAAAGTAAAAACCGACTTCAAAACCAAAATGCACTAAAAAGTCTTAAATAAACTCTTCACCATTGAAAGGAAAGGAATCCGTTTTAGGCAAACAATTTCTTTTTGGAGTCGGTGCTGTGATAGTTGATGCTTGATGGTCAAAGTGATGGCACCGACTCCAAAAAGAAATTGTTTGCCTAAAACGGATTCCTTTCCTTTCAATGGTGAAGAGTTTATTTAAGACTTTTTAGTGCATTTTGGTTTTGAAGTCGGTTTTTACTTTTTTTTAAAGTTTATTTTATTTCTTTATTTTTAGTGATTACATAAGAGGGGGGGGGGGGGGGAGTTGCACCTTATGATTCTATTTTTTACGAAGCTACAAATTACCTATCATAAGTTGTGTCATTATAATTACTGAACTCCTAGGCGTTAAGGAGTTCCACCATCAGCTCAGCCCCACAAAATGTTGACTATCAGACGTAACAACACGTCAACATTAAGATTCTAGTAAAGAAACACTATACGTGCCTTTAAAATTTGAGGGTTTCCCTCGAATACACCAAGATCCCATCATCAGATCCCAAAATGGAAAAAATGGGACCAACTAGAAGGTATACCCAGTAAGTAGGTGAAAACATTTTTCGATTCGGTCGACAAACGACTGAGATATTAGGTAACATACATACAAAAAAAAAATAATGATAAAAAAAAAACATACAGTCGAATTGATAACCTCCTCCTTTTTTGAAGTCGGTTAAAAAAATAATCCAAATGAGGTCTAAGTAAGGTCACTGAAAAGAATTTACAAAATGTTAGTTCAACGCACAAACCAAAGTAAAAGTTAAAAAACACTAACTTTTCTTAATAAATATTTACCTGAAGTTACAACATGATCACCAAATTGTGACTGTTCAACTTACAGACACATATCAAAAGCGAAACCTAGAAATAAAAAAAGTTCTAGTTAAAAACCAATTTTTTTTTTAAGTGAGGGTGGGTATACTTTTCATCACCCTATTCATGAAATCTTTAATAAACCAATTTAATACCTGCAACAGCTGGCTCGCCATATAATTTCTGAATTAATTACTAAACATTTATGCTAATTTTTCTATTTGAGACCTGAAATGATAAAAATTACAACTCTCAATACAATATGCCCAGATGTAGGTAGGCAACATTTTTAACCGACTTCAAAAAAGGAGGAGGTTATCAATTCGTCTGTATGTTTATTTTTTTTATTATTATTTTTTTGTATGTATGTTACCTCATATCTCAGTCGTTTGTCAACCGAATCGAAAAAAAATTTCACCTACTTAGAGGGTGTACCTTCTAGTTGGTCTCATTTTTTTCATTTTGGGATCTGATGATGGAATCTTGGTGTAATCGAGGGAAACCCTCAAATTTTAAAGGCACGTATAGTGTTTCTTTACTAAAATCTTAATGTTGACATGTTGTTACGTCTGATAGTCAACATCTTGTGGGGCTGAGCTGATGGTGGAACTCCTTAACGCTTAGGAGTTCAGTAATTATAATGACGGAACTTATGATAGATAATTTGTAGCTTCTTCAAAAATAGAATCATAAGGTGCAACCCCCCCCCCCCTCTTATGTAATCACTAAAAATGAAGAAATAAAATAAACTTTAAAAAAAGTAAAAACCGACTTCAAAACCAAAATGCACTAAAAAGTCTTAAATAAACTCTTCACCATTGAAAGGAAACGAATCCGTTTTAGGCAAACAATTTCTTTTTGGAGTCGGTGCTGTGATAGTTGATGCTTGATGGTCAAAGTGATGGCACCGACTCCAAAAAGAAATTGTTTGCCTAAAACGGATTCGTTTCCTTTCAATGGTGAAGAGTTTATTTAAGACTTTTTAGTGCATTTTGGTTTTGAAGTCGGTTTTTACTTGTTTTTAAAGTTTATTTTTCTTTACAAGGATTTCCAAAGGAGTTTCCCAAAATACTTACCATTTTCCAGTCATTTATATCAAATCATTTTCGAAATTAATTTATCCAAATTGACATGTTGGCGGCGTCTGAAACGATAAAAAGAACCATGTGCTCAGACTCTAAGAAATGTCTCGCAACAAACAAAAATTCAACGCAAACCTTTCTGCAGATACTTACCAGGGATAACTATCAATTATACAAAATAATTGGGGCGTGCCCCGTTATTAAATTTTTCATTACATTACATTTTTAACACACGTTCCACTCCGACGCACGACCAACAGTGGCGGAACCGGAAAAAACAGTAGCTGTTACACTTGACAAATGTCAGTGTCAGCATCCATTATATTATATCTATGCCAAAATATGGACTGGAGTCCTACATCCATTTAGCATTTCGTTTCACGCGAACTTAGACAAAAATATACAACGTTACAAGGTATCGGGATATTCTGAGCGTGGGTGGATTTATCTAAGGTGAAGACGCGGCACGTTTGGCGCGAGTTTGTGGACTAAAGCTGGCGTCGCGCCCGTGAGTTCGTGACCACTGCATCTACAAATATCCGGCCATTCGCGGAATCGAATAAACAGTAAAAAGTTTATGTGACATATTTGAGACTTAACTCTTGCTTTGGATGCAGACTATGGCAGATATTATTTTAGTAGTGTATTTTTGAATGAACTCATAAAGTGGATTTATTGTTTTAAAACACAATAATTGTCAACAACGTACTTGTAGAGTTCTAGCTTAGCGGTAAAATTTGACTATGCACTATTATCACTTTTAGCAAAATAAATATGACGTGACAAAAATAGCCCTAAACTGCATTTTCCATTTTATATAAAGATTTTCACTTTACATAAATGTTTTCAGAAGTTGAAAAGTGTTTATCTAGAGAAATGTTCAAAGATCTGGCAAAGTATAAATGATATCTAGTTTTTTTGCCGCATGACACGAGGCTTGGCACCGAGGGCAGCTGTATGGTTGGCTGAGCGCCCGCTCTCTTACAGCACCGATACATAAACCTGTAAGCTCCTTGTACAAAACAATCGCTCGAATTGTATCATATATATAGATATCGTTGATTTTTTTATCTGCTAGCTTTGAAATATTTAATTTTTAGCAACCTATGTCTCAGCCCTTAATGCTTAAGACATAGGTAATAATTATGTGATATTGGATTTCACCTTGCATAAATTGATAATTTCATTACATAATAATTATGTGATATTCGTTTTAACCTTGCATAAATTGGTTATTACGTTTTTTAAATCCAGCAATTTATTATGCTCTTAAGTGTAAGAAAAAGAGGCAAAAACACAATGCACGTCATGCGATAACACACATCATAATGGTAATTGGGCTTTGTTTTTATATGTGTGAATGATTAGGCCGCGGGCATGAAATGGTACTCCTTTGGCAAGTCAGCCTTAAAAGCGCTTTCACATTAAGACGACTTTAGCAGCGCGACTTACGCGCGACAGTCGCGCTAACACTTGTTTTTTTTACTTTACGTGGCAGCGCGCAGCGGCGCGTAAGTCGCGCGGGTCCGTCCCACTATACCCTTTACGCATTGCAGTGGTATTACTATCCCCGTATTAGCACTGAAATGGGTAATGGGTGTAGTGGGACCGACCTAGTCGCGCAACCATCGCGTTGCTAATGTAAAGGCATCCGCTGCTACCGCGCTGCTGACGCTTTAATATGAAAAACACTAACACTAAATTATATCCGACCAGTTGGTAAAATAGTTTATTATAGACTTCACATCGTGCCTAAAGTAAATCATCTTAGTGCATGCGGTTCGTGCGATTCAGGCATGTCCCGCGGGCTTGCACTGGGCGGATACGCTCTGATTTATACGCCGATATCCGCTGCGCCGAAACTGCCGATGCAACTATAACACACCTAGGTACTTATTCCACTTGTATCATAACTAACAAATGAGACACTAACTACATTCGTGGTAGACTAGTAACGCTTGGCATTTTACGTAGTGCATTTGGAGCTATCTCCGTTCTAAAGTAATGTAAGATATAGTCGTGCGTCATCTATTAATATTTGCCATTGATTATTAGTACATTTAGGTTAGGAAACAAGCTGACGATTGGTAGATACGGCATTATTATGAGTATAACCAATAAATAACTTACTACGGTACGTAATAGTTATGAACGGGTAGTAGCTGTAGCACAATCAAACTTCTCCGATGTACCTCTAGTAGCAGCTATTTTCATTGGTTCACAAAGCTGGCACTGGCTCTGGCTGACTTTAAGGCTAATTTACTAGAATATGGTATAAAAGGTACGGAACCTATTTTTAACATTGTTTTAAAGTCCGTTTTCCTTTGTTTGCCACGTATTGTAAAAAAAATTGACATGCCTTTTTAACGAAATGTTTCATTGCAAAATAAGATAAACACAAAGGTTAAAAGTCCCAACTGACGTTATCAATCGCTGAACACATATTTTTATAAATACAATAGTTGTTTTTGATTCATTTTTTTCTTAGTTTTATATTGTTTGTAATATTTGCAAAGATAAGAAAAACGGAATTTACATTTCATGTACTTTCAAATTTTTACTCACATAATGCAATTCTGTCATTAAAACGTTAATTTAATATCTAGGACACATAGAGCACGTTGCAAACTTTCTAGAACTTTCAACTTGTTCGAATTTTAAAACCCAAATGAAGGAATGGGTTCTTTGAAACAGCACGTCCTATATTATGTGGCGGGCACCTAATCACTTGTGTTCGCAATTAAGAAGATTCACTTTGCGAGTGGCGAGCGAGTGCCGATAAGTGCCTTCCTCGGACCGCGGTCATTTATATGTTTTAATTAAATTCCCACTAGACGCTTTGAGAGACTTTTTCCGTAAGGCGCTTTATGTTACGCGCTACATTCCTTTGAGTTTGAAAAATAAAGCTTAGACATTAATACTTAGTGTTAGTAATTAGCTAAAATTACGAACAGATTTAGTGGCTCTAACGAAAAAAAAGGTTTAAGTATTAAACAGAGGTAGGAGGAAATAAACAAGTATTAACAAAAGAGAAAGTAGTTACATAATATCTGTTTATTAGTAAGAAATTAAGCACTTGTTAAGTGTTTTTGTACAATCTTTTTTTCCATTTTGAAAAACTCTCGAAAACCGTTGTTACTTCTAACTTTTAATAAAGGCAAAAATAAATTTCATGACATACATAACATAATATCGTAACATAAATGACAAAATCTACACCCCAGAACCCTCCATGACTAATCTTACAAGGAAATAAAAATACGAGTTACCCTTGGTCGTAATCACGTATGAAATGTGGCAATTTTCGTTAAATTTTGATAATATTTCCGGCACAAGCAAAAAGCGCTTCTAAGGAGTGAAAGCTCAGCTTTGACACTAACGGCCCTCTAAATTCCCCCTGAATAGATTAAAAACACCTTTTAATAAAAGAAGTTTTATTAGCTATGAACATCGAACATTCTTTTGCTAGATGAGAATTTTTGGATAACGAAATTTTTTGGGAGGAACTGAGATAAGATCATTGAAATCATAAAAAGCTTACAATAGCACATTATAATAGCCTTTTCAAGCATGATTATCACTTAATCATGTGTCTCATAGATATAAATGTAATTATACAGCGTAGGGCCTATGGTAGGAGCAAAAAAATAATCAATGATTCTACAGAGTATACGTAGTAACCTTGACCTTCTAGCAATGCTCTAAAACGTTTTAACTCGGATATATTGTAATCCAAAATAATAACCTTAATCAATGTACCTATATCATGTAACCGCGTGTGGGGTGCTTGAATAATAAACACGTAGTATAAATCTTTAGATTTATTCCAACAGTATAGCACAAAGGTAAAGAACAAAGTCAGAGAAAGTACAAATAGAGCCCTGTTCTGGGCATGCAGCCCGCTTTTTTACAAATCAAAACCCTGAGCAACTGTAGAAAACAATGGGGACGACATCCGTTTCCATATCTGAACATTTACTATAATACTTATTTGTAGGGATAAACAATCTGCTAAATAAATATATAAAATAATCAATTATTTAGTTATGTATCATGCTGAATTAAGCAAGCCTTTAAGATTATTATTTTAATAGTTACAATATTTAAAATAAATCTAACCTCCACTAACCAATCAGAGTCAACTTCCTTATGGCGCCAAAATGAACATTTGTTATACGGCAAACATAAAAATCCAATGAATGTCCCAATAATCTTTAAATAATCAATTTACAATTAATAAAATATTATTATAAGATAATCTAAATATTAATCCAAATATTCTTATCATAGCCGAGTTACATGTAACATGGTGGATACCTAATTCCGGCAATTCCATAACACACGTTAAATGTTAAACCTAGATAGGTGTATAAATTATGATGTATTGAACATATGACGAAAAGAATGTGTAATTAAGTGAATACAGTGCGGTTACATAAGTCACACACAGTGAGTATGTGGTTTAGTGCATAAGTCTACTATTACAGAACTAAGTAAATATGTGGGGCAGACTAGGATCGGGAATCATCGTGTAACAATCAACATCGCTAACTCGTTGTAGTAAATGAAAATGTCAAGTTCTAAGTTTGGACACACTTTTTTGCGATACATTGCTGGTTCCATTTATTTTGTTAGGAAATAACAATTTTTTTTTTTTTTTTTTATTAAATTAAAACCTTGAAGGGTTACTGAAAGGGGTAGGCCATTTGAAATTTTTGCTCCTTTTACAGACCACTTCCTGTGTACGGTAAACTAAGGTAAGAGTCATACATTCCCTACATTACACACTGTGACTTTTAGCATCGCGACTCACGCAATGTACAGATTTAATTTGGCACATGCGACTGCATTCGCAGTCAGTCGCGGTGCAGAAGCTGGATATTGACAAATTATGTACTGTATATTGGCAACTGCATCGATCCTAACGCGCGTTAGCATCGCGACTGCATCGATGCTATGTAAATCGATGTCATTTTACGTCTGCAATGTGTGTATCGCTGTTAAAAATCTCAGTGTGCAAAGGGCCTTAGTTATAAGGTGAGATTAGTTACGATGTGATTGTTATTTATCGGCGGTGAATTGGCAGGTCACGATTAATTAACCTGGGTTTTATGTGTTATGGATACTGTTATCACGGCTTTTACGAGTATGGTTGATTGCGATTTATCTATTATTCAACCAATTACCGGCCGTAAGTCACGCCAGTAGGTACTTACGAGTGGAAATGTCTGTTTTATTTCTTCATTTACATATGTTGCTTTTATTTAATTAAAATTAAGTTGCACGAATGGTCGCCTATTACAAATACGTACTTGTACCCACCAACCACCTATTATTATTTTCTATCGTCAATAAAAAGAGTGACGATTCTGTCATAGTCGGGGGCGGCGATTCTCACAGCAATCGTACTTTTTTCGTGTGGTTCTTTGATTGCGAGTTAAATCTTTTAAAAATATAAAAAAAAAGGTCAATAGCTAACCGTAATAAAACTATAGCACAAACAAAAATGAAATGCATACAATCGTGACCCTGAGTAATCAAAAACTATTTTTTCTTCGACAAATAATAATCGATCGGTGAATATATTTTTTGTATATGAACTGCACGAGAATGCTGCCCCCTGATACGTTACATATTTTTTGGTACTTTTTGGCCGGTAAAAACTACTCACTTTAAAGCGGGCTTCAAAGAAGACTGCAGTACGACGTATCACAACTCCAATTAAGAGAGTGTAAGCCAACAAAAGGCCCTAAGTAGCACGTACATTTTACACAGCACAAGCTTTCAAAAATCGTGGCCGGGCCGCTGGGCCGAAAGTAAAATATCACCTACATTCCCAGTTTTGTCTGTTTTCACCGAAGTAGGATTTTCCTACGACAAGTTTTAAAATAAATGCCAGTGTTTTGCAGAGCTATGGGACGGAATTCATGATATTTTATGCCAGTATTTGCACTATTAGCATGCAGGCAATAAAACATTTTTATGTGTTTTTAATTTCTTTATCTCTGACATCTCAAAAAATGTGCAATGCCAAATTTTTTTTGAAAATTCGGTTGGATGGTTTATTGTTTTAAATCGATTTTATTTCGTTGAATTAATTTTTTATTTGGATTCCGTTTATTGTTTCCTCAAACAATATGGTCTTCGATACTTGAAAGTATTCTATCTCTTTCACGATAGTTGAAAACCGCGTTGTAATTTAAGTGTAAATTAGTGTCGTGGCATGCTTACCATCTGCTGTCACTTTATATACTGAGCGGGGACTTTTTGGCACACCTGGGCGCTTTGTGTTTGTTTTTTGTTTTTTTATTAATTTAATTTTAGTTGTTTTTATTATTTTTTTAATTTATATAATGTAATTTGAATGTAATGTGTGTCAAATAAATAAAAATTCAATTAAAAAAAAACAATTCAATTCAACTGAAGTGGCGCCAACTAGTAGTTTCTGGAGAGAGAAAACCATTTTTCTTTAGTTAAATGCTTCTTTTCTTCATCTATACTCATTAATCGTGGCACATAATCACAACGATTCCTAAGGCGTCGCTGCGACTCTAAACTACCCTCAATTCAGCTATAGGTTTAAGACCATAGAGAAAAACTTTAAATATGGCTGTTCTCTTAGACAATTTTTATAATAATTAGTCCTTTGTTAACATTCGTAACTAATGTACAATCAAGAGTTATTTATATCTTTACCTATTGTAAAAGGCTGGCATTGATCGGTTTTGAAGGTTTGACACCTAAAAAATATTTATCGAATCTGTACTATAATATTCTTTTATCTTCTATACTATATTAAGTTTGTTTGATTAAACGTGCTTATTTTAGGAACTACTGGACCGATTTGAAAAGTTATTTTTGTGTTGTATAGATTATTTATCGAGGCAGGCTATAAAAAATACTATACGACTTATAATGAGGCAACAATTAAATAAATTGTAAAAACGGGGAGAAAATATTTCTTTTGAGAGCTTCCGCTGCGAACGCCGCAGGGAACCGCTAGTTACTGTTATATCTTGGCGAGTTTAAGACCATAGACAAATTTACACATTACTTATTACGTCTACGTAGCAAGCAGTCTATTTAAATAATGCACTATTGTGCAGTATCCATGCTTCCAGAAACAATAACTTAGTTTTTTTTTACCACCCGCAAAAATAGGAGAAGCAGTTTATAACACGTGTAACTCCTTGCCTAACCTATTCTATACCTAACCTATACTATGTATTACTAGTCATATACGCGGACAGCTAGTATATGACCCATGCAGGTGACGGGCCATAACTAGATATGGCGGCACTTGACCTATGTGCTGATCTGCGGCGGTTCCGCCCACGGCCCGTTACCGAATTTACGATGCCTCGCTGCATACGAGCCTCCGGCTATATTGGTAACGCTCAGATATACAGGGTGACAGCAACCTGCATACTAAAAAATGTTTGCATTTATGGCAATGCTAAGTACGTACGCAAAATTTAGATCTTTTTGCGAAAAAAGTGACATTCATTCGTATAACACAATAAAAACAAACATCTCATTCCAAACTTCAGGTTAGCCAAAACAATTGATTCATTCGTGGGAAATTGTGTCAAATTTTTAAAAAATATATCTAATAGGTAATGTTATCCAACTACCTAATAATAAATGTTAGTTACATGTCAAAACTACCCCTAATGTCGAAGGGGTATTATAAAATTCAAGACTATCTTAATGACGACAATGTATGGACAGTCCAGCCTGTACCAAACTTATGTACCTACCTGTTTATTTTGACTTGTATGATTTTTGTGGCAGCTAGTGGTGACTGAGTTTGTTCCGGCGTTTCTTCTCAGCACTTGCCAAATTGTCTGTGTCTTGCCTCGAAGCGCTAGTAGGTCCCAAAAGATAGGGGGGCATGTTCTGGCCCCATAATTGATTGATATTAAATTGACTAAATTATTTTTGATTTAGACTTTGACTTTAAGGATGTTGCGGCTTCGTTTTTTGAGCAAACAACTGGACCCCAATTTTTATTTTTTCACTTTACGCAAGGTATTAACATTAAGACCCCTTACACACTGCGACTATTAGTATCGATGCAGTCGCGCGTTTTGAAAAGGGTGACAGCATCGCAACTTACGCAATGAATAAATTTAATTTGGCATCGGTGCAGTACATAATTTGTCAATGTACAGCTTTTGCATCGCGACTGCATCGATGCTAAAAGAAGCACAAATGTGTTAAGGTTGAAATTTTGCGACTGCATCGATGCTGATGCATGACATAACGCGCGTTAGTATCGATGCA
Organism: Pyrausta purpuralis; assembly: GCA_963924145.1. Classification (NCBI taxonomy): domain Eukaryota; kingdom Metazoa; phylum Arthropoda; class Insecta; order Lepidoptera; family Crambidae; genus Pyrausta; species Pyrausta purpuralis. The sequence continues at coordinate 14,404,277 of OZ001654.1, forward strand.
GTCGCCAAACAGATGCTAGACATTGACAAATTATGTACTGTTTATAGTCGCGTTTCTGCATCGAAACTAAAGCCTGATAGCATCGATGCCACATTAAATCTGTTCATTTCTTGAGGCGCGATGCTGTCGCAGTATTCGAAACGCGCGCCTGCATCGATTTTAAAGGCCGCAGTGTGTAAGGGGCCTAACATGTACCAACTACATAGATTTAGATCGCTAGCATTAATTTAACATTTATGTTCTAATCTAAAATGTAACGAGGTTTCCCAGACACCCTCTGTTAGCTTCACTTACAACACACTCACACTCACAGCAAGTAACTTAGTCGTCTATCGTACGAAACTATCTGTTTATCTGGTGTATATCTCTTGCCACTAGCTACAGCTACTAGCTCTAAGACGAACCGAAATCGCTTGGGTTGACTAAATCTAAGCCAGTCGACCAAAATACTAAGGATCAGGAGCTCTATTTTTAAATCACTGGCCAGCGGGCGAAGTCTGAAGCATAAGTTTTGACATTTCACATCGACAATTTCAATTTTATGATTTTCTGATTCATCAAATATCATTTTAACTTACGAAGCAATATCTTTACTAGATCCTAAAAAATATTTGTAGTTTTTTAAGCTTCATTCAAAAATTCTTCTCAATCAATAAATACACGAAAACAGCAATTTTGTCTCAGCATTTTGCGAGCGCCACCTGGTGGTTTTACACGGTGATGAGATTATGTCGACACTTCCGACACTGGATATGGCGTGTGATCTTCGCGCATGAGCAAACGAAATAAAAAGCGAAAACCAAGCAAAAAATATTCGTAAATACTTACAAAATTAGGTTATATTTTTATTAATCAATCCCGAATAGAATAAGGTTTAATTATACATTTCGAATAACAGTTGTTATTCTTTCGAAAACCGGACATTAATCAGTGAATAGCACACGCTATTTTACGCAAGTGATTCAAAAATAGGGTTCCTTCTCTCTCTCTTTCTCTTGATCTTTTTAATACCATCCCCCATGGCCACCCTGGAAGTCCTCAAATTTATGCCTCGGAGGTCAAAGTGGTAAGAGGGAAGATCAAATCTCGGCCTTCTCTCGAACTCCCAAACCATTATATTATTATTATTATTATTATTCAATATTGGACACCAATCACATACATGCTCTGATCCCAAATCCCAAAGTAAGTAGCCAATGCACTTGTGTTATGGAAATCAGACACAACGGTGATACCACAACACCCAGACCCGAGACAATATAGAAAAGGTCGTTTTCTACATTGACCCGACCGGGAATCGAACCCGGAACCTCACGAGATGGCGACGCTTGAAACCAGCTTGCTAGCCACTCGACCACGTAGGTCGTCAAAACTTTATACTCCTTTAATGTAATATTTCAAAAACAACAATGCATTGTATATACAAATAAACAAAAAAAAACTTCACTACATATGGCGCTACTTACTTTAAAAGCATACAAAATTATTGGAATTTGAAATCTCTATGTAACGTTAAAGGTAGGTACCACGTGCAAAATTATCGGTGAATATTTGATTAAAATAAGTGTGCCGAACTTTTCCAAATTTATCATGACTGTCTCGCCAACACAAATTTAGTGAAACTTTTCTCAATTAATTTCACTCAGTGAGAGTTAACTAATAGGAAAAGTTGGGACAGAACGAACGTTATTTTAATCTTCGAAATGAGGTTCACCTTTGGCTTATTAGGGTACCGAGGCTTCGAAAATTAATTGTAAATATTGCCGTAATGTTGATCAAACATAAATTAATAACTTTTGGATTACGGAGGTCAGATTAAACACCAAAATCTAATGATACTGGATTCACAAATTGGCGTGAATCGGGAGATGAATATGTAAAGTTAATAAATTTGTTTAACTCATTTTTTTTAGGTAACGATTTCTATGTATTTAGATTTTATAGGTGAGATAGTTTTTTTTTTACGTGAAGATATTTTACTTGTTTTTTTAGGCAATCGAATTACCACACCTAAAAAGTTGGATTGCCGCGAGAATCGGCCTTCTGATTTTCGCCATTCGTTTTCCATGAGATCCATGTTTCACTATAATTTTTAGCTCTTATTTCACGCAACAAGGTTACTTCCGCATAAACAAGATATTCTTGAACATAAGGTGATATAATTGATTTACTCTCGGATAACTAACGATTTATTCTAAGGTTAAAATTTATTCTTGTTTGGTAAGAAAGAGACTAGCTTCTGTATAGTGAAGCTCTCACCAAACAAAACTTTTGTAATTATAAAAATACGAGATAACACATCATTGGATGTGTACTCGCCACAGTCAGATTGCAGACTGGAAAGAGTTAATAAAAATAAAATAAAAATATTCTTGTTTGGTCGAACCCGGAACCAGCGGGCGAAGTCTGAAGCATCATTTTTGACATTTCGCGTCGACAATTAAAATTTTATGATTTTCTAATTTATCAAATATCATTTTAACATACGTCGTTACATCTTTAATAAATCTTAAGAAATATTTGTAGTTTCTTAAGCATCATTGAAAAATTCTTCTCAATCAATAAGTACACGAAAACACCAATTTTGTCTCAGCATTTTTCGAGCGCCACCTGGTGGTTTTACACGGAACTATGTCGAGACTTCCGACACTGGCCGAATTTACACGTCAGTTACGATTTATCCGAATGAGGTTGGTTTTGACCAAACATAAGGATAAAGCGCGTAGCTAAACGAAAGATAATTTTGCACCTAGACTTTATACTCAAAAAACTCAAAGTCGTTTTACGACGTAAAATGTAATAGTAATGATTAAACTCGCATAACAGCACGAATTATTGAACTGTATTATTATTCAGCATATTAATGGTGCACCAAAGCAATATGGTTTGAAACTAAAAGTACTGTCAACTAAACATGTCGTATGATACCGAAGAAAAGTTTGAATTTGACAAAACATTCTGACATAATGATATAAATCATATTATGGCAAGTGGACGTCGTTGCGTTATACCCACTTGAATTAGTTCAACACGTTGGGTATATCAGTTACTTCCGTATTAACTCAATATTCTAGAACAGTAGTTAGTAAAATGAAAAATTTATATAGGTACTCTCGTATAACTCACGATTTATTCTAAGGTTAACATTCATTCTCGTTTGGTCGTATCCACCCTGAATATGTATAAAACGACCGATCTTAAAATTACATTTATATTTAAACGATTGCTGACAAATAGGTGACGTTTTCAAACGAGGCGTATTGTCTTTTATCGTCGAATATTCCTTATCTGACGATGGAAAAAACAGGCCTTAGTCTCACAAAAATGTAAAACAAGTTATAGTTATAATAGATTGTAAAATATCTCGTAAAAACATAACATTCTAATGTAGGAAATCATTTTAATTTAATATATGGGTGAATATCAACATAAGCAATTTCTTGTAAGATTTGGTGGCACATTTTTTTTCTTAGTTTTTCTAAGTTTTTTTTGTTTTATATTAGATCTTGTTTCAATATATACCTGTTTTCAGATTTGGGCTAAAATCACACGTGTAGTTTTTGAAATATTGAGCCTTGAAGTTTTGAGTTGCCACCAAAACTGAAAATAAACCACCAAAGCTTAAAATTTCAAAAGTTACGACACCAAAACTTAATCTTGCCCACCAAAACTTAATTCTCCTAACTATTGGTACTGTGATAGTACCAATAGTTAGAAGAATTAAGTTCTAGTGCTATTATGTAAGGCAAATCTTTAGTCCAAAGAGCTTGGTCTACTTTCATGGTGCCAGGAAAGGGTTTTAAATCCTTGGGTATAAGCCATTCTTTTTCGGTGATCTCGTTATCTTCAACCCGTTCAATCTTGACAGCCTTAACTGAAGATCGTAGATGTTCTATCAGAGAATCGATGGTGATTATATAATTTCCGTATGCAACAAACTGGTCAGCAGTTCTCTTCAGCACCCCTCTAATCTCATCTGGAGCACCTTTCCCATGTCCGCATTCACAATAATGCCAAACAATGTTGGTAAAGTTCGGGCAGTAGCACGTTAACTGAGTTATTATATAAAAAATGATTTTGTTCGCTGAAGGGGAATCATAAACTATATGTGACATGGTTTTAGCAGTTTCTTCTGGACTTCAGATCAGGTTGTCTAATACAAAACGGTCACATTCTACAGAATGAAGTGTAGCTTACTAGTACATTACCTGGTGATATACCTAGTCTTGCCATAAATATTGTCACAAAGAAAAAAAAAATTACGCAAATAATATTTATTACTCTTACAGTATCTAAAACATTTTAAAATACAAAAAGCTTATTAATTTGATGTTGTTTCCATTGGCTGCAATATAGTCCTTTAAACGTTGAGGCAAGTAATCAATAGAAGTACGAACTCTTTCCATGGGAAAATTCTTCACTGCCAATTGTATGAATTGTTTTAGGGACTCCAAATTATCAAGGCGTTTGGAGCAAGCCGTACTCTCTAAAACTGATCATAAATTATAATCCAGCAGATTTTGATCGGGACTAGACGATGGCCAGTATTCAGCTCTGATAAAGTCCGAAACGTTCGCTTCTAACCAAGACTGCGTGGACCGAGCTTTATGACCCAGCGCCAAGTCTTGTTGTAAATACCATGCTTAGTTATTGAAGATGGTGTTGTTAAGGGGCTTAACTACCTTTACAAGAATGGTATCTTGATACACTTGTGTCGATGTTTTGATACCTTTTTCACAAAAATATGGCTCAATCACTCCTTCATAGCTAACACCCCACCAAACCATCACTGAAGTCGGGTAATGCCCACGTGACACTCTGCCGACTAATTGGGAAGCTTCCTTAGAAGTTTGAGCATAAATACGGTATTTTTTTTTTGTTAAAATGTTGCTAAATTGTAAAGATTTTCTCATACGTAAACATTTTTTTTCTGTGACCTCCCTTTGCGTACCGCTTCAGTAGTTTTTTTCGATTTTACCACCCTATTCTTTATTAAATTATCAGTTGAAAAATGACCAGAGCATCTCTTATAGGCTGTGAATCCTAAGTGTTTAAAATACGCGACATGGTTCTGGGTGCTATCTTTATCTCCCGAGATAAAATCTTTTGCTTTCGGACAGGATTTCTGCGAATTCTTTCCCTTATTGCTTTGACCACCTTTTTCGTACGAATACTACGTGGACGGCCAGATCTTTTTCTGTCACAAACAGAGAAGGTCTTATTGTACCTATTGATAGCCTGATACACAAACATTTGACTAATACCAAGCGTATGGAAAGTTTTAAAAATTGCATTTGGCTCCATACCGACTTTATGTTATGTAAGCCTTAGCGTAAAAGTCCTTTTGTCTTCTCAATTCTAATATTCTTTGCTGCAGCTGATTTTTTTTCTTTAATTTGCTTGTACTGGTAACTTCTTAATTTTCGTGTATACATTTTTTTGGGAATCATGCCTGAAGAAATGGAAGACCCTGAAGATGGGCTATTACAACCACATGAAAAATGTACACTATGGATACTGCTAATGCATGAGGATTTAGAAGGTGACTGAACTATTGTATGAGTGGGATTGCTAGTGAGTATGTTTTTTGTCTATACTGGATCAGGTTGGATAATATTCAAAGTATTGACATCATTAGAATCAATCGGGATTGAATGGTTGTCAGCGTTATTTACATCTTCACGCTCAGGAGTCCATAGGGTAGAACTATGCACCAGATTACTATTACTATGCAAATTAGCAACATCAGACTTACTTTTTTCTTCTTATCGTAGTATTGTTTGTTCCTTATCTTTCTTTCTCGTTGTACTTTCCTTCCCTGTCGTGGGAGGAGCTCGTTAATAAGTAGTTTTTTTCTTTTCTTGTGAGCTCTCTCTTTCTTTTCTTTTCAATATTTCAGCTTTCACGGGGTCACTTCTTATTCTCTCCTTTCTTTTTTTTCAGAATTATTCTTTTTCTTGAGCTTCTCCTGCCTGGTTTAACTAAGTCAGTCAACACAAGTATAGGTAGTAAGAATTTCCACTTAGATGTCAATTTCTCTATCATATAATGCTTTTAAATTAAATAAAAAAGGATTAATATTAAATTTAAAAATTTATCGTAGCTTTTTCAATACCATGTTTGCTGAAAAGTCATATTCTTATTTACACATATATCCATAGTACAAAGGTAGCTAATAGCAGTTAAGTTACAAATTAAATGGCAAGTTAATTAAGTTTGTGATAATATTTTCAGTTACGGATGTAATGAATAGATTATAGAAAACATGATTAGTTAATTATGTAGTTTATTTAATAACCCAAATGACTGGGAAAGAATAACTAAAATAAATGAAGATTTCTTTTATAGAAAATGAAAAATATTACTAATAGTCTCTTATCTTTTTTCAGCCGTAGCAAAACTGAACTATTGTAGGTATCAATAAATAGTGAAGGTACTATTGTAGCATTTGGTATATAAGAGAATGCTTACAACGAGCACAAAGTGTCCAGATTAAGATTTGGTGGCAATTTTTAAGATTTGGTGGCCCATTTTTTGCCACCTAAGCCACCAAAACGTAACCACCAAATCTTAAAAATCATTTTGAAAAATCCCTAAAATTATATGAGCAAGATTATTTATCTAAAATTAAGGCATTGTTAACTACAAACTAAAGCACTATTATCAATGAATAGTTATGGTACACAAATTTTATAGCACGGTCAGAAATCGAGCCACCTCACCTTAAGAACTGTTGAACAAAACGCCACCAGACAGTTTACTTACTTTTTGGCGGGAAAACGAAGTGGACTGACACACCTCCGTCGCTGGCGATAGCTCGTGCGTCACTCATAGGTATGGGGCATAGCAGGTCATGCGTCTCGTGAGACATAGGAATGAGTTGCAACATGTTGAATTTTTGCCACCAAATCTTACGACCGTGCGCGGACAAATTTTGATCAAGCTTCAAGTGAATCTCAAGAGCTAAAAAGATATGTAACACTTACATAGAGAAGCTGTAAGTATTTGATTAATTAATGCGAATCCTGTCTTCCGTAATATACTTAGAACAAAGTAAATGTAAAAGATTTTCCGTCATGAAGTAGGTTGAGGACACGCCACCAGATACTTAAAACGGTCCTATTCTTATTTTTATTAAAAAATACAATGATTTTTAGCGTAATACAAGCATTGCGCATAATGTCTTTCTAGTTGTACAACAGGGGGTAAAAAAATCGTCAGAAAATATGAATATTACACAGCGATTCTCACCCTGGACAGTCAAAAAATGCGTTTGGGATATTCACCCATATAGAGATTGGTAGACTCGTTTAAAATGACCACACATAATGAAATAGCGGAAGCAAAATCCAGAACACCCAGTAATTAATTTCTAGAGATGCACCTGCAGGCTGCAGTGTTTCGAAATCCATTTATCGATATGCCGTGTGGGGAGACCGTTTTGTGTACAGACTCCCTCGTGTGATATGTCGGATGCGAGCCGATTTCGTCATTGGAATATTCAGTGGTGACTTTCATATCGGATGAGCAGTTTGCCTAAGTTTGCCCAGACTTAGTCGGATTAAAGAGGCTTATACGAAATGGAATGGATGGAATAGCAATTTTGGCAATGACAAACGTTCTATATTATTGGAAATGTTTTCAGTTAGATACTTGGTCGGTTGAAGCGATGATTTAATATAATAAATTGTATTTGTCCACAATAGTATATTGTAGTAGGTACACTGTAAGCGTCGTCGGTACACAATACAATCGAATTAAACTAAAAATAATATTTCCTTATCAATATATGTACCAAGCACTCAATTTTGTACCTACATTATGACGCCGCGCGCGCCAGCCAGTTTTGTGTATAGGGACGACATCCTTTGCTTTTTATTTTTCATTTTAATTAAGTACTCATTTTATTGAGAAAATGTAATTAAAAAAATTGTGCATGTCTCAAACATCCACCTATTGTAAAGATTTGGGACCCAGCAGTAAAAAAAAGTATCTATCCGAACCCCTTTATTAATTAACTTTCTTTTGTTTTCAGATTTTTTCCTACGCTTACACATAATAACCTAGTTAGATGCCAAATTTCAACTGCCTAGGTCATTTGGAAGTAGGTTATGTTTTCATCAGTGGAATATTGGCGACTTTTGCACCTTAATATCTTATTGATCGTTTTAGCTAGGCTAATGAAATTTAGGAATTTGCTTGTCCTTACAAAAATAAATAACCGGACGTAACTCGATGTGTTTCTGTTAAATAGGTTTTTAGGGAGTTATAATGGGTTAAAAGTCGCTTGAACTAGTTCATGTAAACACGGCGCTGGGTCACCAGTTTTGTTGCATGGCTTAACACGCCAGTATAGACATTCAAATGGAACAGTAGTTAAAACTTGATACGGCCAAAATTCATCATGTGTTAATTAATCATATAGTGTTCAATAGCAATCAATCCCAAAAGTCAATATTGTAAGTAAAACAAACATTTATATTGAGTTGAAACTCAGTAAGCGATTAAAACGGATAGTCGACTCGGAATTATTCTCTTATAACTGTTGGTGTTTTGAAAAACTTATTTTTGAAGCTTGATGCAACAATAATTTAACTGCCTTCGAAAATCTGACTTTAAAGCTTAAAATAAGGCATTCAAATCTACGGGAACGATTTTGATGAACCTACACTGCACTCTTAGTTGAACTATAGCAGATTTAACTACTAAACTACTTAAAATAATTATCTCGCGCTTAGACAAACACACAAACCTTTACTATAACGCAACCATGTCGGTCCGAGTACAGGAGTAGAACACGAGGGCGATTCCACTGCGGAGAGGTTTGAGACAGGGAGGTATTATATCTCCGAAACTGTTCAAAGCGGCATTGAAAGACGCCTTCAAATTCTGGAAAGGGAATTAGCATCAATGTAAGTGGCGAATACAACACACGAATAAGGAATAAAGAAGCTCAAAATCATACAACGAGCGATGGAGAGGGCTGAGTGTTTCTCTACGGGATCGAATCAGAAATGAGGCGATACGTAGAAGAACTAAGGTATCGGACCTAACGGACGTAGCTTTAAAAATCAGTAAGCGTAAGGGGCAATAAACAGAGCACTAACGCGAAGAACTAATTGCCGTTGGGGCAGGAAAGTTCTAGATTTATGACCCTTTGACCAAAGACGCAGCGTAGAACGTCTACCGACAAGATGGACAGAAAACCTTGTAAAGATCGCAGGATCAAGCTGGATGCAGACCGCTAGTGATCGGTCGCTGTGGAAAGCAGTAGGGAGGGCCTATGTTCAGCAGTGGACGTCTTTTAGCTGATAATGATGATGATGATGATGAAACATACATACACTTTCAAATTTTACGCACATGTTTGGAGGCTTTTATAGATCAACATACTCAAAAAATATTATTTTTTACATACGTGTCAAATCGAATACTTCCTTCTTTGAAGTCGGTAAATACAGGTGGAGCGTTTTACGGACGAGTTAGCCGAAACTCCGTTCTTCGCTTTCATGAGGTAGTGAAATAAAATTGAGAGGTAAATAAGACAGATTTGTGTATATTCAAAAAGATTTGTGCTGATTCTTACTTGCGCGTAGGATTAGAAGTACAGAGACCAACTTTTTTTAGCGTACAGGTTAGAATTTCTGGTACCCATCATGAGCCGCCAGGCGCAGGCGCCTGAAAATTGGACTTGCAGCATATAACAGCCCGGTTATGTATGGTCAAACAAGGGCCAAGCCATTATTGCCGATTTAAAAAAAGGAAATAATCAATTCGACCTAAATGTTGGAGAGTCGGTGCAAAATGTCAAATTAAATTAGAAAAAATCGTTATTTAAGACAGCGAATTACAGTTAAATACAATAAAATGCTTCCGTATGGTGGACGCCTGATTAGTGCTGATCCTGTCTTGGGTGGATAGATTTGCTTAAATCTTAATACAGAATTGGCGACTCGGTAATCTGAGAGGGTATTAAATTGCCTGGAACTTGAACGAAATAAAGCAAGATCGCAACACGCTTTCTGTTCTCAGGTCGAACCCAGAATTTCCGCTATTCAAGTCTTAACCAACTACAATCTAAGATAATTAACAACGATGGGTACAGATGCAATAATCGTACGAATATTAAAAATGCGAAAGTTGTGAGGATCGATGTATGGATATATGTTTGTAACTCATTCACGTAAAAACTACTGGATGGAATTGATGTAATAGATATATTTAAGTAAATGCCTAACGTCATAACACGCCCGAACTTACCGTTTACGACTACTTACCGGTCTCAACTATAATTCTTTATTAATGCCAAGAGGGATCCGAACGGGTCGCTGAAAAAATGACCCTTATTTTATACGCTCGTAAAGTGGTCATTCCGACCGTAACGACTACGAAGCTCATGGTGCAGACACGTCATTATCGCTTGCAAATAAAGATAATTTGTCACATATTTTACTTTTATCATCATCCATTTATCTATCTAGGAATTAATTGATTGGGTACGTCAAAATATTTGCTAAGAAAAAAAGAGTTGCAAACTGAAGAACTATTTTTTTATCTTTTAACAAACGAAGACAACTTCTATCAGACTTAATACGTCAAGGCTTGAATTAATCAAAATATGTATAGGTGCTAATTTTTCAAAGTTGCAGAGTTTTTCTCACTACCTCCGTGAACGGAGGAAATTCAAAACGGGCGGCCGAAGTCGCGGACGGACGGATGGCTAAAAATAGTCAAGAATATATCGGATCGTTTGTTTATGAAGGGTTTGGCCAGTCTAGGGGAAACTAGTTTTATCTAGTTTCCAATTACTACTTCCAAGAACTAATAAGGTTTTAACCAGAAATTGCGATAAGGGCCCACCACAGCGTACGTACGCACATCTGTACGTGATAATTGTTCCTCTAGTAATTGGAGTTCTGGGCATTAGTATTGGGACTTTTACACATAGTGGTTTTAATTAATGACTCAACTAAATAAACATATTTAAATGAACCTGTGATAGGCGGTACAAGCCAGGATTTATTTTGGATACTTTGTGAAAATCTAACAAGAGTCTTGCGTTTTAGAGTGGACGTGTACTCTAAGACCTATAATGATGTCCTTCTTTACATGCTTCTTTTTGCAACATTGTAACAAAATATGGTTGCCTGGCCGTTTTCACGATGAATGTGAATAGTGGGACTCTTTTATAGTATTGACAGTATTATTTAAATACTAAGTCAAAGAGGATAATTTTGTTGTATGTAAAGTGTATAAAATAATAATGATAATATATTTAGAGCTTGTTTTAGCTTTTTGTACAGTCAGATCGTCTTATCATGTTTTTTGATAAAAAAAATAAACTTCGTCGCAATTGTACCAGTACGTACAGTCTTTGTACTTCACTTTATTGGGTGAGTTAATTCTATCAATGTATTATATGAGTACAGAGTATAAAAAGTAACAGTAATATTGTAATATTGGACACCAATCACATTGCTCTGATCCCAAAATAAGTAGCTAATGCACTTCTGTTATGGAAATCAGACACAACGGTGGTACCACAACACCCAGACCACAGACAATACAGAAAATTTTGATTTCTACTTTGACCCGTCCGGGAATTGACCCCGGGATCTCAGAGCGGCAACGCCTTGAAACCAGCGTCACTAAACCACGGAGGTCGTCAAAAATACCATTCATATCGAGCTAAAATAATATAGTTCATAATAGACGCTACCAACGTGGAAATAAATCAGTACGTGTAAATACCTCTGTAGAATACTAATGAGCCGATGTACTGGTGAATTATGTAAGACATAATTAAGTTTTGTTATCAAGAAATATCTCTTATGTTAAATATACCATTCGAAGTAAGCACTGAGGACTGTAGTAATTTGAAATAGCTTACGTTGTTTTAATCTTGACACAGAATTATCATATAAGATTTTATGGCCTCAAGCGTCTTCGTATGAAGTTTATTATGATCTAAAATTGAGTTCCAAAGTAATAAAGTAGATTTTTATAGTGACTTTGTTGTTCATAACGTAACACAGTCTCGTACGTATTTGGATTTATGAAAGTTTGGCATGGTTTTATGTGTGAGAAGAAAGCTCAACCTTTGATGAATAGCTGAAAAATCATCGATTTTTATTCAGCTGTTGATAGAATATTCAATTTTTAATTAATACTACTATTATGCTTAAGGTTGCTGGGGCGCGGCCGCTTGTATTTGTGTGTTTATAGGCGCTGGGGTGACTGCGGCTGGTAGTGTTTAAATAAATAAAAAACGGCACGTCCATTCGAGTTGCTTGTATTGAAGGAAGAGAGCGAGTGTTGCCACTCCACTTTAAACAAAATTTACAAACTTAATGTTGCCATGCAACATGCTGCGGCCTGAGAAAGGCAATATCGAAACACAAATGGATATTTCTTAAAATACTAATCTTATAACAAAAACAGTTAATACAATAAATTCTAGAATCTTACTTACTGTAACATACGGATAGTAATAATAGCCTAAGCATTCTAGCAAGTAAGTTCAAGTTAAAATAAGGAATAAACTTAAATATTATTATCATCAATAGGCAATAAACATAACTTATTAATGGCTCGAGTATGAGTTTTTCCATTAGGAGTCCTTACTTCTACAGCTCTAACCTTTGTGTCATGCCCTGGGAATAATTTTACTACTCTAGCCATGGGCCACGACATGGAAGGTATATTATCTTCCTTTAAAATAACTAGGTTCCCTATTTTTATATCATTACAATCATTTCTCCACTTAGGTCTATTTTGTAATAAACTCAAATATTTCTTATGCCAAGTCTTCCAGAACATTTGTTTTAAGTTAGTACATAATTTCCAAAATTTTAACCTGTTTTGTGGAACATCAACTAAATTTGTTTCTGGATACATATTCAAAGGTGAACCTATAATGAAATGACCTGGTGTCAAATAACAAAAATCGTCAGGGTCTGGCGACAGAGAGAGGAGGGGTCTCGAGTTGAGTACCGCCTCTATTTCAGTTAAAACAGTATATAATTGTTCATATGTGAGTACAGTTTTATGTAATACCCGTTTTAAATGGTATTTTGTGCTCTTAACGGCACATTCCCACAGCCCTCCAAACGTCGGTGAATATTTGGGAATGAAATGAAAGTTAATACCGCGCTGCGTGGCAAATCTTTGCACTTCAGCTTGGTGGCTATGGGATGTTTGCAGTGAATAGAGTTCAGCTAGTTGGGTCCTTGCACATTTAAATGTACTAGCATTATCACAGTGGATTTCGCTGGGTAAGCCTCTACGCGATATCATTCTTCTTAAGCAAGCGAGAAATGTTTCTGTAGTTAGATCTGAAGCCAACTCTAAGTGAATGGCTTTCGTTGTAAAACAGACGAAAACGCAGATATAACCTTTACCAACAACTGATCGTCTCACGCGAGAAAGTTTAACATCAATAGGCCCGGCGAAATCCACGCCAACTTTTTCGAATGGTCGGCTGGTTGCAGTGACGCGCGCAGCAGGCAAGGACCCCATCAGCTGTTTGGCCACAGTAGCCTTATGTCTGAAACATGTAATACATTTGTGAGTTATTTTCTTTACTTCTACAAGCCCATTTACTATCCAGTATTTTTGGGACAGACTCGAGAGCAACAGTCTGGGCCCTGCATGCAGAAGCCTTTCATGTTCACTCCTAATTAGCAAGTCAGTAATATAAGAGCCCTTTGGAAGTATGACAGGGTGCTTGTGATCATATGATATATCAGCGTGATGAAGCCTACCGCCCACACGCAAAAGCCCTTGTTCGTCAATGAACGGGTGCAGATTGCTTAAGCTGCCTTTAACATTTTTAGCATTATTTAATAAATCGAATTCAGCTTCAAAGAAGGCGTGTTGTTCGCGTTTTATTAAAAGCAATAGCGCATTGTTAAGTTCGCGTGCACTTATTTAGTCAGTATAAAATTTTTGTTTGTTAGGATTTATATTATTTAAAAACCTTAGTATATAAGCCAGCAATCTCGTCATTTTATTAATATCCGAGAGGTCATGCAGACGCTTAAACAGATAATCAATTCTACTTAAATCGCGACACACAACATTGGAGGAGAAAACTGAGCAGAGTTTCACATCAGGCAAATCAAGACCGGATTTCACTTCAGGAAATTCCTTGGGCAAGTCCGTGTAGCAAGAAGAAAAATCAAGCTCACCATTTTGAAGAAAGCGCGGGCCATGCCACCACAAATCACAATCTATAAGTTCACCTGGTTTGACTCCACGACTTATAAAATCAGCAGGATTATCAGCTGACCTTACATAGAGCCAGCCCCAATCTGAGCAGGTTTGCCGAATGGCGATTATTCTGTTTGCAACGTACGCTTTAAGCTTTGTCGGATCAGAGCTGAGCCATGCAAGAACAATCTTTGAATCACTAAATAAATGAACCTTATCGAGTTTGATCTTAGTTTTCAAAACGTCATATACTTTGAAATTTAATTTTGACAGTATGAGTGCAGCATTTAATTCTAATCTTGGCACAGTCATACCTTTACTTTGAATTGGATTGATACGCGATTTTGAACAGAGCAATTGCACATTCGTCTCACCTGTTGAGTCCCGCACACGCAGGTATACACAACAGCCATAGCCCGTTGTACTCGATGCGTCTGCAAATCCAATCAGCTGTGCAGTGTATGGTTCTGAAATGCTTATATTTCGTTCTAAAATAATTGGTTTCATGGCAGCTAGATCAGTTGTGAATGTTTGCCACTCCTGGCAAATATCAGGCGTGGGACTGACATTCCAGTCAATTTTTTGTATCCACAGTTTCTGCATTATTGCCTTTGCTGTGACAATAATGGGACTGACGAACCCCATAGGATCGTAGAATCTACCTATAAAGCTCAAAATATTTCTTTTGTTAACTTTCTCCATGTCAAATGGTTGTGGAGAGGATATTATGAAATGGTCATATTTAACATTAATTGTAAGACCTAAAGCCTTCATATTAAAGTTGTCTCGTTGTAAGTCGAGGCTATCAAAATGCTGGTCATTTCTGTCAATGCCAGATAGAACCTTAGGTTCATTGGAAGACCACTTATGTGTTTTAAAACTACCTAATAGTAGCAATTGTCGCAACTGGTCACGAGCAGTAAGCACAGTTTCGAGATCATTATGAGAAAAGAGGATATCATCGCAATACACATTATTTTCAATAATTAACGCCGCCAGAGGAAAATCTTGCCCATACCTAATGGCTAATTCTTTTAAGCAACGAGTGGCAATATAGGTGCTACTTTTGAGACCGTATGTGACAGTATCTAATTGTATGCATCGGACGGGCTCTGGTGGATCATCCCTCCATAGTATGTTTTGGAGTGTAGTGTATTGTGGATCTACTTTAATATTGCGAAACATGCGCTTTATGTCGGCAGTAAAAGTGTAATTGCCCAACCGAAATAACAACATTATGTCAAACAAGCCTCGCTGGACGACTGGCCCATTGAGTTGCAAATCATTAAGTGATATTTTCTTATTAGTTTTCATTGAACCATCGAACACAGTTCGAAGCTTGGTTGTTTTGCTGTTTTGATTAATAACTGCATGATGAGGCAGAAAATAAACAGCTTGTTTCATTAAATCATAGGTCTCAATGTCTACATAGTGACCGTGGTTGAGTTCTAAGTATTCATGAATGAAATTTTTATATAGCATGAATAACTCAGGATTTGCATGTAGCCTCTTTTCTAAATTATAGAATCGTTTTAGAGCCAAGTGAAAAGACTCCCCGAGTACATCATTAATATCTGGCAAAGGTAACTTTAAAGGTAATGCAACCTCAAACCTATTATTTTCTAACTTGACAGAGTTCTCAAATATTTGTTCACACTGTTCGTGTTCCGAGTTGTGTTCAACAAATATTTCTGGCACCTTTTCATTTGACCAAAATTTAGCTATCGTCTCATTTAACTGGAGTTCACATTTCAGAACTACTTTGTTGCACGTTGGAGCTAATGAAAAATTGGGTAAAGTACCTGCAATTATGTTGCCAAAATCAGTATTGGTTATATATAACTTTGGTGTACTAGGCTGCGCAGCTGACTGGAGTTTGCTCGCCTGACTGCGGACCGGAGTCTGCATTGGCTCGGTCGATTGCGCAATCAGAGAGGCCAGCTCGCGTGGTGCACCCTCCTGACTCGGTATCAGCGTCTGGAAAAATATGTCCGCTGCAATTAGCATGTGGATTTCACTTGGTTCAAAGAACTGCTCATCGGCAAGTGTCAAGTTGGGAGGAAGTTGAAATTCTCCAATGTCTATTTTATTTTGAGGCAATTTACATGTTATTTGGTCTACTACATGACAAGTTATATTTGTTTTGAACGGAGACTTTAATGAATGGATTTCCAATGGAATGCAATATTTAATATGACTCTTTGCATTAGAAATGCCAATAATACTGGTATCAGTTTGCTTAGGAGTTAATCCTAAGAGCTGGACAACCTTGGTGGTGACAAATGAGGCTTGAGACCCACTGTCCAGTAAAGCCTTAATATGAAGCTCTGTACCATCTCTGGCCACTAGTTTTATTCTTGCTGTGGGGAGAAGTACATTATTATTTGTGACCGTGTTGCCTGCTAAAGAAACAGGAGGTGCGGGTGCGGGTTCATCTATGTGCAAAAGGCTGTTGTGGGCCTTTTTACACACTGCGCATCTAAAATGAAACCGGCACTTTGTTGTGTGCGCACCAAGACAAATATTACATAGCTTATTATCTTTGACAAATTGAACTCTAACTTGGCTCGGAGAAAGTTGGAACTTTTTGCAAGAGTATAATTTGTGATTGGACTTACAGTATGTGCATGTTGCTCCTGAAGTGATGTGGGCTACCACCTTGCCGCTGCCCTGATAGACATGATTGTGACCTTGCTCAGCATTCTCCATGGCCAATGCTCGCTTGTCCAAATAATTTAGAAAATCCTCTAAGCTGGGTTCTTCAGCGGAGTTTCGCTCTAATTGATACTCTCTGCTGGTGTAGTTATCTATTTTTCGGGAAACAATACACGTTAAAATGGTGTCCCAATGGATTACCTTGTTTTCAAGTTGCCTAATTGCAGCTATTTGCTGTTTTACAAATGAGGTAAAATCTCTTAGGTTGGCTGACGTGGCTCTAGTGATAGGCTTCATGTCTAATAAGGCTGATATATGATCATTAACAATTTTATATTTGTTATCATAACGCTTAGCTAATATATTAATTGCTTCAGCATAGCTATCACCGCACACAGGCAGGTTTTTAATGAGGTCAAACGGTTCATTTTTCAGATAACTTCGCAAATAATAGAGTTTTTGTACATCTTCCAAATTACTGTTTCTATCTATCAATGAATTAAACATGTTTATAAATGGCACATAGTCAGCAAACTTACCATCAAATATTTGAATTCTAATTTCAGGCAGATTTTTGACCTTAGGTGATGGTTTTGGCAGGTGATCTGCGTTGGCGGTGCGCTGCAACATATTGATGGTTTTGCCAAGAGCGGTTACAATGGAAAAATATTGCGTTTCAACGGCTTCTACACATTCCTTATCGTCTGGGTTTAGGGCGAGTATATCCTTGTTCAGGCTATCATACTCGTTAAATGAACCCACGGCCCGTTGCCTTTTGGCATCAAGAAGCTCTATAGCGCACAAGTTTAACTCGTGTTCAGTTATGAATTTTTCTAGCCGCGTAAGGCTGCTCTTGGCATAGCCACGCGCCGCCACTTTCGCCTTTAGCACTTCGTCTGACATTTTGATTTACCACACCACCACCTTTGGTTTACAATTTTTTTTATTGTATTAAATATGTTTGTTTAAATATTGATACACGCGAGTAAAATTAGCACATGCGCCACGGAATGAAAACGTATCTTCATCAAAATGGCGGAGGGAGGGCACGACACACGCGGAAACAAACAAACGGAGAACTTGGAGAACACTCTAGAGAAATTTATTCCTGTCGTGTTGGCACTCTTGCGTCACGATCGCTCCCGAAACGTCACGAACGTAGGGGACTCGGCGACACGACGATTAAACGGAACGGATGAGTCGGCCCGGCGAATGATGAAGTATATGTCTTCTCGCTCGCACCTTATTGCAGGCTGCTCTCGCCGTCCTTGTTTAGAAATGTTGTTGTTCGGCTTGGCTTCGGTATGGGTCGGAAATACTCGGGAATGCCGAGCCTGTAGCGCCTCCTGGTGGCGACTTTTTCAGGCTTGGTTGGAGAATTGCGACACCACACAATCGCGAAGAATCCGAAATGAACAAAATGGCTGCTTCCTTTCAAAAACCTGGGTTTGCGATGGACTTTTGGTACCTTTGCTATCCAGTCGTAGATCTTCTTTTCTTACTTTGCGAAGGACCATGGGGCGCGGCCGCTTGTATTTGTGTGTTTATAGGCGCTGGGGTGACTGCGGCTGGTAGTGTTTAAATACATAAAAAACGGCACGTCCATTCGAGTTGCTTGTATTGAAGGAAGAGAGCGAGTGTTGCCACTCCACTTTAAACAAAATTTACAAACTTAATGTTGCCATGCAACAGTTGCGTAGTCCAAATTTCGCCACGTCCGTCTGTTAGTCTGTTCCCAGTTCAGCGCAGATGCTAGAATTTGGCATGGGTATGTATTCTAAACTCCTTGCCTAAAACAGTAAAAAAATGGGTTTCTTTTTGGGTTACCTCTAATACAAGTAACGTAGGTATGATGTTTTTATCTTGCCAAGCCTATCGTGTGGAGGATCGTTGAATAGGTCTATTAATATGATTATGAGTTTGCTGACATTATTTTTCGATAAGGTGCCGGTTTCCGTAAAATTCAGTTTTGAAGGATTAATTTTTAGGGTTCCGTAGTCAAATGGCAAAAAACGGAACCCTTATAGTTTCGTCAAGTCTGTCTGTCTGTCTGTCTGTCTGTCCGTCCGTAAGTCACAGCCATTTTATTCTGTAACTATAAGCATCACACTGTTGAAATTTGGTAAGAATATGTATACTGTTAACCGCTTTACGATTATCATAAATTTAAAAAAAATGACATTTAAGGGGGGGCTCCCATACATGAAACTAAAACCAAAAACAAAACTTTTTTGTCAAACCTATGCGTGTGGGGTGTCAATGGATAGGTCTTTTAAAATAACATAGTGGTTCCTAAAACCATTTTTTTAAAGTCTAACGTTTCATAGCTAGTCGCTTCCAAAGTGGTAAAATGGGCGTCCCCCCCCCCATCTAATTTCTAAACCAAGCAAGTGTAAATTTTGAAAAAAATATATGATGTAGATCTTAATAAATACTTTTGACGAAAATTGGTTTGGACGGGATCGAACTAGTAGCTTTTGAGATATAGCACATTTTAAACAACCGCAAACATAACTTTGTACTTCATACAAACACTATGAAAAACAAAGTTATATTTGCAGTCAACAAAATATTGTGGTATTTTACCTAGTAGAAGTAAATGAATTCCCTTATTCAGTTAAAGTTGGTACGAAACCCTCAGTGCGCGAGTCCGACTCGCACTTGGCCGGTTTTTGTTAGAGTCCAGTGTCTCCACCCTCTCCAAACTAAACGGTAGTAGATGAATATGTGAAAAAAATCACATTACTGGCTTTTAAGAATTCAGAAGGAAAACTGTTACGTCTATGATGAGATGAGTGGCTCGCTGATGAGCGTACAGTACGGACGTGTGCTAAATTTTTCAAAAATACTATTATATACCATCTTTCTATTTCGAGCCCTATGAGCTGCCTGACAAGTTCTTAATTCCAGTGAGCTAATCTTGTGTCGCATAAGCCGCTGTTCATCTAGTAAGCTGCTCGGGCTGGAGACCGATAAGTTAACCGCTCCGCACCCCCGTGGGTAAACGAGACGACCTCTTATTTTTTGTCACTCTTGCACTACGCACTCAACACTGCGATCAGAACTACTTTGTGTGCTAAACAAGGATCTACAATGTGTACTCCACGCACCCCTCCTCGATATGGCATTGATAACAAACTTGGTGGATCTCAACCAAATCTGTCAAACACATTAGTTGGGAGTGAATCAGGTATACCTCAGATAACCATGCGTAATAAACGAAAACATGATGACGACACTACTACTTTAAGAAGTTAGTTATCGGATTTAAAAAAGCAAATGGCTGACATGATGGCCCTCTTAACAGTTTCAAGTCAAACGCAGAAAGAGAAAATTGACCGACTTTGTCAGGACGTAGCCACTATCAAGGAGGATGTGAAAAGCTTCCGAAAAACCATTGATCACATCATTAATGAACAAGAAAGCATAAAGTCAGATGTAGGAGACTTGAAAATGGCTACAAGCAATATTGACAAACAAATTGAAGCGTTAAACTTGGAAATTAGCTCACTTAAAAACCAACCGAAACCATCTGTATCGAGTCAAACTACTGCAAACTATGAGGAACTTATGACTGAAATAACTGAACGAAATCTGCGTGCAAGAAACATCATCATTATTGGTATTCCGGAATCTACATCAAATGCAATCTCGGAGAGACTTGAACATGATAAACGTGAAGTTTTAAAAATTACTAAATCCATTGACGAGTCTTGCCCAGAACCAGATAGAATAATTCGACTCGGTAAACACAAAGCTGGAGCAAATCGTCCGCTAAAGGTATGCTTCCGAGTAGAAACCATAGCAAAAATGATTTTACGAAATAAAAAAGCGATTAACAAGGATAACATAAAAATCTACTCAGACAAAACTGTCAGTCAAAGAAAGTACCTTGAGCGCTTAAAAGAAGAACTAAATACTCGACTTGCCAATGGAGAAAACGATCTAATAATAAGGTATGTGAAATGTATTCCGAGAATCGTCAAATCAACTGAAAAAAAAAAGAAAATGCACAGAATGACTCGCTGGCAGCAAAATTTCACTAAATCACAACACTACTTATCAGCTTGCCAGAGTTTACTCCGATTTAAATATGACAAAGAAGTCACTTAGATGCCTCTACCATGCTTGCAGCATTGTTAAGCCGGGTAAACTGGACGAGTTGAAATGTATTATAAATAGCTGTTCACGTAAGATCCATATATCATAAGATCCATTTATCATAACTGAAACCTGGATAAAGTATGAAGATCAAGCCATAAGGACACAAATTCCAACTTACACTCACTACTTTAATTACAGGAAAACAAGCAAGGGCGGTGGAGTATCTATATTTGTTCACAATGATTTAAAACATCATATGGTCGAGGAACGCTTTAAGGATGATAACCACTATCTCTGGGTTCATGTTGATAAATATTCGCTAAACATTGGTGCAATCTACAAGCCTGGACGTACAAGTTCTAAGAAATTCCTGGACATATACTCTGCTCAGTTGGCAAAACTTCATAGGGCAGTCATCTTTGGCGATTTTAATTTTGATTTATTAAAACCTGATCCTGATGCTCGGAAGTATAAGCACGCCCATAAAGTAAACGGCTTTCAGATATTAAATAAAGTAAATAAGGATTTCAGTACCCGCGAACCTGAAAGTACCAAGACTATACTTGATCACGTATCAACGAACCTAAAAAATCATAATTTCCATTTTGCTGTATTAGAATCGGCTATGTCGGATCACAAACATATTTATTTTGAAGTACAAAACTATAACCCTCCAGCACCAATAAAAGTCAAGAACAGCAAAATTAACTATGATAAACTATATGAAACTTACGAAGAAACGATTTGCACTACTGTAAATACCCAATATGATGCACTAGAGGAAAACTTGAAGAATTGCATAGCAATAAGCAAGGTGACTAAAATGAAACTACTGAACAAACCGAGGGAAGAGTGGATAAATAGAGATATAATACATGGCTTAAATAGAAGAAACGAACTCTGGCAAAACTTTAAAAAAGACAAATCAAATAAGGAAAAAGAACAGCTTTACATCAAGGCCAAGACAGAAATGAGAAATACAATACAAGAAACAAAAGCAAAATACTACATAAAATCTTTTCAAGGTGCTTCCAGAAAACCTAAAAAAATGTGGAATCTGATTGCTGACTTAACACGCAATAAAGATAAAAGTCAAACGCACCCGAGTAGACTTATTGTTGACTCAAGAGCTATAACTGATGTAAAAGAGATCTGTGGGAGCTTTAATAGTTATTTTTCATAAAGATGAAATAAGAAACCAAAAATTTGCGCACGGGCGGGACTTGAACCAGCAACCTTTATTATCCTAGTTATTTTTCATCAATAGGCATAAAACTGGCTAATGAGATCCCATCTAAATACCACAACTTCGAAAATATTCCACCACATTCAAAGCTTTCATCAAAACTGGAGGAAATCTCACCAACCACCTCGGATGAAATCAGCAAGATTATAGAAAGTCTAGACCCAAACTGTAGTTGCGGCATTGATGGCATAAATACCAAAGCAATAAAGTGTATCAAAAGACTAATAATAAATAATCTAGCACTTCGTATAAACGACTGCCTCAAGCAAGCCACATTTCCAGATAATTTAAAAATTGCCAAAGTAAGTCCAATAAATAAGTCTGGTTCAAAATTAGATATGAACAATTATCGGCCAATTTCTTTGCTGCCCGTTATCTACAAAATCTATGAAAAAGTCCTGCACACCCGCCTAGAATCGTATCTTAACAAAAACAACACCTTGTTCAAAAATCAATACGGATTTAGACGTAAATCAAATACTCTTGCAGCTGCTACAAGTCTTGTCACAAAAATAAAAAAACAAAAAAGATCTAAAACAGTTAGCAACCGGTATTTTCATAGACTTAAAAAAAGCTTTCGACACGGTCAGTCACAAAATTGTACTAAAAAAGCTATCTAACATTGGAATAAGTGGCAGTGCTTTAAAAATATTTGAGTCATACTTACTCAATTGGAAACAGCTAGTTAAAATACATGAACATCAAAGCTGTCTTCAACCCATCACTTGTGGCGTTCCACAAGGATCGATTTTAGGCCCACTTTTGTTTCTTATTTACATAAATGACATTCACCAGATCGACCTTGCAGGAGAACTAACTTTATATGCCGATGACACTTCAATTTTCTACTTTGGTCAGTCCATTGATAACTTGATGCCAGTAATTAAAAGTGATTTAAAAAAGCTAAACGAATGGTTTAGCTATAACTTACTAACAATTAATGCAACCAAAACAAATTATATAATATTTTCTGCTATAAATAAAAACAAGGGATTTTAAATACAGCTAAAAATTAATGAGCAAATTATAAACCAAAAATCAAGCGAAAAATATTTAGGCCTAATTCTAGACAACCATCTTAGATGGAGGCCACATTTAGACAAAATTAAACTAAAATTAGCATCACTTACCGGTATGTTGTACAGAATTACAAAATGTCTTCCTAGGAAAATACGTCATCTTGTTTATAATTCTTTGGTTAAACCACAGTTGGAATATTTGATTGAGATTTGGGGCACAGTAGCGAAAAAAAACCTGGATATAATTCAAATAGCTCAAAATAAGTTAATAAGAACATTATTTAATTATAACTATTCAACAAACATTATAAAGATACCAGAATTATGAATATAAAACAATTATATAGGTATAATACGTGTATACTGATTTATAAAATTTTAAACAAACAAATAAATATTATTTTAACTTTATTAAAAAAAGTAATGGCCACAAAATGAAATTGAGTAATTCCAACCATTTGGTCACCTATAAATGCCGAACTAATTACGGTAAAAAAACAATAAAATATGAAGGAGTTAAATTATATAATTCGCTACCAAATTAAATTAAAGAATCAGAAACTCTAATTATTATACCCTAGAAGCAATTTAAATATTATACAATGTAAACTTTTACTTTACGTCAACCTTAAACAAATCAATACAATAACCTACTTAAATTTAACAAAATTAATACCATTTTTATTTACTTCAACTACGCTCATCAATGCCGCATCCATTCACGCGTCTTGCACATACATCGGTGGACTTGTTTTTCTGTCTGAATGGTCATCGAGCAGCTCGGCTCACTTAAATTATTATATGTGTACCCTCAACTTGCTTAATAATATTGTACGCACATGTGATACTATTTTCTATTGTAAACTGTTTTCTCAGTAAGTAAACTTGTAATTCTTATAAGAAATAAATGTCTTTAACAAAATAATAATCATCACCATCAAAAGATATTGCCCGTTTTGTCGCGTTATTTTGGACATTTTGTTGTTTTAAAATAATCAAAACCTGTGAAACATGATTCAGATCTCATATATAAGGACTCGTGTTTCACAAGGCATTGTTCAAGTAAGATGCTTACATATGTATATAGTAGATAGGAAACCCTTCGTGCGCTAGTCCAAATCCCACATGTTTAATCTTGAAATAACATCGGCATAAATATTTCATTAAATGCCTACTAAGCTCGCCAACAATAATTATGTTTTGTTAAGGCAGGGGCGGACCTTGAAAATGTTAATTTACCCACTGTACTTGGCAAACAAGCTTTTAATCTTCTAGGGGTAATCATAACTTGGACGACACACCGCCTGTGAACTACGAGAAGCCTGCTTTACATCTGTTTTCGTGGGGCGGCAGAGGTCAAGAATTGACAAACAAGTACTTAAGTGCCTTTTAATGAAACGAGTTTAGTTTAGTGTAGGTCAAAGTTTGCGGTTTTGAATTAGTGTAAGTAGACGGACCGTAACATAAATAACTAAGCGTATTGATGGGATAAATCTGAACTATTGATATAACAAGCTGAAAACAAACAAATTACAACTTAAAATGTCCGTGAAAGATGTGTGATGATATTGACGAAATCTTTAAATAGTTTAGTGATTACATAAATTGCACTTGTAAAAGCGACAACACACAAGGAATCTCATCTTGTGTCTTACGCTATCCGCTATACGTGCAATTTATTTTATTAAGTTTGTATAATGTCAAAATACTATACAAACAAATAATAAAACTATACATTAGCTTACTTCATCAATAAATATTTGTAAAAATATTTCCATCGGATGTTGAGAGAGCAATCTCGCAACATTGATGACGTCACGCAGCCTACGCGATAAAAAGAAAGCACTTCAAAAAACAAACTTCAATTGCCAATGTGTGGTGGCTGAGTGGTATAAGCATGCGCCCGGATAGCGTAAGACACAGAGTTCGATTTATTGTCTGACACGGTTGCTTTTGCAATTTATTTTATTGAGTTTGTATAGTGAAAAACATTATATTATCAACAAAAAAAATAGTTTAGTGATAAACTGGACCACATAAATCAGTATACCTCACTGTTTGCACAGCAACATGAAGCCTGACTAATACCTCTACTTATACAGAATTGAAAGTACGATGACTCAACAACTGCAGTGAACGGTAAAACCACAGTATGTTACACTGTTAAAAACTGTTTTTTTTTTAGTTTTATTGTAAATTAATTAGAAATTAATAATTTAAATAAAGTTTTTTCTTGTAACTAGCTACGAAACTCGGTCTAGTCTGGTATTCATAACTTAACAACAGTATACCGTCAGTTGGTTCGAACTAGCGCCTACTTTACATCTGTTTTCGTTAAGGGTCCGGAGCGGCCGAGCGATTTAGAATAAAGATAGATGAACACTGAAATCATGTTTGATCAGGAGGCAGGGGTCCTATTTTTGAATTATTCGCTTAAATATGGAGTGCGATTTTCAAACAAAAACGAATAAAAAAATCAATGAAAATAACGCAATAAATAGACGTTAATACTCACAAAATTCAGTGATATTTTTTAATCACTGGCGTGTGAAATAATATTAATTTTTATTTGTGAATCGGATAGTTATCAATGAATATCACACTCAATCTTGACGCGAGTGATTAATTTTATTCATTCTAATTCGTCTAAACGAAAATACACACTCTCAGATGGTCCGTATAGCAGAACGTCTACTTCGCGAATCGTCATAATCGCAAAATGTCTGGATAATCAGCAGCATAATTTTAATATCATTACCTACTTGTTTCATTTGTTACATCTGGAGCTTAATAGACACATTATAGACTGCTTGGTCTATTTACGTAACGTTTAACCGACTTCAAAAAAGGAGGAGATCCTCAATAAGACTTCATGTTTTTTTAAATATTTATTATCTCTTATCTCAGTCATGAAGATATTAATATTTTTTTTAATTACCTGAAGGATATTCTCTGACATTAACATTTAGCTGTGATGATATAAGTTGTATATTATGGCAGTTGTATGTGCAAACTACCTGACAAGAGACAAGAAATCTACAAACGCTTTTTAGCCTTAGCAAACAACATTTAGCAATAGATATGATGGCCATGAAATGTGGCCATTATTTCCTTTCATGCCAAGATTCCTAGAGAGTCTTGCATGGGGTCTTGGGGTAGGCTGGAAGGCGGCACAAAAAGGCTGGGCGGGCCGTATGCGGACCGTGGGCCCCAGGTTGAGTATGGCTGCACTAGAAGGATGGCACAGGCGGCTCAACACGAATATTAATTCGAAGCCAACCCTGCTACTATTCCTTAAAGCTATAGAAGAATATGTTATTTGAAGGAAATAAGCGCAGAAATATCAATATAATGCTTAATGTCAAGTACAAGAGGAGCTTCATTAATTTCTGGTAAACATTGGTCATATCAAGAGGATATTAGATGCATATTTTGGGGACTGTTTGCTTAATGGCCTCTTTATAATTCTAAAAAACTAGAGCTTTACAACATTTTTTTTTAAACTTTTAAGTATTTAACAAATGATTTTATTTTCTGTCATGAGTGGTACACCTTTAAAAATAGTCGATTTGCGAAATAGACGTTCTGCTTTAAGGACCAACTGAGAGTTGGACGTTTTGCTACGTGGACCTTTTCCGAATTAGGCTTACTGCTCATTAGGCGTTTCGCGATATAGGACGTTATGCTGTTTAGACCTTCTGATCGGGAGGGAATAAATTGCACTTATAGCGGATAGCGTAAGACACAAGATGAGATTCCTTGTGTGTTGTCGCTTTTACAAGTGCAATTTATGTAATCACTAAACTATTTAAAGATTTCGTCAATATCATCACACATCTTTCACGGACATTTTAAGTTGTAATTTGTTTGTTTTCAGCTTGTTATATCAATAGTTCAGATTTATCCCATCAATACGCTTAGTTATTTATGTTACGGTCCGTCTACTTACACTAATTCAAAACCGCAAACTTTGACCTACACTAAACTAAACTCGTTTCATTAAAAGGCACTTAAGTACTTGTTTGTCAATTCTTGACCTCTGCCGCCCCACGAAAACAGATGTAAAGCAGGCTTCTCGTAGTTCACAGGCGGTGTGTCGTCCAAGTTATGATTACCCCTAGAAGATTAAAAGCTTGTTTGCCAAGTACAGTGGGTAAATTAACATTTTCAAGGTCCGCCCCTGCCTTAACAAAACATAATTATTGTTGGCGAGCTTAGTAGGCATTTAATGAAATATTTATGCCGATGTTATTTCAAGATTAAACATGTGGGATTTGGACTAGCGCACGAAGGGTTTCCTATCTACTATATACATATGTAAGCATCTTACTTGAACAATGCCTTGTGAAACACGAGTCCTTATATATGCGATCTGAATCATGTTTCACAGGTTTTGATTATTTTAAAACAACAAAATATCCAAAATAACGCGACAAAACGGGCAATATCTTTTGATGGTGATGATTATTATTTTGTTAAAGACATTTATTTCTTATAAGAATTACAAGTTTACTTACTGAGAAAACAGTTTACAATAGAAAATAGTATCACATGTGCGTACAATATTATTAAGCAAGTTGAGGGTACACATATAATAATTTAAGTGAGCCGAGCTGCTCGATGACCATTCAGACAGAAAAACAAGTCCACCGATGTATGTGCAAGACGCGTGAATGGATGCGGCATTGATGAGCGTAGTTGAAGTAAATAAAAATGGTATTAATTTTGTTAAATTTAAGTAGGTTATTGTATTGATTTGTTTAAGGTTGACGTAAAGTAAAAGTTTACATTGTATAATATTTAAATTGCTTCTAGGGTATAATAATTAGAGTTTCTGATTCTTTAATTTAATTTGGTAGCGAATTATATAATTTAACTCCTTCATATTTTATTGTTTTTTTACCGTAATTAGTTCGGCATTTATAGGTGACCAAATGGTTGGAATTACTCAATTTCATTTTGTGGCCATTACTTTTTTTAATAAAGTTAAAATAATATTTATTTGTTTGTTTAAAATTTTATAAATCAGTATACACGTATTATACCTATATAATTGTTTTATATTCATAATTCTGGTATCTTTATAATGTTTGTTGAATAGTTATAATTAAATAATGTTCTTATTAACTTATTTTGAGCTATTTGAATTATATCCAGGTTTTTTTTCGCTACTGTGCCCCAAATCTCAATCAAATATTCCAACTGTGGTTTAACCAAAGAATTATAAACAAGATGACGTATTTTCCTAGGAAGACATTTTGTAATTCTGTACAACATACCGGTAAGTGATGCTAATTTTAGTTTAATTTTGTCTAAATGTGGCCTCCATCTAAGATGGTTGTCTAGAATTAGGCCTAAATATTTTTCGCTTGATTTTTGGTTTATAATTTGCTCATTAATTTTTAGCTGTATTTAAAATCCCTTGTTTTTATTTATAGCAGAAAATATTATATAATTTGTTTTGGTTGCATTAATTGTTAGTAAGTTATAGCTAAACCATTCGTTTAGCTTTTTTAAATCACTTTTAATTACTGGCATCAAGTTATCAATGGACTGACCAAAGTAGAAAATTGAAGTGTCATCGGCATATAAAGTTAGTTCTCCTGCAAGGTCGATCTGGTGAATGTCATTTATGTAAATAAGAAACAAAACTTAAAATGTCCGTGAAAGATGTGTGATGATATTGACGAAATCTTTAAATAGTTTAGTGATTACATAAATTGCACTTGTAACAGCGACAACACACAAGGAATCTCATCTTGTGTCTTACGCTATCCGCTATAAGTGCAATTTATTTTATTAAGTTTGTATAATGTCAAAATACTATACAAACAAATAATAAAACTATAAATTAGCTTACTTCATCAATAAATATTTGTAAAAATATTTCCATCGGATGTTGAGAGAGCAATCTCGCAACATTGATGACGTCACGCAGCCTACGCACTTCAAAAAACAAACTTCAATTGCCAATGTGTGGTGGCTGAGTGGTATAAGCATGCGCCCGGATAGCGTAAGAAACAGGGTTCGATTTATTGTCTGACACGTGCTTTTGCAATTTATTTTATTGAGTTTGTATAGTGAAAAACATTATATTATCAACAAAAAAAAAAAAAGTTTCGCGATAAACTGGACCACATAAATCAGTATACCTCACTGTTCGCACAGCAACATGAAGCCTGACTAATACCTCTACTTATACAGAATTGAAAGTACGATGACTTAACAACTGCAGTGAACGGTAAAACCACAGTATGTTACACTGTTAAAAACTGTTTTTTTAAGTTTTATTGTAAATTAATTAGAAATTAATAATTTAAATAAAGTTTTTTCTTGTAACTAGCTACGAAACTCGGTCTAGTCTGGTATTCATAACTTAACAACAATATACCGTCGGTTGGTTCGAACTTGCGCCTACTTTACATCTGTTTTCGTTAAGGGTCTGGAGCGGCCGAGCGATTTAGAATAAAGATAGATGAACACTGAAATCATGTTTGATCAGGAGGCAGGGGTCCTATTTTTGAATCATTCGCTTAAATATGGAGTGCGATTTTCAAACAAAAACGAATAAAAAAACAATGAAAATAACGTAAAATATAGACGTTAATACTTACAAAATTCAGTGATATTTTTTAATCACTGTGGAATAATATTAAATGAATATCACACTCAATCTAGACGCGAGTGATTTATTTTATTTATTTTAATTCGTTTTTGAACGAAAATTACACACCATATTCAAACGAGTAATTCAAAAATAGGGCCACTGGTCCTCTATTTTGAATCACTTGTGTCAAGATGGCGTGTGATATTAATAATAATAAATATTCTTTATTGCACACCATATACAATAAATAATAACAGAAACATTTAAATAAAACGAAGGAGTACAATTCAGGTGGTCTTATTACTTAAAGCAATTTCTTCCAAACAACCTCCAGGTATAGAAAAGCATAAAGAATGAGAGAAGTGGCATTTCGATGAAATATTTAAAACAAAAGAGAAAGTGGGCAGATTTGTTAAATGAGACATAAGATAATGTTTTAATTACACATTATTGGATGATCAAACGAACTTACCTTAAGTGAAGTTCGATCCAAATTGTCCTGGCTTCGACGAAGAGATTTAATTGACCATGTAGTATGCCCTACTACGCGTCCATTCACTCGCACACAGGTTTAGCGCAAGAAAGAGAAGGTAAATAACCTCACTCCCTCCAACGCCTCACAGCACTGCCAGCCGCCTGTCGCTCATTCATTTCAGAGCAAGGAGACCGTTATATGAGATGTACAACATTGATTATACTTATTGTAAGGGTGACGATTATTTTTGCATAAAAACGTACACGGAAATTGGGAAGGGTGGGACCTTAAATCTCTTCGTCGAAGCCAGGACAATTTGGATCGAACTTCACTTAAGGTAAGTTCGTTTGATCATCCAATTGTCCTGCCTTCGACTCTGAGATTTAATTGACCATGTAGATGTTTGGAGTAAAATCAATGTTGTTACATTAGGATAAGTTGACATCTCTGATGTTAGTAGTGTTTGATCATTAAACCGATCATATTAAATAACAATTCATTGTTCATGTCACTATCTTTGACATTTACATGTATCACTATTTCTAAAAAAGAATGGATATATGATAACTATGATAAGTTATAACTTTCTAATATAAACAAATATTTTTACTAGGAAGAAAGAATATATTTGTTAGTTTTTATTTAATTTTATTAATGATTAACTAAAAATATATAATTTATTTATTTTAGTAGTCTGAAACTGAAATAGATTTTTTTTATTATTATTGTGGTGTGTTATAAAAATTGCAAACAATACGGAATACGTATTGTTGAGCTGAGACGGTTTGCGAATATTATAGTTTTACACACTGAATTTGGCAAGTTAAACAAATGATAATTTTATTACGAGGAAAGCTACATACAGAAAACACTTTTTAGTTAGCGTATTATCTTTGGTAAGGTAACGGGCTTGAAGGTAAGTCTGACAAATCGTTATCTTTGTCTTGCAGTTATCAACATATTTTCTAATTATAGTTTTGACATACATACATGATATTCTATTGCTTTTAAGTATGGGATATTTAGGTATTAATGCGACTGTTTTAAAGATATTCGTCCGAATACCAAACATATAAATAATATTTTATACATTTAAATTTCGAATACCTGAGAAAACATTTGGTTGTAAAAACCAACCAACAAATGATTGGTATAAAAGCATTTGATTAATAAATTCATTTGAAGTAATGTAATTCTCATAAGATCGTAAAAATATTCATAGGTGTCTATCAATGCTATATGATTAAATGCTGAGTTACAAAAAGAAAACGATAATTCAATGGCTTTGAAATATTATCGTTATCAGCAATTTTAAGGCAAGTAAGCAGGTAATTTTTTTTATTTAATTATTTATATATAACTTAAAATTTAATAAGTATTCAAGTTATGTTTCTGAAGAAGATTAAAAATCGGCTTCTAAAAGCTTTGCGACTTTATAAGGGCAAACGACCGCAAAAAGATTTCCGACAGAAGTTTTGGTACTACCAGGCCCTGATCAAATATGTTTATCTAATATTCGACTAATCGACTAGGAATGTTCGCCGAGTATTCGATAGTCGGCACATGGTCAGATTTCTCGTTGTAAATTTATTTATAATTTTATTGCCTGGATAAATGTTTGGATTACCTTTAAGGATTACAATAAATATCAATCCTATCTTTCGAGTTAGTTATTATGAGTTTTTTATTTATTTAACTATATATAATATATATATTTAAGTTTGACAAATATTGACTTGTTCAATATTATGAGTAGTGTCAAAGAAATCTGATTATGATTCAGAATTAGGGTACCTATTTGGACAAGAAATCTAAAAATGAACGGATATCGTATACAAGTACCTTTGTCATATCGAGTACCCGAGGGGACTGGTTTAAAACATATTTAAAAATAATCCTTATATGTGGTGCATAAAAAAAAAACAAGAATTATTTTGTTTACAATAATTAATTGATTCAAATTTTAATAAATGATTGTATCACATGACGTCCTCAGGCGTAAGAGTAAGGGGAAAGTCCTTTAAAAAAAATATTTTGAAAATAAAATATATATTTTTTTAACTAGGAAGCAGGCCGGACTATCGTGCCCTTAGACCTGTTTTCTTATTATTTTAGTTCTACAATTGTTTCACCATACCTTAGTAACTGGTGAATATTAAGATAAAATGTCGTTTGAAAATTTATTAAACACAGTTTATCGAATAATATAAACATCAAACACAAAAAAAAAATATCATATAATAAGAATCTATTTTATTGCTAATAGGAGCAACGTTTCAAGGAATCGTTCCTTAGTAACTTAGTGGCTTTCTGGGAAGATTCTTGTGGAGTGGATGAATGTAATTGGGTGGAATAAACTGATGATTAAAGAAAATATTTACTTGATGTAGTTTATTCTTAAATCACAGAATAAACAGTAGGAAAGTAAACATGGTTCATATTTCCAATAACTCGAATTAGATAATTGTAGTGCAGTTTGGGTCTAACGTTGCATTGCATTTAGTATACGCCAGTATTTTTATTTAAATATATAATAATTGCCTTGTGTTAAAAAATATCGATAGGTAGTGGTATTTGTGTAATATTGAACATGTCTTGTATTTATCTTACCTTAAACGTCCCTACGTTTAACGTGTGACATGTGGCAAATGGCAAATAAAAGTAACCGAAGAATATGAAATATAATAATATTATACTTGAGAAAATGAATTTCTACCAATTCATATGCTTTGTTTATGCATATCCATAAAAAAACAAAAAAGGCATTATTTTCGTAAAATGGACTTGTTTTAATTTTGTGGCTACCTATTTTTACGGTACATTTAACAATGTGTCGATTAATTCTAGTTAGTGCTACCTGCCTTCATACAATATGACGTTTTATTTGAATTAATCTTCGGTGGTGCTTGTGGCAGCATATGTTAAAAAACAAGCTCATAGAAACAAAATTGACTTTTGTTTCTATGAGAAAGGTGACCAAAGGTTGTCACAATTTTGACTGGGTGGTGGCTGACTGTTCCAAAGATAAAGGACACAGTTTTCTCGACTCGAGATTAAGTACCAAACTTTGCGACGGTCATATGAATGCATTCATAAAAAAGCGTATCACTGTCACAGCATATTTTTCTAAAAATGTAATAAACTCTAAAACAATGGAATACCGCGGGCACCTTAATAGATCTAATATGACGGTAGTACTAAATTGATTACGGAATTTGATACATTTCAAAATAATTACGGTTTCCAGCTAGTTGTTATTGTGTCGGTAAATAAAGTCTAAGCTTTACCGATTTATTTACTGAGAAATTGATTAAATCTTAGTTCGATTTCAAAACTAAATACGGCAAATTTTCTACTATTCAGAATCATACATATGCCAGGTATTGAGCAAAGCTCATTCTCATTTTTATCATAGCTGTTTAAATTAAAAGCAAAAAATGGGGTTTTTAAACGGACCGGTTTTTATATGGACCCAACCATATTTTGGTACGTACTGGGCAAGCTTACAGCTTGCTTGCTTGCTATTTATAATCAAAGAGCCAACCACAAGCTAAATATTTATAGGTATAAGCAGAAAGCAGAAATGTATGTAGCAACTTGCTTTCTTAAAAAGTAAATTGTTTTGTTTTTACACAATCTATTAAATTCGATATTTTAAGTAGTATTATAAGGCAATGTTGTGTTTACCATAGCATTGTCTAATTAGACAATTTTATAGCCATTGGCAAGAAATAAGTAGGTACAAAAGAGTTGTAATCAATCGCGGATATAGGACCAAAACCACCCATAACTACGTGAGCTATGGAGGGATGCCATGCTACCGTTTTTAGAGCTTTGGGAAAAAATTTGGAGCGTGTACTGCAGGTTGCAGAATACGTGTATTTATGATTAAGGTCTAGGCAGTAAAAGTGTTTTTAAATATCTCAATTTTACTTTTCCGAGCAAAAATGTACAAAATAATTAATATAAATTTATTCGATTTGAAATAAATCTGCCACTATTATTTTTCGGTACTTACGAAAAAGATACTTGGTATTATTTTATTGCTATTTTTGTTTGTAAGTGTGATGGCTTACATTATGCTCCATTTCAATATTTGTCAA
Organism: Pyrausta purpuralis; assembly: GCA_963924145.1. Classification (NCBI taxonomy): domain Eukaryota; kingdom Metazoa; phylum Arthropoda; class Insecta; order Lepidoptera; family Crambidae; genus Pyrausta; species Pyrausta purpuralis. Next base: position 14,438,697 of record OZ001654.1, read on the forward strand.
AAGATTGGCTGAGACAAGTGTTCGGTCGTGGTTTCGCCACGAGTGGAATACGGTAGCCCATAATAAGTACATATGTACGTACGGCTTTAAGATGGTATAACAAAGCTTTCATAAAACACATACCTTTTGTGGTCGGATTCTGATTCCGAGTGCGAGGCGTTGAAAAAACGCTGGAATTGTGACGGTAGATCACCGGCACGACGTAATTCGCGGCGCATCATGGGCCGTCGCGTTCTCACAGGTAGAACATACCCAGGCAGGCGCCTGTTGGGCCGGATGAGTGCGGGCGAGGGCCGCTGCTTCATGCTTAGAGGCCATGATGGCGCATCGTCAGCGCTGCTTAGTATGTGGAATTATGCATGAATGCCTTTGGCTGTAATTTATTGTTAGCATTTAAGCCCAATTCACTCAACTTGTTCCCCTTTTTTCGCAATGAAAATGAGGGTAGGATATTGGAAGCAACGCATACCAAAAGTCTCAGCTGAGATCAAAAATGATCTAGATAATTAGGACTGGCTGACATCGCGTGTCAGCTCGGCCAGTATTTGCTACAGATCAATATCGCGTATTGATTCGGAGCGGAAAATGCGGACTGGCTAGCATCGCGTGCTAGCTCGGCCGCCAAGCGTAAAGCATGCATGGTGCAGCCACGCTGGGTAGTGCGTTTTACTTCACATTCACTTTATGAATAAATACGTATCACTTTAAGGTAAGTTTCGTTTAGCACGAAATAAAAACTTAACGGTTATATACTGTGGTTACTGCGTGCGTTGTAACGGCGCGCGCGCACGGACACGAATGAGCGACAGGCGGCTGGCAGTGCTGTGAGGCGTTGGAGGGAGTGAGGTTATTTACCTTCTCTTTCTTGCGCTAAACCTGTGTGCGAGTGAATGGACGCGTAGTAGGGCATACTACATGGTCAATTAAATCTCAGAGTCGAAGGCAGGACAATCTAAATAAAAAAACATCAAAATAAATAATTATAATATACTTCTCTTAATACTAATATATAAAATTAATTGATTAATTTTCCAATGAAAATTCGTATAATTTCACACAGGATTAATACTGAATTGAATTGAATTTTGTAAGTACTATCGTCTATACACAGTCTGGCCTTAAATACTGTTACAATTAAAAATAAGAAAGATATTACATTTGAATTTGGAATCTGTCATTTTTATACGATTGCTCATTGTGTTTTCTAATTTTGGCGCCAATATATTTTATAATATTTTGCGATATAAAAATGGAGTGGTGTGATAAAGAGAACTGAATCGCTGTGATTGCATTACACAAAGTTGGTATGGAGCCAAATGCAATTTTTAAAACTCTCCATACGCTTGGTATTAGTCAAATGTCTATGTACTGGGCTATCAATAAGTACAATGAGACCTCCTCTGTTTGAAACAGGAAAAGATCTGGCCGACCACTTAGTGTTCGTACGAAAAAGGTGGTCAAAGCAGTAAGGGAAAGAATTCACGGAAATCCTGTCCGAAAGCAAAAGATTTTATTTCGGGAGATAAAGATAGCACCCAGAATCATGTCGCGTATTTTAAAAGATGACTAAAGACTTGCAGCCTATAAGAGACGCACTGGTCATTTTTTAACTTATAATTTAAAAAAGAATAGGGTGGTAAAATCGAAAAAACTACTGAAGCGGTACATGCAAAGGGAGGTCACAGAAAAAAATTGTTTACGGATGAGAAAAACTTTACAATTGAGCAACATTTTAACAAACAAAATTACCGTATTTATGCTCAAACCTCTAAAGAAGCTTCCCAATCAGTCGGCAGAGTGCAATGTGGGCATTACCCGACTTCAGTTATGGTTTGGTGGGGTGTTAGCTATGAAGGAGTGACTGAGCCATATTTTTGTGAAAAAGGTATCACAACATCGGCACAAGTGTATCAAGATACCATTCTTGAGAAGGTAGTTAAGCCTCTTAACAACACCATGTTCAATGACCAAGCGTGGTTTTTCCAACAAGACTCGGTGCCGCGTCATAAAGCTCGGTCCACGCAGTCTTGGTTAAAAGCGAACGTTTCGGACTTCATCAGAGCTGAAGACTGGCCGTCGTCTAGTCAAGATCTTAATCCGCTGGATTCTGATTTATGGTCAGTTTTAGAGAGTACGGCTTGCTCTAAACGCCATGATAATTTGGAGTCCCTAAAACAATCCATACGATTGGCAGTGAAGAATTTTCCCATGGAAAGAGTGCGTGCTTCTATTGATAACTGGCCTCAACGTTTAAAGGACTGTATTGCAGCCAATGGAGACCACTTCAAATAAGCTTTTAATACTTTAATTCAAAAATTCTTTGACAATATTTATGGCAAGACTTGGTATTTTGCGTGATTTTTATTGATTTTTAATTCGTTTTCAAACGATAATCACACGCCATATTGAAGCGAGTGATTCAAAAATAGGGCTTTCTCGCTTCGAACTGAAAACTATAGGTTGGTTTAATATTATTCCTCATACCATAAATGTAACACGCTATCAACGTGTTTACTGAATAGATTGAGTTAATAATTGGCGTTCAAATACAACCACTTACGATATTGACAACACCGCACACTCTGTTTTAGTGTAATATTGTAATATTGGAACGTTTAATAAAGAACCTCTATTAAATTGTGTTGATAAAGTTACCGTAAAGTATAAAGCTCGTATTGTTTTTTGTCAAACTCTCGTATTCTGTAACGCTACAGTCTACATAAAAGGCCTTCTAAAACATAAAAGTAAACTTTTAATCAACTGAAGGCACTGAAAGAAAATGATAATAAATAAAAATCCTAAAAACACTTTTATAAACATGAGCCTATAATGAACTTTTGTTCAAAGGCTCCGTCCGACGTCCGAGCCATCTTAGTGCTTGTAAGCAAGACACTTAAAAGATTTCAGGCTTGATTTACATAAAGGTTGGTGCAAACGCCGTGACGAGTGGAACGGTGGCCTTCGTGGCGTAATAGGGCGGAGACACATTGTTTCATTTCAGAGACACTAGCGGCATGTCGGCAAATAAAACCTGTGTAGCGGCCTCTCGACTGTCGCTGCAAATTGGATTGACTCATCGCAGTAGAAATATATCAGAACTGTCTGGAAAGTATCCGGCTACCATTTTACGCAGGAATAACAATTGATTTTGATCAGATCTGTGTTGATCAATGCACAAGCACATAGTAACTATAGAAGCATTGTGGTTATGACACGAATGCGTCTTTTATTAAACCCACACATAAATTATGCGTCTGTTTTAGAATTACCGTAAAAGTTAGTACAACGAATAGTTAAAATAAGAAACGTTGTTATCGAGTAACTGTCTAACATGAGATAATGTTACCCAGAGCTTATTGAAACATGCCGTAAGGTCGGACATTTACCGGACAGTTTTCGCCCCCGGACGTTTAAGCCCGCGAATAAGCAAACTTTACCTTCTGAGACCAGGACTACGAGTATTGTTCGTTGAAATTAACTACTGGGACTTGTGCAAAGTGCTTCACCGATGTTCAGATGTAACACTTACAATTTCCTGGCCAGCTCACAATGAAACTAGCGTTTTTAGTCCTTCAAACAATTTCAACATTTATTGTAGAAGAAGTAACAAAAAATAACACGTCCAAAGTACGTAGTTAAGAAAATCCACAATGATTCAGCTTACATTGCCAAGGGTGTTAAGCCCACGCGAACAATAAAACTGCTAATAACTCCCAATTTCATTAAAGCTAGGTACGGGTATAACAATAAATGTGCAAACGCAAGTGAAAGTACAAGCTTGCAATATTACAAAAATCTGTGCCTTTTCACTGCACCTACAGAGACATTTCTTAACATTTAACTGCAATAAAACCAAAGCGATGGTCTACAAAATTTCACAGTAACGTTGTAAAAGAAGTTTAGTACAATTGCGCTGCATCTCGGTCTCGGCACATTTGCTGGAAACACCGAAATGGCAAGTTAAATATAACTTCATATCAAGCGTTATCTAGGATATTATGTTCTGAATTCGTACTTTTGAGACCGCATAATATTTTAATGAGCAATATTGCAGCGAAGTTGGCGCGTATTTGCAGTTCTCAAGAGCGGAAGCACAAACAAATTGTAGGGGGAAACCCGCGGCTAAATATACGAATGTCGTCGACATACACCGAGTTACCGAAGATCTTAACATACATTTTCCAATATTTATATGAAACCACCCACGTCTACACAAATATGTATTTAAAATTAAAATGTATAAACATAATTTTTTGACGAATTATTTAGGAAGAAAAATGGTGAAGTTGTGTCCTATTTTTACTGAAGCTCGAAATTTAGACGGCCTTATTAGTAAATCAGATTCTCATTTTTTGAAAGTACCTCCTCATTAAATTACGTAGCTTTTGACTTAACGCTTTTATGGTAATTAATGAAATTGATGTTTAAAGTACACAAGGCATAACACAGCAAGTATCAATAATGCTATGTCGTATTGGAAAAACGAGACGACCAAACGCTTCAAAATGAAACGAATTATTACTGAATCGGGGGAAATAATTACTTAAAGAAATATTTTATCCAAGCAACAACTAGAGTTTTATTTATAAACTATGAAATAAATCTTGTAAAATAACATGGTTAAATCAAAGAATATTCTCGTATAGGTATAATTACCTAAAGTAGAAAAGTGCTGTTTTCAATTGTAATACACTAATGAAAGTTTTTCTTTATTTTTATTCTGGCTCCACCACTATATTTTAAGCAGTCCTCACTTAATTCTAGTGCCCGCTATAAACCAAAAGGTTCAATGAATAAATAAAAGATAGTTCCATTAAGTACCCTACGGCAGACCGTAACCCGTTTGTGATAAAGACCAACCGCAAACCCGCAATGGTCGATTCTAAGACAGATAGGTTCTAAGTAGTAAACTGAGTTTGTTTTTTTATGTTTATTTACCAACAAAGTATACTTTTAAATCAATAAGGTTATAATCCTTATGATTATGATATGGGTGAGCAAAGTCGTTACCGTTATTTATTTTGGACTCGGAAGAAGAAGTGAATACCTCTTTTGGCGAATCCAATATAAAATTAAAATAACACTGGCGAAATTTTATGATATCGAATGGAGGATATTTAAATTTGGTAAGATTCCAAGCTATGAGGCCCTATTTTGAATCACTCGCTTGAGTATGGCGTGTAAATTTCGTTTGGAAAGGATTAAAAAATCAATGAAAATCACGCAAAATAAACTCACAAATTCTGTTATCTTTTTTCGGATCACTCCCGAGTGGAATTATACTTATTGTCATTAGAAAATCAGACATTAATCAACGAATATCAGCCGCAATCTTGAAGCGAGTGATTGAAAAATTGGGGCCCTGGCGTCCCTGGCAGCATCGTATAATAGATTTATGAGTGCGCGGAGAGCTAAATGCCTAGGAAATAGCAGAGCTCACTGACGTCTGCAAATACCCTGATCGATTTTCGAATGCTCAACGTTTTGTAAGTGTGCTAATTTCGGCGTTTCCAAATACTTCCCGCCACTAACAAAGTCTTAAAGTGCTAAATGCCATGAAAATAATTTACCATTTTGTGCTGTTTAAGTACAGAAAAACAAACGCATGACCAATTCATATGGTATTATCGGTAGATTGAAGGACTACACCAGATTCAATTCGTTATACAGGGTGTTGTTTTGGTTAACAAGGAGCGACTATATATTTTTGAAATGGAAAAAACCCACAAAATCATTTTTTTATGCGATACAGCAATCGAGTTAAAACTACCAACGCCAGTTAGCCTCTTCGTAGCTTACTAGCTACGGCATAGTATTTCGTAGATAAGCGCTAGCTACGCACTTGAGTGCGAGTTTTCCCATTAGTTTTGTATTTTTTTAAAATGTTGTGAAGAGGTTTTCTTGTATAAAACTTGCTCAAAATTTTAAGTTTTTTTTTTTTAGAATAAGCATAACTCATATTATCATCCCTGATTTGGATATCACTGACCAAAACAATACCCTGTATATATTTTCTAATGTCTGATCTATTCCTGGGAGATGTGCTCTATGTTAGCTTACTAAATTGATAAAACTTCCGTAGGTAGGCTATTCCGGTGAAGCGGGGTATTACTGCCGAAACATGGCGTTCGGAGACGGCCGCGTATTCATCTCTATCAATCAGCGCGCAAACAGCGCCGATGAGACAGCCCCTTATCGCAGACGAGTTACGGTCCTCTCGAATAATAAACACATTATTTTGTTTTTTCATTAACTGCTCGCATAAAGATTGGGACTTAATATAAAAAAAAACAACCTCACATCACATTTCTATCCAGAGACATCATCATCATCATTATCAGGCAAAGGATGTCCATTGATGAGCATAGACTTTTCCCACGGCTTTTTACAGGCAACGATCACTAGCGGTCTGTATCCAATTTACATCCTGTGATCTTTACAAAGTCGTCAGTCTATCTTGTCGGTGAACGTCCTACGCTGTGTCTCTGGTCAAAAGGTCTCTAATCTAGAACTTTTCTGCCTCAACGGCCATCAGTTCTTCCCTTTATGTGCCGCCCTGCCCATTGCCACTTGAGCTCACTGATTCTTAAGGTTATGTCCGATACCTTAGTTCTTCTACGTCTGCTGTTCTCGTTGTTGATTCGATCTTGTAGAGAAACACCAAGCATCGCCCTCTCCAGAGACATTAAATAAATCGTGCACAAACACAAAAAATATGAAACGGATAAATTCACTAAAATAACGTTGAATGTAGCGTTGCCGCTAGAATAGTAAACAACATTAAAAACAGGAAATGCTAACACGAAAAAAAAGGTTCACAGTATTTATTTATTTAAATATATGTATATTTAGTTCCTGTGAGCTATTTCGAATTAACTCATTTTATTTAGTCTGTGCAAACCATTAAGCGATATTTCTTTTTTGCTTTCGTGTAATTGGCACAACATTATTTATGTTTATGCCTAGTTTAATTCACTTCACAATGTAGGTACTTAAAGAAGTCGTTAATTGTAGGGTTTTACTTATTTAAACTTAATTTTCTGCCTAAATAAAACCACCTTTTAGGTTCTAACCTACTATCAATATAAGTTTAGGTTGCATGAAGTTTCTACTATCATGTTTGAGCATTTACCAACTATGAGGCAGCTTCATACGGAACAAAACATTGATTAAATGACAAACTATTATGCAAGAGACTTCCCACGCTGATACTTGTTTAAAACTGCCATACACACCATGGGGTTGCACCTTTTAACTCTGTTCTGGAAGAAGCTACAAATTTTATCTATAATAAGTTCTGTCATTATAATCACTCAACTCCTATACGACTGTAATATGAGGAAACATATTATATATGCAAAAAAATAACTTCCTTCTTTTTAAAGTCGGTAAAAATATGTTATAAGTAAATAATAAGTAAGTACATAAATAAGCTCCAGACAACACACCACCTGTCGTGTTTCCGAAGTAAGGAATTTTCTTCCTTGTGTTACGAATACCATACAACGATTATGACGGGGGCGTCTCCCATAAATATTTAAATACATATTATACATCCATGACTCAGGTACAAATATTCGTGCTCATCACACAAACATTTGCCCCTTGCGGGATTCGAACCCGCGACAGCCGGCGCAATAGTCAGGAGCTTTAATAACAACATACACCAAAGGCGTCGTTAAAAATGACATAATATAATGGTATATATCATTTACCGTAACAAAAAAAAACAAGTTGAATTTATTCTGTAAATAATAACTGCTTGGGCCCACTGTTGCATAAACAGACGGGTAGATGGTGCTAAGCGTCACGCAATGACGTATCCATAAGAGACCACAAATTGCGCAAGGTCGGACTGACAGCACGGTAGCTCAATTGGTAGAGCGTTTGGCCCAGTCAGCCAAGAGGTTGCTGGTTCAAGTCCCGCCCGTGCGCAAATTTTTGGTTTCTCATTTCATCTTGAACAATCAGTTATTTTGCAAATAGACTAATCAAGTCATAATTAATAGTTCTGGTCGCAGTCTTTTCATGGTTATAGGTTTCTACATTTTCCTCATTGACTAAAGTAGTTCCGGTCGCAGTTTCGTCGTTAACACTATACTATATATTTGCAGTCATTTCTCCGTCTCACTAGCTCATGCAATATGTTTTAAACGCTGTTTAACTTTAAAATCCCGTCACATAAATTGGAGCGTGCTATTAAGTGGAGCGCCGGAAAAGGTATTAGATTTATCTAGTCGAGATGTTTACAGATACATGTTTCAGACAAGTAGTCATCTTGGTATATACTTTAACTAAACTGTAAGTTCTCCCTGGTTTACTTAGTGATGAGTAGATACGCAAACTTTCAACGATTTCTTTTAAATGAACCAATAAATATTTCAAAGAGAGGCATCCATTTAAATTCAAAATTTTGTTTATGTACCCGTAACCAATCCTCGGATCTCATTACCTGATACGACGTAGGTATGTTAAACTCAGGATAAAACCACAACAATGTTTATCTTCCTAACGAGAGGTCGAATAGAAAGGTCCAGGCAGGTAGGTACTACGCTCCTCACCTATCTGCTATTTGTTTATATTAAACTCGCCGGCTTTGTAATGTGAGCAACATGATTTTATAGTCAAATACTTTAAGATATTTTTCCCGAAACAAAACTCACGCTAATTTTAGCTCTAAATTTACAATTTGGTTTTCAGATACTGGTGCTCTATTTTTTAATCACTCGCTTCGATATGGCGTGTTATTTTTGTTCGAAAGCGAACTAAAATCAACGTAAACGGAGCAAAATATGTATGTGAATAGTCACAAAATTGAAACATATTTCTTTGAATCATCCCTTGGTCCCTATTTTTGAATTACTCGCGTCAAAGAGCTGTGTGATATTCATTGATTATTGTCCGATATTTAAAAGAAAAACTGTTTGATTCCACACAAGAGTGATTTAAAAATAAAACTCAATTTCGTGAGTATATATATTTTTCTGGGTTTTCGTTGACTTTTAATTCGAACGAAAATTCGACACCATATCTTAGCGAGTGAACAAAAAATAGAACTCCTGTATGGAATTAAACAGTTTTTTATTTGAAAATCAGATATTAATTAATCATACGCTATTTCAACGCGAATGATTCAAAAATACGGCCCTTGGTCATGCACTACTTAAGTAATTGCTTACGTGCAAACGGTTTAAGCACTGCTGGTCACAAGCATTTAATTTTTGTAAAAACGTTTTCATAAATTCTTAAATTATGGTTATGTCCATTCTACAACTTTTATTTTGCAGTTGTATGCCATCTTATATTTTGACGTAAGTTATAGTAATAGTTACATTTCTTTGTGCAACCTTCTCTACAATATTGTGAGCAATTTTCACGTCACCATGAGACACTGCGAAGGTGTGAGCCGTTGCTTCTAGCTAAGCTAGAGCCGATTCGAGTTTCATGAGACAACTCTCGCGCTTTACGCTTTAAACTAAGACTACTATGTCATACTTACAGGACATAAGATAACTAAACCAACGGTGTCCTAACACAACGTCTTATTTTTACCAAGACATTTTTAGGGGTCCGTAGCCGAATGGTGAAAGCCGAATGCAGAATGTACCGCCCGCTCTCTCTCAATACGCATACGGCACAGGCTAATGCTATTGTTAATACCCAACGGGTTACCCGTTTAAAGCAACTACAACAATTTACAACAAATTCAGTCGGTGCCCTGATGGATGATGCTCAAGATGGTCTATGGCTATGCGATGGATTTTGAAGTCGGTTTTTCCTTTTTTTATTTTTATGTATTCATCTACCTTCTTATTAGGCACAGAGTGAACAACGCGTTTAGTGCCCTGGTAGTACTATTATATTTTCTGTGGCACTGGTTAGCGTTCCTTACTCTGAATCACCGGTCCCGAGTTCGAATCCTGTAAAATGTTTGTGTGATAAGCACAAAAATTTGTATCTAAGTCATGGATGTTATAATCTCCCATATTATCAACGTTATCTGGTACATCGCGTCACAAGAAAGAAAATTCCTTACTTCAAAACTAGGCAATTGGTGTCGGACTCATATTTATTTTTATTATTTCATTTTTAAGGTACAAAGGCCCGCTCAAAATCTTTTTCACGCCATTTTTCGCGCTTAATCCTCAAAGCGAGATGACGGTAATCTCCAATTGACCACCGTTCATCGGTGAATCAAGATGGCGTGATATGTAATGTGAAATATTGCTTTGCTTATCTGACCGGAGTGGAAATTGCGAAGGCGTGCGCTCCATGCTGGAGCGCGCGGCGAATCTTAATTTTCTAGGAATAAAATGCAAATAGCCGAGCGAGTTAGCAACTGGCGCGCTGGTGCAGCCACGCAAGGATAATGCCTAATTGAAACGTATACTAAAAGAGAAGCAAACTAAAGCTTAGGGCGTGCAACGCGTTCGTGCGGATTTTATTAGTGATATCAGCTCTTATACATGAGAAAACTTGTGGAAATGAAAATAATGAAGTGAAACTTAACAAGAAATAACCATTTCTTAGAAATATATATTCTCCTATTTCCCAGTACGTATCATGGTAAGACAAGGTATTCTCGATTTCAGAGTATTCATTAATTTATTTAGAAAAGCGTTATTGCACAAACATAGGTAAGTATAAAATTATCCCCTCACAGTCAAACATTATAGTCATGAACAAATATTGCAATGCGTGCAGTAAATAATGTTTATTGAGTTGTTTAGGAATTATGTATTGCTACAACCCACAGGAGAAAACATGTATTGTATTTATAAGCGCAAGCAGCTCGTTTCACCGCTCAAATCACTCTTAGGCATAACTAATCTCCTCGCGCATAAGAGCTTTTACGTCGGGAAGGGATTAGAGGAGCGTGGTTAAAAACGGATTTGTGTATCTCGCCGTTCGGCCGACCACTTCAACCATCCTTGTTATTGCCCAAATCAATAGAACACACGTGCCGCCGAAGTTAGCACGTAAATTAGTACAAGCAATTCGGCAGACGAACCGGCATTGCCACTTATCTTGTTAATGTCCTGCCACTTTGCGTTGAGATACGTTACTGCTTGCTGTCCCATCGCCTAAATATCAAACAAAGTTTACGACTTCAAACTAGTGAGATATACTTGCCATATTTTTTCTTTGTTGTCTTCATTTCTTCCGACGACAATGCTCTCGTATTCCACTATTTCCACTGTAAATGTTGTGAAAATAATTTCTTGATTTAAAAGTTTAGGTCGCCGCTGTCCTATGAAAAGAGTAATAAAAATGAATGGTGCGTTCTAAGAGGTAAGTAGCTACTTCAATAAAGTATAGTTTCACCTGTTGTGCGGAGAGCTGGAAGCTATTTTCAAACTTATATTCATTTTGCTATAGGTACTCCTCAAACTATTTGTTCTTAAAACGGCACCTGGACAAAATTCATTACACAATTTAGTCCTAGCTCTCAATTAGAAGTTCTGATTCGGGTGGCAATTTAACAGATTTATGTCATCTAATCGAATCCAAAACTTTTGAAGATTACCACGACTGGTCATTATAATGGTCAAAGTTTTGTTTTTATATTATTAATTTACAAAAAAGTATACTTATTCTAATAATTTTTACTTTATTATTTTTTTAAGTTTGGGTGTGTAGGAAAATCTTTATATTGCGAACGCACTTTTTTCAGGAACTACCCTGCTCTTAAGAAAAGTGAGTATATTTTTTTCTAACTGGGCCCTTTCAATTAGTAAACAGTAATTGTGTACATTATGCACATAATTGTATAGCTTATTTGTTGCTAAAGGCAATAGGAGTAGTTCAATGGCTATGGGCTATAAAACATTACGCTACAACTTATGATAACTTATTATGTTATACAAAAATGCGCGAACGAAGTCACGGGCGGCCGCTAGTATTAAATAAACTGAGAAATCTGGAAACCTGGAACAATAATAACACGTGTATATTATTAGGTACGAGAATTATTTCCAAAAATCTTCATAAAACGATAAGATACACGCAAAGATAAATTGAGGTTGTCCGAAAGCAGTATAAAAAAGTACACCCAAATATATAAATTTAAGTAATAAGCATTCATAAATTTGTGTAATGTTATGTCGTCAACTTACGATCCCAGGGGAAACTCATAAAGAATTAAATATCCTTTGGACATTTCCACACATCGCCATCTAGTCCCAAAGTAAGCTACTCAAAGCTTGTGTTATGGGTGCCAGACAACGGATATAATACTTAAATTTTTTTTTTTTTTTTTGTAAATACATACATAATATACATAGAAAACACCCAGACCAATACAAACAGACATGTTCATGCACACAAATGTTTGTATTGTGCGGGGATCGAACCCGCACCCGCTGCGTAGTAGGCGATTTCTCGACCACTACACCAAACGGGTCGTCAATTGCTCGGTGCTTATCCCTCCCGTCATACCTCCGCAGCACTCAATTCATATCATATATGAAATTCAGGTGTGGAATTTCCCTGCTTTCTTGTTCTACGCCAAATATTAAATTCCCTCGCTGGCGTATTAATATTCACACTTTTTTCTCTCGCCGGATTCTTTCTAAGTCATTTGAGGTGATTGCTCAAAGCGATCGATTCTTCTATCGAGAGCCACGTCCCTTTGCTCCGGTTGAATATTGAAGACTGCTCGTCTGAGAATGGTGTTATTAGAGTTTTTGCGCTTTGGAATCCCGTGTGCTTTATAAATTGTAATTGCTCATTGAGCATTTACAGCACATTTTAACCTACAACCGCATTTGAAATTTTTTTTTGCAAGTGCTTGTGATTCTTATCGATAATAAGCTAGTAAGTAAAGTAAATAGATAAATCTAAGAAAAAAGAACTGATTTCAGTATAGTTGTGATGAGATCTAATGCATTATGTATAGTAACGAAATCGAAAAAATATAGTTTTGCTCCGAAGAAAAAAAATTTTTTAGAGACATGGGGTATGCGCGACGTCATTTTTATAATAAATCATCGGCTGTCAATGACGTAATCGAGATTATTTTATAACGCTTACACATTCTGAGGAGTTAAAGATATAAAACAAACAAATACAAAAAATACCCACTATTTCTAAATGTCAAAGCCGCGTAAAGTGGACCACTGTAAATAATGGCTTAGAATGTTTTTAACACTCACAGTGTCATATTTTACATCCATGAAGATGAAACACTACTGTAATTAGCATGCAATCGTCATGGAGCGGCGCGTGACACAAAGTAACACCACCAACAATTAAAAAAGGAAATAATCAATTCGACCTGTATAATTGAGAGCCGGTGCAAAATGTCAAATTAAATTAGAAAAATCGTTACTTAAGACAGCGAATTACAGTAAAATATAATAAAATGCTTCGGAATGGTTGACGCCTGGTTGGTGCTGTTTCTGTTTTGGGTAGGTAGATTTGCTTTAATGTTAATACAGAATTGGCGACTCGACAATCTAAGTGGGTATTGAATTGCCTGGAACTTGACCGAATTAAAGCAAGATCGCAACACGCTTTCTGTTCTGAGGTCGAACCCAGATTTTCCGCTATTCAAGTCTTAACCAACTACAAACTGAGATAATTAACAACGATGGGTACAGATGCAATAATCGTACGAATATTAAAAATGCAAAAGTTGTGAGGATCGATGTATGGATATATGTTTGTAACTCATTCACGCAAAAACTACTGGATGGAATTGATGTAATAGATATATTTAAGTAAATGCCTAACGTCATAACATGCCCGGACTTAGCGTTTACGACTACTTACCGGTCTCAACTATAATTCTTTATTAATGCCAAGTGGGATCTGCACGGGTCGCTGAAAAAATGACCCTTATTTTATACGCTCGTAAAGTGGTCATTCCGACCGTAACGACTACGAAGCTCATGGTGCAGACACGTCATTATCGCTTGCAAATATCGATAATTTGTCACATATTTTACTCTATCTAGGAGTTAATTGATTGGGTAGGTTCAAATATTTGCTAAGAAAAACAGAGTTGCAAACCGAAGAACTATTTTTTATCTTTTAACAAACGAAGACAATTTCTATCAGACTCAATACGTCAAGGCTTGAATTAATCAAAATATGTATAGGTGCTAATTTTTCAAAGTTGCAGAGTTTTTCTCACTACCTCCGTGAACGGAGAAAATTCAAAACGGGCGGCCGAAGTCGCGGACGGACGGACGGCTAAAAATAGTCAAGAATATATCGGATCGTTTCTATATGAAGGGTTTGGCCAGTCTAGGGGAAAGTAGTTTCATCTTGTTTCCAATTACTACTTCCAAGAACTAATAAGGTTTTAACCAGAAATTGCGATAAGGGCCCACCACAGCGTACGTACGCACATCTGTACGTGATAATTGTTCCTCTAGTAATTGGAGTTCTGGGCATTAGTATTGGGACTTTTACACATAGTGGTTTTAATTAATGACTCAACTAAATAAACATATTTAAACGAACCTGTGATAGGCGGTACAAGCCAAGATTTATTTTGGATACTTTGTGAAAATCTAACAAGAGTCTTGCATTTTAGAGTGGACGTGTACTTTAAGACCTATAATGATGTCCTTCTTTGCATGCTTCTTTTTGCGACATTGTAACAAAATATGGTTTCTTGGCCGTTTTCACGATAAATGTGAATAGTGGGACTCTTTTATAGTATTGAGAGTATTATTTAAATACTAAGTCAAAGAGGATTATTTATTAATGTATTTATTTTATTGCTTATGTTATGTATGTGTAAGATTATCTAAGTATTAATTGTATTTATTTGGGACTTTTTTTTGTATATAATTAATTTTGTCCCTTTGTCGCACCGCCCACAATCATTTCTGCTTAGCCCAAAGGCATGACTGGTAGAGAACGCCATATGGCGTTAAGTCGACCTTTTGTACAAAATTTTATTATTGTGCATAAAGTATAAATAAAGATAATTTTGTTGTAAAGAAAGTGTATAAAATAATAATGATAATATATTTAGAGCTTGTTTTAGCTTGTTGTGCAGTCAGATCGTCTTATCATAATTTTTTTGATAAAAAAATAAACTTCGTCGTGGTTGCATTAGTACGTACAGTCTTTGTACTTCTCTTAATTGGGTTAATTGATTCTATCAATGTATGAGTACAGAGTATACAAAATAATAGTAATATTGGAGTTCTGGGCATTAGTATTGGGACTTTTACACATAGTGATTTTAATTAATGACTCAACTAAATAAATACGTTTAAACGACCCTGTGATAGGCGGTACAAGCCAGGATTTATGCTGGATACTTTGTGAAAATCTAACAAGAGTCTTGCGTTTTAGAGTGGACGTGTACTCAAAGAGCTATAATGATGTCCTTCTTTGCATACTTCTTTTTGCCACATTGTAACAAAATATGGTTGCCCGGCACGATGAATGTGGGTAGTGTGACTGTTATATAGTACTGAGAGTATTATTAAAATACTCAGTCAATTATCAATCAATTATCAGTATTTTTAGTAGAAAAAATTACTTCGTCGCAATTGTACCAGTACGTACAGTCTTTGTACATACTTCACTTTATTGGGTGATCGAGTTAATTCTATCAATGTATTATATGAGTACAGAGTATAAAAAGTAACAGTAATATTGTAATGTTGGACACCAATCACATTGCTCTGATCCCAAAATAAGTAGCTAATGCACATGTGTTATGAAAAGCAGACACAACGGTGGTAACACAACACCCAGACCACAGACAATACAGAAAATTTTGATTTCTACATTGACCCGACCGAGAATCGAACCCGGGACCTCGGAGCGGCAACGCCTTGAAACCAGCGTCACTAAACCACGGAGGTCGTCAAAAATACCATTCATATCGAGCTAAAATAATATAATGCTTTAGAATGTTTTTAACACTCAGAGTGTCATATTTTATATCATAAAGATGAAATAAGAAACCAAAAATTTGCGCACGGGCGGGACTTGAACCAGCAACCAAAAGCATGCCAAAAGTTTGCCAAAAGGTTGCTGGTTCAA
Organism: Pyrausta purpuralis; assembly: GCA_963924145.1. NCBI lineage: Eukaryota > Metazoa > Arthropoda > Insecta > Lepidoptera > Crambidae > Pyrausta > Pyrausta purpuralis. Next base: position 14,454,711 of record OZ001654.1, read on the forward strand.
GTCCCGCCCGTGCGCAAATTTTTGGTTTCTTATTTCATCTTTATGATATAAAATAATATAGTTCATACTAGACGCTACCAAACGTGGAAATAAATCAGTACGTGTAAATACCTCTGTAGAATACTAATGAGCCGATGTACTGGTGAATTATGTAAGACATAATTATGTTTTGTAATCAAGAAATATCTCTTATGTTAAATATACCATTCGAAGTAAGCACTGAGGACTGTAGTAATTTGAAATATTTTATGTTGTTTTAATCTTGACACAGAATTATCATATAAGATTTTATGGCCTCAAGCGTCTTCGTATGAAGTTTATTATGATCTAAAATTGAGTTCCAAAGTAATAAAGAAGATTTTTATAGTGACTTTGTTGTTCATAACGTAACACAGTCTCGTACGTATTTGAATTTATTAAAGTTTGGCATGGTTTTATGTGTGAGAAGAAAGCTCAACCTTTGATAAATAGCTGAAAAATCATCGATTTTTATTCAGCTGTTGATAGAATATTCAATGTTTAATTAATACTACTATTATGCTTAAGGTTGCGTAGTCCAAATTTCGCCACGTCCGTCTGTTCGTCTGTCCCCAGTTCAGCGCAGATGCTAGAATTTGGCATGGGTATGTATTCTAAACTCCTCGCCGAAAACAGTAAAAAAATGGGTTTCTTTTTGGGTTACCTCTCATGCAAATAACGTAGGTATGATATTTTTATCTTGCTTAGCCTTTCTAAACCAAGCAAGTGTAAATTTAAAAAAAAATATATGATGTAGATCTTAATAAATACTTTTGACGAAACTTGGTTCGGACGGGATAGAACTAGTAGCTTTTGAGATATAGCACATTTTCAACAACCGCAAACATAACTTTGTACTTCATACAAACACTATGAAAAACAAAGTTATATGTGCAGTCAACAAAATATTGTGGTATTTTACCTAGTAGAAGTAAATGGATTCCCTTATTCAGTTAAAGTTGGTACGGAACCCTCAGTGCGCGAGTCCGACTCGCACTTGGCCGGTTTTTGTTAGAGTCCAGTGTCTCCACCCTCTCCAAACTAAACGGTAGTAGAAGAATATGTGAAAAAAATCACATTACTGGCTTTTAAGAATTCAGAAGGAAAACTATTACGTCTATGATAGGTAAAAAAAACAGAGCTGTATTCCATGACTCAAACTACATGTTAATTATCGCATTAAAAACGCGTTAAGATATGAAATAATAATCATCACCATCAAAAGTTATTGCCGGTTTTGTCGCGTTATTTTGGATATTTTGTTATTTTAAAATAATCAAAACCTGTGAAACATGATTCAGATCATTGGCAATGTAAGCATCTTACTTGAACAAGGCATTGTTCAAGTAAGATGCTTACATATAGTAGATAGGAAACCCTTCGTGCGCTAGTCCAAATCGCACATGTTTAATCTTGAAATAACATCGGCATAAATATTTCATTAAATGCCTACTAAGCTCGCCAACAATAATTATGTTTTGTTAAGGCAGGGACGGACCTTGAAAATGTTAATTTACCCACTGTACTTGGCAAACAAGCTTTTAATCTTCTAGGGGTAATCATAACTTGGACGACACACCGCCTGTGAACTACGACTACGAGAAGCCTGCTTTACATCTGTTTTCGTGGGGCGGCAGAGGTCAAGAATTAACTAACAAGTACTTAAGTGCCTTTTAATGAAACGAGTTTAGTTTAGTGTAGGTCAAAGTTTGCGGATTTGAATTAGTGTAAGTAGACGGACCGTAACATAAATAGCTAAGCGTGTTGATGGGATTAATCTGAACTATTGATATAACAAGCTGAAAACAAACAAATTACAACTTATAATGTCTGTGAAAGATGTGTGATGATATTGACGAAATCTTTAAATAGTTCAGAGATTACATAAATTGCACTTGTAAAAGCGACAACACACAAGGAATCTCATCTTGTGTCTTACGCTATCCGCTATAAGTGCAATTTATTTTATTAAGTTTGTATAATGTCAAAATACTATAAAAACAAATAATAAAACTATACATTAGCTTACTTCATCAATAAATATTTGTAAAAATATTTCCATCGGATGTTGAGAGAGCAATCTCGCAACATTGATGACGTCACGCAGCCTACGCGATAAAAAGAAAGCACTTCAAAAAACAAACTTCAATTGCCAATGTGTGGTGGCTGAGTGGTATAAGCATGCGCCCGGATAGCGTAAGACACAGAGTTCGATTTATTGTCTGACACGGTTGCTTTTGCAATTTATTTTATTGAGTTTGTATAGTGAAAAACATTATATTATCAACAAAAAAATAGTTTAGTGATAAACTGGACCACATAAATCAGTATACCTCACTGTTTGCACAGCAACATGAAGCCTGACTAATACCTCTACTTATACAGAATTGAAAGTACGATGACTTAACAACTGCAGTGAACGGTAAAACCACAGTATGTTACACTGTTAAAAACTGTTTTTTTTTAGTATTATTGTAAATTAATGAGAAATTAATAATTTAAATAAAGTTTTTTCTTGTAACTAGCTACAAAACTCGGTCTTGTCTGGTATTCATAACTTAACAACAATATACCGTCGGTTGGTTCGAACTAGCGCCTATTTTACATCTGTTTTCGTTAAGGGTCCGGAGCGGCCGAGCGATTTAGAATAAAGATAGATGAACACTGAAATCATGTTTGATCAGGGGGCAGGGGTCCTATTTTTGAATCATACGCTTAAATATAGAGTGTGATTTTCAAACAAAAACGAATAAAACATCAATGAAAATAACCCAAAATATAGACGTTAATACACACAAAATTCAGTGATATTTTTTAATCACTGTGAAATAATACTAATTTTAATTTGTTAATCGGATAGTTATCAATGAATATCACACTCAATCTTGACGCGAGTGATTAATTTTATTTATTTTAATTCGTTTTTGAACGAAAATTACACACCATATTCAAGCGAGTAATTCAAAAATAGGGCCACTGGTCCTCTATTTTGAATCACTTGTGTCAAGATGGCGTGTGATATTAATAATAATAAATATTCTTTATTGCACACCATATACAATAAATAATAACAGAAACATTGAAATAAAACGTAGGAGTACAATTCAGGTGGTCTTATTACTTAAAGCAATTTCTTCCTAACAACCTCCAGGTATAGAAAAGCATAAAGAATGAGAGAAATGGCATTTCGATGAAATATTTAAAACAAAAGAGAAAGTGGGCAGATATTATGTTAAATGAGACATAAGAGAATGTTTTATGTATACATTATCTACATAAAGTAACATGTTAATAAATAATTATAAAATACTTATCTTAATACTAAAATATAAAATTAATTGATTAATTTTCCAATGAAAATTCGTATAATTTCACACAGGGTTGATACTGAATTGAATCGAATTTTGTAAGTACTAACGTCTGTACACAGTCTAGCCTTAAATATTGTTACAATTAAAAATAAGAAAGATATTACATTTGAATTTGGAACCTGACATTTTTATACGATTGCTTATTGTGTTTTCTAATTTTGGCGCCAATACATTTTATAATATTTTACGATATTAAAATGGAGTGGTGTGATAAAAGAGAACTGAATCGCTGTGATTGCATTACACAAAGTTGGTATGGAGCCAAATGCCATTTTTAAAACTCTCCATACGCTTGGTATTAGTCAAATGTTTGTGTACCGGGCTATCAATAAGTACAATTAGACCTCCTCTGATTGTGACAGGAAAAGATCTGGCCGTCCACTTAGTGTTCGTACGAAAAAGGTGGTCAAAGCAGTAAGGAAAAGAATTCGCAGAAATCCTGTCCGAAAGCAAAAGATTTTATCTCTGGGGATAAAGAACTAGAACCATGTCGCGTATTTTAAAAGATGACTTAGAACTTGCAGCCTATAAGAGACGCACTGGTCGTTTTTTTACTGATAATTTAAAAAAAGAATAGGGTGGTAAAATCGAAAAAACTACTGAAGCGGTACGCAAAGGGAGGTCACAGAAAAAAAATGTTTACGGATGAGAAAATCTTTACAATTGTGCAACATTTTAACAAACAAAATGACCGTATTTATGCTCAAACCTCTAAAGAAGCTTCCCTATCAGTCGGCAGAGTGCAACGTGGGCATTACCCGACTTCAGTTATGGTTTGGTGGGGTGTTAGCTATGAAGGAGTGACTGAGCCATATTTTTGTGAAAAAGGTATCACAACATCGGCACAAGTGTATCAAGATACCATTCTTGAGAAGGTCGTTAAGCACCTTAACAACACCATGTTCAATAACCAAGCATGGTCTTCGCAACAAGGCTCGGCGCCGGGTCATAAAGCTCGGTCCCCGCAATCTTGGTTAGAAGCGAACGTTTCGGACTTCATCAGAGCTGAATACTGGCCGTCGTCTAGTCAAGATCTTAATCCGCTGGATTCTGATTTATGCTCAGTTTTAGAGAGTACGGTTTGCTCTAAACGCCATGATAATTTGGAGTTCCTAAAACAATCCATACGATTGGCAGTGAAGAATTTTCCTATGGAAAGAGTGCGTGCTTCTATTGATAACTGGCCTCAACGTTTAAAGGACTGTATTGCAGCCAATGGAGACCACTTCAAATAAGCTTTTAATATTTTATTTCAAAAATTCTTTGACAATATTTATGGCAAGGCTTGGTATTTTGCGTGATTTTCATTGATTTTTAATTCGTTTTCAAACGATAATCACACGCCATATTGAAGCGAGTGATTCAAAAATAGGGCTTTCTCGCTTCGAACTGAAAACTATAGGTCGGTTTAATATTATTCCTCATACCATAAATGTAACACGCTATCGACGTGTTTACTGAATAGATTGAGTAAATAATTGGCGTTCAAATACAACCACTTACGATATTGACAACACCGCACACTCTGTTTAAGTGTTAATATTGTAATATTGGAACGTTTTATTAAGAACCTTTATTATATTGTTAGATAGATAGTTAGTGTTGATAAAGTTACCGTAAAGTATAAAGCTTGTATTGTTTTTTGTCAAACTCTCGTATTCTGTAACGCTACAGTCTACATAAAAGGCCTTCTAAAACATAAAAGTAAACTTTTAATCAACTGAAGGCACTGAAAGAAAATGATGATAAATAAAAATCCTAAAAACACTTTTATAAACATGAGCCTATAAAAAACTTTTGTTCAAAGGCTTCGTCCGACGTCCGAGCCAACTTAGTGTTTGTAAGCAAGACACTTAAAAGATTTCAGGCTTGATTTACATAAAGGTTGGTGCAAACGCCGTGACGAGTGGAACGGTGGCCTTCGTGGCGTAATAGGGCGGAGACACATTGTTTCATTTCAGAGACACTAGCGGCATGTCGGCAAATAAAACCTGTGTAGCGGCCTCTCGACTGTTGTCGCCGCAAATTGGATTGACTCATCGCGGTAGAAATATATCAGAATTGTCCGGAAAGTATCCGGCTACTATTTTAAACGGGACCACAGCTTGAAATGGTGACAATTAGATATGTAATAAACAAGCAGGACATTAGTTATGACATACTCTAATTAGTAAAGGGGAGTACGCAGGAACAACAATTGATTTTGATCAGATCTGTGTTGATCAATGCACGGGCACAAAGTAACTATAGAAGCATTGTAGGTATGACACGAATGCGTCTTTTATTAAACCCACACATAAATTATGCGTCTGTTTTAGAATTGTCGTAAAAGTTAGTACAACGAATAGTTAAAATAAGAAACGTTGTTATCGAGTACCTGTCTAGCAGATAATGTTAACCAGAGCTTATTGAAACATGCAGTAAGGTCGGACATTTACCGGACAATTTTCGCCCCCGGAGCTTTAAGCCCGCGAATAAGCAAACTTTACCTTCTGAGACCAGGACTATGAGTATTGTCCGTTGGAATTAACTACTGGGAGTTGTGCAAAGTGCTTCACCGATGTTCAGATGTAACACTTACAATTTTCTAGCCAGCTCACAATGAAACTAGCGTTTTTAGTCCTTCAAACAATTTCAACATTTATTGTAGAAGAAGTAACAAAAAATAACACGTCCAAAGTACGTAGTTAAGAAAATCCACAATGATTCAGCTTACATTGCCAAGGGTGTTAAGCCCACGCGAACAATAAAACTGCTAATAACTCCCAATTTCATTAAAGCTAGGTACGGGTATAACAATAAATGTGCAAACGCAAGTGAAAGTACAAGCTTGCAATATTACAAAAATCTGTGCCTTTTCACTGCACCTACGGAGAAATTTCTTAACATTAAACTGCAATAAAACCAAAGCGATGGTCTACAAAATTTCACAGTAACGTTGTAAAAGAAGTTTAGTACAATTGCGCTGCATCTCGGTCTCGGCACATTTGCTGGAAACACCGAAATGGCAAGTTAAATATAACTTCATATCAAGCGTTATCTAGGATATTATGTTCTGAATTCCTACTTTTGAGACCGCATAATATTTTAATGAGCAATATTGCAGCGAAGTTGGCGCGTATTTGCAGTACTCAAGAGCGGAAGCACAAACAAATTGGAGGGGGAAACCCCGCGGCTAAATATACGAATGTCGTCGACATACACCTAGTTACCGGAGATCTTAACATACATTTTCCAATATTTATATGAAACCACCCACGTCTACGCAAATATCTTTTTAAAATAAAAATGTATAAACATCAATTTTTGACGAATTATTTAGGAAGAAAAATAGTAAAGTTGAGTCCTATTTTTACTGAAGCTCGAAATTTAGACGGCCTTATTAGTAAATCAGATTCTCATTTTTTGAAAGTAACTCCTTATTAAATTGCGTAGCTTTCTACTTAACGCCTTTATGGTAATTAATGAAATTGATGTTTGAAGTACACAAGGCATAACACAGCAAGTATCAAAAATGCTATGTCGAATTGGAAAAATGAGACGACCAAACGCTTCAAAATGGAATTCAAAACGAATATACTGGATGGGGGAAAACATTACTTAAAGAAATATTTTATCCAAGCAACAACTAGAGTTTTATTTATAAACTATGAAATAAATCTTGTAAAATAACATGGTTAAATCAAAGAATATTCTCGTATAGGTATAATTACCTAAAGTAAATGAGTGTCTGTTTTCAATTGTAAGACACTAATGAAAGTTTTTATTTATTTTTATTCTGGCTCCACCACTATATTTTAAGCAGTCCTCACTTAATTCTAGTGCCCGCTATAAACCAAAAGGTTTAATGAATAAATAAAAGATAGTTCCATTAAGTACCCTACGGCAGACCGTAACCCGTTTGTGATAAAGACCAACCGCAAACCCGCAATGGTCGATTCTAAGACAGATAGGTTCTAAGTCGTAAACTGAGTTTGTTTTTTTATGTTTATTTACCAACAAAGTATACTTTTAAATCAATAAGGTTGTAATCCTTATGATATGGATTAAGTTATTAGCAAAATCGTTACCGTTATTTATTTTGGACTTGGACGAAGAAGTGAAAACCTCTTTTGGCGAATCCAATATAAAATTAAAATAACACTGGCGAAATTTTATGATATGGAATGGAGGATATTTAAATTTGGTAGTATTCCAAGCTATGAGGCCCTATTTGGAATCACTCGCTTGAGTATGGCGTGTAAATTTCGTTTGGAAAGGATTAAAAAATCAATGAAAATCACGCAAAATAAACTCACAAATTCTGTTATCTTTTTTCGGATCACTCCCGAGTGGAATTATACTTATTGTCATTAGAAAATCAGACATTAATCAACGAATATTAGCCGCAATCTTGAAGCGAGTGATTGAAAAATAGGGGCCCTGGCGTCCCTGACAGCATCGTAGAATAGATTTATGAGTGCGCGGAGAGCTAAATGCCTAGGAAATAGCAAAGCTCACTGACGTCTGCAAATACCCTGATCGATTTTCGAATGCTCCACATTTTGTAAGTGTGCTAATTTCGGCGTTTTCGAATACTTCCCGACACTAACAAAGTCTAAAAATGCTAATTGCCTTGAAAATAATTTACCATTTTGTGCTGTTTAAACAAACGCATGACCAATTCATGATAGATTCCTGGAAGATGGGTTCTATGTCGGCTCCCTACATTGCCAAAACTTCCGTATTGTATTTTAGTGTATACTACTTAGTATACTTTTCAGAGATAAGTTACTTGACAATAGCAAAATTAAGCGCTACTAAAATTCAGCGAGTGTAATGACATCACTAACAATTAATCGGCATTACCGATACCGACTTTGTAAATTAGCGTACTACAATGATTTATACCACCATTCCGGTGAAGCGGGGTATTACTGCCGAAACATGGCGGTTCGGAGACGGCCGCGTATTCATCTCTATCAATCAGCGCGCAAACAACGCCGATGAGACAGCCCCTTATCGCAGACGAGTTACGGTCCTCTCGAATAATAAACACATTATTTTGTTTTTTCATTAACTGCTCTCATAAAGATAGGGACTAAACAAATAAAAGTAAAAAAAAAAACCTCACATCACATTTCTCTCCACAGACATCATCATTATCAGCCAAAGGATGTCCACTGCTGAACATGGGCTTCTCCCACGGCTTTTCTCAGTGACCGATCACTAGCGGTCCGTATCCAGTTTATATCCTGTGATCTTTACAAGGTCGTCAGTCCATCTTGTCGGTAGACGTTCTACGCTGCGTCTCTGGTCAAAGGGTCTCCAATCTAGAACTTTTCTGCCCCAACGGCCATCAGTTCTTCGCGTTATGTGCCGCCCTGCCCATTGCCACTTGAGCTCACTGATTCTTAAGGTTATGTCCGTTACCTTAGTGCTTCTACGTCTGTTTTCATTGTTGATTCGATCTTGTAGAGAAACACCAAGCATCGCCTTCTCCAGTGACATTAAATAAATCGTGCACAAACACAAAAAATATGAAACGGATAAATTCACTAAAATAACGTTGAATGTAGCGTTGCAGCTAGAATAGTAAACAACATTAAATACAGGAAAAGCTAACACGAAAAAAAGGTTCACAGTATTTAATGATTTAATTATATGTATATTTAGTTCCTGTGAGCTATTTCGAATAAACTCATTTTATTTAGTCTGTGCAAACCATTAAGCGATATTTCTTTTTTGCTTTCGTGTAATTGGCACAACATTATTTATATTTATGCCTAGTTTAATTCACTTCACAATGTAGGTACTTCAAGAAGTCGTTAATTGTAGGGTTTTACTTATTTAAACTTAATTTTCTGACTAAATAAAACCACCTTTTAGGTTCTAACCTACTATCAATATAAGTTTAGGTTGCATGAAGTTTCTACTATCACGTTTGAGCATTTACCAACTATGAGGCAGCTTCATACGGTACAAAACATTGATTAAATGACAAACTATTACGCAAGAGACTTCCCACGCTGATACTTGTTTAATACTGCCATACACATCATGGGGTTGCACCTTTTAACTCTGTTCTGGAAGAAGCTACAAATTATCTATAATAAGTTCTGTCATTATAATCACTCAACTCTTCAGCGACTGTAATATTAGAGAACAATTATGCAAAAAGTAACTTCCTTCTTTTTTAAGTCGGTAAAATATGTTATAAGTAAATAAATAAGCTCCAGACAACACATCAACTGTCGTGTTTTCGAAGTAAGGAATTTTCTTCCTTGTGTTACGAATACCATACAACGATTATGACGGGGGCGTCTCCCATAAATGCTTAAATACATATTATACATCCATGACTCAGGTACAAATATTCATGCTCATCACACAAACATTTGCCCCTTGCGGGATTCGAACCCGCGACAGCCGGCGTAATAGTCAGGAGCTCTAACCAATACACCAAACGCGTCGTTAAAAATGTCATAATGTAATGATATATAACATTTACCGTAAAAAAAAAACCCGGCCAAGTGCGAGTCGGACTCGCGCACTGAATCCACTTACTTCCACTTAGTAAAATATCACAATATTTTGTTGACAGCAAATATAACTTTTTTTTTCATAGTGTTTGTATGAAGACCAAAGTTATGTTTGCGGTTGTTGAAAATGTGCTATAACTCAAAAACTTCTCGTTCGATCCCGTCCAAACCAATTTTCGTTAAAAGTATTAGTTAAGATCTTCCTACCAAATTTCAACTGTGTGATGCTTATAGTTACAAAATAAAGTGGCTGTGACATACGGACAGACAGACAGACAGACAGAAAGACAGACAGACAGACTGACAGACAGACAGACAGACTTGACGAATCTATAAAGGTTCCGTTTTTTGCCATTCGGCTACGGAACCCTAAAAAGATGTGTGTACTTAGGTGCTTAGTTAGGCCTAAATACTTTAATTAAGGTGTACTGCCCATTATAATTTGCATGTACTTACTTAAACTTACTTACAAACTGTCATGAGTGCTATCTCAAAGTTTGTTCGTTGGAAAGATACAATGGCTCTTAACACGGTGTTAACTTGCAGCGCTTTGATGTCGAAAATCTTGACTCAAAGAGTTGTATATCGCTAGGAACATCTCTTCCACACGCTACCTACCTAACTAGTTAACTTGACGTTTTATACCTGCTACATTTCAGAAAAAGAATCCAAAATGATCTTTACACCAAAACATTCGCACGCGAGATGTGAAATTCTTATATGCTTTGATGTGCCGCTCTATCATATCTAGATGTCGCACTGCTATTAAAAGGCCTCAAATGAAGCTTTTTCCAGAAATGACAGAATACTGATTTCTCACTCCCTATAAAACATAAAAGAGAGTCGTGACTTAATTTTTGATTTAATACATGTTTTATTGCATATTTTTTTAGTGTTAAAGTCAACTTTTTAGGGTTCTGTTGCCGAAAAGCAAAAAACGGAACCCTTATAGTTTCGTCAAGTCTGTCTGTCTGTCTATCCGCGTCCACGGACACACAGCAAGTTTATTCTGAAAATATTAGTAATACACAGTTGAAACTTAGCCGCATTACGATTCTCTTACAAAAAAAATATGGAATAGATCTTTTATAATGACGTCGAGGTTTGTAAAACCTAATATAACCTAATTTTTTTCTTAAAACCGAACGTTTGAGAGAAAGTCGGGCCCAAAATAGTAAAATGGGAGTCCACTCCCCCCCCCCCCCCCCATCTTACTTTTACACTAAGCGAGTGTAAATTAAAAAAATATATACATGATGTAGATCTTGCAAAGACTTTCAATGAAAATTGGTTTGAACGAGATCGAACTAAAAGTTTTTAAGATAAAGCACATTTTTAAATGCTCACAGATAAAAAGGTCTCCGGCGGTCGCGTTAACAAAAGTATAACAAAAGTCTGTTGATAAACACATGAGGGACCGCAAACATAACTTTGTTATTCATACAAACACTATGAAAAACAAACTTTTATTTGCTGTCAACAAAATATTGTGGTTTTTGGCTAAGTGGAAGTAAGTGGATCTCTAATTCAGTTACTATTGGTACGGAACCCTTAGTGTGCGAGTCCGGATCACACACTAACACACTTGGCCGGTTATTGGGTAAATATCGCAATTATAATAAATAACTTTTTTATCAAAATAAATGTCTAAATCTGATAATAGAAAGTACTTAAATATAATTCAAAACTATACTTAAAAAAAATCTTAGTACAAAAATGAATAAATAATATTCACATGTATTTTACATATGTAAGGGGACTCTATTTTTCATAAAACAATCAGTTATTTTGCAAATATACTAATCAAGTTTTAATTAATAGTTCTGGTCGCAGTCTTTTCATGGTTATAGGTTTCTACATTTTCCTCATTGACTAAAGTAGTTCCGGTCGCAGTTTCGTCGTTAACACTATACTATATATTTGCAGTCGTATCTCCGTCTCACTAGCTCATGCAATATGTTTTAAACGCTGTTTAACTTTAAATTCCCGTCACATAAATTGGAGCGTGCTATTAAGCGGAGCGCCGGAAAAGGTATTAGATTTATCTAGTCGAGATGTTTACTGATACATGTTTCAGACAAGTAGTCATCTTGGTATATACTTTAACTAAACTGTAAGTTTTCCCTGGTTTACTAAGTGATGAGTAGGTACGCAAACTTAAAACGTTTTTTTTTTTAAATAAACCTATAAATATTTCAAAGAGAGGCGGAGGCATCCATTTAAATTCAAAATTTTGTTTATGTACCGTAACCAATCCTCGGATCTCATTACCTGATACGACGTAGGTATGTTAAACTCAGGATAAAACCACAACAATGTTTATCTTCCTAACGAGAGGTCGAATAGAAAGGTCCAGGCAGGTAGGTACTACGCTCCTCACCTATCTGCTATTTGTTTATATTAAACTCGCCGGCTTTGTAATGTGAGCAACATGATTTTAAAGTCGAATAGTTTAAGATATTTTTCCCGAAACAATACTCACGCTAATTTTATCTCTAAGTTTACAATTTTGTTTTCAGATACTGGTGCTCTATTTTTGAATTATTCGCTTCGATATGGCGTGTGATTTTTGTTCGAAAGCGATCTAAAATTAACGTTAACAGAGCAAAATATGTATGTGAATAGTTACAAAATTGAAACATATTTCTTTGAATCACCCCTTGGGCCCTATTTTTTAAATTACTCGCGTCAAAAAGATGTGTGATATTCATTGATTATTGTCCGATTTTCAAATGAAAAACTGTTTGATTCCACACAAGAGTGATTTAAAAATAAAACTCAATTTCGTGAGTATATATATTTTTCTGGGTTTTCGTTGACTTTTAATTCGAACGAAAATTCCACACCATATCTAAGCGAGTGAACAAAAAATAGAACTCCTGTATGGATTTAAACAGTTTTTTATTTGAAAATCAGATATTAATTAATCATACGCTATTTCAACGCGAATGATTCAAAAATAGGGCCCTTGGTCATGCACTACTTAAGTAATTGCTTATGTGCATGGCACGGCAAACGGTTTAAGCACTGCTGGTCACAAGCATTTAATTTTTGTAAAAACGTTTTCATAAAATTCTAAATTATGGGTATGTCCATTCTACAATTTTTATTTTGCAGTTGAATGTCATCTAAAATTTTGACGTAAGTTATAGTAATAGTAACATTTCTTTGTGCAACCTTCTCTACAATATTGCGAGCAATTTTCACGTCGCCATGAGACACTGCAAAGGTGTGAGCCGTTGTTTCTAGCTAAGCTAGAGCCGATTCGAGTTTCATAAGACAACTCTAGCGCTTTACGCTTTAAACTAAGACTACGAATGTCGTACTTACAGGACATAAGATAACTAAAACAATGGTGTCCTAACACAATGTCTTATTTTTACCAAAACATTTTTAGGGGTCCGTAGCCGAATGGTAAAAGCCGAAAGCAGAATGCACCGCCCGCCCTCTCTCAATACGCATACGGCACATCTAATGCAATTGTTATTACCCAACGGGTTACCCGTTTAAAATAACTACAACAGTTTACAACAAATTCAGTCGGTGCCCTGATGGATGATGCTCACGATGGTCTATGCGGTGGATTTTGAAGTCGGTTTTTCCTTAAAATAAAAATATTTTTATGTATTCATCTACCTTCTTATTAGGCACAGAGTGAACAACGCGTTTAGTGCACTGGTTAGCGTTCCTTACTACTGAATCACCGGTCCCGAGTTCGAATCCTGGAAAATGTTTGTGTGATAAGCACAAAAATTTGTACCTAAGTCATGGATGTTATAATCTCCCATATTATCATCGTTATCTGGTACATCGTGTCACAAGAAAGAAAATTCCTTACTTCGAAACTAGGCAATTGGTGTCGGACTCATATTTATTTTTATTATTTCAGTTTTAGGGTACAAAGGCCCGCTCGAAATCTTTTTCACGGCATTTTTCGCGCATAATCCTCAAAGCGAGATGACGGTAATCTCCAATTGACCGTTCATCGGTGAATCAAGATGGCGTGGTATGTAATGTGAAATATTGCTTTGCTTATCTGAACGGAGTGGAAATTGCGAGGGCGTGCGCTCCATGTTGGAGCGCGCGGCGAATCTTAATTTTCTAGGAATAAAATGCAAATAGCCGAGCGAGTTAGCAACTGGCGCGCTGGTGCAGCCACGCAAGGATAATGCTTAATTGAAACGTTTACTAAAAGAGAAGCAAACTAAAGCTTAGGGCGTTAACACGTGCAACGCGTTCGTGCGGATTTTATTAGTTTGTTATGATATCAGCTCTTATACATTAGACTAGTGGAAATGAAAATAATGAACTGAAACTTAACTAGAAATAACCACTACGTGGAAATAAATATTCTCCTATTTCCCAGTACGTATCATGGTAAGACAAGGTATTCTCGATTTCAGAGTTTTCATTAATTTATTTAGAAATGCGTTATTGCACAATTATGTATAGGTAAGTACAAAATGATTCCCTCACAGTCAAACCTTAAAGTCACGAACAAATATTGCAATGCGTGCAGTAAATAATGTTTCTCAAGTTATTTATGCATTATGTATGGCTACAAAATATGTATTGTAATTAGAAGCGCAAGCAGCTCGTTTCACCGCTCAAATCACTCTTAGGCATAACTAATCCCCTCGCGCATTTAGAGCTTTTACGTCGGGAAGGGATTAGAGGAGCGTGGTTAAAAACGGATTTGTGTATCTCGCCGTTCGGCCGACCACTTCAACCATCCTTGTTATTGCCCAAATCAATAGAACACACGTGCCTCCGAAGTCAGCACGTAAATTAATACAAACAATTCGGCAGACGAACCGGCATTGCCACTTATCTTGTTAATGTCCTGCCACTTTGCGTTGAGATACGTTACTGCTTTCTGTCCCATCGCCTAAATATCAAACAAAGTTTACGACTTCAAACTAATGCTAGTAAGATATACTTGCTATATTTTTTCTTTGTTGTCTTCATTTCTTCTGACGTCAATGCTCTCGTATTCCACTATTTCCACTGCAAATGTTGTGAAAATAATTTCTTGATTTAAAAGTTATGGTCGCCGCTGTCCTATGAAAAGAGTAATAAAAATAAATGGTGCTTTCTAAGAGGTAAGTAGCTACTTCAATAAAGTATAGTTTCACCTGTTGTGCGGAGAGCTGGAAGCTATTTTCAAACTTATATTCATTTTGCTATAGGTACTCCTCAAACTATTTGTTCTTAAAACGGCACCAGCGGGCAAAGTCTGAAGCAAAATTTTTGACATTTCGCGTCGACAATTTCAATTTTATGATTTTCTAATTCATCAAATATCATTTTAACTTACGTAGCTATATCTTTAATAAATCTTAAATAATATTTGTAGTTTTTTTAACATCATTAAAAAATTCTTCATTCTAAATTCATCATTAAAGGATTTTGGAATGAAGCTAAAAAATTTACAAATATTTTTTACGATTTATTAAAGATATAGCCACGTAAGTTAAAATGATATTTGATGAATTAGAAAATCATAAAATTGAAATTGTCGACGCGAAATGTCAAAAATGATGCATCAGACTTCGCCCGCAGGACAAAGTTCATTACACAATGTAGTCCTAGCTCTCAATTAGAAGTTCTGATTCGGGTGGCAATTTAACAGATTTATGTTTTCCAATCGAATCCAAAACGTTTGAAGATTACCACGACTGGTCATAATAATGGTCAAAGTTTTGTTTTTATATCATTAATTTACAAAAAAGTATACGTATTTTAATAATCTTTACTTTTTTATTTTTTTAAGTTTGGGTGTGTATGAAAATCTTTATATTGCGATCGCACTTTTGAGTGTGAAAAGTGAAAAGTGAGTATATTTATTTCTAACTGGGCCCTTTCAATAAGTAAACAATAACTGTGTACATTATGCACATAATTATAAAGCTTATTTATTGCTAAAGGCAATAGGAGTAGTTCAATGGCTATGGGCTACAAAACATTACGCTACAACTTATGATAACTTATTATGTTATACAAAAATGCGCAAACGAAGTCTCGGGCGGCCGCTAGTATTAAATAAACTGAGAAATCTGGAAACCTGGGACAATAATAACACGTGTATATTATTAGGTACGAGAATTATTTCCAAAAATCTTCATAAAACGATAAGATACACGCAAAGATAAATTGAGGTTGTCCGAAAGCAGTATAAAAAGTACACCCAAATATATAAATTTAAGTAATAAGCATTCATAAATTTGTGTAATGTTATGTCGTCAACTTACGATCCCAGGGGAAACTCATAAAGAATTGCGCGGTGCTTATCCCTCCCGTCATACCTCCGCAGCACTCAATTCATATCATATACTACGAGGGTCAAACTGAAAGTTCTTAGAAAATCAAAAACTGATTACATTAGCCAGTTATTAGTTTAATTATATCTTTTCAAAATATTGTCCATTGACGTCAATACACCGCTGCATGCGATGGAACCACTGGGAAAAGCACTTTGCCCACTCGTCCTTAGGGGTCTCTTCAATGGCATCGCGATACGCAGCCACCGCTTCTTCAGCATTCATAAACCGCTTTCCTTTAAGTTTTTCTTTAATTTTTGGAAATAAATAAATATCACAAGGCGCGAGGTCGGGGCTATACGGCGGGTGACCCAGTAATTCAACGTTTGATGTCGTCAAATAGTCGATCGTTCGCTTGGCGGTGTGCGACGAGGCGTTGTCGTGGTGAAGGAGGATCCTACTGCGAGGTCGTTTCTCTCGAACTTTTTCCAAGACAAGTGGCAAACAATTGGTAGTGTACCATTCTGCAGAAACTGTTTTTTGATCCTCTAACACAATTGTTGCGAAATGACCTATCCTTCCAAAGAACGAGGCCACCATTTTTTTTCCCGCACTTCGATCTCTCTTCACTTTAGTTGGCAACTCCTCGAAAGCAGTCCCACTGAGCAGATTGTCTTTTGGTTTTAGGATCATAACAGTAAATCCAGCTTTCGTCACCTGTTAGTATGTCGAACACAGCATTTGAGTCACCTCCGTTAAATCTTTCAATCATTTTACGGCACCAATCCACACGATGGAGTTTTTGAGCCTTAGTCAAATTATGAGGTATCCACCGGGCGCAAAGCTTCCTGACCGCTAAATGTTCGTGGAGGATTTTGTGCACTTGACTCATACCGATGCCTAAGCTTGTCCGAATCTGCTGATAGGTCACTCTTTTGTCAGTCTCTATCATACGCCGCACAACACAGATGTTATTTTCAGTCGTCGCCGTAGAAGGCCGTCCCTCACGTACATCATCAGTGAGATTAGTGCGACCACGTTTAAACTCATTAAACCAGTTGTAAACAGTCGCACGAGATGGGGCTTCATCGTGAAAGGCCAATCGTAGTCTATCATAACTTGCTTGTTGACTTAAATGACATCGAAAGTCATAAAAAATCATTGCACGAAAATTTTCTCGTGTTAAATTCATGTTGACGTGACACAGACAATTTTCAATTTGCCGCCAAATGACAAATGAATGAAATATATACTCAGTAATATTGGCAAAGAGTTCTATTTTCAAATTTTAGAATATTTTTTTTATTATATTGTTTATAAGTGGCCAGTTCTAAGAACTTTCAGTTTGACCCTCGTAGCGGTCCCCCGCGACTTCGTCCGCGCGTTTTGAGTTTGCTCCCTCCCCTCCCGTCGCAGCGTCATGTTTTATATCCTAAAGCCTATCTCGATAAATAAGCTATCCATCACAGAAATATTTTTTCAAATCGTTCCAGCAGTTCCTGAGATAAGCGCGTTCAAACAAACAAACTCTTCAGCTTTATATATATTTTATATTTATAATATATTAGCGCAAGCGCACGTTGTACTTAAGCTGCGAACATTATTTTGGTGCGGAGTTATGTTAAAACTGTGATGGCTCCTAAGATATTTATTGAAATCAAAT
Organism: Pyrausta purpuralis; assembly: GCA_963924145.1. Lineage (NCBI taxonomy): Eukaryota > Metazoa > Arthropoda > Insecta > Lepidoptera > Crambidae > Pyrausta > Pyrausta purpuralis. The sequence goes on from OZ001654.1 coordinate 14,472,544, forward strand.
GGTATAAAGGGCAACTTGGTTCTAAATGAAATGCTCGTGATGATGAATGTATTTATTTTGATAAGAATAAATACCTGTGTGTATAATACACCTCTAAAAATAATGCATTATTTTTTTACAAATTTATGAACATAAAAAAGGTTGTAGTAAGTCAACCATAAAAGATAGACATGTGCTGTCGCGAACTTTATTATAGAACTCTTAATGCTGAACAATTCTGTCATACATGATTTTTGTGTAACTTAAGCGGTTTCCGCAGCGTATGCAGCGGAAGCTCTCAAAAGGAATATCTTTCTCCCGTTTTCGCAACATTTTTCATTTCTGCTGTAGTCTTATGAGTCGTATCTTTATGTTATATAGCCTAAAGCCTTTCTCGATAAATGGACTATCCAACGTAAAAATAATTTTTAAAATCGGGCCAGTAGTTTTTGAGATTAACGCGTTCAAACAAACAAACAAACAAACAAACAAACAAACAAACAAACAAACAAACAAACTCTTCAGCTTTATAATATTAGTATAGATTAGCGCAAGCGCACGTTGTACTTAAGCTGCGAACATTATTTTGGTGCGGAGTTATGTTAAAACTGTGATAGCTCCTAAGATATTTATTGAAATCAAATGATATAAAGGGCAACTTGGTTGTAAATGAAATGCTCGTGATGATGAATGTATTTATTTTGATAAGAATAAATACCTGTGTGTATAATACACCTCTAAAAAAATTGCATTATTTTTTTACAAATTTATGAACATAAAAAAGGTTGTAGTAAGTCAACCATAAAAGATAGACATATGCTGTCGCGGACTTTATTATAGAACTCTTAATGCTGAACAATCCTGATATACATGATTTTTGTGTAACTTAAGCGGTTTCCGCAGCGTATGCAGCGGAAGCTCTCAAAAGGAATATCTTGCTCCCGTTCTCGCATCATTTTTCATTTCTGCAGTGGTCTTATGAGTCGTATCTTTATGTTTTATAGCCTAAAACCTTCCTCGATAAATGGACTATCCAACGTAAAAAACAAATCGGGCCAGTAGTTTTTGAGATTAGCGCGTTCAAACAAACACACAAACAAACAAACAAACTCTTCAGCTTTATAATATTAGTATTATTAGTATACATAGATTAGTGCAAGCGCACGTTGTACTTAAGCTGCGAACATTATTTTGGTGCGGAGTTATGTTAAAACTGTGATACCTCCTAAGATATTTATTGAAATCCAATGATATAAAGGGCAACTTGGTTCTAAATGAAATGCTCGTGATGATGAATGTATTTATTTTGATAAGAATAAATACCTGTGTGTATAATACACCTCTAAAAATAATGCATCATTTTTTTACAAATTTATTAACATAAAAAAGGTTGTAGTAAGTCAACCATAAAAGATAGGCATATGCTTTCGCGGACTTTATTATAGAACTCTTAATGCTGAACAATCCTGTCATACATGATTTTTGTGTAACTTAAGCGGTTTCCGCAGCGTATGCAGCGGAAGCTCTCAAAAGGAATATCTTTCTCCCGTTTTCGCAACATTTTTCATTTCTGCTGTGGTCTTATGAGTTGTATCTTTATGTTATATAGCCTAAAGCCTTTCTCGATAAATGGACTATCCAACGTAAAAAAAAATTTTAAAATCGGGCCAGTAGTTTTTGAGATTAGCGCGTTCAAACAAACAAACAAACAAACTCTTCAGCTTTATAATATTAGTATAGATGAAATTCAGGTGTGGAATTTCCCTGCTTTCTTGTTCTACGCCAAATATTAAATTCCCTCGCTGGCGTATTAATATTCACACTTTTTTCTCTCGCCGGATTCTTTCTAAGTCATTTGAGGTGATTGCTTAAAGCGATCGATTCTTCTATCGAGAGCCACGTTCCTTTGCTCCGGTTGAATTTTGAAGACTGCTCGTCTGAGAATGGTGTTATTAGAGTTTTGGCGCTTTGCAATCCCGTGTGCTTTATAAATTGTAATTGCTCATTGAGCATTTACAGCACATTTTAATCTACAACCGCATTTGCAATTTTTTTTTGCAAGTGCCAGTGATTCTTATCGATAATAACCTGCTAAGTACAGTAAATTGATAAATCTAAGAAAAAAAAACTGATTTCAGTATAGTTGTGATGAGATCTAATGCATTATTTATAGTAACGAAATCGAAAAAATATAGTTTTGCTCCGAAGAAAAAAATATTTGAGAGAAATAGGGTATGCGCGACGCCATTTTTGTAATAAATCATCAGCTGTCGATGACGTAATCGAGATTGTTTTATAACGCTTGCATATTCTGAGGAGTAAAAGATATAAAACAAACAAGTACAAAAAATACACACTATTTCTAAATGTCAAAGCCGCGTAAAGTGGACCACTGTAGATTCTCATTTTTTGAAAGTACCTCCTTATTAAATTACGTAGCTTTTGACTTAACGCCTTTATGGTAATTAATGAAATTGATGTTTAAAGTACACAAGGCATAACACAGCAAGTATCAAAAATGCTATGTCGAAATGAAATTCAAAACGAATTATTGCTGAATGGGGGAAAACAGTACTTAAAGAAATATTTTATCCAAGCAACAACTAGAGTTTTATTTATAAACTATGAAATAAATCTTGTAAAATAACATGGTTAAATCAAAGAATATTCTCGTATAGGTATAATTACCTAAAGTAAATGAGTGTCTGTTTTCAATTGTAATACACTAATGAAAGTTTTTCTTTATTTTTATTCTGGCTCCACCACTATATTTTAAGCAGTCCTCACTTAATTCTAGTGCCCGCTATAAACCAAAAGGTTTAATGAATAAATAAAAGATAGTTCCATTAAGTACCCTACGGCAGACCGTAACCCGTTTGTGATAAAGACCAACCGCAAACCCGCAATGGTCGATTCTAAGACAGATAGGTTCTAAGTCGTAAACTGAGTTTGTTTTTTTATGTTTATTTACAAACAAAGTATACTTTTAAATCAATAAGGTTGTAATCCTTATGATATGGATTAAGTTATTAGCAAAATCGTTACCGTTATTTATTTTGGACTCGGATGAAGAAGTGAAAACCTCTTTTGGCGAATCCAATATAAAATTAAAATACAAACAAACTAAAATTAAAATAAAATTAAAATATAAACACTGGCGAAATTTTATGATATGGAATGGAGGATATTTTAATTTGGTAGGATTCCAAGCTATGAGGCCCTATTTGGAATCACTCGCTTGAGTATGGCGTGTAAATTTTGTTTGGAAAGGATTAAAAAATCAATGAAAATCACGCAAAATAAACTCACAAATTCTGTTATATTTTTTCGGATCACTCCCGAGTGGAATTATACTTATTGTCATTAGAAAATCAGACATTAATCAACGAATATTAGCCGTAATCTTGAAGCGAGTGATTGAAAAATAGGGGCCCTGGCGTCCCTGGCAGCATCGTAGAATAGATTTATGAGTGCGCGGAGAGCTAAATGCCTAGGAAATAGCAAAGCTCACTGACGTCTGCAAATACCCTGATCGATTTTCGAATGCTCCACATTTTGTAATTTTGCTAATTTCGGCGTTTTCGAATACTTCCCGACACTAACAAAGTCTAAAAATGCTAATTGCCTTGAAAATAATTTACCATTTTGTGCTGTTTAAACAAACGCATGACCAATTCATGATAGATTCCTGGAAGATGGGTTCTATGTCGGCTCACTACATTGACAAAACTTCCGTATTGTCTTCTAGTGTATACTACTTAGTACACTTTTCAGAGATAAGTTACTTGACAACACTAAAATTCAGCGCTACTAAAATTCAGCGAGTGTAATGACATCACTAACAATTAATCGGCATTACCGATACCGACTTTGTAAATTAGCGTACTACAATGATTTATACCACCATTCCGGTGAAGCGGGGTATTACTGCCGAAACATGGCGGTTCGGAGACGGCCGCGTATTCATCTCTATCAATCAGCGCGCAAACAGCGCCGATGAGACAGCCCCTTATCGCAGACGAGTTACGGTCCTCTCGAATAATAAACACATTATTTTGTTTTTTCATTAACTACTCTCATAAAGATAGGGACTAAATAAAAAAAAGTAAAAAAAAACAACCACACATCACATTTCTCTCCAGAGACATCATCATTATCAGCCAAAAGATGTCCACTGCTGAACATAGGCTTCTCCCACGGCTTTTCTCATCTCTGTATCCAGTTTATATCCTGTGATCTTTACAAGGTCGTCAGTCCATCTTGTCGGTAGACGTTCTACGCTGCGTCTCTGGTCAAAGGGTCTCCTATTTAGAACTTTTCTGCCCCAACGGCCATCAGTTCTTCGCGTTATGTGCCGCCCTGCCCATTGCCACTTGAGCTCACTGATTCTTAAGGTTATGTCCGATACCTTAGTTCTTCTACGTCTGCTGTTCCCATTGTTGATTCGATTTTGTAGAGAAACACCAAGCATCGCCCTCTCCAGAGACATTAAATAAATCGTGCACAAACACAAAAAATATAAAACGGATAATTTCACTAAAATTACGTTGAATGTAGCGTTGCAGCTAGAATAGTAAACAACATTAAATACAGGAAAAGCTAACACGAAAAAAAGGTTCACAGTATTTAATGATTTAAATATATGTATACTAGCGGTCCCCCGCGACTTCGTCCGCGCGTTTTGAGTTTGCTCCCTCCCCTCCCGTCGCAGCGTCATGTTTTATATCCTAAAGCCTTTCTCGATAAATAAGCTATCCAACACAGAAATATTTTTTCAAATCGGTTCAGCAGTTCCTGAGATAAACGCGTTCAAACAAACAAACTCTTCAGCTTTATAATATAGTAGCGCAAGCGCACGTTGTACTTAAGCTGCGAACATTATTTTGGTGCGGAGTTATGTTAAAACTGCGATAGCTCCTAAGATATTTATTAAAATCAAATGATATAAAGGGCAACTTGGTTCTAAATGAAATGCTCGTGATGATGAATGTATTTATTTTGATAAGAATAAATACCTGCGTGTATAATACACCTCTAAAAATAATGCATTATTTTTTTACAAATTTATTAACATAAAAAAGGTTGTAGTAAGTCAACCATAAAAGATAGACATATGCTGTCGCGGACTTTATTATAGAACTCTTAATGCTGAACAATCCTTTCATACATGATTTTTGTGTAACTTAAGCGGTTTCCGCAGCGTACGCAGCAGAAGCTCTCAAAAGGAATATCTTTCTCCCGTTTTCGCAACATTTTTCATTGCTGCTGTGGTCTTATGAGTCGTATCTTTAGTTTATATAGCCTAAAGCCTTCCTCGATAAATGGACTATCCAACGTAAAAATAATTTTTCAAATCGGGCCAGTAGTTTTTGAGATTAGCGCGTTCAAACAAACAAACAAACAAACTCTTCAGCTTTATAATATTATTATAGTATAGATTAGCGCAAGCGCACGTTGTACTTAAGCTGCGAACATTATTTTGGTGCGGAGTTATGTTCAAACTGTGATAGCTCCTAAGATATTTATTGAAATCAAATGATATAAAGGGCAACTTGGTTCTAAATGAAATGCTCGTGATGATGAATGTATTTATTTTGATAAGAATAAATACCTGTGTGTATAATACACCTCTAAAAATAATGCGTTATTTTTTTACAAATTTATTAACATAAAAAAGGTTGTAGTAAGTCAACCATAAAAGATAGACATATGCTGTCGCGGACTTTATTATAGAACTCTTCATGCTGAACAATCCTGTCATACATAATTTTTGTGTAACTTAAGCGGTTTCCGCAGCGTACGCAGCAGAAGCTCTCAAAAGGAATATCTTTCTCCCGTTTTCGCAACATTTTTCATTGCTGCTGTGGTCTTGTGAGTCGTATCTTTACGTTATATAGCCTAAAGCCTTCCTCGATAAATGGACTATCCAACGTAAAAATAATTTTTCAAATCGGGCCAGTAGTTTTTGAGATTAGCGCGTTCAAACAAACAAACAAACAAACAAACTCTTCAGCTTTATAATATTAGTATAGATTTAGTTCCTGTGAGCTATTTCGAATAAACTCATTTTATTTAGTCTGTGCAAACCATTAAGCGATATTTCTTTTTTTCTTTCGTGTAATTGGCACAACATTATTCATGTTCATGCCTAGTTTAATTCACTTCACAATGTAGGTACTTAAAGAAGTCGTTAATTGTAGGTTTTTACTTATTTAAACTTAATTTTCTGCCTAAATAAAACTACCTTTTAGGTTCTAACCTACTATCAATATAAGTTTAGGTTGCATGAAGTTTCTACTATCATGTTGGAGCATTTACCAACTATGAGGCAGCTTCATACGGAACAAAACATTGATTAAATGACAAACTATTACGCAAGAGACTTCCCACGCTGATACTTGTTTAAAACTGCCATACACACCATGGGGTTGCACCTTTTAACTCTGTTCTGGAAGAAGCTACAAATTATCTATAATAAGTTCTGTCATTATAATCACTCAACTCCTAAGCGATTGTAATATGAGGAAACATATTATATATGCAAAAAAATAACTTCCTTCATTTTAAAGTCGGTAAAAATATGTTAAAAGTAAGTACATAAATAAGCTCCAGACAACACACCAACTGTCGTGTTTCCGAAGTTAGGAATTTTCTTCCTTATGTTACGAATACCATACAACGATTATGACAGGGGCGTCTCCCATAAATACTTAAATACATATTATACATCCATGACTCAGTTACAAATATTCGTGCTCATCACACAAACATTTGCCCCTTGCGGGATTCGAACCCGCGACTTCCGGCGTAATAGTCAGGAGCTCTAACCAATACACCAAACGCGTCGTTAAAAATGTCATAATGTAATGATATATATCATTTACCGTAACAAAAAAACCGACCAAGTGCGAGTCGGACTCGCGCACTGAGGGTTCCGTGCCAAATTTAACTGCGTGGATTCCCTACCACTTATTTCCACTTAGTAAAATACCACAATATTTTATTGACAGCAAATATAACTTTTTTTCATTGTGTTTGTATGAAGACCAAAGTCATGTTTGTGGTTGTTGAAAATGTGCTATAACTCAAAAAACTTCTCGTTCGATCCCGTCTAAACCAATTTTCGTTAAATGTATTAGTTAAGATCTTCCTACCAAATTTCAACAATGTGATGCTTATACGAGGGTCAAACTGAAAGTTCTTAGAACTGGCCACTTATAAACAATATAATAAAAAAAATATTCTAAAATTTGAAAATAGAACTCTTTGCCAATATTACTGAGTATATATATCATTCATTTGTCATTTGTTTTACGATTTGGCGGCAAATTGAAAATTGTCTGTGTCACGTCAACATGAATTTAACACGAGAAAATTTTCGTGCAATGAGTTTTTATGACTTTCGATGTCATTTAAGTCAACAAGAAAGTTATGATAGACTACGATTGGCCTTTCACGATGAAGCCCCATCTCGTGCGACTGTTTACAACTGGTTTAATGAGTTTAAACGTGGTCGCACTAATCTCACTGATGATGTACGTGAGGGACGGCCTTCTACGGCGACGACTGAAAATAACATCTGTGTTGTGCGGCGTATGATAGAGACTGACAAAAGAGTGACCTATCAGCAGATTCGGACAAGCTTAGGCATCGGTATGAGTCAAGTGCACAAAATCCTCCACGAACATTTAGCGGTCAGGAAGCTTTTCGCCCGGTGGATACCTCATAATTTGACTAAGGCTCAAAAACTCCATCGTGTGGATTGGTGCCGTAAAATGATTGAAAGATTTAACGGAGGTGACTCAAATGCTGTGTTCGACATACTAACAGGTGACGAAAGCTGGATTTACTGTTATGATCCTAAAACCAAAAGACAATCTGCTCAGTGGGACTGCTTTCGAGGAGTTGCCAACTAAAGTGAAGAGAGATCGAAGTGCGGGAAAAAAAATGGTGGCCTCGTTCTTTGGAAGGATAGGTCATTTCGCAACAATTGTGTTAGAGGATCAAAAAACAGTTTCTGCAGAATGGTACACTACCAATTGTTTGCCACTTGTCTTGGAAAAAGTTCGAGAGAAACGACCTCGCAGTAGGATCCTCCTTCACCACGACAACGCCTCGTCGCACACCGCCAAGCGAACGATCGACTATTTGGCGACATCAAACGTTGAATTACTGGGTCACCCGCCGTATAGCCCCGACCTCGCGCCTTGTGATTTTTATTTATTTCCAAAAATTAAAGAAAAACTTAAAGGAGAGCGGTTTATGAATGCTGAAGAAGCGGTGGCTGCGTATCGCGATGCCATTGAAGAGACCCCTAAGGACGAGTGGGCAAAGTGCTTTTCCCAGTGGTTCCATCGCATGCAGCGGTGTATTGACGTCAATGGACAATATTTTGAAAAGATATAATAAAACTAATAACTGGCTAATGTAATCAGTTTTTGATTTTCTAAGAACTTTCAGTTTGACCCTCGTAGTTACAAAATAAACGGGCTGTGACATACGGACGGACAGACAGACAGACAGAAAGACAGACTGACAGACAGAAAGACAGACTGACAGACAGACAGATTTGACGAATCTATAAGGGTTCCGTTTTTTGCCATTCGGCTACGGAACCGTAAAAAGATGTGTGTACTTAGGTGCATAGTTAGGCCTACATACTTTAATTAAGGTGTACTGCCAATTATAATTTGCATGTACTTACTTAAACTTACTTACAAACTGTCATGAGTGCAATCTCAAAGTTTGTTCGTTGGAAAGATTCAATGGCTCTTAACACGGTGTTAACTTGCAGCGCTTTGATGTCGAAAATCTTGACTCAAAGAGTTGTATATCGCTAGGAACATCTTCCACACGCCACCTACCTAACTAGTTAACTTGACGTTTTATACCTGCTACATTTCAAAAAAAGAATCCAAAATGGTCTTTACACCAAAACATTCGCACGCGGGATGTGAAATCCTTATATGCTTTGATGTGCCGCTCTATCATATCTAGATGTCGCACTGCCATTAGAAGACCTTATATGAAGTTTTTTTTTCAGAAATGACAGAAAACTGATTTCTCACTCCCTATTAAAGATAAAATATAGTACTGAAAATAAGGAATTCTTTTATCCAATCCTTTATTAATACTTATTAAACTAATAACAAAAAATAAAACTAAGACATGCAACATAAAAAATAACTTAATATCCTATTCAAAAACAAAACCATTTCCTTGCGGCAAGGAGGCTGTGATGCTGGCTGCGTTGCCGCGTTGGATAGCTATGCTGATCCTTTGAGCTAGGAACCAGCCAGCTTTATTATTGGCTGTTAAAGAATTTAATTTTGGCGCAATTTTTCTGAACAACAATTTAGCAGAGGGTCCCCACGGCCCAAATGTTCAATGCTAAACGGCGCAAACACATAATCACTTGCATTTGAAACGTACTTGCGACGCTTGGCGTTTTCAGCCAACTCCGCTGCTGCTCCAGCTTTAAGGGATGATTCTCTGAGATGGGAGGGGGGGCAAAGTATTGACACAAGTTGCATCCCAAACTGAGGCCCGACCCCGTTCCCAGGGAATAAGCGTTAGGCCATCGGGTCTCTTGCCATCATCACGGACCAAACCACGTGGTTCCAACGTGGAAGGAACATTCATGGTCGCAAAAGCTCTTCTGATGGCGTCTTCTTTTATTGTTGAATAATTGTTTTTAAGATTACCTACAGGTTTTAAAGTCCCAATTTCTAAGTTCATACGGTATGTAACTTTTTTTAAATTTATGAATAATTTTTAGTTGTGACATAATGTGTGACTTAATTTTTGATTTAATACATGTTTTATTCCATTTTTTTAGTGTCAAAGTCAACTTTTAGGGTTCCTTTGCCGAAGGGCAAAAAACGGAACCTTTAAAGTTTCGTAAAGTCTGTCTGTCTTTCTATCAGCGTCCACATATGGACATACAGCAACTTTATCCTGAAAATATTAGTAGTACACAGTTGAAACTTAGTAGGTAGATATATTCTGTTAACCGCTTTACGATTATCATACAAAAAATAAATAGCATAGATCTTATAGAATGACGTCGAGGTTTGTAAAACCTAATATAACCTAATTTAGATAAAGCACATTTTTAAATGCTCTCGGATCAAAAGGTCCCCGGCGGTCGCGTCAACAAAAGTATAACAAAAGTCTGTTGATAAACACACGACGGACCGCAAACATAACTTTATTATTCAAACAAACACTATGAAAAACAATGTTATATTTGCTGTCAACAAAATATTGTGGTTTTTGGCTAAGTGGAAGTAAGTGGATCTCTAATTCAGTTACTATTGGCACGGAACTCTTAGTGTGCGAGTCCGGATCGCACACTAACTCACTTGGCCGGTTGTTGGGTTAATATCGCAATTATATTGTGTCCAAATTTTATGATGTGATTAATGCTACACTATAAAAATAAACATCTCGTTTATCAAAATAAATGTCTAAATCTGATATTAGAAAGTACTTAAATATAATTCAAAACTATACTTTAAAAAATTCTTAGTACAAAAATGAATAAATAATATTCACATGTATTTTACATAGTAAGGGGACATCATTTTTCATGAAACAATCAGTTATTTGCAAATAGACTAATCAAGTCTTAATTAACGCATAAACACCGAAGCGGTCGCATGCGACCGCATAACAATAGAATATCCATTGTGTCTCGTTTACATATGCTTGAGGGATTAATAGTTCTGGTCGCAGTCTTTTCATGGTAATAGGTTTCTATATTTTCCTCATTGATTATAGTAGTTCAGGTCGCAGTTTCGTCGTTAACACTATACTATACATTTGCAGTCATATCTCCGTCTCACTAGCTCATGCAATATGTTTTAAAAGCTGTTTAACTTTAAATTCCCGTCACATAAATTGGAACGTGCTATTAAGCGGAGCGCCGGAAAAGGTATTAGATTTATCTAGTCGAGATGTTTACAGTTACATGTTTCAGACAAGTAGTCATCTAGGTATATACTTTAACTAAACTGTAAGTTCTCCCTGGTTTACTTAGTGATGAGTAGGTACGCAAACTTAAAACGTTTTTTTTTAAATCAACCAATAAATATTTCCAAGAGTGACAGAGGCATTAATTTAAATTCAAAATTTTGTTTATGTACCGTAACCAATCCTCGGATCTCATTACCTGATACGACGGAGGTATGTTAAACTCAGGATAAAACCACAACAATGTTTATCTTCCTAACGAGAGGTTGAATAGAAAGGTCCAGGCAGGTAGGTACTACGCTCCTCACCTATCTGCTATTTGTTTATATTAAACTCGCCGGCTTTGTAATGTGAGCAACATGATTTTATAGTCAAATAGTTTAAGATATTTTTCCCGAAACAAAACTTACGCTAGTTTTAGCTCTAAGTTTACAATTTGGTCTTCAGATACTGGTGCTCTATTTTTGAATCACTCGCTTCGATATGGCATTTTATTATTGTTCGAAAACGAACTAAAATCAACGTAAACGGAGCAAAATATGTATGTGAATAGTCACAAAATTGAAAAATATTTCTTTTAATCACTCCTCGGGCCCTATGTTTGAATTTCTCGCTTCAAAAAGGCGTGTGATATTCATTGATTATTGTCCGATTTTCGAATGAAAAACTGTTTAACCCATTTGCTGCCACACTTGAGACACAATAGAAATGTAATTGTTATAACGCACCGGTGCGTGCTGTGGCATGGAACCAGTAAATTCTACATAGAAGAGAAGTAAATAAAAATTAAACACAATTTCGAGAGTATATATACGTTTTTCTGGGTTTTCGTTGACTTTTAGTTTGAACGAAAATCTCACACCATAACTAAGCGAGTGATCAAAAATGAGACCTCCTGTATGGATTAAACCGGTTTTCATTCGAAATCAGGTATTAATTAATCACACGCTATTTCAACGCGAATGATTCAAAAATAGGGCCCTTGGTCCTGCACTACTTAAGTAATTGCTTACGTGCATGGCACGGCAAACGGTTTAAGCACTGCTGGTCACAAGAATTTAATTTTTGTAAAAACCTTTTTTATAAATTTCTAAATTATTACATTCACGACATTCTACAACTTTTATTTTGCAGTTGTGTGCCATCCAATATTTGACGTAAGTTATAGTGATAATTTCATTTCTTTGTGCAACCTTCGCTACAACATTGTAAACAATTTTCACGTTGCCATGAGACACTGCAAAGGTGTGAGCCATTGTTTCTAGCTAAGCTTCGAGTTTCATAAGACACTATCGCGCTTTACGCTTTAAACTATAAGACTACTAATGTCATACTTACAGGACATAAGATGACTAAAACAAGGGTGTCCTAACGCAATGACAAACGTATTTTTACGAAGTCATTTTAAGGGATCCGTAGCCGAATGGTAAAAGCCGAATGCAGAATGCACCGCCCGCCCTCTCTCAATACGCATACGACACATCTAATGCAATTGTTAATACCCAACGGGTTACCCGTTTAAAATAACTACAACAATTTACAACAAATTCAGTAGGTGCCCTGATGGATGATGCTCAAGATGGTCTATGGCTATGCGATGTATATTGAAGTCGGTTTTTCCTTTTTTTATTTTTATGTATTCATCTACCTTCTTATTAGGCACAGAGTGAACAACGCGTTTAGTGCACTGGTTAGCGTTCCTTACTCTGAATCACCGGTCCCGGGTTCGAATCCTGGAAAATTTTTGTGTGATGAGCACAAAAATTTGTACCTAAGTCATAGATGTTATAATCTCCCATATTATCATCGTTGTATGGTACATCGTGTCACAAGAAAGAAAATTCCTTACTTCGAAACTAGGCAATTAGTGTGTTGTCGGACTCTATTTTTTTATTATTATTTCATTTTTAAGGTACAAAGGCCCGCTCGAAATCTTTTTCAAGTCATTTTTCGCGCTTAATCCTCAAAGCGAGATGACGGTAATCTCCAATTGACCGTTCATCGGTGAATCAAGATGGCGTGATATGTAATGTGAAATATTGCTTTGCTTATCTGAACGGAGTGGAAATTGCGAAGGCGTGCGCTCCATGCTGGAGCGCGCGGCGAATCTTAATTTTCTAGGAATAAAATGCAAATAGCCGAGCGAGTTAGCAACTGGCGCGCTGGTGCAGCCACGCAAGGATAATGCTTAATTGAAACGTATACTAAAGAGAAGCAAACTAAAGCTTAGGGCGTTAACACGTGCAACGCGTTCGTGCGGATTTTATTAGTTTGTTATGATATCAGCTCTTATACATTAGAAAACTAGTGGAAATGAAAATAATGAACTGAAACTTAACTAGAAATAACCACTACGTGGAAATAAATATTCTCCTATTTCCCAGTACGTATCATGGTAAGGCAAGGTATTCTCGATTTCAGAGTATTCATTAATTTATTTAGAAATGCGTTATTGCACAAATGTGTATAGGTAAGTACAAAATTATTCCCTCACAGTCAAACCTTAAAGTCATGAACAAATATTGCAATGCGTGCAGTAAATAATGTTTCTCAAGTTATTTATGCATTATGTATGGCTACAAAATATGTATTGTAATTAGAAGCGCAAGCAGCTCGTTTCACCGCTCAAATCACTCTTAGGCATAACTAATCCCCTCGCGCATAAGAGCTTTTACGTTGGGAAGGGATTAGAGGAGCGTGGTTAAAAACGGATTTGTGTATCTCGCCGTTCGGCCGACCACTTCAACCATCCTTGTTATTGCCCAAATCAATAGAACACACGTGCCTCCGAAGTTAGCACGTAAATTAGTACAAGCATTTCGGCAGACGAACCGGCATTGCCACTTATCTTGTTAATGTCCTGCCACTTTGCGTTGAGATACGTTACTGCTTGCTGTCCCATCGCCTAAATATCAAACAAAGTTTACGACTTCAAACTAATGCTAGTGAGATATACTTGCCATATTTTTTCTTTGTTGTCTTCATTTCTTCTGACGACAATGCTCTCGTATTCCACTATTTCCACTGCAAATGTTGTGAAAATAATTTCTTGATTTAAAAGTTATGGTCGCCGCTGTCCTATGAAAAGAGTAATAAAAATGAATGGTGCTTTCTAAGAGGTAAGTAGCTACTTCAATAAAGTATAGTTTCACCTGTTGTGCGGAGAGCTGGAAGCTATTTTCAAACTTATATTCATTTTGCTATAGGTACTCCTCAAACTATTTGTTCTTAAAACGGCACCTGGATAAAGTTCATTACACAAGTTAGTCCTAGCTCTTAATTAGAAGTTCTTATTCGGGTGGCAATTTAACAGATTTATGTCTTCCAATCGAATCCAAAACTTTTGAAGATTACCACGACTGGTCATTATAATGGACAAAGTTTTGTTTTTACATCATTAATTTACAAAAAAGTATACGTGAACTACTAATCTTTACTATATATTTTTTAAGTTTGGGTGTGTAAGAAAATTCTATAAATCGCGAACGCGCTTTACTAAGGAACTAGTTCTTGAGAAAAGCGCGTTCGTGCTTTTTTTTCTAATTGGACCCCTCCAATTAGTAAACAATACTTGTCTGTTACATTATGTACATTGTTTTGAAGCTTATTTATTGCGAAAGGCAATAGGAGTAGTTCAATGGCTATGGGCTATAAAACATATTACGCTTCTACTTATGAGAATGACGTTATATACCAAAACGCGCGAACGAAGTCACGGGTGGCCGCTAGTATTAAATAAACTGAGAAATCTGAAAACTTGGGACACCAATAACACGTGTATAGCAAATCAAAACATTAAAGTTGTATATTACTAGGTACGACGATTCTTTCCAAAAATCTTCATGAAACGTTAAGATACAAGCAAATATAAATTAAGGTCGTCCGAAAGCAGTATAAAAAAGTACACCCAAATATATAAATTTAAGTAATAAGCATTCATAAATTTGTGTAATGTTATGTCGTCAACTTACGATCCCAGGGGAAACTCATAAAGAATTGCGCGGTGCTTATCCCTCCCGTCATACCTCCGCAGCACTCAATTCATATCATATATGAAATTCAGGTGTGGAATTTCCCTGCTTTCTTGTTCTACGCCAAATATTAAATTCCCTCGCTGGCGTATTAATATTCACACTTTTTTCTCTCGCCGGATTCTTTCTAAGTCATTTGAGGTGATTGCTCAAAGCGATCGATTCTTCTATCGAGAGCCACGTTCCTTTGCTCCGGTTGAATATTGAAGACTGCTCGTCTGAGAATGGTGTTATTAGAGTTTTTGCGCTTTGCAATCCCGTGTGCTTTATAAATTGTAATTGCTCATTGAGCATTTACAGCACATTTTAACCTACAACCGCACTTGCAATTTTTTTTGCAAGTGCCTGTGATTCTTGTCAATAATAAGCTACTAAGTAAAGTAAATTGATAAATCTAAGAAAAAAGAACTGATTTCAGTATAGTTGTGATGAGATCTAATGCATTATTTATAGTAACGAAATCGAAAAAATATAGTTTTGCTCCGAAGAAAAAAATATTTGAGAGAAATAGGGTATGCGCGACGCCATTTTTGTAATAAATCATCAGCTGTCAATGACGTAATCGAGATTGTTTTATAACGCTTGAACATTCTGAGGAGTTAAAGATATAAAACAAACAAGTACAAAAAATACCCACTATTTCTAAATGTCAAAGCCGCGTAAAGTGGACCACTGTAATTAATGGTTTAGAATGTTTTTAACATTCACTGTGTCATATTTTATATTCCTAAACATGAAACGCCACTGTAATTAGCATGAAATCGTCATGGAGCGGCGCGTGACTCAAAGTTACACCACCAACAATTATTGTAATGTACTGTACCCTTACTTGCCCTCACTCAACGAGCGTACTGTTTCTTACTAAATATAACTCCGCATTGCGACACTGCACACAAGTTTATTTATCGCCTTACTAATCTGCGTCCATTGTGTCGCACAGGAAAAATCTTAATTTGTTACCTATTGTTAGCGACTTCGAAAAAGTGGGTAATCATTTCATTGTGATGCGTACGAATGTGATATGCTTGGAGTTTGAAAATATTTGTGTATACCCTATTCACAAGGGAAAATCCATAAATGTAAACAAACCATTGACTAACCTACTAACCTTAGTATCAGAAAATTCTCGGCACATACACAAGTAAACTTCTTCACAGATCTCACAAACACCTTTACCAATGATGCCGTAACAATATAAATATGATTATTGCATTCAAACACACTTATTTAAAGTAAAAATCGTTATTCACAGGGAAAATACCACCATTTTGACAAAGACAAGAAGATGACGAAAAACTTCATATTGTTTAATTTAGTGTTGGGACATCAATTTCGTTCAATTGATCGATTCAATTGGTTATTCGAAACTCGCATGTATAGGTTTATTAGGGTCAATATTACTAAACGTGCAAGTTTCTAGAAAGGATTGATATCAGAATTTTGTTGTTTTACTGTTCATTAAATGGTTTGTTGTTAATAATTGTAAGTAAATTGTTGTTTACAAAATAATATTATTTTAATTGGATGTACAACGCGTAACGTTGTGTGCGCAAAACCTGAAAATTGTATAATTAAGATTTAGTTGACGACGTAAAAGTCTATGGAAAATTGCACAGCACCCCTAGCGGTCACTTACTGAACTAAAATTTTTGATACAAAAAGTTACATCGTCGCTAGCAAGTAAAACCGCCGTAAGCTTATGGTAAAATAAAATAACTATGCTGGTGATATAACTACGTACCGAATCCTCTCTCGACAGAGCGTCGTCCGCAGAGCAAGAAATGATCAGAAGTGTCAAATAAACTATTACACCCCATTAAATCTTAAATTATTTATAAATAAATTTCTGTCTATTAGAATTATGTCATTTGAAATAAAAATCATATGGGTTGTCTAAGTTTATTTTATTTTATTATAATGAACTGAAATTATTTTTTCCGATTACTAATTAGAGTTATTTAAATATTACTAAATATATTTATCCGACTTAAAAATGAGGTATGTATATATCCGCAATTATCTAGCATTTGGATAAACCGATTTCGATGCGGTATTTTCCGCGAATATCTAGCATTTTGATGCACCGATTTGGGTGCCGTTTCAGTAAAGTATTCTTACTACAAAAAATCTCACTAAACAAACTTAAGTAACATTTTTAGGTTTTTAAATTTCATATCGTCGAACGTTTTTGTTAATTAATTGAATTGCTCAAACATGGTGTTATAGAAATCATCAATTTCATGTAAATAATACTTATTTTTTTAAATGAAGGATTAATAATTCGTGTTTAAACTTTTAAAATTACTTAATGCTCTCAATCAGTCATCACCCATACAAACGTTTGATTAAATTTATTGTCAATTTCTATATACAATTGCGTAATTGTGTGTGACCGCTCCTATTTTCTTGTTTGGATGTGAATTTTGTTTCTAAACGTAAGATATTATATTCACGGACATTTAAACTCAAAGTATTCATGACGAAAGTATCTATAAATTATAATAAAATCACTTATCAATTACCTATGTTTTGTTTACACGTAATAAGACCGATATTAAATATTTGAAAAGTTAAATCATTTCACTTTTATTTATTTTTCATTAATAGCAATCGATTGTATATTGTACCAGTTCAATTGACTAAATTCCTCTACTTTTTCTCAGCACTAAAGTTTGTCTATGGTATTCAAGCCGCCATGTTTGTTTACATTTATAGACTTTGCCTGGTGAATAGGGTATATGTTGAAATGTTTAAATTTTCGTAAGTGTATGTCTGTTCGTATGTTTGTCCACGGATTTCTCAAAAATAAGATGTAATAGCGAGATGATTCTCGTTTTAAAATATGAGTAAATAACTAAAAATCCTGAAATAAAACTATAATTTAAATAATTTACCGCCTTTAAAAACTGACTAAGAAACTGGCTAAGTAACGCATTTTCCCTCTAATTCAGAAACAAATTCATATGGAGTCTCAAGCTTTCCTACACCAACAGTCTACACTCATCATGCACCGAGTCCGAATAGATTTTTTCTCGTAAGTAGAGGGCAAATGCGTTATTTTAAGCTTCAGTTTTTTGAATTCATTTTATTTTTTTAAATTATTTTTCCATACTCCAGACACTTAGTTCTTTTCTTGGAGATCTACCTAGCCTGCTTGATCTATGTTGGCTCACGTAGATTATATTATCTCCTTATACAGTGTGTTCCTGGTTAAACTGAAATCTGGATAGGGTGTGAAAGTAGACCTATCTATATGTATGGAACAAAAGTGCGAGTCGGACTCGCGCACGAAGGATTCTAAAGTCCGTTCCATTTTGCTTGTCGAATATTGTAAACAATCTTGACATTCCTTTTTAAAAAAAAAAAATATTTTGAAATAAAATAAACACAAAAATCACTGACGACATAGGTCAATCATCGTTTAATACTGAAGTCTTTTTAAATCAAATACTAAATCATTTTTTAGCAGATATTAATTTTAAAGTTATGAAAAGATTGTTTACATTATTCGACTAGGAAAGAAAAACGGACTTTATTTCTAATGTAAGCATTATTATTGTAATAATAATATGTCCCTGTAAATCATGATAAAGATCCCGTCAAATAGCCAAATATCCGATTTGCCAAAAAATCTATGAAATCAAAAATGTGATAAACTAAACACATGACAATGAAGATTATATAAAAATTAACTCGCAAAAACTAACATACAAACAGTCCCCCCCCCTACATTTTTCAACTTATTGTAGACAGAGTATTGTTAGAATTTCAAATGAATAGAAAATTATACGAAACCATAATGAGTACTTATTTTATTACTTTTAAAGGACAATCTTGTGAAATTAAGCGACGATTAAAAAAACTAAAAAAAACGTTTTCCTACCAAAAAACAAAGTTTAGGTCATGTCATTTACTTTATGCCACCTTTTTGTTATTCGATCGTCATTATCATGTATTTGAGTTACTATATTTTTTATTTCATCAAAATAGACTTATGATTTCGAAAGTAATCGTCATTTTTGCACGAAGCGTACCCGTAAAAAATGAGAATTTCATTGTTTAATGGAATCAACATATTGAAAAAATGGTGAATTTAGGTCTACTTTTACGTCCTATCTGGATTGCAGTATAGCAAGCGACACCCTGTATATTATATTCTAATACATTAAATACAGTCGTGTTTATGTACACCACTTATGACTCGAAAACGGATGGACCGAGCTTCGTGAGTCTTACTTTGTTGGATTTGTCTGTGTCCCGAATAAAAGAAAACTGTTTAAATTATGCGGAACGAGGCTGAAGGATAAGAAGGTTGCCAGATCCGCCAGTGTAAATATGATTTGAAAAATGGGAAAGCCATTGTTGTAAAAGTTAAGTACTAATGATATATATTTTCTTCAACCAGCACAGAGGTTGAATTAGGCGCCATGTGTGAGTAGAATAATGAATTTAACTCCGATACAATGCTTGGAGCATGTAATTCAATACCAGGTAAGCAAATAACTCATTTTAGTGGGTTTACTCAAACTTTGTAGGCCCGTCACTTACTTTGCTAAGTGTCGAAACTTAGTTAACAAGGCAAACATCGTTAGATTCACAAGTAGAAGCGTTGTGAAGATTAGAAATGACTGACGCTCGAGTTAGGTTGTAATCGATATAAGATTCAGATATGATACAAATCATTTACATTTTTAATATCTGACATTGCACATACATCAGAAAACGTTTGCAATCACTAACATTATTTATTTTTTAACGAAACGTTATCAAGAAAACATTGTCAGTAGTGTGTTTTATTAAAATATAATACAATATTTTACCGTTAAACAAAATACTTTGATTATTTAATGTGATTAAAAACTTTTTTTGATGTGTGGGACAGGAACGTTGATAAAGCATTCTGCAGAAGCTTTGGACTTGAGTAGGGAGCTTTAAGGAACTTATTTTAAACGAAATGAAAGTGACGTTATAGAACTTATAAGTAAATGTAGAAATCATAATTTTCTACATTGTTTCAGGTCCATAACACAAGTGCATTGGCTACTTTGGAATCAGAGCTATGTATGTGAGTGGTCCATTTATTTAATAAACCATATAAAATGCGTGTAGGCTGTTTCTACTCAGACATGATCTATCCTATACTGCTGTACCTAAGGTGAGGTGCTCGTATCGCAGAGGTAGGGAGGTAGCGTTATGATGGTGTTTATCGAAGTAAATCAACCTACGGCGCGTTTGGATGGTTTCTGCACATGCAAGTGACGAGCCTCTCCGTGTTTCAGAAGGCATGTCAACCCGTGGTAACGGCTAAAGGTTGAAGCAAATCTACCCACCCAGCACGGGAACAGCATCAACCAAGCGTCAACCATACGGAAGCACGTCTCGTAAAGGGAACAGCAACGCCACGGATTGGATCGGCACCGGATAGCAAACGCACCGCCTCGACTCGTGTTTGCTACAACTTATGGCAGTTTTTCTTGTGAATAACAGCCTGTTTGACAGGGTTAATAGTCGTCAGCCAGCGGGCGACACGCCGTAAGCGCGTCACAACGCATGCGCCGCTGGTCGAGAGTGGGTCCTGAGATGGTCTCAATCCGAGGTGACGTTACGAAGTTGATATATGTGCGTTGAAGTATGGAATTTCATACAAAGAATACTTAACGCCTCGAGTCGATACGACGGGTTGATTATTGGGCTGGTTGGAATTAATCTATTGGAGAAGAATCTTAAGATTTATACTACGTGTTTATTATTCAAGCACCCTACACGCGGTCACAATCGATTGATAGTATTCGGCAAGCCTAGTCAGAGGACGGAATAAGAACATCAGTCAGCAAGGTTGATGTTGCCTTGCATAACACCGCCACCAATTTGCACTGAACGCGCGGTGTGGATGGAGTATGGCTCATGCCACCTCATACCCTCACACTTGAAGTGAAGCATTGTCCGGCTGTGGGACTTTTCTATAAACTTTTAAGAATACAGAAATTCTACACCTAATTTCATCTTTTTTTAAACATTATAAAATTTAATATTTAAAAAAATTATGTGTTGTTTTCAAGTAAAATTATAATAAACTGAAAAACAATAGAAAAACTATTGTTCAAGTGTTGAACATTTTAGATTCTTTGATACCGTTTAATTTACTGTATTCGCCTTCTGGGGCGCGATCTCAAAGGGTTACACTCTTTAACTTTAGAGAAATGTCTTGAAGAATGAACGACACTAACGAAGAGGATCGTTTGATGAATTTATGAACCGAACCAAATCCAAAATCCAAGTAAATTAAAGTAATTTCATAGATTAAAGGGCTGTTCAGCTATTTTATTTACAGAAATTTTAATTTCATAGCATATTTCATAATCTATTTTAAGAATGGAGTATTCGCTCAATATTTTACTCCATTGTTTTAGTTAGTTACCTGTATATTGGACACGCAATCACATACATTGATCTGATCTCAAAGTAAGTAGCTAATGCACTTGTGTTATCGTAATCAAACACAACGGTGGTACCTAACACCCAGACCCGAGACATTATAGACAATTTTGATTTCTACATATATTAACCCGTCCGGAAATCGAACCTCGGAGCGGTGACGCCTTAAAACTCAGCGTACTTAGCCACTACACCACGGAGGTCGTCAAAACAAAATATGATAATGACAAAAACATGACAAACACAATAAATGCTGTAAATTGTTTGCATCATTTTTTGTAGTTTGAAATCTGACAATGTAGCACTACAGAAAAGTTGTGGCATAGGGCATTGAATTCGATAGTTTTTGCTCAGAACTATTTCTGATTTAGGGGCAAAGTTTTAATATAAAAACAGCACGCATTGACATTTCGAAGCCATTTATTTCTCAGTTATTCTGCTTAAATACCAGTCATCGATAAAATGGCGAAGAAAAAAGTTGAAACCGTGCATAACTGCTCGGAGACGTGACCAGGAATTCATATAAACATTGTTTCTTTCGACCTTTCGTAAAATTTTCACAAACACGAACAGTCAAGTGTTAAGAATTTCTGACCTCACATTCTGATAGCGATTTAAGGGACTGATAAAGAACAAAGTGAAACCCTAATATTTATAATTTTAATAGAATCCAAAAATAATAATTGTTTAAGTCCGCGTATTAATCGCACTTGATTGCAGTAACAAAATAGTTTCATCACATCTACCAGCAATAAATAACGTACTAACGAGTATTAACATTGGTAACTAGTTTAATGCTGCAATAGTGTCTTTATCAGGTTCTGTGTTGTAAATTTTAAGACCCTAATGAATAAATTAGTCTTTAAGATAATCATCTTAATGCGAGCAAACCATAATACATGAATACATGGTGCGTGTAAATTAATAGCAATGGGGCTACCACAAATGTAAAAAAAAAATCGACATGTTAAATATCATTATGCAGCAGACAATAATACGATTTGTAATGTGTCAAGTTCAATTAACCAGATTCATTTTACTATTGGAAGTCGTTTACAGAATCTTAAAACAGATTCAGAATCAAATCAAGAGTGTAAACAAACGGAGGACGAGAAAATTAATGTTAAGAAAGTCGTATCGGAATAAGAAAAACTTTGTACGTTTATTAAACTGTAGACCTGTGTGAATAGCTCATCTTCGAACTTCACATTATTAACAGACTACTTGATATTAACTTTTTAAAAGTCAAACGAACTATCATTCGTTCCCTTTTTAGGTTTCCGTATCTAAATGGAAAAAAACGGAACCCTTATAGTTTCGTCTAGTTTATTTGTCTATCGGTCCCCCTCCCTCCCCCTATCTATCTTTTCAAATAAGCGAGTGTAAATTTTGACAAAATACATGATGTAGATCCTTGACAAAGACTTTCAACGAGAATTGATTTGAACGAGATCGAACTAGTAGTTTTTGAGATAGAGCACATTTTTTAATAACCGCAAACAAAACTTTTTTTTTCAAAGGTATATTTATTGTCCACAAAATATTATAGTAATTTCCCTAAGTGGAAGTAAGTGGATCTATAATTCAATTCAAGTTGGCACGGAACCCTCAGTGCGCGAGTCTGACTCGCACTTGGCCGTTTTAGTTTTACACTGATATCATACCATACAGCTGATGTGTCTCATAGTAGGTTTGCGGATGAGATTAGTGTAGCTGTCTGCGCGGTCACGTAGAGGCTGTGTCGAGTGGCGCGACTCGCGAGTGTACAGCGGCGTCTTATGCCAGCTCACGCCCGCCCGCGACGTCTTACCGCCTACACTAGTAATATAAGTGTGTATCCACAACACTTGTCGTGTCAATAGTTTGTCATTGTCTAAACTGAATAATCCTGGAACAAATCCTGTAAGACATCCTGTGTATAGCACCGAAAACAACAAGTCTTGAATGACAAATATTGTTTTCTTTCTGAAATGTAATTCCAACAATATTCTAAATACGAAGACAGCTATTCTCTTCAACTAAACCGAAAGCAGTCCGTACTTAGCGTAGTGAAAACACAATCAAAACTTATTCGATAGAACGTTTACGTGATGCCATTACACACAGACCGTCTCCGTACTTCAACTTAAAGCTGCATTATACGATTACAACTTAATGCGACGTGTTCTTAGATAATGCGATTCACATTAGGCCTAAGATTGTTTTATTTACTTGAGCAAAATGGGTGAAAGCACCTTATCGTCAAATCGCATTATTTGTTTTTATGCTATCATTAAGATTTAAACGTAGCGAAAATTGACGCAATCCATTACGGCAAATGACCGACCGCGATCAAATTGTCGCAAAATGAACATCACTAGTACATTTCATCTTCATTTTATTGGCAATTCGACGGCGGGCGGTAATTTTATCTTATTAATGAGCATGGCTCACTTGCCTACCGGCGGACCAGTCAGTTGCTTAAAAATAATATTTTTTGTGTATCTGCACTCTCCCCATTCGCACAACAAATAAAATAAGCAACAGCGAGCTTTCTTTTGCTCGAATTGAATCGACTGTAACAATAGTCCAATTTCTAAATGAATCTGTTGTGTATTGTCAGCTTTTTGCTAACAAATTTATAAACTTTGAAATCTTGTTGCATAGACTTTATTTGTTTGAAACTTTGTTATGAAGATTGAATCCTAGAATTTGATTTTGTATAAGTAGGATGTTCGTTATGTACTTATGAATGACAAGTGAAATGACAAAAGGCTTATGTCATGGATATACAAATTGTTAATAGATCTTAAATACGAATAATTTTGATGTGCATAAAAGTTGCAAACACTGACCAAGTGCGAGTTCAAACAAAACTAAGAAAGTCATCATCATTACCATCACATCATTAACA
The DNA here is from genome assembly GCA_963924145.1 of Pyrausta purpuralis. Classification (NCBI taxonomy): domain Eukaryota; kingdom Metazoa; phylum Arthropoda; class Insecta; order Lepidoptera; family Crambidae; genus Pyrausta; species Pyrausta purpuralis. The sequence continues at coordinate 14,496,856 of OZ001654.1, forward strand.
ATCGAATCGGAATAGCAAACTCACACCACTTTGGCAGAGTGATAGAATACATACGCACGCCAAATTACAGTTTTCTAGTAATTAAGGTCTCTGCGCTGAACCGCGGAAATACGGACTGACCTGACTGAGTTCCTTGTTAGTCTACGGAACCCTAAAAAAGTATTGAAAGTTTTCAGGTAGAAGCGCATTTTCTTCATCGGTAGATGCATCCTCTTTGTGTGCTACCTCGTCTCTGTCGCGAAGGAAAAGAGGCAAAGTTGACGTCCAATCTGCTGCCTACTTTCAGAAATGAGAGCGTCCCGCTGAAGACGAACGTGGAACTTCGTGTCTAGGTTATTTGTTGTGCTTTTTTAGGGTTCCATACCCAAAGAGTAAAGACGGCATCGTATTACCTACGATTCCACTGTCGGTCTGAATATCAGACACTCATCAACCGTGGAAGTTAAACAGTTTTCACAGATTTCTGAAATTGTTATACCACGTCATTTAAAACAGAAACAACTTTAAATTGAAGTGTTTGCGATATAAAGAATGCCAAAGATGCCGCTTAAAAGATTCATATAAGAGCATTTAACGTTGTATATATATTTTATTTAGTTTAATATTGCTACGAAACCTTTCGTGCGCGAATCCAACTCGCGTTTTGACGGTTTTTTCTCCAGACAGGAGCAATTCCCAACATCTATTCAGGATTCGAAGCACGCCAAGCACTGTTTAGTATTTCTCGTTTCGAAGTTGTTCTATTTGGAACAAGCACCGTTCATCGCGGCCATCCGTTTTTATATCGCTTAGAGTTTGCACAGATAGCTAAGTTAGTGCTGCACTCGCTAAAGAGATATAGCTTCTATCTTTGCACAAATAGTTTTGGAAATAATAAAAATCTGGCACCCATAACACAAGCTTTGAGTAGCTTACTTTGGGGCTAGATGGCGATGTGTGGGAATGTCCAAAGGAAAGGAAGGAAAGGAAAGAAAGGATATAAAATATGCGTTAATCAGTATACACACACAAACACATGATGATTGAAATTTATTGTCAATTACATTTATACGTTTTTGTTCAATAAAATGTAAATACAATGTTGGCTTTATGATAACTTTTTAAGAAATACTTAAAACTCTATTTTTGAGAGCTGTGGATTTTCTTGTAATAATAAAATAAAAAGAAAATTACTGATATTATATAACCTATTGAAATATGGAATAAGAATGCGTATGCGGATTTTTATACTCAGCTTTATGGTGAGTATTAAACGACACGGATGCATTCTTTCAACTATTAATATCATTTTATCGGTAGTGAATCCTCTTTAATATAACTACTATTACTTAGCACGGTAGTAACAAGTCTATAAAAAAAACCGGCCAAGTGCGAGTCGGACTCGCGCACTGAGGGTTCCGTGCCAACTTTAACTGAATAAGGGAATCCATTTACTTCTACTTAGTGTAATACCACAATATTTTGTTGACTACAAATATAACTTTGTTTTTCATAGTGTTTGTATAAAGTACAAAGTTATGTTTGCGGTTGTTGAAAATGTGCTATATCTCAAAAACTACTTGTTCGATCTCGTCCGAACCAATTTTCGTTGAAAGAATTTATTAAGATCTACAATATATATTTTTTTCAAAATTTACACTTGCTTGGTTTAGAAATTAGATGGGGGGACGCCCATTTTATCACTTTGGAAGAGTGTAGCTATGAAACGTTTGACTTTAAAAGAAAATGGTTTTAGAAACCTCTATATTGTTTTAAAAGACTTATCCATAGACACCCCACACGCATAGGTTTGACAAAAAAAAAATTTTGGTTTTCGTTTCATGTATGAGAACCCCCCCCCCTTAACTGACATTATTTTTTATTTTTTGTATGAGAATCGGCAAGCGGTTAACAAGATACATCTTCCTACCAAATTTCAATTGTGTAATGCTTCTAGTTACAGAATAAAATGGGTGTGACATACGGACGGACAGACAGACAGACAGACAGACAGACAGACTTGACGAAACTATAAGGGTTCCGTTTTTTGCCATTCGGCTACGGAACCCTAAAAAACGGTTAAGTGCGTTTTAAACTCGCGCACGAACGGTTTCGTACTATGTGTATGTAAGCACTTTTATTACCATAAAAATCAATTTTAAAAAATGATAAAATTGCCTTACAAGGACGCGATTCCCTTTAAACAAGTTGAATTTAATAAAATTATTTTTCTTTGTATTTCCGCTAAGCGACGCTGGCGCAGGCAACTAACAACACGAGCCGTCACTGCGTTGAGTATATGTTCAGGCAAATACAGAATGCACCACCCGCCCTCCTTCAATACGCATGACTAATGCAATTATTTGGCATTTGTCTGAACGAATATTCAACGCGGCGACGGATCGTATTTTAGCGGAAATATAAAGCAAAATAATTTTATACAATTAAACTTAATAATGGATTTCCGCAAAGTAACGCCTGGTTCCATTAATTATCCCATTAAACAACAAAATATTCAAAATTTTGAGACAAAAACGGGTGTTATTGTTGATGACGATGACTCATAACTTTATTCCTTAACAGCTTGAATAGGCAATCAATACCAATATTTAACTTCAGTTTCAGTTTCATATCGTTTAAGAGAAAAAAAATCGAACATTAATGAAAAATATTTTACTTTCAGTTGTCCATAAACACAACTCTGCCATTTGTTTACATATCATTTTAGTGATAGTTTTCCTTCTAAAATTATTGTATATGCTAGTGCTGTGAATTTTGTCACGTATTACTACCATTTAGTTTGGACTGGGTGGGGACATTGGAATCTAACAAAAACTTGCCTTGTGAAACTGAATGTTACGGAAAAGAATATGCTAGAAAACTCACAATCATTTTAAAATACTTATTCAACGATACCCCATACGATGGGTTTGGCAAGAGAGAAAAAACATGCCCACGTTCTTTGTATGAGAGCTACCCAAAAATTCTTTTTCAAAATTTTATTTTAATATATATCACAGGTATCAATTTTCTAACACCTTAGGTCTCTGCGCCGGACTGCGGATTGGGCAGACGGACAGACGGACGGAAGGTCTACGGGACCTTAAAAAACACCTAAAAGCTGTATGAGACTTTATAATCATCTCTAAAGCTCGTATAATATCACAGAGCATAGTGATTACGGCTAGCACAAACCATTTCCACTAAGTCAGTTCTCAGGTACACCCGTTTATGTGTATGCGCATCTTTTCAGTTTACGAGCAGCTCCTAGCGCTGCTATAAAATCTGCTTTACGCTCTAGTTCATACTGTCGCAGCAATCTCGGACAATTCGCGCTTTTTATATGGCTTTTTGATGTGCGATGTGCGATACGCGGGGCGAAGGACCGCAGGTTTGCGATAGGGGTCGTTGATCTATTTGAGAACTACTTTGGGCCATTCACACGCAGTAAAAGCTTCGAATATACCTACTTGTTTATTATTTACACACGCTGTAGGTATATTTATACTATGACAAAGACATAATTTGTACGGATTTCAAAGCTTTTTATGCATTTTTATATTCCACAAAGAAATTATTACACAACTGCGACTTCATCCGCGCGTTTTGAGTTTTCTCCCTCCCCTTCTCCTCCTTACAGTGTAATGTTTTGTAGTCTAAAGCTTTCCTCGATAAATAAGTTACAAATTGGTCCAGTAGTTTCTGAGATTAGCGCGTTCAAACAAACTCTTCAGCTTTATAATATTAGTACAGAATAAAGTTGTAGTGAGTAAACCATATAAGATAGACATTTGCTGTCATACTCGTACAGGATTTTTGTGTAACTTAAACGGTTTACGTAACGTACGCAGTGAAAGTTCTCAAAAGGAATATTTCCCCCCCCGTTTTTGCAACATTTTTTGTTGCGGCGCTAGTCTTATGAGTCGTATCTTAATGTTATATAGCTCAAAGCCTACCTCTATAAATACGCTATCTATTGTCAAAAAAAAATTCAAATCGGTTTAGTAGTTTCAGCGATTAGGGCATTCAAACAAACAAACTCTTCAGCTTTATAATATTAGTATAAATTATAACTCAGTAAAAGTATTTCCTCCGCCTCCAAAACATCATTTACGTAAAATTAACCAACTAAACATCGTCCGAGAGCCGGATCATTTTAAAAATATTTTTCCAGGTATTTTTTTATGGAAATTACTTCAGCTATTTCCCGAGGGAGGCAAGGAAAAACGTATTCCTAAGTTCACTTACACATGTAGGTCGAAACTAAGTTAAGCCGCGACCGCCACTAATAGGGTCAACATCCAAATGCACTCTATTAGACCTTCCAACCCTTTGTTATCAATTCGCTCTGACATAACAGGACCCTGCCCTAACTGTTCATTGCTTGAATTGTAAACTTCCAAGTTGAAGATATCACAACAAGTTCAGGGCTGTAATTGGGCTATGTGAGAGTGCTTGTGATGTTTGTTGGGCCTTCCCTTGCTAAGTGGCATAAATATATTGCAATGGGATGGCTGGAAACTCAAGTAAACTTACTAACGTACAAGGTGGTCTTAGACCCCTTACACACTGCTACTTTTAGCATCGATATAGTCGCGCGTTTTATAAACGCGCTTCAGCATCGTGACTCACGCAATTTAATTAGCATCGATGCAGACGCGCGGTAGTATCAATGCAGAAGCGCGACTGCATCGATGCTAAAGCGCGTTAATATAAGCAAGAGGCTATTGAGTCGTGGAAGTCTACACAAGGACAAGAACACTCAAAAGCACTAATTCGAGGTTACAACAACAAAGTAGCTAAAGAACTGTTAAAGTTCGAAAGATACAAAGCTTGTGCAGTAACCAGAATACTAACTGGCCATTGCAAACTGAACAAACATTTGGCCAATATGAACATGACCGAAGACACTCTATGTAGATTCTGTAATACAGAAGAAGAAACGGCCATGCATATTCTCTGCTCATGCGGACCGCTTATGAGCAAAAGAAGTATCCATCTCGGGCGGCACATCATGCACCCGGATGAGATAGCAGATATCACGCTCCAAAGAATCTGGAAATTTATGGACTCAACGGGACTAAGCAGTGAAATTTAAATATAAGGGCGCCACAATAGATCATACCTGGTCGAGCTGGCAACTTTAGAGCCCAACAACTAATAATAATAATAATAATCAATGCAGAAGCGCGACTGCATCGATGCTAAAGCGCGTTAATATAGATGCAGTGGCCAAAATTCAGTAAATAATTTGACAATTTCCAGATTCTGCATCGCGAATGTATCGATACTAACGCGCGTTAGCGTTGCGACTGTATTGATGCTGAAAGTAGCGCAGTGTGTAAAGGTTGACATATTGCGACAGTATCGATGATAATGCGCGTGAGCATCGCGACCGCATCGCTGCTAAAAGTCATAGGATCTATGATTGAACGTGTAATAACATGCCTTTTGTAAATTTCTTTATTAATGTGATGAACCTATGTTCGTGTATATATTAATTTTAACTAACACTTATAAGTAGGTACGTAGTACTTGATCAAATATTTAATTAACACCATACATTATAGTGATTTCAAACACTCGCTTCTTCTGCGGCAATAAAACATTTTACTGCGACAGCGCATACTTATCTTTCTTTCACACTTACACATGGGGAGTCAGAGTGTTGCGCAAGTGTAGTGTTGATATCAATACTATAGAGGTAAATATTAATTTATGTTATAAAATGTACGGAATTAATAACAGACAAGAAAATTCATTTATTACATTTACTAAAATAAACACAATTACAACTTTAAAGAAACTGAATTTGAAAAAAAGGGTAAATCAATATACTTACTCCCAGAAAATCTTCTTAATGTAAACCGAACAACGTATAACTAATTACTACATAAAAATAACATAACACATAACAGGTGTGTTGTCAATAAATGAGCTACCTAAACGAGAATGAATTCGGATGATTTATGGCCGCAGAGGAAGCGAGTGTTTGATTTTACTAACATCAACTAAATTCACTTTATCTTTATATTGTATCGGAATTATTATGAATAGCTATATATTTGTATAAATCCTTTTTAAATCGGCTTAGCATTGTTTCTCATTAAAAATATTATTAGAAATCAACAGTCGAATACAGACATTGAGATGCGCCCTAACAATCGCTCGAACAATAATTACGGCGTTTCCCTTACTGTTTAGTGCAAATCCCAAAACGTGGAAAGTCATCACGACAAATTCAGGATTATTTGAATGCACGGCAATGGGTATTGTCTATCTTTAAATGGGATGGGACAATAGGCTCATTTACTCCTTTCCTGAGGCACAGGTTAAATGTGGATCAGACACTGCTTTTTGGTAGTTGGTTATACATGTGTATGATTGGCAATCAAAATGATATAAAAATATATGCCCCATGATATTAAACGATGACGGATATAATACTAATAGTGAATGCATACTTTACTTGCTCAACTTTTTTTCTTTTTCGCGTTCAAACCAACAAACAAATAAACTCTTAGCTTATAATATTAGTATAAATAATGGTTCTAGTGCTAAGTATAACTCAGATTTTTTATTAGACAGACCAAAATGACAGCTTTAATTGCATTTTTTACTTTTTAATATGATAAGCGCAGTGCAGTTATGTTGTAACAATCCAATCGTGGGCGATTAATTTAATTTGTGAGACTCTTTTATGATGTGATTCTACTAATTTGTATTATTAGTATACGTAAAACGTTGAGTACAGCTATAAACGAACGAAATACACGAATTAAATTTTATAATTAGTAAACAATAAGTCTTTCCACTTGCTCTATATAATTGCATGCTATAGCATATGTAATTATGTACTTGAATGACTTTATCCTATTTTTTACTTTTTACCACTTTCTATAAATAGGTACGTTATAAGAAATCATCATGGTATTTGTAGGAAACATGATTTTAAAACCGATTTTATTTTTGTAAATTTTAAAAAAACACTTTTTGAATGTTTACTCACTTATTATTCTACAAACACTTAACCAGCGGGCGAAGTCTGATGCAAAATTTTTGACATTTCGCGTAGACGATTTCAATTTTATGATTTTCTGATTCATCAAATATTATTTTAACTTAGGCAGCTACATTTTAAATAAATATTTAAAAATATTTGTATTTTTTTAAGCTCCTTTCAAAAAATCTTCTCAATCAATAAATACACGAAAACACCAATTTCATCTCAGCATTTTTCGAGCGCCACCTGGTGGTTTTACAGGGAACTATGTCGAGACTTCCGACACAGGGATTCAATAAAATTTGAATTTGTCGATTATTTAGAAATAAACAATATTTTTAACCGACTTCAAAAAAGGAGGAGGTTATCAATTCGACTGTATGTTTTTTTTTATCATTATTTTTTTTTTGAATGTATGTTACCTCATATCTCAGTCGTTTGTCAACCGAATCGAAAAATTTTTTCGCCTACTTAGAGGGTGTACCTTCTAGTTGGTCCTATTTTTTCCATTTTGGGATCTGATGATGGGATCTTGGTGTAATCGAGGGCAACCCTTAAATTTTAAAGGCACGTATAGTGTTAGTTTACTAAAATCTTAATTTTGACGTGTTGTTACGTCTCATAGTCAACATCTTGTGGGTCTGAGCTGATGGTGGAACTCCTTAACGCTTAGGAGTTCAGTAATTATAATGACGGAACTTATGATAGGTAATTTGTAGCTTCTTAAATAATAGAATCATAAGGTGCAACTCCCCCCCCCCCCCTCTTATGTAATCACTAAAAATGAAGAAATAAAATAAACTTTAAAAAAAGTAAAAACCGACTTCAAAACCAAAATGCACTAAAAAGTCTTAAATAAACTCTTTAAGACTTTTTAGTGCACCATTGAAAGGAAAGGAATCCGTTTTAGGCAAACAATTTCTTTTTGGAGTCGGTGCTGTGATTGCTTGATGGTCAAAGTGATGGCACCGACTCCAAAAAGAAATTGTTTGCCTAAAACGGATTCCTTTCCTTTCAATGGTGCACTAAAAAGTCTTAAAGAGTTTATTTAAGACTTTTTAGTGCATTTTGGTTTTGAAGTCGGTTTTTACTTTTTTTAAAGTTTATTTTATTAAATATCGAAAAAGTGGCACCCCACCAAATATCATTTTGGTCTATCTAATTAGATATCAGAGTAAAATTTATGGGAACCGACAGCGAACATGAGATGGGAGCTATTTGACAAAGATTGCTTACTCCATTCTCGAAATTACTCTGTCTTAGGAATAAATGAGAACTATGGCTATATGAATTAACGTGTTAATCACAATGAAGCAATTACTTTTCACTCGCGCTATAAGCATCGACCAGCCAAATAACAAGGAAACCTGTTAAATGCTGAATATATTTTGATGAACTCCTTGTATACTTAGGTATTGCTTAATCTCCGCTAGTTCCTGTTTATTATTTCAGTCGAAGTTTCTAAACTTTCCGTTATTTCAAAGATTGTTACTATTCACTCTGCTAGAACTACTTGTTGTAGGACTAAGATTGTTATGGGACTTTATTACACGTACAGACGGAACAGAGGAATTGTAATATAATAATTTCAATACATAATATACATTATGGTTATTAGATATTAATATCAGTATTTCTCAATCAGAGTTTTGTAAATATTATGTTAACGCGCTAGCGAACTCCCGCGTCTTTGTCCACTTTGACCACTTTGTTCACCTTGAGTTTGCTCTCTCCCGTGGCAGCGTGAGCACTTTTTTTTTAATTTCGAATTTTGATTAGCGCGTCAGCTTTATAATTTTATTATAGAACCTTACCTTAAATCTTACCTAGAAGATCAGCATTAAAAAACAATAAAGTGCTGTTATAGGTTGAAATACCGGACCAAAAATTGCGGAAGGGCGCAACCGGTTGGATAAAAATTGCAGGTTCTAGTCCCGCCCGTGCGCAATTTTTCGTTTCTTATTTCGTCTTATACATATAAGAAAAAAAAAACACTGTGAGTATTAAAACATTCTAAACCGAACAATAAAGTGCTTAGTATCATACACTGGCTTAAAGTGTGTATCACCATACTGTCTCATGACAAAATGTATATTGTCACCGTTAAAATGTGCTTAGGTACTAAATATTAACAATTTTATTTGTTATAATGAAGTGCAACACAGACTGACTGACACACTTATATTAAAAAACGCATTGTGCTCGTAGATTTATTATTTATTATTAGTTGTTGGGCTCTAAAGTTGCCAGCTCGACCAGGTATGATCTATTGTGGCGCCCTTATATTTAAATTTCACTGCTTAGTCCCGTTGAGTCCATAAATTTCCAGATTCTTTGGAGCGTGATATCTGCTATCTCATCCGGGTGCATGATGTGCCGCCCGAGATGGATACTTCTTTTGCTCATAAGCGGTCCGCATGAGCAGAGGATATGCATGGCCGTTTCTTCTTCTGTATTACAGAATCTACATAGAGTGTCTTCGGTCATGTTCATATTGGCCAAATGTTTGTTCAGTTTGCAATGGCCAGTTAGTATTCTGGTTACTGCACAAGCTTTGTATCTTTCGAACTTTAACAGTTCTTTAGCTACTTTGTTGTTGTAACCTCGAATTAGTGCTTTTGAGTGTTCTTGTCCTTGTGTAGACTTCCACGACTCAATAGCCTCTTGCTTACAGAGGGTGGTTAGAAGCGTAGTGGCGCGTTGTTTGGTGATGCCACAGAATGGTTCTACGCCGATTTGAGGGTTATCGGCTCCTTCTCTAGCAAGTTCATCTGCTACTTCGTTTCCTTCAATCTTTGAATGCCCTGGTACCCATGTAAGTGTGACTTTGTTGGTGTTTCCCAGTTCATTCAATGTCTCAGTGCATGTTTGCACCAGTTTTGACATTTGTTCGAAGGATTTTAGAGCCAGCAATGCAGCTTGGCTATCTGAGTTGATGTAGATGTGTTGGTTCCGGAGTCTCTTCTCAAGGTTTATCTCTGCACATTTGTTTATGGCAAAGACCTCGGCTTGGAAGATGGAGGTTTCAGTCCCCATGTTTATACTAACTTTGAGCTTAGGCCTCTCTCCGTAGATCCCACAACCTACATCATTCCCTTTTTTGGTTCCGTCTGTGTACCAGACGTGACTACCTTTCTTAAATGACATTTGGCCCTCAAGCCATTTATCTCTAGAAGGTATGTTTACGGAATATAACTTAGTAAAGTTACATTCTGTATGCATGTCGTCACTAGGCATGCTTAGTAGTCGGTTTTCAAGTACTGATTCCTTGAGTTTTATCAGATTTTGAGAAGCCCATCTGACTTTCGTGCGGGAGCAGATTCTATACGTGCTCTGCTTGGCCACTTTTTGCACATGTAAATGCAGAGGTGTTAGATCCAGCAGAGCGTTCAAAGCTGCCCCTGTTGTCGTAGACAGTGCTCCAGTTGCTGTGATGCAGGCAAGCCTTTGCAGGCTGCTTAGTTTCTGTATTGTTGTCGCTTGGTTGACCTTGCTGTACCAGACGGCAGGTGCATATGTTATTACTGGTCTCACGACCGCTGTGTACAGCCATAGGGCAATTTTGGGTTTTAGTCCCCATCTTGACCCCGCCATTCGACAGCAGCTCCACAGAGCCATTTTGGCTTTTTGAATGATATTATCTAGGTGCGAGTTCCAGGTAAGTTTTTGGTCAAACGTTACCCCTAGATACTTTGTTTCACAAGAGTAAGGAAGAATTTTACCGTTTAACTTTGGATTCACCAGTTTTTCCAGTTTTCTCTTTCTTGTGAATGGGATTATCACTGTTTTATCTGCATTGATAGATAATTCATTTTCTCTACACCACTTACTTATGGTGTTGAGAGCGCCTTGCATTAGACTAGAAATTGTGCTGAGGCAGGGACCTCTGATGATCACTACTAGATCATCAGCATAGCCTTGGGTATCATAGTCTTTTTCTGCCATCTTAACAAGTAGTTGGTCTACTGCTAGGGTCCATAGAAGTGGAGACAGTACTCCTCCTTGTGGACATCCTCTCGTGGCAAGGAATTCAAGCTTTGAAGCATTGAGGGTAATGTTTGCTACTCGATTTGAGAGCATGTTTTTTACCCATCTGATGGTGCTTTCATCTATCCCTTTTGCCTCCATTCCATTAAGAATGGTTTCTATAGGGGTGTTGTCAAATGCACCTTCAACATCTAGAAAAGCACACAGGGCTGTTTGCTTATCCTCTAGGGATTTTTGCACCTTGTCGACCAGATCGAGGAGGGCTGTTTCAGTGGATTTTCCCTTTTGGTATGCATGTTGGTTGATACTTAATGGCCTGTCCACTAAGTATTTGGCCCTAATGTGCTGGTCTACAATCCTTTCCATGGTCTTCATTAGGAAGGATGTTAGACTTATGGGTCTGAAGGATTTGGGTTGTGAGTAGTCTCTCTTCCCTGTTTTTGGTATAAAACGTACTTTGACCCAATTCCATGGTTCTGGTATAGTACCCCAGGCGTAACTTGCTCTGAAAATTTTTACCAGATGTTGAAGAAGCAGGTCATTTCCTTTTTGCAGCAGAGCAGGAAAAATGCCGTCTTCTCCCGCTGATTTAAATGGTTGGAATTTTTCCAAAGCCCATCTAATCTGGTTAGGCCTAAAGATATTAGCGGCCTTATTCCAGTCTGAGCATTTTGCCCTATGGAATTCATCATTCCTTTGGGTATAGCTTTGTGTGTCGATTTGGTACGAACCCGGAAAGTGTGAAGACCTAAGGAGATCTAGAGTCTCCATTTCAGTGTTCGTAAATGTGTTATCTGGCTTTTTAAGTAGTCCAAGATATTTGTTTGGGGTCTTAGCGAGTATTTTGTGAATTCTTGCTCCTTTGTGGGTTTGGGTAATTTGTTCACAAAAGCGTCGCCAAGAAGCTCTTTTGGCTTTTGCGATTTTGTTATATTCTGTAAGGGCCTTGCCGTACTGGTCCCAATTGCACGGTTTGGCCCGATTGAATATACGGCGTGTGGTGGTTCTGAGCTTTTCCAGTTTTTTGTTCCACCACACGGGTGATTTGTTCGGTTTTATTTCTCTTTCGGGACAGCTCTGTTCGTAGGCATCTATTATGCCATTGTTGAGCATCTTGACCGCGGCATTAAGAGAGTCAGGTGTTTTGATAGTTTTGGGTATGTCCTTTAGATTCTCGCTGAGTATGGTTCTATACATATCCCAGGAGGTGTCTTTTGGATTTCTCACTTTTACGTGTTGAGCTTCTGCTAACCCGGAAACATCAAAAAGTATATGTCTATGATCGGACATTGAATTCTCGCTGCTGACGTGCCATTTTGTTACACACTTTGACACATTTTTTGTTGCGAATGTTAGGTCTAATACTTCTTGTCTATTTTTTGTTACGAATGTTGGCGTGTGGCCATTGTTCAGCACATGTAGACAGTTAGTTAGTAGAAAATCGGATAGTAGCTCACCTCTTTTGTTCGTATCCGAGCTCCCCCAGATGGTATGGTGGGCGTTAGCATCGCATCCCACTATCAGCTCCGACTTTTGTCTTCTAGAATAATCCAGGACTTTAGTCAGTTCTTCAGTGTGATCCTGCTTATCACCAGGAAGATATGCCGAACAGAAAAGTACTTTGGGCCTATTCGGCCCTTTGACTTCTACGTATGCGGTGACTGTATCTTCGCTGCAAAGTTCTGGAACAGGTAAGAAGTTAATATTTTTGTTAAATACGATGCAGGCCCTAGGTCTGAGGCCTTTTTCGTATACAAGTATCTTACCCGCATTGTTCAGACCGGCTACCACGGAATCGGCGTTTATCCATGGTTCTTGAATGAGAGCGATGTCCAGGCCACCTTCGCTAAAGATCTTCTCTACAACCGCAGAGGCTGCAATAGCGTGGTGTAGATTGGCCTGGAGCACCGCCAGCCCCTTTGGGCGTTGAGGTTGGTGGGGATTACTGGCTGTGGGAGCCGAGGCGCCCTTGTGTGCCCCGCCGTCCTCGGTTTGTTCCCCTGCTGTTTCCCCTTCCTCTGGACGGATGTGCGCCCCTAGTGGCCCCCCTATGGAGGGGAAACCGCGTACCTCTTCCCCTATTGGTCCCTGTCGAAGTGGATGTGGAGGGAGTTGGAAGAGGGATGTTCCGTTGTGGTCCTGCACGGACCTGCACGGAGCCCTCAGCGGGAGTGGTTGTAGGTGTGGGGGTTAGGGTGGTGTTGGTTGCGGTGGAGGTCGAGGGTTCAGCGTGAGGTGGATCAATGGCCAAGGTGATAGGGCCCCTGATCCTGAACTGGACCTTTTTAAAGCCTATGTTGGCCTTTAGGTCCGCAATCTTGAGGGCCTCAAACGAGTGGTCGTCCAAGGATACGGTCAAAGTATGACCTCCCTTTTCGACCTTCGTATTGAGGACCTTCCAATGTTCGGTGTTCAGACCCTCATTTTGAGCACCGAAAAGTTCTAAGGCCCGCTTTGCGCAGTCTGCCTCAGAGCTTGGGATAAATACCACCCCCACATTAGGTTTCGGGATGTCAGACTCGTTCATGAGAACGAGTCTCGCCTCCGGCCACGGTCTGAGGGGGGGTATTTTTCTCTCAAGCCATGCTTTAGACCGCTCATTCTCACATGTAATGAGGAGCCAGCCTGGCTTGAAGGAGCAGCCCTTAAATTTAGGCCCTTCACCCCTTCCGGATTGAGCAATGCTTTGCAGGATGGTATTGCGCAGCAACTCCAGTTGTGTGTCAGTCATCAAGGACTTGGAGTCTTTTATGCCAACCCGGATTGAGCGTACGGCCTCGCTGTAGGCTACGGTGGTTGGGGTGTTTAGGTCCTCACTCACCTTTGGGGCTTTGGTGATATGTCCCTTTGGTGATTCTTCCTCTGAGCGAACCCGTTTGACCGGTTTGCGCGCAGATTCAGACTGTGAGGATTTAAACTTATACCCCATCTGCTTCAGCTCAGCGAAGCTCTTTAACGCTAGTGTTGAAGCCATACTCGGCTCCACTCCCAGCTGTCTCAGAGCCACGAAGCGCTTTTTGGCAGCACTTGACAGTTTCCTGTCACTACGTTTGGAGGCGGTGGATTCATCAGCCGGCGAGGGTGAGCCGCAAGCAGCCCTTTCCGCCGTGCTGATGGAGTCCTCTGTCTCCATGGAGAGTTGCTCCGATATTTGGGCAGGTTGCTCTGCGCCTTCTATCAGAGGCATAAGTTCCTGGCATAGGTCTTCCAGGTTACCATCGTCTTTGTTAGTTTTAAAATCGTTATTCATGTTGATCCCACGAGTAGCTAGGGAAAGTAGGTCCACTCCGGCAGAGCCCCGCATGCCGGAGTAAGGCTAGATACACCTCGAGGTCGCCTGGTATCGAGGGCCCACCGTTAACGACTGAGCTTCCCCTCAGCCACGCATCTCTCGGCACGGTACGGATAACACCTTAGATTGGGGATGGTATCGAGTCTTTAGCCGCCAGATACCACGTCATTGAGATCCCAGAGTGAAATTTCAATGCCGCACTACCTGGCGTTGCCCAGGGTGAACCGCGACAGGCGCTACTGCCTCCCCTCTGACGAGTCAGAGTGGATTCAGTAACATCCCAGTCGTCACGTGGAGGGAACTCGAACTGACACCCCTAAAGATTCGTAGATTGTTCACATTGTTAATTTTCTGGCCCACAACCTACCCTACCAAAGGATAAAATCGATCTACTCACATCTCACCACAAAAGCGGCGATCGGCAAAATTCTCCAGCTCCTCATAATCGTTTGGCATAAACATTTTACATTCACGCCATTCCGACCCACGCAGGAGTCGAACTTAACGAGTGACTGATACCTATCTTCGGCGAGGCCTCATAAAACGGGTCCACAGTGCTCAGAATTCCTTCCATCATTTTGTGAAACCCTTGTCACTTCCATTACGAACCCCGGCGAGCCGTTCGGATCTTCCCGCCCTTCATTTGCCGGAATTATGGCCTTCTCATATTTTCAAAGTGCCGTGTATTCTTAGACGGATTTTGAAACTATGAGATGAACGACACATGGTACCCTATTATGTGATTAAATTTTGACGCCAGTCATTTGCTTTCGAGTGATTAAAGTTAAACAATTGAACCGACCAAATTTATGTTACAATTTACAATTTATTAGTCAATAAACGCGTGTTGTTTATTATAAAATAAAAATGAATACAGTAGGATAAATTTTTGTCGCTACTTACTCGTATCTCAAACTCCAAAAAACTATTTCGCAGAGATTTTCCCGTAAAAAAACTTTGCACCATAATGGCTGAATAAGTTGAGTAAGTAGAGACTCAAAATAAAAGCAAAAGTGTACCTTAATTTTTTGCTAAACTGGCGTTGGATAACTCGCACCGCATACTTAAGTTTCATAGAAAAAGCTCAAAGTTGCGGTGCTGGTGTAATCCCTGTATAGGGAGCTTTCACGAGAGACAAAAGCTTTTATAAGTTTAGCCTCCACTATAAGCAAAGCACAAAGACAATAAATTAATGTGAGTCACTATAACTAAGTGAGCGTTCACACGGGGTGTATTTTCTTGAATAAAACATGAGATTTTCTGTGCTATTGTTTGTTCCGTCGGCAGTGAGCACAGTAAAATTTAATTAAATATACCTTATCAAACTTAACTATATCACTGAGTAATCTGGATTTTTCGTATAAAACTGTTTAAATCTCATGCGATGATTTTATTCTGCCTTTTTTCATACAAGTAAGTAGTTTATTTGTGCCATATTAAGAAACTGCTTGTATATGCTTTTATATTTACAAATGCTATTATTTATACGAATATCGTTTTTAGAGTGGGTGAGCAAGTAGCAATTTATTGTATTTTAGTTGTAATAAAAATAGTAAGCAAAAGTAATAGCTGTAGTAAAAAGTTGTCTTTTCAGAATAATAAAATAGGTAGTACCTACCTTATATTACTATGCAATTTGTTATTTGTGAAATACATCCTATGTGTATGCGCAGAGCGGTCGCTAAGCCTCGCCCAGATTAAGTGACTCGGGCCAAACCACATGTGAATTTAAGCGAAGAGCCCTCTTTGTTAAACATTGTGATAGCATTCTGGATTATAACAAATATCTCAGCTGGAGCAATGAATAAGTAAAGACTTTAGAGTCCTTGACAAAGGATTGTAGAAGCTATTACAGTACAGTTGTATACAGTAGAGTATTCTAGAGTACCTATTCACGTTGAAATGTTTTACAATCCTTGCATAACGCACACTGGTTGTCTAAGACCCTTTACACACTGCGACTTTTAGCAGTGACGCAGTCGCGATGCGAACGCGCCTTAGCTTCGATGCAGTCGTAAAATATCAAACTTTACACACTGCGCTACTTTTAGCATCGATACAGTCGCGATGCAGAAGCTGAAAATTGTCAAATTATGTACTGAAATTCAGCGACCGCATCAATACTAACGCGTGTTGCATTGATGCAGTTGCGTTTCTGCATCGATGCCAACGCGCGACTGCGTCGATGCTAAATTAAATCTGTTCATAGCGTGAGTCGCGATGCTGAAGCACTTTTTAAAATCGGGCGACTGCATCGATGTCTCGACTGAGAGCAGGATGTAAGGGGTCTAAGAGCGAAGTCACATTGGCGTCTCCGTTGCCTTGCGTCGGAGTGAATAATTATTTTACCATCAGATATCACTTGTTCTTTCCATCTTTGGCAGTTTAACTGTCACTTTAATTTGGATCTACTGAAGAGAAAAGTTGAGTTTGTCGAATTGAAAATTTAAAAAGGTTTTTTTACGGAAATATGCATACTGCAAACGTGCCATTTCGGAGTAAGGTATGAATGCCATCGATCTAATACTTTCCAAACATTTTAGCGAAATATTTTCGACAGTTTTAATAAAAGGCCATCCGGCTCGTTCACACGGGACAATGGTTTGTATTTTTATTTAAAAAAACTTATATTTTCGCTCACAAAGCGTGCAATTTGTTACACTAGCCGTATCCTGAAATATAAAATGCCCATACAGTTTGGTGGTGAAATAACTGTCATTTTATCATGATTGTTTATGTTTAGATGAAAAGTGGAATATGTTTTTTTACAAATTTTAGACAAAATGGACTAATTTCTAAATGATGATCTAAATAAATAATTAAAAATAACAAAAATACCAAATTTATAGAGGTTATTGTCATTATTAAGCTATTTTCATAATAAATCCACCTTCAAAACGTACTGAAAGAAACTCATTGTATCTTATTTCAATGCAACTGCAGCTGTGTATATAAACATTTCTCGGGTAGGTACTAAAATTTATTTAAAAAAAAACATGTTGTTTTCGTTAAATCATTAGGCATAATGAAAACGTGTAGGGTCAAACGTACCAAATTAAAAATGGAAAAGCAATATACACTATGTAGTAAACGCAAAAGGCTTTTCACGCGCGACGACCCTAATTGATTCCGATGCGATAATGTTATTTATATCGGATACGATTATTGTACTTGACAAGGGTCGACAAGTGTGTTAAACAATTTTGCCGAGTGAGTTAATTTCAAGCCGTAATGACCGCAAAAATCTTGCCGAGGCAACTCCGTGCGTCTCAAGTTTTGCAAAGTCACCGCCTAAAAACTTTATACTTTGATATCTGAATAAACGAAAATTAAGCAAACGCAATGTAAATAATTTATTACGTACTTTAAATGGAATAGTAATAAGATCTAAATTTAGATATACGTGCCTATCAGAACTTTTTGTTTTGTTTTGTGTTGCAATTCACATATTTATTTAAAAGTTAAATTATAACTTAAGTATTTTAAACAAAAATAATAAAACTTTGACAAAGCTAACATAAGAAAACGCCTTAATATCGATGAAACAATGCAAGTATCTGTCTGCATCTATTTTAAGTCCTTAATAATATTTTTTATTCTAAGCCTCAGTTTTTCTTTTATAGTACTTCACGACTCAGTCGGTACCTATAATCATGCAACACACAACACAAAGCATGTGGGCGTTTTAAAGCCTGAATATCAGTCAAGTGCCGTATCATGCGGGTGCACCATAATTCCCACCGTTGAAATGTACAATATCCTTAGATTATATTTAGATAGTGGTATATTTATATATTTAAACTAAGTGGTCTCTCGCGACTGAGATTTGAGTTTGGTTCTCCATTCGCCTCCCCTCCCGTCGCCGCGTGATAGCCTAAAGCCTTATTCGATATGCCCTCCAACACAATAAGTATTTTTCAAATTTGTCAAGTAGTTCCTGAGATTGGCGCCTTCAAACAAATAAACTCTTCAACTTTAACATTAGTATAGATGATCTTGCATCTGTCGTCGCAGGGACCTGGTATTTACAACTATAAATTTAAATCAGCTGTCATTAAATTACTACCAGATGAGTTGATCAAGGTTGTTCTGTGTAGCTTACCAAATTATTTGTTTGTAGCTTGTCTTAATTTATTTTTTACTAATTTTAATCTAATTATTTTAATGATTTAAATAAAATATAATTCAATGAAATTGACCAAAATACTCTGGTGGATGATATATACGTGGAGATGCAACCAATTATCATTTTGTATTCAATGAAATGGTTGTAGCTGTAGCTTGCACCAAAACCAGTAAAAAATAAACTTAATTAAGTATTAATGGCTAAAAGTAAAATAGTGAAATTATCATGTATTTTTATATCGTCGCGCACAAATACTGACAAAATAAAAGTTGCTTTATGACTCTGCTAGTACCGTCGCCGTCAGATACATATATTGGAGCAAACAAAATGATCAAATACTTCTGAGCAGTTTAAAATGTCAATAAGTTCCATACACTACAAGTAAGTTAGTAAGAAGCTAAACAATAACTTCTATACACACATCTAACCAATAATATCTGAACACTCATGACGTCAAATGTATCTACGCAGTCTGTCTTAAATATCTGAGCAATCGAGGAAAATTTCAGAAGAAAGTGCTTCCAACTTAACTATAAATACTATTTAAAAATAGTAATAATATTTAGTTAATAATAAAGTAAGATGTCACTGGCAGTTGGTAACGCTTTGTAGTTTTCAGTATTGTCATCACAGTCATGAAAGTGTCATGCAATAACTAAATTCAGGCAAGTGAGTGTTCAGATATTATCGGTTAGTTGTGTGTACTGAAGTTATTGACTAACATCTGCTCAGATATTATTGAAGTAATGAATGTTCTGACATTAATGGTAACTTGTAGTGTATGGAACTTATTGACATTTTAAACTGTTCAGAAGTATTTGGTCACTTTGTCTGCTCTAATATATCTGACGGCGACTGTACCAAATATTCAATTTGATCGTTACTATTTTGACTCAAATTTGACTACGTAGTACAAGAACTTTAATTGAATTGGCTTACTAATTTGACAAGGTTTGTACCGGATCTATAATTTGAATAGGTAATTTTGTAAAGAGCATTGAACGCAGTATGCGGGCGCTAGTATGGTATTTGGTGTGATCACACGATCACGGACGAGTTGTGGACGACCACCGCAAAATACGGCTTATCCTATCGAATCTGTCACTTTCACGACATTCTTATGGGATATTGTGACTTTGGTATTGGTATAATAATGTTTTATTTGCAACCTTCGCTTTGCTTGCTGAACATACCGTTTTGCCTCAGCACTCGCCGCCATATAGATTGAGAAAAAAATGTAGTCAAAGTAGACTTATAATAACATACGAAGCATCATTAAGCAATAACGATACATTGAGTTAGTAGAACCATCTACTAGTAACGTACATAGCATTCTGCATTCTCAGTTTTTTTATTGAATTTTCTTTCACATAATTTTACGTCTCTCTCAGCATTACGCAACTATACATAATAAAGCAAGGCTAGCTCAAAGCCGAGCGAGATTTACCTAAACTTACCATGGCGTCCGTAAACCTTCTATGGAATGGCCGGAGAGAGTTACTATAGGGGACTTGCGTTTAAGTTCTTAACACACAGCGTCCCTTGATAGCAACAATGGCGACGGCACATCTTCGGAAAGTCGAAGATGTCACCCGAGTCGACGACTGGCCGCTGACATGTTAACAAACCTTGTCGAGCCATCTACATGAATGCTGACGGCAAGTCAATGTCATGCCAAACGCAGACCCTGCTTCTTTTCAGTGACTTACAGCACATTTACGTTTAGGCGACTATAGCAGTGCGGTCGATGATTTCATACTGTACACGGCAGCGCCGCAGCGGCGCTTAAGTCGCGCGGGTCCGTCCAACTATACCCATTACCCATTGCAGTGGTAATACTATCCCTGTATTATCACTGAAATGGGTAATGGGTGTAGTGGGACCGACGACCCAGTCGCGCGACCGTCGCACCGCTAATGTAAAGGCATCAGCCGCGCTGCCGTCGCGCTGCTGACGTTCTAATGTGAAGGCGCACTTACTTCTTTCCCGTTGTCAAAAACATTGAATACAGCCATCACATCTATGTGTTTTCGTGATTGCATTCACTTTCGTGTGCAGTATCCAGTGTCTCCTAGGAAATTAATTTTCAGCGCTATCATATCAGGTTCGCTGCGTTAATTTCAATTTTTGAAATACATAATTATGATATAATATGATGTATTTACCAATTACGATGAGTTAAGTAATAGCTCCGCAAGGTGAATATCAGTCAAGTGCCGCTATCATGCGGGTGCATCATAATGTCCTCTCGAGCACGAAATATCCTCAGACAGCTCTTTGTTCGTATCCCATAATCATAGATAATTCTGTCCAGTTAGCAATCACATCAAGTGCCCATTACTTACTGCTTGTACCTCTTGTTATCTGGTATAAAATTGTAATATACGCTATCTGGAATATTTTATCTTAAAGAAAATATTAGGAACCTCTTACAAAAAAAAGTAAAGTTAGCCTGTAACATCCTACTGCTGGGCAAAGGCCTTACCTCAACTATGAGGAGTTTGAGCCATACTCCTTCTAATTATTGTTATTTAAATAATTATCGCAGTATAATACTTGTTAAACCTAACCAGAAATAAACAAACAGTTAACACTGGTTCATTTTAACATTTTGACTTTTCACTGTAAACACAAACACGAAATAATTATGTCTTGTGTAATTTAAGCGCCGAAATTTCAGTACCCGAAATAATTTGTTATCTTGATACAGGATTATTTTGTACAATATTACACAGTCAAAACCATATTTAAAAATGATTCTGAAGCTGTATTATACTCGTTAAATGATATTTATTATTAAGATAACATAAAAGATATAATTTCTTTGTTTAGCTAGATTAAGGTAACTACTGTTCATTTTCTCAACAATATTACCTGTTATGTGCTTAGTTTATTAAAATACAATAAGGTAAAGTAAAGAATAAACCCATTGCCTATGGATTAAAAACATACACTTTTACATGTCCTGTAAGGCGTTGCCAAGGGAGATTCACGTAACATTTACTTATCACACACATATATATATATATAGGTATGTCCTATACCTAGTGTTAGTTCCTAAGGCCCAATTTCTTCATCGTTAGTAATGGTAAAATTTCGTTACAGGTGGCGGTTGAATATTTAAGATTGTGTGTGTTTAGAAGAAAAAATACCTTAAGCAATGGTCATTGAACTGGCCAGTGGCCATTCTGACATTTGGTTATGGGTTTTAGGGCTCCGTAGCAAAAAATGAAACCCTTATAGTATCGTCATGTCTGTCTGTCACAGCCACTTTATTCTGTAACTATAAGAATAACACTGTTGAAATTTGGTGGGAAGATGTATCCTGTTATACGCTTTACCATTCTTACACAAAAAATAAAAAATAATGATAAGTGGTTTGGATAGGATTGAACAAGTAGTTTTAGAGATATAGCACATTTCCAACAATCGTAAACAAAACTTTGTTCTTCGCACAAAAAGTGAGGATAAAATAGGTGGATTCCCTAATTAAGTTAAAGTTGGCACGAGACCCTCAGTGCGCGAGTTCGACTCGCACTTGGCCGGTTTTTCCTTTAAAACGCTCACAATCGGAAATATTCAACCGCTGGTAACAAACATTTACCATGACTAACGATTAAGAAATTGGGCCTAAGAAAGTCTGGTAGAGACCGTGTTTTGTTACTCTAACAGTAGTTTATTAATTAAAGTATGTCTTATTTCTACGTTTACGTAATTAATATATACAGGAGTCAGCGTTAGCTCAGCACGTGACCCTGTATAGGAATTACTTCAGTCATCATTATCTGACATCGCTTAGTGACCGTCATAAAAGGTTATGTCCACCGCAGGACGCACAGTCAGAAATAATAAAGCCGACTATACCTACTGAGCCTATATGGTTATTAATTACGGCCAAAATTAGAGTGAAGTTATCTTATATAGCAGCAAATAAGAATAAAACCAGTTTAGTAGATCCATCTTGTTGGAAATATTTGTAGGAATTGCACATTTGCCAGCAAAAGCTATAGTATTCAGATCTATATTCTGTCTTCTTAAATCGCTGCGGAGTAAATTAAAATCAACCTAAGGCACGAGCAAAAACAACAACTAGTCACTGCTAGTTAAGCATAAATACTTTGTTAAGCCCCAATCTATTATTTAGGCAAATGAACACTTTCTACATGCCATCAAATTGTAACAATAGGTATTCGTAGACACATGTATCCCAAGCCTAATGAATTTATAATAGTGTTTGAACCGAAGCAAGTTTGTAGACAAGGGCAATTGACGATGTAAGCTCTTTACCGAATCCTATTCGCTCGGATTTAATGCTATTGTCAATCTATTTTACGAGTATCACTACGTTATTTTGGATCATTTACGCCGTTACCGTTAGAGCGCTTTCACACTTAGGCGTTTTAAGCATCGCGACGGTCGCGCAGCAGACGCGCTGCTGACAATTTCGTACATGAAATGACAGCAGTAAGCCCTTCACATTAGAGAGATGCGCTGCTGTCGTACTCTCTAATGTGAAGGCGCACTTATTCCATCGCTACGTTTGCATGTGGTATGACTTTTAAATGCGACATGTGACAATGACATATTATGCTTCTCGCTTTAAGCACAATAATGTTATCTTTACAGAATTCCAAGTTCATACAAATGGACGAAGCGCGAGCTATGCTTTCGCGCCTCGATCACGGTATGCGCTCGGTACGCAGACTGTGTGTGACGCCGCAGTGACGAACGGATGGTGTTTTGTAATTTTGTAGAGCATTTTTTTTTTTGATGATTGCTGATACATTTTTTCATATGATACGCTCTTCATACAAATTAATCTTAACATTCGAATGCGGATTTTTTATACCTTCAAATTTAAATACCGATAAATATTTCTGTCTCAGTCGAGGCAGAAATATTTATCGGTCGCATAATTTTATAAGACCAATTTTTTATTCAACATAAACATGATGTTATAGTCGTTGTGGCAAAGACGCTGGATGATCTTGACACTATGCTCGAAGACCTCGACCGAGTATCCCAACAAGTGGGTCTTAAAATGAACATGGAAAAGACGAAAATCATGTCAAGCTCCCTTGTTGTACCAACTCCAGTATCTGTTGGGAACTCAACTCTCGAAGTTGTCGACGAGTACGTCTACCTGGGACAAGTGATCCAATTGGGTAGGTCCAACTTTGAGAAAGAGGTTATAAAGAACCGGAAAAACTATTTTATATTAATAAAAGAAAAATGCGTGTTTTTCCTGTCTTTGAAGAAAATGTATTGACATTAAGTAGAAAAACAAAATAGTATCAAAAATATAAAGAATTATTTTAATAATAAAAACAAACGTAAAGAAAAAAGATCAAAAAAGGTTGCATCGGCAACAGAGGTCAATCGACGAATCCAACTCGGCTGGGCAGCGATTGGGAAATTGCGCAAGAGCGTCTTCTCGTCTCAATTACCTCAGTGTCTGAAGACGAAAGTCTTCAACCAGTGTGTGTTACCAGTGATGACATACGGATCCGAAACGTGGTCTCTAACTATGGGCCTCATAAAGAAGTTCAAAACTACACAACGAGCGATGGAGCGGGCTATGCTCGGTGTTTCTGATGAATCAGAAACGAGGAGATACGTAGAAGAACCAAGGTAACGGACATAGCCTTGAGAATCAGTAAGCTTAAGTGGCAGTGGGCCGGGCACATAGCGCGAAGAACTGATGGCCGTTGGGGCAGGAAAGTTCTAGATTGGAGACCAAAGACGCAGCGTAGGACATCCACCAACAAGATGGACAGACGACCTTAAAAAGATCGCAGGATCAAACTGGATGCAGACCGCTAGTGATCGGTCGCTGTGGAAAGCCGTTGGGGAGGCCTATGTTCAGCAGTGGACGTCCTTTGGCTGATAATGATGATGATGAAACATGATGTTAAATTAAATCTGCCGATCCAAAAACAACACGTATGTTTGTTAGACACTTCTTTTTTAATTCACAAAGTATTTTAATTGTTTTTAAGAGAATATGGAAATACAATATAGGCAAATGTAATTAAAATGCTAGAGGCGGGCAGCCACATCGCGTGTTTACGTGCCGCGCTGTAGGCTTATATTTCAAAGATACGGCCGAGTTAAAATACTGTATTGATAACATTACTGTGCTTTAAGGTAGATGTGATAGATGCATAGGTTAAAGCACATTTATCCACCTGTAATGAGAGCAGCACTAACCAGGCTTCGACCATACGGAAGCGAGTTACGTTAAGGGATCTGCAACCTGCAACGCTTCGGCATGGAACCTACACCCAATGATGATTAAATTCTAATTTATAATGATACTTGTGTATAATAAGTTATACAATTGCTGAAGATGAGTCGACTTGATTGTCGGTTAATAGTAGATCATCTGATACGTATATTTAGTCTTGAGAAGAATTATGTTCGAGTCTGTTTTTCTTTGCTAGTCGAACATTGTAAACCATATTGATATTTATTTTTTAAGAAATGATTCATTTTAAAATAAGATGAATAAAAACTCAAAACCTACAGGGGGAAATAATCGTTGTATACTGAGATCTTTTGTTATTTAATAGTTAATAAGTTTTATTCTTTGATATTTTTTTTAATTTATGAAAAGATTGTGTACAATATTGGACTACCATAGGGAAATGGACTTTACCATATAGAAAAAAATAAGTCAATAATGCATTAGAGATGAAAATTTTGTAAGAATAATTTATGCACCCTTTTATGTAAAAGACAAGTAAAAACCCCACATCGCCCATTAGATAAACACAAGAAGTACATTTCTACGAGAGGAAAAAGTAAATTAACGTCTTCAGCTGTCGCAAAATCGAATTGGAGGAATCCGTTATAAAAACCTTGGTGATTTTCTAGACCGTGGACTACATTTTTTTCCATTGCCAAGGATTTCCTCTTGGAAATAAAATCTGTACAACGTAGGCACGAAGGTTGCGGCTTCGATTTATTGACTCTTGAATATTCATTCTCTAACAATAATTTCTTGACTCGCTTCTTCAATGCGAAACAAGACAACGATGGACAAGGACCTTAAGAAAATTAGATTTCAGTCATCTTGTAATTTGCGCAACATAGAAAGTTACACTGGGACCGTATTATTATATCTTGCTTTAATCCGTTCAAGTTCCAGGCAGTTTAATTCCCATTCAACTAGTAGAGCTAAATTGGCATTGCGACTCACTCGTGTCATGCTGTCCTACGCTAATCTGCTAAGTGATTTATACTTATATAAATCACGATTTGAATTTGCTAATCCATTCAAAATCAGTGGTCGTAGTCTAAAGAATTTTTTTTGTCATTTCACGTGGACAGTTAAAATTTTCTTATTTTCTTCTACGTCAAAATACCCTTTTTACATACGTTGCTATAATTAAAATAAATTTTAAAAAATAGCTGTATTTTTTTAAGTTCGTTGAAAAATTATTAACAATCAATAAATACACGAAAACACCAATTTTGTCTCAGCGTTTTTCAAGCGCCACCTGGTGGTTTTACAGGAAACAAGTTACGGTACAAAATCAACAGTCACGATTTTGCATGTCATTTTATTAATATTCTGTGTTATCGCTAATAATTTAATTTTAATTTCAGAGTTTAATGCCGTGTTCGAAAAAAGGTCGCCTCAGGAGACCTTTGTCATAACTTTTTATGCTTCATTAGTGCGGACCGAGTTCGATAAATAACTGAACACTAATTTGCAAGTTCCCCAAAATTAGCCGGTAAACAAAAGACTTGAATGGAGCTTCCAGATTTAGTTACGGAAGAGGGTGCTCTAAGCGACAACCATTTGTGGGTAATGTTGACCATAAACATCGACCTATGCCTTCCCCGCCTGCCCCGGTATCTGCACTGATGTATTTACGCTCCACGAATTATACAGAAGCTTGTTTACATTTTAATGAAAGACGTGGGCTTATAAATTCTCTGTTTATGCTCGCAGTCACGGCATTTCCACCCGAGCCGCGTAACGGTATAACGCGGTATCGTTACGTCGTGTGAGTAACGCGCTAATTAAGCACAATATACAATTCAGCCGCGGACATAGATTCTCTCGCAATCAGCTCCCGCATTCGCCACCCCGCTAATACACACACCCAAACAAATTGTTACACCAGCGAAATCTGAAAGGTGTGCCTCGGAGACTTATTGTGATGTCAACGAAAATGGAAAAAATATATGAAATGTCGGCGAAAGTTCCGCTGTCTTTCATCAAGCTTTTATTTTCAAACATGCCGAAGAAAATATATACGCGGGACATATTATAGTGCACAAGTGTGTGCGCAAACACAGGTGCACTCTCTATTCCTTTCACTCTCATAGCCCGATGGGACAGCAATCTGACACGACCGGAGAGAGTTCCGGCGCAGGACCAACGGCTTTACGTGCTTTTCCGAGGCACGGGGGTGAAACACCACCAACTTCCAAACTCCGGGCTACCCTAAGAATTTCTGAACAGAAAATCTCAGGTATACATTTTTGGCCCGACCCGGGGATCGAACCCGGGACCTCTGGTGCAGCCGTCGCTTTAAAGTGCGACCCTCCTACCGCTGCGCCACCGAGGCAGTTCCAATATATCTGACGGCGACTGTACCAAATATTCAATTTGATCGTTACTATTTTGACTCAAATTTGACTACGTAGTACTGGAACTTTAATTGGATTGGCTTACTGATTTGACAAGGTTTGTACCGGATCTATAATTTGAATAGGTAATTTTGTAAAGAGCATTGAACGCAGTATGCTGGCGCTAGTATGGTTTTTGGTGTGATCACACGAGGACGAGTGGAGGACGACCACCGCAAAATACGGCTTATCCTATCGAATCTGTCACTTTCACGACATTCTTATGGGATATTGTGACTTTGGTATTGGTATAATAATGTTTTATTTGCAACCTTCGCTTTGCTTGCTGAACATACCGTTTTGCCTCAGCACTCGCCGCCATATAGATTGAGAAAAAAATGTAGTCAAAGTAGACTTATAATAACATACGAAGCATCATTAAGCAATAACGATACATTGAGTTAGTAGAACCATCTACTAGTAACGTACATAGCATTCTGCATTCTTAGTATTTTTATTGAATTTTCTTTCACATAATTTTACGTCTCTCTCAGCATTACGCAACTATACATAATAAAGCAAGGCTAGCTCAAAGCCGAGCGAGAATTACCTAAACTTACCATAGCGTCCGTAAACCTTCTATGGAATGGCCGGAGAGAGTTACTATAGGGGACTTGCGTTTAAGTTCTTAACACACAGCGTCCCTTGATAGCAACTATGGCGACGGCACATCTTCGGAAAGTCGAAGATGTCACCTGAGTCGACGACTGGCCGCTGACATGTTAACAAACCTTGTCGAGCCATCTACATGAATGCTGACGGCAAGTCAATGTCATGCCAACAGCAGACCCTGCTTCTTTTCAGTGATTTACAGCACTTTTACATTTAGGCGACTATAGCAGTGCGGTCGATGATTTCATACTGTACACGGCAGCGCCGCAGCGGCGCTTAAGTCGCGCGGGTCCGTCCAACTATACCCATTACCCATTGCAGTGGTAATACTATCCCTGTATTATCACTGAAATGGGTAATGGGTGTAGTGGGACCGACGACCCAGTCGCGCGACCGTCGCACCGCTAATGTAAAGGCATCAGCCGCGCTGCCGTCGCGCTGCTGACGTTCTAATGTGAAGGCGCACTTACTTCTTTCCCGTTGTCAAAAACATTGAATACAGCCATCACATCCATGTGTTTTCGTGATTGCATTCACTTTCGTGTGCAGTATCCAGTGTCTCCTAGGAAATTAATTTTCAGCGCTATCATATCAGGTTCACTGCGTTAATTTAAATTTTTGAAATACATAATTATGATATAATATGATGTATTTACCAATTACGATGAGTTAAGTAATAACTCCGCAAGATGAATCAGTCAAGTGCCGCTATCATGCGGGTGCATCATAATGTCCTCTCGAGCACGAAATATCCTCAGACAGCCCTTTGTTCGTATCTCATAATCATAGATAATTCTGTCCAGTTAGCAATCACATCAAGTACCTATTACTTACTGCTTGTACCTCTTGTTATCTAGTATAAAATCGTAATATACGCTGTCTGGAATATTTTATCTTAAAGAAAATATTAGGAACCTTTTACAAAAAAAATAAGTAAAGTTAGCCTGTAACATCCTACTGCTGGGCAAAGGCCTTACCTCAACTATGAGGTAGTTTGAGCCATACTCCTTCTAATTATTGTTATTTACACAATTATCGGAGTATAATACTTGTTAAACCTAACTAGAAATAAAAAAACAGTTAGCACTGGTTTTAAAATTTTGACGTAAACACAAACACGAAATAATTATATCTTGTGTAATTTAAGCGCCGAAATTTCAGTACCTGAAATAATTTCTTATCTTGATACAGGATTATTTAGTTCAATATTACACAGCCAAACCATATTTTAAAAAAAAAACTGAAGCTGTATTATACTCGTTGAGTGATATTTATTATTAAGATAACATAAAAGATATAATTTCTTTGTTCAGCTAGATTAAGGTAACTACTGTTCATTTTCTCAATAAAATTACCTGTTATGTTCTTAGTTAATTAAAATACAATAAGGATATGAATTAAAAACATACACGTTTGTGTAACATATTTGTATACGTGTATACATGTCCTGTAAGTCGTTGCCAAGGGAAATTCACGTTACATTTACTTCTTCTTCTTCAATTTAAGAGCCACGCTCTTGTCAGTGGAGTAATCGCCATTCTTTTCTACAGTCTGCTTTCCTCTTTACTTCCTGATATGACATGACATTAATTTTCTCCTTCACTTGGTCGAAATAGCGTATCCTAGGCCGTCCTCTTCCCCTCTTCCCTTCTATTTTTCCTTCTATGATATTCTTTAAAAATCTGTCATGTCGTATCAAGTGTCCTATCATATTGCCTCGTCGGTTTTCTATTGTTTTCAAAATATTCCTTTCTTCGTCTACAATTTTGAGCACTTCTTCGTTTGTTTTTTTTTCTGTCCAACTTATTCTTTCCATTCTCCTCCAACACCACATCTCAAACGCTTCCAGCCTCTCTCTGTCTCTCTGTGTCAGAGTCCACGTCTAACTTCCATACAATGCTATACTCCAGACGTACATTTTTATAAGTCGCTTCCTAATTTTCTTAGAGATATTTGCTCGAAGTAAATACTTTTTGCTGTTGAACATTTACTTATATATTTTTATATTATTTATTATATATACCTAGTGTTAGTTCCTAAAGCCCAATTTCTTCATCGTTTGTAAGAGTAAAATGCCGTTACAGGCGGCGGTTGAATATTTACGATTGTGTGTGTTTTGAAGAAAAAATACCTTAAACAATGGTCATTGATCTGGCCAGTGGCCATTCTGACATTTGGTTATGGGTTTTAGGGCTCCGTAGCAAAAAATGAAACCCTTATAGTATCGTCAAGTCTGTCTGTCACAGCGACTTTATTCTGTAACTGTAAGAATAACACTGTTGAAATTTGGTGGGAAGATGTATCCTGTTATACGCTTTACCATTCTTAAATAAAAATAAAACATAATGATATTTTAATGTTAATCTTAACAAATACTTTCAACGATAATTGGTTTGGATAGGATTGAACAAGTAGTTTTAGAGATATAGCACATTTCAAACAACCGTAAACAAAACTTTGTTCTTCGCACAAAACGTGTGAAAAACAAAGTTATATTTGCTGTCAACAAATAGGTGGATTCCCTAATTCAGTTAAAGTTGGCACGAGACCCTCAGTGCCGGAGTTCGACTCGCACTTGGCCGGTTTTTTCTTTAAAACGCACACAATCGGAAATATTCAACCGCTGGTAACAACTATTTACCATGACTAACGATTAAGGAATTGGGCCTAAGAAAGTCTGGTAGAGACCGTGTTTTGTTACTCTAACAGTAGTTTATTAATTAAAGTATGTCTTATTTCCACGTTTACGTAATTAATATATACGGGAGTCAGCATTAGCTCAGCACGTGACCCTGTATAGGAATTACTTCAGTCATCATTATCTGACATCGCTTAGTGACCGTCATAAAAGGTTATGTCCACCGCAGGACGCACAGTCAGAAATAATAAAGCCGACTATACCTACTGAGCCTATATGGTTATTAATTACGGCCAAAATTAGAGTGAAGTTATTTTATATAGCAGCAAATAAGAATAAAACCAGTTTAGTAGATCCATCTTGTTGGAAATATTTGTAGAAATTGCACATTTGCCAGCAAAAGCTATAGTATTCAGATCAATATTCTTTCTTCTTAAATCGCTGCGGAGAAAATTAAAATCAACCTAAGGCACGAGCAAAAACAACAACTAGTCACTGCTAGTTAAGCATAAATACTTTGTTAAGCCCCAATCTATTATTAAGGCAAATGAACACTTTCTACATGCCATCAAATTGTAACAATAGGTATTCGTAGACACATGTATCCCAAGCCTAATGAATTTATAATAGTGTTTGAACCGAAGCAAGTTTGTAGACAAGGGCAATTGACGATGTAAGCTCGTTACCGAATCCTATTCGCTCGGATTTAATGCTATTGTCAATCTATTTTACGAGTAATCACTACGTTATTTTAGATCATTTACGCCGTTACCGTTAGAGCGCTTTCACACTTAGGCGTTTTAAGCAGCGCGACGGTCGCGCAGCAGACGCGCTCCTGACAATTTCGTACATGAAATGACAGCAGTAAGCCCTTCACATTAGAGAGATGCGCTGCTGTCGTACTCTCTAATGTGAAGGCGCACTTATTCCATCGCTACGTTTGCATGTGGTATGACTTTTAAATGCGACATGTGACAATGACATATTATGCTGTCTCGCTTTAAGCATACTAATAATATATTTACAGTACTCCAAGTTCGTATAAACGAACGAAGCGCGAGCTATTCTTTCGCGCCTCGATCACGGTATGCGCTCGGTACGCAGACTGTGTGTGACGCCGCAGTGACGAACGGATGGTGTTTTGTAATTTTGTGGAGCATTTTTTTTTTGATGATTGCTGATACATTTTTTCATATGATACGCTCTTCATACAAATTAATCTTAACATTCGAATGCGGATTTTTTATACCTTCAAATTTAATTATTGCATTTAGGACGTCTCAGTCGAGGCAGAAATATTTATCGGTCGCATAATTTTATAAGACCAATTTTTTATTCAACATAAACATGATGTTATAGTCGTTGTGGCAAAGACGCTGGATGATCTTGGCACTATGCTCGAAGACCTCGACCGAGTATCCCAACAAGTGGGTCTTAAAATGAACATGGAAAAGACGAAAATTATGTCAAGCTCCCTTGTTGTACCCACTCCAGTATCTGTTGGAAACTCAACTCTCGAAAGTGGCAATCGATGCGTCGTGCGAGATAGTCGTTTACACGTTACTTGGACAGCGGCCTATTGATTCCCGGCGCGTAGGCATCGCGCGCGCGCCGGGTCCTTTGTTATCGGTCTTATCTACGCCACCTGCGCATTCCTGCGCTCGGGTTTCGTAGACACAATTATGATGGAACAAAATAATGCGGATAATAACAACATGCAAGAAGTGATTTATACAGACAGTGATTTGGAAATCGAGGAACTTACACCAAGTAGTAATGCATTAGAATGTGATACACATAACGGGAAGGAAATGAGGCCAACAAAACGCCCTCGCCCCAAAACTGATTCTCCAGATAGTTGGACTCAAGTAGGAAAAAAAGGACGGAAGATAAGACAGAATAGCAGTTTGGGTGTAACAAAAGAGCCAAGCATAGAAGAATATACCCAAGTAAGCATTACAAGTAAAGAAATGTTTCCCAAACAGTTCGCGTTAGCGAAACTTTTTAAGGCAAACGATATTACTGGCATTATAAAAGTTAAATATATTAACTCATTTAAGCTGTTACTTGCATTTGACAGCCCTTCTAGTGCTGAAAAAATAATATCATGTAAGAACCTTTTGGAGATGGGTTGGAAATGTCAAAAAACATCGGAAGTTGGCATATCATACGGTATTATAAGAAACATTGAACTCGAGTTATCCATGGAAGAACTGCTTAAAAATATCTCTGGTGATTTTACAGTTGTGTCAGCTAACCGCCTAAACCGCAGAGATAACAATTGGGCTCAGTCTCAGTCTGACAAGTCCAATGGCTGGACGGAAAGCGAAACAGTTCGTATTGGATTTCAGGGTCCGAATCTGCCATCCCATGTTTACATCTTTGATATGAGTATAAAAGTTGAACCATTTGTGTTTCCTGTTACACAATGCTCAAAATGTTGGAGATATGGTCATAGTCATAAGATATGCCCCTCGAAGAAAACAGTATGCCCAAAATGTGGAGAGAATCATAACAATTGCGACTCGACAATTTTCAGATGTGTCAATTGCTCACATGATCACATGGCCTTGGATAGATCTTGCCCTATATATCAAAAGGAAAAAGTGATAAGGGAAGTGATGTCTCAATACAACTGCACCTATAAACAGGCAGTATCAATGAAGTCTAGTCCCTCCTACCCTACACGTCAGCCACCTAAACTGCCCCAGTTTCGAGAAGATGAGAGTTTGACTTCACAAATAATACAACAAATTCCTTGCCCGGAACCTTATAATGCTAAACAGCCATCATACGCAGATAAAACCAGGCCGACAAGTCCTATTATTGGCAAAAAGACATCCAAAAAGATAGTCTCTATTCCCAAGCATAAAGAACCTACTCCCTTTAAAGAGCATATTGTGAACAATGAAGCTACGTCATCTGGACACGTAAGAAATCATCCTGTACCTCCTCAGACAACAACACAACAAAGAAAAAAAACGTTTTTACAGTTAGTAATACAAATTAAAGACATAATTTTTAATAAATCCCTAACAATTCAAGATAAAATACAAACTGCCTTAAATCACATTGTTGAATGGTTAATATCTAAAGCTGTTACTAACATTTCAGAATATTCTTCTCTAATGAATATTTTTAATGGCGTTACGACCCAATAAATCAATCAAGCTTAATATTATTCAATGGAATGCACAAAGTGTTAAACCAAAAGTGGCATCTTTAGAACAATTGTTAGTTCAAGAAAAAGTACATATTTTAGTGCTGTCTGAGACTTGGTTAGATTATGAAAACTATTTCAATATTAGTGGTTATAATTGTTTCCGAAAAGACAGAGATGATGGATATGGTGGTGTCGCTATTTTAACCCACTTCTCTATTCAGGCTCAAATATGTAACATTGCACATAGTAATAATGGCATTGAACTTCTAAAAGTAAATGTATATAATTGTGAACATATTGAGAGTGTTATCGCTCTTTATTGCCCTTCGACTGTACATACATCTCAAAGTGACTGGGACTATATTTTTCTTGTGCATCTAATAAAACGTTAATCTTGGGCGATTTCAATGGCCATCACACAAATTGGTCGTATAAAACAGATCAAAGGGGACAGCAAATTTTCGATTCTATGTTGGACCATGATTTCGTGGCGCTAAACAATGGGAATCATACACGCATTAAACTTGTAAATAACAATACCCAATATTCATCTCCCGACATATCTTTTGCATCTTTAAATATCGCTATCCATTTTATCTGGCAAGTAACTAATGAATCCCTGGGAAGCGACCACTTAGTTATTAAATTATCCAGTAATTTGAATCCATCTTATATTAAATCCATTAAAAAAAGAAATTTCAAACTTGGGCAATGGGATAAATATAATGAGCTTATAAAAAACTCTTTTGCTGGCTATGTACCTTCCGATAATTTACAAGAGTTTTATGATCACTTTGAGAAAGTCTTGCAAGATGCGGCAGATTCTAGCATTCCAACCATAATTATTCCCCAGGACGCAAGTAAAAATTTCAAACCAAAACCTTTTTGGAATGCGGATCTATCTAAATCAGTTGCCGAGCGTAGATTAGCACTAGCAGTATTTAGACGCAACCCAACTCCATTTAATTATAACAACCTTCAATCTAAAATAAAAGAATCACAAAATCTTATTCGTAAAGCTAGGCATCGATCGTGGCAAGAGTTTTGTTCATCAATCCAAAATACTTCGTCAACCACCGAAATGTGGAACAAAATGAGATGGGTCAAAGGTAAAGGACGAAGTTATAATTTTGTTAGTCCTGAGAGTGCAAAACATCTATTACTTGATTTGACCCCTGATTTTGTTCCTCCTGCTGGTCCTTCTTTTACATCTGTAAATCCACTACTAGAGCGTCCAATAACAGTACCAGAATTAGAAAATAATATAAAATCTACCGATACTGCGCCTGGTATGGACCAAATTTCATTTTCTATGATTTACAACCTTCCCAATGAGGGCAAAACATTATTAGTAGCATTATACAATTCAATTTTAACATCAGGCGCAATACCCAAACAGTGGAGAGATATTCGAGTTATTCCCATACCTAAGCCTGGACGAAATCCCCAGTTACCATCTTCCCTTAGACCAATCTCGCTAATTTCTTGTATCTGCAAAATATTCCACTCAATTTTGAACAAGCGTTTAGAATGGTTTATTGAACGAAACCATATCCTATCTAAGAATATAGTAGGATTCCGAAAGTCTCACTCCTGTTTGGATAGTCTTACCCGATTAGTTTCAAAAATTCAATTAAGCTTTACTAAAAACTGCTCAACTATTGCTTGTTTTATTGATATTAATAACGCTTACAATAATTTAGATACCATCAACCTATTGAAAACTCTTGACTGCCTTAACGTGGGTACTAAAATATGTAATTATTTATACAATTATTACAAGGAAAGAATAATAAACATTTTAATTAATAATCAAAATTTTTGTAGAACAACTGGCATTGGCATCGCTCAAGGAGATCCCCTCTCTCCTCTTCTTTTTAATATAGCAACATTCAAAATTTGTAAAGTTATACAGAGCATTGACATCTCTCAATATGCGGATGATTTTGTATTGTATATGTCATGTAAAGACGTTGTATGCTCTTCAAGCGAATTACAACAAGCAATTGATGTTTTTAGTAATTTATTGAAAGACTTGGGTTTACAAATATCACCTGAGAAAAGCAAAATATGTGTTTTTAAAAGAGGTATTTATAGACAACCATTGCATATTTTTGTAAATAATGTTGAACTGCCTGTCGTTCATAATGTCAAATATTTAGGAATGTGGCTGGATCGTTCTCTAAGATGGGGAAGACACATCAAGGAGACTACCGAAAAGGTATTAAAATTTATTAATATTTTGAAAATTTTAGCAGGTGCTACCTGGGGTGTACATCAGAGCCATTTGAGACGATTATATTTATCACTGATTCGTAGTAGGTTAGACTATGGTTGTTTTCTTTATGACAATAGCTGTAAATCTAATC
Organism: Pyrausta purpuralis; assembly: GCA_963924145.1. Classification (NCBI taxonomy): domain Eukaryota; kingdom Metazoa; phylum Arthropoda; class Insecta; order Lepidoptera; family Crambidae; genus Pyrausta; species Pyrausta purpuralis. The sequence goes on from OZ001654.1 coordinate 14,532,668, forward strand.
TAGTGAAGCTGGATAAAGTACAAAACATAGCTATGCGCGTTGTGGGAGGCTTTATTAAAAGTACACCGATCCATGTCATGGAAAGTGAATTGTGTCTACCACCATTAGCTGTTAGACGTCGATATCTTGCAGGAAAATTTTATCTTAAATCCAGATCTTTTAACGACAATAAAACTTTGACTTTGCTTGAAAATATTTGTAATTTAAGTCATCGGCCTTATTGGACAGTAAGAAAACTTCCTATATTAGTAACTACACATAATTTATTAAAAGATGCCTGCATTTATTCGTCTAGTCTTCTTGATGTATTTTCTCTTGACACTTGGGTTAGTGCCATAGGATTAAGAGATGTGATATTTCCAAATATCGAATCAATTGATAAACCTAAACACCTTTACAGTGCTCCACTTTTAAAGCGACTATGTCTAAGTTTCTTGGATCGAAAATACTCGGATTTTTTTAAAATTTATACTGACGGCTCTAAAAACGAGTCTGGATCAGGTGCTGCATTTTTAGATTCTACTTGTGTTGCAAAATTTCGAATTGACTCGGATACATCAATAATGCACATTGAACTGATTGCAATAGCTGAAGCGTTAGCATACAGTGAAACATTAGAAAGTAACAAAATAGTTATCTTAACTGACTCGAAAAGTGCACTACAACACTTGGCTCGCTGCACCTCGTCTTTACGAGGTATTCCGATAGCCTTCAAAGTGTTGGAGTCAATTGTGAAACTGCAATCACTTTCCAAATCGATAAAACTTCAATGGATTCCATCCCACGTTCAGTTAGATGGTAATGAACAAGTAGATTTATTAGCCAAAGAAGCTTCTAGCGATGGAATTCCTATTTCTATTACCCCGCTCCATTTTGACTACTTAAAAGAAATTAAAAAACTGTGCCACAATCACTGGAAGGAATATTTTAACGAAAGATCACTCGAAAAGGGAATTTGGTACCGAACGATCCAACCTCAACTTCCAATCAACTGCTGGATTGACAATTGTAACCTAGATAGACAGAATCTAACTTTAGCTTTAAGATTACGATCAGGACATATTCCATCAAAAAAGTTTGCCTTCCTAATGAAGAAGTCTACAAGCCCCAACTGCCCCGATTGCGGGGTTGTTGAAGATATTCATCACATCTTGATGGAATGTGTTAGGGTCCAAAATATTCGAAATTCAATTTTTGGTGTCCAAACCCATTTCAACATAGGACATTGTAACAGTGTTCTGGCTCATCCACTATCGGATGAAGCCAAAGCATTTTATTTAATACTTAAGAGATGTTTAGATTTGTCTGCTTAAATATTGTTTTGGTTTAAATTACGAGGCGACATGATCGCTCAGCGACCAAGCCTCTAAAAATAAAGAGAAAAAAAAAAAAAAAAAAAACTCAACTCTCGAAGTTGTCGACGAGTACGTCTACCTGGAACAAGTGATCCAATTGAGTAGGTCCAACTTTGAGAAAGAGGTCAATCGACGAATCCAACTCGGCTGGGCAGCGTTCGGGAAATTGCGCAAGAGCGTCTTCTCGTCTCAATTACCTCAGTGTCTGAAGACGAAAGTCTTCAACCAGTGTGTGTTACCAGTGATGACATACGGATCCGAAACGTGGTCTCTAACTATGGGCCTCATAAAGAAGTTCAAAACTACACAACGAGCGATGGAGCGGGCTATGCTCGGTGTTTCTCTACGAGATCGAATCAGAAACGAGGAGATACGTAGAAGAACCAAGGTAACGGACATACCCTTGAGAATCAGTAAGCTAAAGTGGCAGTGGGCCGGGCACATAGCGCGAAGAACTGATGGCCGTTGGGGCAGGAAAGTTCTAGATTGGAGACCCTTCGACCAAAGACGCAGCGTAGGACGTCCACCAACAAGATGGACAGACGACCTTAAAAAGATCGCAGGATCAAACTGGATGCAGACCGCTAGTGATCGGTCGCTGTGGAAAGCCGTTGGGGAGGCCTATGTTCAGCAGTGGACGTCCTTTGGCTGATAATGATGATGATGAAACATGATGTTAAATTAAATCTGCCGATCCAAAAACAACACGCATGTTTGTAAGACACTTCTTTTTTAATTCACTAAGTATTCTAATCGGTTTTTATGAGAATATGGAAATACAATATAGGCAAATGTAATTAAAATGCTAGAGGCGGGCAGCCCTATCGCATGTTTACGTGCCGCGGTGTAAGCATCTATTTCAAAGATACGACCGAGTTAAAATACTGTATTGATAACATTACTGTGTTTTAAGGTAGGTGTGATAGATGCATCGGTTAAAGCACATTTATCCACCTGTAATGGGAGCAACACTAACCAGGCTTTAACCATACGGAAGCGCGTTACGTTAAGGGATCTACGACGCCTCGGCATGACACCTACACCCAATGATGATTAAATTCTAATTAAGAATGATACTTGTGTATAATAAATTATACAATTGCTGGAGATGAGTCGACTTAATTGTCGGTTAATAGTAGATCATCTGATACGTATCTTTAGTCTTGAGAAGAATTATGCTAAAGTCTGTTTTTCTTTGCTAGTCGAACATTGTAAACCATCTTGATATTTATTTTTTAAGAAATGATTCATTTTAAAATAAGATGAACAAAAAACTCAAAACCTACAGGGGCAAATAATCGTTGTACACTGAGATCTTTTGTTATTTAATAGTCAATAAGTTTTATTCTTTGATATTTTTTTTAAATTTATGAAAATATTGTGTACAATATTGGACTAGCATAGGGAAACGGACTTTACCATATAGGAAAAAATAAGTCAATAATGCATTAGAGATGAAAATTTTGTAACAATAATGTATGCACCCTTTTATGTAAAAGACAAGTAAAAACCCTACATCGCCCATTAGATAAACACAAGAAGTACATTTCTACGAGAGGAAAAAGTAAATTAACGTCTTCAGCTGTCGCAAAATCGAATTGGAGGAATCCGTTATAAAAACCTTGGTGATTTTCTAGACCGAGGACTACATTTTTTTCCATTACCAAGGATTTCCTCTTGGAAATAAAATCTGTACAACGTAGGCACGAAGGTTGCGGCTTCGATTTATTGACTCTTGAATATTCATTCTCTAACAATAATTTCTTGACTCGCTTCTTCAATGCGAAACAAGACAACGATGGACAAGGACCTTAAGAAAATTAGATTTCAGTCATCTTGTAATTTGCGCAACATAGAAAGTTACACTGGGACCGTATTATTATATCTTGCTTTAATCCGTTCAAGTTCCAGGCAGTTTAATTCCCATTCAACTAGTAGAGCTAAATTGGCATTGCGACTCACTCGTGTCATGCTGTCCTACGCTAATCTGCTAAGTGATTTATACTTATATAAATCACGATTTGAATTTGCTAATCCATTCAAATCAGTGGTCGTAGTCTAAAGAATTTTTTTTTGTCATTTCACGTGGACAGTTAAAATTTTCTTATTTTCTTCTACGTCAAAATACCCTTTTTTCATACGTTGCTATAATTAAAATAAATTTTAAAAAATAGCTGTAATTTTTTAAGTTCGTTGAAAAATTATTAACAATCAATAAATACACGAAAACACCAATTTTGTCTCAGCGTTTTTCAAGCGCCACCTGGTGGTTTTACAGGAAACAAGTTACGGTACAAAATCAACAGTCACGATTTTGCATGTCATTTTATTAATATTCTGTGTTATCGCTGATAATTTAATTTTAATTTCAGAGTTTAATGCCGTGTTCGAAAAAAGGTCGCCTCAGGAGACCTTTGTCATAACTTTTTATGCTTCATTAGTGCGGACCGAGTTCGATAAATAACTGGAGGCCGATTCTCGCATGATCGAAAAAAGTTCACACACGTAAAAATGTTCACCACTCGAATTTTTTTCGAAGGAAACAAGGCTTGTGTATTCTCAGACCTTCACAGTCGAACTAATTCGATGGAACGTCACACGAACATTTCGATTGCTGGAGACCAATAGATTTCAAAATTCGTATACGAACTATTGAGGTTCTAATCGGGCAAAATGATAACCTAACCTAAAATTGAGAAAATTTACATTGACTTTGAAGGATTTTTAGCCGACTTCAAATAAAGAAGGTTTTCTGTGTGTCCAATATATCAAGATTTATTTGCCCTCTATTATATCATGTTTGGCTAAACTGATTTTGATGTGGTTTTCAGAAGAGTAGGTACTTCTACGATTTAGAGAAGTTTCTAGTATATGAATTGACTTACAAAAAACAGGATCTCCGTTTGTCCGGCATGCCTAGGCCGTGGTCACTCCCGACTTACCACTTTCAAAGGAAAACCGCTTGCACACAAGACACGAAACAGGCGTCGGTTCAAACAAAAGTCTACACAAGGTGCAAGCGATTTCAGCTCTTAAGATGGTTAGGCAGCGGTGACCTCGATAGGACTTAATATTATGTTAAGAGCTATCCAACCCTGGATACGCTAGAGACAAAGTAAGTAGTTCACAAGTCGAATCTTACGAGTCCAACTCGATTAGGTTTTGTTGTCTTATTACGGAGTACCTTTGTTCACCTTCAGCTTCATTCTCAGACCCTGGTTTTATATTTTGACTCTGTTTCAAGCTCATGAACATGCCCCTTTGTATTTAAAACAATCCTGAATTTAAATTTCTTAATGTCAATGACTAAGGAAGATTAAACAGACTTATTAAATAAATAACATACAAATAAAAAATACCAATTTAGCAAGTGGTTTTATTTTCTTCATACATCAGTCAAAACACAAAACATTTAAGAAACAGTAATGTTATTGTTAAAAAAAAAACAATTTAAAGCCATTGGTCATATCAGGAAAGTTTCCATCCTTTAATCCAACGCACTTACATTTCTAACTAATCATTTATTTTGTTGTGAAATGCATGCGGTTGTGTTCCCAGGAGTATTTAAAATCCCTTCCTTTGGCGCTCCTTCCTTTTGGATTATTATAATTTGTTCTACTGCTTGCTTCTGTAAAAAACAATAACAAACATAAATATCACAGAAAGTTACCTACTACACACAAAATAAAAACAAAACCTGAAAACCATCATGTTTTTAGCTTAGTATCTCTTTTCTGGGATAATAATGATTATTGTAGATATTTGTAGGTGGAATTCATAAACTATGTTTGAACACATTCAAGCACGCATAGAACAGATTGCTAATGTACTATTTGTTTATAATAAGGCAACTATAGGCAATACTATAACACACAGATTTAGATTATAAATGGAAAATCTGATGGTTTGATTTATAAATTGTGAAAATAAAACTATCATTATGTATGTGTCTAGTTAATTAGGTACTTACCTAGATATCAGAGAATTAAGGTATTCAAGTATTCCCATGTATTTTAACCAGTATTTTATCGAATTAGATTGGCAACTAAATATTCTCTCTGCTACAACATAATCCAGACTATCTGTAAATAAAAATAGTTTGTTTTGTAAGAACACTACATATCTACAAAGGATATTAAAAACTTTATCCAGGCTACACAATAAGAAGGTGCACTAATATCTGTGATGTTAGTTAACTGAACCTATTACTACTAAAGAATAATTAAATGCCTGTTTCTTGTAGATAAGTAAATAAAAAAAGCATATAATTAAACAAACAGCGTCATACCAACCTTAGAAAATATATACATTTAGTTTGTATTTAGCATTGTAATAGACGCTGATTGAATCATCTGTAAAGATGGATCAAGGCCCATGATTATGATGAATTCTTACTTATTCTTTAGGCAAAATTTGAGAAAACAAAATAATAAACTTTCTCAGTCACTGAAAAATCGATATTTGGAACAATTTTGACACACACATTGACTGACAGTTAGGGCCATAGAGAAAGGTAATAAGGTTTCATTTCATGCTATGCATGAATCATGAAATTTTAATAATTGATCTACCGTTATTATATTTTTAACAATATGTATAGTTTTGTGAATATAAACACCAAATTAAACAAACAAATAGATTTATTGTCTAATTTCACCAAAATTAAAATTTTTAGATGGACTTAAATATACTTTATTTCGGCGTTTTTAAAAACGCCCGTACGATCTCTGCAATGGAACGTTGTAATGAAATTCGAACGTGAAATGTTCTATCGGTGCATGAGAATAGCAGTTTTATGTATCACTCGAACTTTTACAATAGAATTGTGAACTTCGTATACGAATTACCACACGGAAAAAGTACTACTTCACGAGAATTGGCCCCCTGAACACTAATTTGCAAGTTCCCCAAAATTAGCCGGTAAACAAAAGACTTGAATGGAGCTTCCAGATTTAGTTACGGAAGAGGGTGCTCTAAGCGACAACCATTTGTGGGTAATGTTGACCATAAACATCGACCTATGCCTTCCCCGCCCGCCCCGGTATCTGCACTGATGTATTTACGCTCCACGAATTATACAGAAGCTTGTTTACATTTTAATGAAAGACGTGGGCTTATAAATTCTCTGTTTATGCTCGCAGTCACGGCATTTCCACCCGAGCCGCGTAAAGGTATAACGCGGTATCGTTACGTCGTGTGAGTAACGCGCTAATTAAGCACAATATACAATTCAGCCGCGGACATAGATCCTCTCGCAATCAGCTCCCGCATTCGCCACCCCGCTAATACACACACCCAAACAAATTGTTACACCAGCGAAATCTGAAAGGTGTGCCTCGGAGACTTATTGTGATGTCAACGAAAATGGAAAAAATATATGAAATGTCGGCGAAAGTTCCGCTGTCTTTCATCAAGCTTTTATTTTCAAACATGCCGAAGAAAATCTCGAAAAGTCGTTGACATTATTGATAAGTGTCGTCGCGCCCCTGGGTATTCGATACATAAAACATTATCTTATTTACTCTCTATCTGTTTGAGGAAATCTTTTTTCTGGCGATGCTGATGCTGACTGACCTCGACGCAAACGAGCTTCGTTTTTAGACAGAAAAAGCGGGCTAAGCGTTATTTATCGCGGCGTTTTAAGGAATTTATATTGATCACATAAAAAAAGATAGCCACAGCATGAAGAAAGTGAGCAAACGACAGGCTACAAAGAAAGGGTGCGCTTAAATCACTAATATTAATTTTCCGCGCACATAATTTATATCAGCAAACCAGGACGCGGGTCGACGAAACCATGAGGCAATTTACAAACTCGTTACTACATTATAGTTTCGTCAAGTTTATTTGTCTATCGTACCCCCTCCCCTCACTCCCCTCCCCCTATCTAAATTTTCAACTAAGCTATATAGTGTAAATTTTGTAAATACATGATGCAGATCTTGACAAAGAGGACCACATGTCGAGGATGGCAAAGGAAACTCCCATAAAAGTAAAGAAATAAATATATTTTAAAGGAATATAAGAAAACTAAAACAGCCATTTTGAAAGACAAGTAAAACAATAATACTTCTTTTTACGTCAGGTTTTGACAACGTCTTAGTCAAAGATATCATATCATAAGGAGGTCTGTCCTCGACATAGCCTTCCCTGTAAGGCAACTTACATAAAAATAGACGGAGGACAGACCTTTATAAAGGATCTTTATAGCTCTAGGAAAACCTATAGACAGGTTTTAAATATATATATATATATACACGTAAAATAACAAATCAAATTGTATTTATGCTATCTTGCATCTTAACCTTAACTAATAAGAATATAAAAATGTCTTTCACTTACACAGTCTTGCTTAAGGAACAGTGTTTCAGTAATGAATGCGGGCACTAAGAAATATACAGCATGATGAGAAGATATCGGAATGGTGGGATGAGGATATATTGGATAGGCGTTAGTGGCTTTTAACCTCGTACTTCGGGTCAAGTGGGCTCTCAGCGGGAACAACGCAACAGCCGTGCTTTACTGTAGGTCCAGCGTGTTAATGAAAACACTTGTTATCTGTCTTCCTGTCCTACTCATGCCGTCTGTCTGGCCCTGTTATCTGAATGTGTCTTTCGTAATCTTTCTTCTGATCTAAACCACCAGACAAGACAATTCTCATCAGTTTAATATTGATCTGCGTCGATGTCTTATCACAGGGTTAGCTTGGAGGGTGTTGGCGGACCAAAGTAAGATGGAGAGCGCTTTGCCAGCCCGTCGTCGTTTTTGCCCGTGGTTGCATTTCTCTTTTCTCTTGTTCAGCCACAATGACACTAATCAGGCCAAATTAATCAGAAATAACTGGAAACCGAAGGAGGCAATGCCTTAGCCGTTCATCGATGAAATTGCACATGGATGTAGACTTGAAGAACATTAGTCGAGTATATGCAGATTATGAAACCGGAGACTCAGTGCAGACATAAAATTGTGTCCCCTAAGACACTTTTTACTTTTCTCATACGAAAAGGTCTTATATACAAACTACATAACAAGAAATATTTCTTAACAGTAACGTTGATATATAAAACGAGCATATTTAAAATACGAGACAATTTATAGTAAAAAACTATACTACATACAAACTAAGACATTCTGTTGGCTGCCAAAATTGACTCTCTGTACAATATTTAAAATGTTTAAATAAAAACATTTGTGTTTTAAAAAAGGAACGATGTCGCAATAAAAATCCAAATTAAAAAATGCTTTGCCATTTAGTAAAATGAAAACATGAATCGCTCTGCAGCTTGAATCGCGCCACCAACTACTAGTATTAATGGCGCGACGCGAGACTTGCATGAAACTAAGATTCCTCTGACGGACACAATTTTGAAAACAAAACGCCAATATGAAAGTTTGGCATATGGGTCGTCACTTGCACGTGAAAACACACACAAGCCGATCGCGATTATGTTTGTTAAATTAGCAAGGTAATGTGGAACAAAAAAAGATTTTAATAATAGCACCGCTTGGCCCTGCTCCCCCTGACAAAACTGAAAATCGGGTAAGACATCCTCCCACGAGCTACTCTGCCAAGTTCTTTTAAATCTTATTTTTCCAGAAACTGAACAGTAAAATAACTTTGAAAGTTCAAATACCCTAATTGAACCCCCAAAAACCGTCTGTTTTCTGCTTTTGTCTACATTATTTTTCATAGATTTATCTAAACTATCCTCTCTTGGACACGAAAAATTTAAAACAGGCGGATTGCTACGCATGTCAAAAGCAAGCCAATAACGTTTTGCAAAACATGGGTCGGTAACGATAGTGTACAAATCGCGATCAACATCACATTGCAATCGCCTCATTAAATTTTTTGAACTAATGTGTTTTGAAAGTAATGACTCAAAATTATTAATACCGTAAAATGCTGCAACTTTGCCAAGTAAGCGCAAATTTGCCTAATTTTTTCCGTTCCTTATATCTCAGTCTGCTTAATTTGTTGTTTCTTTCTACCATTTGTTAGTAAATTTACATTAGTATGGCAACACATTTTATTTTTTTATTTTATGGTAACTACACGGATTTATCCGTTAGCAGCGCAGAAATTGAAATTGTGTGAGCGAAAAATTTTACGGTGTCTCAAAACTTTTGGGGTTTTGTCGCCAAAAAACAGTGTTTTCGTGCTGTGATAACGTCCCAGGGTAAGAAAATATGTTCTTTTTGATGTATGGTTTTATGTTTTGATAAAATCTCATGGTTTTATCAAATGTTCTCACTAGGCAATGTTGGGCAGCGTTTTGAAAACTCAAGTGACACATCTTTGCCTGGGTCTAGGGTTGTCAAATATTATAATCAGAAATGAATATGTACTTAAATTATCCTTTGGTAAATAATAATAAGCAAATGTGATTATTTCCCTATCATATAAAAGATTGGTTGTTTGTTTTTGTGCTTATTCATTAGTAATCGTAATTATAAAATTACGAAGAGAATGAAGTCCCGGGCAAAGCTAGTTTGTTAGGCTACTTACCTAAAATAAGCAACTTATTTTTTTCTTATGCAAATATATATATTTTTTTACACGCTTAAATGATATAAAAAAATCTTATACCTAGACCCAATCCGAAGATGAACTAATTAAAACAAAAGTAATTCTATTAATGTCGTCCGTTGTGACATCCATCTTTTTGTATAAATCTACCGTTACTTATAACGGTTCGTTGAATATAGGAACGGGGCATTAGTAAATAAACCTTACTTTTATTTCAATTACTTATATAAAAATGGGGTTTGACAAAAATAGAAAAAGAAGAAAACCAAGACCTCGTAAATATTCTGATTATTCTCAGGAATCTTTAGAAGTTGCTCCAGACCTACTGCGTGATAAAGTTATTTCGTAGTATGAAGCACACGATTTTAAGACAGAAGATTATTTTTATTTTATATACCTACCTACCGTCGCCAAATAACAATTAATCTATGAAAAGTACTGTTCGCATTTTTTTTTATACATACCTATTTACCGTCGCCAAATAATAATTGTCTATCCTTGATCCTTTCCTTTCCTTTGGACATTGCCATCTAGTCCCAAAGTAAGCTACTCAAAGCTTGTGTTATGGGTGCCAGACAACGGATATAATACTTAAATACTTTTTGTTTGTAAATACATACATGATATACATAGAAAACACCCAGACCAATACAAACAGACATGTTCATGCACACAAATGTTTGTATTGTGCGGGTAGACGATTTCTCAACCACTACACCAGTCGGGTCGTCAATCTATAAGTGGTACTGTTTTTTTTATGTTGTTAATAATATATTTATTATATAAGTAACTAGGTAGGTACTTATGATTTGGGATAAGCATTGCATTCTATTATTTTGATATAACAATATTCTCACTAAAGAATTTGAAATATATCTTTTGTGTATTTTTGGCACAACCCTACATCCAACTTCTTTTTGTATGGGAATTCTGCAGTACCTGCTACAACTTTGCCTGTCACTCACTAAAAAAAAAACTATTACATTTATGCCCGTGATTTGACTATTAGAAACAAGAACGGTCTTTTGTGATAAACAGAAAAAAATAACTACACGATTAATAGATAACCTACAGAGATATTCTTCTAGGCAAAGTTGTGTCCTTGAGATTCAACATTGCCTACGATTTTGTACGGCTGTAATACGAAAAATGTACTTGATTTAAGAAAATTTGGCGCTTATTTGGCATCGCATAGTGTCTGTTTTCCTACTTAAACATTTTAGAATGTATAAAAATTATAACGTTCAATGCTATTAAGAAAAAATGTCAAAATCCGTGCAAAGTTGCAGCATTTTACGGTAGGTATAATTTTCAATAACATTGTTTTTGGATTTGATATAAACTCTTTGTATAATTTGCTACTATTAACACTGGCCACTAAGAGCAAAGAATACTCTGTGATAGACAAATCTATGACAGGTTGACAACTGTCAGCAGTTGTCACGTTCGGCAATGCCAAAAGAGTGTCAATTTTCAGTGACTGACGTTGAAAATCGGAATTGGATGAATGAGATGAGGAATTTTCAGAAATTAAATCAATATTGACCGAAACTTGTGAAAATAAATGCAAAAGTTTATAGTGCGAACCGTTACAGCAAATACATTCTGCTACGCACGTAAGAAAGTCGTGTTTATCTCTGTGAAAACATTTCGTACAAACCTTTTCTTGACGTGCCCAAGTAAAACGCTCGATGATCGGCAGAGCCAAAAATAGATTACAAGTTTTAATGCTGTGACCAGCAGTGCAATACAAACAAAAAACAGCAGATGAGTCGCTGCGTTGACGCGAAGCCGAAGTTGTCAGCAGACCTCTACTTGGTGAAGAAGTTTCGGGAGTCACAACGGCAGCACTGCTCCACCGTGCAATCCGCGCATCAGCATGACCACGGCGCGGCTGGATATTGGGCTCGCCTTCTAGAGAGGCAACTAACAACTGGAGCTGATAATCGCTACTAAAATGACGCTGCTCAGCATCACAGCACATGTTCTGTAACACAAGAGATAATTGTGTTACATTTTTTATTAATTCTTGTAAATAAATAATGTTTCTTTTGCCATCTAGCATTTTCATTATGCCCAAACAGTTTCTAACGTGAACTGATAAGTTAGTAATAAAATTATTATCAATAACGCTGTCTCCTAACATAGGTGGAGCACAAATCTCATCGATTTGTTTAAGAATTGTTTTATAATTAACATAAGGGTAGTAATTAATTGATTCGGTCGCAACGTTTTTTACGAAGAGAGTGATAGAGTTGGCCAAGGAAAAAAGATAACTTACGTTTTTAGCTTCAGGTTTACCAAAAAAATACTCTCTGTGAGTCTGTGGTCGATGTTCCCCCAGACCCAATGCGTCCTTACCAGGAACGGTGCATTGCTTTCGATCTGGAGCACAACATCCATAGTAACCATCCTTACACAATAAAAGAGCAGGATCCTGTAACACAGGCTGGGGCGGTGAAGTAACTTCACCGAAAGAGCCCCTTGGTAAATTTCCTTGAGCATTGTTGTAAGTACTTCCAGTATTGCACTGCGTGGCGTGCTTGGAGATAGCCCGGGACGGAGTCGTGCGGTTGGACACCCATTCTGCTTTTAAAGCTGCAATTTTGGCGTTAAACTCTGCGCGTGCCGTTTCCTCTTGAGCCAATAAAAGTTCTCTCCTCCTGGCGAATTCTTCAGAAGCTGCCTTCAAGGCTTGCTGTTTTAATAAAACTATTTTTTTCTTTTGTACAAGAACCGCCGCTTTTTGTCGTGCTAATTCATTCAAACGCGACGACGTGGAATCTCCTCCACAGATGGATTTGCTATCAAAAACTTTGAATAATTTATTTTTTGATAAAGTATTGGAAGCCTCCTTTGCCGCCATAGCTCGACTCATTTAAGTTTTGAATTTGAAAACTTTCTAAGAGCTAGAACGAATGCCGAAGGACCACATGTCCTTCTAGATAGATAAATCTATGAAAAATAATGTAGACAAAAGCAGAAAACAGACGGTTTTTGGGGGTTCAATTAGGGTATTTGAACTTTCAAAGTTATTTTACTGTTCAGTTTCTGGAAAAATAAGATTTAAAAGAACTTGGCAGAGTAGCTCGTGGGAGGATGTCTTACCCGATTTTCAGTTTTGTCAGGGGGAGCAGGGCCAAGCGGTGCTATTATTAAAATCTTTTTTTGTTCCACATTACCTTGCTAATTTAACAAACATAATCGCGATCGGCTTGTGTGTGTTTTCACGTGCAAGTGACGACCCATATGCTAAACTTTCATATTGGCGTTTTGTTTTCAAAATTGTGTCCGTCAGAGGAATCTTAGTTTCCTGCAAGTCTCGCGTCGCGCCATTAATACTAGTAGTTGGTGGCGCGATTCAAGCTGCAGAGCGATTCATGTTTTCATTTTACTAAATGGCAAAGCATTTTTTAATTTGGATTTTTATTGCGACAATGTTACTTTTTTTTAAACACAAATGTTTTTATTTAAACATTCTACATATTGTATAGAGAGTCAATTTTGGCAGCCAACAGAATGTCTTTGTTTGTATGTAGTATAGTTTTTTACTATAAATTGTCTCGTATTTTAAATATGCTCGTTTTATATATCAACGTTACTGTTAAGAAATATTTCTTGTTATGTAGTTTGTTTATAAGACCTTTTCGTATGAGAAAAGTGAAAAGTGTCTTAGGGGACACAATTTTATGTCTGCACTGAGTCTCCGGTTTCATAATCTACATTTACTCGACTAATGTTCTTCATGTCTACATCCATGTGCAATTTCATCGATGAACGGCTAAGGCATTGCCTCTTTCGGTTTCCAGTTATTTCTGATTAATTTGGCCTGATTAGTGCCAGTGTGGCTGAACAAGAGAAAAGAGAAATGCAACCACGGGCAAGAGCGACGACGGGCTGGCAAAGCGCTCTCCATCTTACTTTGGTCCGCCAACACCCTCCAAGCTAACCCTGTGATAAGACATCGACGCAGATCAATATTAAACTGATGAGAATTGTCTTGTCTGTTGGTTTAGATCAGAAGAAAGATTACGAAAGACACATTCAGATAACAGGGCCAGACAGACGGCATGAGTAGGACAGGAAGACAGATAACAAGTGTTTTCATTAACACGCTGGACCTACAGTAAAGCACGGCTGTTGCGTTTTTCCCGCTGAGAGCCTACTCGACCCGAAGTACGAGGTTAAAAGCCACTAATGCCTATCCAATATATCCTCACCCCACCATTCCTATATCTTCTCATCACGCTGTATATTTCTTAGTGCCCGCATTCATTACTGAAACACTGTTCCTTAAGCAAGACTGTGTAAGTGAAAGACATTTTTATATTCTTATTAGTTAAGGTTAAGATGCAAGATAGCATAAATACAATTTGATTTGTTATTTTACGTGTATATATATATATATTTATAAAACCTGTCTATAGGTTTTGCTAGAGTTATAAAGATCTTTGATAAAGGTCTGTCCTCCGTCTATTTTTATGTAAGTTGCCTTACAGGGAGGGCTATGTCGAGGACAGACCTCCTTATTGATATCTTTGACTAAGACGTTGTCAAAACCTGACGTAAAAAAGAAGTATTATTGTTTTACTTGTCTTTCAAAATGGCTGTGGACGTTTGTCATTGCCACATGTCGAGGATGGCAAAGGAAACTCCCATAAAAGTAAAGAAATAAATATATTTTAAAGGAATATAAGAAAACTAAACAGCCATTTTGAAAGACAAGTAAAACAATAATACTTCTTTTTTACGTCAGGTTTTGACAACGTCTTAGTCAAAGATATCAATAAGGAGGTCTGTCCTCGACATAGCCCTCCCTGTAAGGCAACTTACATAAAAATAGACGGAGGACAGACCTTTATAAAGGATCTTATAACATAAGCAAAACTTACAGACAGGTTTTAAAAATATATATACACACTAAAAATAACAAATCAAATTGTATTTGTGCTATCTCACATCTTAACCTAAATGAATAAGAAGATAAAAAGTATGTCTTTCACTAACACAATCTTGCTTAAGGAAACAGTGTTTCAGTAATGATTGCGGGCACTAAAAATATACAGTCTGATGAGAAGATATCGGAAAGGTGGGATGAGGATAGGCATTAGTGGCTGTTAACCTCGTACTTCAGGTCGAGTAGGCTCTCAGCGGGAACAACGTAACAGCCGTACTTTACTGTAGGTCCAGCGTGTTAATGAAAACACTTGTTATCTGTCTTCCTGTCCTATACGCCGTCTGTCTCTCTGGCCCTGTTATCTGGCACACTGACCCTGAGTGTCTTTTGTAATCTTTCCTCTAATCTAAACCACCAGACAAGACAATTCTCATCAGTTTAATATTGATCTGCGTCGATGTCTTATCACAGGGTAAGCTGGGAGGGTGTTGACGGACCAAAGTAAGATGGAGAGCGCTTTGCGAGCCCGTCGTCGCTCTTGCCCCTGGTTGCATTTCTTTTTTCTCTTGTTCAGCCACACTGGCACTAATCAGGCCAAATTAATCAGAAATAACTGGAAACCGAAGGAGAAAGGGGATGAAATTGCACATGGATGTGGACTTGAAGAACATTAGTCGAGTAAATGCAGATTATGAAACTGGAGACTCAGTGCAGACATAAAATTGTGTCCTCTACGACGACACTTTTCACTTTTCTCATACGAAAAGGTCTTATATACAAACAACATAACAAGAAATATTTCTTAACAGTAACGTTGATATATAAACGAGCATATTTTAAATAAGAGACAATTTATAGTAAAAAACTATACTACACACAAATTAAGACATTCTGTTGGCTGACAAAATTGACTCTCTATACAACATTTACAATGTTTAAATAAAAACATTTGCGTTTAAAAAAAAAAGTAACATTGTCGCCATAAAAATCCAAATTAAAAAATGCTTTGCCTTACTAAATGAAAACATGAATCGCTCTGCAGCTTGAATCGCGTCACCAACTACTAGTATTAATGGCGCGACGCGAGACTTGCATGAAACTACGCAAGACTTGCATGAAACTAAGATTCCTCTGACGGACACAATTTTGAAAACAAAACGCCAATATGAAAGTTTGGCATATGGGTCGTCACTTGCACGTGAAAACGCACACAAGCCGATCGCGATTATGTTTGTTAAATTAGCAAGGTAACGTGGAACAAAAAAATATTTTAATAACAGCACCGCTTGGCCCTGCTCCCCCTGACAAAACTGAAAATAGGGTAAGACATCCTCCCACGAGCTACTCTGCCAAGTTCTTTTAAATCTTATTTTTCCAGAAACTGAACAGTTAAATAACTTTGAAAGTTCAAATACCCTAATTGAACCCCCAAAAACCGTCTGTTTTCTGCTTTTGTCTACATTATTTTTCATAGATTTATCTAAACTATCCTCTCTTGGACACGAAAAATTTAAAACAGGCGGATTGCTATGCATGTCAAAAGCGAGCCAATAACGTTTTGAGAAACATGGGTCGGTAACGATAGTGTACAAATCGCGATCAACATCACATTGCAATCGCCTCATTAAATTTTTTGAACTAATGTGTTTTGAAAGTAATGACTCAAAATTATTAATAGGTATTATTTTCAATAACATCGTTTTTGAATTTGATATAAACTCTTTGTATAATTTGCTACTATTAACACTGGCCTCTATGGGCAAAGAATACTCTGTGATAGACAAATCTGTGACAGGATGACAACTGTCAGCAGTTGTCACGTTCGGCAATGCCAAAAGAGTGTCAAATTGAATTTTATGTGACTGACGTTGAAAATCGAAATTGGATGAATGAGATGAGAAATTTTCAGAAATTAAATCAATATTGAACGAAACTTGTGAAAATAAATGCAAAAGCTTATAGTGCGAACTGTTACAGCAAATACATTCTGCTACGCACGTAAGAAAGTCGTGTTTATCTCTGTGAAAACATTCCGTACAAACCTTTTCTTGACGTGCCCCAGAAAAACGCTCGATGATCGGCAGAGCCAAAAATAGATTACAAGTTTTAATGCTGTGACCAGCAGTGCAATACAAACAAATAACAGCAGATGAGTCGCTGCGTTGACGCGAAGCCGAAGTTGTCAGCAGACCTCTACTTGGTGAAGAAGTTTCGGGAGTCACAACGACAGCACTGCTCCACCGCGCATCAGCATGACCACGGCGCGGCTGGATATTGGGCTCGCCTTCTAGAGAGGCAACTAACAACTGGAGCTGATAATCGCTACTAAAATGACGCTGCTCAGCATCACAGCACATGTTCTGTAACACAAGAGATAATTGTGTTAGATTTTTTATTATTTCTTGTAAATAAATTATGTTTCTTTTGCCTTCTAGCATTTTCATTATGCCCAAACAGTTTCTTATGTGAACTGATAAGTTAGTAATAATATTAATATCAATAATGCTGTCTCCTACCATAGGTGGAGCACAAATCTCATCGATTTGTTTTATAATTAACATAATGATAGTAATTAATTGATTCGGCCGCAACATTCTTTACGAGAAGAGTGATAGAGTTGGCCAAGGAAAAAAGATTACTTACGTTTTTAGCTTCAGGCTTACCAAAATTATACTCTCTGTGAGTTTGTGGTCGATGTTCCCCTAGACCCAATGCGTCCTTACCAGGAACGGTGCATTGCTTTTGATCTTGAGTACAATATCCATAATAACCATCCTTACACAATAAAAGAGCAGGATCCTGTAACACAGGCTGGGGCGGTGAAGTAACTTCACTGAAAGAGCCCCTTGGTAAAGTTCCTTGAGCATTGTTGTAAGTACTTCCAGTATTGCACTGCGTGGCGTGCTTGGAGATAGCCCGGGACGTACTCGCGTGGTTGGACACCTATTCTGCTTCTAAAGCTGCAATTTTAGCGTTAAACTCTGCGCGTGCCGTTTCCTCTTGAGCCAATAAAAGTTCTCTAGTCCTGGCGAATTCTTCAGAAGCTGCCTTCAAGGCTTGCTGTTTCAATAAAACTATTTGTTTCTTTTGTACAAGAGCCGCCGCCTTTTGTCGTGCTAATTCATGTATACGCGACGACGTGGAATCTCCTCCACAGATGGACTTGCCATCAAAAACTTTGAATAATTTATTTTTTGATAAAGTATGGGAAGCCTCCTTCGCCGCCATAGCTCGACTCATTTAAGTTTTGAATTTAAAAATTTTCTAAGAGCTAGAACAAATGCCGAAGGACCACATGTCGAGGACGGCAAAGTAAACTCCCATAAAAGTAAAGAAATAAATATATTTAAAAGGAATATAAGAAAACTAAACAGCCATTTTGAAAGACAAGTAAAACAATAATAATTCTTTTTAAGTCAGGTTTTGACAACGTCTTAGTCAAAGATATCATATCATAAGGAGGTCTGTCCTCGACATAGCCCTCCCTGTAAGGCAACTTACATAAAAATAGACGGAGGACAGACCTTTATAAAGGATCTTTATAACTCTAGGAAAACCTATAGACAGGTTTTAAAAATATATATATATATACACGTAAAATAACAAATCAAATTGTATTTATGCTATCTTGCATCTTAACCTTAACTAATAAGAATATAAAAATGTCTTTCACTTACACAGTCTTGCTTAAGGAACAGTGTTTCAGTAATGAATGCGGGCACTAAGAAATATACAGCGTGATGAGAAGATATCGGAATGGTGGGATGAGGATATATTGGATAGGCATTAGTGGCTTTTAACCTCGTACTTCGGGTCGAGTAGGCTCTCAGCGGGAAAAACGCAACAGCCGTGCTTTACTGTAGGTCCAGCGTGTTAATGAAAACACTTGTTATCTGTCTTCCTGTCCTACTCATGCCGTCTGTCTGGCCCTGTTATCTGAATGTGTCTTTCGTAATCTTTCTTCTGATCTAAAACCAACAGACAAGACAATTCTCATCAGTTTAATATTGATCTGCGTCGATGTCTTATCACAGGGTTAGCTTGGAGGGTGTTGGCGGACCAAAGTAAGATGGAGAGCGCTTTGCCAGCCCGTCGTCGCTCTTGCCCGTGGTTGCATTTCTCTTTTCTCTTGTTCAGCCACACTGGCACTAATCAGGCCAAATTAATCAGAAATAACTGGAAACCGAAAGAGGCAATGCCTTAGCCGTTCATCGATGAAATTGCACATGGATGTAGACTTGAAGAACATTAGTCGAGTAAATGTAGATTATGAAACCGGAGACTCAGTGCAGACATAAAATTGTGTCCCCTAAGACACTTTTCACTTTTCTCATACGAAAAGGTCTTATAAACAAACTACATAACAAGAAATATTTCTTAACAGTAACGTTGATATATAAAACGAGCATATTTAAAATACGAGACAATTTATAGTAAAAAACTATACTACATACAAACAAAGACATTCTGTTGGCTACCAAAATTGACTCTCTATACAATATGTAGAATGTTTAAATAAAAACATTTGTGTTTAAAAAAAAGTAACATTGTCGCAATAAAAATCCAAATTAAAAAATGCTTTGCCATTTAGTAAAATGAAAACATGAATCGCTCTGCAGCTTGAATCGCGCCACCAACTACTAGTATTAATGGCGCGACGCGAGACTTGCAGGAAACTAAGATTCCTCTGACGGACACAATTTTGAAAACAAAACGCCAATATGAAAGTTTGGCATATGGGTCGTCACTTGCACGTGAAAACACACACAAGCCGATCGCGATTATGTTTGTTAAATTAGCAAGGTAATGTGGAACAAAAAAAGATTTTAATAATAGCACCGCTTGGCCCTGCTCCCCCTGACAAAACTGAAAATCGGGTAAGACATCCTCCCACGAGCTACTCTGCCAAGTTCTTTTAAATCTTATTTTTCCAGAAACTGAACAGTTAAATAACTTTGAAAGTTCAAATACCCTAATTGAACCGCCAAAAACCGTCTGTTTTCTGCTTTTGTCTACATTATTTTTCATAGATTTATCTAAACTATCCTCCCTTGGACACGAATAATTTATAACAGGCGGATTGCTACGCATGTCAAAAGCGAGCCAATAACGTTTTGCAAAACATGGGTCGGTAACGATAGTGTACAAATCGCGATCGACATCACATTGCAATCGCCTCATTAAATTTTTTGAACTTATGTGTTTTGAAAGTAACGACTCAAAATTATTAATAGGTATAATTTTCAATAACATTGTTTTTGGATTTAATATAAACTCTTTGTATAATTTGCTACTATTAATACTGGCCACTAAGGGTAAAGAATACTCTGTGATAGACAAATCTATGACAGGTTGACAACTGTCAGCAGTTGTCACGTTCGGCAATGCCAAAAGAGTGTCAATTTTCAGTGACTGACGTTGAAAATCGGAATTGGATGAATGAGATGAGGAATTTTCAGAAATTAAATAAATATTGACCGAAACTTGTGAAAATAAATGCAAAAGTTTATAGTGCGAACCGTTACAGCAAATACATTCTGCTACGCACGTAAGAAAGTCGTGTTTATCTCTGTGGAAACATTCCGTACAAACCTTTTCTTGACGTGCCCAAGTAAAACGCTCGATGATCGGCAGAACCAAAAATAGATTACAAGTTTTAATGCTGTGACCAGCAGTGCAATACAAACAAATAACAGCAGATGAGTCGCTGTGTTGACGCGAAGCCGAAGTTGTCAGCAGACCTCTACTTGGTGAAGAAGTTTCGGGAGTCACAACGACAGCACTGCTCCACCGCGCATCAGCATGACCACGGCGCGGCTGGATATTGGGCTCGCCTTCTAGAGAGGCAACTAACAACTGGAGCTGATAATCGCTACTAAAATGACGCTGCTCAGCATCACAGCACATGTTCTGTAACACAAGAGATAATTGTGTTACATTTTTTATTAATTCTTGTAAATAAATAATGTTTCTTTTGCCATCTAGCATTTTCATTATGCCCAAACAGTTTCTTATGTGAACTGATAAGTTAGTAATAATATTAATATCAATAATGCTGTCTCCTTACATAGGTGGAGCACAAATCTCATCGACTTAATTAAGAATTGTTTTATAATAAACATAATGATAGTAATTAATTGATTCGGCCGAAACATTCTTTACGAGAAGAGTGATAGAGTTGGCCAAGGAAAAAAGATTACTTACGTTTTTAACGTAACGACGAAAGTAACGACTCAAAATTATTAATAGGTATAATTTTCAATAACATTGTTTTTGGATTTAATATAAACTCTTTGTATAATTTGCTACTATTAATACTGGCCACTAAGGGTAAAGAATACTCTGTGATAGACAAATCTATGACGGAAAAGGGCGGGAAATCTCGAGGCGGGAGGTTTAACAAATTTTTCGTTTGTGTAATAAAATTATTTTTACTGGTTTTTCTTATTGAAAAGTGTGTAGAAACGCCAAAAAATGAGTACCGAAAGCGGTGGTACTCGTGAAAGTAAGTCTAAGAAAAAGCGAAAGGCCGCAGGTCCTATCACAGACTTCTCAGATGAAGAGGAAGAAAATTTGCTCTCACCTTATTTCAAACAGAACCATATAAGGAGCTACCCAGCCAATTCTACAGGAACTGTCTTTCCCGTATACATTCAAAGTGTGGATGACTCAGTTAAGTTCGGTAACAAAGACCCTATTTACCTAAATAATATTTTCAGTAGATACAACAAAGGCGTGAAAGAAATCAAACGAGTGAATGCTCTCAAGTATGCTATTATATTTGACAATCCTATAAATGCTAATTCATTGCTGACCAA
The DNA here is from genome assembly GCA_963924145.1 of Pyrausta purpuralis. NCBI lineage: Eukaryota > Metazoa > Arthropoda > Insecta > Lepidoptera > Crambidae > Pyrausta > Pyrausta purpuralis. The sequence continues at coordinate 14,554,268 of OZ001654.1, forward strand.
TACTTCCTTTTTGACTTCACATGCCATCAAGGCATTCATCCCGGCGTCGACAACAGAATCAACTGGTGTGATTAAGTTTATACCCACAGATTTGAGCTGCAAACATTTATTTGATAAATTGATAAGTAGTCAAGAAATTTTATCTGTCCGAAGGTTTACGAAGCGAACTTCAGAAGGGGTGGTCGCGCTGCAGACAATCTCAGTCACCTTCGCTGGTAATGTACTCCCTAGATCAGTTAATTATGGTTTGTGCACTTTACCTGTAGAAGAATATATAAGACCAATTATTCAATGCTATAAATGTATGGCCTTCGGCCATACAACTAAGTATTGCAAAAAAGAAGTTGTGTGCTCAATATGTTCTAAATCACATCATTATAAAGAATGTACTAATGCTGACAAACCTTTTTGTGTAAACTGCAAAGGAGAGCACATAGCTGTGTCTAAAATTTGTCCTATAAAACAGCAAAAAATTACAGAAAACAAAGCCAAAATTGTAAATAAACAAACACTAGGATCATTCTTCCCAGCACTGGGAAAAACATTCTCAAAGGCCGTGAGCTCTTCTTCGCCGCTTTCTCCAATTCAAAACAAGAAAAATGATAAAAATGAAAAGGACCTTTTAGTTGATATAATTAATAATGAAAAAGTTATTAAAGCTATAGTAGAAACTTTATTAGGATTGACTACAAATAAAGAAAAGAATGACTTACCAATAAATAGTTCAACAATTAAAGAAATGTTTATCAAAAATATTAGCTGCAAATATGGCGCTTAGAGGTTCTTTAAGGGTTTTGCAGCATAATGTAAAACCTAAGATTCCACTTTTATGTCATTTATTAGATTCGCAAAAGATAGATTTATGTGTATTAAATGAAACTTGGCTTCGGCCTGCAGATTTTGTAAACATAAGAGGTTATGTTATGTATCGTCAAGATGGGCTGAATGGTTACGGCGGTGTTGCCATCTTATGTAGAAAATCCATTAAGTGTAGTTTAATTAACACTCCAAGTTCAGACAGAATTCAGACAGTTGCAGTAAATGTTCAGTTGAGAAATAATAGTACTTTAACTGTACTAGGTATTTATTGTCCTCCTAGAAATGGTCGCTTTCCTGTTCACACATTAAAGAATATCATAATGTCCTTACCTTCTCCTATACTTGTGATAGGAGATTGTAATGCACATCACACAGCTTTCGGTTCACTCATAAACAAAACCAGAGGAAATCAGATGTATGATATGATTGATGAATTAGACTTATTCATATTAAATAGTGGTGATTTTACTACACTTAATCGACCAAATCAATCGCCTTCAGCTATTGATGTTGCATTTATCTCTCCCAGTTTAGCTACTTCATCTGAATGGTCAGTTTATACGGATGATAGCCTTGGCAGTAACCACTTTCCAACGATGGTTAATATCGATATTAATGTAAATTTTTATGAACCAAGACAAAGCTATGAAAAATTTTTGTATAATAAGGCTGATTGGGTAAGCTACACCAAGAAATCTAAAACTTTTTTTAATGAAGTCATCTATGAAGATAATCCTCTTTCAGCTTACGATCAATTTTGTATTTTATTAAGTTGTCTTAGAAATGAATTTGTTCCTGTTTATAAGAATGTTAATAATAACCCTAGATTACACAAATCAGTTCCATGGTGGAACGATCTTTGCGATAAGGCGGTCAATGAGTGTAAAATTGCATTACGTTCTTACAGACGCCATCCAACGATAGAAAATTATATAATTTATAAAAAGTTAGATGCACAGAAAAAAATAGTAATAAAAGATCAAAAAAGGAAAAGTTGGCAATCTTTTTGCTCTAGTTTTGATAGAAATACTCCCATAAGTCATGTCTGGAACCTTATTAAAAGATTTAATTGTAAATATAAAAGCAATAAACCTAGAGATGATTGTTTCATAGATGAATTTTTGAATAAAATTTCTTTGACTAATCAAGATATAATTGTTGATTCTCTTGATGATTATTTTAATAGCAATGACTTAAATGTTCATTTAAATTTGCCTTTCTCTGAACAAGAATTTGATTTATCTTTAAAAAACAAAAAAGACACTACACCAGGTCTAGATTCCTATCCTTATATTCTTATTAAAAAGTTGGATGATACTGCAAAGATCGTTTTACTTAAAATTTTCAATAAATTATGGGAAATAAATCAAATTCCTAGTTCATGGAAAACTGTGGCTGTTGTACCAATATTGAAACCAGAAAAAGATCCTAAACTTGCAGATTCATATAGGCCAATATCATTATCATCTTGTATTGGGAAGATCTTTGAAAATATGATAAAAACTAGGCTTGAATTATTTGCAGAATCTAGATGTATAATTCCTCCTGATCAATATGGATTCCGTAAAGGTTGCAGTACAACTGACAGTTTAATTAAGTTTGGGGGTGACATAAGGGACGCCTTCTTAAATAATAATTATCTTATAAGTGTTTTCTTAGACGTTACTGGCGCTTTTGATAACATTGATTTAATTGAGTTGGTCAAAATTTTACACAGCTATAACATACCAGGGAAAATATGCAAGTGGATATTTAACTTTTTTTATTCGAGGGAAGTTTATGTTAAATTCGATAATGTTTTATACGGGCCAAGAACGGTGTATAAAGGGGTAATGCAAGGGGCTTCATTATCGCCTTTAATTTATATTTTATATACTTCTTTAATACACAAATATGTTTCTGTTCCAAGGTTATCTATTTTGCAATATGCAGACGATATTGTAATGTACACGTATGATAAAAATATATCTCAAGCTGTAAATACTTTAAATGAATCTCTTAAATTATTATCTTTATATTATAAACAAATGCTAAAATTAGATATTAACCCGCAGAAGAGTTCAGCTGTAGTATTTAGCAATAAGATTGATTATGATTCTGTAAATATCGAAATAAGTTATTGCTCTGTAAATATTAATGTTGTCCCAGAAAAACGTTTCTTAGGTATAGTTTTTGATTCTAAATTAACCTTTCATACACATGTTTTAAAAGTAGTTCATAAAATGCAAACAAGTGTTAATATTATGAGATCTTTAGCTAGCATTTCATGGGGAATGGATCCTATAATACTTAACATGGTATTCAAGGCCATAGTAAGAAGCCATTACGATTATGGCTTAATAGTTTATGGTAAGTCTTTGCACCAGTCTCTATTTCGTAAACTGGAAGTTATTCAGAACAAAGGACTCAGAGTTATTACAGGAGCAATGTGCTCAACGCCAATTAATTCACTTGAAATAGAGGCTGGTATTCCACCTATTTTTATAAGATTGAAATATTTAACTGAAAAATACTATGTTAAAGTGTTGTCAAACAAGAATTATATGTGTAGATATATTACAAATAAGATTTTAGAACCTGAGCACATGACTGATCTAAAACACATTTGTAGATGCATAGATCATAATATTAAATGGGAGTTAGGCTCTTTAGAAATACAGATTACAAAACCTTATATCTGCAAGCAAAAAGTGATGAATAATGAAGAATTCCTCAACTTTGTAAATATTGAAAAGAAAAATTACATTAGAATTTATACGGATGGCTCAAAAACAAATGACTCAACAAAAGCAGCCTATTATGATTCTAAGAATAGATTTGGTCGATGTTTCACTTTAGATCCAATTACGTCCATATTCACGGCAGAAGCTTATGCTATACAATCAGCCTTACAATACATCTTGGGCCTCAAAGATACTCGTTTGATCCTTATTATTACCGATTCATTAAGTGTACTGAGTTCACTTGATAATCCCAACATAACGTACAAGACCAATGTATACATCACAAAGATAAGACAGATGATTCATGAAACCAAAGACAAGATTATTGAATTCTTATGGGTTCCATCACATTGTGGAATCACAGGAAATGAAATAGTAGACAAACTTATGAAGATACCAACTCCTGCTATTAACACAATCATTCAAGCTCCTCCCGTTCCATTAACTGACTACTATCCTATAGTAAGGAAAAGGATGTTCGACCATTGGCATATAGCATGGCAGACAAGCAAGCAGTATAAAGGAAAGTGGTTTGCAGAAATACAGGAAAAAATCCCAACCAAGCCTTGGTACTTCAAATTGAAATCTCCTGCTCGGAGGTTTATCACCACACTCAATAGATTAAGATTGGGACATGGAAGATTTCCAGCCCATCTCAAGAAGATCCGTATGAGCAGTACTGACATCTGCGAATTTTGTTCAAGTGAACTAGCCACACTTGATCATTTAATATTACAATGCCCGGCCTTTAATATACAAAGAATGCTCCTCATAGATGGCTTACTAAGGACATATAAAGATAAAGAAATTCCCCGCCTCCTGCCATCTTTGCTACAAAACACTGAAACATATGAAGAGATTTACAAATATATTTTATCCACATTTCAAGAAATATGAAGATTATGGACCCACAGAAGAATTATTGATAGTCGAATATGACGACGAAGGAATGATAAATTTGAATTGAAGAAACTAAGGAAATACCCTTAAGAATAATGGCAATAATAATAAAGATTTGGCTGGATGGCTAAGCCGCAAGCCGTAAAAGTCGATATTTAAAATAAAAAAAAACAAATCTATGACAGGTTGACAACTGTCAGCAGTTGTCACGTTCGGCAATGCCAAAAGAGTGTCAATTTTCAGTGACTGACGTTGAAAATCGGAATTGGATGAATGAGATGAGGAATTTTCAGAAATTAAATCAATATTGACCGAAACTTGTGAAAATAAATGCAAAAGTTTATAGTGCGAACCGTTACAGCAAATACATTCTGCTACGCACGTAAGAAAGTCGTGTTTATCTCTGTGGAAACATTCCGTACAAACCTTTTCTTGACGTGCCCCAGAAAAACGCTCGATGATCGGCAGAGCCAAAAATAGATTACAAGTTTTAATGCTGTGACCAGCAGTGCAATACAAACAAATAACAGCAGATGAGTCGCTGCGTTGACGCGAAGCCGAAGTTGTCAGCAGACCTCTACTTGGTGAAGAAGTTTCGGGAGTCACAACGACAGCACTGCTCCACCGCGCATCAGCATGACCACGGCGCGGCTGGATATTGGGCTCGCCTTCTAGAGAGGCAACTAACAACTGGAGCTGATAATCGCTACTAAAATGACGCTGCTCAGCATCACAGCACATGTTCTGTAACACAAGAGATAATTGTGTTACATTTTTTATTAATTCTTGTAAATAAATAATGTTTCTTTTGCCATCTAGCATTTTCATTATGCCCAAACAGTTTCTTATGTGAACTGATAAGTTAGTAATAATATTAATATCAATAATGCTGTCTCCTTACATAGGTGGAGCACAAATCTCATCGATTTAATTAAGAATTGTTTTATAATAAACATAATGATAGTAATTAATTGATTCGGCCGAAACATTCTTTACGAGAAGAGTGATAGAGTTGGCCAAGGAAAAAAGATTACTTACGTTTTTAGCTTCAGGCTTACCAAAATTATACTCTCTGTGAGTTTGTGGTCGATGTTCCCCTAGACCCAATGCGTCCTTACCAGGAACGGTGCATTGCTTTCGATCTGGAGCACAACATCCATAGTAACCATCTTTACACAATAAAAGAGCAGGATCCTGTAACACAGGCTGGGGCGGTGAAGTAACTTCACCGAAAGAGCCCCTTGGTAAATTTCCTTGAGCATTGTTGTAAGTACTTCCAGTATTGCACTGCGTGGCGTGCTTGGAGATAGCCCGGGACGGAGTCGTGCGGTTGGACACCCATTCTGCTTTTAAAGCTGCAATTTTGGCGTTAAACTCTGCGCGTGCCGTTTCCTCTTGAGCCAATAAAAGTTCCCTCTTCCTGGCGAATTTGTCAGAAGCTGCCTTCAAGGCTTGCTGTTTTAGGTGGAGCAGTGCTGTCGTTGTGACTCCCGAAACTTCTTCACCAAGTAGAGGTCTGCTGACAACTTCGGCTTCGCGTCAACGCAGCGACTCATCTGCTGTTATTTGTTTGTATTGCACTGCTGGTCACAGCATTAAAACTTGTAATCTATTTTTGGCTCTGCCGATCATCGAGCGTTTTACTTGGGCACGTCAAGAAAAGGTTTGTACGGAATGTTTCCATAGAGATAAACACGACTTTCTTACGTGCGTAGCAGAATGTATTTGCTGTAACGGTTCGCACTATAAACTTTTGCATTTATTTTCACAAGTTTCGGTCAATATTGATTTAATTTCTGAAAATTCCTCATCTCATTCATCCAATTCCGATTTTCAACGTCAGTCACTGAAAATTGACACTCTTTTGGCATTGCCGAACGTGACAACTGCTGACAGTTGTCAACCTGTCATAGATTTGTCTATCACAGAGTATTCTTTACCCTTAGTGGCCAGTATTAATAGTAGCAAATTATACAAAGAGCTTATATTAAATCCAAAAACAATGTTATTGAAAATTATACCTATTAATAATTTTGAGTCATTACTTTCAAAACACATTAGTTCAAAAAATTTAATGAGGCGATTGCAATGTGATGACGATCGCGATTTGTACACTATCGTTATCGACCCATGTTTTGCAAAACGTTATTGGCTCGCTTTTGACATGCGTAGCAATCCGCCTGTTATAAATTATTCGTGTCCAAGGGAGGATAGTTTAGATAAATCTATGAAAAATAATGTAGACAAAAGCAGAAAACAGACGGTTTTTGGGGGTTCAATTAGGGTATTTGAACTTTCAAAGTTATTTTACTGTTCAGTTTCTGGAAAAATAAGATTTAAAAGAACTTGGCAGAGTAGCTCGTGGGAGGATGTCTTACCCGATTTTCAGTTTTGTCAGGGGGAGCAGGGCCAAGCGGTGCTATTATTAAAATCTTTTTTTGTTCCACATTACCTTGCTAATTTAACAAACATAATCGCGATCGGCTTGTGTGTGTTTTCACGTGCAAGTGACGACCCATATGCCAAACTTTCATATTGGCGTTTTGTTTTCAAAATTGTGTCCGTCAGAGGAATCTTAGTTTCCTGCAAGTCTCGCGTCGCGCCATTAATACTAGTAGTTGGTGGCGCGATTCAAGCTGCAGAGCGATTCATGTTTTCATTTTACTAAATGGCAAAGCATTTTTTAATTTGGATTTTTATTGCGACAATGTTACTTTTTTTTAAACACAAATGTTTTTATTTAAACATTCTACATATTGTATAGAGAGTCAATTTTGGTAGCCAACAGAATGTCTTTGTTTGTATGTAGTATAGTTTTTTACTATAAATTGTCTCGTATTTTAAATATGCTCGTTTTATATATCAACGTTACTGTTAAGAAATATTTCTTGTTATGTAGTTTGTTTATAAGACCTTTTCGTATGAGAAAAGTGAAAAGTGTCTTAGGGGACACAATTTTATGTCTGCACTGAGTCTCCGGTTTCATAATCTACATTTACTCGACTAATGTTCTTCAAGTCTACATCCATGTGCAATTTCATCGATGAACGGCTAAGGCATTGCCTCTTTCGGTTTCCAGTTATTTCTGATTAATTTGGCCTGATTAGTGTCAGTGTGGCTGAACAAGAGAAAAGAGAAATGCAACCACGGGCAAGAGCGACGACGGGCTGGCAAAGCGCTCTCCATCTTACTTTGGTCCGCCAACACCCTCCAAGCTAACCCTGTGATAAGACATCGACGCAGATCAATATTAAACTGATGAGAATTGTCTTGTCTGTTGGTTTAAGATCAGAAGAAAGATTACGAAAGACACATTCAGATAACAGGGCCAGACAGACGGCATGAGTAGGACAGGAAGACAGATAACAAGTGTTTTCATTAACACGCTGGACCTACAGTAAAGCACGGCTGTTGCGTTTTTCCCGCTGAGAGCCTACTCGACCCGAAGTACGAGGTTAAAAGCCACTAATGCCTATCCAATATATCCTCATCCCACCATTCCGATATCTTCTCATCACGCTGTATATTTCTTAGTGCCCGCATTCATTACTGAAACACTGTTCCTTAAGCAGGACTGTGTAAGTGAAAGACATTTTTATATTCTTATTAGTTAAGGTTAAGATGCAAGATAGCATAAATACAATTTGATTTGTTATTTTACGTGTATATATATATATATATATATATATATATATATATATATATATATATATATATATATATTTAAAACCTGTCTATAGGTTTTCCTAGAGTTATAAAGATCCTTTATAAAGGTCTGTCCTCCGTCTATTTTTATGTAAGTTGCCTTACAGGGAGGGCTATGTCGAGGACAGACCTCCTTATGATATGATATCTTTGACTAAGACGTTGTCAAAACCTGGCTTAAAAAGAAGTATTATTGTTTTACTTGTCTTTCAAAATGGCTGTTTAGTTTTCTTATATTCCTTTAAAATATATTTATTTCTTTACTTTTATGGGAGTTGCCTTTGCCATCCTCGACATGTGGGTAAGGCTATGTCGAGGACAGACCTCCTTATGATATGATATCTTTGACTAAGACGTTGTCAAAACCTGACTTAAAAAGAAGTATTATTGTTTTACTTGTCTTTCAAAATGGCTGTTTAGTTTTCTTATATTCCTTTATAATATATTTATTTCTTTACTTTTATGGGAGTTTCCTTTGCCATCCTCGACATGTGGTCCTTCGGCATTTGTTCTAGCTCTTAGAAAATTTTCAAATTCAAAACTTAAATGAGTCGAGCTATGGCGGCGAAGGAGGCTTCCAATACTTAATCAAAAAATAAATTATTCAAAGTTTTTGATGGCAAGTCCATCTGTGGAGGAGATTACACGTCGTCGCGTTTACATGAATTAGCACGACAAAAAGCGGCGGTTCTTGTACAAGAGAAAAAAATAGTTTTATTAAAACAGCAAGCCTTGAAGGCAGCTTTTGAAGAATTCGCCAGGAGGAGAGAACTTTTATTGGCTCAAGAGGAAACGGCACGCGCAGAGTTTAACGCCAAAATTGCAGCTTTAAAAGCAGAATGGGTGTCCAACCGCACGACTCCGTCCCGGGCTATCTCCAAGCACGCCACGCAGTGCAATACTGGAAGTACTTACAACAATGCTCAAGGAACTTTACCAAGGGGCTCTTTCAGTGAAGTTACTTCACCGCCCCAGCCTGTGTTACAGGATCCTGCTCTTTTATTGTGTAAGGATAGTTATTATGGATATTGTACTCAAGATCAAAAGCAATGCACCGTTCCTGGTAAGGACGCATTGGGTCTAGGGGAACATCGACCACAAACTCACAGAGAGTATAATTTTGGTAAGCCTGAAGCTAAAAACGTAAGTAATCTTTTTTCCTTGGCCAACTCTATCACTCTTCTCGTAAAGAATGTTTCGGCCGAATCAATTAATTACTATCATTATGTTTATTATAAAACAATTCTTAATTAAATCGATGAGATTTGTGCTCCACCTATGTAAGGAGACAGCATTATTGATATTAATATTATTACTAACTTATCAGTTCACATAAGAAACTGTTTGGGCATAATGAAAATGCTAGATGGCAAAAGAAACATTATTTATTTACAAGAATTAATAAAAAATGTAACACAATTATCTCTTGTGTTACAGAACATGTGCTGTGATGCTGAGCAGCGTCATTTTAGTAGCGATTATCAGCTCCAGTTGTTAGTTGCCTCTCTAGAAGGCGAGCCCAATATCCAGCCGCGCCGTGGTCATGCTGATGCGCGGTGGAGCAGTGCTGTCGTTGTGACTCCCGAAACTTCTTCACCAAGTAGAGGTCTGCTGACAACTTCGGCTTCGCGTCAACACAGCGACTCATCTGCTGTTATTTGTTTGTATTGCACTGCTGGTCACAGCATTAAAACTTGTAATCTATTTTTGGCTCTGCCGATCATCGAGCGTTTTACTTGGGCACGTCAAGAAAAGGTTTGTACGGAATGTTTCCACAGAGATAAACACGACTTTCTTACGTGCGTAGCAGAATGTATTTGCTGTAACGGTTCGCACTATAAACTTTTGCATTTATTTTCACAAGTTTCGGTCAATATTTATTTAATTTCTGAAAATTCCTCATCTCATTCATCCAATTCCGATTTTCAACGTCAGTCACTGAAAATTGACACTCTTTTGGCATTGCCGAACGTGACAACTGCTGACAGTTGTCAACCTGTCATAGATTTGTCTATCACAGAGTATTCTTTACCCTTAGTGGCCAGTATTAATAGTAGCAAATTATACAAAGAGTTTATATTAAATCCAAAAACAATGTTATTGAAAATTATACCTATTAATAATTTTGAGTCGTTACTTTCAAAACACATTAGTTCAAAAAATTTAATGAGGCGATTGCAATGTGATGTCGATCGCGATTTGTACACTATCGTTACCGACCCATGTTTTGCAAAACGTTATTGGCTCGCTTTTGACATGCGTAGCAATCCGCCTGTTATAAATTATTCGTGTCCAAGGGAGGATAGTTTAGATAAATCTATGAAAAATAATGTAGACAAAAGCAGAAAACAGACGGTTTTTGGGGGTTCAATTAGGGTATTTGAACTTTCAAAGTTATTTTACTGTTCAGTTTCTGGAAAAATAAGATTTAAAAGAACTTGGCAGAGTAGCTCGTGGGAGGATGTCTTACCCGATTTTCAGTTTTGTCAGGGGGAGCAGGGCCAAGCGGTGCTATTATTAAAATCTTTTTTTGTTCCACATTACCTTGCTAATTTAACAAACATGATCGCGATCGGCTTGTGTGTGTTTTCACGTGCAAGTGACGACCCATATGCCAAACTTTCATATTGGCGTTTTGTTTTCAAAATTGTGTCCGTCAGAGGAATCTTAGTTTCCTGCAAGTGTCGCGTCGCGCCATTAATACTAGTAGTTGGTGGCGCGATTCAAGCTGCAGAGCGATTCATGTTTTCATTTTACTAAATGGCAAAGCATTTTTTAATTTGGATTTTTATTGCGACAATGTTACTTTTTTTTAAACACAAATGTTTTTATTTAAACATTCTACATATTGTATAGAGAGTCAATTTTGGTAGCCAACAGAATGTCTTTGTTTGTATGTAGTATAGTTTTTTACTATAAATTGTCTCGTATTTTAAATATGCTCGTTTTATATATCAACGTTACTGTTAAGAAATATTTCTTGTTATGTAGTTTGTTTATAAGACCTTTTCGTATGAGAAAAGTGAAAAGTGTCTTAGGGGACACAATTTTATGTCTGCACTGAGTCTCCGGTTTCATAATCTACATTTACTCGACTAATGTTCTTCAAGTCTACATCCATGTGCAATTTCATCGATGAACGGCTAAGGCATTGCCTCTTTCGGTTTCCAGTTATTTCTGATTAATTTGGCCTGATTAGTGCCAGTGTGGCTGAACAAGAGAAAAGAGAAATGCAACCACGGGCAAGAGCGACGACGGGCTGGCAAAGCGCTCTCCATCTTACTTTGGTCCGCCAACACCCTCCAAGCTAACCCTGTGATAAGACATCGACGCAGATCAATATTAAACTGATGAGAATTGTCTTGTCTGTTGGTTTAAGATCAGAAGAAAGATTACGAAAGACACATTCAGATAACAGGGCCAGACAGACGGCATGAGTAGGACAGGAAGACAGATAACAAGTGTTTTCATTAACACGCTGGACCTACAGTAAAGCACGGCTGTTGCGTTTTTCCCGCTGAGAGCCTACTCGACCCGAAGTACGAGGTTAAAAGCCACTAATGCCTATCCAATATATCCTCACCCCACCATTCCTATATCTTCTCATCACGCTGTATATTTCTTAGTGCCCGCATTCATTACTGAAACACTGTTCCTTAAGCAAGACTGTGTAAGTGAAAGACATTTTTATATTCTTATTAGTTAAGGTTAAGATGCAAGATAGCATAAATACAATTTGATTTGTTATTTTACGTGTATATATATATATATATATATTTTTAAAACCTGTCTATAGGTTTTCCTAGAGTTATAAAGATCCTTTATAAAGGTCTGTCCTCCGTCTATTTTTATGTAAGTTGCCTTACAGGGAGGGCTATGTCGAGGACAGACCTCCTTATGATATGATATCTTTGACTAAGACGTTGTCAAAACCTGGCTTAAAAAGAAGTATTATTGTTTTACTTGTCTTTCAAAATGGCTGTTTAGTTTTCTTATATTCCTTTAAAATATATTTATTTCTTTACTTTTATGGGAGTTGCCTTTGCCATCCTCGACATGTGGGTAAGGCTATGTCGAGGACAGACCTCCTTATGATATGATATCTTTGACTAAGACGTTGTCAAAACCTGACTTAAAAAGAAGTATTATTGTTTTACTTGTCTTTCAAAATGGCTGTTTAGTTTTCTTATATTCCTTTATAATATATTTATTTCTTTACTTTTATGGGAGTTTCCTTTGCCATCCTCGACATGTGGTCCTTCGGCATTTGTTCTAGCTCTTAGAAAATTTTCAAATTCAAAACTTAAATGAGTCGAGCTATGGCGGCGAAGGAGGCTTCCAATACTTAATCAAAAAATAAATTATTCAAAGTTTTTGATGGCAAGTCCATCTGTGGAGGAGATTACACGTCGTCGCGTTTACATGAATTAGCACGACAAAAAGCGGCGGTTCTTGTACAAGAGAAAAAAATAGTTTTATTAAAACAGCAAGCCTTGAAGGCAGCTTTTGAAGAATTCGCCAGGAGGAGAGAACTTTTATTGGCTCAAGAGGAAACGGCACGCGCAGAGTTTAACGCCAAAATTGCAGCTTTAAAAGCAGAATGGGTGTCCAACCGCACGACTCCGTCCCGGGCTATCTCCAAGCACGCCACGCAGTGCAATACTGGAAGTACTTACAACAATGCTCAAGGAACTTTACCAAGGGGCTCTTTCAGTGAAGTTACTTCACCGCCCCAGCCTGTGTTACAGGATCCTGCTCTTTTATTGTGTAAGGATAGTTATTATGGATATTGTACTCAAGATCAAAAGCAATGCACCGTTCCTGGTAAGGACGCATTGGGTCTAGGGGAACATCGACCACAAACTCACAGAGAGTATAATTTTGGTAAGCCTGAAGCTAAAAACGTAAGTAATCTTTTTTCCTTGGCCAACTCTATCACTCTTCTCGTAAAGAATGTTTCGGCCGAATCAATTAATTACTATCATTATGTTTATTATAAAACAATTCTTAATTAAATCGATGAGATTTGTGCTCCACCTATGTAAGGAGACAGCATTATTGATATTAATATTATTACTAACTTATCAGTTCACATAAGAAACTGTTTGGGCATAATGAAAATGCTAGATGGCAAAAGAAACATTATTTATTTACAAGAATTAATAAAAAATGTAACACAATTATCTCTTGTGTTACAGAACATGTGCTGTGATGCTGAGCAGCGTCATTTTAGTAGCGATTATCAGCTCCAGTTGTTAGTTGCCTCTCTAGAAGGCGAGCCCAATATCCAGCCGCGCCGTGGTCATGCTGATGCGCGGTGGAGCAGTGCTGTCGTTGTGACTCCCGAAACTTCTTCACCAAGTAGAGGTCTGCTGACAACTTCGGCTTCGCGTCAACACAGCGACTCATCTGCTGTTATTTGTTTGTATTGCACTGCTGGTCACAGCATTAAAACTTGTAATCTATTTTTGGCTCTGCCGATCATCGAGCGTTTTACTTGGGCACGTCAAGAAAAGGTTTGTACGGAATGTTTCCACAGAGATAAACACGACTTTCTTACGTGCGTAGCAGAATGTATTTGCTGTAACGGTTCGCACTATAAACTTTTGCATTTATTTTCACAAGTTTCGGTCAATATTTATTTAATTTCTGAAAATTCCTCATCTCATTCATCCAATTCCGATTTTCAACGTCAGTCACTGAAAATTGACACTCTTTTGGCATTGCCGAACGTGACAACTGCTGACAGTTGTCAACCTGTCATAGATTTGTCTATCACAGAGTATTCTTTACCCTTAGTGGCCAGTATTAATAGTAGCAAATTATACAAAGAGTTTATATTAAATCCAAAAACAATGTTATTGAAAATTATACCTATTAATAATTTTGAGTCGTTACTTTCAAAACACATTAGTTCAAAAAATTTAATGAGGCGATTGCAATGTGATGTCGATCGCGATTTGTACACTATCGTTACCGACCCATGTTTTGCAAAACGTTATTGGCTCGCTTTTGACATGCGTAGCAATCCGCCTGTTATAAATTATTCGTGTCCAAGGGAGGATAGTTTAGATAAATCTATGAAAAATAATGTAGACAAAAGCAGAAAACAGACGGTTTTTGGGGGTTCAATTAGGGTATTTGAACTTTCAAAGTTATTTTACTGTTCAGTTTCTGGAAAAATAAGATTTAAAAGAACTTGGCAGAGTAGCTCGTGGGAGGATGTCTTACCCGATTTTCAGTTTTGTCAGGGGGAGCAGGGCCAAGCGGTGCTATTATTAAAATCTTTTTTTGTTCCACATTACCTTGCTAATTTAACAAACATGATCGCGATCGGCTTGTGTGTGTTTTCACGTGCAAGTGACGACCCATATGCCAAACTTTCATATTGGCGTTTTGTTTTCAAAATTGTGTCCGTCAGAGGAATCTTAGTTTCCTGCAAGTGTCGCGTCGCGCCATTAATACTAGTAGTTGGTGGCGCGATTCAAGCTGCAGAGCGATTCATGTTTTCATTTTACTAAATGGCAAAGCATTTTTTAATTTGGATTTTTATTGCGACAATGTTACTTTTTTTTAAACACAAATGTTTTTATTTAAACATTCTACATATTGTATAGAGAGTCAATTTTGGTAGCCAACAGAATGTCTTTGTTTGTATGTAGTATAGTTTTTTACTATAAATTGTCTCGTATTTTAAATATGCTCGTTTTATATATCAACGTTACTGTTAAGAAATATTTCTTGTTATGTAGTTTGTTTATAAGACCTTTTCGTATGAGAAAAGTGAAAAGTGTCTTAGGGGACACAATTTTATGTCTGCACTGAGTCTCCGGTTTCATAATCTACATTTACTCGACTAATGTTCTTCAAGTCTACATCCATGTGCAATTTCATCGATGAACGGCTAAGGCATTGCCTCTTTCGGTTTCCAGTTATTTCTGATTAATTTGGCCTGATTAGTGCCAGTGTGGCTGAACAAGAGAAAAGAGAAATGCAACCACGGGCAAGAGCGACGACGGGCTGGCAAAGCGCTCTCCATCTTACTTTGGTCCGCCAACACCCTCCAAGCTAACCCTGTGATAAGACATCGACGCAGATCAATATTAAACTGATGAGAATTGTCTTGTCTGTTGGTTTAAGATCAGAAGAAAGATTACGAAAGACACATTCAGATAACAGGGCCAGACAGACGGCATGAGTAGGACAGGAAGACAGATAACAAGTGTTTTCATTAACACGCTGGACCTACAGTAAAGCACGGCTGTTGCGTTTTTCCCGCTGAGAGCCTACTCGACCCGAAGTACGAGGTTAAAAGCCACTAATGCCTATCCAATATATCCTCACCCCACCATTCCTATATCTTCTCATCACGCTGTATATTTCTTAGTGCCCGCATTCATTACTGAAACACTGTTCCTTAAGCAAGACTGTGTAAGTGAAAGACATTTTTATATTCTTATTAGTTAAGGTTAAGATGCAAGATAGCATAAATACAATTTGATTTGTTATTTTACGTGTATATATATATATATATATATTTTTAAAACCTGTCTATAGGTTTTCCTAGAGTTATAAAGATCCTTTATAAAGGTCTGTCCTCCGTCTATTTTTATGTAAGTTGCCTTACAGGGAGGGCTATGTCGAGGACAGACCTCCTTATGATATGATATCTTTGACTAAGACGTTGTCAAAACCTGGCTTAAAAAGAAGTATTATTGTTTTACTTGTCTTTCAAAATGGCTGTTTAGTTTTCTTATATTCCT
Organism: Pyrausta purpuralis; assembly: GCA_963924145.1. Taxonomy (NCBI): domain Eukaryota; kingdom Metazoa; phylum Arthropoda; class Insecta; order Lepidoptera; family Crambidae; genus Pyrausta; species Pyrausta purpuralis. The sequence continues at coordinate 14,570,178 of OZ001654.1, forward strand.
TTAAAATATATTTATTTCTTTACTTTTATGGGAGTTGCCTTTGCCATCCTCGACATGTGGGTAAGGCTATGTCGAGGACAGACCTCCTTATGATATGATATCTTTGACTAAGACGTTGTCAAAACCTGACTTAAAAAGAAGTATTATTGTTTTACTTGTCTTTCAAAATGGCTGTTTAGTTTTCTTATATTCCTTTATAATATATTTATTTCTTTACTTTTATGGGAGTTTCCTTTGCCATCCTCGACATGTGGTCCTTCGGCATTTGTTCTAGCTCTTAGAAAATTTTCAAATTCAAAACTTAAATGAGTCGAGCTATGGCGGCGAAGGAGGCTTCCAATACTTAATCAAAAAATAAATTATTCAAAGTTTTTGATGGCAAGTCCATCTGTGGAGGAGATTACACGTCGTCGCGTTTACATGAATTAGCACGACAAAAAGCGGCGGTTCTTGTACAAAAGAAAAAAATAGTTTTATTAAAACAGCAAGCCTTGAAGGCAGCTTTTGAAGAATTCGCCAGGAGGAGAGAACTTTTATTGGCTCAAGAGGAAACGGCACGCGCAGAGTTTAACGCCAAAATTGCAGCTTTAAAAGCAGAATGGGTGTCCAACCGCACGACTCCGTCCCGGGCTATCTCCAAGCACGCCACGCAGTGCAATACTGGAAGTACTTACAACAATGCTCAAGGAACTTTACCAAGGGGCTCTTTCAGTGAAGTTACTTCACCGCCCCAGCCTGTGTTACAGGATCCTGCTCTTTTATTGTGTAAGGATAGTTATTATGGATATTGTACTCAAGATCAAAAGCAATGCACCGTTCCTGGTAAGGACGCATTGGGTCTAGGGGAACATCGACCACAAACTCACAGAGAGTATAATTTTGGTAAGCCTGAAGCTAAAAACGTAAGTAATCTTTTTTCCTTGGCCAACTCTATCACTCTTCTCGTAAAGAATGTTTCGGCCGAATCAATTAATTACTATCATTATGTTTATTATAAAACAATTCTTAATTAAATCGATGAGATTTGTGCTCCACCTATGTAAGGAGACAGCATTATTGATATTAATATTATTACTAACTTATCAGTTCACATAAGAAACTGTTTGGGCATAATGAAAATGCTAGATGGCAAAAGAAACATTATTTATTTACAAGAATTAATAAAAAATGTAACACAATTATCTCTTGTGTTACAGAACATGTGCTGTGATGCTGAGCAGCGTCATTTTAGTAGCGATTATCAGCTCCAGTTGTTAGTTGCCTCTCTAGAAGGCGAGCCCAATATCCAGCCGCGCCGTGGTCATGCTGATGCGCGGTGGAGCAGTGCTGTCGTTGTGACTCCCGAAACTTCTTCACCAAGTAGAGGTCTGCTGACAACTTCGGCTTCGCGTCAACACAGCGACTCATCTGCTGTTATTTGTTTGTATTGCACTGCTGGTCACAGCATTAAAACTTGTAATCTATTTTTGGTTCTGCCGATCATCGAGCGTTTTACTTGGGCACGTCAAGAAAAGGTTTGTACGGAATGTTTCCACAGAGATAAACACGACTTTCTTACGTGCGTAGCAGAATGTATTTGCTGTAACGGTTCGCACTATAAACTTTTGCATTTATTTTCACAAGTTTCGGTCAATATTTATTTAATTTCTGAAAATTCCTCATCTCATTCATCCAATTCCGATTTTCAACGTCAGTCACTGAAAATTGACACTCTTTTGGCATTGCCGAACGTGACAACTGCTGACAGTTGTCAACCTGTCATAGATTTGTCTATCACAGAGTATTCTTTACCCTTAGTGGCCAGTATTAATAGTAGCAAATTATACAAAGAGTTTATATTAAATCCAAAAACAATGTTATTGAAAATTATACCTATTAATAATTTTGAGTCGTTACTTTCAAAACACATAAGTTCAAAAAATTTAATGAGGCGATTGCAATGTGATGTCGATCGCGATTTGTACACTATCGTTACCGACCCATGTTTTGCAAAACGTTATTGGCTCGCTTTTGACATGCGTAGCAATCCGCCTGTTATAAATTATTCGTGTCCAAGGGAGGATAGTTTAGATAAATCTATGAAAAATAATGTAGACAAAAGCAGAAAACAGACGGTTTTTGGGGGTTCAATTAGGGTATTTGAACTTTCAAAGTTATTTAACTGTTCAGTTTCTGGAAAAATAAGATTTAAAAGAACTTGGCAGAGTAGCTCGTGGGAGGATGTCTTACCCGATTTTCAGTTTTGTCAGGGGGAGCAGGGCCAAGCGGTGCTATTATTAAAATCTTTTTTTGTTCCACATTACCTTGCTAATTTAACAAACATGATCGCGATCGGCTTGTGTGTGTTTTCACGTGCAAGTGACGACCCATATGCCAAACTTTCATATTGGCGTTTTGTTTTCAAAATTGTGTCCGTCAGAGGAATCTTAGTTTCCTGCAAGTCTCGCGTCGCGCCATTAATACTAGTAGTTGGTGGCGCGATTCAAGCTGCAGAGCGATTCATGTTTTCATTTTACTAAATGGCAAAGCATTTTTTAATTTGGATTTTTATTGCGACAATGTTACTTTTTTTTAAACACAAATGTTTTTATTTAAACATTCTACATATTGTATAGAGAGTCAATTTTGGTAGCCAACAGAATGTCTTTGTTTGTATGTAGTATAGTTTTTTACTATAAATTGTCTCGTATTTTAAATATGCTCGTTTTATATATCAACGTTACTGTTAAGAAATATTTCTTGTTATGTAGTTTGTTTATAAGACCTTTTCGTATGAGAAAAGTGAAAAGTGTCTTAGGGGACACAATTTTATGTCTGCACTGAGTCTCCGGTTTCATAATCTACATTTACTCGACTAATGTTCTTCAAGTCTACATCCATGTGCAATTTCATCGATGAACGGCTAAGGCATTGCCTCTTTCGGTTTCCAGTTATTTCTGATTAATTTGGCCTGATTAGTGTCAGTGTGGCTGAACAAGAGAAAAGAGAAATGCAACCACGGGCAAGAGCGACGACGGGCTGGCAAAGCGCTCTCCATCTTACTTTGGTCCGCCAACACCCTCCAAGCTAACCCTGTGATAAGACATCGACGCAGATCAATATTAAACTGATGAGAATTGTCTTGTCTGGTGGTTTAGATCAGAAGAAAGATTACGAAAGACACATTCAGATAACAGGGCCAGACAGACGGCATGAGTAGGACAGGAAGACAGATAACAAGTGTTTTCATTAACACGCTGGACCTACAGTAAAGCACGGCTGTTGCGTTTTTCCCGCTGAGAGCCTACTCGACCCGAAGTACGAGGTTAAAAGCCACTAATGCCTATCCAATATATCCTCACCCCACCATTCCTATATCTTCTCATCACGCTGTATATTTCTTAGTGCCCGCATTCATTACTGAAACACTGTTCCTTAAGCAAGACTGTGTAAGTGAAAGACATTTTTATATTCTTATTAGTTAAGGTTAAGATGCAAGATAGCATAAATACAATTTGATTTGTTATTTTACGTGTATATATATATATATATATATTTTTTTTAAACCTGTCTATAGGTTTTCCTAGAGTTATAAAGATCCTTTATAAAGGTCTGTCCTCCGTCTATTTTTATGTAAGTTGCCTTACAGGGAGGGCTATGTCGAGGACAGACCTCCTTATGATATGATATCTTTGACTAAGACGTTGTCAAAACCTGGCTTAAAAAGAAGTATTATTGTTTTACTTGTCTTTCAAAATGGCTGTTTAGTTTTCTTATATTCCTTTAAAATATATTTATTTCTTTACTTTTATGGGAGTTGCCTTTGCCATCCTCGACATGTGGGTAAGGCTATGTCGAGGACAGACCTCCTTATGATATGATATCTTTGACTAAGACGTTGTCAAAACCTGACTTAAAAAGAAGTATTATTGTTTTACTTGTCTTTCAAAATGGCTGTTTAGTTTTCTTATATTCCTTTATAATATATTTATTTCTTTACTTTTATGGGAGTTTCCTTTGCCATCCTCGACATGTGGTCCTTCGGCATTTGTTCTAGCTCTTAGAAAATTTTCAAATTCAAAACTTAAATGAGTCGAGCTATGGCGGCGAAGGAGGCTTCCAATACTTAATCAAAAAATAAATTATTCAAAGTTTTTGATGGCAAGTCCATCTGTGGAGGAGATTACACGTCGTCGCGTTTACATGAATTAGCACGACAAAAAGCGGCGGTTCTTGTACAAGAGAAAAAAATAGTTTTATTAAAACAGCAAGCCTTGAAGGCAGCTTTTGAAGAATTCGCCAGGAGGAGAGAACTTTTATTGGCTCAAGAGGAAACGGCACGCGCAGAGTTTAACGCCAAAATTGCAGCTTTAAAAGCAGAATGGGTGTCCAACCGCACGACTCCGTCCCGGGCTATCTCCAAGCACGCCACGCAGTGCAATACTGGAAGTACTTACAACAATGCTCAAGGAACTTTACCAAGGGGCTCTTTCAGTGAAGTTACTTCACCGCCCCAGCCTGTGTTACAGGATCCTGCTCTTTTATTGTGTAAGGATAGTTATTATGGATATTGTACTCAAGATCAAAAGCAATGCACCGTTCCTGGTAAGGACGCATTGGGTCTAGGGGAACATCGACCACAAACTCACAGAGAGTATAATTTTGGTAAGCCTGAAGCTAAAAACGTAAGTAATCTTTTTTCCTTGGCCAACTCTATCACTCTTCTCGTAAAGAATGTTTCGGCCGAATCAATTAATTACTATCATTATGTTTATTATAAAACAATTCTTAATTAAATCGATGAGATTTGTGCTCCACCTATGTAAGGAGACAGCATTATTGATATTAATATTATTACTAACTTATCAGTTCACATAAGAAACTGTTTGGGCATAATGAAAATGCTAGATGGCAAAAGAAACATTATTTATTTACAAGAATTAATAAAAAATGTAACACAATTATCTCTTGTGTTACAGAACATGTGCTGTGATGCTGAGCAGCGTCATTTTAGTAGCGATTATCAGCTCCAGTTGTTAGTTGCCTCCCTAGAAGGCGAGCCCAATATCCAGCCGCGCCGTGGTCATGCTGATGCGCGGTGGAGCAGTGCTGTCGTTGTGACTCCCGAAACTTCTTCACCAAGTAGAGGTCTGCTGACAACTTCGGCTTCGCGTCAACACAGCGACTCATCTGCTGTTATTTGTTTGTATTGCACTGCTGGTCACAGCATTAAAACTTGTAATCTATTTTTGGTTCTGCCGATCATCGAGCGTTTTACTTGGGCACGTCAAGAAAAGGTTTGTACGGAATGTTTCCACAGAGATAAACACGACTTTCTTACGTGCGTAGCAGAATGTATTTGCTGTAACGGTTCGCACTATAAACTTTTGCATTTATTTTCACAAGTTTCGGTCAATATTTATTTAATTTCTGAAAATTCCTCATCTCATTCATCCAATTCCGATTTTCAACGTCAGTCACTGAAAATTGACACTCTTTTGGCATTGCCGAACGTGACAACTGCTGACAGTTGTCAACCTGTCATAGATTTGTCTATCACAGAGTATTCTTTACCCTTAGTGGCCAGTATTAATAGTAGCAAATTATACAAAGAGTTTATATTAAATCCAAAAACAATGTTATTGAAAATTATACCTATTAATAATTTTGAGTCGTTACTTTCAAAACACATAAGTTCAAAAAATTTAATGAGGCGATTGCAATGTGATGTCGATCGCGATTTGTACACTATCGTTACCGACCCATGTTTTGCAAAACGTTATTGGCTCGCTTTTGACATGCGTAGCAATCCGCCTGTTATAAATTATTCGTGTCCAAGGGAGGATAGTTTAGATAAATCTATGAAAAATAATGTAGACAAAAGCAGAAAACAGACGGTTTTTGGGGGTTCAATTAGGGTATTTGAACTTTCAAAGTTATTTAACTGTTCAGTTTCTGGAAAAATAAGATTTAAAAGAACTTGGCAGAGTAGCTCGTGGGAGGATGTCTTACCCGATTTTCAGTTTTGTCAGGGGGAGCAGGGCCAAGCGGTGCTATTATTAAAATCTTTTTTTGTTCCACATTACCTTGCTAATTTAACAAATATAATCGCGATCGGCTTGTGTGTGTTTTCACGTGCAAGTGACGACCCATATGCCAAACTTTCATATTGGCGTTTTGTTTTCAAAATTGTGTCCGTCAGAGGAATCTTAGTTTCCTGCAAGTCTCGCGTCGCGCCATTAATACTAGTAGTTGGTGGCGCGATTCAAGCTGCAGAGCGATTCATGTTTTCATTTTACTAAATGGCAAAGCATTTTTTAATTTGGATTTTTATTGCGACAATGTTACTTTTTTTTAAACACAAATGTTTTTATTTAAACATTCTACATATTGTATAGAGAGTCAATTTTGGCAGCCAACAGAATGTCTTTGTTTGTATGTAGTATAGTTTTTTACTATAAATTGTCTCGTATTTTAAATATGCTCGTTTTATATATCAACGTTACTGTTAAGAAATATTTCTTGTTATGTAGTTTGTTTATAAGACCTTTTCGTATGAGAAAAGTGAAAAGTGTCTTAGGGGACACAATTTTATGTCTGCACTGAGTCTCCGGTTTCATAATCTACATTTACTCGACTAATGTTCTTCAAGTCTACATCCATGTGCAATTTCATCGATGAACGGCTAAGGCATTGCCTCTTTCGGTTTCCAGTTATTTCTGATTAATTTGGCCTGATTAGTGCCAGTGTGGCTGAACAAGAGAAAAGAGAAATGCAACCACGGGCAAGAGCGACGACGGGCTGGCAAAGCGCTCTCCATCTTACTTTGGTCCGCCAACACCCTCCAAGCTAACCCTGTGATAAGACATCGACGCAGATCAATATTAAACTGATGAGAATTGTCTTGTCTGTTGGTTTTAGATCAGAAGAAAGATTACGAAAGACACATTCAGATAACAGGGCCAGACAGACGGCATGAGTAGGACAGGAAGACAGATAACAAGTGTTTTCATTAACACGCTGGACCTACAGTAAAGCACGGCTGTTGCGTTTTTCCCGCTGAGAGCCTACTCGACCCGAAGTACGAGGTTAAAAGCCACTAATGCCTATCCAATATATCCTCACCCCACCATTCCTATATCTTCTCATCACGCTGTATATTTCTTAGTGCCCGCATTCATTACTGAAACACTGTTCCTTAAGCAAGACTGTGTAAGTGAAAGACATTTTTATATTCTTATTAGTTAAGGTTAAGATGCAAGATAGCATAAATACAATTTGATTTGTTATTTTACGTGTATATATATATATATATATATATATTTTTAAAACCTGTCTATAGGTTTTCCTAGAGTTATAAAGATCCTTTATAAAGGTCTGTCCTCCGTCTATTTTTATGTAAGTTGCCTTACAGGGAGGGCTATGTCGAGGACAGACCTCCTTATGATATGATATCTTTGACTAAGACGTTGTCAAAACCTGACTTAAAAAGAAGTATTATTGTTTTACTTGTCTTTCAAAATGGCTGTTTAGTTTTCTTATATTCCTTTATAATATATTTATTTCTTTACTTTTATGGGAGTTTCCTTTGCCATCCTCGACATGTGGTCCTTCGGCATTTGTTCTAGCTCTTAGAAAATTTTCAAATTCAAAACTTAAATGAGTCGAGCTATGGCGGCGAAGGAGGCTTCCAATACTTTATCAAAAAATAAATTATTCAAAGTTTTTGATGGCAAGTCCATCTGTGGAGGAGATTCCACGTCGTCGCGTTTACATGAATTAGCACGACAAAAAGCGGCGGTTCTTGTACAAAAGAAAAAAATAGTTTTATTAAAACAGCAAGCCTTGAAGGCAGCTTTTGAAGAATTCGCCAGGAGGAGAGAACTTTTATTGGCTCAAGAGGAAACGGCACGCGCAGAGTTTAACGCCAAAATTGCAGCTTTAAAAGCAGAATGGGTGTCCAACCGCACGACTCCGTCCCGGCTATCTCCAAGCACGCCACGCAGTGCAATACTGGAAGTACTTACAACAATGCTCAAGGAAATTTACCAAGGGGCTCTTTCGGTGAAGTTACTTCACCGCCCCAGCCTGTGTTACAGGATCCTGCTCTTTTATTGTGTAAGGATGGTTACTATGGATGTTGTGCTCCAGATCGAAAGCAATGCACCGTTCCTGGTAAGGACGCATTGGGTCTGGGGGAACATCGACCACAAACTCACAGAGAGTATTTTTTTGGTAAGCCTGAAGCTAAAAACGTAAGTTATCTTTTTTCCTTGGCCAACTCTATCACTCTCTTCGTAAAAAACGTTGCGGCCGAATCAATTAATTACTACCCTTATGTTAATTATAAAACAATTCTTAAACAAATCGATGAGATTTGTGCTCCACCTATGTTAGGAGACAGCGTTATTGATATTAATTTTATTACTAACTTATCAGTTCACGTTAGAAACTGTTTGGGCATAATGAAAATGCTAGATGGCAAAAGAAACATTATTTATTTACAAGAATTAATAAAAAATCTAACACAATTATCTATTGTGTTACAGAACATGTGCTGTGATGCTGAGCCGCGTCATTTTAGTAGCGATCATCAGCTCCAGTTGTTTGTTGCTTCTCTAGAAGGCGAGCCCAATATCCAGCCGCGCCGTGGTCAAACTGATGCGCGGATTGCACGGTGGAGCAGTGCTGCCGTTGTGACTCCCGAAACTTCTTCACCAAGTAGAGGTCTGCTGACAACTTCGGCTTCGCGTCAACGCAGCGACTCATCTGCTGTTTTTTGTTTGTATTGCACTGCTGGTCACAGCATTAAAACTTGTAATCTATTTTTGGCTCTGCCGATCATCGAGCGTTTTACTTGGGCACGTCAAGAAAAGGTTTGTACGAAATGTTTTCACAGAGATAAACACGACTTTCTTAAGTGCGTAGCAGAATGTATTTGCTGTAACGGTTCGCACTATAAACTTTTGCATTTATTTTCACAAGTTTCGGTCAATATTGATTTAATTTCTGAAAATTCCTCATCGCATTCATCCAATTCCCATTTTCAACGTCAGTCACTGAAAATTGACACTCTTTTGGCATTGCCGAACGTGACAACTGCTGACAGTTGTCAACCTGTCATAGATTTGTCTATCACAGAGTATTCTTTGCCCTTAGTGGCCAGTGTTAATAGTAGCAAATTATACAAAGAGTTTATATTAAATCCAAAAACAATGTTATTGAAAATTATACCTATTAATAATTTTGAGTCATTACTTTCAAAACACATTAGTTCAAAAAATTTAATGAGGCGATTGCAATGTGATGTCGATCGCGATTTGTACACTATCGTTACCGACCCATGTTTTGCAAAACGTCATTGGCTCGCTTTTGACATGCGAAGCAATCCGCCTGTTTTAAATTATTCGTGTCCAAGGGAGGATAGTTTAGAAAAATCTATGAATAATAATGTAGACAAAAGCAGAAAACAGACGGTTTTTGGGGGTTCAATTAGGGTATTTGAACTTTCAAAGTTATTTTACTGTTCAGTTTCTGGAAAAATAAGATTTAAAAGAACTTGGCAGAGTAGCTCGTGGGAGGATGTCTTACCCGATTTTCAGTTTTGTCAGGGGGAGCAGGGCCAAGCGGTGCTATTATTAAAATCTTTTTTTGTTCCACATTACCTTGCTAATTTAACAAACATAATCGCGATCGGCTTGTGTGTGTTTTCACGTGCAAGTGACGACCCATATGCCAAACTTTCATATTGGCGTTTTGTTTTCAAAATTGTGTCCGTCAGAGGAATCTTAGTTTCCTGCAAGTCTCGCGTCGCGCCATTAATACTAGTAGTTGGTGGCGCGATTCAAGCTGCAGAGCGATTCATGTTTTCATTTTACTAAATGGCAAAGCATTTTTTAATTTGGATTTTTATTGCGACAATGTTACTTTTTTTTAAACACAAATGTTTTTATTTAAACATTCTAAATATTGTATAGAGAGTCAATTTTGGCAGCCAACAGAATGTCTTGGTTTGTATGTAGTGTGAGTCTTCGGTTTCATAATCTGCATTTACTCGACTAATGTTCTTCAAGTCTACATCCATGTGCAATTTCATCGATGAACGGCTAAGGCATTGCCTCCTTCAGTTTCCAGTTATTTCTGATTAATTTGGCCTGATTAGTGCCAGTGTGGCTGAACAAGAGAAAAGAGAAATGCAACCACGGGCAAGAGCGACGACGGGCTGGCAAAGCGCTCTCCATCTTACTTTGGTCCGCCAACACCCTCCAAGCTAACCCTGTGATAAGACATCGACGCAGATCAATATTAAACTGATGAGAATTGTCTTGTCTGGTGGTTTAGATCAGAAGAAAGATTACGAAAGACACATTCAGATAACAGGGCCAGACAGACGGCATGAGTAGGACAGGAAGACAGATAACAAGTGTTTTCATTAACACGCTGGACCTACAGTAAAGCACGGCTGTTGCGTTTTTCCCGCTGAGAGCCTACTCGACCCGAAGTACGAGGTTAAAAGCCACTAATGCCTATCCAATATATCCTCATCCCACCATTCCGATATCTTCTCATCACGCTGTATATTTCTTAGTGCCCGCATTCATTACTGAAACACTGTTCCTTAAGCAAGACTGTGTAAGTGAAAGACATTTTTATATTCTTATTAGTTAAGGTTAAGATGCAAGATAGCATAAATACAACTTGATTTGTTATTTTACGTGTATATATATATATATTTATAAAACCTGTCTATAGGTTTTGCTAGAGTTATAAAGATCCTTTATAAAGGTCTGTCCTCCGTCTATTTTTATGTAAGTTGCCTTACAGGGAGGGCTATGTCGAGGACAGACCTCCTTATGATATGATATCTTTGACTAAGACGTTGTCAAAACCTGACTTAAAAAGAAGTATTATTGTTTTACTTGTCTTTCAAAATGGCTGTTTAGTTTTCTTATATTCCTTTAAAATATATTTATTTCTTTACTTTTATGGGAGTTTCCTTTGCCATCCTCGAAAAGAAAAGATTTTCTTCTGAAAAGATGTAGAATGAATTATATGGTTTTTTCCTCTTTGTGTGCTACCTCGTCTCTGTCGCAGAGGAAAAGAGGCAAAGTGACGTCCAATCTGCTGCCTACTTTCAGAAATGAGAGCGTCCCGCTGAAGACGAACGTGGAACTTCGTGTTTAGGTTATTTGTTGTGCTTTTTTAGGGTTCCGTACCCAAAGAGTAAAGACGGCATCGTATTACCTACTTAAGATTCCACTGTCGGTCTGAATATCAGACACTCATTAACTGTGGAAGCTAAACAGTTTTTACAGATTTCCGAAATTGTTATAACACGTCATACATTTAAAACAGAAACAAGTTTAAATTGAGGTGTTTGCGATATTAATAATGCCAAAGATGCCGCTTAAAAGATTCATATAAAAGCATTTAACGTTGTATATATATTTTATGTAGTTTAATATTGCTACGAAACCTTTCGTGCGCGAATCCAACTCGCGTTTTGACGGTTTTTTCTCCAGACAGGAGCAATTCCCAACATCTATTCAGGATTCGAAACACGCCAAGCACTGTTTAGTATTTCTCGTTTCGAAGTTGTTCTATTTGCAACAAACACCGTTCATCGCGGCCATCCGTTTTTATATCGCTTAGAGTTTGCACAGATAGCTAAGTTAGTGCTGCACTCGCTAAAGAGATTTGCTATCTTTGCACAAATAGTTTTAGGAAAAATAAAAAGATATAAAACATGCGTTAATCAGTATTTACACACAAACACATGATGATTGCAATTTATTGTCAATTATATTTATACGTTTTTGTTTAATAAAATTTAAATACAATCTTGGCTATATGGTTACTTTTTAAGAAACACCAACTGCCTTACCACAAATAATTAAACTAGGTTTGGACAACTGTTTAAATATGATACGGCTAGTTTAAAAACAACGTCAATCAAGTCAAATGACATAAGGGTGACATACATTACACTTTAGCCGCATAACATTTAAACAGTAGTTCAAACCTTGTTTATTTATTTGTGGTAAGGCCGTTAAAGTTCTTTTTTTGAGAGCTGTAGATTTTTATGTTATAATAAAATAAATAAGAAAATCACTAACATTATAATATAACCTATTGATATATGGAATAAGAATGCGTATGTGGATTTTTATACTCAGATTTATGGTGAGTATTAAACGATACGTGTGCATTCTTTGAACTATTATCATTTTATCGGTAGTGAATCCTCTTTAATATAACTACTATAACTTAGCAAGGTAGTAACAAGTGTATAAAAAACCGGTAAAGTGCGAATCGTACTCACGCACAAACGGTTCTGTAGCTACTATGTATGTAAGCACTTTAATTACCATGAAAATCGCCTGAAAAATATGACAAAGATTGGCTTATAACAAGGATTCGATTCCCTTTAAACAAGTTGAATTGTTTTTGAACTAATACTCAACGCGGTGACGGATCGTGTTGTTAGTTGCCTGCGCCGGCGTCGCTTAGCGGCAATATAAAGCACAATAATATTATACAATTCAACGTAATAATGGATTTCCGCAAAGTAACGCCTGATTCCATTAATTAACCCTTCAAACAACAAAATATTCGAAATTTTGAGACAAAACCGGTTGTTTTTGTTGATGAAGATGACTCATAACTTTATTCCTTAACAGCTTAAATATACAATCAATACCAATATTAAACTTTAGTTTCAGTTTCATATCTTAACGCGTTTAAGAGAAAAGCAATTTAACTAACATTTTTATTAAAAAATATTTTGCTTTAAGTTTATGGACCACAACTCTCTCATTTCCGTTTTTCTTTGCATGTCGAATATTGTAAACAATCGAGACTTTATTTTTTAACTAAATTATTAATTTTAAAATGAGGTTGACACGAATTTGACAACTTATATGGGTAATTCATCGTTTTTTTCTAAGATCTTTTTAAATCAAATAGTATATTAATTTTGTTCACTGATATTACTTAAAAAGTTATCAAAATATGTTTACATTATTGGACTGGCCAAGAAAAACTGAGTTTACTACCGTTTAGTTTGCCGTTGCCGTTAAGCTTGCCTTGTACAACTGAATGTTACGGAAACAAGCTTATTAAAAAATAACGTCAGAAAACTCACTATCATTTTAGAAGACAAATTCAACGATACCCCACACGATAGGTTTGACAAGCGAAAAAAAAATCATTCCCACGTTCTTTGTATGAGAGGTACCCCATTTTATTTTACCGCTTTTACGGGGAGAGTAGAATATATATGAATAACAGTTTTCTAGCACTTAGGTCTCTGCTGGACATGGCAAAACTATAAAGGTTCCTTGTACTACAGATCCCTAAAATGAGTATATGAAACTTCATAATCTTCTCTAAAGCTCGTATAATATCACAGAGCATAGTGATTACGGCTAGCACACACCATTTTCACTAAGTCAGTTCTCAGGTACACCCGTTTATGTGTATGCGCATCCTTTCAGTTTACGAGCAGCTCCTAGCGCTGCTATAAAATCTGCTTTACGCTCTAGTTCATACTGTCGCAGCAATCTCGGACAATTCGCGCTTTTTATATGGCTTTTTGATGTGCGATGTGCGATACGCAGGGCGAAAGACCACAGGTTTGCGATAGGGGTCGTGGAACTATTTGAGAACTACTTTGGGCCATTCACACGCCGTAAAAGCTTCGAATATACCTACTTGTTTATTATTTACACACGCTGTAGGTATAATTTTACTATGACAAAGACATAATATGTACGGATTTCAAAGCTTTTTATGCATTTTTATATTCCACAAAGAAATTATTACCCAACTTGCGGTCGCCTGAGACTCCATCCGCGCGTTTTGAGTTTCCTACCTCCCCTTCTCCTCCTTACAGCGTAATGTTTTGTAGTCTAAAGCTTTCCTCGATAAATAAGTTATCCAACGAAAAATAATTTTACAAATTGGTCCAGTAGTTTCTGAGATTAGCGCGTTCAAACAAACAAACAAACTCTTCAGCTTTATAATATTAGTACAGAATAAAGGTTGTAGTGAGTAAACCATATAAGCTAGACATATGCTGTCATACTTGATTTTTGTGTAACTTAAACAGTTTACGTAACGTACGCAGTGAAAGTTTTCAAAAGGAAATTTTCCCCCTCGTTTTTGCAACATTTTTTGTTGCGGCGCTAGTTTTATGAGTCGTATCTTAATGTTATATAGCCAAAGCCTTCCTCGATAAATACGCTATCTATCGTCAAAAAACATTTCAAATCGGTTTAGTAGTTTCGGCTATTAGCGCGTTCAAACAAACAAACTCTTCAGCTTTATAATATTATATAGTATAAATTATAACTCAGTAAAAGTATTTCCTCCGCCTCCTAAACATCATTTACGTAAAATTAACAAACTAAACATCGTTCGAGAGCCGGATCATTTTAAAAATATTTTTCCAGGTATTTTTTTAAGGAAATTACTTCAGCTATTTCCCGAGGGAGGCGAGGAAAAACATATTCCTAAGTTCACTTACACATGTAGGTCGAAACTAAGTTAAGCCGCGACCGCCACTAATAGGGTCAACATCCAAATGCACTCTATTAGACCTTCCAACCCTTTGTTATCAATTCGCTCTGACATAACAGGGCCCTGCCCTAACTGTTCATTGCTTGAATTGTAAACTTCCAAGTTGAAGATATCACAACAAGTTCAGGGCTGTAATTGGGCTATGTGAGAGTGCTTGTGATGTTTTTTGGGCCTTCCCTTGCTAAGTGGCATAAATATATTGCTATGGGGTGGCTGGAAACTCAAGTAAACTTACTTACGTACAAGGTGGTCTTAGACCCATTACACACTGCTACTTTTAGCATCGATATAGTCGCGCGTTTTATAAACGCGCTTCAGCATCGTGACTCACGCAATGAACAGATTTAATTTAGCATCGATGCAGACGCGCGGTAGTATCGATGCAAAAGCGCGACTGCATCGATGCTACCGCGCGTTAATATACAAAATTCAGTCAAAATTTGTCAATTTCCAGATTCTGCATCGCTAATGTGTCGATACTAACGCGCGTAAGCGTTGCGACTGTATTGATGCTGAAAGTAGCGCAGTGTGTAAAGGTTGACATATTGCGACTGCATCGATGATAACGCGCGTTAGCATCACGACCGCATCGCTGCTAAAAGTCACAGTGTGTAAAGGATCTATGATTGAACGCGTAATAACGTGCCATTTGTAAATTTCTTTATTAATGTGATGAACCTATGTTCGTGTATATATTAATTTTAAGTAACACTTATGAGTACATGTACGTGATTTCAAACACTCGCTTCTTCTGCGGCAATAAAACGTTGGACTGCGACAGCGCATACTTATCTCTCTTTCACACTTACACATGGGGAGTCAGAGTGTTGCGCAAGTGTAGTGTTGATATCAATACTATAGAGGTAAATATTAATTTATGTTTTAAAATGTATGGAATTAATAACAGACAAGAAAATTGATTAATTACATTTACTAATATAAACACAATTACAACTTAAAAAAACTGAATTTGAAAAAAAGGGTTAAATCAATATACTTATTCCCAAAAAATATTCTTGATGTAAACCGAACAACGTATAACTAATTACTAAATAAAAATAACATAATACATAACAGGTGTGTTGTCGATAAATGAGCTACCTAACCTAGGATGATTTCGGATGATATATGGCCGCAAAGGAAGCGAGTGTTTGATTTTACTAACATCTACTAAATTCACTTCACTTTCTTTATTGTATCGGAATTATTATGAATAGCTATATATTTGTATAAATCCTTTTTTAATCGGCTTAGCATTGTTTCTCATTAAAAATAATATTAGAAATCAACAGTCGAATACAGACATTGAGATGCACCCTATCAATCGCTCGAACTATAATTACGGCGTTTCCCTTACTGTTTAGTGCAAACCCCAAACCGTGGAAAGTCATCACGACAAATTCAGGATTATTTGAATGCTCGGCAATGGGTATTGTCTATCTTTAAATGGGATGGGACAATAGACTCATTTGCTCCTTTCCTGAGGTACAAGTTAAATGTAGATCAGACACTGCTTTTTGGTAGGGTAATACATGTGTATGATTGGCAATCAAAATGATATAAAAATATATGCCTCATGATATTAAACGATGACGTGTATAATACTAATAGTGACTGCATACTTTACTTGCTCAATTGTTTTTCTTTTTCGCGTTCAAACCAACAAACAAATAAACCCTTTAGCTTACAATATTAGTATAAATAATGGTTCTAGTGCTAAGTATAACTCAGATTTTTTATTAGATAGACCAAAATGACAGCTTCAATTGAATTTTTTACTTTTTAATGTTATGTTGTAGTGCAGTTATGTTGTATCAATTCAATCGTGGGCGATTAATTTAATTTGTGAGATTCTTTCATAATGTGATTCTACTAATTTGAATTAGCACGTAAAACGTTGAATACAGCTATAAACGAACGAAATACATAAATTAAATTTTATAATTAGTAAACAATAAGTCTTTTCTCATGCTCTATAGAATTGCATGTTATAGCATATGTAAATGTACTGGTATGACTTTATCCTATTTTGACTTTTTACCACTTTCTATCATGATCGTTATTAGAAATCATCATGGTATTAAAGGAAACATGATTCTAGAACCGACTTTATTTCTATAGAGTTAAAAACACTTTTTGAATGTTTACTCACTTATTATTTTACAAACGCTTAAACCAGGGATTCAAAAAATTTGAATTTGTCGATTATTTAGGAAAAGTAATTTATGAATTTTTAAATATCGAAAAAGTGGCACCCACCAAATATCATTTTGGTGTATCTAATTAAACATCAGAGTAAAATTTATGGGAACCGACAGCGAACATGAGATGCTATTTGACAAAGATTGCTTACTCCATTCTCGAAATTACTCTGTCTTAGGAGTAAATGAGAACTATGGCTATATGGATTAACGTGTTAAACACAATGAAGCAATTACTTTCCACTCGCGCTATAAGCACCCACCAGCCAAATAACAAGGAAACCTGTTAAATGCTGAATATATTTTGATGAACTCCTTGTATACTTAGGTATTGCTTAATCTCCGCTAGTTCCTGTTTATTATTTCAGTCGAAGTTTCTAAACTTTACGTTATTTCAAACATTGTTACTATTCGCTCTTCTAAAACTACTTGTTGTAGGACTAAGATTGTTATGGGACTTTATTACACGTACAGACGGAACAGAGGAATTGTAATATAATAATTTCAATACATAATATACATTATCATCATCATCATCATCATAATCAGCCAAAGGACGTCCACTGCTGAACATAGGCCTCCCCCACGGCTTTCCACAGCGACCGATCACTAGCGGTCTGCATCCAGTTTGATCCTGCGATCTTTTTAAGGTCGTCTGTCCATCTTGTTGGTGGACGTCCTACGCTGCGTCTTTGGTCGAAGGGTCTCCAATCTAGAACTTTCCTGCCCCAACGGCCATCAGTTCTTCGCGCTATGTGCGCTGCCCACTGCCATAAAAATAAAATAAAATAAAATAAAATTATAAGGCCCATAGTAAGAGACCACGTTTCGGATCCGTATGTCATCACTGGTAACACACACTGATTGAAGACTTTCGTCTACAGACACTGAGGTAATTGAGACGAGAAGACGCTCTTGCGCAGTTTCCCGAACGCTGCCGGTTATATACATTATGGTTATTAGATATTAATATCAGTATTTCTCAATGAGAGTTTTTAAATATTATGTTAACGCGCTAGCGAACTCCCGCGTCTTTGTCCACTTTGACCACTTTGTTCACCTTGAGTTTGCTTTCTCCCGTGGCAGCGTGAGCACTTTTTTTTTAATTTCGAATTTTGATTAGCGCGTCAGCTTTATAATTTTTTTATTATAGATGAAACCTTACCTAGAAGATCAGCATTAAAAAACAATAAAGTTCTCTTATAGGTTGAAATACCGGACCGAAAATTGCGGACGGGCGCAACCGGTTGGATAAAAATTGCAGGTTCTAGTCCCGCCCGTGCGCAATTTTTCGTTTCTTATTTTGTCTTATACATATAAGAAAAAAAATATATCACTGTGAGTATTAAAACATTCTAAACCGAACAATAAAGTGCTTAGTATCATACACTGGCTTAAAGTGTGTATCACCATACTGTCTCATGATAAAATGTATATTGTCCCCGTTAAAATGTGCTTAGGTACTAAATATTAACAATTTTATTTTTTATAATGAAGTGCAACACAGACTGACTGACACACTTCTATTAAAAAACGCATTGTGCTCGTAGATTGTTCACATTGTTAATTTTCTGGCCCACAACCTACCCTACCAAAAGATAAAATCGATCTACTTACATCTCACCACAAAAGCGGCGATCGGCAAAATTCCCCAGCTCTTCATAATCGTTTGGCATAAACATTTTACATTCACGCCATTCCGACCCACGCAGGAGTCGAACTTAACGAGTGACTGATACCTATCTTCGGCGAGGCCTCATAAAACGGGTCCACAGTGCTCAGAATTCCTTCCATCAATTCTTTGTGAAACCCTTGTCACGTCCATTACGAACCCCGGCGAGCCGTTCGGATCTTCCCGCCCTTCATTTGCCGGAATTATGGCCTTCTCATATTTTCAAAGTGTATTCTTAGACGAATTTTGAAACTATGAGATGAACGACACATGGTCCCCTATTATGTTATTTAATTTTGACGCCAGTCATTTGCTTTCGAGTGATTAAAGTTAAACAGTTGAACCGACCAAATTTATGTTACAATTTAGCTTCCAAATACAGTGATGTATTTATTAGTCAATAAACGCGTGTTGTTTATTATTAAATAAAAATGGATACAATAGGATACATTTTAGTCGCTACTTACTCGTATCTCAAACTCTAAAAAACTATTCCGCAGAGATTTTCCCGTAAAAAACTTTGCGCCATGATGGCTGAATAAGTTGAGTAAGTAGAGACTCAGAATAAAAGCAAAAGTGTACCTTAATTTTTTGCTAAACTGGCGTTGGATAACTCGCACCGCATATATACTTAAGTTTCATAGAAAAAGCTCAAAGTTGCGGTGCTGGTGTAATCCCTGTATAGGGAGCTTTCACGAGAGACAAAAGCTTTTATAAGTTTAGCCTCCACTATAAGCAAAGCACAAAGACAATAAATTAATGTGAGTCACTATAACTAAGTGAGCGTTCACACGGGGTGTATTTTCTTGAATAAAACATGAGATTTTCTGTGCTATTGTTTGTTCCGTCGGCAGTGAGCACAGTAAAATTTAATTAAATATACCTTATCAAACTTAACTATATCACTGAGTAATCTGGATTTTTCGTATAAAACTGTTTAAATCTCATGCGATGATTTTATTCTGCCTTTTTTCATACAAGTAAGTAGTTTATTTGTGCCATATTAAGAAACTGCTTGTATATGCTTTTATATTTACAAATGCTATTATTTATACGAATATCGTTTTTAGAGTGGGTGAGCAAGTAGCAATTTATTGTATTTTAGTTGTAATAAAAATAGTAAGCAAAAGTAATAGCTGTAGTAAAAAGTTGTCTTTTCAGAATAATAAAATAGGTAGTACCTACCTTATATTACTATGCAATTTGTTATTTGTGAAATACATCCTATGTGTATGCGCAGAGCGGTCGCTAAGCCTCGCCCAGATTAAGTGACTCGGGCCAAACCACATGTGAATTTAAGCGAAGAGCCCTCTTTGTTAAACATTGTGATAGCATTCTGGATTATAACAAATATCTCAGCTGGAGCAATGAATAAGTAAAGACTTTAGAGTCCTTGACAAAGGATTGTAGAAGCTATTACAGTACAGTTGTATACAGTAGAGTATTCTAGAGTACCTATTCACGTTGAAATGTTTTACAATCCTTGCATAACGCACACTGGTTGTCTAAGACCCTTTACACACTGCGACTTTTAGCAGTGACGCAGTCGCGATGCGAACGCGCCTTAGCTTCGATGCAGTCGTAAAATATCAAACTTTACACACTGCGCTACTTTTAGCATCGATACAGTCGCGATGCAGAAGCTGAAAATTGTCAAATTATGTACTGAAATTCAGCGACCGCATCAATACTAACGCGTGTTGCATTGATGCAGTTGCGTTTCTGCATCGATGCCAACGCGCGACTGCGTCGATGCTAAATTAAATCTGTTCATAGCGTGAGTCGCGATGCTGAAGCACTTTTTAAAATCGGGCGACTGCATCGATGTCTCGACTGAGAGCAGGATGTAAGGGGTCTAAGAGCGAAGTCACATTGGCGTCTCCGTTGCCTTGCGTCGGAGTGAATAATTATTTTACCATCAGATATCACTTGTTCTTTCCATCTTTGGCAGTTTAACTGTCACTTTAATTTGGATCTACTGAAGAGAAAAGTTGAGTTTGTCGAATTGAAAATTTAAAAAGGTTTTTTTACGGAAATATGCATACTGCAAACGTGCCATTTCGGAGTAAGGTATGAATGCCATCGATCTAATACTTTCCAAACATTTTAGCGAAATATTTTCGACAGTTTTAATAAAAGGCCATCCGGCTCGTTCACACGGGACAATGGTTTGTATTTTTATTTAAAAAAACTTATATTTTCGCTCACAAAGCGTGCAATTTGTTACACTAGCCGTATCCTGAAATATAAAATGCCCATACAGTTTGGTGGTGAAATAACTGTCATTTTATCATGATTGTTTATGTTTAGATGAAAAGTGGAATATGTTTTTTTACAAATTTTAGACAAAATGGACTAATTTCTAAATGATGATCTAAATAAATAATTAAAAATAACAAAAATACCAAATTTATAGAGGTTATTGTCATTATTAAGCTATTTTCATAATAAATCCACCTTCAAAACGTACTGAAAGAAACTCATTGTATCTTATTTCAATGCAACTGCAGCTGTGTATATAAACATTTCTCGGGTAGGTACTAAAATTTATTTAAAAAAAAACATGTTGTTTTCGTTAAATCATTAGGCATAATGAAAACGTGTAGGGTCAAACGTACCAAATTAAAAATGGAAAAGCAATATACACTATGTAGTAAACGCAAAAGGCTTTTCACGCGCGACGACCCTAATTGATTCCGATGCGATAATGTTATTTATATCGGATACGATTATTGTACTTGACAAGGGTCGACAAGTGTGTTAAACAATTTTGCCGAGTGAGTTAATTTCAAGCCGTAATGACCGCAAAAATCTTGCCGAGGCAACTCCGTGCGTCTCAAGTTTTGCAAAGTCACCGCCTAAAAACTTTATACTTTGATATCTGAATAAACGAAAATTAAGCAAACGCAATGTAAATAATTTATTACGTACTTTAAATGGAATAGTAATAAGATCTAAATTTAGATATACGTGCCTATCAGAACTTTTTGTTTTGTTTTGTGTTGCAATTCACATATTTATTTAAAAGTTAAATTATAACTTAAGTATTTTAAACAAAAATAATAAAACTTTGACAAAGCTAACATAAGAAAACGCCTTAATATCGATGAAACAATGCAAGTATCTGTCTGCATCTATTTTAAGTCCTTAATAATATTTTTTATTCTAAGCCTCAGTTTTTCTTTTATAGTACTTCACGACTCAGTCGGTACCTATAATCATGCAACACACAACACAAAGCATGTGGGCGTTTTAAAGCCTGAATATCAGTCAAGTGCCGTATCATGCGGGTGCACCATAATTCCCACCGTTGAAATGTACAATATCCTTAGATTATATTTAGATAGTGGTATATTTATATATTTAAACTAAGTGGTCTCTCGCGACTGAGATTTGAGTTTGGTTCTCCATTCGCCTCCCCTCCCGTCGCCGCGTGATAGCCTAAAGCCTTATTCGATATGCCCTCCAACACAATAAGTATTTTTCAAATTTGTCAAGTAGTTCCTGAGATTGGCGCCTTCAAACAAATAAACTCTTCAACTTTAACATTAGTATAGATGATCTTGCATCTGTCGTCGCAGGGACCTGGTATTTACAACTATAAATTTAAATCAGCTGTCATTAAATTACTACCAGATGAGTTGATCAAGGTTGTTCTGTGTAGCTTACCAAATTATTTGTTTGTAGCTTGTCTTAATTTATTTTTTACTAATTTTAATCTAATTATTTTAATGATTTAAATAAAATATAATTCAATGAAATTGACCAAAATACTCTGGTGGATGATATATACGTGGAGATGCAACCAATTATCATTTTGTATTCAATGAAATGGTTGTAGCTGTAGCTTGCACCAAAACCAGTAAAAAATAAACTTAATTAAGTATTAATGGCTAAAAGTAAAATAGTGAAATTATCATGTATTTTTATATCGTCGCGCACAAATACTGACAAAATAAAAGTTGCTTTATGACTCTGCTAGTACCGTCGCCGTCAGATACATATATTGGAGCAAACAAAATGATCAAATACTTCTGAGCAGTTTAAAATGTCAATAAGTTCCATACACTACAAGTAAGTTAGTAAGAAGCTAAACAATAACTTCTATACACACATCTAACCAATAATATCTGAACACTCATGACGTCAAATGTATCTACGCAGTCTGTCTTAAATATCTGAGCAATCGAGGAAAATTTCAGAAGAAAGTGCTTCCAACTTAACTATAAATACTATTTAAAAATAGTAATAATATTTAGTTAATAATAAAGTAAGATGTCACTGGCAGTTGGTAACGCTTTGTAGTTTTCAGTATTGTCATCACAGTCATGAAAGTGTCATGCAATAACTAAATTCAGGCAAGTGAGTGTTCAGATATTATCGGTTAGTTGTGTGTACTGAAGTTATTGACTAACATCTGCTCAGATATTATTGAAGTAATGAATGTTCTGACATTAATGGTAACTTGTAGTGTATGGAACTTATTGACATTTTAAACTGTTCAGAAGTATTTGGTCACTTTGTCTGCTCTAATATATCTGACGGCGACTGTACCAAATATTCAATTTGATCGTTACTATTTTGACTCAAATTTGACTACGTAGTACAAGAACTTTAATTGAATTGGCTTACTAATTTGACAAGGTTTGTACCGGATCTATAATTTGAATAGGTAATTTTGTAAAGAGCATTGAACGCAGTATGCGGGCGCTAGTATGGTATTTGGTGTGATCACACGATCACGGACGAGTTGTGGACGACCACCGCAAAATACGGCTTATCCTATCGAATCTGTCACTTTCACGACATTCTTATGGGATATTGTGACTTTGGTATTGGTATAATAATGTTTTATTTGCAACCTTCGCTTTGCTTGCTGAACATACCGTTTTGCCTCAGCACTCGCCGCCATATAGATTGAGAAAAAAATGTAGTCAAAGTAGACTTATAATAACATACGAAGCATCATTAAGCAATAACGATACATTGAGTTAGTAGAACCATCTACTAGTAACGTACATAGCATTCTGCATTCTCAGTTTTTTTATTGAATTTTCTTTCACATAATTTTACGTCTCTCTCAGCATTACGCAACTATACATAATAAAGCAAGGCTAGCTCAAAGCCGAGCGAGATTTACCTAAACTTACCATGGCGTCCGTAAACCTTCTATGGAATGGCCGGAGAGAGTTACTATAGGGGACTTGCGTTTAAGTTCTTAACACACAGCGTCCCTTGATAGCAACAATGGCGACGGCACATCTTCGGAAAGTCGAAGATGTCACCCGAGTCGACGACTGGCCGCTGACATGTTAACAAACCTTGTCGAGCCATCTACATGAATGCTGACGGCAAGTCAATGTCATGCCAAACGCAGACCCTGCTTCTTTTCAGTGACTTACAGCACATTTACGTTTAGGCGACTATAGCAGTGCGGTCGATGATTTCATACTGTACACGGCAGCGCCGCAGCGGCGCTTAAGTCGCGCGGGTCCGTCCAACTATACCCATTACCCATTGCAGTGGTAATACTATCCCTGTATTATCACTGAAATGGGTAATGGGTGTAGTGGGACCGACGACCCAGTCGCGCGACCGTCGCACCGCTAATGTAAAGGCATCAGCCGCGCTGCCGTCGCGCTGCTGACGTTCTAATGTGAAGGCGCACTTACTTCTTTCCCGTTGTCAAAAACATTGAATACAGCCATCACATCTATGTGTTTTCGTGATTGCATTCACTTTCGTGTGCAGTATCCAGTGTCTCCTAGGAAATTAATTTTCAGCGCTATCATATCAGGTTCGCTGCGTTAATTTCAATTTTTGAAATACATAATTATGATATAATATGATGTATTTACCAATTACGATGAGTTAAGTAATAGCTCCGCAAGGTGAATATCAGTCAAGTGCCGCTATCATGCGGGTGCATCATAATGTCCTCTCGAGCACGAAATATCCTCAGACAGCTCTTTGTTCGTATCCCATAATCATAGATAATTCTGTCCAGTTAGCAATCACATCAAGTGCCCATTACTTACTGCTTGTACCTCTTGTTATCTGGTATAAAATTGTAATATACGCTATCTGGAATATTTTATCTTAAAGAAAATATTAGGAACCTCTTACAAAAAAAAGTAAAGTTAGCCTGTAACATCCTACTGCTGGGCAAAGGCCTTACCTCAACTATGAGGTAGTTTGAGCCATACTCCTTCTAATTATTGTTATTTAAATAATTATCGCAGTATAATACTTGTTAAACCTAACCAGAAATAAACAAACAGTTAACACTGGTTCATTTTAACATTTTGACTTTTCACTGTAAACACAAACACGAAATAATTATGTCTTGTGTAATTTAAGCGCCGAAATTTCAGTACCCGAAATAATTTGTTATCTTGATACAGGATTATTTTGTACAATATTACACAGTCAAAACCATATTTAAAAATGATTCTGAAGCTGTATTATACTCGTTAAATGATATTTATTATTAAGATAACATAAAAGATATAATTTCTTTGTTTAGCTAGATTAAGGTAACTACTGTTCATTTTCTCAACAATATTACCTGTTATGTGCTTAGTTTATTAAAATACAATAAGGTAAAGTAAAGAATAAACCCATTGCCTATGGATTAAAAACATACACTTTTACATGTCCTGTAAGGCGTTGCCAAGGGAGATTCACGTAACATTTACTTATCACACACATATATATATATATAGGTATGTCCTATACCTAGTGTTAGTTCCTAAGGCCCAATTTCTTCATCGTTAGTAATGGTAAAATTTCGTTACAGGTGGCGGTTGAATATTTAAGATTGTGTGTGTTTAGAAGAAAAAATACCTTAAGCAATGGTCATTGAACTGGCCAGTGGCCATTCTGACATTTGGTTATGGGTTTTAGGGCTCCGTAGCAAAAAATGAAACCCTTATAGTATCGTCATGTCTGTCTGTCACAGCCACTTTATTCTGTAACTATAAGAATAACACTGTTGAAATTTGGTGGGAAGATGTATCCTGTTATACGCTTTACCATTCTTACACAAAAAATAAAAAATAATGATAAGTGGTTTGGATAGGATTGAACAAGTAGTTTTAGAGATATAGCACATTTCCAACAATCGTAAACAAAACTTTGTTCTTCGCACAAAAAGTGAGGATAAAATAGGTGGATTCCCTAATTAAGTTAAAGTTGGCACGAGACCCTCAGTGCGCGAGTTCGACTCGCACTTGGCCGGTTTTTCCTTTAAAACGCTCACAATCGGAAATATTCAACCGCTGGTAACAAACATTTACCATGACTAACGATTAAGAAATTGGGCCTAAGAAAGTCTGGTAGAGACCGTGTTTTGTTACTCTAACAGTAGTTTATTAATTAAAGTATGTCTTATTTCTACGTTTACGTAATTAATATATACAGGAGTCAGCGTTAGCTCAGCACGTGACCCTGTATAGGAATTACTTCAGTCATCATTATCTGACATCGCTTAGTGACCGTCATAAAAGGTTATGTCCACCGCAGGACGCACAGTCAGAAATAATAAAGCCGACTATACCTACTGAGCCTATATGGTTATTAATTACGGCCAAAATTAGAGTGAAGTTATCTTATATAGCAGCAAATAAGAATAAAACCAGTTTAGTAGATCCATCTTGTTGGAAATATTTGTAGGAATTGCACATTTGCCAGCAAAAGCTATAGTATTCAGATCTATATTCTGTCTTCTTAAATCGCTGCGGAGTAAATTAAAATCAACCTAAGGCACGAGCAAAAACAACAACTAGTCACTGCTAGTTAAGCATAAATACTTTGTTAAGCCCCAATCTATTATTTAGGCAAATGAACACTTTCTACATGCCATCAAATTGTAACAATAGGTATTCGTAGACACATGTATCCCAAGCCTAATGAATTTATAATAGTGTTTGAACCGAAGCAAGTTTGTAGACAAGGGCAATTGACGATGTAAGCTCTTTACCGAATCCTATTCGCTCGGATTTAATGCTATTGTCAATCTATTTTACGAGTATCACTACGTTATTTTGGATCATTTACGCCGTTACCGTTAGAGCGCTTTCACACTTAGGCGTTTTAAGCATCGCGACGGTCGCGCAGCAGACGCGCTGCTGACAATTTCGTACATGAAATGACAGCAGTAAGCCCTTCACATTAGAGAGATGCGCTGCTGTCGTACTCTCTAATGTGAAGGCGCACTTATTCCATCGCTACGTTTGCATGTGGTATGACTTTTAAATGCGACATGTGACAATGACATATTATGCTTCTCGCTTTAAGCACAATAATGTTATCTTTACAGAATTCCAAGTTCATACAAATGGACGAAGCGCGAGCTATGCTTTCGCGCCTCGATCACGGTATGCGCTCGGTACGCAGACTGTGTGTGACGCCGCAGTGACGAACGGATGGTGTTTTGTAATTTTGTAGAGCATTTTTTTTTTTATGATTGCTGATACATTTTTTCATATGATACGCTCTTCATACAAATTAATCTTAACATTCGAATGCGGATTTTTTATACCTTCAAATTTAAATACCGATAAATATTTCTGTCTCAGGGGCAGAAATATTTATCGGTCGCATAATTTTATAAGACCAATTTTTTATTCAACATAAACATGATGTTATAGTCGTTGTGGCAAAGACGCTGGATGATCTTGACACTATGCTCGAAGACCTCGACCGAGTATCCCAACAAGTGGGTCTTAAAATGAACATGGAAAAGACGAAAATCATGTCAAGCTCCCTTGTTGTACCAACTCCAGTATCTGTTGGGAACTCAACTCTCGAAGTTGTCGACGAGTACGTCTACCTGGGACAAGTGATCCAATTGGGTAGGTCCAACTTTGAGAAAGAGGTTATAAAGAACCGGAAAAACTATTTTATATTAATAAAAGAAAAATGCGTGTTTTTCCTGTCTTTGAAGAAAATGTATTGACATTAAGTAGAAAAACAAAATAGTATCAAAAATATAAAGAATTATTTTAATAATAAAAACAAACGTAAAGAAAAAAGATCAAAAAAGGTTGCATCGGCAACAGAGGTCAATCGACGAATCCAACTCGGCTGGGCAGCGATTGGGAAATTGCGCAAGAGCGTCTTCTCGTCTCAATTACCTCAGTGTCTGAAGACGAAAGTCTTCAACCAGTGTGTGTTACCAGTGATGACATACGGATCCGAAACGTGGTCTCTAACTATGGGCCTCATAAAGAAGTTCAAAACTACACAACGAGCGATGGAGCGGGCTATGCTCGGTGTTTCTGATGAATCAGAAACGAGGAGATACGTAGAAGAACCAAGGTAACGGACATAGCCTTGAGAATCAGTAAGCTTAAGTGGCAGTGGGCCGGGCACATAGCGCGAAGAACTGATGGCCGTTGGGGCAGGAAAGTTCTAGATTGGAGACCAAAGACGCAGCGTAGGACATCCACCAACAAGATGGACAGACGACCTTAAAAAGATCGCAGGATCAAACTGGATGCAGACCGCTAGTGATCGGTCGCTGTGGAAAGCCGTTGGGGAGGCCTATGTTCAGCAGTGGACGTCCTTTGGCTGATAATGATGATGATGAAACATGATGTTAAATTAAATCTGCCGATCCAAAAACAACACGTATGTTTGTTAGACACTTCTTTTTTAATTCACAAAGTATTTTAATTGTTTTTAAGAGAATATGGAAATACAATATAGGCAAATGTAATTAAAATGCTAGAGGCGGGCAGCCACATCGCGTGTTTACGTGCCGCGCTGTAGGCTTATATTTCAAAGATACGGCCGAGTTAAAATACTGTATTGATAACATTACTGTGCTTTAAGGTAGATGTGATAGATGCATAGGTTAAAGCACATTTATCCACCTGTAATGAGAGCAGCACTAACCAGGCTTCGACCATACGGAAGCGAGTTACGTTAAGGGATCTGCAACCTGCAACGCTTCGGCATGGAACCTACACCCAATGATGATTAAATTCTAATTTATAATGATACTTGTGTATAATAAGTTATACAATTGCTGAAGATGAGTCGACTTGATTGTCGGTTAATAGTAGATCATCTGATACGTATATTTAGTCTTGAGAAGAATTATGTTCGAGTCTGTTTTTCTTTGCTAGTCGAACATTGTAAACCATATTGATATTTATTTTTTAAGAAATGATTCATTTTAAAATAAGATGAATAAAAAACTCAAAACCTACAGGGGCAAATAATCGTTGTACACTGAGATCTTTTGTTATTTAATAGTTAATAAGTTTTATTCTTTGATATTTTTTTTAATTTATGAAAAGATTGTGTACAATATTGGACTACCATAGGGAAATGGACTTTACCATATAGGAAAAAATAAGTCAATAATGCATTAGAGATGAAAATTTTGTAAGAATAATTTATGCACCCTTTTATGTAAAAGACAAGTAAAAACCCCACATCGCCCATTAGATAAACACAAGAAGTACATTTCTACGAGAGCAAAAAGTAAATTAACGTCTTCAGCTGTCGCAAAATCGAATTGGAGGAATCCGTTATAAAAACCTTGGTGATTTTCTAGACCGTGGACTACATTTTTTTCCATTACCAAGGATTTCCTCTTGGAAATAAAATCTGTACAACGTAGGCACGAAGGTTGCGGCTTCGATTTATTGACTCTTGAATATTCATTCTCTAACAATAATTTCTTGACTCGCTTCTTCAATGCGAAACAAGACAACGATGGACAAGGACCTTAAGAAAATTAGATTTCAGTCATCTTGTAATTTGCGCAACATAGAAAGTTACACTGGGACCGTATTATTATATCTTGCTTTAATCCGTTCAAGTTCCAGGCAGTTTAATTCCCATTCAACTAGTAGAGCTAAATTGGCATTGCGACTCACTCGTGTCATGCTGTCCTACGCTAATCTGCTAAGTGATTTATACTTATATAAATCACGATTTGAATTTGCTAATCCATTCAAAATCAGTGGTCGTAGTCTAAAGAATTTTTTTTGTCATTTCACGTGGACAGTTAAAATTTTCTTATTTTCTTCTACGTCAAAATACCCTTTTTACATACGTTGCTATAATTAAAATAAATTTTAAAAAATAGCTGTAATTTTTTAAGTTCGTTGAAAAATTATTAACAATCAATAAATACACGAAAACACCAATTTTGTCTCAGCGTTTTTCAAGCGCCACCTGGTGGTTTTACAGGAAACAAGTTACGGTACAAAATCAACAGTCACGATTTTGCATGTCATTTTATTAATATTCTGTGTTATCGCTAATAATTTAATTTTAATTTCAGAGTTTAATGCCGTGTTCGAAAAAAGGTCGCCTCAGGAGACCTTTGTCATAACTTTTTATGCTTCATTAGTGCGGACCGAGTTCGATAAATAACTGAACATTAATTTGCAAGTTCCCCAAAATTAGCCGGTAAACAAAAGACTTGAATGGAGCTTCCAGATTTAGTTACGGAAGAGGGTGCACTAAGCGACAACCATTTATGGGTAATGTTGACCATAAACATCGACCTATGCCTTCCCCGCCTGCCCCGGTATCTGCACTGATGTATTTACGCTCCACGAATTATATAGAAGCTTGTTTACATTTTAATGAAAGACGTGGGCTTATAAATTCTCTGTTTATGCTCGCAGTCACGGCATTTCCACCCGAGCCGCGTAACGGTATAACGCGGTATCGTTACGTCGTGTGAGTAACGCGCTAATTAAGCACAATATACAATTCAGCCGCGGACATAGATTCTCTCGCAATCAGCTCCCGCATTCGCCACCCCGCTAATACACACACCCAAACAAATTGTTACACCAGCGAAATCTGAAAGGTGTGCCTCGGAGACTTATTGTGATGTCAACGAAAATGGAAAAAATATATGAAATGTCGGCGAAAGTTCCGCTGTCTTTCATCAAGCTTTTATTTTCAAACATGCCGAAGAAAATATATACGCGGGACATATTATAGTGCACAAGTGTGTGCGCAAACACAGGTGCACTCTCTATTCCTTTCACTCTCATAGCCCGATGGGACAGCAATCTGACACGACCGGAGAGAGTTCAGGCGCAGGACCAACGGCTTTACGTGCTTTTCCGAGGCACGGGGGTGAAACACCACCAACTTCCAAACTCCGGGCTACCCTAAGAATTTCTGAACAGAAAATCTCAGGTATACATTTTTGGCCCGACCCGGGGATCGAACCCGGGACCTCTGGTGCAGCCGTCGCTTTAAAGTGCGACCCTCCTACCGCTGCGCCACCGAGGCAGTTCCAATATATCTGACGGCGACTGTACCAAATATTCAATTTGATCGTTACTATTTTGACTCAAATTTGACTACGTAGTACTGGAACTTTAATTGGATTGGCTTACTGATTTGACAAGGTTTGTACCGGATCTATAATTTGAATAGGTAATTTTGTAAAGAGCATTGAACGCAGTATGCTGGCGCTAGTATGGTTTTTGGTGTGATCACACGAGGACGAGTGGAGGACGACCACCGCAAAATACGGCTTATCCTATCGAATCTGTCACTTTCACGACATTCTTATGGGATATTGTGACTTTGGTATTGGTATAATAATGTTTTATTTGCAACCTTCGCTTTGCTTGCTGAACATACCGTTTTGCCTCAGCACTCGCCGCCATATAGATTGAGAAAAAAATGTAGTCAAAGTAGACTTATAATAACATACGAAGCATCATTAAGCAATAACGATACATTGAGTTAGTAGAACCATCTACTAGTAACGTACATAGCATTCTGCATTCTTAGTATTTTTATTGAATTTTCTTTCACATAATTTTACGTCTCTCTCAGCATTACGCAACTATACATAATAAAGCAAGGCTAGCTCAAAGCCGAGCGAGAATTACCTAAACTTACCATAGCGTCCGTAAACCTTCTATGGAATGGCCGGAGAGAGTTACTATAGGGGACTTGCGTTTAAGTTCTTAACACACAGCGTCCCTTGATAGCAACTATGGCGACGGCACATCTTCGGAAAGTCGAAGATGTCACCCGAGTCGACGACTGGCCGCTGACATGTTAACAAACCTTGTCGAGCCATCTACATGAATGCTGACGGCAAGTCAATGTCATGCCAACAGCAGACCCTGCTTCTTTTCAGTGATTTACAGCACTTTTACATTTAGGCGACTATAGCAGTGCGGTCGATGATTTCATAGTGTACACGGCAGCGCCGCAGCGGCGCTTAAGTCGCGCGGGTCCGTCCAACTATACCCATTACCCATTGCAGTGGTAATACTATCCCTGTATTATCACTGAAATGGGTAATGGGTGTAGTGGGACCGACGACCCAGTCGCGCGACCGTCGCACCGCTAATGTAAAGGCATCAGCCGCGCTGCCGTCGCGCTGCTGACGTTCTAATGTGAAGGCGCACTTACTTCTTCCGTTGTCAAAAACATTGAATACAGCCATCACATCCATGTGTTTTCGTGATTGCATTCACTTTCGTGTGCAGTATCCAGTGTCTCCTAGGATAGTAATTTTCAGCGCTATCATATCAGGTTTGCAGCGTTAATTTCAAGTTTTTGAAATACATAATTATGATATAATATGATGTATTTACCAATTAAGATGACTTAAGTAATAGCTCCGCTAGGTGAATATCAGCCAAGTGCCGCTATCATGCGGGTGCATCATAATGTCCTCTCGAGCACGAAATATCCTCAGACAGTCCTTTGTTCGTATCTCATAATCATAGATAATTCTGCCCAGTTAGCAATCACATCAAGTACCTATTACTTACTGCTTGTACCTCTTGTTATCTAGTATAAAATCGTAATATACGCTATCTGTAATATTTTATCTTAGAGAAAATATTAGGCACCTTTTACAAAAAAAAGTAAAGTTAGCCTGTAACATCCTACTGCTGGGCAAAGGCTTTACCTCAACTATGAGGTAGTTTGAGCCATACTCCTTCTAATTATTGTTATTTACATAATTATCGGAGTATAATACTTGTTAAACCTAACTAAAAATAAACAAACAGTTAACACTGGTTCATTTTAACATTTTAAATTATCACTGTAAACACAAACACGAAATAATTATATCTTGTGTAATGTAAGCGCCGAAATTTCAGTACCCGAAATAATTTGTTATCTTGATACAGGATTATTTAGTTCAATATTACACAGCCAGACCATATTTAAAAAAAATCTGAAGCTGTATTATACTCGTTGAGTGATATTTATTATTAAGACAACATAAAAGATATAATTTCTTTGTTCAGCTAGATTAAGGTAACTACTGTTCATTTTCTCAATAAAATTACCTGTTATGTGCTTAGTTTATTAAAATACAATAAGGATATGAATTAAAAACATACACGTTTGTGTAACATATTTGTATACGTTTATACATGTCCTGTAAGGCGTTGCCAAGGGAAATTCACGTTACATTTACTTATATTTTTTTATATTATGTATTTATTATATATACCTAGTGTTAGTTCCTAAGGCCCAATTTCTTCATCGTTAGTAAGGGTAAAATGCCGTTACAGGCGGCGGTTGAATATTTACGATTGTGTGTGTTTTGAAGAAAAAATACCTTAAGCAATGGTCATTGAACTGGCCAGTGGCCATTCTGACATTTGGTTATGGGATTTAGGGCTCCGTAGCAAAAAATGAAACCCTTATCGCGACGACCCGTCTGGTGTAGTGGTTGAGAAATCGCCTACTACGCAGCGGGTGCGGGTTCGATCCCCGCACAACACAAACATTTGTGTGCATGAACATGGCTGTTTGTATTGGTCTGGGTGTTTTCTATGTATATCATGTATGTATTTACAAAAAAAAGTATTTAAGTATTATATCCGTTGTCTGGCACCCATAAAACAAGCTTTGAGTAGCTTACTTTGGGGCTAGATGGCGATGTGTGGGAATGTCCAAAGGATATTTTAAAGGATATTTTAAAGGATATTTAAAGTATCGTCAAGTCTGTCTGTCACAGCGACTTTATTCTGTAACTGTAAGAATAACACTGTTGAAATTTGGTGGGAAGATGTATCCTGTTATACGCTTTACCATTCTTAAACAAAAAATAAAAAATAATGATATTTTAATGTTAATCTTAACAAATACTTTAAACGATAATTGGTTTGGATAGGATTGAACAAGTAGTTTTAGAGATATAGCACATTTCAAACAACCGTAAACAAAACTTTGTTCTTCGCACAAAACGTGTGAAAAATAAAGTTAACAGTAGTTTATTAATTAAAGTATGTCTTATTTCCACGTTTACGTAATTAATATATACAGGAGTCAGCGTTAGCTCAGCACGTGACCCTGTATAGGAATTACTTCAGTCATCATTATCTGACATCGCTTAGTGACCGTCATAAAAGGTTATGTCCACCGCAGGACGCACAGTCAGAAATAATAAAGCCGACTATACCTACTGAGCCTATATGGTTATTAATTACGGCCAAAATTAGAGTGAAGTTATCTTATATAGCAGCAAATAAGAATAAAACCAGTTTAGTAGATCCATCTTGTTGGAAATATTTGTAGGAATTGCACATTTGCCAGCAAAAGCTATAGTATTCAGATCTATACTATATTCTGTCTTCTTAAATCGCTGCGGAGAAAATTAAAATCAACCTAAGGCACCAGCAAAAACAACAACTAGTCACTGCTAGTTAGGCATAAATACTTTGTTAAGCCCCAATCCATTATTAATGCAAATGAACACTTTCTACATGCCATCAAATTGTAACAATAGGTATTCGTAGACACATGTATCCCAAGCCTAATGAATTTATAATAGTGTTTGAACCGAAGCAAGTTTGTAGACAAGGGCAATTGACGATGTAAGCTCTTTACCGAATCCTATTCGCTCGGATTTAATGCTATTGTCAATCTATTTTACGAGTACCACTACGTAATTTTGGATCATTTACGCCGTTACCGTTAGAGCGCTTTCACACTTAGGCGTTTTAGGCATCGCGACGGTCGCGCAGCAGACGCGCTGCTGACAATTTCGTACATGAAATGACAGCAGTAAGCCCTTCACATTAGAGAGATGCGCTGCTGTCGTACTCTCTAATGTGAAGGCGCACTTATTCCATCGCTACGTTTGCATGTGGTATGACTTTTAAATGCGACATGTGACAATGACATATTATGCTTCTCGCTTTAAGCACAATAATGTTATCTTTACAGAATTCCAAGTTCATACAAATGGACGAAGCGCGAGCTATGCTTTCGCGCCTCGATCACGGTATGCACTCGGTACGCAGACTGTGTGTGACGCCGCAGCTCGCAGTGGCGAACGGATGGTGTTTTGTAATTTTGTAGAGCATTTTTTTTTGATGATTGCTGATACATTTTTTCATATGAAACGCTCTTCACACAAATTAAGCTTAACATTAGGATTTTTTATACCTTCAAATTTAATTAATGCATTTAGGACGGCTCAGTTGAGGCAGAAATATTTATCGATCGCATATTTACAAGACCAATTTTTTATTCAATAAAACATGGATTTAAATTAAATCTGCCGATCCAAAAACAACACGCATATTTATTAGACACTTCTTTTTTAATTCACAAAGTATTTTAATTGTTTTTTAAGAGAATATGGAAATACAATATAGGCAAATGTAATTAAAATGTTAGAGGCGGGCAGCCCTATCGCATGTTTACGTGCCTCGCTGTAGGCATTTATTTCAAAGATACGGCCGAGTTAAAATACTGTATTGATAACATTACTGTGCTTTAAGGTAGATGTGATAGATGCATAGGTTAAAGCACATTTATCCACTTGTAATGAGAGCAGCACTAACCAGGCTTCGACCATACGGAAGCGAGTTACGTTAAGGGATCTGCAACCTGCAACGCCTTGGCATGGAACCTACACCCAATGATGATTAAATTCTTTATAATTCTTGTGTATAATAAGTTATACAATTGCTGAAGATGAGTCGACTTAATTGTCGGTTAATAGTAGATCATCTGATACGTATATTTAGTCTTGAGAAGAATTATGCTAAAGTCTTCTTTGCTAGTCGAACATTGTAAACCATCTTGATATTTCTTTTTTAAGAAATGATTCATTTTAAAATAAGATGAATAAAAAACTCAAAACCTACAGGGGCAAATAATCGTTGTACACTGAGATCTTTTGTTATTTAATAGTTAATAAGTTTTATTCTTTGATATTTTTTTTAATTTATGAAAAGATTGTGTACAATATTGGACTACCATAGGGAAACGGACTTTACCATATAGGAAAAAATAAGTCAATAATGCATTAGAGATGAAAATTTTGTAAGAATAATTTATGCACCCTTTTATGTAAAAGACAAGTAAAAACCCCACATCGCCCATTAGATAAACACAAGAAGTACATTTCTACGAGAGCAAAAAGTAAATTAACGTCTTCAGCTGTCGCAAAATCGAATTGGAGGAATCCGTTATAAAAACCTTGGTGATTTTCTAGACCGTGGACTACATTTTTTTCCATTACCAAGGATTTCCTCTTGGAAATAAAATCTGTACAACGTAGGCACGAAGGTTGCGGCTTCGATTTATTGACTCTTGAATATTCATTCTCTAACAATAATTTCTTGACTCGCTTCTTCAATGCGAAACAAGACAACGATGGACAAGGACCTTAAGAAAATTAGATTTCAGTCATCTTGTAATTTGCGCAACATAGAAAGTTACACTGGGACCGTATTATTATATCTTGCTTTAATCCGTTCAAGTTCCAGGCAGTTTAATTCCCATTCAACTAGTAGAGCTAAATTGGCATTGCGACTCACTCGTGTCATGCTGTCCTACGCTAATCTGCTAAGTGATTTATACTTATATAAATCACGATTTGAATTTGCTAATCCATTCAAAATCAGTGGTCGTAGTCTAAAGAATATTTTTTTTGTCATTTCACGTGGACAGTTAAAATTTTCTTATTTTCTTCTACGTCAATATACCCTTTTTACATACGTTGCTATAATTAAAATAAATTTTAAAAAATAGCTGTAATTTTTTAAGTTCGTTGAAAAATTATTAACAATCAATAAATACACGAAAACACCAATTTTGTCTCAGCGTTTTTCAAGCGCCACCTGGTGGTTTTACGGTACAAAATCAACAGTCACGATTTTGCATGTCATTTTATTAATATTCTGTGTTATCGCTAATAATTTAATTTTAATTTCAGAGTTTAATGCCGTGTTCGAAAAAAGGTCGCCTCAGGAGACCTTTGTCATAACTTTTTATGCTTCATTAGTGCGGACCGAGTTCGATAAATAACTGAACACTAATTTGCAAGTTCCCCAAAATTAGCCGGTAAACAAAAGACTTGAATGGAGCTTCCAGATTTAGTTACGGAAGAGGGTGCTCTAAGCGACAACCATTTGTGGGTAATGTTGACCATAAACATCGACCTATGCCTTCCCCGCCCGCCCCGGTATCTGCACTGATGTATTTACGCTCCACGAATTATACAGAAGCTTGTTTACATTTTAATGAAAGACGTGGGCTTATAAGTTCTCTGTTTATGCTCGCAGTCACGGCATTTCCACCCGAGCCGCGTAACGGTATAACGCGGTATCGTTACGTCGTGTGAGTAACGCGCTAATTAAGCACAATATACAATTCAGCCGCGGACATAGATTCTCTCGCAATCAGCTCCCGCATTCGCCACCCCGCTAATACACACACCCAAACAAATTGTTACACCAGCGAAATCTGAAAGGTGTGCCTCGGAGACTTATTGTGATGTCAACGAAAATGGAAAAAATATATGAAATGTCGGCGAAAGTTCCGCTGTCTTTCATCAAGCTTTTATTTTCAAACATGCCGAAGAAAATCTCGAAAAGTTGATGACATTATTGATAAGTGTCGTCGCGCCCCTGGGTATTCGATACATAAAACCTTATCTTATTTACTCTCTATCTGTTAGAGGAAATCTTTTTTCTGGCGATGCTGATGCTGACTGACCTCGACGCAAACGAGCTTCGGTTTTAGACAGAAAAAGCGGGCTAAGCGTTATTTATCGCGGCGTTTTAAGGAATTTATATTGATCACATAAAAAAAGATAGCCACAGCATGAAGAAAGTGAGCAAACGACAGGCTACAAAGAAAGGGTGCGCTTAAATCACTAAGATTAATTTTCCGCGCACATAATTTATATCAGCAAACCAGAACGCGGGTCGACGAGACCATGAGGCAATTTACAAACTCGAAAATCGCGGAAGTTCGTTAATTATTCGGCGGGAGCGGCTCGGCGGCCGGGACTCACGGTTATTGACAATTAAGACAAGGCCCGGCCGCTTCACGCGCCTTATTGCGCCGCTTGCGGTCGCCCACTAGCTCCCTAAGCTGGATTTCAAATATTCACAATTCAATAAAGTATATAGATTTAGAGAGGTCCAACTATTGATGGCCCGGTTCTAGTAGTTTGGAACAATCGACTAAGCGAATTTCCCTCCAGTCAAATCAGATTTTGTTAAGCAGGAACATGGTTTTATGAACTATTTTAGAGTAAAAGCGGACTGAACAAGGTTTACATGTAACTTTACATTTAAAAGTTTATCATATTCCTATAAAAGTATTTCAAAGTGAAGCATTCAATTTACTTGCTATTTCGTTTTGCAGTCCTTACGAAATTTGACACATCCACCATCCACCACCAAACCCTTCAAACTTCCAACTTGCCGATTTCTCTAAGAATATGCGGATACCATAAAAATCATCCATAAGAATATAGTGGGTACGTGGCTATGTCGGTGTAAACAACTAATATAGTCTACGGAAACCCTCTCAAAGTAGGCCATGTATCGTATTAAGGGTGGCTGTATTCTGTATTCATACGATGGGACGAGCCAGCCAAAATGGCGGGTATAAAAATGAGTTAAGTGATAGTAAACGGCGACGTTCCCAGATCGAATATTATAACTTTGAGTCTAATAGATTCTAAAAAGAATATCAAAGCTTTTTAGAGCACACATAAAAGTCCCAGCAAGTTTATTGCATTGTAACCAAACCTTGCAAGGATACGTTCAATTTTGATTTGTTATGGGGTCATTTGCGTCGTTTATTTCAAAGCAACACAGTGCAACTTTAAAACCATTGCAAGTCGAGTAATATGTTTTATAATTTTAGTCCAATAGGGCTTGGTCTACTTATTTGTGTGTCTGTACCTATAGTAAATCTATCACCTAAGCAGTGTCATTGTGATTTCCCTTAAACATTAATTCTGGGTCACTCTTTTTTTGTCACTTTCGGTAATGCATAGCAAGTTTGTGGGCCTAAAAAACTAAGTATTTTTTTGTAAATAAAAACGATCTATTCCACTCCAAGTTATTTTTATGTTGCATGTCTTAGTTTTATTTTTTTTCTTGTTTGTTATCAATAAAGAGTCTCCAAGAACTAATACCAACTATATTTGAATATACTCGCAAAACTTGTTGTATTATTAACAAATACCAAAATATAAACATTTAACTAAAATTTACCATTAAAAAAGAAAAAGACAGAATATACCAATTCTTAAGTTTTGGTACAAACGGTCCGAGAAACAACTTATGTAGCTTTCTTATTCTTCTCAGTGTACTATAGAAGAGCAGAATCTTACCTTTAGTATTAGAGTAGAATAGATCGTAAAAATCCACGTTTAAACGGTACGGAACTCCTTTGCTTAAGTACTTATAGATCTTAAAGTAGGTACTATGTAGAGATTAACGTGCTATAAAATGAACTGTATTAAAAAATAGTTGTGGTATTTTATAATAGCAGCTAGAGCAATGAATACATCTCTGGTTATGTATGAAGGCACTACTCCTGCTCCCAAGGCGACTGGCATGAGCAAGGGCAGTATTTTTATTAAGTAATAAAGTGAAAGGAAGACAATTGGGATCCCGGCGAGCTTAAATCAAATACAGACACAGCCGAGAGTTTATTACGTAATTGACAAGAAAAATGTATATAAAAAGTAACACCGAGGCCGTAGAATGTACACAGTGTAAATGCGCGTATATTTTATTACATTTCCTTAGTAAAATGATGTACAGTTAGCCTGTGACATCCCACTGCTGGGCAAAGGCCTTACCTCAACTATGAGGTAGTTTGAGCCATACTCCACCACGCAGGCTCAGTGCGGGTTGGTGGGGGGTCGTTTGCAAGGCAAGCGACTAACCCTGCTGTCAGATGTTATCAAGCCGCCCATAAGGCCTCAGACTAGGCTAAACGACTAAAATCAACCGATATTAGCCGGGACCAACAGCTTAACGTGCCTTCCGATGCACGTAGATGCTCGTGACATACATCACTTATGTGGTCGGAATGGTCACCCATCCAAACACGGCGGCGCCGTAGGTTGCTTTACTTCGGCATCACTACCAAATCGCTGCTACCACTGCGCTACAAGCACCACTTTAGTAAAATGATGACTAAGTTACAAATATGATATCCTTATTACACATACATTACTATATTTTAAAGTATACCGAAACATAGTTTTTTTACCCTTAAATAAGTACCAAATTTTGGAAAGTGATTTTCGTCCATGACACTTTATCTACATCACCTCTCGTTTTCTCGGCTGTCCCATTACTGACCAGCATCAAAGGCATCGATTTCTCTGGTTTCTTTTTCCCCCTTACAGTATCAAAAGAAATGCAAACAAGAGATATTTATCTCGCACATCCCCCTTTCATTCTGTCAAATCTTTATTTACGTGTATTGAAAGTTGCGACGTTTTTATTTATTGGCCATCTATGTAAGTGAAGTTTTTCGATATATCATTCATGTATTTACGTACATCCATCTTATTATATGTATTAGTTGCATTTATAATACGCCTACAATTGTTTACGGCCTTAGTACATCAACGCATTCGCGAAACGACACTAACAAACATAGCATTTAAGCTAATATCGCGTAATATCTTTACCTTGGCTCACTTCAGAGCTAACTACCATTATCTTTCGATTTAGATTTCGTCGATATATTTATTCATAATTTTGTATTCATTAAAATTTTGTATTCTAAGTATCTTCATTAGTCCTTTTTAGGGTTCCGTAGCCGAATGGCAAAAAACGGAACCCTTATAGTTTCGTCAAGTCTGTCTGTCTGTCTGTCTGTCTGTCCGTCCGTATGTCACAGCCATTTTATTCTGTAACTATAAGCATTACACAGTTGAAATTTGGTAGGAAGATATATCCTGTTAACCGCTTACCGATTCTCATACAAAAAATAAAAAATAATGTCATTTAAGGGGGGGCTCCCATACATGAAACTAAAACTAAAAAAAAATTTTTGTCAAACCTATGCGTGTGGGGTGTCTATGGATAGGTCTTTCAAAATGATATTGAGGTTCCTCAAACCATTTTCTTTTAAAGTCTAACGTTTCATAGCTATCCGCTTCCAAAGTGGTAAAATGGGCGTCCCCCCCCCATCTATCTTCTAAACCAAGAGAGTGTAAATTCTGAAAAAAATATATAGTATAGATCGTAACAAATACTTTCAACGAAAATTGGTTTGGACAAGATCAAACGAGTAGTTTTTGAGATATAGCATGTTTTCATCAACCGCAAACATAACTTTGTACTTCATACAAACACTATGAAAGACAAAGTTATATTTGCAGTCAAGAAAATATTGTGGTATTTTATTAAATAGAAGTAAGTGGATTCCCTAATTCAGTTAAAGTTGGCACGGAACCCTCAGTGCGCGAGTCCGACTCGCACTTGGCCGGTTTTATTATGTCTTATTCTTATTGATTTGTGTAATATTAGTATGTATTTTTATGTTATTGCGTTATAATTGTTAATTTTTCCACTCACAATTATTGTTAATGTTCCGCCACTGTTAAGACTCTCTGACTATTATTGCTTAGTAGTGGTTGACTGGCAGAGGATGGCTCAAGGCAATAAGTCGATTTTCAACTTATAGTGCAATAAAGTTTTAATAAATTCGCATGCCACATCCGAATGCGTTGGTGTAACGGCGTTAACAAATAGGTTATAAAATATAATAATAATAAATAGTTTATTTCAGAACAAAATTCCATAAAGTAGGTTAGTAATAATAGGGACTTATGACTAGTGTTAGTGTTAATCATATTTTACAATTTATTTAACATTTACAAATGAACGTTTGGCGCCAACGTGTACCCTATTCCAGTGCCTTAAGATCGGGCAGCAATATCGATCTCCGATCGCAGCCAGAAGGCTGTTGGAGCTGCCTCGGATGCGGCGCCACACTGAAGCCACCCGCTTGCGTATGATAGTTTGGAAGCTATCTAGACGAGCCTCAGCAAACATAGCCGAAGCGCTGCAGTACCGAGGCAGCCCCATCAGCATCCTGAAACCATTGTTGTACTGCACGCACAGAGCTCCGAGCGTTCTTTGTGTGTACTCAACCCATAGACTGCACGTGTAAAAACTCTGGCAATATGCCCTGAAAAGCGTTCGTTTTACTTCAGCATCACAACGCGCAAATCTACGGGCGAGCATATTTGCTCTCATAGCCAGAGCCCTGCGCTCTCTCTCGATGTCTGCTTTATCAGACATACTTTCTGTTACCCAGTGCCCCAGGTACTTAAAGCCTGTCACTCTCTTTAGCGGTGTGCCTTGCAAAGCAACCGGAGGTAAATCATAATCTTTACTTTTAGATCGAAAGATATAAAAGCATTTACTTTAGCAATATAATCCATGATAACTTGTTCAATTTGTGTTTGTAAAGACTTATTTAAACATTTTTTTACTCGAAGACGTAAAAATAAATGTGTAACAATGCGATGCGAATTTTTTAAAAAAACCAATGCTACATTCAGAGTAGACGGGAGCCATCAAACTAACAATAATTTTATGAGATGAAAGCTGTCAGTGGAGACTTTCATAAAAAATACAACTTTTCCTTTTATCTCATTGGA
Source organism: Pyrausta purpuralis (assembly GCA_963924145.1). NCBI lineage: Eukaryota > Metazoa > Arthropoda > Insecta > Lepidoptera > Crambidae > Pyrausta > Pyrausta purpuralis. Next base: position 14,612,527 of record OZ001654.1, read on the forward strand.
TAGGAATTTCTGGAGTTAAATTGAATGGTGTCGTGTCCATCATTAATCATGGGGGTTCAGGCTTGTTCAGAATTCCTTCGGGAAGTTTTTCCTTGTTTTACGGTCCACCAATAACTATAATCGGAATTCGTGTTTTATATCATCTTCAATAAAATGTATATGCTGGAAAAAAATACAAACACAAAGCAATGTCACTTAACATAAGTAATTTTCGACTATATTTTTTACCAAAATAAAGCAATATCAGCTAGAAGTGCAGAGTTCAGTTACCATGAAAATAATGCAACTTATTTTTTTGCATCTTCCATCTAAATATTTTATGGTATGCAACCTCCTCGTGTACTCCATGCACTCTTCAATCGGTCTTTGCGCGTATAGCCTACCTTTGATTGTTTGATTTTACATAGAGAAAAACAGAATTAAATTTTAAAAAAATGCAACAACGACGCCGAGTAAAAACCGAAATCATTGTTGCACGCTGGTGAATTTGCTCAAGTATTTTGTATACAGCACCATTCAATTTGTTCTGCATAATTTTATATTGTTTTAAATTTTAAATAATTTAATAATAATTGTCACTAATATTAGAATAGCTGATGATGGCCGTTACGTACGCCGTGACCCCCTGGCATTTGCAATCGGGCCGAAAAATCGGAAGCTCATAAATCATAAAGTACACGGTAGCAATCTTAGTTTTAGGTACAGTTCATCTTCATTTTTCTAGCATCTGTATCAAGTATTAAAACTTACATTACATAATTAAAAACACTTTTCTTTCTACTTTTTCAAAGTTAATTTTTGTTCTTTATTTTAAGTTATTACAGGAAGCTACAAATTACCTTTCATAAATTCTGTCATTATAATCACTGAACTCCTAAGCGTTAAGGAGTTCCACCATTAGCTCAGCTCCATACAATGTTGAATTTCAGACGCAACAACACGTCAACATTAAGATTCTAGTATAAAAACACTATACGTGCCTTTAAAATTTGTGAGTTTCTCTCAATTTCACCAAGATCCCATCATCAGTTCCCCACTTTGCAACAATAGGACCAACTAGAAGGTATAACGTCTAGCTAAGCGAAAAAAAAAAATATGCCTTCAAATGACTGTGATACGAGGTAACACAGCACAAAAAAAACATACAGTCGAATTGATAACCTCCATTTTTGAAGTCGAAAAGTTTTTTGAAGTTAGAAAAATAGGGATAAAGAAGTTTGGGAAAATCAACACTTCCTCAAATGATAAACACCTGCAGGTAAAACGACTTTATTTCTTAGCGCCTGAGTATATTTCATGCTAATGCACTAATAATTCTATGAAAGAAATATAATCAAGTTATGTGCATACGATAACAAAGAAAATGCTAAAATTATAATTTGCTTCGTCTACTCGCATTCGCTTAATTGGCTACAAAGTGGCGAGCGAATTTTCATTTTCTGCAACTCTAGATATTATGTTTTCTTAACGTTCCGCAATTTAATAAAAGGAGATTTATTATGGAAAATATAAATCTTGCCGCGTTCCAAGCTGAAGAGTTAAATACTAAGTAAGCAGTTGGCGCGTGGTCGAGGGACAGATGAGCGCTCAGTGCGCTAGAGGGCGCCACTGGCATACTAATACTTGTAAAATAGTGGAGTTACGTGATTAAAATTACCCTGAAGCTGCATAGGTGCGCAGTGACATTATAGTCGTGATACATTACAACTATTTGTATTTTTTACTCGGAGTATCAACACGCGCGCAAATGATTGGTGTTTTAGTTAAAATTAAAGTGTAATATGTACTTAATTTTTTTAAGACACTGTTACATGGTTTTCGTTGTAATATAGACAGCAACCTAATCTGAAATGTATGTATGTGTTACATAAAAAAACCGCCTTCAAAAAACTGACAAACACTAAAAAAACGCGTTTGCCTCCTATTTATTAAGACCAACAATTTCATTTGGAGGCGGTGCATGATGTAGACTGTCAGTACTTATACGTAATCTTAAGATCAAATTCCGACTCCCAATGAATTTGTTTCTCGTAAATAGAAGGTAAAGAACTCAATAACCCCTCATCACCTTCTTATCTTAAGGATATGTTCTCATTTTTATGTAAATCACATGATCGTGCTCTCCGTTCTTCCGAAGATCTCCGGCTAGGCATACCGGCTCATCGCTCCTCCTATCAATCCAAGTCGTTTACAGTGACGGCTACGCGGCTGTGGAATACGCTCTCTATTGAGATCAGGAGGTCAGAGACGAAACTGTGTTTCGAAAACAAACTGCGAAGTTTGTTAGTGTGTTTCAATGATTGCGAAATATGTAAAATATGTATGTATGTATATTTTTAGTTATGTACTTTTGGAAGTAATGTATCTAAACTCTTTTATACTGTATATTTAGTTTATGTATATTATGGTATGTATATAATATTATAATTTTACACAATAGTATTCGTTGCAATTTTAATATCTATTTACAATATTCTCCTACACCCATAACAATCTCTCTGCATGATCTGAAGGTATGACTGAGAGAGAATGCTATTAGCATTAAATCCACCTTTTGTACACTTTTATCTGTTCAATATAGTTTTAAATAAATAAAATAATGAACTTCTTTATCATAATAATAATGTTAGTATAATTAAATAACATTGATTTAATTTTATAAATTATTTATTTCATGATTTCAAATTATTACCCTTATCTCAAAAATTACTTGACTGATTTTGATAAAACTTACACTGTACCCTAATTGGGAAAGAACCAATTGAACTAAAACATGAAATAAGAAACCAAAAATTGCACACCGGTGGGACTCGAATTTCTTGCATAAACAGACGGGTAGATAGCGCTGACGTCACGCGTAATGGCGTATATTCATTAGAAATTTCTCGCGTTCGTACTGACAGCACGGAAGCTCAATTGGAACAGCGTTTGGCCCTGTTAGCCAGACGTTGCAGGTTCGAATCCCGCCCGTGTTCAATTTTTGGTTTCTTATTTCATCTTTCAGAATATAAAATATGACACTGTGCCTGTTACAAATTTTCTACACAATTGAACTAAAATTATCATTCCACTATGATTTCTCATTTTCGAGATATAAGTGGACTAACATACAAATATAGGTATACAAACATACACTTACGAAATTTAGAACACGTGTTTGGAAGCCTTATAGATCAACATACTTAAATATCATCAAATTCTAACGATACTACACACACACATTGAATTGATTACCTCCTTTTTTAAGTCGGTATAAACACAAGAAGTGAAGCGTTTGATTTCACTACTCATATACATATAAGTAATCACAACCCAGTACTAATATTAGCTGTAAACAGGCCATATGTGATGTGTGTACTTAAACCATCCAATTTCCAATAAACGTGTTGACCTTTTACATGTTCGTAAAATATGTACAATTTCTGTGATTTCATCATAAATATGCGAAGCTATTCCTGTAAAGTTGAATATTCGATTATCCCCGGTAAAAAGATTTCCCCTGGGATACATCAATTCGTTAATAACAACCTATGAAGCCCAGAAAAGCCCTTTAGATAAGCTTAAATACGGTCAATTTTTTATTATTATATCCAATGACATTCTTTTCAATAAATTCAAGATTTTGCTAGAAATAAAAATGCGGCCGAATAAATCGGTCAAGTAACCAAAGAACAATTTTCAAAATTCACCTCAAAGCTTTCCCGGCCAATTTCAATCGGAAGGCACTTTACAAAATTGTTCGACATTTTACTTTTCTTGCAAAAATGTACGAGATATGAATTGAAATCTGTTTATTTGCGTCTCAATACCTGATTTTCATTTGAATCTGTTAGTCATTTTAAATTATTTGTTAATAATGCTTATGAATTTATGGAAATAACGTGCGTACGTTCATTCTATGAAAGGTAATATTTAGTATCTGATAATTTATGAAACTTGATTTCTTTACACACACGCACACACATTTGGAAAAGAATGTCTTAAAAAACTAATTTTACACCCATAGGCATTAAATAATAGTAGCCATTATTTCACAGATGATGTCGCAGCGACATAAACAAAAGATGCTGAATAAGATAAGTTATGTAATTAATATTTCTCGTTAAATTTCGTATACGAAAACAGTTCACCGATCGAAGAAAAAACAGTTTTTGATATCCTTGGGTAATTTCTATGTATTTATATTTAGTTTACTTGGGTGGGCGTCATCACGAGTCACAGCGAACCCGAGCGCGGGCAACTGCGCACGGCGTACCCACCGTCAATAAACTAGATTAATAAATTGTTTCTTCTTTCATCAACGACAAGTAACGAAAGTCTGCTGCCGCAGTGACTAAAACTTTACTCTTTGTGAAAGATGTACCGCAATAAACCACAAATCCATGTACAGTTTGGCCGTTTGGTACACGCATACTAGAGTACAAAACAATTTTTAACCCGAGGTACCTAAAAAATCTTCAGTAGGAGGGCGCTGGTTCACCAAATATTTTGTGTGGTAAATTACAAAAAAAAACTTCATAAACCGTTCGTTTGTGATATCATTTGAAAAGGTTATTTAACGCGCTTCCAAAACTATAGCACATAGTTAGATTTCAGTCTCTTTTATTAAATTAACACAAAAATATTTTTCAAACCATACCAATTTGGGGTCCTCCTGATAAAATATGGCTTATAATTCGTACAATATAAATCAAACGAAATTTAATATCCTCATTTCCAACCTTAAGAAAGCAATTTTGAAAACGGTTACCTGCATTAAGTATTTTTTTGGAATGTCACAAAACCAAACGCCATCTACTATCTTCGTTACATGAAGTTACGATAAGTCAATCATATTGTTTGAGATCGACCGTTGGTTGACTTTCCATAGGAGTTAGTTAAACTGTTAACTACTTCTTTTAAAACCATAACTAAAGAATGGTATTACTAAAGTGAACCACCTTCTCCCAGGCACCTCCGTTCATTTTTAGAGTAGATGAGCTGTACAGCCTTTACCGTGTGTATTGCGGCTAAAGAAACGGAAAACAAAGGGAGTTCGCTCTTTGATCCGATTCTAGTCTACGCACGAGAAGTTTCTTGTTGATTGTTTTAACTTGCCTTAACAAACTCACAAAACTAGTCAAGATTGTTCCCAACAAGTACCCACTTCTAAAGTTATGGTAGGTACCTACGTCGTTTGAGGTTAAGTGTTGATAAGTAAGCGCGACGTCCATTTGTATTAACTGTTTGTTAACTAACTACGAATCTTTCCCTTATCTTTAGATAAGTCATATACTATTCCAAGCACATGAATATTTAAGCAACGGTTTCGTTTCTGTTTTACGTAGTATTTATACACTAGTAGAATATAACGTATCTAAGGTTACAAAAACTTTGAATATCTAATCTTGACGTATTTTGCACAATTTCGATCAGATTTCTACGTATTATGATTGAAAACGTCATCGCGTACTTGAACCAAAGCGTTATCGCTATTGAAATCAGGAATTACATAATATATGTAATATTATTTACGGGATATATCGCGACGGGCCGCTGTGAATAAATGATTTGGCCGCACTTTTGATCGGTTGCCCCGGTGAACTCACCCGTTTTCAATTTGACCGTAAAAAATATATGAATAATTCGCTATCTGTTTGAAGGTAGACGGAAATCGTTGTTTATAGCGTTCATTTTTATAGGTAGTTACAATGACTAAAATGATTTTGATTTTTACACCTATTGTGAACAAATTCAAAAACACATTCAACATTTATAGAACGATTTTTATGAGTGTTATCAAATACCGCTGGTATTAATTTTTGGGATAAGAGTGGAATAGATCCTGTTTTTGTCATAAAAATAATGATTGTTAATGTAGGTGTTTAATGACTGCGTCGTAGTGTAGTGTTGGTGCTGGTTGCAACCCTCTTCTGAGGTCGAATCGCGGGTCGGAAAGAAATTAGTTTCTGTTTTTTTCTGTCTTTAAAATACTTGGAAACAGCTCGGAGTCAGGAATTGCTGGTCATAGAACCTCTGTTCACGGAATGCACGTTAAGCCGTTGGTCCTGCACCTGCTCTCACGGACTATGTCGGAACTGTCTCACGGAATAAAGAAAGTGAAGAAACAGAGAGTGCGCTTGTGATTTGCGTACAAACTTGAGCACTATAAACAATGTCCCACACCGATGGCCAATCTCAATTGAGATTGACTGCCGCTGTGCCGCCGTCGTCGTAACAACTGGAGGACTTTTTATTTATCTACAATAAGAGCCCTTACATACTGCGACTTTTAGCATCGATGCAGTCGCGCGATTTAAAGCACGGTGTGTATGTGTAAAGTGTGTAAAGGGTCTAAGAACCTTTTAGCAGCGATACAGTCGCGATGCTAACGCACGTTAGCAGCGATGCATTCGCAAAATGTCAACCTTTACACACTGCGCTACTTTTAACATCGATACAGCCGCGATGCAGAAGCTGGAAATTGTTAAATTATGTTCTGAATTTTGGCGACTGCATCGATACTAACGCGCATTAGTATCGATGCAGTCGCGCTTCTGCATCGATGCTAAATTAAATCTGTTCATTGCGTGAGTCGCGATGCTGATGCGCGTTTTCAAAACGCGCAACTGCAACAGTCGCAGTGTGGGTATAAACTATACGAGTTTTGGTTTTTGACTTAACTGAAAAATTACAACTACGGAACGCTAGATTTACCTTTTTATCGTACCTTTATATAATATCATTGGTGCGTCTGCAAAGTCTATATTTTTTTATGTTTGCGTAGTATACACACATGCTCATAACCGTTCTGCGGTAACAATAAAAAACAAGTAGGTTATTTAGGGTAACATACAATATAATTAATTAACAAACTTCCCTAGTTCTCTTGTTCGCAAAGCCATAAAGTAAGGAGGGCACGTACTAACTCCGTCCCGTTGTAGCGCAGTTTGATAACGACAACCCTTGTGAATTCATAAATCGTGAAACGTCGTCAGCCCATAAAAGTCACTTGTGCTTTGTAATTTGATTTACTCACAATTCTCGAGCACATCAAAGGAGTCACATGTAAAATAAAAGTGAGCGCTTGAGAAGGCACACATTGTAATGGAACGCACGCCACGTCTGCCGGGTCGCTTATCATCTAACTCGATTCTTACCCAATCATTTACTCGATTCGATAGTTCTCGATCTCAAATCGATTTCTTAGTATACCGCATCTCTGTTCCTAGAATTTGCGTCCAAATCGACAATTCACTTTGAGACAAAGGACTGAAGTTTGCGATGTTCTTGCTATTGGTGAAGTAACGTTCCACCTAACACACGTGAGTAGTTTTACAGCTTGGGCTAACATATGGTAAAATACTAAGATCCAATCCAACTCGAGATGAAGATCGAGTTTATTTCGAGAAAGCATTGAAGTTCTCGAGTGTAAAAAAGTGGTAAGTGGGTACATCTCTCCGTCTTCGACCGTTACGCAGCTTCACGTCGGCTCATTTACGCTCAGGTATGGCTCTTTGTGCACTTTCTTTATCCCTTTTAGCCCTTTACAGGTCGGAATTTGAGCAAATTAGCCGAATTATTGTTCTAAAGTGTGTAAAGGGGTAACGAGGACGAGCTTGGAGTATTTATGTGTTACAATATCATGGTTTTATGTCGACTTCTGTCGTTACTTTGAAGAAGTACTTTAAATACATTATTGAGAAAGAAGTCTTTCTTTCAACAGTCTTTACTCTGGTGTCATACCTTGTAGATGACATTTAAGATACAGCCATGTTATAAATTTATTCAACTTTTCAGTGAGTTTTATTGCTACAAGTAATTAAATTATTAGGTACATTTGGAATAGGATCTTATCTAAATATTTGGCTTCAGTAGATATTGCAATCCATGTTCAGGTAATCATGTTTACTCGCACATCCAGCTGAATGGGGAATTGGAGATACCGATAATATTGGAGCGAGACGCCGAAGGGCGTGAAATAGTTTCTCTAAATATATAAATATGTACGTATACGAAGTGATGTAGTCGATATATCTTTAACTAGCGTCCCCCGTGACTGCGTCCGCATGGTTTCTCCCCTTCAATCGTAGCGTGATATTTTAATAGCCCAAAGCCTTCCTCGATAAATAAGCTATCCAACACAAAAATATCTTTTCAAATCGGTCCAGTTGTTTCTGAGATTAGCGTGTCCAAACAAACAAAGATATATATGTATATAAAATTATCCTGTCACAGTTTTCGTTGCCACACTCCTCCGAAACGGCTGGACCGATTTTGATGAATTTTTTTGGGCGATTCTCATAGATACCGGTATCTATGAGAATCGGCCAACATCTATTTTTCATCCCCCTAAATGTTAGGGGTAGTCCACCCCTAATTTTATTTATTTATTTCTTAGACAATTTTTATAATTTCTATTTTTTTATGATACAACATACAAAAATACATACAATCCTCAATTTTCACCCTTCTACGATCAACCCTTATTTTTGAATAGCCATTTTAGTAATTTGAGGGCGAAACAAAATTCTCTGGGAATGCTTAACTTTTAAAATTACGGGACTCGGCGGGACGGGGCTGGAGCGGGACAGGGCTGGGGGCGAAACAAAGATCGCTGGGTCCGCTAGTATACATATACTAGCGGACCCTGTACCCTCATATACATATATGAGGGTATACCACATCCACGGCGCCATCGGACTATCGCGCTTGTGTTTCTAAAGTAAAAATTCCTCAAATTTAAACTTACTCGCCGTCCGTAAAATAATGATTCTCTGAAAAAAAAACTGTTCACCACATATAAAATGGTCTTCAGAATGATCTTTGCAGTTTCAAAGTATTAGATATTAATGTAATACTCGGTCCTCCACAATGGCGTCCACGCATTTTGACACGTCCCGTTGCTTTCCTCGACAAATAAGCTATTCAACATAAAATATTTTTTCAAATCGGTCCAGTAGTTCCTGAGATTAACGCGTTCAAACAAACAAAAAAAAACTCTTCAACTTTACTATTCTATATTGTAGATGTAGAGATATATGTATGTTTGATATTCGTGTGGTGTGACACTGCATAGTTGGAGATCAGTCACATTTACATGCCGTAAACCTTGGCCTCACTTACACCAAAATAAATAGTTACCATTCAATCATCATACAAATTGAGATACATAAACGAGAATCTAGTAGGCGTTGTCACAGCTCCTCCATATATAAATTCAAATTATCTACATGTAGACATTGTCTGCCCTTGCTGCGAAATTGAGGTCCTTTGAAAGATTTGTTTGCACTGCTTTTGTTTCATATTTTCGCGAATTACTAATAAGCTATTAGTAGCAAACTTGGTGCCATGAAACCGTAAAATTGTTATAATTTATGTTGTACTCTTACTAGTTTTATGACGATCTAACGATTTGTCTAGCATTGTTTACTGTTTACTCGTTGCAGTGAAAAATATGAAATCAATATAAGTACGTACCTACAGAGTCAATAGTTAAAACAATATAACATCTCGATAATGATTAATCATAAAGGATAATTAGCAGGTGTATATCATTAACATTACTTACTGCGGTACCTGACAAATTGGGCCCAATCAATTTGGTGCGTCATTTAAATTTTATCCGCCATTATGAGTTTTGCCGATAAAGCAAAATTAAGTGAGTAGAAATATCAGGCATCATCGCGTGGATGGCATGACAGCTGAATACTAATGACGGCTATTGTCATCATAGTTTTAATTAGATTGATGTTTTACCTATTCGAAGCTAATTAACAGGATTCGGAATGTCACGATCGAATGGACTATAGGCTAACCCAAATAAATACGAGGGTCAAACTGAAAGTTCTTAGAAAATCAAAAACTGATTACATTAGCCAGTTATTAGTTTTATAAATATTGTCCATTGACGTCAATACACCGCTGCATGCGATGGAACCACTGGGAAAAGCACTTTGCTCACTCGTCCTTAGGGGTCTCTTCAATAGCATCGCGATACGCAGCCACCGCTTCTTCAGCATTCATAAACCGCTTTCCTTTAAGTTTTTCTTTAATTTTTGGAAATAAATAAAAATCACAAGGCGCGAGTTCGGGGCTATACGGCGGGTGACCCAGTAATTCAACGTTTGATGTCGCCAAATAGTCGATCGTTCACTTGGCGGTGTGCGACGAGGCGTTGTCGTGGTGAAGGAGGATCCTACTGCGAGGTCGTTTCTCTCGAACTTTTTCCAAGACAAGTGGCAAACAATTGGTAGTGTACCATTCTGCAGAAACTGTTTTTTGATCCTCTAACACAATTGTTGCGAAATGACCTATCCTTCCAAAGAACGAGGCCACCATTTTTTTTCCCGCACTTCGATCTCTCTTCACTTTAGTTGGCAACTCCTCGAAAGGAAACACCCACTGAGCAGATTGTCTTTTGGTTTCAGGATTATAACAGTAAATCCAGCTTTCGTCACCTGTTAGTATGTCGAACACAGCATTTGAGTCACCTCCGTTAAATCTTTCAATCATTTTACGGCACCAATCCACACGATGGAGTTTTTGAGCCTTAGTCAAATTATGAGGTATCCACCGGGCGCAAAGCTTCCTGACCGCTAAATGTTCGTGGAGGATTTTGTGCACTTGACTCATACCGATGCCTAAGCTTGTCCGAATCTGCTGACAGGTCACTATTTTGTCAGTCTCTATCATACGCCGCACAACACAGATGTTATTTTCAGTCGTCGCCGTAGAAGGCCGTCCCTCACGTACATCATCAGTGAGATTAGTGCGACCACGTTTAAACTCATTAAACCAGTTGTAAACAGTCGCACGAGATGGGGCTTCATCGTGAAAGGCCAATCGTAGTCTATCATAACTTTCTTGTTGACTTAAATGACATCGAAAGTCATAAAAAATCATTGCACGAAAATTTTCTCGTGTTTAATTCATGTTGACGTGACACAGTCAATTTTCAATTTGCCGCCAAATCGTAAAACAAATGACAAATGAATGAAATATATACTCAGTAATATTGGCAAAGAGTTCTATTTTCAAATTTTAGAATATTTTTTTTATTATATTGTTTATAAGTGGCCAGTTCTAAGAACTTTCAGTTTGACCCTCGTAGCTTCATGTTCAGTTGAAAGGGATATAACAATAAGTATTTACATCGTTAATGGCACATGTGAATGTCAGTCACAATTCGATAAAGCAATTACCTTAAGCAAAATACCCAGGAGCTCTAATAATGACTCACTTGCGTTATTTTCCTCCGAAAATAGATTAAAAATTAACGTAAATCACGTGAAATATTGACACAAGTGCTTACAAAATTGAGTTACTTCTCAAATTATTCTTGTCCGGTATTCATTTTGATTATATTATATCATATTGATTAATGTTTCATTTTTACATTAATCAATGAAGTCGGTCGCCATATTGAGGCGAGTGATTCAAAAACAGAGAACCTGATGCAAGTACCTACGACTTTCTACCTCTAACAACGCAAGCTTTATCTTCACTGAAACTGTGGAGATGCATCCTTAATTAGAATTCCAAATGAACTGGCTAATGGAAAACCGCGGAAAGAGCGGACCTATTCCGCTATTTTGCAAACAAATAATAGATGCGTTTACATAACTGCACGCGCGCATGTAGGATACATAAATAATTCATCCAAATCCCGGTCGAGTCAGCTGTGTGGGCTGGCAAAAATCGCTTTACGAGTGTGGGAACTAGCGGGGGCGCGTTCGCGGCCGGCACCCGTAGGCTCGTCGCAGACGACCGATAAATATTACCCGAAATTGGCACAATGCTTTTATGTTGTCGATTGTGAATGTGCTAACGTCGCTGTCTCACTCAGGAAGCGATGTCCGTTTTGTTAGTTAAGTGACAAGCCAAGCATTTCTGTCGGTATCTTAGCTAGCATACGCTATCTTCTTGATTCGACCTCATGCCTTTCTTGGTTAGATAAATAACGAGCAGGTAAGGTAAACGTGTATTTTAGATGTATGCTAAGATCATCATGCTCTTTTGAAGCATTACTCTTACGATGCATAGTAGTGCATGGCTCAATATGCATGTCCAGGCAAGTAGTAATATTATTTTTTGACCAATGTCTGCGATGAATTTAATCGAGGAAACTTTTGTTTTTATTTTAACTTTAGACTTTTGTTTTTTGGCGGTTTGAGTCTCACGTCTTCAACGTCTTGCAGCTCGTTTTGGTGTTAGGAAAAGGTGTGGTGTAACTAATACAAAAATAGGTTAAAGTTGTCACGGAACCCTGAGTGTGCGAGCCCGACTCGCACATGAACGGTTTTTTTTAAATATTTTAGAATGAATTGTCCGAATGCGCAAAAACAGACAAAAATATATTTATTATACTTTAATATGTACACTTTTAATTAAAAAATGGAGTCATTTCGAAGCGGCTTTCTAATGTATAGTAACACCACATCTTTTTCTATAAACTAACACCAAAAACAAGCCCACGAAGCTACACGGCGTGACACTCAAACCGACGTAAATGTGACGAGGTATTTTTGTTAAAATAAAAACAAAAGTCACTGCAATAGTGGGGTTTTTGAATTAACCTCCTATATAGGGTATTTACCATAATGAAATCATTGTACATAATTTAACCTTAAAGTTTATTACTACATGCCTGGGCATACTGTACTCGTATAAGCGTAACATCATGAATATATTTACCAACCGATCAAAAGTAAGTGATAGACTGAAATCGGCCGTCTACTTTGCCCATAACCGTACAGGCGACGGCACCGCACAAACAAATTGGATGCTTAAAATTCAATTTGAAGGTTTCGCGGTCCGCTTCATTCGCCCGTCCGTTACAAGCTGGACTCTCACATATCCGAATGGAAACGCAATTATTTCGCCGTAACTTGAAAATGTTTAAATGTTTATCGTCGCCTGTTTGCTTAATGGAACTTGCTCTGTCTGCTCCACAATGAAATGTGAAATTAACAAACAGATGGCTCCAGAAATAGTAATAATGGCTTATAGAATAGTCACAGAGACGATTAATCCATTAAACGCCCGTAGAATATCAGTAGCATTAAAGCGAGAAAATCTTAAAATAGTCTGTCCATCATCATTATAAGATCACACGATAAAACCATTAAACTTCAAGCTTATTAACGACTTTATTTTCTCGTCCGATGAAATTAATTATGCAAATGTCCCAGGAAATTGGTACGAAAAATTGCGGTTACCTGAAATGATTTCATATCTATATCTATATTTTCCTTTTTTTTGAATTTCAACTTTGCCACCTCGTATCTCAGCCGTTCGCGCCGCCATCTAGAAAAAACCGGCCAAGTGCGAATCGGACTCGCGCACTGAGGGTTCCGTGCAAACTATAACTGAATTTAGGAATCCACTTACTTCCACTTAGTAAAATCCACAATATTTTGTTGACAGCAAATATAACTTTGTTTTTTCATAGTGTTTGTATGAAGTACAAAGTTATGTTTGCGGTTGTTGAAAATGTGCTATATCTCAAAAACTTCTGGTTTGATTCCGTCCGAAACAATTTTCGTTGAAAGTATTTGTTAAGATCTACATTTTATATTTTTTTCAAAATTTTAACTCGCTGAGTTTAGAAGTTAGATGGGGGGGGGACGCCCATTTTACCACTTTGGAAGTGTCTAGCTATGAAACGTTAGACTTTAAAAGAAAATGGTTTTAGGAACCTCGGTATCATTTTAAAAGACCTATCCATAGACACCCCACACGTATACGTTTGAGTAAAAAAAAATTTTTGGATTTAGTTTCATGTATGGGAGCCCCTGCCCCCCCTTAAATGACATTATTTTTTATTTTTTGTATCAGGATCGTTAGGCGGTTAACAAGATACACATTCCTACCAAATTTCATTAGTCTGATGCTTATAGTTACAGAGTAAAATGGCTGTGACATACGGACGGACAGACAGACAGACAAGACAGACTTGACGAAACTATAAGGGTTCCGTTTTTTGCCATTCGGCTACGGAACCCTAAAAATGGCGTCCAATAGTACTTTTCAGACGATATTCTCCTTTTCGGCATGTTTGACTATATAAATTTCTAGCACAAAATTAAAGTTGCGACCATTTCCTACTGTAATGCTCAGTTTTTTTTTTGCAAAAAATTCATAATATCGGTGTACTTGCTGAATTCCATTTTAGCGCCGTAATCCTTAATTGTTCATAATCAATGAAAATTGAGTTCTAAGAGTGATCTTTCATCCTTGTATTATGCAAAACCGATACCGAACATCAACTATATGGCTTGTTAGACCTAGGAGCCCTGTGAGGTAGATGTGAACTATTCCCTTCTCTTCCTTCTTACCAGAAAGTATGCACCTCTTGAGTACAGGGCCTAATGAGCTCTGAGGATGGATGCCTTGTCGCCTTTTTGTTTTTTTTTGTGTTTACAGGATGACTGTGATCATCAGCCTTAGAGGCAGACATGTGCACATAATATCGCCCACCTTTTTGAAACGCTGTAAATTTACAACATAGTGTCACCATCGTGGCAGACGAGGTCCTTGATGTTACTAAGGGGAATATTATAGCTATTTATAACGTCTGTCACTTGTACTAATCACATTTAAATTTTGCTCGACAGCTCCGTTACTATATGGCCCTTTACAAGTTTTTTTTCTAAGATGTACTGTTGCAGCCTTACGGCGCCACTGGCTGGGGCCGGGGGCTTAGATTTGAACGTTGAGTGCTTTTCACATAGCCAAATACATATTGCTCTTTTAAGGGGCTACCCGAATTTTTAACGTGCACACTAGCGCCACTCTATTTAAAATAATTATTACTTCTTAAATTCAAAAACAATCAAAAATCTAGTAGACACTATTGTAGTACATGTTTCATAGTTTATTTAGTACGTTTAAATTGTTTCTAAAGTAGTTTACTGTAGTTAGAGTTAGAAAAACTGCTAAATATGGCCACTTTTGGCAATTTTTCTAACTGTAACTGCAGAAAACTCTGTTTTATTGAACTTAAACATTGTATCTAAACCACATAACCAGAGCTACAATCGCATCAATCAGATTTTCGATTGGTCTTTTATTTAACGAGTTATGATTTTTCTTCTAAAGTGGCGGTAGTGAGCGCGTTAAAAAATCCGGGTAGCCCCTTAAGAGTTATATGGAAATACACTTTATTTATATTGTGTAATCACTAATAAACTCTAAACGTTGCATAAAGACACCATTAGCAGCATTATCAACATTGCACCCGTGCGAAGCCGGGGCGGGTCGCTAGTAAAAGGTAATTGGTAAGTACCAAGCCAGTTGGAATAAGGATGGCCGGGCCGGGCGGTTCGTTTCAGATCAAAATGTTTACGACACTTAATCGTATTTATATTTAAAGGTAACTTGTGATTTAATACAGCACATTGTGCGTTCAAGTGAAAATTAGTACGAACTTAGAAAATCATCTTATAAATTGTCTCGCAAAGAGAAGCAAAAATCAGAGTGTTTACTATGGGAATACCTAAATTTGTCCTCGTCTTGGGCCAGTTTAAATTTTCGCTACACTCAGGTTTCCCAATAAACTCCCTCGCTGCCGCTCGGTTGTAAAACTAGTGCCTCCTTTACTTCGCTTGGGAGTCAAAATAATAATATTTTGTTTAGCTCATGACTCAAAATTTCGCCCGTGCCGTAACACACTACTATAGACCCTTAGTGAATAGTGTACTATTTGAGCTCGAATGGAATCAGGGTATTGTTATGAAAAGTTGAGAACAAACCCAAAACGAGCTGTTAAAATAAAGCGCAGATTGTGGGTGCTTCTATGAAGAATTGGAAGTTGGAATAACTACTGACCAAAGTTTTTCATCCTCCAAGCTCATAGAACTTTTACGAATAAATTAAAGTTTGCTCAAGCAGAAAATTTGTGAATACTGCAAAATTCAGTAGTTTTGTTTATATTACTTAATCATACGTTGGATAACAAGTTGAAGAAGACGACAGACGTTTTAACGTTGTTCGTAAGGTTAAACGTCATCGATGATTGATTATTACGTTATTATCAATACCTGATCGCAACATAAACAATATACATTTTTAAGTGCATCAGATACAACGAAAATACGAGACGGTCACCATGCTTTATTTTATAATTTTATCATCATCAGTTTAATATATTAATTTATTTCAGTAACTATTTTTAGGAGTATAGTTTGAGTTTCCTCAGAACGATACGAGTATAATGAAACCCTTCATGATCACTTTTTATCCATTTAAAATATGAGTGTACTTTACTAGAGAATAAGCGTCATGTTATGCTATCCTAAACTAATTAGCATCTAAAATACATGTTAGGTATTGTAGGTACATCGCTATTACCATAATGTACCTCGTGATCCCTCTAGATTTATGCTTACATATACCAAAGCGTTAATAGCAAAGTTTCATTGAACCCTTACATACTGCGACTTTTAGCATCGATACACTCGCACGTTTTGAAAACGCGCTTCAGTATCACGACTAACGCAATGAACAGATTTAATTAAGCATCGATGCAGTCACGCGTTAGTATCGATGCAGTCGTTAAAATTCAGTAGATAATTTGACAATTTCCAGCTTCTGCATCGCGACTGTATCGATGCTAACACGCGTTAGCATCGCGACTGTATCGATGCTAAAATTAGCGCAGTGTAAAAAGGTTGACATTTTGCGACTGCATCGATACTAACCCGGGTTAGCATCGCGACTGCATTGCTGCTAAAAGTCGCGGTGTGTAAAGGGTCTAATTTCCATACATGGCGTATACCTACTACTTAGATACAACTAAAGAAGCACGTTTCAAAGTTTTGAACTTTTTGATTCCCTAATCTGCTTGTGCCTGTACTATCCTGGCGCTCACATGCAACTTGCGACCGGTACAACAAAAAGTAAACAGAAAAACTTACCAAGAGCATAGATACACAAAACCGATACCGAACATCAACTATATGGCTTGTTAGACCTAGGAGCCCTGTGAGGTAGATGTGAACTATTCCCTTCTCTTCCTTCTTACCAGAAAGTATGCACCTCTTGAGTACAGGGCCTAATGAGCTCTGAGGATGGATGCCTTGTCGCCTTTTTGTTTTTTTTTGTGTTTACAGGATGACTGTGATCATCAGCCTTAGAGGCAGACATGTGCACATAATATCGCCCACCTTTTTGAAACGCTGTAAATTTACAACATTGTGTCACCATCGTGGCAGACGAGGTCCTTGATGTTACTAAGGGGAATATTATAGCTATTTATAACGTCTGTCACTTGTACTAATCACATTTAAATTTTGCTCGACAGCTCCGTTACTATATGGCCCTTTACAAGTTTTTTTTCTAAGATGTACTGTTGCAGCCTTACGGCGCCACTGGCTGGGGCCGGGGGCTTAGATTTGAACGTTGAGTGCTTTTCACATAGCCAAATACATATTGCTCTTTTAAGGGGCTACCCGAATTTTTAACGTGCACACTAGCGCCACTCTATTTAAAATAATTATTACTTCTTAAATTCAAAAACAATCAAAAATCTAGTAGACACTATTGTAGTACATGTTTCATAGTTTATTTAGTACGTTTAAATTGTTTCTAAAGTAGTTTACTGTAGTTAGAGTTAGAAAAACTGCTAAATATGGCCACTTTTGGCAATTTTTCTAACTGTAACTGCAGAAAACTCTGTTTTATTGAACTTAAACATTGTATCTAAACCACATAACCAGAGCTACAATCGCATCAATCAGATTTTCGATTGGTCTTTTATTTAACGAGTTATGATTTTTCTTCTAAAGTGGCGGTAGTGAGCGCGTTAAAAAATCCGGGTAGCCCCTTAAGAGTTATATGGAAATACACTTTATTTATATTGTGTAATCACTAATAAACTCTAAACGTTGCATAAAGACACCATTAGCAGCATTATCAACATTGCACCCGTGCGAAGCCGGGGCGGGTCGCTAGTAAAAGGTAATTGGTAAGTACCAAGCCAGTTGGAATAAGGATGGCCGGGCCGGGCGGTTCGTTTCAGATCAAAATGTTTACGACACTTAATCGTATTTATATTTAAAGGTAACTTGTGATTTAATACAGCACATTGTGCGTTCAAGTGAAAATTAGTACGAACTTAGAAAATCATCTTATAAATTGTCTCGCAAAGAGAAGCAAAAATCAGAGTGTTTACTATGGGAATACCTAAATTTGTCCTCGTCTTGGGCCAGTTTAAATTTTCGCTACACTCAGGTTTCCCAATAAACTCCCTCGCTGCCGCTCGGTTGTAAAACTAGTGCCTCCTTTACTTCGCTTGGGAGTCAAAATAATAATATTTTGTTTAGCTCATGACTCAAAATTTCGCCCGTGCCGTAACACACTACTATAGACCCTTAGTGAATAGTGTACTATTTGAGCTCGAATGGAATCAGGGTATTGTTATGAAAAGTTGAGAACAAACCCAAAACGAGCTGTTAAAATAAAGCGCAGATTGTGGGTGCTTCTATGAAGAATTGGAAGTTGGAATAACTACTGACCAAAGTTTTTCATCCTCCAAGCTCATAGAACTTTTACGAATAAATTAAAGTTTGCTCAAGCAGAAAATTTGTGAATACTGCAAAATTCAGTAGTTTTGTTTATATTACTTAATCATACGTTGGATAACAAGTTGAAGAAGACGACAGACGTTTTAACGTTGTTCGTAAGGTTAAACGTCATCGATGATTGATTATTACGTTATTATCAATACCTGATCGCAACATAAACAATATACATTTTTAAGTGCATCAGATACAACGAAAATACGAGACGGTCACCATGCTTTATTTTATAATTTTATCATCATCAGTTTAATATATTAATTTATTTCAGTAACTATTTTTAGGAGTATAGTTTGAGTTTCCTCAGAACGATATAATGAAACCCTTCATGATCACTTTTTATCCATTTAAAATATGAGTGTACTTTACTAGAGAATAAGCGTCATGTTATGCTATCCTAAACTAATTAGCATCTAAAATACATGTTAGGTATTGTAGGTACATCGCTATTACCATAATGTACCTCGTGATCCCTCTAGATTTATGCTTACATATACCAAAGCGTTAATAGCAAAGTTTCATTGAACCCTTACATACTGCGACTTTTAGCATCGATACACTCGCACGTTTTGAAAACGCGCTTCAGTATCACGACTAACGCAATGAACAGATTTAATTAAGCATCGATGCAGTCACGCGTTAGTATCGATGCAGTCGTTAAAATTCAGTAGATAATTTGACAATTTCCAGCTTCTGCATCGCGACTGTATCGATGCTAACACGCGTTAGCATCGCGACTGTATCGATGCTAAAATTAGCGCAGTGTAAAAAGGTTGACATTTTGCGACTGCATCGATACTAACCCGGGTTAGCATCGCGACTGCATTGCTGCTAAAAGTCGCGGTGTGTAAAGGGTCTAATTTCCATACATGGCGTATACCTACTACTTAGATACAACTAAAGAAGCACGTTTCAAAGTTTTGAACTTTTTGATTCCCTAATCTGCTTGTGCCTGTACTATCCTGGCGCTCACATGCAACTTGCGACCGGTACAACAAAAAGTAAACAGAAAAACTTACCAAGAGCATAGATACACCAAGTTAAGTTGATGTTACTATCGTCGTTCCAGTGCCGTATAAAAGTTTTCTAATCCTGTATTCTTTGATAAACTTTTCCAATATTGCGAACATAACAAGCTTACATGCGACCTAATCCGACAACAGAACATCTACTGGCTGCATGGAACTTTGTGAACATTAATTTTATCATTCTCATCATTATCTTGCTCGAGTAGAAGCTTATCTTTTTCATTTTTTTATTCAACGACACGTTGTTATGTGTAATTTAATGCTATTACCTGCATTAAACACGCTTTAGAAGTTAAATCCGAATAGAGCTTCCACCAAAGTCTATTGTACATTCGGAAATCAGTTCGATCACTATTCGCGCGCGTGCATCCTTTCAATTGCCGAATTAGATTCAGGCTGGTCTGCATTTGAATTAATCGTTCGCCCGTGTAGTGCGGCCGTGGTGACTTCGAACAGCGACGCTTTGTCGCATACAAACCTACCCAACTAAATTATCACACGGCTTCTGCCATGGATCAGCACTTTCATTAACTTTTCGCCTCGGCTCCACCGTTTTTTTACACCCCTCTTCGCCAAATATTAAAACCCGTAATTTTCAAAGTATGCCCGACATCAGTCTTCTCGTTACACTCAGCCTACATTAATAAGACCACGTCTGCGTGTAATAACTCCCGCATAAAAATAATATACTGAAACAAAATTATCTAGATCAAGAAATGTGGATGTTAAAAGTTAAGCTTTTACTGCACGGGCCTGCAATAAAATAATTCCACAACTCTGAACGTAATTTACTTATTCTGTTCTCTTAAATTAACTTTGATCATTTATCTTTAAAGGGTACGGCTCTTTGCATATTTTAAGGAGATAATTTTTCAAGGAAGCCGTTTTAGGCCGATCACATAAACGAAAAAAAGAATACTATTCTCATTGCAAAAGGAATTCGGATTGATTTAAAAAATACGCTGCTGATAAACAGTTGACTTCGTATCAATAAGAACAAAAAATATTTCAATTCTTTATTCGACACCATACTTTATGCACTCCATTTCAACACCAATTGTAACAAAATGTTAATATATTAAGTTACAATTTCATTTATTCTGATATTGTAAAATTGAGGAGATAATTAATATTAGCTTTATATTGCTAATTTCTGTCTTCAATACATTAATACGAAAAATGAGAACAACTATATTTCAGCTCTGAATAACAAATGTAAAAGAAATTAATAGTTCATCTTAATAAATTTTAACAAGGAATATAATATAACTAGAGTCATGAAACAATACTAAATAGATTATTATAAAATTAGTAACGAGATTAATCTTAGATGCTTTAATTATCTATTTGCAATTCCTCAAAGGATGTCAAATATCATATTAAAGCTTGATATTAGCCAGTATTTATTTAAAACCATAAGGTATGTTACGCACGAGGTTAGTTCTCGAAGTAAGCATAGTTTTTAAAGTCTTTCCAGCATTTTTCGTCACTTGACAAATTATATCCACGTTTTGTCAAAAATGCAGACACTTCATTTTAGGCATGTAAGTGTATTTGACAGACTTATGTAGATAATATTCTGGTAACAAAAGAGCTAATCTCGTGTAAACAGACTTAACTCCGAATGAATTGTTCGTTTGAGTATAATAAAAAATATTTAGAATTTTTATTATTTGTAGGCCAATTAGAAAAGGTTTTTTTTAATATAATAATGATTTGAAAACCTTTTTGTTTTTTCTGTAAGATAATATATACTTGGTGTTCTTTGAAGTTCATTGATTAGAGTATCTACAATTTATAGCCAATTTAGCTAAGATTCTATAATTCAATAACATAACAACATAGTTTGTAATTACATAGTACTTTGAATATCTTTTTTTGTAAATACATATTTTATGAAACAAACTATTTATCACAAATAAATAAACATTTGACAAACACGCCAAAGGACATACTAATTTGTTTTAAATAATTCTGTGGTTGAAAATAGCAATTCCACGATCTAAATAATTATTATATCTATCTACTTTAACACATTACAGTAAAATTATACAGTGTTTAGTATACATACCTATTCATTTGCTTTCACCTATTTATTAATTCACATTTTGTCACAATTTGGATAATGGCATTAATATTTATATTAATTCACTCACCATTAATTAATCATCATCAATTCCTGTGAAGATAAAATATGGACGAGTACGTAAGCGAGAAATGTCATGAATATAAGTATTTATATGAGTTTTAGAAATGTTGGTATTTTTATTTTTTATTAATAAATTAATAAATATTTAACTTGAACCTGCTCAAATAATTTTATTTCCTCGTATATAATATTGTTTTATGTATAAATTAACTAATAAGCTTATTATCTTTTCTGGTGATTTTTTTTCACGCGGAGAATGTCGGTCTAGCTAGGGCATATAAAGGATATGCCCTGAAGCAAGATTTTCCAAAAAATAATAATATTAGTATCTATTAAATACGAAAAAAGGTTTTCGTAACCACGAGTAAAAGTAAATAAAATTGTCTAGTTAAATTGAATAACATTTCATGATATTGTTTATCAATTATATAAATTTTGCTCGCAAAGCTAGAATTACTGTGCCGTTACCGTAGTACTCTGCTAACATAACCGTCAACTCATTAATCGTCGAATTAAAATAATATTAACTAAAATAACAATATGTGTGGTGTAGATTAGTGCGCAACACAGCTGTGGCCTATTACCCTGATTTCCTTCAAATTTATTTTGACGTTGAATTTCAACAAATGTCATTAGCTGGCAAACAAGTTTAACTCTCCTACGTCACTTCAATCAGTAATTTAATTCAATAATAAACTTTCCTTTTAGATAGGTACTCGTCCATTTAGTAATTAGTTTTCAATATTTACTTATCAAAAACTACTCAAAATTAATACAACTCACTTAAGTTAACTATACAAAAAGTTACAACATACACAATGCTTGGAATTATTTTATTAGTATCCTACAGTTTGAAACACGTTTCATTTTGATATAATATTTACACACTAATTTGGGTTTCCTTAAAAGTCTTCTGTCACTAATTTATTGTTATATTCACATTCATTACAGACAAATATGTTCACAAGAACCTACAATTCCTTCATAGCAAATCCGAAGGTAGGGAATACAGTTATTAGTGGGCGTCTCTTTGGTCAAGGTCAAGTATTTTCGCACCGAAAAGTTTCAGAGCTATTTTTATACGCGTTTTTATGATTTGACTGGTTCCTATTACGGGTTTATAAGTTAAATTTAGCCGTATAACCAGATTACATTATTATTGCTATTATGAGCATCCCATCATCTTCGAACTTAAATTTGGCAAATAGAGCGGGAAATTGAAGACATACATTTTTTATTACAGTCACAGTTTAAGGCAGAAAGTCACGCACGCATGCCTAGGAAATTTCGCTGTATGCACTGTCAAAAATATATCATATTTACACGAATCGTAACGGTTCATAACTGCGTATCGTTTTTATATACACGTCTAAGTTTTAAAAATCACAACTTTGTCCGTTTATTGACCACAACTTCGGCTTCGAGGAACCCTCATACGGATATCTCCTGTATTTGGACGCGTTTCTTCATGATGCCGGGAGGCGCGGGCGTGGCGGCGGCGGGCGGCACGCGCAGGATGCCAGACCCGCTCGCGCCGCCCGACTCCGAGTCGCCGTTCGTGTCCGACGCCGCCTCCGACTCCGGACCGAACTTCACCTGCGTCGAACTGTCCACAACCCGCGGCTCGAAAGTGCTAGTTCGCCCCACCGAGTCCTGCCGCCCCTCAATTTTCTGAATGTCCGGCTTCTGCGTATCTATACACACAACACTGCCCGCTTCTATCGCACTACCCACACTCACGTCCGGCAACGAGCTGCGAGCGGCCCGATGCTTCTCGTCGTAGCAACTGTACTCACCGAAAGTCGGCTCCCCGCAGTCCGATAACGTCCGCAAGTCGAACTTGGAGCCAGAGCTGCGGGGAACGTGTGCTGATTTACACTCGAAACCGAATCCTTTGCCGTCGAACGCGCGCACTTCATAGTCTAGTTTCCCGTCGTAGTCTGACGAGGAGGAGCTCCCGGCCTCGGCGAGGTCGTCCTTGCAGCGCCGAGGTCGGGAGCCTCTTTGGTGGTAGATGCCGGCGAATATGAGGACGTTAAGGAGGAGGAGGAAGCAGCCAACCGCTATCGTGACGGTTAGAGCGGCGGTGTAAGATTGGTAGTGAGAGGATGCGAGGCGTCTAAGGAGAGCGTCGTCGGGTTGTACCGGGGTAGCAGTGGCGTTAGGAGGACATTCCGTAGATGGTACTGGCGGTTGAGGGGAAGGTCGAGGAGGGGAGGACTTGGGCGACGCCGTGCTGCGGGACGGGTCGCCGCGCCCGCCGCCCTCGACGTTCACCACGTGGGGTACGTGTGCTTTGGACATTGACTGAGGACGCACGGCACCTGCCAACAAAATGACAATAAGACTCTACTCCAGGTTAAATTTGGATCAGAAAAATAATGACTGTAATCTCAAAATGATCGAGAGTTGTCAAAGGCGTTAGAAAATAAAAACCTTTACTTTGTTCTCTTTTATAATGACAAATATGTAAGAAGTGTACCCACGTTTTGTAAATCCGACATTGATTGTCAGTTTTTTATCAAGTCAAAAATAAATATAACAGGAACCTTTTCCATCTTTTTACGTAAAAAAGAAACATTAGAGGTATATAAAAATATGCCCGGATGATGAAAACAATAAATGTATTTTTTATATTTTAAAGTAGTTTATTAAAACATAATTATACATGTCACATACATGTTTGGTATAGGAAACGCCTGTTATTATTATTATCATTATTATTCTATTTATGATTAAAGATAACATTGATCCATTTTGTTAGTTTGTCTTAAAAACTATGTTAGTACATGATGACATAGGTTTGATTTACATTGAGAAAACACAGAAACATTTCAAAAACCAGTATGCATTTATGCTTATGATAGGAGTAACCACTGTCTTCTAGTCGATAGAATACATTACTATTATATTTAATGTCGTAATGACTCGATAATCACTGCCTCGGTGGCGCAGCGGTAGGGGGGTCGCACTTTAAAGTGACATCTGCACCAGAGGTCCCGGGTTCGAGCCCGGGTCGGACCAAAACTATGTACCTGGGTTTTTCTATCTACACAGCCTGTAATTTGGAAGTTGGTGGTGTTTCACCCCCGTGCCTCGGAAAGTACGTCAAGCTATTAGTCCTGCGCCTGATTTTTCTCCGGTCGTGTCAGATTGCTGTCCAATCGGGCTAAGCATGGGCTAAGAGTGAAAGGAATAAAGAGTGCACTTGTGTTTGCGCACACACTTGTGCACTATTATATTTCCCGCGCAGTCGGTTAGTCGTTGTGACTGGCCACCGTAGTCGGCTAGGGGGACTATTATTATTACCTTCGTAATAGTTGGCGTTGTCCTCCTGAAAGTGGTGGTGCCTCATGCCAGTGTCGGGCATGTCCAGGCCAGGCCGATGAAGCTGCGGGATTAGGGACAGCCATAAGGACATCTTGTGTCCGCGGTAGTGGCTCCTCATCTCTGGCTTACCACCTAGGTTACAATAAAGTTTTTTTTTTTTTAATTCATGTCGTTTATGATGACTTCATTGAGAACAACAGTTATAGTTATGTTAGTAAGTTAAACTTCTAAGCAATTAGCAGCTGAGTTTTTCTATTTATCTTCTTTGTGGACACGATATCTGTAGCGTATTTGAGAGTTTTGTTAATCAGCCTTCGATGTATTTATTTAAAGCGTCAGACAAGGAATATTCGACGAATAAAATACAAAACACCTAATTTGAAAAGATCACCTTTTTGTCAGCAATCATTTACGTATATATCATTTTAAAATCGATCAATTTATACCTATTTAGCTCGGATAAGTCATAGGAATCTAACGTTGGTTTTAATCGGCCTATAATGTTTAGGTCGTTTCAGTTTAATACAATTCACCATCCTATGCACTTTATAACAAAGTTACCGAAAATGAAACACGCTGCAGTTGAACACGCAAATTGAAATAAACGAACCAAACAAATCCACAGGACTGGGAATACCCTGACCCTAAACTTTAAATGAACGACTCCTCGAGTTTGTAGTTTCCGTCTCAACGGTAATTAACTTTAAAAACGTTGGTCATTGGAAGTTACGCAGGTAAACTAAGGAAATTAACCGCCCAAACTAAGTTTCAAGTCGACGGGAATGAGGTTATATTATTTTTAGTTATGCAACTACATCGAATCTTGGAAGTAATTAAAACTGTGCGATGAAAGTTTGAAACTGTTTTTAACCGTAGCAAATTTGACTTAATTTCGTCTGAAGCTGTATCTTGTGACGCCTACGTATCATATTGCCCCGTATTCTCACCTATCCTTCGTGTGAGCCGCCCACACACAAGCAGACTCGTCTATTTTTGTCAGGATTTAACTCACAATGAAACAAAGAACAGTTTGTATGTAATAGCAGTTTGCTGCTACGAAAATTACGTCGACTTTTGCTACGGCTTAGCTACGACTTTTGCTACGACGGTACTACGACATTTGCAACGGTAACAGTTAATAAATGGCAATAGAAAAAACGGCCAAGTGCGAGTCGGACTCGCGCACTGGGGTTACGTGCCAATTTTAACTGAATTAGGGAATCCACTTACTTCCACTCAACTAAAATACCAGAATATTTTGTTGAAAAAATATAACTTTGTTTTTCATAGTGTTTGTATAAAAAACAAAGTTATTTTTTGAGGTTGTTGAAAGTGTGTTATATCTCAAAAACTACTAGTTCGATCCCATCCAAACTAATTTTATAGTAAGTGTTTTTCAAGATCTACATCATGTATTTTTTTCAAAATTTACACTCGCTTAGTTTAGTAGTTAGAGAGGGGGGGAGGGCGCTCATTTTACCACTTTGGAAGCGTCTATACATACAGGGTGACTTTTTATCAGTACCGAAATTTTGTGTAAAGACTCCACTGATGAATATGAACAACTTTTACTATAGGAGCAATAGTGAAATCGAGAAAAAAAAACAGCTGTTCCATACAAAAGTTCAATTGGCGCGCGGTCAAAATGTATGACCCCCCTAAATATATATCATTATGTTTTATTTTTGTATCATAATCGTAAAGCGGTTAACAGGATACATCTTCCTACCAAATTTCAACAGTGTGATGCTTATAGATCCAGAATAAAGTGGCTGTGCATACGGACGGACAGACTTTACGAAACTATAAGGGTTTCATTTTGCCATTCGGCTACGGTACCCTAAAAAGGCGTAGACAAATAAGAGTACATTTAACCAACGTCAGATAGGACTTATCTGACTGAATAAGTATAAAATGACCGGTCTTAAAATGATATTTACATAAATTATTGCTGACTTATAAGTGACGTTTTCGAATTAGGCGTTTTGTACTGTATTCGACGTATATTCCTTATGTGACGTTGGTAAAATCGACTCTTAGAGTAAATTTTACCAACGACAAATAGCACTTATCTGACTGAATAAGTAAACATCGACCGATTTTAAAATGACAATTCAATAAAATATTATTATAATAATAATAATATACTTTGGACATTCCCACACATCGCCATCTAGTCCCAAAGTAAGCTACTCAAAGCTTGTGTTATGGGTGCCAGACAACGGATATAATACTTAAATACTTTTTGTTTGTAAATACATACATGATATACATAGAAAACACCCAGACCAATACAAACAGACATGTTCATGCACACAAAATGTTTGTATTGTGCGGGGATCGAACCCGCGACCGCTGCGTAGTAGGCGATTTCTCGACCACTACACCAGACGGGTCGTCGATTATTACTTATTATTAATTTATTATAAATAATTTAATATTTTAAATAAGCCATTTTTTTCTGTTTTCGACGAATATTCCTTGTCTGACTTTGGTAAAAACCCTAAGTCGGATAAGTCTTATCTGATGTTTGAAAATCGGCTCTTAGTTACCTAGTGCAAGAATTCGGCTAGAAAGCCTTGATGCAAATGTCAGGAAAAAAACTTAATGGAAATAAACCTTATTGAAATATATTAACTAACGGCCTGTATCAAAGTGTTCTTAGAAAGTTTTGTTTAATATTAACCGGCAAATACTTTATACGAAATGACGTCCTTGATTTAAATTATTCGTTGGATTGTGCTCATTTGTGGGTTGTAAATCAGGCCTTTAGTCGTGGTAATTCTATGTGTAGTAAAGACAGTACGCACTGATCTCCATGTACAGCTGATTGATGGTGTCGTATGTATCCCAGTAGCGGATTTCATCGGGTCCCAACCGTGGGGTCTCGCCCAGCAGTGGGCTAGGTGGTGGCGTTGCTGACGGGTCGTTCGGATTCCTGGCATAAACAAATGTACTCACACAACAACTAATAACATCAAGGTTAAAGCACATTTATCAACCCGTAACGGGAACAACTCCGTATCAACTCGAAGCGTTTAATATCCTTTGGATGCAACTCCATACTTCAACGCTTATCTATCAACATCGTAGTGTTACTACTTTGGATGGAGATCAACGCAGATTCCACATACCAGTGGCGGAGTTGTAACGCGCTTACTGTTAGTCGTCCAATGGTTGCCATCTATCTGCCCACCCTGTCAAACGGGCTGTCTTTCACAAGAAGTCGTAGCAACCGCGATCCGAGGCGAGGCGTTTGCTATCCAGTGCCGACCCCATGCCGAGGTGTCTCTGATCCTTTTACGTAACGTACCTCCGTATGGTTGACGCCTGGTTTGTGCTTTTCCCGTTACGGATGGGTAGATATGCTTCAACTTTTGAGGTACTTTAAGCTTTGTTACTTTAATCCCCCGTTATTGGGTACTAACGTACGAAGCCTATGAGTATTTTATGTAATAGATTTTGTACAGTGTTTTGCTGTGCGCTGGGAATGAGCAGAGTGAATAATCCTTTAGAATTGAAAATCGCTTGATATGATCAGATTTTGATATAAGGATTCCATTTTGATGAATATTTAAAACTAAGTAAAATAAAACCGTAGGTTGTTAATATAAATTAAATGAATTACAAACAACCTGAAAGCGAAGCATTATAATTTTCCAAACTCTTTTTAGCAATTATGTTAAATGCTAAACATAAACCGTTACGTCCCATCTTCCAACCCCTATAACTCGCTTCTCAATTTCCGAAAGAGTAAAAGTTTTTCAATATTTGAACTTAACCAGTTTAGTACCAGCTCAGTAAATACGGAATTTTCTACCTTAGAGGGCTCCGAGAACAAAGAATAATTTAAACAGCTTATTTAATCATAAAAGTTGTTTAAATGTTCAGCGTTTAGATGGTAACTTGAAAGAATCTGAATTAGAAAACCAAATACTACTTAACAACTGTTAAGGGCTGGTTTTTCACTTTAACTCCGTGTAAAAAGTTATGAGCAGTACCTGCAAAGACCTAAAAGTTAGAAATTGGTACTTTAGCTGTAATAAAATGATACAATAATACTTTTTCTTTGTTGCCTGTTTTCACTTCAAGTATAATATGTTTTTTTTTCTCGTATCTTTTCCACGGTAACTCATTGATACTAGACCCTCATGGGATTTTCATGAAGTAAGTAGCTGCCTATTAGCTTTCCTATACCACCTAATAATTAACCTAGCAGATAATTCTGTAATTTTGCAATACTGTAAGCCACTATTTTTCGTGATTTTCGGTGGGTTTTCATTGATTTCCAAAGGAATATCTGTATGGAGAAGTTTTTTTTTGCGATTTCTATGTTGTTGCATTTTAGCAACAGAATCAGCAAAGAGAAAGAATGCATTTAATTATGTTAAACCCTGTAGAGCTGCTGGAGTGAATCAGCTGTAAATCATATAACAAGCCCTATGCCTTACGGGCGTGCTTATAAAATCACTATAATTAAAACATAAGTAGTCATTGTAACAAACTTTCGTATTCTTACCCGTATCGGACGAAGTTGGAGACGTAGTGTATACAGAGCCTGGACACGCGTTGCTCTTGCTGAGTGAAGTTCTGCTGATGATGCGTCAGCGATAGAGGCACTCCAAGGTAGTAGGGCAGCTCCTCACCGTGGACTGACCCTGGTCGCTACACAAATGTAAAAAAGATATTAAAATTTCTAAGCTAGGACCATTCATTTTTCCACATACCGTACAATACAATAAGTTATATGCATTCTCTTGCATTGCAATCACAATTCTGTCAAGTGGAATTTACGCCGCATTAATAATAGAATGATCACAAATAAATTAAAAGCCTACGTTTAATTGGACTATGAAGCACACCAAAATCTCAATTCAAACCGATGCATCAATTTTTGGTCGACTCTGTACCCTTCTTAATCGTGAATAGATTTAAATTGCAATCCAGTGTAATCTTAGCTAACTTATCTCAACAAAAAGGTCTGGAAACAAACTTTGATAACATTATTACTGGAATTCAGGCTATACCAACATCATAAAGTGTCGACAGAGGACCGTTAAGCGCCGAGAACAATTCTCGTAGGTATAATCAATTCACGCCTACGATCGCTTTTATTTCATTGGATATAATACCACCCCAAAAGGGTGGCTCTTCTCATATTATTATCTCTACAGAAAATTTAACAGGTATCGGTTGTCCGATTGATGCTCAAACAGATTGTTATCCGAATACTGAGTTTCAAGTTTCTGCTCCAATCATCTACTATTTTAATACACTTTGAATTCGCTTTGTACCAATAAATATCCAATAACGACTTTTTTAATGTGAAAGAAACGTATCAAACTTGGAAGACACCGAAACTTTTTGCTTAAAGTGACTCTGAACTTAGTCGATTTGCGACCTTTAGGAGTAAACAGACAAACTTGTGACATAAACATTCACCCTTTAGACTCTTTTTGCCTTGAACCAAGTCGCAACGCAATACAACGACAGTGTTAATATAGTAAATCCAAAGGTTTTAGTTTAGTGCATGAGCATTGTTACAATCGGGAAGTTTCCAGTAATTACCAACAATTCTGTGACCCTAATGTTCAAATAAAATACAACATTTTAATAATTTACTCAAATAAATTTAAATTCTAAATAATAAATAGTTCGTCACTTGAGGACAGAAAACTAGGACTTCAAAGTTTTGAATAATAAAATTAAATCGGTAGACGAGTAGCGTTAGACCAGTTTATATAAGACCCTTTACACGCTGCGACTTTTAGCATCGATAAAGTCGCGATGCTAACGCCCCTTAGCATCGATACAGTCGCGATGCAGAAGCTGGAAATTGTCAAATTATGTACTGAATTATGCATCGATACTAACGCGCGACTGCATTGATGCTAACGCGCGACTGCATCGATGCTAACGCGCGACTGCATAGATGCTAAATTAAACCTGTTCATTGCGTAAGTCGCGATGCTGAAACGCGTTTTCAAAACGCGCGACTGCATCGATGGTAAAGGTCGCAGTGTGTAAAGGGTCTAAAGTACGCCATCGATTGGTGGTGTCAACTAGCCAATTATAATTTAAACGTTAAGCAACACGGTTTGATATGACAATCGAAATGTAATTACATATTTTCATCTCGCGATTAAAACTGAATTGGAATAATAATGAGATACATTGAATATTGGCCGTGATACGGCTGGCATTCGGAGGATTGTAGGGGATTGACGTTAATTGGTGCAGACGCAGACGTCGCCGCTGATTCGCCCGTCGGCGTGTTTCAACGAGCCGATCCTTGCTGTCGATGCTACAATTTATGGGAACGAGAAAGGAATATGTTGGGTTAAATTATCTGAATTAGTATTACTCGTAATTGGCGATCCAATTATTCGAGAAGATGCCAATTAAACATTTGAAATGAAGTGATTTCTAGGTGAAAAAAACTCTTTATAAACACAAAAGATAATGTTGTTACTTTTCTTTTCCACATGTTGTTACATTATCATATGATTTGAAACATTAACCCTCTTTACAAATAAAAGGTGGAAATCGTTGCCACCACAATTTTATGACAGGCAGTCCGTCCATAAATTAAGCTGGCACACGCCCTTCGCAAGAGATTTCTGCTCGCTTGACAACCCAATCCGGCGAAAATCCATATCCCGATCGGGATTAATTTCAGGAATAATCCTTTAAGTCTCTGAGAAACTTCAATAGGTAAATCAATGTCCCGGATGCATTCCTTAACCCAAAGTACCTACGTTGTTATGTTGTTGTACAGGTGTAACAGGGTTGTGGGGATTCAATTTAACACGCAGTTTAGCATTGTTGTTATCTAGAATTGTTAATTCGACTACGAAACACAATTTGTGGAACTGTTCCCAGATGTTCAAAACAGTAAAACAATGTTATTTGAAAGTTGTAGATATGGAACTTTTAGGACTCTCCGTCTCAAATTGCTTTTACAGAATACTATGTACTTTTGCTGTACTGCGAAATTGTTTATTTACTGTGCCATCATTTCTACACGATTCGATTAAAAATTCTGTAAATAAGTGCGTTTTTAGGGTTCCGTAGCCGAATGGCGAAAAACGGAACCCTTATAGTTTCGTCAAGTCTATCTGTCTGTCTGTCTGTCTGTCCGTCCGTATGTCACAGCCATTTTATTCTGTAACTATTAGCATTACACTGTTGAAATCTGGTAGGAAGATGTATCCTGTTAACCGCTTACCGATTCTCATACAAAAAATAAAAAATAATGACATTTAAGGGGGGGCTCCCATACATAAAACTAAAATAAATAAATAAAATTAAGTCAAACCTATGCGTGTGGGGTCTATGGATAGGTCTTTTAAAATGACATGGAGGTTTCTAAAACCATTTTCTTTTAAAGTCTAACGTTTCAACGTTTCATAGCTATACGCTTCCAATGTGGTAAAATGGGCGCCCATCCCCCCCCCCCCCACCTAACTTCTAAACCAAGAAAGTGTAAATTATGAAAAAAATATATAATGTAGATCTTAACAAATACTTTCAACGAAAATTAGTTTGGACGGGATCGAACTAGTAGTTTTTTTGGATATAGTACATTTTCAACAACCGCAAACATAACTTTGTACTTCATTTCATAGTGTTTGTAACTATGAAAAACCAAGTTATATTTGTAGTCAACAATATATTGTGATATTTTATTCATTAGAAGAAAGTGGATTCCCTAATTCAGTTTATGTTGGCACGGAACCCTCAGTGCGCGAGTCTGACACGCACTTGGCTGGTTTTTTCCTTCTGATTTTACAACTGTTGAATGAAAAAAAAACAACAGATTAAAAGTTTGCCCACTTATTAACATCTCTTTATTTCAATAAGTAGGTATACACCTTTGTACATAGGTAATTATAATATATGAAGACATCCAGGTGATTAATTAGGGCGTGGATTTTCGTTCAAAACGAATAGAAAATCACGCGAAAAGTTGTAAAAAGATTGTTTACATTATTCGACTAGCAAAGAAAAACAGACTTAAGATAAGACCTGTAAATTGATCGCATACCTGTGGATAGTCCTTGTCTTGCGACAGGTGGTGGAAATGTGTGAAGTAGGTGGTGCCCCCGCGCAGCGCGTGAAGATAGCCCAGTCGGATGAGCGGCGCGGCTGTGCGCCCGTCACTGAGCACCTGGGAAACAAATGCTGTTACGAAAGTGCATTATGAAAACCTAGCCTTTTGGGTCTGCAAGGGTTCGTCATTTTTTTTTTGTTATAAAGACGAGTGCATTGTGAAACCTTTTGTACTTGCAAGGGTTCGCAAACTCTTTTTTGGTTAGAAAGTGTTGTTTATAAGAAATGCGTTCATTGTTTCAATTTTATATTTACGGACGACGTAATGACGAACTTAGGTATATTTGAAGGGTCACCAATGATCACTTGTAATACGTTTCACTAAATACCATAAGCGAAATGAATAGATAGCTATTTAGTACATTACCTATGTCAGTCTCCGTAACTCTAACAGCAGTAGTAAATGAACCAAAGGCTAAAAAGTAATTTTCTCAAACTCGATCCGGAATCCATGAAGTAACTACTGTTGCCTTTGACGCAGCGTTTTCAGACAATCTCTAGAAGTTCATGCTTGAGTAGACACCATGTAATGACTGTAGACGTTCCCTAAACACCCGGGCAGGCAATTTAGAAAAGTTCATTTTCTAAAATGAGTCGCCCGGGAGACGCCACAGGCCGTTAGCAGACTAAGCAGACCGTCTAGCACTTACCCGACAGTCTTATTAATTAAATCTAGCCGACATTGCAATTTTAATGGTGAAATAAACTTCTGAATGTATAGGTCAAGTTTAGTAGCAGCATAACACATCCGTGTTATCAACACTCTTGTCATTCTTTTGTTTACGCGACTGCCGGCGACCTATCCATCCGTGAGCGTTTACAAATAAATAAATATTCAAAGTGTTTCGTGTTGTTCTTTGACAATTCAAAGTTGTTTAATTAATATCAAACACCAATCCGCACAAATGAAGCAAAAGCGAGTATTAAACACGGCATGCTTACGTTTGAACACCGTTACAAAAACAAGTTAACTTCGAAGAACCCATAAATTCAGCAGAAAGGGAAATAGAAAAGCGATTCAGACGTTGAATGTTGAATTTTACAGGCCAATAAACCATCTCACGCGAGTTACACGACTAAATGCAATCTTCGGAAATATTTCTGAGGATATGAGGTCGTGAGGATATATTGTGCGGAGATAAAGCTGCAATAGGCCGGATGCTGTCGCAGATATTTTCATATGGAAGAAGGAATTGATTAGGTTTGACGACGGAATTTCCTAGTTCACCTGAACACAATCTAGTTACTATAAACTTCCTTGTTCCTCGCTTGAAGCGCTTAATCTCAAACGCTTCAGTTTTGTCGGAGGTGGCTTTCCTCGAGTTTCTTTAAACTTTGTATGTTCAAGTTGCTCCTATAGGTTTTATCCTGAATATTTAATACACTTATCAACTGTTTAGTTACATAAACAAACATACAAAAAGTGTGCTGGCTTACTTATATCTATAAATATATCTTTAGTAAGATAATGAGTATTTTAACAAAGCTAAGCAGCGAACATTCATAACATGAACCACATTTGTAACAAATTCACAGAACAATAAGACTACCTATTAAGATATCTTGGTCAAAGGAAAAAGAAAAAATATATAGATATTCAGAAGAACATTTACAAAAGCTCATTACAGTTTCTAAATGCTCAAGTTGATTACGTACCTAGTTGAAGTAAACACAGATTTATTAACCCAGCAAGGGGTGACGGGTGCTTTTACACACGACGACACGAGCAAAGTTTTAGTGGCACAGATGCTTTGTACATCTAATTGTAAACATTGTTTAACTTGTAAATGCAAACGTGATTCGGGAACGACTGTATCACTGTTTTGTCATTAGTGGCTAACAAACATTGTAGGGATAGATCCATCTTCCCGGACAAGGATTTACTCGTCTCATAAAAGCTATACGGGACTTGGTTCTTGCTATATTTTCCTCGTTGATATAAAAATTTAGATAGTCCTTGCTATCAATATACAATCCAAATATAACGTATATGAAAAGATAGTAAGGGAGTGATTAATACATTCCGTTTTTATTTGAAAGTCGAGTATTGAAACAAACATGACATGCCTTTTTACGTAATGATTCATTTTATAATGAGATAAACACAAAACTCACAACTTAATCGGGTAATTCATCTTTTTATACTGAGAGCTTATTAAATCAAATGGATTATTAATTTTATTCACTGATATTATTTTATAAGTTATGAAAAGATTGTTTACATTACTGGCCAAGAAAAACGGCGTTTAGGGCCCAGTCACATGTGATTTTAGTACGTTGAAAATAAAGCTTTATTATTGCTATTTTACACAGCTTATATCGGGCGAGTTTTCGAGGATCTGTCCAGTTATACTTCTTAACGTAAATATAAAAGCACTCTCTTGCATTCTTTTAAATATTAGGTCTTTTAATCATGTAATCTGCACCTTAATGCAGCACAAGTGATCCGAACACGTGATGACGGCGATAGCAAGAGCACTGAAAGTAGATAAGTCAGCTGACTAGACGCCTCTCGAGCTATCGTAGGCGATCTCAATTTACGCCTCGAGTGGTTTCCGTGACTCACCGGCTCCGGACACAAAGGGAGTTAATGATGCTCGCACGCTATGAATACGAGATTAGGGTTGAAAGAATTTATTAAAAAAAGACTTGCATCACCGTGCAACACAGTACGTCTTGCGAGATGACGTGATACGTCACCGCGTTAACGCACCATCATGACTATACTCTGTTTTTTAATTAGATAGACCAAAATGACAGCTCCAATCGCACTTTTTATTTTTTAATGTTGCAAGCGTCACTACGCTAATAGCTAATAGTGATGTACCAATTGAATCGTGTGCGATTAATTGAACTTGTGATTGTTGAGCTTGAGAGTGTTCAATAATGTGATTTTACTAATTTGGAGAAATAATGCACGTAAAACGTTGCTATATATGGCTGTAAATAGACGTAATAAATATATTTGCTTCTAACGAGTAAACAATTTAACCCTGTTTACTTGCAATGGCAATATTTTTCCATGATTTGTACGTATTTGGTTTTTTAATACTTTCATTAAATGATTTAGAAATAATGATGATAATTGTAGGAAACATAACTTTAGACAGGTTTTAATTATAGCTACTATAGTCAACATGAATTTAAGCTACTACTATTTAATAACAGTAGACTATTGAATACAATTGAATTTTTCGATTATTTAGGAACAACACTGTTTTTAAATTACGAAAAAGTGGTCACCCACCAAATGTCATTTTGGTCTATCTTATTAAAAATCAGAGTATAGCAATATCCGCGACGAGCTAGGACGACGCCGGTATTTAACATGCTATGCGAGGTACAGGTAGGAGGTCATATGCAAGTTTATTGAAAAAAAATATTCTTAAAAAAGACAATTAAGTCGCATCGGGGAAACCTATATAAACTGTTTAAACACAAAAATATCCACGTGCTAATAATAAAAAACTAGCAAGCATAATAATCTGACAAGTGATTTCGTGGAAACTACAACAGTTTAACGCAAATGAATTAAATTAATACCTGCTTAAAATTAATAAAGTAAGAAGAATATTTTATTATTAGCAGTAATAAAGCTTATAGTTATAATTTTACAGATTTAAATAATTTTATTACCTTCAAAAAGAGGGTAATCAATTCGACTTCTACGTATGTGATATCATCAGAATTTGATAAAATTTCAGTGCAGTAATGACCTATTAAGTCTACCTAATACGTGTCTAAAATTTCATAAGTGTATATACGTTTTTTAATTTGTTTTTAAGTTCAGGATTTCTCGAAAACAAGAAGTCATAGCGAGATGAATCTTTAATTTTATGATTTTTTTTTACTCATATCTAAAAAACTACACTGTACTGTAAGTTGGTCTACTTAATTTGGCCCTAAAAGATTAATCTCGCTATGATTTCTCAAAAACAAGACGTAAAATAAAAAAACATCAAACCGCCTTTAAAAACCCATTCAAAAGCTTAGAGGAGGTTATCAATTCGACTGTATGTTTTTTTTGTATCTATGTTACCTCATATCTCAGTCGTTTGTCGAACGATCTAATTTTTTTTGCCTACTTAGAGGAAATACCTTCTAGTTGGTCCCATTTTGTTCCAATTTGGGATCTGATGATGGGATCTTGGTGTAATCGAGGGGAACCTAGGATTCGGTGCCATAACTTTGACCATCAAGCATCAACTATCACAGCACCGACTCCAAAAAGAAATTGTTTGCTTAAAATACCCATTTTAAGCAAAACTATTCTTGACTATTGAAAGAAAAGGAACCCTCCTTTTCTTTCAATAGTCAAGAGTTTATTGAATACTTTTTAGTGCATTTTGGTTTTAAAGTCGGTTTTTACTTTCTTAAAAGTTAATTTTTCTTTGCTAGTCGAACATTGTAAACAATCATGATATTCTTTTTTTTAAGAAATTATAAGATAAATAAAAAACTCAAAACCTACAGAGGCAATTAATCGTTGTACACAGATCTTTTGTTATTTAATAGTTAACAAGTTTTATTCATTAATATTATTTTAAAAGTTATGAAAATATTGTTAACGATATTGGACTAGCAAAGGAAAACGAACTTTACACACATCATACAACGTCTCCAAAAGAATTTGTTTATCCTAAATAGAAAACAAATGCATTATTTTAGATTTTATTTTAAATATTTTTTTAGATAATAAAGTCGTCATAAAATGCAGAAAAAAATCAAAGAATTTCGTTAGGATAACCAACAAGATATTGTGTAAGGCTCGAGTTATTTTTGTGACGCACCGCGTTCCCGGGACGGAGGGGAGTTAATGACGCTCGCGCAAGATGAATACAAAATGAAGCGAAAGGCTTTATTTGAAAAACTTGCATCGTCGTCATGGTAACAAATTGCGCAAATGTCAATGTTTATATTTTATGCTTATCACTGCGTTGTTTGACTTAGCATGAATATCATTTGAGGTTTCTTCTGGTAAATTTTATTATCACTTATTTTACTGTTCAGTAATTTCATTAAAGTAATACATACGAAGATAACTACTACAATTAACAAATAGTTAAACAAAATGAAAAAAAGTACGTGCCAAATTCGCAGAGATGGATCGTCCTTTTTTATAATCATCTATAAGAAAGAAAAAGAGTAGAATAATGTCCACGCGTCCCTGAAATTCTATGCAGGGGTTAAAAAAGTGAGAGCTGAATTCAAGTTAATAGTAGAAAAAAAAACTTTAAAATCATTTTTTTATTTCTCCTGTATTCTAATCGCAATTGACAGCTACCCCTTTGAATTTGGCTCGTATGTTATTCTGACCTTGTGTGAGAAAATAAGCATCTAATGATACGAGCTGATTGTGTGATATACACTTATATTATATCGTCTGTTGGCTCACTAGCCAACAGACGATATAATAGGTAAGACTTTGGCATAATAATAACCATTCTAACACGGCTTCAAATCGCATACACTAAATATAAGGTTGATTATATATCATGCCTCAGCAACGCGTCTGCGTCTAGAAATGCCCGAAGCACCAAGGTAGAGCTGTGAAATAAGGAATCTCTTACCTCCAACGTTGCATCACGCACGCTCAGAGGGTTCTGTACAGGCTTGTCCCAATCTGTATACTCGTTCTTGAGCGTCGAGTAGATCTCGTTCAGGTGGTAGTAGTACGCGTTCCGCACGAAAGTCCGCAGTATGCGGTCTCGCCTGCTCTCGTTGAAGCCAAACTCCAAGTCTT
Source organism: Pyrausta purpuralis (assembly GCA_963924145.1). Lineage (NCBI taxonomy): Eukaryota > Metazoa > Arthropoda > Insecta > Lepidoptera > Crambidae > Pyrausta > Pyrausta purpuralis. The sequence goes on from OZ001654.1 coordinate 14,651,449, forward strand.
GTGCGTTGAATTCAAGATACGACTCTGCAACGAACGCCATCCGTCATTTACATATTTAAAGCAACGACGCATATTAAGTAGGTTGGCACTTAAGCACTTAATTTATTCCTATATAAAATCATCAAAGTTAGACATGCGTGAGATTAACTAACAGTTCACACAACGCTGTAAGGTTCCATTTCACCAATTAACTTTGACTTAAACGAACTTTAACAGCCTGCTTAACTAACTCCACAAAAATTTGATGATCACACGAACTAACATAAAGTGAAGTTTGATTTTAATTTTTGTGCGATCGGTTGACGCGTTGTGGTACTACTACATGGTAAGAATTAAATCTCAAAGACAAAGACAAGATATTATTAGGTAATTGACGTTATGTTATGGTAAAAGGATAATGTGTAACGAAACCTTAACAGTTATTTGAAGATGGCTGATTGACTCGAGTATCAGAAATTAATTACAGTCTTGTATGTATGTTTCCGAATTCCGATATTAAAGGAAAACACTCGGAACAAAGTAGGTCGTTAAGGGTACAATCACGTCATTATGACATGGAAAAGCATTGGTAAACCACCGCATTATTTTCTCCAAATGAATAACATGTGAATAAATCATTTGTGTATTGTGCGCCACCCGATAATTATACATCATAAATAACGTAATGTTATAGGCATATGAAGTCAAGAATTGATTCTGGCAATACATTTTATGTGACCACGTGTAATGAAAAAAAAAAGTTATGTAACTTTTCTGAGGCAGTTAGAAATGTTATATATATTAGAGTGGTTGATCTATCCTTCATTGTAGATGATCATTACAAATGAATGGGCTATGATATATTTATTACAAGGTGTTAAATAACATCAACAATGTCTCTTAGATATAATCTACTTACCATTGTCCGTGTAAATGCATACCGTTCTTTGTATAGAGCTGCCATCTTGTTCATCTTATAAAATAAATGTTCATTTGTTCTGCCACTAACAAAAAGGTGTATTTCAATTAGACAAGGCATATTGGTCTACTAAATCCCTGTTTTTAAAGAAGGTACAAATACACCCTCCGTTCTAGTGCCTCGCCTCCTTTTTTACTGTGACAGCATTTAATAACGTGTAGCATGACTTACCAGTGGTGGTAAGCCCAAACATGAGCTCTCTGTGCGAGAAATCGGCGAGTTCGTGGCCAGCCGCGGACGCGACGGCGGCGGCGCCCGCGCCCAGACGCGAGCTGTCGGTTGGGGGCGGCGCCTAAACAAATGACGATCTATGAAAATAGTGCTACATACTGCTGTCATTAATACAGCATGTGAGTATAAGCAAAAAATATAATGTGTGACTCTACAGAGTAATCTTAGTTACCTTGATCTGGTGGTCTATAATGATTTTTATTATTTATTTAAAGAATGCAAGACAAAAAACCAGTGTGATATAAACCAGTATTGGTTAAATTTATTTATAGAAATCCAAAGTTATATCCAATATAAGTATTCTATAAATAATAATGTATATGAAAATCGCTACCTCGTAGTAAATGGCAAGTTCGATTTATTTTGTTAGAAATAATAAATTAACACAATTTAAAAATTATTACTAGGTACTTAAAGGGATACGTTTAAATATTACTACTATTACAGTCCACACCTTGTATAACAACCTTAAATGAGTCTCTGTTGCTACTTGTCAACAACGAATAAACCTTCAGTCTGACGACGCAGTCTGGTGGCTCCATAAAATTATTATCCCTTCCGATAGGGGATAGTACTTCTATGGGTGGCTCAGTCTAATCAGAATGATTAGAGAATGAAAGTGTCACTTACACTGATTGACAAATGACAGATAATATAACCGTGAATATTAATTTTCATTTTGGCGTCAGTCTTGTCAGATGGACTTCACTGATTCCAGACTAAAAGGAAATGTCACCTTTGTCTTAAGACATAGATAACATGGCCGCAAAATAATGGCATAGAGTGCGTGGAGAAAGCAACTTCCAACATAGACCCCTTACACCCTGCGACTTTTTGCATCGATGCACTAGCGCGTTTTAAAAACGCGCTTCAGCATCGCGACTAATGCAATGAACAGATTTAATTTAGTCACCAAAATACAGTACATAATTTGTCAATGTCAAGCTTCTGAATCGCGGCTCTATCGATGCTAAAAGTAGCGCAGTGTGTAAAGCTTGACATTTTGCGACTGCATTGATATTAACGCACTTTAGCATCGCGACTGCATCGCTGCTAAAAGTAGCAATGTGTAAAGGGTCATAGGAGTGTAATATCACCGATGGCTGTTTTGAAGTCAGTGATAAACGAAGTGCAAATGACTTTATAGCAAGCTTACTTGAATCTAAAGTTTACGTGAATACTACTCATTGAATAAAACATTTTTTACGGATATTTAACGCGGATATTCACTAAATTTCGTATCCTGACGTTTCGCTTAAAGACCCAAGCTAGACCACTCACTGCAAGATCACAAAACACAGTTAGGCCTTTCTGCGTGGACAGTAACGTTAATTAATATTAATAAGTTATGGTTGTTATACACATCATATAAAACGAATAATTACAGAAAACGTCTGAAATATCATAGTATTTTAATATAATTTTGGTTTTCAGAACTCTGTAAATGACAAATAACATCATGGTGTATCCACACCGCCCGGCGTCTGTGCGGCAAAGGCATTGTTATAGGCATGCATTAATATATAATCTATCTAACAGTTAATTAACATATGCCGCCGGCAATGCCCCAGGCGGTGTAGATACACCATCAGTCTACCCGTGACCACGAAACTATAAAGAGTTCGAAACGTCAAGATATGAAATTTAATCAATATCCGTAGGTAGTGTTTTATTAAGCTTTACTAATAACAAGAGGCTTTTAGAGCATAATCCAGTAAATAATAAAAGTAGCAAATAATTTGAAAAAATATTAAGTGAATTATTATTGTAAACAGTACTGGGCGTATAGAATATTTAAAGGCACGCAACCTGCTTTTCATGCACTTTATAAGTGCAACATTTAAATGATCTCTTCAACGACTCCCTCGTAGGAGGGTGCATAGAATAGTAACAGAACGAGGTCGAAGTCGTCGCGAAAAAATATAGGTTTTTGCTAAAATTTTCATTTCCATTTATTTACTCTGAGTTTGAGGGCCTACTCACACGACTTGACGTAATGTTGTCCGTACTAGCGAAAAGTACGTATAAATCTCGTCAGACGACAGAATAATAATAGCGTCATCATTAAAATTACCTCCGCTCACCAAAGTTTGTAATAATCAATGCCTTCGAGACCTTTCATGTTTCCGTGAGATTGAAAAGACGAAACTCCAATCGTACTCGTGACTGGGAATTTTCCGATAGACATTGCTGTCCCTAATTAAAATTGTGCCAACCGACTTTACTTTTTATTTCAATTCAGAGCTCCACTTAATCATTAATATTAACGATCATTTCAGAAACAGGTTGTAAGTGATGTTTGACTCTAACAAATGTACATTAGTGACTAGATACTACTAACAGCCGTAATGATGCTGAAATGTCTAAAAACTGTATACTGTATGTTTGAAATAAAAGCTTGTTAAATAACTAATTACATTAAATAAAGCCTAACTACTCGTTATAGCCCTTTTGAGTTTACCTACTTGGTATTTAATCCGCATACAGACTGTCTGAACTTTTACAATTAATTGAAAACTTTGTTAAAGGCTTTTCAATTACAATTTTGTATCCGACCTATTCAATAAGCACGCCTTTCTCGTTACGCCCGAGGGTCTTAGGGTCTGTTAAAAACACATTGTATAATACAAAATGTAATGAAAATAGTTGTGTGTTTCGGTACAGATTCATTACGTCAGGTGGGCAGATGACGGTCAACAGGCTCAGTGGGGAGGATTCGAGATATTAAAGGACCTGGCGCCATAACAATTACTTGTTTAATCCAGCTACTTCACTCATTATTAAGTAATTATTTCAAAGGTGTTTCGCATAATATCGATTGTAAGCGCAAATACGTGTAATCTAAAACAACCACAGAATATAAATTAATCCACAAGCAACCTGCTTCTATTACATGTTAATGAAATTGCGATGTTGCGAAATGTTGCTTATTCCACTCATGTAAAATAATAACATTTACGTTACGATTTTGATGATCAATTCATTCCAGCTTACATGTGTTTGTACGATTAACATACACTTTTGTATTTAAATGAATAATTTGCTTAATAATGGGATATTGTTTAACTTCACAAAATTAGACATTCGTGATAGTTATTCATTTGGAGCTGATAGCTCGAATATCTAATGAGCCCAATCTTTTATGATATTCAAATAATACGTCATTAATATTTTTTTTAATTAATGGAAAGAATAAAAAATCAAATGAACTTCAACTCAGTTATCTGGGAAGTGTTTTTTTCTAACGTGATTTGTAATGTATTAAAAAATGAAGCTGTTTTATATACTTAGTTTGCAAAGAATTGGACAAGTTATTTGACCACCGCTTGTTGTCATGTGAAGCGTAAATATTATGCTAATATAGTGCCAATAAAGGGTACTTGAGAATTAGCTCAATCTGCAAAAAATATATACTAAATAAATGATACAGATGCTATAGAGGTGCTCGTAGCGCAGTGGTAGCAGCGCTTTGGTAGTGATACCAAAGTGAAGCAACCTACGGCGCGGTCGTGTTTGGATGGGTGACCATTCCGACCATATAAGCGACGTACGAAGGCACGTTAAGCCGTTGGTCTCGGCTAATATCGGTTGATATTAGTCGTTAAGTCCAGTCAGAGGCCTTATGGGCGGCTTGATAACATCTGACAGCAGGGTTAGTCGCTTGCCTTGCAAACACCCCTCCACCAACCCGCACTGAGCCCGCGTGGTGGAGTATGGCTCAAACTGCCTCATAGTTGAGGTAAGGCCTTTGCCCATGACTGGGATGTTACAGGCTAACTTTACTTTACTTAAATGATACAGTTTGTATCAAGGTTGTCTCACTTACAGAGGACGGATTAACAATGACAGTGCCATCGACAAAGGGTGCAAATCCGGGCAGGAACCGTGGCGGATCGAGCCGCACGGCGAGTAGCTCGGCAAGCGGCTTGTTGCGCAAGCACGGAGCCAGGTCGTCCTCCAGCAGGTCTCCGTGACACCCTGTTTGTTCCGCAACCTAGTAAAATATAAAAAGGTCAAATAAACAGAACTCATTGACGAATTTGTATTAAAACTCTTTAATCGCCCCAAACAGATCACGCTGAACTTAGTTAAAAAATGACAACTGATTACAATAGAGTCTGTTCTTTTATTACTCTATGCTCAAGTTCCGACTTGCTTTCAATTTAAGCGGGTAAGATGTCTATAAGATTGTGAAAGTAGCCTCATAAATAAAGTGTGTTTAGGCTCGGACCCTCTGCCTCAAGGGAAGATTCACGCTATTTCAATAATACTCTGTCATAAGGATTTGGTCGAAACCATTTATCGAGCCATTATGAAAATTAAGACGGACCATTTCACTTTACAGCTCTCTGCAAGTGGTCCGGTCTCAACTCACGCAATACCATATTTATAATTCAAGTCCTTAGCATAAGTCCTAAGTAGTGTTGGCTCACCTTTCGTTTGATCGTTAGGGGCTCCCTCTGCAACGCCCACGAGCTCAACCCAGACCCGCTTAACAAGATGACTCGCCTCAGTAGTTCTGAAACAGATAACTTAATTTAATTTCGTCATTTAGGACAAGGATCACTGAGATAACGAAATCTCTTCGAAAGAAAACATTTGTATTTCTTCGCGCCCGTTATTCCGAGCGAGTTTTTTTAAGAAGGCCGAGAACGATGTTGACCTTATTTTTAAATTGCGTTTCAGACGAGTTCGCTCTTGCACTTGTGATGTGACCCTTTTAATCGCATTAAGTGACTGAGGATCTAAGCGAGATGGTGACACGAAATAATGAAATTTTCTCAGGATGGTGTAATTACGGACAATGGCGAGGCCGCGAGCCGCTGCGGGCGCCGCGGTCTTGTTCCGCGTCTGCGGCGACAATTAGATTATACTTTTTCATTATTTACACTTCGCGTTATTCACGGTGGCTTAAATGCGAACACCACATAAATCTTCCGGGGCTAAACTGTGTTTTAAAGAAACAAATGCCCGCGAAAGGTGCACAATGGTTCAAGTTTCTTTAAAGCGACTTTCGAAGCTTTTTTCTTGTTTTATTTACTTCGAGCTTGTAACGACATTTGATCTAATTTAATCTGTAGTTCTCTCCGATGTTTCACTCGGTTGTATAGAAACAGGAAAACAGATGTGCATTTAGCAGCAATCTTGTCAATCATACCTCTGGCCACAAGCGAGACAGCGAGAAAGTTAGCTAACGCCGCGCCAGTACCGTGGCTAATAGTAATGACGCGCCCTGAGGCCTTAAATCCTGCTAGTATGTTCCGCTAACCTCTGGCCACTGGCGAGACAGCTAGGAAGTTGGCTAACGCCGCGCCAGTACCGTGGCTAATAGTAATGACGCGCCCTGAGGCCTTAAATCCTGCTAGTATGTTATGCTAACCTCTGGCCACTGGCGAGACGGCTAGGAAGTTGGCCAACGCCGCGCCAGTGCCGTGACCCATGATAGTGACGCGCTCGGGGTCCCCGCCGAACGCCGGCAGGTTCTCCCTCAGCCAGTGCAGCCCCGCCACCAGGTCCATCAGCCCGAAGTTACCCTGTGCTGACCCCTTAGCACCAGTCTTTAAAAAACCTGCAACGAAATGCTGTCTTAAATATATTTTTAAAGAATTAATTAGTGGTGGTGGTACTATATTGTGATCACAGTAAACAAAGAAATATTCGTTAAAATAGTAGATGCAAGCATCGCAAGTACGTCTCACTTGCAAGTGATTATGTGTTTGCTTCGTTTGGCGTTTAAACATTTGGGCCGTGGGGACCCTCTGCTAAATTGCTGTTTAGAAAAAATGCACCAAAATTAATTTATCTAATAGCCAATAATAAAGCTGGTTAGTTCCTAGCTCAAAGGATTAGCATAGCTATCCAACGCGGCAACGCAGCCAGCATCATAGCCTCCTTGCCGCAAGGAAATGGTTTCGTTTGTGAATAGGTAGATTTTAAGTTATTTTTTATGTTGCATGTCTTAGTTTTATTTTTTCTTGTTTATTTTTAATAAAGTTATAAGTACTGCAAGATTACTAATTTGCGTTAGTAACAAATTCAGTATTCCTAATTAATAAAGGCGTATGACATTTTATTAAAATCCCAAAGCATAGTATGCAATTCAAAATGTAAAATCGCCAATTTATGTTGCATGTAGTGATAAAACTTACTTACATTAAACCCACTCATATTAACGTCAAATGGCCTTAGTATAATTTTCAACTGTACGAAATAAATATTCATTTTAATAATTTTGCCCAACTGTATTGTGGTACTTTTAAAAAATAACCAAAAAAATCAACGCCATTTGACGTAAATATAAGAAAAGGGATATTCCTTTGTTCGTTATTAACTGTTGAAGTAATAAATCGAAAACAAATATTCCTACATAAACATGTGAAGTAACTCAAATATTTTTACTTAATTAAATGAAAAAATATTTGTCAGTCTCGTTTTATATGCTGTATATCTGCACAGACCAACATTTTTTTAATGCAGTTCACGGGAACGTCTTTAAAAATACTACCCTGAATAAAATGTAAAAGCTTTTATATTTCTGAATAAAATCTCCGCAATAGGTCTACTTTTAACTCACATGTTAACCTTCGACATTGACCTGAATTCTCTGAATTTATATAGATTGTCATTTATGCCACCGTTGCTGTAGGTTAATTCTCTCACCTTGTCAAGAAATATATTTTTATGTGTGAATAACACTGTGAGCAAAGTGTTAACTTCGTTCACATTATGCACTTCTACAATATTGCAGCTCAAAAGCTTACTTGTATAAAACATGGGCACTTACTGCGATGAGTCTCCACAGCGGGTCTACTCGGCATAATAAATACTCGTATTTTTAGCTCTCGTTCTTAGTAAGGTGCAAATTGTCTCACGCGCTTATTTGTTCAACTTCGACGGAAATTTCTTTACAAAGGAGACTCGGGAAGTTTGATTACATTATGTCGTCACAACAAACAAAAAGAGAAGACGGGGCAAGTATTTCAAACGAATAGTTAGATGTTGTTTGTTTCGAAGCTCCTACCACAAATAAAATTTTAAACGAACAAATGAGCATCCGACATGGAAATAATGTCAAAAGTTTGACGTAATGAACTCTGGCTTATTTTTTCTTATGTAACAAAATTAGTGTAACATACACTGAAAAATTCTTGCTGAGATTGGAATCCAGATTAAGGATTAATGTAATTTGAAATAAATTAATTCGAGAAGTTACTTAATAGGACATTTGACTCATTAAAAAGTGAAAATCCTTTTCCCTATCAGAACTATGAAACGCCTAATATAATAATGACTTCATTAACATTGTGGTTAATTTAGTAATGTACAAACTAACCAGATCATTATTGCTCGCTCATGGTATTCAATTAAATGTATGTTACCTTGAACGTTGACGTATAGTAGTATTAAATTAGATTTACCGTGTATCGTAAATACCGTGAAATTTCAACATTGTGTTTTCATTTCACAAGCTTTTTCAAAACAACCCGTAAAGAATGAAAGGAGCTACTCAAAATCTAACTTAACAACTTTATCTTAGAAACATGGATCGAAACATGCCGAAAAATCGACTCTTCATTAAAATAAGACGGTACACGTGACAGATTTTAGAAGGAAAGTCATTTTTTATTCATCCTAATGTTTTTAGGTGAAAGTTGTTAAATTACTAATTCTGATGGGTGGTTTTGAAATGCATAATAACTTTTTTATTTGTATAATAACTTTTATGAACACATCTGAAATTTCGGATTTGAATCATATTTTTGTGAAACTTTATTGTTTTTCTGCACATTATTTTTGTATGTATTGCGCATTGTTTTGACATTTTACAAATAATTTACAGCTGGCTTTTAAAAACGATATAAAAAAACGACCAGGCCAAAAAAAAATTTTATTTTAGACGCAAAAATAGCGAATGATCCCCTTCAAAAGCCATTTTCATTTGGCTTACAATGTACCAAACACAGGGTATTTGAATTTGTGAAGGGAATTCCAATCTTAAAGGTCTGTTTTCCGCCATAAGGAAAAGAAACATGTACGAAGAAGAGACGTCACATACAGCTAGAATATTTTAAGTACTGTCTGATAATGAGCCACTGGCGATTGCATTTTTTTTTAATAAATGGTATGGCATTTATACAACAACAGCATAAATAAAAAATGTATATATCTATGTAAAGAAGGTCGTGTATGTAGCCCATTTGTAACTCAAGAATGGCTGAACCGTTATGGCTAAAAATTGGTAGGGAGGTTGCTTAGAACCAGGAGAAGGACATAGGAAAGGTACTTTTTAACCCGTTAAACGGGGCCGGGGACGGGGTGGGACAGAGCTGGGGGCAGAACAAAGTTCACTGGGTCCGCTAGTAGTTAATTAAATAGTTCATTCATTTACGTGTTCATTTATTCATTCATTCATTTTAAAGTTCTTCACTCACTTGATAGCCTTTACGCTAAGGATTTTTTTTTCCAATAAAGGTATGGACCGGTATATGGCCCAGACAACGAACCAAAAGGTATGGATTTTAATCCAACGAAGAAATAAAAATCATAACCCTCGTCCGTTACACACTGCGGTTTTTAGCATTGATGCTAAAAGTATTGGTGCAGATACGAGACTGTAGCGATGGTAACGCGCGTTAATTTCGCGACTGTATCCATTGTAAAAGTAGTGCAGTGTGTAAAGGTTGTCAATTTGCGACTGCATCGATGCTGCATCGCGACTGCGTCTAGACGATGTGCAAAGCGCCGAAATGGTCCACTTAGTGCGCCTTCACATTATAGTGACATCAGCGCAACAGCAGCGCCGTCGCTCTAATGTGAAGGGCTTACTGCTGTCAATTATGTTCGAAATTATCAGCAGTGCGGCTGTCGCGCTGCTAAAGTCACCTAAGTGTGAACGCGCTCTTCAAGCTACTTACCCAATACACCTAACCTAAAGTTGATAGTAACTACAATAATGTTGCCATGCGCTGCGAGCGTGGTCCCATCGTACGCGTTGCCGGAGCTCCATTCGTATGACTCGCCGTGCACGAACACCAGGCACGGCAGCCCTCCGCCTTCGCCCTCGCCTTCGCCACCTGCCCGAGAAATACGAGATAAGCCGAATGTAAATATAATATGGAACACAACTAAGCATGGCTTGCGCAGCCGGATGCCATTTTAAGTCATTGAAACATTGCTTAATTTTGGTGACTTAACATTAATATTTAAATGAACGAACGACCCTAAGCTCACATTTGAAACACTAGATAAACTTTTTGGATTTAGCATTAATGTAAACGGGTTGAGGCATACTGTGTTTTTATTCAATTAGGTCTTCGTGAACAAAGAGCCATACTTGCGATTAATAAGGTCATCGTTTCCAATAAAATGTTTGAAACAGTTATTAAATTAAATTAAAAGAACTACGTCAAAAGACCAAAAAACCTTGTTTGCATATGCTCATTACCGTAACATACGAGTATAAACGAAGCTAGGCACAATACGAATGCTTAACAAGTGAAGGTGGAGTACGGTGTAAATTAATGCCGAACCCAAAGCAATAGCGCCTTTGAATCCCTCAAACCGTATTTAAAATCAAACCGCCTTAGCGTCAAGCCGACCCGAGAGACTATTCTGACTGAGGCTTTACTCTCTAAGTCTATAACCCCATTTCCTGCTCTTTCCATCCTTGTTGCCCAAATCTAAAAACAAACGCAAAGAAAAAAGACGGCTGAAGCCAAAAACCCGGGCAACGTATTACAGTGTAAGGCCTCCATACGAGCTTCTTTCAAGTGAGCGCCCGAGTCTTTTGTGCCTTTGGAAATAAAATCATTTAAACTCTGATCCCAAAATCCTACGCGTTTCCTCTACTAGGCAAAGTACACACACGTTACGGTAATCTTATGTGATCAGTTACTTTAACACCCATACTATCGCTCTGTTAGCGGAAGCTTATTGTTATGCTTATTGTTATACATGTATCTGGGTTGTGTAGGTACGAATGCTTAAGAGTACTTGTATAATAATATATTAAACAATAAAAACCGACTTCAAAATGCACTAAAAAGTCTTAAAAAGCTTTTGCAAAATTAACCCTGAAAAGGAAAGGAGGCCATTTTAGGAAACCAATTTCTTTTTGGAGTCTGTGCTCTGATAGTTGATGCTTGATAGCCAAAGTGATGGCACCATGCATTGCATTTTGCTTTTGAGGTCGGTTTTTACTTTTTTTTTTAATTACTTTTATTTCTTATTTTTTGTGAATACAGTTGAAGTGATAACCTCCTCCTTTCTGAAGTCGGCTAAAAATGTAGACCTCTTATGTAAGAGGTAAATATTTTGATACTTTATGTAAAGTATCACAATATTATTACAAGCAACGCAATCTTGATTGGTAGACACGGAGTGCAAATAAACGGGTAAGAGCTTCGAAATATGAAACCGAAGATACTGAAATGTAGCAAACAAGATTGTGTGGGCGTTACGATGAAAAAGAAAAGAGTGGTGCTGACAGCTCCGATTGAATTCTAATCTAATGAAACTGGAGTGAAAATAACACAAGAACGAGGATATCTTTGAAATTGCCATGGATTTTCCAGATGCGAAAAAACTCCTTTCTTATTTTCTACTTATCTTGTCCGTAAGCCAGAAAATAATTTGCAGAATACGATTGTTGTTAATGAAACAATCGCTGAGTACGTTCAGTCAGCGAGTTTTCATTCAGGGAAATCAATCCATTTATTTCCGTCGCGTAATGACCGATAACAAAAAAGCTAGTCTCGATTCGTTGACTATCAACAAGGTCAATGACAGTTCCACTAGCATTACTACGCTGCGAACAAGCCTCGTGATAAATGGCGTGTGATTTTCATTTTTTGCGCCGCTTTCCGAATAGGGTCGGATATTACAGATTTGACCATAAATCCTGAATATTCTATTCATTTATACATTTGGTGAGGTTGGAATTCGGAATTCTAACTGCAATATCGTGTTAGTGAATTTGTTACAATGACAAATGTTAGGAGTTAATTTAGGTTGTCTGCGACAGTTAGAAGATTTTTTTTTTAAACAAAATCCTTTTAAAACCCTCTGAAATTATTAGATTACAAGGTTAGATTTTATTCTTTTGCCACAGCAATTTGATTAAAATAAATTAAACACGATAAAAAGTGAAGTCAAACTACAAATTTCAATAGTGTTTACTCAAGAAATAAGAGGAATTCCTTAATCACAAATAATAACTACCTACTTCCTATATTTTAACAGCTTTCTTTTTACATAAGTATGGCATACAATTACAAAATACAAAAATTACAAAAGCACACAATTTTATGAGCTCAATGAAATATTTCATCTCGCCTGGCTGTTGTATAAAATTTCCCACTCGTCGTTACAGACAATCTTAACCTCACTTCCGCACTGCTTGCAGGAGGCGCACGCACTGCAATGCACTACGGAATTGAGGCCTCGATGCCATGCTGCCACGCCAACTTCACCTCTGCCGACACCACAGACACTGGCTGCATACGCCGGCATCGTGTTCGCCGTCACCGCTCGCCGCCGCGCGATGAATCTCGGACTATTTTCCGTTTCGCGTCTATGATGGCACTTGCAATAAAAATGTTGTCGCTCCGTATTCAGCGTCATCGATTCACAGCATTAATTTTTCATGAACATACAGCAGCAAATGTGAAGTATCGACAAATGTTTGCATAAATACGACTTTGGTGAGGTTGATGAAACGTAAAAGTGTATAAACATTTTTGCCGCATTTAATATTGTATCTAGTCGTACTTTATACAGTCCGTTTCTCTAAGCTAATCAAATATTGTAAACAATCATGACATTTATTTTTAAATGAAATCATTAATTTTTAAATAAGTTAAAAACACAAAACTCACAACTTACATAGGTAATGTATCATTGAATACTGAGATATTTTGAAATCTTTTTTTTTTTAATTTTATTAATTGACATTATTTTAATAGCTATGAAAAGATTGTTTACATTATTGGACTAGCAAAGATAAACGGACATTACTTAGATTATAAAACAAATTATGGAACAATAAAATTACTCTTTCAGGACGGTCACTTTTTTTTCAGATTCAGTAATATACGAAATCTTGAAGGAGTTCTTTCTATCTTGTAACTCAATGTAATAATATGATTTATTTTATGATAAAGAACAAAGGGAAAGCGATGTCTCATTTTTCACTAAGGAGGTCATTGCCATCTAACCACCTTAAGAGCCAAAATCGTTCGCAACTACGTCGTCTTTTGTTTGAACTGACACCTGCTTTTGCGTCTTATGTGCAAGCAATTTTCGCTTGAAAGTAGTTAGCAGAGACCTCGACCGTACCTCTTTAAATACTTAAAAAAGCAGAAACCTTCATTGTGAAACTTTTTTATTTATTTATATGAAAAGTAACAGAAATTACATGAGTATTATTAACAAAGATAATTTTACAAATATTAAGGCTAATATTAATTAGTGTACCATAAGTTGAATAAAGAAAAAATATGTTCCTATTTAAATTATTAATTAACTAATTATGCAAAGGCAAAGGCGCTAGGCGATTACAGTATTAGGTTAAAATTTCCAACTAAAATTATAATTATGCACAGAAACATTGGAGCAAGTTTCATAAAGCTATACATGTATGCTAATGAAGTTTCAGAAAATTACATGTGGCTCGTTTATGCTAACTAAACACATTACCCGCAAAGCTTTGATTAAAGAAAAGCTTTTTCATATTTTTTGTTTTGGTTTTTACTTTAGTATGTGTACATTAACGTGAAATTGTGAGGATTACTACTACTGGTTATCGTAGGAATGGTCCTGTCACTGACACGGCGCGGTGGAAAAAGTGAACAAAAATGAACTTTATTGACACAAAAAAACAAAAGAAGGGGACGAACGTGTGTGAAGCGGAGCCGGGTAGTACATTCATCTCACTCATTGACTGTAATTATAGTTCTAGTAATAACTTGCTCTTTTTCGGCATTTTTTATCGATACAGTCGCGATGCAGAAGTTGGACATTGACAAACTATGTATTATATATTTATATTGGCGACGCGGGATCGATACTAACGCGCGTTAGCATCGTTAATTGCGTGAGTCGCGATGCTGTTGCGCGTTTCCAAAACGCGCGACTGAATCGATGCTAAAAGACGCAGTGTTTAAAGGGTCTAACACGTGTCCTGGAGAATAGTTTGAGTAGCGGCTTATTTAACTGTCAGTAAATTAGCGGAAAAATGACGTGGAAAAATTATGAATTAACCGTCTGTCAAGGATTAACGAAAACCGCGGGTCGCAAGAATCAGCCCCGCGCTCTATTACCCCAGTGTATTGTTCTGCTCCATCAGATGTCACTGCTCCAAGATACCACATTATACTGTCACAATCATTACCTCACATTTAACAACGCACTCACCCACTGGGTCGACTTATTTAACTCATTTTAACATCATTTTAAAAGGGCGGCTTTTGTGCCCATAAATCTGTGAAATAAGTACCGGAAATTGTTTACTTAAAAAGTGGGCTTTTAACGTGGACGAAAAAGTTACGAATTTTCATTTTTGTTGCGGGACCTTTTTGGGGCGTCGTACGTTTCAGTAATTCGGTGTCAAAAAACTCTTTTGTAATTAAACGTTATTATGCTGGTTTGTAAAAAGGTAATGCATACACATGTAGAAATATACAACGTGTGTACACAAAATTATACGACTATCTGACCTATTTTACGGCCAAAAAAGGCCAACTTAAAGGTTTACTGGTAGAGAATGCTTTCAGCATTGAATCCACCTTTGTTACACTAAATTTTCGAAAAACAACTGTTAATAAAATAAAGATACCCGCAAGGGGCAAATGTTTGTGTGATGAGCACGAAAACTTGTACCCAAGCCATGGATGTTTAATGTGTATATAAGTATTAATGCAAGTCGACTCCGTCATAATATTTATCATAATATTTATCTAGTATTACATAAAACAAGAAAAAAAAATCGTTACTTCAAAAACCACGACAATCGGTGTGTTTCTGGCCCATATTTATCAATTGTTTATTTCGCTTGGAAAACTATATGGACAATTTCACATAAAAGCTACTTACTCTACATTATAGAGGAAGCAGGCAGAAGATCATAGTTGCGCATATTTTCTAGAAAGGGCAGCCAGAAATCGAACTATAGAAGCTATAGAAGTTTTTTGCGCAATACACTGTGGTAGTACAACCTCTGGTAGCCCTGACTTCAGAGGATACTTTACTTTTTTAGTCTCGTGGGCTGAGGCTTTTATGATTCTCAATCGCTTCGCTAAGCCTTTACCTTTAACCATAATGGCGGGTGTTTAGGTAACCAGGGTTACTCGTGGTTTTATCGTTGACTGGCACGTAAACGTGTTTGCACTGGTAGGAAAGCACGGGTAGTAGCCGTTCCAGTTATCTGAGTGGCTTTATTTAAGGTTGACGAGCACGTCGAGGCTAACACAAAGACAGTGCTCGCTCTGTTTGGTGAACAGGTCAGCTATCTGATCCGCGCCCGTGAGTGCAGCAGTGACAAGTCATCGCGCGGGACGCACGCGAGGGGCGCTTCGACGCCATACTTTAAGATACACTCACCGGTAACGGGAACGTAGAGGTTGACATAGAGACAGTCCTCGCTCTGGTTGGCGAGCACCGGCAGAAGCCGCTCCAGCTGTCTGATCCGCGCACGAGGATGAAGCAGTAACGCGTCGTCGCGCGGGGCGGCAGCGGGGGGCGCTTGCGGGCATGCTGGCCCTAGCGCATCGGCCAGCCGCGTGGTCCGCCACTGCGACGGCGTCACCGGCGGCATGTATCTGGTTAGGAACAGTTGATGATCTTAGTGTGATCTGTCTAGGGCGACTGATGTCATGGGGCGATTATAGTATCGACAGAGATACTCTACAACTACTCCTAAATTAACTGTTTAGCATGTAAGTATTGTGGGTTTTAAGTCACTAAAGCGCAAAAAGGAGTTTTTTTTTATATATTTTTATATTTGACATCATCACATACATTGCTCCGATCCCAAGCTAAGTAGCTAAAGCACTTGTGTTATGGACATCGGAAACAACGGTGGTATCACCTTAAATTGATAGATATAGATAGGTTAAATTGATAGAGTGGATTGAGCTCGTAATTAATAAACAAATAGATGATCTGTAATCAAGTTGGTCTCTAGATGTATTGGTTTGGAGTATGTTAGTGTATTTTTATTTACTATGCAGTATGAAAAGGACATTCTCACCTAAGACTACCGAGAGGCGGCGTAGCATACGGCACGCCAAGGTAAGCCTCGACTTGCGGATGTGAGTGCACGACGATCCCGCGCAGTGGTCCGTACTTGGTGCGCACGACGCGCGTACTGTACTTGTGCGATGAGAGTGCAGCCGCGCAGCAGACGAGCCACGCCAGCAGCGCGGCGCGGTCCGCGCGCATCACGCGCACGCACGAGCGGGGGCGGGGGCGGGCGCGGGCGCGGGCGCGGGCGCGGGCGACGCGCCGGACACGCGCACGCTGCGTCGCATCACGCGCCCCGCCGCCGCCCCACCTCGCGCCCCGCGCTCATCCCGACGCACCGTTTTCTCGTGCTCGCCGCCACTGTCATCACACATCTAGGTTACTGCCTCCCGACTATTTTCAAACAAAATCGCTTGCACTCATGGCGAAACAACGGGTGCCCCTTTAAACATAAGACACCGCAATGTGCAAGCGATTTTGGTTCCCAAAATGGTCAGGCGGTGGCGACCTCGATAGTACCTACGTTTTCAGTTTCACGCTTACACATCGATTAATGGTAATTGTTAGCTTTTTAAACCAATGTTAAAACAATACAGATCGGGTAAGCTTTAATTTATCACATAGTTTTATGATATAAGCCTTCGCACTTGTATTTCATTTTATGTGAAATGAACATAAAAAATATTTTACTTTGTTTACCTAGGGGTAAAAAGTATGAGTATGTTTGATTTCGATAGTTTAACAATATTGACCAGCAAATGTAAAACAGTTGATAACTCACCCGAATCATGTTCCGGCCGAGGAGTTGTACTGTGTTAACTCAACCATTGGTTTAACCTGTAACAATAAAAAAGAAGTTGTAGATAAATAAAAACGTAAACTCAATAATTTGTTTGTATTTTACGCGTGCCTCACTACAACACGGCAGGTAAATTTTCATAAAATTTCCATTTTAATCAAATATGAGCGGAGTAAGCCTGGCCGCGGACAATGGAGTGGGTAACGGAAAATGTTTACCTAACAGACCTAACCCGGCATTCGTATAATTTAATGTAACACAAACACGGCAACATCGCATTTCTAAGCGTTTGTCGTTTCGTAGCGAACTTTGTTTAGTCGCGCCGCCGGAACTAGTGTGCAGCTCGTAGATGCATTTCAACGATTACAAGCCTTATTGCAAACCAATTTACATTTCACTTAATATGTGTTTGCCTTTCCATTTAAATTTGCAGCATATATTACAGCAATTTGACGACCCGTCTGGCGTCTGGTGTAGTGGTCAAGAAATCGCCTACTACGCAGCGGGTTGCGGGTGCGATCCCCGCACAATACAAACATTTGTGTGCATGAACATGTCTGTTTGTATTGGTCTGGGTGTTTTCTATGTATATCATGTATGTATTTACAAACAAAAAGTATTTAAGTATTATACCCGTTGGCTGGCACCCATAATACAAACTTTGAGTAGCTTACTTTGGGACTAGATGGCGATGTCTGGGAATGTCCAAAGGATATTTATTTATTTATTTGAATTTTAGTTTTTGACATGAGTATGTCAGACTGCAGAATAATTAATAGTAGAATGATAAAATAACTGGGTATTTATTAGCCTACTCATTAATTTAACGCGCATATTTACAACAAACAAAAAACAATTTTATACAATATCCAATACCCTATCGTCTATCATTTTCAATACTTGTATGGCAATATGTGTCTGGTACTTTAAACGGATTTTTGTCAACGGCGTCGTTTCGGCCACATTTCATGCGCAAGCGACACAAAGACGTCAGCCCATCAATCAGAGGCGTGACACGCATAAGCTTTGTACGCCCATATTTTGCAGCGCGGACCTTGATATTGGCGCGTCACTGACCCACGAAACGCCTCGAATAAATTTCACTTGCTGAATAGACGATGTTTATCGAATTTCGCGACATCACTTCCTGAAAAGTGCTATCATAAAATCATATTTTTTATATTGAAATCCTTTTGTATACACCACTACATGAAAATTTGTGTAAGACCTTTTAAAAAGTAATTAAGGAAGTCCTTGTTATTATGTTTACGAAGTCATAATTTAATTAAATTTATAAGCATCAAAGTTTTTTACATTAGTTTGTATCCTAAAATTTCGCTTTGAACGTGTTCTCTCGCTCTCGCATTCGTGTGCTTGCACTACTTGAACATTTAATATTATGAACACAGCTGTTTTGCCGACTTGAAACTAACACGTACTCCTACGTTTCTCTTCTCCCACGTATAGTTTGCAGAAAAGTTCTGGATCGGAGACTCTTTGACCACAGAAGCAGCGTAAGATGTCCACCGACAAGATGAACAAACGACCTTGTAAAGGTTGCAGAATTTCAGTTCATAGAGACCGCTTGCGACCGGTCGCTTTAGAAAACTATGGGCAAGGGCTGTGTAACTACCCTGTGTTAACGCAAATCAATGAAATGAAAGACGGATTTATTTCGCGCACATTTTATTAAAACTACATGCATCACGTTTCAAATGCTTTACAGCATCTGTGGTCACAGACAAGACTTAAAGTGTTATCTATACCTACTAATATTATAAAGCTGAAGAGTTTGTTTGTTTGTTTGTTTGTTTGTTTGAACGTGCTAATCTCAGAACCTACTGGCCCGATTTGAAAAAATATTTTTATATTGGATAGTTCATTTATCGAGGAAGGCTTTAAGCTATATAACATAAAGATACGACTCGCAAGACCATAGCAGCAATGAATAATGTTGCGAAAACGGGAGAAAGATATTCCTTTTGAGAGCTTCCGCTGCGTACGCTGCGGAAACCGCTAAAGTTACACAAAAATCATGTATGACAAGATTGTTCAGCATTAAGAGTTCTAAAATAAAGTCCGCGACAGCATAAGTCTATCTTTTATGGTTGACTTACTACAACCTTTTTTATGTTAATAAATTTGTAAAAAAATAATGCATCATTTTTAGAGGTGTATTATACACACAGGTATTTATTCTTATCAAAATAAATACATTCATCATCACGAGCATTTCATTTAGAACATAGTTGCCCTTTATATCATTTGATTCCAATAAATATCTTAGGAGCTATCACAGTTTTAACATAACTCCGCACCAAAATAATGTTCGCAGCTTAAGTACAACGTGCGCTTGCGCTAATCTATACTTAATATTATAAAGCTGAAGAGTTTGTTGGTTTGAACGCGCTTATCTCAGGAACTGCTGGACCGATTTGAAAAAATATTTCTGTGTTAGATAGCTTATTTATTGAGAAAGGCTTTAGGATATAAAACATCACGCTGCGACGGGAGGGGAGGGAGCAAACTCAAAACGCGCGGACGAAGTCGCGGGGGACCGCTAGTATATTATAAAGCTGAAGAGTTTGTTTGTTTGAACGCGCTTATCTCAGGAACTGCTGGACCGATTTGAAAAAATGTTTCTGTGTTGGATAGCTTATTTATCGAGAAAGGCTTTAGGATATAAAAGATGACGCTGCGACGGGAGGGGAGGGAGCAAACTCAAAACGCGCGGACGAAGTCGCGGGGGACCGCTAGTTAGTTATAACATAGTATAAAAATAAAACTACCATCACTCAATATTATCATTGACGTTTCGCGCGAACGAAACGCCGTTCTTTAACGAGTATTTTAGATTGGTCAAAACGTATGAAATGGTTGGATTGCAGTTTTTTTTACGTATACGCAAATATCAGGAAAGACTGCTGTGCTGATACCACCTTTTGTACTGTGTTTTGACCCCAGCTTTTGTACTGATTAAAAAGTAGTGGTGTAAAGCGTAGATTGCATTTACACTATGCCTTTAGTGTATAATACAGTTAACAACCCAAAATATAATATTTGCACGTAATCTCTTACACTATTAATAAACGCTTCCTCGATTTTTGAATAAAATCCTGTTCCTGCAAAATAATTAAAAAGATTCGCTCCACGGTAACATATTTGTGTGATGCAATTTTTTTTTCAGACACATTTACAGCGTTGGTTGCTCGAACAAATGTGCGTAGAGAACAGGTAGACATATATTTAAATGAGCACCAACATTAACAATAACAGCTACGGGCTCGGAAGGTATTAAAGAGAAATTCAGAGTCGAACCTTTTTAATTATGGCCGTTAGTCACAGGTAAGGCGGTCACGTTACGAACGTTTACCTGATTTTATGTAAATGACAAAGTTAGTCTGTAACGTCCACTACTGGGCAAAGGCCTTACTCTAACTATGAGGTAGTTTAAGCAATACTCCACCACCCGGTCAATACGTTTAATACGTAAGTAGTATTTTTTTTAATGAATATTTTGGTAAGGTACCTTCGTGGTATGATGATACACAGGTTAACTCAGCTCTGTTAACTGAAAAATTACGTCCTAAGAAACTTTCAGTCCGTAGGTAGTCCGTAAGATCAATCTAGCTACTACCAGGGCTTGGAAACCGTTTTTTTTTTTTGAACCGGTTTGACGAAAATACAGGTGGAACTTTTTGAAAAAGGTTATGTTCCTTTAAACCGGTTTGGAAAAATATGGGGATTTTCCATTAACCGGTTCAACTTTTCGTTCAGGCAGGACAACCACTCTGAACTTCGTTAAGATCTGCAAGCGGTGAGCGCATCTGACGTTTGTTTCTGAATCTGATAATTAGTTTAACATCTTTTGAAGAATATTCGGTCTAAAAACAAGTCGTGTTGCGATCGTCGCGAGCGACTACGAATTAACCGATTTATTGAGGTTCACAGTATCGCTCTTATTTGGTTCCGCTCCGGAACGGAATTTTACGATAAAACCGGTTTAACCGTTATAATACCGGTAAATCTTGAACCGGTTTCAAGCCTTGGCTACTACTATAATGTACCCATTACCATTTTTATAAGATCGGCAAAAATCATTACAAGAGCACATTTGCCGATGTCCGTAACTTAGTTTATTTGCCACATACGCCTATTCCCCGCGGACATTACGCTTATCGACTCTCTCTATTTATGGCCGAGAACGAGCTCGCTTGCTTCGTTTCAGTAATAGCCAATTTTAAAGACTGAACGATCTCCAGCAGTTATTGGGAAACTAATACACGGTAATTGCATCGTCGTACAGCTTAAAATCTCGCCACTCTATTTCGCAAAGTACCAGAGTCGATAACATTTTAATCTTGCGCGGAATTTATTGGCGAAGTGACGTGTCGTTATTAAGAGCTTATAATGGGCCGTTAAAATATCTCCGGTGAATTTTCGAGGCCTCGGCGTCAATCTGCGGAAACATGTTAATCTTTTTAAGCGTGATCGAGCTCGGGGTGTCGCAGGTAGAGATGTTAAGAACTCGAGTCTTTTGAGTCCTAATTCTTAGACTTTGCTAAATTTTACACGACTCAGTGAACTAACTAAACTCCGAGTCTTGAGTCGAACCGAGCTTCAGTCTTTCGAACGCTTAAATAGAACTCGAGTATCAAAAAGAGCTCGCTCTTTTTGATACTCGAGTTCGAGTCTTAAATATAGCTTCTTAACAAAGCTTGAGTCTCAAAAGAGCGCGAGTCGTATGTCTTGAGCGTATTAAGGTTTAATAATGTTAATTGTTGCAAATTATTCTGGCTTTTATACATACTTATATGTGCGTCATCAAATCAATTTTGATTGCTTGTTATTATTATTTTTTGAATGTTAAAAGAATTTTTCATGATGATTAAAATTATTTTTCCTATTAATTTACGCTTTAATTTTTACAAAATACGCTTCTGATTACGAATTTATCCCATAAAAGTAACTTTTTATTACCTGATTTAAAAAAGAACTCCAAACGGAAAAGACCTCGAGCTCGACTCGCCCCATGAAAACTTAAAAAGACTCGAGTTTCATGTTGCGCTCAAGAGCTCATATAGACTTTAGTTCTCTAGTCTTGGGAGTTTTGTAGTAACGAGTCAAGTCGCGCAATTGTCAGTCGATCTCAAAATTTAGGACTCAAAAGACTCGAGTTCTTAACATCTCTAGTCGCAGGGCAAGACAGGCGGGAGCCGGCGCGGGCGCCTGTGATCGGCGCACCCACCGTGACCACTCAGCCGGAGCACACAAACGACGTTTGCATCTTTATCCCACCATCAAAAGTGAACTTTCCGATTAACACGCTAGCTAAATAACCACTTATGGCGAGATGCTACTATCTCTACACCAATCTCAACCAAATAAAGTTCGATAGGATGGAGATTACAGTGCAAGAGGACATAGATAGAAGAGAAACAGATACTATAACGATAAAACCATTGCCAAATGATTTAATCTTAATGCCGAAACTCGTTAGCAATCACTAGTCTTCGTAATTGCACAATAAATTACATTCTTCCAACGGCCAGAATTAATTAAAGCTACCAATTTATTAGCCAAAGTTTGGGTCTCCCGCATGTGCAAAGTTGTATTAACTCCCGTTATACCTCTTGCAGATGTTCGCAGAGCGTTAAATAATGTATGTACATTAATGTTGAAAAGATATTTATTCCATGTAAGGTTTAATTGAGAAACACGTAAAGAACTCGTTACTGATGGCACCCCGCGTCGGTTTCATTACGACACGAGCAAGCAACACTAAGTAATCAATTACATTAATGAGTATTACAGAAGCGACGAGTGTGCTATTTCATAAATGAAGACATTCGATTCCCCGAACGAGCTCTCATGTTAGGTATTCAATTATGTAAAGTAATAATTATAATTAATACGACCATAAGCCTCATTTAAATTTAAAATCTAATTTCGGATGGGAAGTGGGGAAAAAATATTCCACTCTGGAGCGTGGGGGCTTATAAAGATGTGGCTTCACCGATCGCGGCCTTCTATTTTTTATGGTATATCGCGTTATCCATTTCTACTATTTTCACCGACTCAAAAATGGAGAGTCTCAATTTGACCTGTATATTTCACGTATAAAACATTGCATTACATTTATGCCAGCACCTTTCTCGTGCATTGGTTCGTGATTATCAATAAAAACGGTCCCCGTGTTTTATAGCCTGAAGCTTTCCTCCATAAACAAACTATCCAAAACAAAAGTATGTTTTCAAATCGGTCCAGGAGTTCCTGAGATAAGCGCGTTCAAACAACATACAAAAAATAGGTTAAGAACTCATCAGTCGCTTCAAGTAAGAAACTTAAACGATGTACTACATACACTTAATTATTACCCAGATTAAGCACTTTAGGATTCTAATTTCGACTGAGGAGTGAAGCTCAAAAAAAACATCCAATTTTAACGGACGGAGCGTGCCAAGTCTTATAACATAGAAGCGTAGAGCCCCAGCCCGGTGCCGGACAAGTGGCGAATTGGCATCATCAATCACGGGCCAGCCGTCCGCCGCAGAGCTTAATGGCACACGCTCGTCTCCACCCTCATGCACCCTAAGAACGCTGATTAAGGTCTAATTTTCAATAACCAAATTAGCCGCTAAATAGTTCCAAAAAAACTCGACGCTTATTAGAAATGCAGGAACAAGTTTTAATGGCGAAAATGGGAAGTCTTCGGGAAATGTCGAAAATCAATTTGCAATATATTCGCTCGTATTTTCCTAGTTCATACTCAATGTTCAACATGTTTTATTTTCATCAAGTTTCAGGATGGCAATTATCACAGTCTAGAAAGGATTATCATAATCTCTTTACACTCATATTCCTTATCAGCATAGGAAACAAGATATTACCACCGCAATATCTATGCGAATCTATTTACACTGTAAACACAGATAAAACCAGGACGGTCCCTAGCCAGAGTTTACTAGCCGCCAGCGTCTTAATGGACACCGATGCGCTAAATCTGGGCAGCTTAAGCCTTTCCGCAACATCCAAATTGGTTACTCCTTGTCGTTAGCTTATCTCTACGGGTAAATATCGACACCGTTTCTGGAAAACCCCACGTTTCTTGCTCACTTTTTCCAAAGCCTTTACTGTATCTACCCAGTTTCTGCTCGCGGAAAACGATTTGAAAACAAAACAGACAGGAAAAACCTTAAAATAACACTTGTGGAAATGAAACAAACAACGAAATTGTGCGGGCGAAATTGTTTTCGTATTATAGTAGAAATGTATTAGAATTTTGTTATGTAACTTAGTTGATACTAACACAAAACAAAAGTACAGCTATACAAGAATGTTTAAGTGTAACATTGCATAAATTATGCCAGAAAAATAAGCATGACACTTCGCATTTAGAACGAATATTCATCAGCTTTTATTCTAGAAATGAACTACTTACCAGTTATGTTTTAGCCATTGGGAAGCTTTAATAACCAAGCCAAGACTTCTGGCACCTAAGTATGTCACGACGGATAAACATGTCAATTAAGTAGAAGACAGCTTATAAAGTAACTTGAAAAATAGCTGTTTAAAAGATTGTAGAGTGTACGAATACATCATCAAGAATCTGTGAAATATTACCACTCTGAATAAAGTGTCATTAATCAAACCAAAACGTCCGATCCGTTATATCAACCCTCATCGAACACTTCTCTCCTTAAACAACATAAATTAAACAGAATATGTTCAGACAAATCACTCGAAGTAATCACAATACGGCGTAGTAATAGTTATACTATGATTAATGAATTACTAATAATAGTAACTTTATAACTTTCATTACTTTTAAATACCTTCAGCATTAGCTGAAGGTATGTAAAAGTACCAAAAAGTGAGAAGAAAATTGCTAATTTCATTTCTCGGATACCCAAAGTGCTTTCAGCAGAAGTTCAACAAAAGAAACCTACTTTGTTAAGTAATTTGTTACAAAACTTTTAAAAAGAAACTTCGCACCTGTTTCATATAAAAGAACTAAGAAGAAACTCGTATTCACAAAATACATAAAGGTACATATCGTACGTAACCAAATTATGTTTAAGTTTGCACAAGTTTAATGTTCATATTCGTCAAAGAGCAAGAAAGCGGCTTGCACTCACTCCGCGAAATCCACCATTGTGTCTATTAAGAGGAATCCGCATTTGCCAGTTACTAAAAGTATGTGCCATAAAGGTGTGGAACATTGGGTCGATATGTCGACGGGAGCTGTAGCAAGAAATGCGCTGCTATTTGTGCCTCGCTGAAACCTCGAGCGCACTCCGCCCGCGGCCTCTCCGCAAACCAGATTAACTCTGTGACCTCTTCTCTTCTCCCTATGCCTTAGATCACCGCTTTGAACGTACAACTTTTATGAACCTGAAAATATGACAAAAGATCTCGACCTCGGTGAAACATTTAAAGTAAATTAAACATCAAATGCGGCGGAGATCTAAGACGTCTGTAATTAACTTACAAAATAAGGTTTATGGCTTCGCGAAATTAAATACGGATACAAAAGGATGCCGCTGTTGTGGAAAAGATGAGGACTGTCTTATATTCGTTATAGCTTCGTAATTTGTTTTGCGTTATCCTTTTAAGCATATCGAACAGTTTGGGCTCGTAAACTCGTAAAACATGTATAATTTCCTTGTAAAATTCTTCATTTGCCAAATGCCTTACGATAAGAAGGATTTTAACTATTTGAAAGTGCTCAAAAAAGTTATTATTATCATTAGTATATCAATTACTAACTTTTTAATAATATTAATAATTATAATTTCTGTACTATAAATATAATTTCTAAGTAACTTCCTTCTTAGTTAAGATAAGTTTCCCATAAAAGCTTCTATCGATAACCAAGCTCTGTAAAATATATTTTCTCGCGATCAATCATTTTTGCCCCGCTCCGGGTCGGTCAACCGATAAGCCCGAGAAATAAAACGGTGTAGCAAATCCCAGATAGTCCGGTTCCTAGCTAAAACACGACGACGAAGTTCACAATACCCGTAAAATCAATTTGGCAAAGCCACTTTGAGCCGCACTGACCCTTACAGGTTTATTCAGAATCGTATCTAAGGCTTTGAGTCATTTAATCTGTAATTTAATTTATAACGTCGCCTTTTCCAACGTTTTAAGAGATAGAACCCGCGATAATATTTTTGCCGTGACAAATAATATTTTCACCGTCTGGGAAAAAAACTTGCTGAAGTGTTTTGGACATCATTCGTGAAATCACAAATAATGGAATGCAAGATAATCATAACAAAAGTAAAAAGGGGCCTTTTAACTCACATAGTCTGCTCTATCTTACATCAATGAAAAACAGGGCTGTGTTACAGAGAGCTGTTTGACGAGGACGTATGAAGTGTCGCAATAAAAAAATGATAATTTTTTCCCCGAAGAGGCGGGCGGAAGGCTGCCCGCGGCGACGCTGCCCGGCCGCTGATAAGAAAGTTCAAATCGTAAGATTTTTTGCGGAGTCGAGTGGTCGGCCGTTTGGCGTTATTTGCTACTTACGAACAAAATCGTTTTGGTACAAGAGCTTTGTTTTTATACCATTTACAGAGAAGGAAGGTTTTTCATTTAGCATAGGTATAGCTTACTTTGTTGTACATAAAATCAACTGACTAACTTTCAGTATGCGAAAATATATTAAAATTGTATGAATAATACTTCTTCCACTACACCTAAAGGTATTTTTTGTATTGTTTACATTTTACAAAGTTGCTTAAATCCTACACGGC
Organism: Pyrausta purpuralis; assembly: GCA_963924145.1. Classification (NCBI taxonomy): domain Eukaryota; kingdom Metazoa; phylum Arthropoda; class Insecta; order Lepidoptera; family Crambidae; genus Pyrausta; species Pyrausta purpuralis. The sequence goes on from OZ001654.1 coordinate 14,678,438, forward strand.
CCAACCTCACCTGACTAAACATTTGAGTAAGGTTAACATTTTCCGACAAAAGCCCAGGTAAATATTATAACAGATTGTAACCCTTAAGTCTATGTTGGCCGAGCGGCCACTCTGCCGATGTGGCTTTGGTCTCCGTAATGGAAAAACTATTAGCCTCCGCCTATTGGGAACAAAAAAGGAATAAAAAATCTTCTGCGCCCTACTGGGACTTGCTATACTCAGTAATCGATGTTTCTACGTGCTAAAGCATGTCCTTCCATTTGTTCGGCAAATTGCTTCAAATAAATCTCCTAAGCGTCGTATTTTATGGTCTTATACTAGTTCCGAGTAATATATTTTAATTGTAAATTACAACAAAGTACTGTACTACTAATAAAACTAAGTATTGTATAAGTACACAGTTGTCCATGTTGTTTAAATATTTACATAAATATTTTTATAGAATTGTGCATATAAGTATGCTATTTCATATAGTTCTCATAATCCTTTAAATCCCCAGTTTATATAAAAGTTTCAGTGTTCGTATAAAATATTACAAAACATAGCCAAAAAGTTTGAAACAAGAGCGATAAATATTTTGTTATCAACTTGATCACTTAAAAGTTTTCATTTTATAAAAAAAAAATATCCAATAATTCGGTCCAATCCCTCAAATTGAATAGAATACGTCGCGCCTATTATAATATTATTATCATCCCGCCCGCCTAAGCATACTTATCAACCGAATCTCTTTCACAGCGGACAATGAAATCGCTTCGTAATCGTATAAAGCGAAGGGCCGACTTCAAAAACATTTGCTCCAACTTAGGCGATAAGTTAGTTAGCCAATTTCTGCCTAGACGAGACTTTAATTCAAACCGACATTCTTTTATCTTAACAATAAGTATCCAAAAGTAGCAATATTGTGTCGCAAAAAGATGACTGTATTTATCTCATTCTTGTAAATAACAGATGTTCGGTGTCCTCACCATGTCGTTTATCAATGTCGCTTCTGTCTAATCATTCCTCCTTACATTTATCACAACACTTTTTATGTGCGAAACAAGCCAAATAACTTGACTTTCTCGTAAAAGTTGACAAAAACAGTGATTGTTAGAGTTTGTTTTGTAATTATATAAAACATTAATTTGATCGCACTAAGCTCTATTAATTGAACCAACAGCAATTGAGACTTTGCATAGTAATAATTACTAATAATATAGGTATATATAATTACATTAATTTGTTTTATTTATAATAATGTATTTTGATTTTGATTTTTATGATTGTATTTATTAATGTATATACGAATATATGTATGTTTAATATAATATATTATTAATGACATAATTTGTCTTTATTTATTACGCACATAATACCCCTTGCTATAAGCTCATTATTTCTTAAACCAAAGGTTGTCAGGAAGAGATCGATTATAGCGATAAGACCGCCTAAATTGTACATTTTCTCGAAATGAATTTGTTATTAACCTTTCTGGTGTGCAATTAAGAGTTATCTTATCTTAGTTATAATGTGCACACGTCTAGATATAACATGTGAGCGAGCTGCGCACTCCATTGAGCGAGACGTTTGCGGTCCCGTCATATATCAACTAACGGTCCACTAGATGACTAATGTTAGCCAATAAATTAGAACAAGGGCATTATACGTGATATTTTATGAATAGAATTGTTTGAAAATGTTTCCAAAATTAGTACTAAAACCATCTCCACCTGTTTTGACAGCAGAATTTGATGAAATATAAACATATTCGAGCCTCCAGATAGTGTTTTAAATGTTATAAAATACTAGATTCATCTTTTAAAAGTCGAACTACCAAAAGAGCATCAGGGTGCGTATTGCGATCCAACTTTAGCCGTTCAATTTCCAGGCAGCTCAATTCCGACTCAGTGTAAACGAATATTATCAATATAATTATAATATATTAATACTACAGCGGTACGAATGGTAAGTTTGATTACATTACAATTTATGTATTTGTGGAGTAAATCATACAAAAATTCATTGGTTCTACGAAATTGTCATTGAGGGCCATTTTATGCACGAAATTTGATTTTGTTTCAGCGGTTCGATATCGCCGTCAGTTTCACAGTAATTTCGACTATGTTGGACGTGGCATGAGAAAAATAAGCTTCCTGAATAATTTTGTAATTGTAGGAAACGGAAATCACGCATTAATAAGGATGGCAACCTATTTGCAGCAAGTAAACGTTAGAAGGACATCTATTTAATTGAAAGTCACCTAATTCGGTCTAAGATAAATATAATGGGGTGTATTCATTTATTTTAAAGAAAAAGTTAAGTTGAGAATGATTTGGTGCTATTTTATAATTTTGCTTACATTTCGTTTTTCTTTTTCGAAAGATTAGTCATAAAATTGAATTCTTAAGGTCGTCCTAAAATTGTTTTTCATCGTATTCCGTGGAAAAACACAAAAAGTCTCGATTTAATCTGTTCAGTAGTGCTCGCATACTTTTCGAAGACGACAGTTCTTAACATCAAAAAACAGTTTACTACGAACATTTACTTTTTTGTCGGTTAAAAAGCCCTCCGTGTCTCACCTTTTCACTCATCGCTAATCTGCCGCGGTAAACTCGGGCTAAGTAACGTGATCCGGCCAAAGGCACGCAGATTTACATAGTTGCGTGTGTCGAGTCTCGTAAACCAATCCGCGGGGACCACTCAGACGCTGTTGTGTAACTTCACTTAACCCTTCGGGGCGGACAGGGAGATGCCAAGACAATTTAGGTGTCATATCGAAGGAACAACCTCAATTTCAGTATGAGACTCACCTACTCACGGTTGTGAAACTGCAAAGTATAATATACATAGAACTGAAAGGGTTTACTTTGCTTATTGCCCTATAAAAATGGAAGCTACAGCAGAAATAAAATGTCAATATCAAAATTCTTTCTTTATGTAAAGATTTTATTAGACGAATCACATTGTACAAAGATAAACTTAATACTAAAAGCGTTCTCTGCTAGTCAAACCTTTAGGTCATGCAGAAATATAGCAAATAGATGCAGCGAAAAGTAATAACCAGACGAAATCAATAATAAAAAAGCATAAATTACCTAATATTTGTATGTAACTATATAAACCTACTTAAATATGTAACTGCAACAACATATTTTATTTTCTATAAACATACAGAAAATAAATACAATAGATAAAAATGTATTTAACTTATTTATATTATAAATTAATTCAATTATCTATTCTTTGACTTTACTCTTGAAAGATATCTTCGACTTATTCAATCGTATCGCACGGTATTTGCACGATTTCAGCAAAGTTTTTATGTGATACGCGCAGTAAAAGCACGTTTGAACTACCTACTTCTCTTCTATAAGTGTGTCTCTTACTCTCACAGGGTAAATTTCAGTAAACATTCACCATCGTCAAAATATCATCAAATGGTTCAAATTCCTAAGTCAGTTCGATTTACATAATATCATAACACTATATATTCGACCTCCGTAGTTTAGTGGCTAAGCACGCTGGGTTTGAATGCGTCGCCGCTCAGAGGTCCCGGGTTCGATTCCCGGTCGGTTAAAATGTATGTAGAAATCATAATTTTCAATATTGTCTCGGTCTGGGTGTTGTGGTACCACCGTTGTGTCTGAATTCCATAACACAAGTGCATTATCTACTTACTTTAGGATCAGAACAATGTATGTGATGGGTGTCCAATATTTATTTATTCAAAGAGAGCAAAAAGTTATTTAATGAAAAATAGCTTTGCTGGCCGCGTCCCGGGCTAGCACGGTTATGTGACTTCACGAAATTAGCTCCTAGGGAGTAAGTAATTAATTTATGACGGTGCACCATTTGCCTCCATTTTCACATTTCTTGATCAAAGAAAATGCCTTTCAAGGAAACCGTTACGTCGAAGAGGTATGTAACAAGGAATTAGTGTCAATTAATGTCATTGTTACTTACCAGAAAAATATATGATTTTTACAGAGAGTTTTCGTAACGCCTTATGGAAATTATATTTTTTTTTTCTTTTTAAGGTATACTCGTACCTATAATGCCTATGTTGTAGGTAGATAGAGAACGAAAACCGGCAAATGCCCTTATTATTTCGGCAGTTTTAATACTAATAAAAATAAATTTTCTTCGTCACGTGTCACCCATGCAACCAACTAAAATATTTTCATCATGTCTGGCTTGATTGATACCCGTCTGAACATGAAAATGAAACCTCAAAAGAGAGAATCTGCAAATAATAAACAAAATAATAATATTTAATAATCCTCCGAGCAGATTTCGACTACGGTGGCCAGTCACAACGACTTACCGACTGCGTGGGACATATTATAGTGCATAAGTGTGTGCGCAGATACGGTGCACTCTCTATTCCTCTCACTCTCATGGCCCGATGGGACAGCAATGTGACACGACCGGAGAGAGATCAGGCGCAGGACCAATGGCTTTACGTCTTTTCCGAGACACAGGGGTGAAACACCGTCAACTTCCAAACTCCCTAAGAATTTCTGAACAGAAAAACTCAGGTATATATTTTTGGCCCGACCCTGAGATAGAACCCGGGACCTCAATCGCAGCCGTCGCTTTAAAGTGCGACCATCTTACCGCTGCGTCACTGAGCCAGTAATACTAATAATATCATGTGTTCCTATAAAACTTAGGCAACTCATGTGTGTCAAGTACTAAGTTTGTCTTGTTTGGAATCGGGCAAGTTGCATCGGAACGTATCTCGGTAATGCGCTTAGCGTAGCGCTAGAGTGCTGCTTTAAATTCTTCGTAGTATCGTAAGCCGGAAATATGTGTCGCAATGTACACTGGTGCGGACTCTGCTTTAGCAATTGTAAAGGAATAAACTAACCCCTTACACACTATGACTTTTAACATCGATGATACGACGTTTTGAAATCGCGCTTCAGCGTCTCGACTCAAATGAACCAATTTTATTATAGCATCGATGCAGAAGTGCTAGCGATGCACTTTGATGCTGACGATGTTAGTGTCGATGCAGTCACCAAAATACAGTTCATAATTTGACAATTTCCAGCTTCTGCATAGCGACTGCAGCGATGTTAACGCGCGTAAGCATCGCGATTAGCATCGTGACTGCATCGATGCTGCGCAATGTGTAAAGGTTGACATTTTGCAACTGCATCGATGCTGCATCGCGACTGCATCGCTGCTAAAAGCAGTGTGTTAGGTGTCTTAGTTATACTTTCTATTCGATGAAGATAGTCAAATATGTAATTTAGACCATTTCCTTAACAAAACATAAGCTTTTTGCCGATTTTGCCACACTGGAATGAATTCACAAAGTTCGTATAATGAATTGAAGCTTTCAGTACATATATAAAACGATTTAAAAGTATAAGAAAACAGTCTCTTCTCTAAAAGACTTAATTAAAGTCAATTTTTCTTTGCGAGGCAAATATTGTAAACAAACTTTACATTCCTTTATAACGAAATGATTAATTTTAAAATAAAATAAACACAAAACTCAATACTCTCAATACTCTCATATCGTTGATGGTAATTCATCGTTGATCACTAATCTTTTTGATCGTTTTAAATCAATAAGTAAATAAATGTTATTCACTGATATTATTTTAAATTTATAAAATTTATTTTTTTCTTTGCTATTAAAATTCTCTATTTTACTAGCAAACGAAAAACGGACTTAAGCTGACATATTTTTTAAAATCTTTCTCGGAATAGTTAAGTAGTAGGCAGATAACTACACGTATCTTACTCGCACATTCAGCGAGTATTTTATGACTTCATTCAGCTACGACCATGCCAAGATCATATAGGCACTCACCCACTCACCCACGTTTCCGAGTGCCCAACCGCCCGTATCCGCTGATATTTTTACGGGCGTTTTATTTTCCATAGATACTATCAGCACACCCCACAGACGAATCATGTGGATTCGTTTCCAATTACCGATTAAAAGATTAAACGTTAATTACCTCTCTCCGCGGTTTATTCTGCCGTAAACAAACAATTTGTTTCACGTTTAGTCGTTAATTAATTCATCTATGAACAATTTATTCTTTATCAATTGCTCATTCGCGGAATAAATTACTTTTCAATCGCAAGTAACAGTTAATTGAATCCCTTATAAAAACTTTTAAAGTAGTTTACATGTAGCAATGCAAGTAAGTATTTATATTTAGTTCTCATCTAGGTTATCGATTCGATTGAGACATTTAAACTATATGTATATATCTACTATTTACTATCTATACAATACTAGCAGACCCCGCAATTGCGTTCGCGCGTTTTGAGTTTGCTCCCTCCCCTCCTATTCCAGCGTAATGTTTTATAGCTTAAAGCTTTCCTCAATAAATAAAATATCCAACACAAAAAATATTTTTCCAATCAGTCCAGTGATTCTTGAGATAAGCGCGTTCAAAAAAACAAACAAATTCTACAACTTTATAATATCAGTTTAGATAAAATATCACGCTGCAAGGGGAGGGGAAGGAGAAAACTTAAAACGCGCGGATGCAGTCGGGAGCAACCGCTTGTAAGCTATAAACTCTGAATCATAAATGCTGAAGATTATTTTTTGTCCAATTATTGACCATCAAACGAAGTAATAACGCTCGACAAACCTAAAGCACTATCCAGTTTGTTACTTTCGATTAGGTAATCTGACGGACTGCATCAGTAACATATGTGTGATTAGTATGTAAGTATGTATTAGTAAATATGTAACATTAGGTAATCTTGACTTGCTTTTGTCATTTACCACAAGCCTAAGTACACCCGTGAAAACATGAAAGCACTCCAAATAAGAAAAAATAAAATCCTGCTAGCATTTGGGGCCGCACAACGTTTATAATATGATTGCAATGCAGATTTTGTTATATTACTGAATTTAATATGCACGCAGGCACTGCATCCGCATTTCATATCTCGTATAAATCACGTTTTCGCAGAGTGCTCAAATCCACTGCATTCATCATAGCCGCCGAATTAGAGCCATCAAAGCGTGGATACGTTACCTAATAGTTCGCTTTTAGTGGCACTGATGTGGCACTCATTTGTCTCCTGACACCAAATCGAGCATCATTTGTACAGCGTGCCGCGGTCACTGTTACATGTTGATTGGTTTGTTCAACTTGCCAACGGCGTTTCATTTAAATAGCAGTCTGATTGTAATGTTATGGATAACTTACCAGCACATAATGCTGTTGATTTACTACATTCATAAAGTAAATGTAAGCAAGCAATTAACAGTATACTTAAAGGTTGTTGCTTCGTAGCTTCTTCATAAACATTACTTAATTTACATACACTGAACACACCAACTTTGATGCTGAAATTAAGTGCACCGTAGACAAACTTAAGGCACTTCATCCAGTTTCAAACTGTGTTGGAACATTTTCGGGGTAATTACGGTTTTCTACTTTAACCGTATTACAAACGCGAGGCTGAGATAAAAAGTTGCATAGGATTATAACAATCTGCTTTTTAGCCGATTTTAAAGTAACAAAACAACATATAAGACATATGCGAACGCAAAGCATTTAGGCCTGTAACTAAATGAATTAATAATAATGAATCTCATTAAAGACTGCTTGTCTTTGCTTGAAAAATATTGTAAGCAATCTTTTTATAACTTTGATAGAATGTATGTGAATAAAATTAATAAACTATTTGATTTAGAAAGACCTTTGAAAGACTTTTATGTTCATTTTATTTTAAAATGGAGCATATCGCTAAATTGAAAGTCAATAAGTTTTTACAATATTCGCCAACCAAAGAAAAACGGATTTTAAGTTACTAGGAATTAATGACTGCAAAAAAACAATAAACATATTAGAAACAATATAACAATATACATTTAGTGGTATTGCTGTTTAAATTGCAATAAATTTAGTATTCTTTAGTTATAGCGCCACTATTATGCTTATTCAATTTCATTATACAATGATAAAACACAAGTACAAAAGCAGTGCTACAGAAACAAAATGAGTAGGTATGTACTTGTAACAGCAGAGCTGCTACTCCCAAACAAAGGTTGAACAAGCTTAAAGATAGTTCACTTTGAAGTTGCTGGAAGCTCGACCTTTGAGCAGGCCGTTCAAAGGTAAAAAGGGTCGCCGACATCAAAGATAATTGAGAACTTATTAAAAGATTTTCGCCAAACGACTGGATTGGGTAATATTTATGTGTGGCATGTAAAAAATCAAGCATCAGTGGATACATTTATTTATTTTATTTATTTAACACTTTAGTGGACAGTGAATGCTTTAGCATCGCACAACAATAAAATTTCTATTGTATCTGGATTACGGTCCACGAAAGTATTAAGAACTTCATGCACAAACATACGGATATAGTGGATATACAATCTATATCTATACTAATATTATAAAGCTGAAGAGTTTGTTTGTTTGTTTGTTTGTTTGAACGCGCTAATCTCAAAAACTCCCGCCCGATTTGAAAAATTATTTTTACGTTGGATAGTCCATTTATCGAGGAAGGCTTTAGGCTATATCACATAAAGATACGACTCATAAGACCACAGCAGAAATGAAAAATGTTGCGAAAACGGGAGAAAGATATTCCTTTTGAGAGCTTCCGCTGCATACGCTGCGGAAACCGCTTAAGTTACACAAAAATCATGTATGACAGGATTGTTCAGCATTAAAAGTTCTATAATAAAGTCCGCGACAGCATATGTCTATCTTTTATGGTTGACTTACTACAACCTTTTTTATGTTAATAAATTTGTAAAAAAATAATGCATTATTTTTAGAGGTGTATTATACACACAGGTATTTATTCTTATCAAAATAAATACATTCATCATCACGAGCATTTCATTTAGAACCAAGTTGCCCTTTATATCATTTGATTTCAATAAATATCTTAGGAGCTATCACAGTTTTAACATAACTCCGCACCAAAATAATGTTCGCAGCTTAAGTACAACGTGCGCTTGCGCTAATCTATACTAATATTATAAAGCTGAAGAGTTTGTTTGTTTGTTTGTTTGTTTGTTTGTTTGTTTGAACGCGCTAATCTCAAAAACTACTGGCCCGATTTGAAATTTTTTTTTTACGTTGGATACTCCATTTATCGACAAAGGCTTTAGGCTATATAACATAAAGATACGACTCATAAGACCACTGCAGAAATGAAAAATGTTGCGAAAACGGGAGAAAGATATTCCTTTTGAGAGCTTCCGCCGCATACGCTGCGGAAACCGCTTAAGTTACACAAAAATCATGTATGACAGGATTGTTCAACATCAAGAGTTCTATAATAAAATTCGCGACAGCATATGTCTATCTTTTATGGTTGACTTACTACAGCCTTTTTTATGTTAATAAATTTGTAAAAAAATAATGCATTATTTTTAGAGGTGTATTATACACACAGGTATTTATTCTTATCAAAATAAATAGATTCATCATCACGAGCATTTCATTTAGAACAAAGTTGTCTATCATTTGATTTCAATAAATATCTTAGGAGCTATCACAGTTTTCACATAACTCCGCACCAAAATAATGTTCGTAGCTTTTAAGTACAACGTGCGCTTGCGCTAATTGCTATGGTTGCTGGCTTCTTAGTTACAATAAAACTGCGTATGTTTTGCGTTAAAATATTTTACTATTTTTATTCGAACATTATTTTTGAAGGTGTTTTATACACACGGTTATTGATTCTTATCAAAATAAATACATTCATTTCACGAGCATTTCATTTTGAACAAAGTTCACATCATTTGATTTCAATAAATATCTTAGAAGCTATCACAGTTTTGAAATAATTTCACATCAAAATAATACTCGCAGCTTAAGTACTTACAACGCGAGCTTGCACTAAGTATGGTTGGTGGCTTCTCACTTACATTAAAATATGTTTTTTGCGTTGAAATATTTTCCTTATAGGTACATAGTTTTCCTGTCTCTACTGAGTGGTAAAGGACTTGAGCTCATTATTTTGATTGCAGATATTTTCTATTAGGTAGATTCAGTAATACTTTTGGTTAAAATTATTTCTTCAGATTTATGCAGGTTAAAGTTTTCTTTTCGCCACTGAGTAGGTTTCAATTTTGAATGCATCCATGAATTATAAAGTTTAATAGATTCAGTAGGTAATTACTTTTGTTATTCTTTCTTCTGATCTGATCTAGCTCATCTCAGCATGTAATAAAAGTTTTTCTTGACTTAGTAATAAGTACCATTTAAAGTAGGTAGGAGGTAGGTATTATATCTAAACGTGCATTTATGATTTGATTTTGTAGTAGGTAATTTGATTTGATATTGTTCTTCTTATTCTCTGTAAAGTGATTGATTACATTTGGTTAATGCTTAATTAATAGGTTGGTTGACTTATTTTATATTTACCAATCTTAATGCAAAATTCGATTTCATTGTAATTGGGTATTGTTTTGTTGTATCTCTACAAAGCTTTGACGTTTTGGACATTTTTTATGTCAAAATTGTTAAGTTTTTTTTATCTTCTCACCATTTTTAAATTACCTACCAAATTATATTTTCTGATAAAAAGTACCTACTGAATTAATTAGTAGAATGCTTAGAAAAAGGACTCACCTTTCTCGGCAGTCTGCCACGTCTACAACGTCCATCCGTCTAAAACTGAATGCTATTATTTGAGAATATTGCTGCAACATATTAACAGTATATCTTATTTGTAAAATAATTAGCTTAAATAATTAAAAAATCTACTCAAAGTCACTATTCCACGCGGACGAAGTCGCGGGCACAGCTAGTATATTATAAAGCTGAAGAGTTTGTTTGTTTGAACGCGCTTATCTCAGGAACTGCTGGACCGATTTGAAAAAATATTTCTGTGTTGGATAGCTTATTTATCGAGAAAGGCTTTAGGATATAAAACATGACGCTGCAACGGGAGGGGAGGGAGCAAACTCAAAACGCGCGGACGAAGTCGCGGGGGACCGCTATATATTATAAAGCTGAAGAGTTTGTTTGTTTGAACGCGCTTATCTCAGGAACTGCTGGACCAATTTGAAAAAATATTTCTGTTTTGGATAGCTTATTTATCGAGAAAGGCTTTAGGATATAAAACATGACGCTGCGACGGGAGGGGAGGGAGCAAACTCAAAACGCGCGGACGAAGTCGCGGGGGACCGCTAGTGAGATAATAAGTATCTCATTAAAGACCGTTTGTCTTTGCTTGGCAAATATTGAAAGAAATCTTTTGACAACTTTGAAAATTATGTCTTTAATGGCCATTCATTCTATCACCTAGATAGAATGCATGCTATATGTCACTGAGCCTTACATAATGCTTAAAGATAAATCGATAAAACATATACTTGTCTTTGTTCAGCAAAAGATCTCAAGATATCGTGAGCAGGTGTGTCGCGTTGAAACAAAGCCATCGTGATCTCAGACAAACACAAACCCTAGGGAATATCCCAAGAAAAACACAATCATTTTAGAAACAAAGGCGTCTGCGGTCTGCGTAAATTGCGGGTGCGTTTATTTAAGTAGCATTTTCAATTGAATAACAACGTTTTAATTCAAACTTTTATTACTATACAAGACCTAAAACAATATGAAAGCAAGAGAGTGAAGATTTAAAGGTCAAACACCCTTACAATTTGGTCGAGACCTCTTGATGCCCCAGCTAAATTGTCTACGGATTCCTAAAATATTTTTTTACTCGTTTAGTTTGTCGTTTCTAAATTAATTTTGTTTGTCTCTTTTCATTTATTTAAATAAAAAAGAGACATTTACTTTAGTTATAGTCTGTATACGTAGAACTGGGCCCTTCCACAGATCTTAGACCTTTTACACACTGCAACTTTTAGCAGCGATGCAGTCGCGATGCAGCATCGATGTACCTACAAATTTTACTGCAATGTATAGTGTACGTAGTAAACAATTAGATATATTTGTATCAGTCACTTTTAGACCCCTTACACACTGCGCTACTTTGATCATCGATGCAATCGCGATACAAAAGCTGTAAATTGTAAAATTATGTATTTTGGCGACTGTATCGATGCCAATGCATGACTGCATCGATGCTAAATTAAATCTGATCATTGCGTGAGTCGCGATGCTGAAGCGTGTTTTCAAGAAGCGCGACCGCATCGATGCTAAAAGACGCAGTGTGTAAGGAGTCTTAAAGTGACTGTCATTAATTATCTAATCGCTTACTACACTATGCATTGCACTAGAATTTGTGGGAACAGCTAGCTCAAGACTGCTTCACACAGCACCCGGCGTTGGCGCGAGCGTGCCGTTACAAAGGATAGTTTGAATTTCGATCGAACACGTACTTCCCTCGGGAGCGACGGAACGGTCCGTTAACTATACAAAAATCTGACGGTTACAATTCTCTTCACCTACTACTAACGTAGAAGCGGCTGTGCTTCGTTAAGGTATTAGGAACTTTATGTGAATTTATTCAAGTTAAGGGTTTTTTGCCATACCATGACCATGCTAGGAACGTGTCACGCTCACGCAAAAAAGCAACATGAGACGTCCTACTTCAAGTTAAAATTTATAAAATTATTTTGCTTTAAATTTCTGCTAAGCGACGCCGGCGCAGGCAACTAAGAACACTAACCGTCACCGCGTTGAGTATTAGTTCAGGCTAATGCAGGATGCACCGCCCGTCCTCCCTCAATACGCACGGCACAGCTGATGCAATTATTAGTACCCAACACCAACTTGCAAAAAACCTCGACGCGTTTCGCCACTACACGCCACTGATTATACTCTCTGCATCACCAGGTGGTTGACTGGTAGAGAAGCATTAAGTTCACCAATTGTACAACTAACAGTGCAATAAAGTTTAAATAAATAAATAAAAATAAAACTTTTGGTCCCCAGCAAAGACGGTTTTGATGCTAATAACTTATCCACATGCGTAGGTACAGTAATAGTAACACAGTTCATACGAAAGCAATCCCATGTCACCCCTCATCTCTTAAGCGATATGAACCTAGATGGGACGCTTGGAAGAGTGACAAAAAACAATAATGATAAAAGAGGTTAGCTCTTGTTAGTTGGTAAAAGGTTTGAATAGATTTGTGTCCCTCGTGCCCACAAAACATGAAACGAAATGATAATTCAGAAGGGTCTAGCGGTCCATTCGTCCCGATTGCCCCGCAAAGGACATTGTACAAGATAAATAAGTAATCTACCGAGTGGGTTTATTTTTAACGTTCCCAGCTTTGTGTAAAACACACAGGCGTTTTCAGGTTAAATAGATTACATACGGACATGGCGACATTTGCAAAAGGAGTACCATTATTTTTTAAACGCTGGCTTTTAGCATTTCCCGGGCTGAAACAATGCTAGGTTCTTGCTGGCAAAAAGACTAAAATGATAATATAACCGCTAAGATCCTATTTAAAAAAGTTAAAGTCGTGAACTTTTTTTATACGTATGAAAGTCAAACATTTGAATCGGAAATAAGCAGAAAGTTTATTGTGCCAATAAATCGCTCATTCATTAGGTATCGATCGATGAAATTTGCGGAGGTAGTCTTATTTTAAAAAAAAAGTCTCATGACGGACCTGTTTAAAATTAAAGATATGAAATCAGTTAAAAAACAAACAACATTTCTCACTCGATAAGATTTCTCCAAGGTTTCGCTTCACTCGCCTCTCGCGTAATAAGATTTAATTTTACTAATGAAACAGAAAATGAGAATTTCTTTTAGCTTTAAGCGTTGATTGGAATTTTCCAAAACACTTTGTTGAGTATTTTTAGGTGTACATTTTAGCGTTATGTTTAATCTGTAATAATGTGAAGCATCTTTACCCACATCAATACAAAAAAAATACCGTATGGATAATTTTACAAAATCATTTTAATATAAATCCATGCGTTCGTCCAAGCTCTCAAGTTTATCCAATTTTGCCTTAGCCTTAGTATACTTTCGCATTGAATTTAAATTATAAGACAGCAGTCTGTTCGTTCTGAGTGATTACGTTGCTATACCCATTTGTTCCCCTTATTTTTTCAAAAAAAAAATCCAAACTGTACCACAAATAGCAATTCTCTTGAGACAAAAAAGTTTTGGACAAGAAATTATAATTTGTCTCCCCTGAGATACCTGCTGAATTACGATCACCTCAAAAAATATCCATCCTTGTTAAACGTAAAAGCAGATTTAACTTAAGCTTATTTATTTATTTTTTATTTAAAGACTTTATTGCACAAATTTAGTGTACAAAGGTGGACTTAATGCTAAAAGCATTCTCTGCCAAACAAACCTTTAGGTCAGGCACAAAGATGACAACGGGTGCAGTGAAAGAAAAAAAAAACAACAAATGAAAATAGGAACATAGTAACAAGAATCTACTAAATATATTACTTAAACTAAGTAAATAACTAAGTAAATTAATGATAGGATGTAACTTGTTCATATATTTTTAAAACTTCATTGCATTGTAAATTGTGCAATTGGCGGACTTAATGCCTTATGGAATTCTATACCAGTCAACCGTTTAGGAATGCAGAGAGTTTAATTTATTAGTTCAGCATAGACAGCGTTGACAAACGCAACACATACGAGTAGATGTACTGTATATCAGAACAGTATAGAGAAGCTAAATAATGGTCTGCTCCGCATTTGCACTTGTGATTCAGCAACATAGAACGAGGGTTCATTAAGCACGGTGGCTATAACAAACAAAGGTTCTCGTGTTTGTTAATTAGATACATCGAATTACGAAAGAGTTAAACCGCGTTAATCAAATGGCGGCGCTTATTTCGGTACAATCGCATTCTAAGTGCGCTCTCGCGCCCACCGCTGTCCTGAATCTTAATAGCTCGGCTAACTTCTTAATTAAAATTCTAAGCGGAATTGTTCTCCGTGTCCATCAACATTCAGTTACGGATTTCTTAAGGTTCCTATTAATTTTGTTTGCTCAGTTTGATAAATAGGCGATTAATTTTGGGACACGAATGGTAAAAGAACACTTTCAGTGTGTGTCAAAAGTGTTTTTGAAATCACCATTCTTCAAATATTTTAAATGCCATAAATGGCTTAACTACTCTTAAAGCAAATATAGCAAATAGGATACTTTAAAACTTTGTACAACCCTACACATAAATAATATATTCACATATTTCATCAGGTAAAACCGTTTTCAAGGATCAGTTTTCGAATCACTCGCGATCATGTTAAGATAGCGTGTGATATAAATTGATAAATGTCTGATTTTCTAATGACAATTAATACTCGTATAATTCCACTCGTAGGTGATTTAAAAAGATAACTGTTGGTATTTTGTGAGAACTTAAATCTGTATTTTACGTACGTCATTATGTACGTCATTTATGTACGTCATTTCTGGTATCAGTTCATATACTGAGTCAAGTTTTGTACTTAAAATAAAAATATCTAGTATTTTCGTATCTAGTATTCGCAGTATGCGAATAAATAAATAAATAATAATAAATAAATATCCTTTGGACATTCCCACACATCGCCATCTAGCCCCAAAGTAAGCTACTCAAAGCTTGTGTTATGGGTGCCAGACAACGGATATAATACTTAAATACTTTTTTTTTGTAAATACATACATGATATACATAGAAAACACCCAGACCAATACAAACAGACATGTTCATGTACACAAATGTTTGTATTGTGCGGGGATCGAACCCGCACCCGCTGCGTAGTAGGCGATTTCTCGACCACTACACCAGACGGGTCGAATGCATAAATAGTCTTCAAGTTAACTTTTTGTAAATTTTTATTCTCTTGGTACCGGAAAATATTAAAATTCGAACCCAAAATGGAACGGATTTAGGAAACAAGAGTTGCGGAGAATGGAGTGATTGTTAGAATAGCATTTCTCTTGTTCAAAACATTGAGTCCGCTGTAAATAATAATAGTATTGCTGGCAATCCCGCGGGATCAAAATACAAACAGAGTTGGTTCTGTTTGTTTGTTTATATATTTTTGTTTCAATACCGTGGTTGGTTATTTACAAGCAAAGCTTATTCTTGTGCTTCTAGTTAAGAATGTTTGATAAAACCTTATTCAAACTATTGATAAATACATTCGTAAATAACCAGGGCGGCGATTCTTGCGTCAATCGAACCTATTGTGTATGGTATTTCGATTGCGAGTTTTACCGCTTTAGCTAAAAAATAAAGTAATATATCCATATCTGTACACGTAATGAAAATAACGCACAGACAAAATCAAAATGCATAAAAATCATGACCCTGAGAAATCATTATCATTTTTTTCTTCGGCAATGAATATTCGATCGGTGATCTTTTTTCGTTTACAAATGGCACGAGAATCTGCACTCTGGTGAATGTTTTAATTACTATCACGAAGCCTACAAAACCTGCCCTAGGCATCTCAGGCAAATAGAATCAGGTCGAATTTGTTAGGTGGGCTCCTTCGTGGTTTATAATTACCTATCCACTTGATTTATTTCGGTTCCTTTCAAAATTATACCGAAATGGGGAAACGCGGCTCTACGCAACGAAAACTGAGTCTGAACACGATCCCTAATCTCAGGGGCCGTATTCTGAAAGCTGATATCTCTATTTTTGGCTCAAGCTTTCTCCCTCACTCGCACTAGGATTTACGATAGAATGACAAGAATGGTTAGGTAGTAAAAAATCAAACTAAGACTGCGAGAGTGGACCCTACCTCGTTCGGGTTACCCTAAGGGCAAGCTATATTAAAAAGTTGAAAAACGAGATTTAGCTTAAGTAGAGCTAACCCACACGGGCAGATTTTAAATCGACCTCGAACAACTTCAATGAAATGAAATCACTTTGAATCATTCATACGATCAAGTATCTTCCAAAATAACGTTTAATTAAATTAAATTAAATTACTCTTTATTTCAGATCATAGATCCATAGTATGTTAGTAGGTATGCATTTATTCTAATGTTAGTTAAAATTGAAACACAACAGGCACAAGCCGAACTGGACAATTAAATGACTATGCCGTCATTGTGCGATTGCAGTGCCTGAAGAAGGGAGTGTCAAATATTTTGGACAACGTCTTCAAGATGGTTGCTCGCAGTCTGCTCTGTAGTGACGCAGTTTTTTCGTAGGCAGGCTCGAAAACTGTCCGTTCCGCTTCGGCGAACATACCAGAGGCACTACAAAAGCGAGGAAGTCCCAACATCATCCTAAAAGGCGTTGTTTAATTGTGGTGCTTAATACTTATGTACTTACTGTTTACTTTTCAATCCATGAAAATTGCATAAATGGAGACTGGCGAAAAGAATAATAAGTTGTTAATAAGAATCGTCAAAATGACAAATTATTAGATAGATGCCGTTCATGAACTACATACTAAAGTTACGTACACTATGTTGAAAAGTTGTAAGTAATGTGTTTAACAACTAATAAAGTCCCAAAATAATATTGTAACACTAAGACTCCTTTCACACTGCGACTTTTAGCATCGATGCAGTCGCGCATTTTGAAAACGCGCTTCAGGATCGCGACTAACGCAATGAACATATTTAATTTAGCATCGATGCAGTTGCGCGTTAACATCGATGCAGAAGCGCGACTGTACGTATGCTGTCGCGCGTTAGCATCGCGACTATATCTCTGCTAAAAGTCGCAGTGTGTAAAGGGTCTAAGTGCATGACCTACACTACCGCGCATTGCATTGAAGTATTAAAATCGCTCGTGTAGTCAGGCCTTTATAGTCAATAAAAAACTTTTGGGCCGGTGTCGGTGTATTGCGAGTGACGTCGTTTAATCACGGTGACAAATGCGCGGCTTCTGTCAGCCGCGGAGCCCGCCGCAAATTGATAATGCTCAATTACACGATACACGCTTGCCAATATTACAATCGTTTTTCAATGTGTAATTGACAGTGCGGCGTCAACGACGGAATGGTTAACCAATCGTTTTGGTGTCACACACGGACGTAAAAAAGCACTATGAAAGCGTTTAGAAAAAATAGTTGGAAACATTTACTTGCATACCATGCACTACATTAAGGTGTAGTTATAAGAAATTCCTACGATAATTGCCTGTTGAAATAAAATATGGCATGGTATTTAAGGGAATTGTATAACCTCTAATTTAAATATTGTGTTGTTATATTCAATAAACTAGCGGTCTCCCGCGACTGTTACCGCGCGTTTTGAGCTTGCACCTTCCCCACTCGCCGTAGAGTAATGCTTTATAGCCTAAAGTCTTCCTCGATAAATAAGGTTATGTAACACAAAACTACTTTTTTCAAATCGGTCAAGGGTATTTTTGAATCATTTGCTTGAAAATAACGAGTGATTTTCGATTAAATGCTAGTTTTAACATACACTTATACCACTTAAGAATGTCCCTAGAAGGTATAATTATAGTAAACAAATCAACAAAAAGAAATAACATCATTAAACTCGCACAGAGTTGATAAAGTAAAAAGTATGGAACTATAGAATGTCGTAATTTTATTACCGCAATAAACTTTAAGTAAATTCCGCCCAGAACCCTCGTAAATTTTTATGTAGAAGAGTTTACGAGTGTGTGTCACCAGCTTTCTGCCTATTGGCATTAGTAAACGTCCAATTACATACAAATCTACTTGGATAAGGATAAAATAATACCTACCCAATTTAGTAAAGGATTACAATGACATAAAAATGTTGCTTATTCACTTCGTTATGTAACCTATTCCAATCTTTATGGTGATTTAATTTTTAAAGGTCAAGGAAAGCTAAGTAATCGTTCTAAAAGATCACATAGCCTGATTTAAAATAAATTATTTTATGTTTTAGTGTTATATTATAAAGTCACTAGTCTTCACACATTTCAAATAATTAATTTGTATAATAATCTGAAATGTAGGTATTATCATCTTATAAACTTTTTCCGACAATATCGCAAACAAGGGCTGTCTAAAGACGGTGTCACAGCTCGATCGACGGGTATTGTGAAGAGACTCTTGAATCAATTGCCCGAACTTCAGGCCCAGAGTCGATCGAAGCCGGCTGAAGCCAACCGAGGGGTTCGGAAGTCACGATCATTAAATAGACGTTATCAAACCACTGACGAACTTTGACTTTAAGCTTTACGACAACGATCACAATTAACACCAAAACTAATATCACATAAAACAATAATTCAGGACACTTTTAAGCTACGTCTAAGCAATCCCACTTTCTAATTAAAAACAAAAGTTCGAAGTGTTACGAACGTCACGGAGAGTGCCAAAGAGAAATAAATTAATTTCACTACCTCAAAGAAGCGTTGATGTTTTGACGTGCCCTTCAAAAACAGAAATAAAAGCTCATTAAATTATATTGAATTTTGATTATTACTCAGTATCTGGTGGAACTATATAAATATACGATAAAGATAAATTAATTCAAGAAAAAGACTCAAGAAATACAAAACAATAAATCTTACCTATCCTTGCTAATTTATTCCTGGTAAAATTGAATACCTATTAATATTACTATTACTATTAATCACAATAAATAAAAACGATCAAATCATAATTCAATAACAAGTGTTTCATGAAAACACTGATAGGTTGAACTAAAACAGTAACTGTACGCTATTAAAGTTGAAGCTAGCTTAGTGTAAAGCCTGAAAATGTGTACTTAGACCTAAACATAAATTATATTAGCTGGTTATTACATTCACTCTAGGGACCGAACCCTTTTACATTAGCGTTGAAATTTTATGCTGACAGTAAACTGGAATGCTTAGATAGAGTCACACAAATATATCACTATTAGAATTTTACGATGTATTTAACTGCTATTCAAATACCTAGTGCAAATCCGTTTTCCAACTACCTTGTTTTTAATATTTGTATAATTTTAGATAATAATTTAATAGTATGTGTATACTTAGTTACCATTGGATACTGACATGTTTTATAGTCACGGATTTTATTCGACCTTAACTAAGGTAAAATAAATATTTCGAAATCATGATTTTGAATTCACACAACAATCTGATCGTTTTAATAAAAAATCTGCGCTTTAATGTAATGAATTTTAATTTAGTTATATACGGTCGTCTTATTAAAACAAAAAAGTGCCGTTAGCGCCGGGCATGCCGGGGCGGGCCGCCCAGTTAATCCGCCCAATAATGCCGCAAGTCAGATCGCTTCATTCTATGTTGTTTAGCCTAAAATTACGGTACCATACCAACGTACAAAAAAAATTTCGATACATATATTTCTATAAAGAGTTGATCAAAAATATTTGTCTTCTTCAATTATTATATTTTCAATAACGCTCCACACACACAAACACACACACACACACACTATGATTCTGCCCCTCTTAAAACGTCTTTTCATTTGTACTCACCGTCGTCAATGTACTGCATCGTATTTGCAACAAAGCAAATCTTTCGTGAAACATTTAAATCAACATCATCATCATTATCAGCCAAAGGACGTCCACTGCTGAACATAGGCCTCCCCCACGGCTTTCCACAGCGGCCGATCACTAGCGGTCTGCATCCAGTTTGATCCTGCAATCTTTACAAGGTCGTCTGTCCATCTTGGTGGTGGACGTCCTACGCTTTGGTCGAAGGGTTTCCAATCTAGAACTTTTCTAACCCAGAAACCACCAGACCTCAAGCCTACCACCACCCACAAGCACCCTACGTTAAAGTAGGTTAGTAAGTTTCGATTAAGGCAATTAAAAAGTGTTCGATATGAAAATTTCATCCACGTTGCAGAAAATAGTTGCACATCGCAGTCATCTTACCCACGTATAACAACGGACGGAAATAGTTTCCTACAGAAGGCATTCCTTAATAAATTCTCTCTCATGATTAATGACATTCACAAGTCGCGTGATAGTTTTCGTCGAGATGGTAATATCGCCAGTTTGGCTTACTCACTCAAATACCATTTCTTGTCGTTGGCATGAAAGCCAAGTATGTACTTATACGAGTAGTGACAAGTCTTTTGAAGTAAAAGATGTCTGTACATTAAAAAAAAACATTATGACGGCGCACAAAGTACCTTATATTGTCCGAAATTAGTATGATCGGCATAAGCAAGCAAGACAATAGCAGTGTGCTTGAGTCATTTTGGTTTGTTAATGAATATTTTTATCAGCTGCAAAAGCTATAAAGTCAACTAAATCAAGTTCATTTTATTGGCATATTTACGTATAAAACTTTAATTTACTGTCTATTCACGAATCCTAAACATTAATACTCTAGGTTCACAATAAATATAGATTTTCAGCAGCGGCAGTAATGCGTGAGCGCCGCAGGCAACGTCGACAATTCGTGATCCCGCCGACAAATGACATTAGCCCAGCAACATGCAACCGTTCGTTCCATTAATTACTTCCAACCTTGTTTTCAAGTTTACTGGCGAAAAGTTGGCAGATATGTAACGTTTTACTCGCAAAATACGTAATTGTTTCATGAAGATTGAAGGCACGTTAACACTATGACTGCCTTAAAAAAAAGAAGAACAACAAAAAAAAACGTTTAAAAATATTTGCGCTCGATACACAGCGTGCTGGTGGCCAAGCACTCGGGTCCGAGTGCTATATATAAAATGATGCCAGAAAAAGACATTGCCGTAAAAACTCGGGCCTGAGTACCGCTGGAATGGTTAACTTGAACGAGTTAATAGCAGTGACTTTTACAGTCTTCAAAAAAAGAAGGTAATCAATTCAATGAGTATACATGTGATATCGTTAGAATTTCATAATATTTTAGTATGTTGATCTATTAAGGCTCCCAAACACGTGTGCAAAATTTCGTAAGTGTATGTAAGTTTGTATGTTTGTCCACGGAAATGATTCCTTTTTAGTTCAATCAGGTATGTTTTAACTAGGGTACAGTATAAGTTTCATCAAAATCGGTGTAGTAGTTTTTGAGATATGGGTAAAAAAATAAACCACCTTCAAAAATCTGACTAAAAAGCTCTAAATAATACATTTGCCCTCTGTTTAAGAGAAACACATTCATTTGGAATCGTTGCACGATCTCAAGCTTACGTTCATCAATAGTCTACGCACATCATGCACCAACTCCAAATGAATTTGATTCTCCTAAACCGAGGGCAAATGTGTTATTTAGTCAGATTTTTGAAGTCGTTTTTTTTTTTAGGAGATCTTAATAATATAGTCGCTTCATTTGAGCATTGCTTTTATTTCTTTATCTCTATACCTATCTTTGATACAATAACAGACATTCAACACCCAAACTATGCAATAGTGCAAGTGTAAACCCTAGCTTCTAGATAGCGCCTACCCATTATAGTAATCCCAACGCACATGAACCTTTTGAAATTAAATATAAATAACAGCAAGGAGGCCTATTAACAGGATACATCCCAATTTATTTGCCGCCAGATGTTTGATCGGATAAAACCAATTGTTTCCTATCGATGGAATCTTCGGCCACCGACGTCGTCCGGAAACACTCAGCCCGGGACTAAATATTATGGTATCTATTTCGTCATCAAAATTGCCTTGTCCGAGTCTTCGCAATCTGTTTCGGAAGCTTGTCAATCTTGTAATAGGCCCTAAGTAAACTGTTTTTAGTTTAAAAATAAAAAAACTCGTGGCAAGCAAAGTCACCCGAGTGGATCCACTACTTATTTCCATAACTAAAATGCGAATATATTAGCGATATCGAAATGACATCAATGACGTCATTGTTTTTTTTGTATCACTTTATCACTTCCTTATCATAACTACATAGAATAAAAAAAAGTCGCTTCCTGTTGTCTGTATGTATGGACAACAGCACGTCAAAGTAAACACTGCGGTATCTTATGCAGTTGTAATAAGGGCTAGTCTGCAAAAAAGTGGGTAACCTGATGTGCTGACGACTGTATGTTTGCTAAACTCTTTAAATCTACGCAACGAATTTTGGGGCGGTTTTTTAAATATATAAGAGAGGAAGGTTTTTAAGTAAAATACATGCATATTTTATTAGTGAAATTGTGATAATTTTAGGTTTCTGAATGAAGTAATAATTTGTGCTCTAATAATAAACATTGCAAAAGGCTGAATCTTACGAGATGGATCAAACATTGCAACCGTGCGAAACCGGAGGGCGGTCGCTAGTTTTATATAAATTCATCAAAAATTCAACTTTTCAATTCCTAATTGTTTATGGAGATGACATAAACTTGCGTGCTGCGTTGTCGGAACCGGAACGTTAGTTTTGTAAAAGCAGGATACCAGAGGGCAGATTCTCGTACAGTTCAGCAATCGAACTTTCTTTGTAGAAGAAAAAATATTTATGGATTTCGCAGGGTCACGATTTCTATTTTCGCAGGGTCACGATTTCTATGCATTTCGATTTCATGACATTCCGACTCCATGTAATAGTTTTTTTACGTCTAGATATTTTACTGGATTATGAAACGGTTAAACTCGCAATCGAATTACCACACGAAAAAGTACAATTGACGTGCGAATCGCCGCCCTGGGCCCCTGTTTTTGAATCACTCGCTTGGATACGGCGTGTGATTTTAAATCGAAAACGAAAAAAATATCAACGAATAACACGCAAAATATAGACGCCAGTACTCACAAATTGAGCTATCTTTTTTCAAGACCCTCCTGTTTTAATGACTTCTGGTATACATTTCCAAATTGGACTTTGATCAATGAATATCACACGCAATCTTGACGCGAGTGATCCAAAAATAGGGCACTTGGTATAAAAAATAATGAGGTAACTGTTTGCTGTAACTCGGTCTCGAGTGATATTCTACGTAAGTAATAATATAGTGAACATTATTCTGAACATACTTTTGAACGTAAACGTACGGGTAAAAAGAATAACGAAAAACCCCCACATTTCTCCAATAAATCGCCTTTCGCTTCTGTGATCTTATTATTTCTTTTCATTGTACCTTTAAGGACTTATTTCCTGTAAGTATAAAGGCTTTCAACCATACCTTTTAACGGTTACCTAAATAGAAGGAAATGTAAAAAAAAATGGAAACATGTTTAAATATTATACAGGCTATTGTTTTGGTCAGTGACAACCAACTCAGGGATGATAATATGAGTTATACTTATTCTAAAAAAATATTTTCTTTGAATTATATGCATATTTTATAAAAGAAAACCTCTTCATAACATTCTTAAAACTGACAAAATGGGGAAACTCGCGTAGCTAGCGCGTATCTACGAAATACTACGCCGTAGCTAGTAAACTACGAAGAGGCTACCTGGTGTTGGTGGTTTCGACTCGATCGCTGCATTGTATTCATAAATTGATTTTGTGGGTTTTTTTCCATTTAAAATTTTTTCGGCATCAGTATCGTTTGTACAGCCTCTCCTGAGTCGCTCGTCGCTGACCAAATCAACACCCTGTATGGTCCTCTACCATCAATGATAAGTTAAAAAACCCTTAAACTATAGGAACTAAAACAGCTGCTCCTCCCTCAAAAAACAGTCATTAATTAAGTATGTCAATAACATAACCCGTAAACGGAAAACGGTTACGTTAGACTTGTAAACCATAAACTGAGTCAGCTTGCCTGTACCAAAAAGATATACATTGCTTTGTACTTTCTCAAATGTAAATAAATACACATAGGTGGCGCTACGTGCGCGCGCAAAAGTGGGTTCCATTAAAGAGCCACACAGCCATACGTCACGCACAATAACGTTTATGTGTTTGTTTTGCTTGTCAATGATCGCGGGACACAATCCGACTCCCTAGGTAACATTACCGTCCCATTACTCTACCTCGAGCTCTTGTAACGTGATATACATGTTCACCTTCATCCAGGGAAACAGAAAGCGAGTTCAAAAATACGGCCTATATACGGCTGCGCTGGGGCCCTATTTTTGAATCACTCGTTTCAATATGGCGTGTAATTTTCGTGTATAGTTCGTAAAATAATTTTAAAATAAAAATAAGCACGAAAAATATAGACCTTAGTAGGTTCAGTTTTTTTAAATCACTCCCGTGTGGAATTTTACTATTTTCATTTGAAAATCAAACATTAATCTTAAAATATCATACGCTATCTTAAAGCGAATGATTCAAAAATAGCGGCCCTGATGTGGATGGGAGATAACGAAATTTATTTCGCAGCATTGTAAATAAGCTTTTCGTTAAAAGTTCTCAAGGGTGTGATAATTAGGTGTACATTTGTAATGTATGGATCATTTGAATCAAAAGAAGCTTAGTATTAAATAACAGTAAGTAAGCACTCTAAAAGACGGAATGCGAAATAAAAGCTCTTTAGACGATTATATTAAAGTATAAAACTTAAGATGTCAAATTGACGCAAATTTTAATCTACATTAAAGTATTAATAACCTAAGCAAATCTTATTAATATTTATAACTTAGGGATCGCGTCTAATTATAAAGTCCGGTAAGTTTCTTACTGCTTACAAGCTCTTAGGGAAGAAGTCTGTTTCAATAATGACTCGAGCAACAGCTTATATAATTAAATTATGGTTAATTAATGAAGATATTACGGGAAATCTTTGCAACAACATGGGTCACTCTCATAGCCTTGCATTTGAAAGACAAGTCACAAATCAAATTCTCTTTCAAGAAGGCCTTCCGGGCACTTTACAAGGAAGAGATATCGAACTTGTCTCACTGACCTCTTTTTTTTTCTCTCATGTGTACCATTAGTATTATTATTATGTGTTTGTACAATATGTATGTTTACTATTCCATAATTATGTGTCAATGTATGCGGTATTTATGTAATAAGTTGTATTAATGTTGATTTTTGTTTTAAATACCTATTGTAGTTATAATCATCAAGCTCTTTCTTTTACCCCTCCATCACTTCCTTCGCGCCGCCAGCATTTTCTCTGTACAGACCTATGGTTGTCTGGTTAAGAATGCTATTAGCATTAAGTCCGCCATATGTACCTTTCGTTTGCGCATGAAGTGATTTAAATAAATAAAATTAATAAATAAGTCTTTAAGTTACCTGAAAAATTGTCAAGATACTGCCTCCTCTAATGATTCTCGTAACACATAAAACATAATTATCAATGACCTACTTGCGCGAGTTGACGGAAACTTCGGAACTAGAACATTTAACAACCTTAGCAAAGTACACAGGATATATTCCTGTCTACGTCGCAGTAATGAATCTAAATTGAGAAACAACACAAAGTTTTTATTGCTGCCGTTAGTGTCTTGGCAGTGAGCATTTAAGTTTTACAATGTATTTAAAAACAGTTTAAGAGACCATAACTTTTGGGCGAGTGTTTTTAAAACCACCAATCAAGTTAAGTAAGAAATCAGCACCGATAACTTATCTTTCTTTGCATTGCATATTGAATTTATAGTATAAAATCATATATTACAACTTTGTTTAATATTCAAAATACATTAAGTATTAAATTGATATCGTAAATATATCAGCCAATCATTCCATATTACTAAGACTATTGTCACAATAAAAAAAGAACATGTAACATAATATTCATTATTTGAATATAAATACATATTTCTCTCATTTTATATGCCAATTGGCATAGAAAGAACGGCACAGAAACGTCGTGCAACTTGTCTGAGACAGACTTTGTGGCAGACATCGGGAAAGTTAATAAGGGCGAGTGCAAAGCTTAGGAATCAATTAGAGGAACCGTCCATAATTCATGCCACATCGAGCGCCTGTTGCTGTCTGCTCTATCTACAATCAACTCTACCACATAGCGTATTAATTTGTTAGGGTCTTCATTTGCAAGTCCTGCGATTGTACTGGGTATTATGTTTTATAAATTTTGTGGAAATAAATTAAAGTACATGTATAATTTAACCTTGTGGTCGTCAGGCTTATCAGCTTTTGGCTCTAGTAAAAATGACAGCTCGTGTTGGTATAATTCTGATTCCTTGAATAGAATACTAAGCATTAATTATTCGTGTTGCTAAAACGATCGCAAATTTCCCAGTAGTCAGAATCATAAAAAGAAGCAAAACTAACACTGGAGAAGAATTCTAAATAAAGAGCCAGTCCAGTCACCGCGAATGCTCAGCGCTGTCACGGATGACACTTTTTGGAGCAACGCGCCGACAACGCACGTCGCTGGCAAGTGGGACTCGACCCTGTTCCCGGGCTGGCAGCCTCGACAAATTGAGATGACGAATTCGCCATTTTGCCAGACAACCAGCCCAATAAAAAATACTGGGCCATGTTGGTACTTTCGAGCGGTCACCGTACTTTTTTATTCAAGGCTTGTATATATACAACAAATGTATATTAAACGTCGAGACTATTTATTTAGTTCCGGACAAGCATGAAATTCAACATGAGTTTAACAGGCCTTTACGTGTCCTTTTATTTATGAGCTACCAACTGTCAAAACTTACCCTTGTTATACCACTTAAAATTATATTTATTTCCGTTTAAAAGCACATTTATTATATAATTGTGTAACATGGAGTCGGAAATAAAAGCCTAACAATAAATGGAACGCTGAGGGAATGCTGTTCGTCGGAACTACATGAAAATTTATTGCTTAAGAACATGACAGACTTTTACAGTGTTTTTACGATTCAAAAACTAACGAAATGTTTTATTACTTGTAGAATTAACACGGTAACGACTTTTCACCTATCATAATGTCTCCCACTTTTTGTGCTTGCATAATATGATATTATGCAAAAATTATTACATTACATTAAGGTGTATCTAATGTACTAACTATTGTAAACATGAATGAGCCTCATATCCAGTTGACTTAAATTTAACAAAACACGCACGCCTTTTATTTCCATACAAGTTATTTAAAGCGATGAATATTCGTATTCATGGCAACATTATTCAACACAATTAGAAGGGTCTTTCAGCCCTTCAGGCGACCGCGGGCGGTTGGATTGTCATAATTTTATTGTGCTTGAAAACCCTTCACAAACTATCTCATTTAGCAATTTGTGATGTTATGTGATCATATGGTAATTGTCAGACAAGTAGACAATGCCAGTAGAATAAAAGCGATGGTAACTATTGTGTCTTTTAATGTAAGTTTTAATACGATACAAACTAATTTTGAAAACCCATCACATTTTCGTTGTCTTATAAATACTTTTATTTTACATTTTGGAATAACCGATATTGAATTTTCGCATTCAAAACTTTAGTACTTTTAAAATTTCGTTGAACCAGATACCAGATATCACATTTTCGTTGGAAAAACCAACAAAACTCTTACGAAGTCATGAAATGTGATCATAAATTTTAAGGGAAGCCCAGACTGGCGAAACGAAGTCGCAAAAATTCTTATCTTTATGGACACAATTTTAAGGTATTCGGATCCTGCCACGACCGTTATGGGTCGGTGGAGGCGGACAGTCTATAAATATACCAATAACAATGGCGCACCAATCTGGGGCCCTATTTTTTAATCACTCTCCTCAATATGGCATGTGATTTTTGTTGATTATTGTTTGATAGTCTAATGAAAACCGAATAAAATCTACACAAGTGGCTGACAAAATGATAGCTTAATTTTGTTAATATTTTTAATTGATTATCGATCAAAAATCGCTCGTTGTAATGACTCAATTAAAAAAAGTGCTCCTGAACCGATACATAAAAGATTTATCCATGGAGACACTATTCTATATTATCAATGCCTAGCTCAGTGCGCATCCTGGTAATAAAAACGTATTTCTATTAGAGTTCTATAGTATTTAATGCACAAAGATGGTTATTCAAATAAGATTTGGTGCGTATTTGAAATATAAGCAACAATCAGGGATTTAGGTTTACCAAGAAACCTACAGTCGGTCTAATCCACAAATAAAAATCCGTTTAAAATTCAATGAGACCAAACTGAAGGGCATAATACCCTAGCTAGATTGTACAATTAATACATGTCTGGGTTTAGACAAATGTTCTCTAATTAAGAAACTTTCAGAAGGAGAGCAGAAGCCTGAGGGCGAGTACGTGAGTTGTGGTCGCGATAGTCAACCAGCTGCTCTTTACGGGACTTTCAGCAGCTTTCAGGGCTTACTCAGTACCTAAAGCTGAAAACTTAGTAAGCAAATTCTCTTAAGTACATACTTTATTGACTTGGAAACTAATGATTTTTAAGGTCTATATTCTGCATTTTGTTTTTGTTTCTTTAATATTTTGACTTTATAATATACATTTTAAATTTCAAACGAAAACATTAGACTGGCACAGTGTTTTTTTTTTCAAACCAAATTGAAGTTATACCAATTTGTCATTAGACCACGTCTTCATATGAGTTGATTTAATATAATAACTCGAAAAATAAGTGTTATTTACTCAGATAGCAAAATCTTATCAGTTTATAACACCTAGCAATTATTTTATCGTTCGCAAGCGTGATGTAGTTAAATTAAGCGTGTTAAAGTTCAATAAAATAAGCCAAATTTCCATTATCAATGATAAAGTGTATTGGTTTCATCGTGAATTTGTCTTATTTTCTCGTTAATTACCGTTACATTGATAATTTGTGCCAATATTACCCTACATACCGATATTGCTTCACATGAGTGCAAATGAATAAATAATTCGCATAATATTACTTAATGACAGCAGTTAGGTTGCGGCCACATGTCTACATCGCGGCGTCGGACTGTTGTGCGGTGTGCTACGGCACCTGCCGCCCGCCACATCGCGTCTACCTAGCTAGCTACATAATTATGATATGTGTATGAAAAAAGTTAAAAGTTTAAAACACTAATTAAATAAAAGTATTTTTATCAATCAACAAAAAATACAGACACAAACCACAGGATTCGAACCCGGGTGTTTTCGTTCAGAACCGGTCTATTTAATGCACCGAGCTATCATATCATTGACAGTGAACGGAATTTACTTTTGTATGTAATATTTTTTTTAAATATGGGAAACACCTATTTGGTAAATCTATAAATATTCATAGCTAAATAAAATATATACAAAATAACGAAAAAAAAGAAGATAAATGTACAAAATATAAAGAACATCACCCCAATCGATGCCAAATTGAATTGTGCCCAAAATGCTGGCAGTGGTACCCCTCTGGAAAGCTAAACTAATGTGCTCTCCGAAGTAGCTAGCCGTTTGGTCACCAGTTGACCCAGTCAACCTTTGGCGGCCAATCCCTAAATAGAGAAAGTTACTAAATGTTCTCAACGCCAAAAGGCACGAATATGCAGCTAACACTGAATATTTCCATCCTTTTCAAACACTCGGCAAAGGCTGCCGCCGCGCCAGCATCAGTAGAAGTGCTGCATATATGAGATGGCAACGCAAACTTATCTAAGCATGTGGCATTCCATATAAGAGAACGACCCTGCTTTCAAAAATACGCGTCACACCTCAAGTGGCAGGAAAAACTGTGGTGTCCCAACGTTCACGGTACGGTACGGCGCCGCACCGTAGACATGGAGCAGCGGCCTTATGCAATACCTGCAACCCATATTATGTGGACAGTGCATTAGTGACTCAGCTAGAGCGATGTGCATTAATCATGCGATGTAGCTCAAGCACTAAACATTTCAAGTAGTATCTAGTAGTATACACTGCATTTACAGTTATATCTATTTGAAATACTATTTTAAATACACAGCTGCTATGTACTGCATTTGATGTGTACCTTCATCGCAATTTGTTTATATTCAGGGCAATACATGTGACTTAAAAAATAGAAGGAGAATCCGATGCTCTTATAAGGATCTGGCCGAACTTTCTACACACCTTTTAGGCCTTACTAGCGCGATATAGCAAAACAATATCTATATAACCTATGATTTGATACCCTAGCAATTGATGGGTAGTTTCTCGTATGCCCCAAGGGAATAGCATTCTCGGGATTTCCATGATACCTTGTATATGCACTCGTCCTAGACGGCTTAGTTTCTAGATGCGGTTGCCGAGAAACCGCTTATCTCGAATACGAGTTTAATCTTAAGATCTTTCTGGTGCTAAAGTCTAATACCTAGTTCATTACCTAGAACTCCAACAGTAGATAAATGGTATATAATTAAACAATAACCTAAGTCTCCTAATCCAACACTCAAAAAAGCGGCATTGAATTTTTCATGCTTGTATTTTATTCACGCGAAGATGAGTAAAGGTTTTTAAAAGAAATATTATAAAATTAAACAGGTTTATTTCGAATCAGCTTCCATATAGTGTTAATAAAAAAAATGATTTAACTTTAGGTAATAATTCAATGTGAATGAACCGACAAGTAATCTGTTAGTGTTGTTGTAATAAGTGTAAATGCTTCATTGCAAAGCCGAGCATGTTTGTATTTGTAAGAACAAAGACTAAGCCGCTATCACAGTGCTCGATAAACGAAGTTAATAAAGTCAAGTTTTTAAATGAGTAGAAATCATGGAGTTACGTGACAGCAAACACCCTAGTATACGCCGCAACACACGTGACCTGAATGAATAGCTACATAATATTCACGACCAAGTAACTCCAAAGTTCTTGCACGCTCAAAAAATTACTTTATATTTTATTCAATGTCAAAACCGGGTCCCTACAGTATTTCACTTTGCATAAGGCTAACTCTTTGCATGTATTAAGGCGGCGATACGAGCGCTTCGGGTAAGTAAGGGAAATGCTTTAAAGTAATCAGTTTTCATAGACGTGTTACCGTATAACCTGAGGTGGAGGAGCTGAATTTGCAGTCTTAAAGACGAGACCCTTCAAATGGGTATGTTCGATGTTGATGAATCTTCAGGACGAGCGTAGAACATGTCGTATTAAAAGGGCTGGGTGTTACGACAGGTGAAGTGTTCGTTATGGCAGTAATTATTCAGGGAGGTCTTGAAGGGTGCATATCTCAAGGTGAATGACAGCGGGCCGGCACGCACATGTTACGCAAGCCCGCCTACAATTTGTTACCTGTCCGCTGCGGAGCGGCTTAGCTTCACTGCATCTGTTATTAATGGTCGCGAATGTACCTACCTGGGAGTGTGGACTAATTACGCGCTTAGATTACCTGTGAATGTGTTGTTTATTACCTTCGTTATGTTTACGATTCTTTTAGATTACTTGTATGTTCTTATAATTTGTGTGTAATGTCTTCTATAACACAAAGATAATGTTGCAATGGAAGGTTGGAATTTATGGCTATCAAATGCAAAATTATCATTTCCTTATTCCATGACTATTTGCATTAATAATCGAATAATATATTCGAAGGCATCATGTTATTTTAAAACAATAATAAAAATATATTAAATACTTATATATATTATGATTCCTGACACAAAACCTTTTGACTGCGCCCCAAAATACGTTCCAAATTGATGCACTTTGCGAAGTGCTTTGCTCAATTTTACTGTTGACAATTCGTAGTATCATTTACTATCTGCGACCGCTACACAAAATAACACAGTCTACGAGCGTAGCAATTCGTAGCAAATGCTACGGAAACACTACAGTATTCGTAGCGCGGTGATAACTCGCTCGTAGCTAAATTTCTGCGATATTTTTTAAGAGCTGTGGATTAGCAAGATAGTGGCTATAAACTTTTGATAAAAAAAACCTGAATGGGGTGTAATTAGATTTGTAACTGCTACGTACTTGTTAATCAATCAGGCGCTCATTGATCTTCCCTAGCGGGGTTTACTCTGCTATTTTATTCATCCTATGAAGCAGATCGTAAGAAGGTGTTAAAGAGTGAATTGGTAAAAGGAACGAATGAATGGAATATGCGGATAGGCCGGCTCGATCGGCTGAATAATGAATGGGTCAGAGCCGATAATGCTCAGCGCCTCACTCAACACTACGACACATATTGCAAAAAAACGCACGAGAAAAACTTTAATGTACTCGCAGGATTGGGTGTTATTATAGTATTGTAAAAGTAATTGTGTTACATGTTGCAGCTTTGATAGTAGGTATTATTATCGTTATATAATTATAACTATTTGACAATAGGATAAGAATATTGTTGTATTTATAAGTTTTTCGTGTAACAATACTGCATAAGATCCTGCAAATAAATAGCTAGACTCGTACCTACCAGTAATTAAGGAGATACCGTTCAAAGCGCTTAATCTATTGGTAGATAATTAGTTCCACGTAAATCCCCGACTCATCCCTTTTTATATGAAAAGGGTCCGATGGCAACATTCAAACTTGGGCGAGCAGGCCGGCCTAATTTTTGAGCAGCGCTAGGCTGATACGTGACAAGAATCACTGCAGATCCACTATTCACCAACTGACTACAAACATATGCGCTCTGACCGAAATGTATCCGACCTTATATCCACAATTACATTTGTTCAAAAAAAAAAAAACTTTTAATTTGATGACGTGAAGGGAAAGAATGAGGAACTTTTATAATAGTATTTATCAAAAACGGTAATAAAAACAATATTATAAAAAAACAGATTAAAAAGTATAATTAACTTATTAAAGTATGATGTGGTGAAATTAAAATATCCATCTGTTAAAACCACATACATAATTAAGTGTTGTATGAGTACTCATTAGTTACTGGTTGTTAATTAATAAATAAACCTAATGTATCTTCTAAGTTAGTAGTAATTTGATTATTTCGTTTCAAATCTTCATGTAATATTGGTATGAAAGAGCGGGGCTACCTGTCACAAGTTATATTAATACTTATTAGGTAGTCTCAACTATAACAATGCTTCTAAGCATTGTTCTAGTATTAAGCTTGGAATTAAACAAAAATATTTTATCTTTATCTTTTTAGTACTTAGGAGAAGAATTGTAAGTACCAATATGAAACTTAAATTTCCATCTGTTTGGTAAGAAGATACAAGTATGACAAGAAATCGGATACATTTCGGACAGTCCGCATGATGATTATTTCGTTATTCTGATGCAAATAAAGTCCGGTGGATACGCCGCCGTTTATCCCGCGACCATGCCCGACCCCACATAGATAGGACCATTTACAAATACGACAGACGTCAAACGAAAAGTTAAAACCACCTCAGGGCTTTTTATTTATTTCTGTAAGTTATGAAATGTTGAGTGGTGTATTTCTGCTCTAACACCCGCTTTTTATTTGCTTTTATTTGCGAAACATTTTTGTTTTTTCAATTCGTTTCAGCATGACTCCATCGAGCAAAAACCCCTTATCCAAAATTACATCTGCTGTTCAATTTACATTCATTATAGCAAATAATGTGCATTCATGTGAATACAGATAATCCGATTACTTTCATCTTTTGCAGCCGATCCGTCTTCACTCTTCACATTCGATGTTATTTATGACAGTCAGTGAATAACCTTCTGTCTGGGTTCGCAGCTTAGTTTGAATTCAGTTATTTTTATAAGTATCAAATAATATTGCCAACACATCATTCTATTGTAGATTTATCTACATTAAATTCAATAAAATATTTTTTTTTTCCGACCTATACATAGATTTTTCCGATAAATTTTAATATTTCTAAAAAATATCGGAAATTTTCGTCATTTGTATACATACCGCAATGCATCCAAAACTGCTTACATTTTCCGTGAATATAAGTTTATAACCTCCCTATCAGCACTTCAGTAATATAATTCTATCCCCTGTAGGTTAGTATATACGTACTTGTATAGAACTACATTCATACTTTTGGACTATAAAATTAAAAAATAAAACCCTGTTAATGTACTTATATTTATAAACCGTTCATATTTTATTAACTGGTATATTCAATGTGTAGTCTATTTTATAATTGAGAGGAATTCTATATTCAATTCACATCAAACTCTGTTTAGATTTGCCTATACATTCCAGTCCATTTTCAGTTTAGTTATCTCCGTACTTTCCAAGAATGCCATTGTTAGAAATTTTGCTTTGGCATTTTCAAACAGGTTTACCAACATTTTCGCGTGCAGGTGGTGCATTTTACGAATACGCACAATTTTTCAATTATACGTCGCATTCTTAGTTTAGTATTATCCTAACTTTCCATTATGCTTTTTCCATTCGACTTCTGTTTCAAGCGAGTTAAATTTGTGCCAGAGTCCAAAAAGTAGAAAATTACGGTCGGTGCGGTGTGTACTTAGGCCGTTATGTGTTGAGTCCATTGTTTTAAGTAGACGTTATAACAGCATCGCGGTCGAAGCGGGCCAGTAACGCATAATGGCGGTCACCGCCGAAGTGGAACGCTAAAAGCAAACTTAAGCATTTACTTTTCAGGAAAGCACTTTTTTACGTGACTTAGGACAATAAAATGAATGATCTTTTAGGGCGTTTGTGCGTAAGCTTTAACAACAAAATGCCTGACTAGAATACCTTGAATAAAACATGGCTTAGAAAACTTCAATCATGTAAATTCTAGGAAGAGCGAAGCCACATTGGCGTTGCGTTGCGTCGGGCCATATTAGGGACGGGTCGTCAACGCTTTTCTCGTCGACGAGACTAGACCGTTGAATTAGCCTATCGACTAGTCGATCAACTATTTTAATTCGTCTACTAGTTAACTTTTCGACCGCATGAACATATGAAATGAACTATCTAGGCGAGCTAGACGACAACAACGTTTACATTTAATGCGAGTCTAAACGGCCGACCTATCTCACTAGCGCGTTTAGGCCAACTGGCGCATGATGATTTAACCTAGGATTACGCTAATCTTAGATTAAATCATCATTCTGTCTCGGTCAGTTTATTTGACGTTGACAGAGACATAATGAAGATTTAATCTTGGGATAGCGGAATTCTAGGTTTAATCATCATGAACTTGCGCATGATGATTAAACCTAGAATTCCACCTAACACCTTACTGTAATAATAAACTACCTATTGCGTCAAACTTAGAATTCAATTAAGATTGTTTCGACGTATCCAATTGACGAAGCGACGCAGCGATTCTTTTTCTAAAAATAATAACCTTCCTACTTATATCCAGTAGATAAGAGATTACTATAAATTATTGCAACTTGTTTTATTCATCGGCTATCGCAATCGACTTGCGCATTGATACGAACCTTTAGACTACTCGTTTAGCAGTCTACAATTTCAACTAGTCAGATGAGATTCAATCATTCAAGATCAGGGGACGGGAGACCGTCGAAGCGTTGATGTCACGTCGACGGTTGATTTGACTAGTCCAACTAATGAACGCTCATGTCTCGTCCATTTTATCTCATATCCGTTAAACACGCGTTTCTACTACGCAACGCAACGCAATGTGCTGTGTGGCATGCTATATAAATATAAAACGACGCAGCTGAACCGCTCCATCGACGTCACAGCGCTGACACAACACCACGGAGACACCAATGTGGTTTCGCTTTACTCTATGGTAAAGTAATTTTACATTGGACTTGGATTCATCATAAATAAAAGTAACAATGTATAGAGCGTACAGTAGAAAAACACTTTTCATGTTGTCATTCTTGCTATCGTGTATTATCTGTTAAACTGGGCTGATTCAAGGAACAAAAATGTAGTGCGCGTAACGATAAGGCCAGCTTTATACCTTAAAAAGGCACTCCAACCCAATAACACACTCGTTAGTCTAAAAATATTCTTGCAAGCCGGCCTCCCAGCGCGGTGGGTTCAAACTTGCGTGAAAATTTATGAGGATGTCGTATGTCTCGGCGAAATGTCTACGAGTGCGAGGCTCCAGAGCGACGCAGCCAGGATTACACGGACCCTGATCCCAGACCGACCTTTCCAAGCTTCCGCGGTGTCATTATAATTTTATATTACAAGCTGTCTTCGATTTTAGATTTGGGTTCAGGTGCCGCGCATAATATGCAAATAACTCCATATTTTCTCATCCATTCCTCTTCTATAATGTTTTTCCTTTAGCCCCTTTTTCGATATTACAGCTGAATGTATTCGATGATAATAGATACAGAAATGACAGAAAGTTATTACATTCTATCGAAATCCATTTCTCTATGTTTTACTATCGTTTTCCTTCTTTAATATTCTGTGCATGGATGTCATGGAGAAATATGAATTATGCATTGCGGTGTGCGTGGTTATTAATTCATGGTTTTGACTGAGACAAGTGTATTCGAACTTTAAAGTACCTCTCTATGTATGTGTTATAAATTGATGTTATTGGATTCATTGTTTGCTCACATGCAAGTATTGTTTACATAGTTTTGTCATCGGCTAAATCAAATTATACTTTTTCTAAATAATGAATTCCAATTAATTCCTGAACAAAGCTACACGAACGAATAGTTTTGATCTGTAACTTCAGCAGTTCTGCCGCGGTGTAACTTTAAATTGCGTCAGTTAGCGAGTCGGCAAGATTAGGAGGGGTGCACCTGACCGGCGACTAGTCGCAGCGGTAGCCCGTAAGCTTTAACCCCCCCAGCAGCGTGAGTTTTAACAATCTTATTATTGATTCATCATCCAGTTAGATCGAAGTTCATCATCATTATCAGCCAAAGGTCGTCCACTGCTAAACGTAGGCCTCCCCCAAGGCTTTCCACACCGACCAATCATCAGCGGTCTGCATCCAGTTTTATCCTGCGATCTTTACAAGGTCGTCTGTCCATCTTGTCGATGGACATCCTTCGCTGCGTCTCTGGTCGAAGGGTCTCACATCTAGAACTTTCCTGCCCCAATAGCCATCACAGTTTTTAGCGGTAAGTGCCCTGCACATTGCCACTTGAGCTTAATGAGTCTCAAGGCTATGTCCGTTACCTTAGTTATTCTACTTATCTGGTCATTACTGATTCGATCCCGTAGAGAAACACCTACACATGCTGGGTGTTTCTCTACGAGATCTAGGGTATTATGAACAATATTTTCATACACCCTTGAAAAGGTGCCTTGATAAATAAGCATCTTGAATATTTAATATTAGGGGCGCTTTGGATTATATTGTAAAATAAAATATTAAAACCTCCAGTATTCAAATAAGTTACTTTTGAGCCGATTTCTAGTACATAACTTAGTAATCGATTTCAAATCTAACTGACAACTTTGGGTGACCCGAATGTTGACTGAGGTAATAAATTTAGGATCTCGGCTCAAACACTTCGCAATATATCAAATCAATGAGGATCGACGGCCATTAGTGCGATTAGTGGACAGTCAGTGACAGCGGCGAGAGGGCCGGCCGCTGAGTCGACGCAGATAACCTAACGACGTGACTGATTATGTAGACAAGTCGTTTAGTTTCTAGCTGGCTAAGTGTAAATTATATATGAGGAGACGTGTAAGTAAGATAGTATTTAACTAACTTGACACTCGCATTTTCTTTCGAAGATACGAAAAACTTATTTGTTAATTTATTTAATTTAGTTTATTGACTTGAGACTACAAAGCCTTGCCCCTGTTAAGCCTTTGGAATTTCTGCAAGTTTAAGAATGATACGTTTTATTTTGACTTCGTTGGCTTGCTCTTCTAAATTATATACTTTTTTATTTGTATTTTTCCCATTATCACAGACAAACAATGATATTAATGGATAACCTTAAATATTCTAGTGTATAAATTATCGCGGGTGGGTGAGCGGGGTAGCGGGAGGCACGTGTCATGTTTTAGAGGACCATTCTTACGATAATCGAGTAATCATTGTAAATGTTTCAAATTGGTACAACATGTCATGTGAACTTAATGAGTATAGTAGTCAGTTGAAATTCATATAAAATTTATGTATCGACCCATGCGAAGATGGGCCGGCGCTAAAGGATATTAATAAATGTGTTGATTTTATCTACACGCTTTGTGATTCTTATCTTAAGAGTCGTTATATATCACAGTTAAAAAAAGTCGGCACCTTAATAAAGCGCGCAGAAAATCCTAAATTTAACCGGTAACTCTCTGTCAAAGTGCAAAAAAAACGGATTTTTAGTTCACAAGACTTATGACATACTATGAAGGTACACTTGAATATATAAGTACAGCCATTAAACAATCTAGATTACTCGTACTGCTGGTATGATAGCAGGCGAAAGCTGGTGATAGTTCGGAGCCGGCGAGATTAGGGCGACCGACGACTAATTACATCGACAACTCATTTATAACGATACTAGGTTCTATCCCAGTCTAGAATTTAATTCATAAAACGAATCTTGTTTTAAGCTTGATTTGTGTAAAAGGTAATACCAGGCAGATAAACTTATGATAATCGTGTAAATGTAGGATCTTGTCTTCTGCACGATATCTACATCTGGATTTGGTAGTACAGCATTTTTAGGGTTCCGCAACCGAATGGCAAAATCGGAACCCTTATAGTTTCGTCAAGGCTGTCTGTCTGTCACAGCCACCTTTCTCAAACTATTAGCATTACACAGATGAAACTTTGTAGGTAGATGTATCCCGTTAACCGTTTTACAATTCCTATAAAAAAATAATTACATTTAATGGGGGCTCCCATTCATGGAACGAAATAACAAAAAAAATGCTCAAACCTACGCATGGGGTGACTATGGATAGGTTTATTTAAATGACCATTGAATGAAAACCATTTTTTCTGAAAGTCTAGTGTAGTCTTAGATATAGACGCTTCAAAAGTGATAAAATTTACGAATTCTTTCAACGAAAATTTTAACGTTTGAATGAGATCGAACTAGTAGTTTGAGACATAGCACCTTTTTAACAAACATAAATTTAACTTTGTTCTTCATGCAAATACTATGAAATGATTTAGTCAACGTTAGCACGGAACCCTCAGTGCGCGTGTCTCACTAGCACTTGACCGGTTTTTTTGTATAGTGGCGTTAATCGATTCCACCTATTAAATAACCCTAATACTAACCGAAAAACGTAACTTTTCAATGACTAATAAAATAACATTAAAAAGTTGCCATGTTCAATGGATAAACGGATAATATTTTGGTTACAATGCCTTTGTTACGTATAAGATAGGCAAGGCTTTACTTGCATTGAATTCATACTTTAAACGTAACTATTCATAATTACTATAAAGATCTTGTGTACCATAAAAGCCGAGCATTCATCAAGAGCTAGTGATTGTTCCGAGCCGGCGAAACCAGGGGCGACCGCGAGCAGAAGCTCTAACCGACGACTTATCAGATCGACAGCTCATTTACAACGATCGTAGGTTCTATTCCCGTTTTAAATTGATTTATTAAATCTTGCAATAATACATTTAATTCTTAGTTTAAGATGGTAACTTCTGCCTGTGTGTGTTTAGAATCTATTGCATTTCTACACAACATGCTGGGGCCCTATTTTGAATCGCTCGCGTCACACAGCAATTGAAAAGTAAAGAATACAGTAATTGAAAAAAAGAAAACTCATTTTTTTTAATATTTATATTTTGTGTGAACTTCATTGAGTTTTAATTGATTTTCGAACGAGAATAACTCTGAATATTGACGCAAGTGTTTCAAAAATCTCTTGGGATTATACGGCACAACTTACCAACTTATAATAAACGTAACTTTTAACCAAGAAACGTAACTGTCACAGTCACAATAAAAATTTTGCACGACGCGTTTGGTGTACTTAGTGGTTAGAGACTACTACGCCGGCGGTCGCGGGTTCAAATCCCGCAAGGGGCAAATGTTTGTGTGATAAGCACGAACATTTGAACTTATGTTGTGGATGTATATTTCAAGTATTTCTGGGAGACGCCCCCGTCATAATCGTTGTCTTAAAACTCAAGAAAGGAAATTTCTTACCACGAAACCACAACAATTGGTGGACAATTTGTCTGGGGAATATTTATTTACTAACGCGCGACTTCGTCCGCGCGTGTTAAGTTTGATTATTCCCCTTCCGTCGCAGCCTGATAAAGCCTTCCTCAAAATATAAGCTATCCAACACTTAAATATTTTTTTAAATTAGTCCAGTACTTTTTGAAATTAGCGCGTTCAAACAAACAAACTCTTTAGCTTTATAATATTAGTGAGAGGCCAGTAACCATATTTAGCGCAAGCTCACGTTGTAGATACTTAGGCTGCGAGTATTATTTAGCTTCTAAGAAATTTACTGAAATCAAATGATATAAATGGCAACTTTGTTCAAGAAGAAATGCTCGTGATGATAAATGTATTGATTTTGTTAAGAATCAATACTCGTGTATATAAAACACCTTCAAAAATAGTGCATTATTTTTTGACAAATTGATTAACATAAAAAAGGTTGTAGTGAGTAAACCATATAAGATAGACATAATTATGCCGTCGTGGACTTTATTATTAATGCTTTACTGTTAATGCAAAATATTTTTTGTGTAACTTAAACGTGCGTACGCTGCGTAACAGCGTACGCAGTGAAATTTCTCAAAAGGAATATGTTCCCCCCGATTTCCGTTCAAACAAACAAACTCTTCAGCTGCTATGTGCAATGAACAAGTGGATCACTTACGTGTCTGGTTTCAGTTTGTTGTGGTGTATCATAGCATTTTATTAAATATTGAAAATTTATCAATGTCAAAAGGCAGATCTCGTGTGCTCTAATAAGAGCTGGTGATAGTTCAGAGCCGGCGAGATTAGGGGCGACCGCTAACAGACGCGCCGACCGACGACTAATCACATCGACAACTCATTTAATCTCGCGGTTAAACTGCGCTGCGCTGGGTTGAGAGTGGTCGTTATTGTGTGACTGTCAGACTTATGGACAAAACCACACAAATTAAAGGTAAGAATACGAAAAAAATACGAAAAAAAAATACGAAGACGTCCCAGTTTTTATTTTTCAATTTTGGATAACTATGAGTATACTTATACGTAATGTGCGTAATTTAGGCTACGTACTTAGGATTACGCGTTCAAAAATAAACAAAATGCTATGACGTATTTTTGCTAACTATGCATACAATGAAAGTACAAACGACGATTGTAAAAGTAAATTCTTACTACGACCTACAGGAATAACCCGTAAATAGTCCTCTTATCGCGCAAGTAATTACAGTACTACGTATTCCAGAGGGTCAGTTATCAGTGTAGGACGGCCACTAATAGTGGCAGCTGATAACGACTCCTTGGACGCTCCCTAGAGGCAGCAGATAATTAAGGCTCCCTGCCCTCGTGTACCCGCCGCGACACGCGCGCGATAACACGCCACCCTTATCACTACACGCTCCTTACCGTTTGTCATAAATTTTATCACTCCGATGAGCGGACGCGGCGAAGACTTTTTTCTCGGATTCTCTCCTCCTCCGGCTTAACGACCCGTAAACTCGTGAGCGAGACTCCGGGTGTCTTTTTCAGTCACAAACACGATCACTCCAAAAGATTATACACACAAACTTTTTTCTGACGGTACACTACACTATATCCGACTACATCGAATACTCGACGAGCTCACGGCTACCCAATTTGTTTTTCAAGTTCATTTAACGGCATTCAAAATAATATCAAGGTTACGGTAAATAAAGTTATCACACTGTATGAACTCCGTCAATTCGACTTCGAATATATCTCCGAAGGGTCCTCAATAAGTTTATAACAGTTTGGGAGCGATAGCACTAGTAAGCAATTCCTACGGGGAAGGCGGTTTGAGGTTGTTCGAATGTTGTCGCGCGCTGTCAAACGTTGCAGTGAAGTCGCGGCGATGGTCGGCAGGCGGTCGGCTGGCGGCCGGCTGCGGACTGCGCGAGTGGCAGTGAGTCCGGCGAGGCCCGCGACGCCGCCCGCCCCGCGGCGCAAGCGCCCCGCCGAGATCGATACACCCTGCCCCAACCGCCGCCGCACCCGCCGGGGCCCACACCCACACTCCCACACTCACGCAGCCTCCGAC
This sequence comes from Pyrausta purpuralis, assembly GCA_963924145.1. Lineage (NCBI taxonomy): Eukaryota > Metazoa > Arthropoda > Insecta > Lepidoptera > Crambidae > Pyrausta > Pyrausta purpuralis. Next base: position 14,720,960 of record OZ001654.1, read on the forward strand.
ACACACGCACACCGCCGAGTGCCTTGATTTTTTTAAGTTCTCCACGGTCACCTCTCAGTCGAACAAATCCAAACTTTGACAAACTGTACGTACACAGGCTCGCCTGAAACTTTTCTAAGTCGAATATTCAGAAGTTGGCCCTTTTCGGCCTTAGAATGTTATGATGTTAAATCATACTTTCATAAGAAACACGTTTTCTTTTGGCATATGTTATCGGCATAATGCCGGATATTATGTTTAGTTCAAGCGAATGTTAAAAATAATAAAGTATACCGCTACGCGCTACGAGTCCTCGTAGCTTCGTAGCACCGGCACTACGGTGCCGTAGCGTCGACAATATTAAAACCACAATGAGCGCCTTTTACTCACAAGTCAAAGAGAATTACTAGATACTTGCAGCGCTATAAATAATAAATTAGTAAAAAACACAAAGACTATTGAAATGCAGTACAGACTTACAACTTCTTCATATAGTCGTAGTAGAAATTTAGATTTGTCTACACTAGATTAAATCTACTTCTAGTTAGTTGTAAAACCTATCAAATTATTACAAAATTGAATAATAATTGGGTACGAAGTATGTCTACTGGAACTCCAGATTTGATTCAAGGGCCTAATCAAACTTGTCGATCTTGATCTACTTAGTCTGATGAAATATTGTTTTGTTTTTATATGTATGCGTTTTATAACTGGTGGGCGATTATTAACTATCTACCTAAAAATGATATTATAAAAAGTGTGTTTACCTCCTTAACGACGCTGAATTAAAAAAATTATTAAGTAATGTTTATTCTTCTTATTGTTGTTTACTTAACAAATTAATTTCCAAATACTTTTTTATTTACTAGTTTCTTACCAGATAATGCCTTCGAAAAAAATATATTTTATATATTATTTTTAAAGTAAATTTCAATTTTAAAGTTATATAATCAAAGACAAACGGGGGATTTTCTGCCTTCACAGTGCACGTATTTGATTTATGACAAAAGACGGGAGCAACAAGTGAGCTCATGATCCGTTTAGGAGCAACTTGACGCCGTCTGCAGCATGCACCGGCAATTTGCTCTGGCGCCTCAGGAATGTTTAGGGTAATAATAAATATCCTTTGGACATTCCCACACATCGCCATCTAGCCCCAAAGTAAGCTACTCAAAGCTTGTGTTATGGGTGCCAGACAACGGATATAATACTTAAATACTTTTTTTTTGTAAATACATACATGATATACATAGGAAACACCCAGACCAATACAAACAGACATGTTCATGCACACAAATGTTTGTATTGTGCGGGGATCGAACCCGCACCCGCTGCGTAGTAGGCGATTTCTCGACCACTACACCAGACGGGTCGTCAAATGTCAAGGGTCTACCACGATTTTCAAATAAACAAATCAACATGAAATTTACTGACTAGAAACGGAGTGCAATTGGCAGAGAAGAAGAGAGTATTTAATGTGGTATACGAAAATGTGGATGACGAAGAAGGTAGCATTTGTTTGGCGTGTTTGGAGGGGTTAGAAAAAGTATAGTTTTATTCCCTGACCCTTTGCTATATGAAGAAAACATAAATTTGTTATATAAATAAACTCCGCACAGTCTTAGGAGGTAATTAACACTGCTCAGATAGAAGGTTTTGGAAGAGTAATGGTTAAAAAAGAATATCCCATCAAAACATGTATGTTTTAAATATTTTTTTTTAAGTACTGAACGAAAGGCTTTGTTCAAAACCTAATTATTGTACAAACTCCGCAGGTTCACCCAATTACCAGTAGTGATGAGCCTCGTTTGTGTGAAAATCAATGGTTATTAACATGTGTCATAATCATGTAATTAATACTAGTGCTGGTGAGACCCCTTACACACTACGACTTTAGCATCGATGCAGTGGTGCGTTTGACTAACGCATTGCGACGCACGCATGAAGATTTTAGCAACTATGCTGTCGCGCTTTAGTATCAATGCAGTCGCGCGTTTGTATCGATGTTAACGCGTGAGAGTATCGATACTGTTGCCAATAGTAAGATATAGTTGTCAATGGACAGCTTCTGCATCGCGATTGCATGGATATTAACACGCGACTTCATCACGATTGTATCGATGATAAAAGTAGCGCAAGTATGCAAAGGTGAACCATTTGCGACTGCATCACTGCTAAAAGTCACCGTGTGCAATGAATGCTACAGATTAGCGCATAATTATACCAAGTTTTACTTACATGAACTACATTTTGCAGAAGCAAAAACACAATAATCACACATTCAGAGACATTTACGAACATAATCATCCACCTTGACGTCGGACATAGCTCAACCAAATAAAATTATTGAACATAAAATAAAAACGTATTTTTCTTTATATACAGTACTTGAAAAAAGAATAATAGGAATTAAAAACTAAAAACCGACTTCAAAACCAAAATGCACTAAAAAGTCTCATATAAACACTTGAACTTTTATAGGAAAGGAATCAATTTTAGATGACCAATTTTTTTTTTGCATCGTAGCTCTGATAGATTCGTTCGCCTAAAATGGATTTCTTTCCTTTAAAATGTCAAGAGTTTATTTGAGACTTTTTAGTGCATTTTGGTTTTGAGGTTGGTTTTTGCTTTTTTAAAGTTAATTTTACTTCTTTACTTTTATTGATTACAGGACGGTTTGCACTTTTTGACAGTGTTCTGTAAGAAGCTACAAATTACCTATCAGAAGTTCTGTCATTATAATCCTTGAACTCCTAAGCGTTACCTCCTCCTTTTTTGAATTCGTTTAAAAATACCTCTACTGATACCTCAATAATAATTTCACAGTTGCCAGTATACATTTTTTATTTTATTGTAAGAATACAAGTATAATGCGCGTCAATACCCCAGTAGTTGTGGAGTAGCGTATAACGCATTTGCGACGCTCTAAGTAACTTAAACCTTTCAGTCGTTCCTCGGTAAACAAGTTCGTAAACATTCGCAAATAAATAACGCCATAAAAATATTCCATGTACAATAAGACAGCGGAGGGTTGGGAGCAATTGTTTGAGTATTTCTACACACAGAAAGGCAATCCGAATTTATTGCGCGCTCAATCAGAGCGATAACAGTACCTCCGACGGCTGTGCGGAGAAGAGCCGCAAAGAATTCGCACAATGGCGGGCCCGGAGGACTGTCGGCTCACTACACAGGACTATACAATACATGTACACTCAGCTCAGTTCCGAACATCTCGGCATCGATCAACATTTCAAGGAGTTGCGCCCGCTATCAGCATCTTGAAGAGCTAAATAAGAAACATGCACTTAAATAGGCGCCAGCGTGCCATCAATTGTCGTCGTACCATTTATCATACGTAACTGAAAACCATGAAGTCGCAACGTGTTGTTTATGTAAAAATCTAAATTTACAAATCACTAAGAGTTATAGAGTTATGCCAGCCATTAATACAGTGTTTGCTTCAAATTCTTGGTCACCAACGAATTCAGATTACATAGCAGTTATTCTGTTAGGGTTCATGTAGCGTCATTAGGCGAGACGTACTTAGATCCGATGGACCGACACTCCATTACATTGATGAATGATCCTAGTATTTTAGAGCCTCGTATTTCCAGCTGAAAAACGTCATCCTAACATCAATACTTTGTTATTCGTCTATGTGTCTAGGTAAGCCCTTTTCTGATCTGTGTTGGATTATATTACACAAATAAAATTAAACACTAAATAATTTGGTCTTTGAGGTATACCTCAAAGATAAAAGCTTAAGCGATTGAATAAATTCACTCAAAAACTGTGGTTACATTACATTTTTAGGATCTTAAGGTAATAAAGCGATAAAAATATGTGTGAGGGCAAAATAGGGTAAAATCTTTTATGTTTTTATACATCATTCAAAGCTTTGTTAACGAAAATTGAATCAACGAATAAGATATCACGGAACCTTTGAAAATGAAGTCTCTGCTCTTAAAGATTGTGCAGCGTAGTGCATTCATGAACACGTTCATATGAAAAACGTTAATGTGAAAACATTCTGGAGCGAGAGTAGCTGTTACTTTCGTGGAGTTTTTCGAAAGCTGGAAATGTGATGGATAAGTGATGGATAAGTTTAAATATTTTACCTAGGTGCCTAGGTCCTCAGAGTCCCTTTCAACCCAGATGGCCTATTCTGTGAATTTATTTTCGAAAACTACTTTTTCTACGACAGCCGAACCAAAAAACAAAAAACGTAGTGGTACATATTCTTGTGCGCGTTTGTTACGTTATTTATAAAAGTAAGTATTTATTTTACATTTCCTCTTTTCTCAGTTGAGTTACTGCGTCTGTTTTGCAATATTGGGACTATTTGTATTACTCTCTGATAAATCTAACAACTGTACTACCCATAACGCCTATGAGAAACCCAAAAACGACATATGTCAGTACTAAAGGATTATTCAGTTTACTTGATAAAGCCGCAATCTTCAAAATTAATTAAATAAAATAGCCTTTCTCGGATCGTCATACCTGTTAAATAGACGACGTCCTCTAAAATTTTGCTGATTATCAAATTCCATCACAATGGAACTCATTGAGCTTCACAATACGTAGAAATTCTTCAACACGAAATGGCCGTTCTTAATTACAATTTTAATTTGATCTCTGTAGAAATTCATTTAATAAAATATATTTCACGTTTAATCAAGTGTCCAACCATTTCATTTTATTGTGACTTAGAAGTTGGAAATAAAATATACCAAAAGCTAAAATACAAAATATACAGAATATTATCAAGAACCACAAAGGAGATTAAATAGGATGTACTTCTACATTACTCGCATTTATTTATACACTAGCGATCCCCTGCGACTTTGTCCATGAGTTTGCCCCCCTCCCGTCACAGCGTGATGTTTTTTAGCCTAAAGCCTTCCTCGATGAATAATCTATCCAACACAAAAATATATATTGAAATCGGTACAGTAGTTCCTGAGATTAGCGCGTTCAAACAAATAAACAAATTCTTCAGCTTTATAATATTGGTATAGATTTAAGTATCTATACAGACTTTTTTATCAACCAAGTAAATAATATACCAATATTATTTACGTGGTTGATAAAAAAGTGGATTTATAGTACGCACAGGGCCTCTATTTTTGAATCACTCGCGTCTAGATTGCGTGTGATATTAGTTAATCCATGGCCGATTTTCCAATGAAAATAATAAAATTCCACACGTGACTGATTTCAGAAAGGTTACTGTATTTTGTGAGTACTAAACGTCCACATTTGGCGTGATTTTCATTGATTTTTAATTAGTTTACGAACGAAAAGCACACGCCATGTTCAAACGAGTGATTCGAAAATCCAGATGAGATATAAAAGAACATTATGGTTTAGAATGTTTTTAACACTCACAGTGTCATATTTTATATTCATAAAGATGAAATAAGAAACCAAAAATTTGCGCGTCCCGCCATTTCATTTTTATGAATATAATATAAAAGAACATGTACGAGCTACCTACTTATTCCCACACTCGTCATCTTATTTAATTAGGCTAATGTTAATATATTTCTGAAACTAATTAATATTTGTACAGTGATTCGTAAGTAAGCTATTCTGTATCTTCTCACCATTCATTTCAATTAGTATGAGTCAGCGATGAATATCTACCGAGAAATGCTTAGGTACTATGTACCACTGCTGCGCTTTAAAGATTCAATGTTGGTTAGCCCTCATCAAAACTTAGTATCAGGCTTGATTTATTTGCTTTCCACCTGTTACTTCATGTACAAATTCTCATTCATCAGGCTACTTGTACAAGCCTGTTTCACCATCGACAAATAAGATTTAACCATCGAATAATACTATGGAACGTCGAAGGGAATCATACTGATATTGTCCCTGATCGAAAATCCCATCATCAGATCCCAGCTTGGCAACAATGGGATCAACAAGTATGTTAAAACCCTCTATGTAAGTGTTTTATTTTAAACCGGATCACAAATGACTGAGATATTAGGTAACATACATAAAAAACAACAACATGCAGTCGTATTAATAACCTCCTACTTTTTAAAGTCGGTTAAATAGTTGAATTAAGATTTCTAGGAAAGCACTCTGCATAACTTACGGCAGTCTTGTTTATTCCTGCTTGGCTTTTGAACTTGACGCCATAAATATGCTTCGGTACGACTTCAAGCCTCATCTTGACTTAACATTGGAAGGAGTGGAATTGTGTAAAGCAATCGTATTCATTTGACAGTTTAAAACGTACAATATGATCTGTCAAACGCTTTGTTCTCTGCCATTTGACAGGTCAGAACGTACGGTATGATCTGTCAAACGTATGCAGTTCTGCCGCTTGACAGATCATACCGTACGTTTTGAACTGTCAGATGAATACGATTGCTTAACACAATTCCACCTCTGTCTAACTAGATCTATCTTAATAACATACATTCATACATACATAAATATTTCAAATGTTATGTGCAAATATCTTTCCATAAAAAATAGTATTATTGGTAGCATGCTATTTGGTAAATTTTGATTTCTATACCCATAGATTGTCTGGAAGAGATCGCTTATAGCGAGCGATAAGACCCCCTAAATCATACATTTCCTGTAAACGAATTTGTAATTAACCTCTGTGATGAGCAATAAACAGTTATATATCTCAACACTTTAGTGGACAGTAAGCATCTGGATTACTGTCCACAATAGAAATCATATTATATTTACGCTTATAGGCGTTTACTGTTAACTGAGCTTTTAAATGTACTTGCAGTGTCTCCGTAACTTTACAAGTATTTTGATAGGGACATAATAATATAACCATCTCATCTACAACTAGCTACACCCATCTGGCCCTAAGTTTGAATAACTCGCATAAAGATGACGTGTGATATGAATTGATTAATGCCTGATTTTCAGATGAAATACAGTATGGTTCCACACGGGAGTCATGAAAAAAGATAACTGAATTTGATGAGTCTATGAGTCTAACGTCTATATTTCACGTGATTTTTAATATTTTTAAAGTTTTTTAACGAAACTCACACGCCATATTCAAGCGGGTGATTCAAAAATAGGGCCTCTAAGCCCTTAACAGATCTACCCGTCAGTGGGCGCTCATTAAGCCGGGCAGCTTGTTGCGATCGAGTGCCCGGTCTACACGTCTGCTCTTTATTGCTTCATTACAAGCCACAATCAAGGAATGGAGCTGCTTGGCAAGCGCTTTTGATTTGCTAATGATTATGAAGTAAAAAAGAATTTCTAGCTTACTTAATAAGACCGGAACCTTTGACCTCTTCCACACCTGACATCAGGTGCGATCGTGGTAAAATATCCGCTTATCACCAAATAAAAAATAAAGAAGAATCGCTTTTTTACATTTTGCTTCGAGTACTTAAGCTATAGTTACTTCGACGAATATAAATCAAATAAATGTCTACATAACACACGTATCTCCAGTTAGTTCCATTTGTTCAAAATAAATACATTTCACGCCTACAATCGAAACAAAATACGCCAATTTGAATTCAGTTCCGATGCTAAAATAATAACGGTGAACAAGTAAATGGCAGGGGAGGCATTTTTCATATGACTAAGCAGAACACCTGTTACTGTCTGCCTCCAAAACAGAGGGCACCACTTGTCGTTTAATTTAGACGACATTCGCCCAGTGTTGCTTTTTCTGATCCGAGAGAACGAACACCGGCAAGGTTATGTCACCTACACATACACATAGCACATACATTCGTTCTGTAAGAGGCTCATAACTAGACGAGACAGATTTGGGAGAGGGCAAGAGCTTTTTTTAGAAAATGTAATATACTTCATTCAGAAATGCAGTGTAATGCTGGGTATTTTTCTACGGATTTCAAATAAAAGCGAAATATTCGTCTGTTGAGATATCACAAGGTATATTGCACGCGGCGTTTCGTTCGACGTGATGGTAATGCTACTATACATTGATCGCTAGATTATATTAAAGCACTAATATCGTTTGATTAATTTCAAGTTGATAGCCTCAAATTCCGTGCTAACCGAAAAATGCCCGCTCGCATGCAAGATAAATTCTTATCTGGCTGCCTATCACAGGGCGTGCTTAGCGGGAAAATATTTTTATTCCATCTTTGAATACTTTGTTGTGACATAACGTGACGTGAACTGAATTCATTCCGGTTGACACTGATGTGGACAATACTTCACAGTGTGTGGCAACCCCATATCTAATGTAATTACCCATTTTTACCATACAATGTATCTACCTCAAAATTAACTTATGCTAATGTCTAGCGGTCAATGCTCTGTTTATAAAACCATCATGTAAATTAATGTATTCCCGATTTTTCCAATGAGTCGGTGAAATAACTAAAAACTCATTACGTGGCAGGTGTTTCGCCCGACGACCAATAAAACAAGTTTTATTGCTTTTCCTTTTACTGTTTTCTTGTTCCATTCTTTCGGCCTTAAAATTATTTAGTGCTTACGAAATGTATTTTTGTAGTTTTGCCGATACTATTTCTTATTTTTATGCAATGTCTTATAACAATTTGTTAAAGTGGTAATGGTAATTTTGACCATTTAAATTGCTAAATGAGTTAAGTATCTATGTTCAATCAAATGGATTGAAAATTTAGCTTAATTTGTTAAAAGGAAAATACAAATGCCATTTGAATATTTGTTTTCTACAAAACCACTACACAAATTGAAAGAATTATGTATAAGATATATTAAAATTGCAAAAGCTATCCAATTTATGCGTTTCATATCAATGGAGCTAATCCGATAATGGAATCTAGGATGTATTTTTCTAGCTAGCAGGGAATATTGTAGACACGTTTTCATACAGGAGACTCTAAAGACGTTCTAGGGTATGTAGCGACTACAGTCCGCGATTTGAGTGCGTCTAATAACATTTTCATATTGAGTTCGCGTCTGCATTCGTTGTCTGCTACCCCTGAACAAACTTTTAACAAAGATCTCCAACAAAGTAGCTTCAATAGATTTACGGCTTTATGGATGACAAAAGCCGCTTTAGGGTTCGCCAAATCAATAAACAAAATTCGATATTAGCTGGCGCGCGTGGGCTTAACACAATACCTAATAGCAATTCAATTTTGGCATATCTTTATCCCGTGCGAGGTACAAATTACTTCGACTCAGGAATCGATATCACATTTTTGACGTCAAGACGATGTTTTAAATGTGAAAGCGCTCTCAGTCTCATTCAATACTTCTTAAATTGTACACTCGCAAAGTAAGACCAATTAAATCCAAATTTACAAACCGGTTTAGCTTAGCTCTAAGTTGTGTTTGTGTTGGTTCAAGTGAACCATAAGGGCAACTATATAAGCAACTTTTAGTAGGTAAATGAATTAACTCTAATCTAAAAACTAATACGGTATTTGATTACATTCATAAAATCGTTCTATTCCTAACGAGTACTACTCATAAACGAGCCCCAAAATAGGGTAAACTGCTTTTTATGCGTATGATGCACAGACAGTAAAAACATGTTTTTGTAGGAGATAACGTTATTTTAAATAGTGTTTTAGTTCAAGTTTTCAAGGAACCTTCAGAATATGCTTAAAGTTTTTGCATTTCTAGAATTTTGAGAATAGTACTTTGAGAATGTCATGAGAATAAATATTAAAACATTGCTATATATCTCATTTTTAGGGTTCCGTAGCCGAACGGCAAAAAACGGAACCCTTATAGTTTCGTCAAGTCTGTCTGTCCGTCCGTATGACACACTCATTTTATTCTGTAACTATAAGCACCACACTGTTGAAATTTGGTAGAAGTATGTACCCTGTTAACCGCTTTACGATTCTCATACAAAAAATAAAAAATAATGACATTTAAGGGGGAGCTCCCATACATTTTTTTAGTCAAACCTATACGTGTAGGGTGTCTATGGATAGGTCTTTTAAAATGACATAGAGGTTCCTAAAACCATTTTCTTTTAAAGTCTAACGTTTCATAGCTAGACGCTTCCAAAGTGATAAAATGGGCGTCCCCCCCCCCCCATCTAACTTCTAAACTAAGCGAGTGTAAATTTTGAAAAATATATATAATGTAGATCTTAACAAATACTTTCAACGAAAATTGGTTTGGACGGAATCGAATGAGAAGTTTTTGAGATATAGCTTATTTTCAACAATCGCAAACTTAACTTTGTACTTAATACAAACACTATGAAAAACAAAGTTATATTTGCTGTCAACAAAATATTGAGGTATTTTAGTAAGTAAGTGATAAGTGGAAGTATGTGGATTTCCTAATTCAGTTAAAGTTGGCACGGAACCCTCAGTGCGCGAGTCCGACTCGCACTTGGCCGGTTCTTTTTAAGATAAATTTAACCTGCTATTAAGCAAAACCTGCTTGAAACTTTTGCTCTCCTAGTATTTTAATAAGGATTATAAAGCAACATAAGTTGATTCTGTGACTGACTGTACCAAAACTTATGAATTGGTATTCGTTACAAATCGTCTTTCAACTTTTTCTTAATATTTTTATTTGAACGCTTTGATGAGTGTATAGAAATACTGTTGAGTTTTTGGGATTAGAGTGTAATAGATCATTCGTACTAATTGCACTTTATTGGGACACTTGGCCCTTTTTTATAAAGTTACTTCAGGTATTTAATACCTCTACTTATTATATCTTGTTGAAGGTATTTATTTATGTAAAAGTGTATGTAGCCCCTATACGGAGCACGCCTGGCTACGCACCGGCTTTTTATTTCATATCACAATCATTTTTCAGAACCATTTGTTCCGTCGTACGTGATGGTTTGTTTGTGACATTAAAATACACAACAAAAAGAATCGAATACGCTACTAATGGATTGTTAAGATACATTTTGCAAACAGATAAAAAGTACAAATATAAACACCAGTTGAACATGTAAAATAAAATCATGACTATATCAAAACGTCTGTCTGCAGTGAATACCAAAGAAGACTTGGATTCTATCATAAAGTTTAAATAAATAAAAGTTAAAAAAAAAACCTGAACATATTGCCAAAAAAAAGCCTACTATAGTCTATATTTTATTTTATTTTATGGATTTGATTGCAATTTATTCCATCTGAGATGTTAGCGCGAGTGCTTGGCGCGCGGTATCGCAGACGAGTGCTCGCGATATTTGCCGCGTGCTCGAGAGCGCGCTGTTTGCGGCAAACACTCGCCTCAGTCAGTGCCTAGCCAGGGCTGCTGCACGGAAAATATAATGAAAGAAACCTTTAAATAGTTTTCTACTTCTACCCTCGTACTATTGAACATACTAAACGCAGATCAGTACCATATATAGCTGTTTGAACGCATGACCGAGCTTGAAACCACTCTGCGCAATGCGGGAACGCAGCATTGCGCTGTTGTGTGCATAACTAAGCTGCTCGTATGGCGGTTATTTTAGCATGTTTAAGCAGTGCGGAGACATCGCGTCAAAGTGGTATACTTTATGTACGTTGGGCAGTAAGTAAAAGCGAGTATTTGTAGCGAGAGGTAGGTAAGCGCAAGTGCTTGGAGAGCCGCGCAGTTTCTCAGTGAGTGCTCGCGATACTTTCCGCGAGAGCGCGCTGTTTGCGGCAAACACTCGCCTCAGGCAGTATTTATTTTTAATATATTTCTTTTCAGCAGCCCTGGCAGGGCTGCTGAAAAGAAATATATCAACCTTAAAAAAAACTCTATCAAAACCATATGCAATCGAGCTGGGGCTTTGGATTTCTCAATTAATTAAGAACCAGTAAACTTTGGTCCCTATTTAAAACATCCGCAAATAGGAAACGCTGATTTGACATTCTGATCATGTGTGTAACGGAAAATAGTAGGTAGCATTGTCCCTTCTTTTGAAGGGCTTCGTCCCTCATTTATTCCATGGGTTTTATTTCACCATTGCATTCGTTATGATATATCAAAATATGGTGACCAACTCTTTTTCATCTTTGGTAAGCTATTCCGATTTCAATCTGCTTTGAAACACGCGCTCGAAATATTACTGTAGTTACCATCTTCGTGAAACATTGCAGTTTTTTTACAAACATGCACTATTTACGAGAGAAAATAAAAGATAAACTTGCTCCTTACCCGAGTTGTTGATAAGGATTGAGTAAAAAACGCAACTATCTTACATCTAAAGCCTCGTAAATGTTTCGCCCGTGTTATCGTTGGCTCCTTCTAGCTGTATTTGCGAAGTGCTCAATAGCAGAGAGGTGCGGTCTTTATATCTTATCGACGATACTTTACTTTTGAACACTTTTCATCTCATTGTATCATTGTTTGAAACGAGGGTAATTGAAAGTTATGCATAAGCTCATAATATGACAATATTTTGCTTTACCTAAAATGTACACTGTAGCAATTAAGATGTCCTTCGACTTTATTATATACCTAAAGATATCTGCGTATTATAGACAGTTATTAACTGCAGCAGCTAGTTTTTTAATTGGTGTAATGGTAGTCAAAATTTGAATGATGAGCTTGTTTTATTATTATGAACCTAACTTAGATAGAAGATGAAGACATAACGAAACAAAGACCGTAAAGGAAAGTAATAATAAGTTCTTATTACGAGTAGTTTCTCGTTCTGTGTATCAGAGTGGACGTGTTATTTATTGCTCTTGGTAGGAATCTCGCCGTGACAACCCTAAGCCGGGCTTCCCGCGGCGATTCAACGTCGACCACAATGCCACGGATTGCTATCACCTGTGCTAACACCGTTTTTATTAAAAATCTATATCGCCTTTGTAATTTAATGATAAGTGAAAAAAACAAGCATCGTCCTAACTAGTTATCTTTACGGCAATGTTAAAAGTTATTTCAATGTGAGGCACTATCTCTCAACTCTCAAAGATTTATAGACGTAACTAATTATTTGTTTTTGAAACATGAAATAAGATTAGGTGCTTAGCTAAGTCTTTCAATCGCCTTTTTGTGTCGCTATCAAAATAATAGCAGAAAGAGACTTATAGATACATTTTACTTTAATACAACTTTCAAATTTTCCCTATATCAAACCAATCTCTACTTTGTGGAGTTCGGGGAGCTTAAGAAATTGTAGAAGCCAGCAAACGAACCTTTATGAAATCTTAACCTCACATTCTATCTCAGCCGAGGTCGGGAACAGAGTGCTCTCAGCTCAGTATCTTAAAGAATTAAGTACCTGATCTTGAAACCTTAGTTAGTTCCCAGCGATGGAAGTCTCGGCATCATTTACCTTTCGAACATTAGATGGCACTCGAAAAACACTGAGACAAAGTTCGTGTATTTCTTCATTCCAATGAATTTTTGAATGAAATTAAAAGAATCTAAGTGTTTTTTATATATTTTTTAATACAGCCAGAATCAATATAATCATCAAAATACGATTTTTGTAACAGTGTTTTACGAGAGCCATCTGGTGTTCGGTTGGTACAAGATGTCGAGACTTCCACCACAGGACAGACGCGGACGATCGAGCTAAGAAATGAATACAGAATTTGTTGTAAGTGGGTTGACTCATTCTGCAGTCTAACCAGATATTAAGCGGCAAAGATATGTTACATGCACGTATACTTAGCGTTTTGAGCACCTTAAAGCTCCATCGTATAATGTCAATCTTGCACTTATCTAAAATAGCAAAAAGAAATCAAACATAGTTATTTTTATCCCATTGAAAACTCATCTCATTTTTATACTACAACAACAAGAGAATATTGTTTGTATAAAAGTGGCGTGACGCGCAGAGATAGTTATGCTCGGTTGTTTATAAGCAACGCGCGCAAAAATGCAAACTACATTTTAGCCGCGCGGTATGCCGGCAGCGGCCCGGGGCAGCTCGCATAAATATTTTCAAACATGCTCCATAACAACTGGAACTATGCACGTAGTATTTGTAGCTTAATAATGTGGACTTTACTTTCTATAAAGTAAACTATTTCAAGGACTTGAAATTAAAAAGAATAAGAAAATGTACACGCTGTATATATACACTACTATTTTTTAGTTTTTTTGCTGTAGTAAAAATATGCGCCAGACAACACACTAATTGTCTGGTTTCAAAGAAGAATTTTTCATTTTTGTGTTTCCATCAAACGATTTTTTAAATTGGTAACTTAGATATGCTGTAAAACAATGCTTGAGTATTTCGCTAAGTTAATTTGTCCTGTCCTGAATCAGATTTTCATTCACAAGTTTGCCAAAATGAAATAAGCAGAACGGCTAGCGTTGTGGCAATCTTTATAAAACCATCAGGGCTCAACGAGGACCTTGGGTACGATTGCTTTTGGAGTCAATATTGTGACTCCCAAGAGTTCCACTTTTCTAAATAAATCGGCAAATAAAGTACGGCTGCGTAATAGAGTGGAAAAATTACACCGGCGTTAGTGCGCCACACTATTCCGAGTGTAAGCAAAGAGTAAGAAAACCATGTAATAATTTCTATGAATAAGTACGTTTGGTCCTTCGCACTTCAGAATTTGTATTACCTGCGATATGTATTCTTGTAAAATATTCATTGTACTGTTTAATAAACATTGAATCTTATTTTTAACGTGCCTACAAGAAATCTTAAACAAAATACAAAGAAAACGTCCGAGCTTTTCGTCATTCATCCAATTTTGCTTCCCTAACTAAAATTCGAGCTTAGAATTTTTATGTTAATTCTTCCTTGTATAGTATCTAACTAAGGATTATATACCAAACCGTTCTTCAACTGAATTGAAGATCTTTCGTTTATTACGTTTTTTGCTATCAACACAACTAGGTACTCATAGGCAAATCTTGTTAAGGCATCATTTACAGAGTGTCCCGTAAGTCTAAACAAAATATGTAGATGGAGTAGGTCATGATATAATTTATAAGATTAGGTCCACATAAGGTTAAGGAAAGTCTCGTGGTTTAAGTGCTATTCTATAATATATGTTTTTTTCTCAAAATTTGACTAACGTCACTTTCGCTGTCACCATTATAATTCATATAACTTAATTATAATAAAACTATGTAGCAAAATTTTTTTTCTCTAAAATGAGTGGACTTGTTTGGTCAGAAAATAACAATATTTTTATGTTTCAGCGGAAGTTACGTAGGTTGAATTTGGTAAAATGGAATAAGTTATTGAAATTCTCTTAAGGTTCTGATAGATTATGACTTAATTTATCTACAAATTTAGTTTGATCTCCTACTTACAGGACACCTTATATATTGAAAAATCGTGAAGCGTTTTTATTATACAGCGTGTCAAAAAATTAGGACTGTCATCATGATGAATCTAAAGCAATAGAAATGCGCACTCATTGTTTGTTGGGCAAGATGACAGATTGTAAATTAATTTCATTTCTGCTTTGTACTAAAATAAACAAAGAAAAATACGACTAATTCATCAAAATTGCATGTTTATTTTTAGAATAACAAAATTTTTTTATGACAAGACTATTTTCTTGATTTTAAATGGAATCATTTTTCTAAAGTCTATTAACTCTTTCACGGACAGTGACCGCCTATAGGCGTGATAACAATAAAATTTCTATTGTGTCTGGAGTACTGTCCGTAAAAGTGATAAAGGTCGAAGCCCACTAATCAACATGTCACGGTGACAGCACCGTATCAACTCGAGGCGTTCAGTATTTTTTGTATGAAACTCCATATTTCAACGCACATCTATCACCTTCGTAACGTCACCAGCTCGAATCGAGACTTACTTGGGACCCACTCTTTACCAGCGGCGCATGCGTTGAAACGCGCTTACGGCGCGTCGCCCGCTGGTTGACGACTACCCGTCCACCCTGTCAAACGGGCTGTCATTCACAAGAAAAACTGTTATAAGTTGTAGGAAACACGACCCCAGGCGAGGCGTTCGCTATCCGGTGCCGAACATCCGAGGCGTTGCTGTTCCCTTCACGTAACGTGCTTCCGTATGGTTGACGCTTGCTTTGTGCTGTTCCCGTGCCGGGTGGGTAGATTTGCTTCAACCTTTACTCAGTAGTAGCTCGCCAATCTCACGTATAACTAAACTATGAGACAAGTTTTCCTAAACTCTCGATGTACACTTTGACTCTGTGCATTTATAAAATTATTTTTTTATGTAGCTCAGCTTTTCTTAAGGTAATTAAAATGATTTACACCAAAACTAACTGTAACTAAACATATGTATACTCTATGTTACTTATTTTTCAAGTGTGTGTATCATTTTTAAGCTAGCTGTATTAATCTGTAAATCTATAGAGTAACTTACTTGTATTTCATTAAATGAGTAAATGTGGATACAATAGGGAAAAGCATAATGTTCCTCCAATGAAAACTTCAAACAGTCACCCATCTCACACATCAAGCAATTCCTTCAGTATTATAATATCCTCGTTTATTTCGCTACCCAGATTTCAATTCATTTGGCTTAAAGACAATGAAAGGAATAATTCAACCATGAATATTAATGAACTAAGATTCGCACTCATCGCCTTTTGCGATTTTATGCGTAATAAAATAATAGCTACTGAACGCTTCTTAGTGACAAGAAGAGCAGTTAAAAAACATTCCTTAGTACCTACTTTGTGACTTAGTTTTGTCATCAAAAGCTTTGATTTCATGATTCAACGGAAACTATTGTGTTGTTTTTGATAATCAACTATAAGTATCGTTATTGCTAATTGCCTCTAGCTGCAAGTTAAAGCAAGAAAATTTTTAGACCGTGAACTCTATGCTTAGTAAACAAAATAGCGCTGCTGATAGCGGTGACACGGCTGCATTGTTTGCTCCGTAAACACCGTTGGCGGACGGGCGACGGGCACGGCTGATACGCGCTACGAATGCTACGAGCTACGAGAACTACGATGCTACGAGGCGATGCAAAACGAACTGATCGTTTGCGGGATGGACAATCACACTTTTAGACTTTTGATACGTTTTTAACCATTGCCAAACAAGAATAGAGACGTTACAGATTGACCGAATTGTGTGTTTCTCTGTCTAAAGCTTATTAACGAGTGAATGAATGGAGTTATTGTTTGTGTACACTTTTTAATTTTAGCCGATTTACTAAAAACTTTTATAATCAACCTGTTCTTATTACTTGCAATCAATCTAGCCGCATAACATTATATAAGTACGATAACATCTTTTAGCCAGGGAACACGATTCACTAGCCTTCCGTCTGGTTAAGTCAGCTCGCATATAAATGTCGCTAAATTCCTGCATAATGTTATGGCCACGTACATAAATTGGAAAGGTGGAAAGCCCACACTATATTTACACACCTTTATCCATATATTTCCCGTGGAAGTTTTTTATAGAACGTGTTGTACCCACATGTTAAAAATACTCTAGCTTAAATATGCATTTTTTCGAGACATACATTCCACACATTGAATCCTTTAAGTCCAAGTGTGCGATTTTCAGATTATTATCAAAGAATTCATGAACTAAATTTTTCAATGGTTTTCTTATGATCTAGTAAATTATTGGCACCAATTCAAAAACAACCTGTGTTTTGATTAACCTGTTGAGCGCCCGTGCTCGTCGGTGTGTTGATATAAAAAATATATCTATTGAGTCTCATTTTACGCAATTTCTGAATATTTGGAACGAACGTAATTATGTACGTTATTCATAGCAGTAAAAAGTTGACTGTTAATTATTTCGTAGAAAGAAAATTAATCAGAAAAAGAAATTTTAGATATTTCGGCACGATAACAGCAGACAGAAATGATATTTTCCCAATTCCAATTTTGGATAATGATTAGTCGACGTTTATATTTTATGTGCGTGATATCTGTCTAGTGAGCGCTATGAACACAATATAAAAATATTAAATCGGGGTCTGCAAGGCGAGGTCCTGAGTCGGCGGCAGGTCTGATGGAATAATAAAGCAAGTTTTATGATCTCTCTTCGCCGCTATAAATCTCGGCGATTGGCCGGCGCAGATGCGTGCAGATAGAGCCGGTTAAGATACGCAAGACGAGGTTATGTGGCTACCGACATACCCTTGACACCACTACACATACTTACTGCCTATACCATAATATCTTCTGTCCTATAACTATAGCTAAGTAAGCGCAAGGCTCGGTTGCACCTTAGATAGGTACTAATGCTAACTAGAGGTAAAACCTTGTTTTTTCTAAGGGAGTATTTATAACAGTCAATTTACTGGTCTGGTGCAACCGTCCCTTACTGCTTGAGAGACTAAGCTTTAACTCATTTTTATTTAGAAAATCATACGTTATTTCTCAATCAGTTAACAGTGCAAAAAGTGATCTCAAGTCAAATAACGAATATTTTTTACTGTCTCATTTGAGCACTACGAAGAATCACTGTGGTATGTTTTCCTTGACCTAAAATGTACACAACCTGCGACAAAGGCATATATTTATACATTTAACAGCAGAATATACTGTCGACCCTTACTGTACATTTTTAATACTAATACTTTTTTACTTACCATTTTTAAAACTTAGCTCATACTACCTGATACTTGAGGTGAGGCCCTCGCTCAGCAGCAACATAACACATGTTTACAAGCTAAGTTTACTTTACTTTTTCAATGGGTATAAATCGCAATGATTTGTCGACCTACCTAGATGTGTGTGCGATAGCCGCGGTCCGACTCGCTACGGATTACTAAGATATCAAAATGAACACGAGATATTTGTAGGAGCCTAAAGCAGTACTAGCACTAGTAACCTCATTGATCCTAAGATTAGGCAGCTTACAAGACGGCAAAGACAAACAAAGTTGTTGGATCCTTCTTTCTTCTACTCTTTATACTTTATACTTACGGCCTGTTTCACAATGTCCTAATAAGTTCTGGTAGAGTAGAAAACGCATCTACCCAAATACTTCATTTGACATGACATTCCATATTAAAATTATTCGTTCGATTGTGCTTGTTTGAGGGTGCTGAAACAGGCCTTTAGATTAATTTTATTATCTATTTACATATTTTTACACCGTAAACTTTATTATGAAATCGTATTCAATACCTACTCGGAACAGAGCAATAACATCAATAAAATTTTGCGTTTTGTAACTTGACGTAATATCATATTTAAAAAAATAGTATTAACTAGTGATCCCCCGCGACTTCGACCGCGCTTTATGAGTTTGCTCCGTTCTCTACCGTCGCAGCGTAATGATTTATAGCCTAAAGCCTTCCTCGATAATTAGATTGAAAATCAGTTCAATAATTCCTGAGATCAGCGCGTTCAAATAAACAAACTCTTTAGCTTCATACTATTAGTAATGATTTAAGTACTTATCGTATGTAGGCACAGGAAGAATTGTCAGGAGTACAAACAAACCAATTTACTTATAAACACTGACTGTTACAAGCTTTTAGATACGTGTGAGTGTGACCGACAAAATTAAATCAGAGTAACAAGCCATGTAATTCCTCGACGTTTGTCTATTTATTGTACCGAAACATGCCAATTTAGCTGGTATTAATTTCATTACATTCCATTTAGACAATTTCAGGCCTATATTGATTCACGATTTTACTATTGATAATAACAGCTCCAAATATTTCCAGATAAATAGGCGTATATCATTTCCAAGTAAGTCTTTACATCTATTTATAAATGTATAGCACAAAACGAAAATATGATAGAATATTCAATGTTTATATTCTAGGATCGATCGAAAATACCCTTCCTTAAAAATCCTGACTGCATACAAATCCGGTTCTGTTTTCATTCATCCACCATGGCTCTGAAAATCCTTTTTCACACCATCAGACCGGAACATCAGAGCTCAGAGCCACAAATCCGTACAACTGACTCGCAGGAATAGCAAAGGTTTCAGTTGATGTTGGTAAGAATTGTATTGCGTTGCTACACAAAAGCTCATAAATCCGCACTCCCAGAGGTACCATCCAGATAAACTTTATTTATTGGACTGAGTGATTTATTTCCTGCATGTATCTGACACCACAGCTCGTAACCGCTTTTAAATATTTTTTGCACATTAAATTACGCGCCTTTTGCTGCTTTATAAATAGATATTAACAGTAACGCTCCCTGCGTATAGACGTTTATTTGAACTTCGTGAGAAGCATATAACAATGAATCTTAAGTACGAAATTACTCATACTTATTCATACAGAACAAAAGCTTCAAATATTCACTCTGACAATTTTGTGGTGCTTATATGAGAATGGCTTTGTATATGTAACGATAACTTCGCTGCGTTATTCTGTAGTTATTAGAATTGACAAAGGTACAAAATTAGATACACTGTTATGTAGAGTTATAAATAAATAAATATTGGGCACCAATCACATACATTACTCTGATCCCAAAGTAAGTAGCCAATGCACTTGTGTTATGGAAATCAGACACAACGGTGGTACCACAACACCCAGACCCGAGACAATATAGAAAAGATCGTTTTCTACATTGACCCGACCGGGAATCGAACCCGGAACCTTACGAGATGGCGACGCTTGAAACCAGCGTGCTAGCCACTCGACCACGGAGGTCGTCAGAGTTAGAGTATAACTATAAGTTAACTGTTAACACATAACTTAACTATATTCTACCTCAATGTAAACACTGTTGAGCGAAATTCCACATGATACATTCGTTCTACTAAGCAAATTAAATTAACTTTCCAAGTCAGCAGAGCAAACCGGGCATATTATACGAAAATTTCAGGCAGAGTACACCTCCAATTAATACGAAGTAATTGTTACGAAGTTCCAACGTTGCATTAACTCCTTAACATTGACAGAGGGTGTGAGTGAGTAGTGAGTGATCAGTGGAGTGTTTGTCTGAAATTAACGTGTGTATCCAAGCAGGCTTCGCGCTTGAGCGAGCGGCGCGGGCGGTCGTGCGTGCACACCCATCCGTGTTCTCGCTTTTTTACCCTTTTTCTGTAGCAAAGTTTACCATTGACAAATAATAAAGTTTCTTGAACGATCACATGTAAACTTTACTTTGTTAGATGCACTTGTTCAGATGTATTCACAGAATATAAAGCCCCTACACTATAGCCATTTGATATAATATCAAGAACGCATATCAAAGAATCGTATGAACGATGATCGATCGCAATAAAGTAGTCAGGAGCACCAATTGTCAATGACAAATTCACTAATCATATAAATATTTAGTTAAAATTTTGTCGAGTTGAGCAAACAGTCCGGAATTATTATTCGTTTGAGCAAGAGCATATGGTGTGAGACTTTGGACCGCTTTCACTAGGATCGGGTTATGGTGTAAAAGATTATGCGCACCATGGATATAGTAACTAGCTAACTAGCTACTTTCTAATAGCGTTTATCAGCCGCTAACGTCAATCATGCATCGATGACTTTAAACATTCATTAAGGAGAGCAATAAACAGTTTCATTCTGCCCTCGCATAAGTGCTTCGCTTAAGCAACCCTAGTTGGAACGCTGTATCCACTAGCTGGTATCGCACCTCCGGACGTTCGCGGACAGGTGGCTAGTAGGGTGGAGCGTCAAAAATCAGTCGAGTGCAGCTCATCCAATGCACGCTTACTGCACAGTTGCTCAAAGCCTTAAAAGCCGCAGAAGCTATATGAACGTTCCCCCTCTTTACCGCGACCCCTCTACTGCAAGCAAGACGTGTCCTCTGGAAGATCGTACTCTTACCTCCTGCTTCCTTCGTTCCTCCTTCAGTACTTCCCCCTCACGCACACAAAATGCCTTGGCCCACTTGAAAGTCTCTCAACAGACTCCGGTCTCAAATGGTTAGATGCAAGGGCACAAAGTACAGGTGGGCATTTTCTAATGGAGCCAACATGTCACGAGTCTGCGGTTTCACTGTACAAGGCATGTCCCATTTTTTCTTGTCCCGCGTGCGCTGATTCTTGTTTTCTTGAAGACCTTATGTATGCAAACGATAAGGCAATCCGCGTCGCCACTGGGCACAACAAATTAAAGTCGTTTAACCATTGACTCGGTAGCAAGAAGAAGCGGCGGCAGCACGTATCGAGGTGACTGTGCGTGTGCGGCTCGGCCTAATTGCGTAGCGATATTGGCGATAGACCAATCCGTTGGGGCTTTAGAAAATAAACTTTTAGTACTATTTTTTAATCTTTGAAACTTTGCTAAATGCACATAATGAGTAGAATCGGACGGTTCTTCAGATCGAAGCAGACATCGATAAATTATAAACAGATTTAATACGTCCATCAATCTTTACTGAGTTATATCTCCACTTAGACAGTACAATTCAATCATTTCAGCTTCTGCAGAATTTTCTAGCATAAATGATTAAGTAACTAAGTGCCGTTACCGAAACTTCTTAACTTTGATAAAACATTAGTTCTGAAACATCAAACACTAGAAAGAAACTGTATAAGTCAAAGACAACAAAGAAATATAAAAGCTTTTACTATAAAACTAATAAAACTTTGACTACGATCCAAGTTAGTGAAATATTTGCTCGATACATTAATTGTTCTCAGAATAGGCGTCACACTTCGCAACTAACGAGTATCTTGTCTGTTAGAGCCATATTTCATTTCGCATAAAAGGGGTAGGTATTCGCCGGAGTCTTAAATATCATATTACGTACAAATCGGTGGAGAAAACCCCTTTTGAGCAGGGTTCGTCTGCGTGCTTTACTTTATTTCATAGCATTCAGCGGGGCGGCGTGGTGCGGTGCGCGTTGAATCCACCCGAGATCAAAGGCACAAGAGTACTTTTCGATTAAACGCCGCCGCTCCTCATAATTTCTTGAAGTTCAGGCGACCGCGCTCTGATGCCTCTACAATCTGTATCGTGCTAAGCAACTGCCGGCGTGTTAGCGAGTCAAACTCGATAAGCCAACTTAGATTCCGCTTTCAATACTTTCGCAACTTCTGTTTTCGTGCTACACTCTTTTCATGAAACCTTAACTTACGCTCCACGTTTTTAACAAAAAAGAAACTACTAGCAAAACTACAAAATTGGATTATTGTTCAAACATGATACAAAATCCTTTTTTAATTAATTTAAACTTCACGTTCGGTAAATCAATTGTAATCAAAACCGACTGCTATCGTTATCGTTAACCTTCGTAAATCGTAAGGCATCCAATAGATGTAAACGAGATGTCTTCAATTACAACATAAATTTTGTCACAGCCTTAATTAAATCAAGATGCTTCGTCTAGGAGTAAACCAATCGCAAGTATTGTCTGATAAAGCTAACTTAAATTGAACCTACATAATAGTCTGTACACGATGCACGTCAAAATGAACACCACGGCATCTGATTCACTTGTAGTAAGGGTTAGTTTAGAGCAAATGTGTTTAACCTGATGTTCTGGCGACTGTACTGAGGAACCTCGCGTTAATTAAAACTCGCGAAGAAACATCTTTGCGATAAGAACTAACGACTGCGGTTCGTCTCGCCGTATATTTAACTGGATAACAATTTACTTTGAATCCGATGCTTTGAAGTTTTGAATGACGAAGTCTATAGAAAGCCGTTAAGATAGAGATTATAGATAAAAAACATTTAAATGTAGATTAATGTAATCAAAGTAATAATGACGTTAATATTAATAAAGGTTTAGGTATTAAGTGCCTTCATACAATGGACAACAATGAAAAATTTTAGATTTTAAGAAATGACATAATATCCAAGAATGAAATCGTAATAAGTGAGTTATTTACATCTACGCTTTTTTTATATACCACTTAAGTAAGGACTATCTTGACAAGACTATTTGTATCGCTTCTTTGAATGTAGGTTACTTGGACTGAAGGCTTGCTACTGCCATTCCCGATCGGAACGTTTTCTCATTGAAGACGCAAGAGACTCTTAATCAAGTTAAATCGAGCACATCGCGTCTTTAAAAAGATACATATCGTAAATCGCCGTTTCCGACTAATGCCTCCTTCCAGAATAACAAACACCTAAACTTCTGCCAACTTTTCCTGTACATGCCTTGTATACCTACTTTAAACGGTTAGGAAGTATCACTATTTGCTAGCGTTCATTTTTACGACTTTAAGCATTTCAGAGAGACTACACATTGCATCATTGGTTAAGAATTTTATCAGCAAAACCTCGAACTTAAACAAGTCAGTAAACTGAAATGAGTAAATTGTTTTTAATATGATAAGTAAGGCGCCGAGTCATTTATCACTGAAAATGATTTCAAAATATTAGCCACAAGAACATTTTTTTCCCTGTTAAGTGGGTAGTAAATTATCGATTTAAAATATTTTGTCATATTTATGAAAAATTGAAACCTAGTACATTTTATATTATAACACTATATAAACATGCTAGCGAAAGATATTCATTGCACACTGAACCGTACTACGAACACTTTCGTACCAACTCGTAACGTGTTGCTCATATGAGGGAAGCGTTTACACATTGTTACTACGATACCCGTTTGAGGCTCAAGTTAGGACTGTTTCGGAACGCTGAAAACAGTGCTTTCCTCAACATTGAATCGGAGTAATTATTTAGTTAGCACTGATGTAATGCACTATTACCCTATTGTCTGAGACGGGCGCGGCTACCTGTTGCAGGGCCGGACCAGGGTCGCGTATTGTTTTATTCAATGCACGTCGACATAATTTACGGTGCACTAAGTTCAGCCCTGAAACCATGCCAGCGACGTATCTGTTATTACCTTCTAAAATAAACATTACACAGGTAATTTATATTCTTTTGGGCGAGGGAAAGCTTATTTCGTATGCTCTGTTCCTTCATACGGGGAACGTTTAGTACGTGTTGTATGAAATAAGTGCTTCATATTCAAATTATACATGAAATTATCTTCGTATTTTGTTCCTCTTTACTTGTTCACTCGTTTAGGAATACAGAATGAAGACCAATAAACTAAGCGTGTGTTTATACAATGTAAAAATGGTAATAATATGACTTAGTTTAATAAGTATAACGAGGAATAAAATTGAACTTTCATGAGATTAATTAGAAATAAGTTTAATGTGAAAAAAAACAAAGGCTATATGATTTGAGACGGATTGCTCTGCATCAAAGTTGTAAAGAACCACAAAAATATAAAGTTGGAATACAGCAAATTTATAGAAATTTGAAATTTTTATTACATTCAGGGCCGATTTTTCAATTGTCAGATAAAACTTATCACACTGATAAATTATAAAGCGACAGATTTAAAAAAAAATACAGATACCTATGATTGCTGACAATTAAGTAACGTTTTCAAATTAGCCATATTATTTTTTTTATATAATATTTCTTATTTGACTATTGAAAAACCAGCCCTTAAAATATAAAACACGGGAACTGTTAAATCTGTCATCATAATAATGAAGTTGTGAGAAGAGACCTCGCCGGAGGGTGCTAGGCAAGATGCGCGGGCTCACTGACGACTAACGTTAAAACACGAAATAATACAATTTAAGCCAGTATGCATTTCAAACTGAATCTGTTTGCCCTCGCTTTTATAGCTTTGGCGCTATCTAAACTGCCCTGATACGATAAATCGCATAATTCAAGTTTCGGAATAGAGAATAAATTTAGTGATAGGCATGAAACAAATATCGATAGCTGCGTTCAACAATGTATCGACTGAATATTGTTATATTCCTAAATTATTGATAAAATACCTATCAATTATCCTCACAAAAGGAAACTTTAACTACTTTTAAATCACAAACCAAAATCCTTAAGATTATATATAATACCATTTACTTATATCGAGTCAAAACTATGTCACTAGCACGCTAAACAGCGCCTATCATCGAGGATAAGTTCCCAATTACACATTGGTACAATTGAATCGTCGAACCAACATTGACATTGGTCAAACATCGACAGGGCCGCCACTAGGTCCGTTCAGCAAATTATGTAAATAGTAAGCCGGTCGGGTCGGGCGGCGAATCGTAGCGCGTTTAGTTATGATGCTAATGCACCCGCCACAATGCGCTGTTTGTCGCCGTACACATTCGAACCGCATCGTTTACATACTCTCTATTGTTGCATACGTCATTTGAACATAACCACTGACGACACATTGGTAATGGCATCCTGTGACAGTGTTAGTGAAAGTCTTGTGCCAGCATTTTCATAGTTTTGATATGCATATTCGAATTATAGCTGTAGTAAATTATAGCTGTAGTATTCGAATCTTTGTTAAAAGCGCATTTACTTACACTATCTTGCTTTAATCATAACCACGATCGGTATTAGTCTATTATTTATCATTTTAATTTCATCATCATTATCAGCCAAAGGACGTCCACTGCTGAACATAGGTCTTCCACGGCTTTCCACAGAGACCGATCACTAGCGGTCTGCATCCAGTTTGATCCTGCGATCTTTATAAAGTCGTCTGTCCATCTTGCTGGTGGACGTCCTACGCTGTGTCTTTGGTCGAAGGGTTTCCAATCTAGAACTTTCCTGCCCCAACAGCCATCAGTTCTTCGTGCCCTGCCCACTACCACTTAAGCTTACTAATTTTCAAGTCTATGTCTGTTACCTTAGTTCTTCTACGTATCTCTTCGTTTCTGATTCCATCTCGTAGAGAAACACCGAGCATAGCCCGCTCCATCGCTCGTTGTGCAATTTTTGAGCTTCTTTATGAGGCCCATAATTAGAGACCACGTTTCGGATCCGTATTTCATCACTGGTAACACACACTGGTTGAAGACTTTCGTCTTCAGACACTGAGGTAATTGAGTCGAGAAGACTCTCTTGCGCAGTTTCCCAAACCCTGCCCAGCCGAGTTGGATTCGTCGATTGACCTCTTTCTCAAAGATGGACCTACCTAATTGGATCATTTGTCCAAGGTAGACGTACTCGTCGACAACTTCTATGGTTGGGTTCCCAACAAATACTGGAGTGGGTACAAAATAATTATCTATATTGTCTCGGGTCCGGGTGTTGTAGTACCACAGTTGTGTCTGATTTCCATAACGCAAGTTCATTATCTACTTACTTTGGGATCAGAGCAATGTATGTGATTGGTGTTCAATATTTATTTATTTTATTTTGAAAGCAGATCTTGAAAAGTTTTCTTAACGTGGATACGAGTATGTATCTATTTGATTATCATATAAATACCTAGATTCAAATAAAAATTCATTTGCCGCCTCAAGTCACATCTTATCTTAAAGGACCGGACCAAGGGTTTGGACTAATGGAAAAAAAACATTAAGATAAAAAGTCCCAGATGTGACATATATCACCCATATTTTGTGCATATTATGCAGATCAAAGGCAACTTAGGTGTCCGGCTCGGTTTCATTTTTCAAAACCGCTCGCGAGACACTTGACTTCAGAGGTGTCCCATGCTCTTTACTGAATTGCCTCATCATAAGATGTGTCGTGTAAATTTTATAGAGTAATCCCTTTTTTATATATTCATAAAGCTATTGCAACCTATACAAATACATAAATTAGCACAGCTTTCTTTACTTTACATAGGTCATGGATGTTTTATATGTATTTAGGTACTAGCGGTCCCCCGCGACTTCGTCCGCGCCTTTTTTCTTTGCTACCTTCCCTCCCGTCGCGTCCTGATGTTTCATTTCCTAAAACCTTCCTCGATAAATAAGCTATCCAACACAATTTTTTTTAAATCGGTCTCGTAGTTCCTAAGATTAGCGCGTTTAAACAAACAAACTCTTCAGCTTTATAATATTACTAGCAGTCCCCCGCGACTTCGCCCGCGTGTTTTAAGGTTGCTTTCTCCCCTCCCGTCGCAGCCTGCCTTCCTCAATAAATAAGCTATCCAACACAAAAATATTTTTTCTTTAATTTTTGATTACAGATTTGTGTGAGACGCTATAATCGTTGTCTGTTATTCGTAACACAAGGAATAAAATTCCTTACTTCGAATCCACGACACTAGTGTGTGGTCTGGCGCATATTTATTTATTTAATCATGTGTCGTATTACCTGAATTATTAAGTAAGTACCTATACATAAGAATACAATACCCCAGTTAGCTACAACCGATACTCATCAATATACTAAACTAAAGAATCACTCACGCGTTATATTTCTAGAGAATCTTATTGTTTGCCCGATGAGTCCAAAATCCTATAGATCCCTTTATTCCGGATCATTAAATTTCATTATAGACTTACCTACTTCGAGCTCTGCGAATTGCTCGAATAACCGTGAAATACGTAAATGGGTTCTTAATTGCGAATGAGATTATTAAACTTTTTAAGATGTTGGCAGATAACTCGCTTTAAAGATATGCAGCTATAAATTATTTTCAAAGTGTAATACACAATTGAATCGAGTTAATTCGATGCTTTGTTATACAAATGATTATCTGAATCATTTAAATTGTAACGGGAATACGAGTTATACGAGTGTTGTTACATTCGCCATATAGATTGCTATTAACACAATTAAATACGTTGCGTGGTGTACTTTGATCTGATTTTAATAATCATAATAAATCATTTATTTGCCAGAACACACAAAAATTACAAAGTTACAATTTCCTTAAAATTAGGTAGTAGGTGTATGCAGCCTGCATACAGGCGTTCAAATATCAATAATCATTAATTAACTAATTATTAAAAAGACCGTTTAAAAGGAGTACTCCAATAATGTCAAAAACGTTATAATAATGTCATAAAATTAAATTAACAATGACATGAATTTAAAGTCAGTAAAACTAATATTTATATAAAAATATTAAACAATTTATAAAACGTTAATTTTAAAATTTAAAATAACCTTGTACCTATACTATAAAGAATCTCATTCAGCAACACACAACTAACTAGAAAACCTTTAAGTGTTTTTTTTTATATATTACACACAAAAACATGGATTGTCAGTAACGCGCGACTAACGCACATAAACAAGACAAAGCAATTATTTTGCGGATCGCCACACAACAGTTGTGTTGTAATTTCATAAATAATCCATCAATGACTATCTGTGAGATTGCGAGTGCGAAAACAGAACCAAGAGAGGTGACCACAAGCAATGTCTAACTCATTTGTTTTGTTTACAATATGTCTAATAATTTGTTTGTTTATTTTCCTACACACAGTATAAGTTAGCATATCTTTAACAATACGAAATCGACACATCATACGAGCAGATAGATCTTCAGAACATGCTTCGATGTACGGACCACAGCACGTCAAGGACAACGCGGTACGTGGAACGGTATCTTACGCAATTGTAATAAGGGTTAGTTTTCAACAAAAATGTATAGCATGATGTGCTGTCGACTGTACATTAAAAATAACATTGCCTTAGCGTCGTGGTTGCCTGTAGGTACTCCATGGCGCGATAGAATAAGCGCTCGACCGGAATCAATCTATACCGAATTCTTCCATTTGTTGTCAGAGACGGGAAATGCGAGAATTATGTGATCAATGATTGAGATGCCTCGGCATAAGTGGGTCATCCGAGGCCGGGGACGCTTAAGGCCGCGGCTCTATGTCTACGGCGCGACGCCGTAACGTAGCGTACGGTGCGGTACGGAGCTTGACGCCTGTCGCCCACCTCATCGCGTCTACCTTACCAGCTAGATAATTATGATTTAAAAAAATAAAAAAATAAAATTAAAAATGAGATATTAATAAAACAAAAATAAATAAATAAATTAGTGACGAAATTTACTTTTGGATTCGATATTTATCCGGGGACACACTATATATTGTTTTTGTGGCAAGACTTTACTTTCATCCTGCTATTTACCAATACAAAAGTACATTACGCCGTCACTGACAATGTTACATCAGCTCGGTGGCTTAAACAGGCTGCTTCTGAACGCAAACACCCAATTTCGAATCCTAGTGGTGTGGTGTATCTGTAATTTTGTATTTATTTTTGTGATATTAATATATTATTTATCTTAGCTCTCTTTAATCAGATCTAACAAAAGAGGAAGTGGACCCTCTTTTGTTTCAAATATTTCATCACCATGTCGCTTCTCTCATTCTGTATGCTATTCCTTACCTGAAGGTTGTCTGGAAGGAATTGCTTCAAGCAATAAGACCGCCTAAATTGTACTCCTACGTTATATTTAAGTTGTTTTCTGTAATAATTCCTTGTATATGGAGTGCAAGAAAGAATATTTATTATCATTATTATTATATTATTTTTGTTTTGTTGGTGTTTTTAACTTTTTTTAAATATCATAATTATTAAGCTAGTTAGGTAGACGCGATGTGACGCGTAGCGGTGGCGGCGCCGTACCGTGGAACGGTGTCCGGCGCCGCGCCATAAACATGGGGCCGCGGCCTAAAACAGACGCATCGCCTTCTACAGCATTACGGGACTGATTTGACATACGTCATCACCATATCTTGTTAAGAACGGTAAATAGAGATTGTTATGCGCGTTTTTTTTTTTTTTGAATTTACAAATTTAAATCACCTGCAACATTTATATCGTATTTTATTGAAAGTCTAATCGGTCATGTATAAATTCACTATTTCAATCAATATTTACAATTCAAATCCTCACTTGCACTTATTCTATTCAATTGCAACGTTTAAACTTCATCAAACTTTAAATTGTGTTAAAATAACTTCTTTGCCTGGCGAGTGTTACCGAGTCGTAAAATGGGAAAAGTATTTAGGGGAACTGTACAATTTAAGAACGAATAGTTGAATAACAATTACGTATTCACCAACTTTCTTCTTTGTTTAACAAATCATTCAAATGTATACTGCGGGAATAGGCGGGAAAACACTTTGCTCCGTATCACAATAAAAAATAAATTGACCAAAAAACGTATAGACGCTCCTCTATAATTTATAGAACGCGTACGTGATACACGAAGCTTTTGACGTAGGCACTAAAATCCAATGTCTGAATAAAACAGTGATATGAAACCACATTTTAGTAACATGAGGCACGCAATGCAGTGGTAGAGCTTCATAATGTAGGAGCTGGTACAACCGTACATTTAGCCAAAATAATTTCTGAGTCTTCCCTGAACACGGCTTTCGGAGCGTAATCATATCATGTCTCCAAATAAAGACAACAGGCGGTTCAAGCGAGGATCTATCTAATCTATATTTTATTCCACGGCTCAGCATTTTCCGAAATAAACTGGGATTCGGTGTTTACGAGTGTTGAGCGTCACCTGTAAGGCCGGAGGAGGCGGACTTCGGGGGATATAATAAGAGGCGAACCGTGAACACGGGCGCAGATGCGGCGGCGATCGTTTCGAGAGCGGAATATTTTGATAAAATATTCGGCGAGTGATCCGAGGCGTCGGCGAGAGCGCGCGGTCATTACGGCCAAATGAAGTCTGTGCGCGCAAATGATGCGATGCCCACCCGATTATGTGCTAGCGTAGTGCGGATAGATCAGTCAACTAAGCACAAATTCGGTTGAAGGCCTCTTCGAAAATTGAAAAATAAGCACAAGCAGTTCAAATATCTTTTATAACAACTTTATTAGTCAGATAATGGTAACCAAAACTTATTAAAATAGGACATTGTGAAACAGACTGTTGAAATTACCTTATCAAAACAGTTGAGTTACAATTAAATAACCAACTTAAAACAGTTGGTTATATACCCAAAATATTAGTCTAGAACTAGAGATCAGTCTTGGATAAATATTTATGCCCAAAAAACTTCACTTCAGTAAATATTATTAGAGCTTTCAGTCGATGCACTTCTGTGACAATAATTACTATGATTATGAAAATTCATACCCTGACACATCTGTCATCTTGATATTATAAAATGGGATGTAATTATGTACATTAATAAACCTAGTACGAGTGTGTGTCGTGTGAAGTTTATCCTCAAAAAATACGGTTGTAGATATGATGTTCAGCAGCTTTATCTAAACTTACTGTCTTCTACTTTAATCCCTCAAGCGTATGTGAACGAGACACAATGCAAATTCTATTGTTATGCGGTTGCCTGCAACCGCTCGGGTGTTGAAGCATTAAGATCAAAACCACAATATTAATTGTATGATACAATTAGTTTCTGCTCTCCTTGCCCTGTGCTGCAGGAATGGAACGCGCCACGCACAGAAGTCGACTCGCCGTTCACCGGCCATCCTATTATGAAATTCGACTTCCCTGGCATGAACTTTACTGCAGAAGGCCGGGAAACTTACCTGATATTTTATATTATTATGGCCGTGGGAGAACTGAACCTATGAGGTGGACTTGCGCATGATGATTTAACCCAGGATGACGGTATTACTGAATTAATTATTCATTTTGTCTCGGTCAGTTTATTTGAAATTGACAGAGACAAAATGATTTAATCCATAAGTTTAATTTTGCTTTTGGTTCAGATTTCAGCCCGCTGACTTAAGTGAAATAATGTTTTTAACCACCTTCGGATAGCCACCAAGATTTACTTCAACAAACTGCTTCGTCACCACGTGTTCTATTCCGGCTATTATGTTGAAGATCGGACCTGAAATGTTAGATAGTAAATTTAGTGGCACGTATAGTCTAACACAAGATGCAAACTGTTTTAAACCTTATTTGTATAAAGCTATGGAGGTATACATCTAAGGCTGACTGTACAAAACGGACTCAGTTTGTAGTTCTCGTTCGGGAACACGTTCTTAGATTAGATAAGACTGTGTGGTTTTAATTAAACGCTTGTAATTTATTTTTCACACGATAGTGATAATTTATTTTAGTCTGCCATGATAAAAGTGCGAAGATAAAGTTTTGTAATCAAATCTATAATACTGTTTTGCTATTATAAAGGTTTGTTGCAAAGCACACAGGTTTGGTATAAATTGGGTACGCGGAACCAATACAACCCTATTTTATGTAATGCAAAACCGTTTTATTTTGCAAGTAATATATTGTCGGGAAGGCATCATAAAAGCCTTTGTTCTTTGCACCTCTTACATGTGTATGGATGCATTAGCATGTCGATATACATCATTTTGCGCCCTCCCAAAACAGCCTGAGGCGACATTCGAAATATTTCATCGGGGATCAATACGAACCTTTTATTTCAGGACATCGATGTAACAAGTATTTATATAAATAACTTGAATATTGATTGCAGGTTGTTGCGAACATTGTTTGATACTTTGTTAAATCAATTATTGTTTAATGCTACGTATTTTTTTAACGGCAAACTCAAAAATTAGCCACTTTAAAAAAAACTACAAGGACTAAAAGAACACTAATAGGAGAAACAAACTCATTTGAAGTTATTGCATGATGTGCGTACGTAGACTGCTGCTGTCAGTTAAGGTTGACATCATGCACCGACTTCAAATAAGTTTGTTTCTTATCTTACCCCTTTAGTGTTTTGTTCAAGGCGGTTCAATTTTTTTGTTATTTTTTGTCGTCATTTTTAGTTACTGTTTAAGTTACTATGTACCTGATGGAACTATAAAAGTTACTAAAAACTTCTGCTTAAAGTACGAAATACTTTTCTAAAATCGCATCAAAATCTGTTTAGCCAAACGCCAGTGAACTGTGGACAAATGCATGTATAATCACAGTTGTATTGTTAAATGCGCGTGATTACAATCTTACAGTTTTTTAAATCCGTTAGATTGTAATCTGTCGATTTATTGTTGATTGTACCGAGCTTTTATACATTATAACGTAAACTGAAATGACTAACCACTGATCAAAGTTGTAGGTGAGGGTAGGTGAAGGATAAACGTTTATCCTTCGTGTTAGGTTGATATGTAAGTACCGAAAAATGCAAAAATGCTAAACATGTTGAGCTTTTTTACAAAAATTCGACAGATTACAATCGAACTGATTAAAAACCGTTATATTTTCGTTAAAGTCGCGGTTTTTACAATATAAATGTGACATATACATATTTTACGAGTCAAACTCATAACAATTTTCTTAAAGTCAGTCAAACAAAATAATTCCTTTAAACTTTTACTGAAAACCGCATAAAAATCGGTAAAGCCAAACGCGAGATATTCGCGGAAAAACGTACATACATACAAATATACAAACAGACAAACATACAGGTCGAACTAAGAACCTTCTTTTTTGAAGTCAATTAATTAAATATTTTAGTCAATGATTTCAACCATAATTCACATTCGTAAGAATAACTTGCAGTCCGCTCCTGAAATCCAAATAACTTCAACTTTATAGAGGAAACGCTCCGTGTATAAAAAAACTAAGTGGCGTAAGTGATTTTGATTACAGTAGTTTAGTAAAATAGGGCCTTGCAATATTGATTAATAGTGCGATCCTCATCTTTTTACTTAACATCCAGGAGGCCGATTCTCGCGGCAATCGAACTTTTTCCGTGTGGTAATTCGATTGCAAGTTTAACCGTTTTACCAAAAATATCCACACGTAATAAAACTATCGCAAAATCTAAATACATAAAAATCGTGACCCTGAGAAAGCAAAAACTATTTTTTCTACAACAAAGAAAATTCGAATGGTGAATTTTTTTCGTATACGAATTGCGCGAGACAGACCCCTGGGGGGCAATTCTCGTGCAATTCGTATACGAAAAAAGTTCACCGATCGAATTTTCTTTGTAGAATAAAAATAGTTTTTGATTTCTTAGGGTCACGATATCTATGTTTTTTAGATTTGGTTCGTGCAGTAGTTTTTTTACATTCAGATGTATTACTTGAATTTTTAGGCAAAATGGTTAAACTCGCAATCGAATTACCACACGAAAAAAGTTCGATTGCCGCGAGAATTGGCCTCCAGGGAGACAATTCTCGTGCAATTCGATACGAAAAAAGTTCACCGATCGAATTTTACCGTGAAACGGTTAAACTCGCAATCGATTTACCATACGAAAAAAGATCAACTGTCGCGAGAATCGGCCTCCTGGTCTGTTCACGCTACGTTGAGTCGGACCGATTAATGTTTGTGATCCGCTGCCCCGCACCGGAATACCTCAGGCTCCTGTAACCGTTTTTGATTCTCCAATCAATTAATACGCGACGCTTTAATACGGCCATCGATCCTTCGTAGAACATGAGCAAGAGGTGAATGTTCGTTGTTTTTTTTAAATAAATAATAAAAATATTATTCTGCTAAAACTAGCAACAAGTGGTTCAAATCTATACTAATATTATAAAGCTGAAGAGTTTTTTTGTTTGAAATCTCAGAAACAACTAGACCGATTTGAATTTTATTTTTTGTATTGGATCTAAGCTTATTTATCGAGAAAGGCTTTAGGCTATATTACATCACGTTGCGACGGGAGGGGAGGGAGGAGCAAACTCAAAAC
The DNA here is from genome assembly GCA_963924145.1 of Pyrausta purpuralis. Classification (NCBI taxonomy): domain Eukaryota; kingdom Metazoa; phylum Arthropoda; class Insecta; order Lepidoptera; family Crambidae; genus Pyrausta; species Pyrausta purpuralis. The sequence goes on from OZ001654.1 coordinate 14,756,012, forward strand.
GTGCGGACAATGTCGCGGGGTACTGCTAGTACAGAAATAACCTATAATAAATTATAAAAACAAACAATTCATGATAAACCTACGCCAGTAAGTTAAGTCTCAGTAAGTTTCGGTTAATGTAAAGCTTGTTTGGTATTTTACCTCAAACTTACAGCTCAAACAAACACTACCGCGTACTGTGATTTTCGAACACGAACATCAACGCAGTCTAGCTAGCCTCGTTCACAATGTTTCAGCGCATTCAATATAATTACCACAGTAACTAAATCATAACCAAACAACTGTTGTACCGACAAGAGCACGTCAAGGTAAATACTGTGGTATCTTATACAGTTGTGATAAGGGTTAGTATGCAAAAGTGGGTAATCTTATGTGCTGGCCACTGTACTAAAACAAGTTTTATTCTGTAATTATTATTTTGTTCTTGTAGTGTTTTGTCACTATACAAACATAATAATATAAATAGCAAATTGCACTTGTAAAAAGCAACTTTGGCTGTTGTGACAGACGAGGATTCGAACCCCGTGTCTTACGCAATCCGGGCGTATGCCTATACCACTCGGCCACCGTCACATTAGCAAGTCTGTTGAATTTTGCAAGCGCTTTCTTTAAGGCGTAGGCTGCGTGGCGTCATCAATGTTGCGAGATTGCTCTCACAATATCCGAAGGAAATATTTTTACAAATATTTAACAATCGGTTAAGATGAACGAAGCCAATTTATAATTATTATTTTGTTTTTGTAGTGTTTTGTCACTGTACAAACTTAATAATATAAATAGCAAATTGCACTTGTAAAAAGCAACTTTGGCTGCTGTGACAGACGAGGAATCGAACCCCGTGTCTTACGCAATCCGGGCGTATGCCTATACCACTCGGCCACCGCAACATTGATGACGCCACGCAGCCTACGCGATATAGAAAGCGCTTGCAAAATTCAACAGGCTTGCTAATGTGACGGTGGCCGAGTGGTATAGGCATACGCCCGGATTGCGTAAGACACGGGGTTCGATTCCTCGTCTGTCACAACAGCCAAAGTTGCTTTTTACAAGTGCAATTTGCTATTTAAGTTTTATTCTGACTCGCGTCCAAAAAGTCTACAAAATGGTCCTTCTACTTTTCCATTAATTGAACGTTCCTACTTGTTTAATCCTCGACTCACGTCAGGCGAAGGCTGGCTGGCACACCGTTTCAATCAATTCATTGGGCTGCCGCTGGTGACTCGAAGAGCCGGCCCGAACAGTAACCAGAGGATTTAAGGGGATTCAGAATGACAGCAATGTTTAGATGGAGAGCCTAACAGTTTCTGCGAAAACTGGAATTCGCACATAGATAACGCCTTAGAGCCCGGAGATAAACCAAACTGTAGCCAATCGCTGTGATCGACGTTAATCCTACTGATTATTAAAATAAAAAGACATTGTACATATTACAAAGGAAGCCAATGGTCTTAAAGCTGTGAAGCTTGAGTAGTTACTACTACCTTTGCGGTTAGCAATGATAACAATGCAGTGCCGCTTGCCACGGTTTAGCTATATATTATTAAATGTTCTTATAGCACAAAGCAACTTGAAACTGGCGCAAACCGCGCTGTTAGCTTGCAGCCGGCGGGCACGCTCGTAAGATGTCCGTAGCAAAGGGCGTAAGACCCCTTACACACTGCTACTTTTTTCATCGATGCAGTCGTGAAAACGCGCTTCAGCATCGCGACTCACGCAATGAACAGATTTAATTTAGCATCGATCCTAACGCGCGGTAGCATCACGACTGTATCGATGCTAAAAGTAGCGCAGTGTTTTAACGTTGTCATTGTGCGACTGCATCGATGGTATCACGCGTTTTGAAAACGCGCTTCAGGATCGCGACTCACGCAATGAACATATTTAATTTAGTATCGTTGCAATCGCGCGTTTGTTTCGATGCAGTCGCCAAAATTTAGTACATAATTTGGCAATTTTCAGCGACTTTTTTTTGCATTGCGACTGTATCGATGCTAACGCGCGTAAGCATCGCGATTGTATTAATGCTATAAGTAGCGCAGTGTGTAAAGGTAGACATTTTGCGACTGCATCGATTCTGAATTAAATCTGTTCATTGCGTGAGTCACGATGCTGAAGCGCGCTTTCAAAACGCGCGACTGCATCGATGATAAAGGTCGCAGTGTGTAAGGGGTCTAAGATATACGTAGCTACGTCACACTACGACAGTGCTACGTCGTAGCTTAAGTGTACTCGTAGTCGTAGCACTTTAATTTGGAATAAAATAATGAAATTTAAGTCGATTAAAAGGAGTACGTTAAATTAAATTAAAAGATATTGAAAATAATAAAATAATTGTAAATAAATGAATACCTACTTTTTCGGCAATCTGTCTCTTATCTGTGTATCGTAAACATGATCTACTAAATTGCCATGGAATCCGAAGTAACAAACAAATTGTGTGTGAATAAACAATAACCCCGGGGGATTAACGTCGGCCGCGGCAGGCTGTAGGCTGTACGTACTACGTACAACGTACATAATTCTAATCGAAGCGGCCGCAACCAGCGGAGCCTCCACGGCGTACCAATAACTTCACAAATCATGCCGTGCCGACTGCGTGTAGGGTGACGTACTGATAACCATTGTGGATATATTTATGCCAATATCGAGCATTCTAATAACTTAGCTTTAAAATAAGCTAAGCTGATACTGCCTTTATTAAGGTATACTTAATACAATAAATAACACAACTATCAGTCTTGAAAAACATATTTATTAAATATAAATATTGGAAACTAATCTCAAACATTGCTCTGATCTCAAAGTAAGTAGCTAATGCCTTTGTGTTATGGAAATCAGACACAACAGTGGTACCACTACAACCAGACCCTAGACAATATAGAAAATTATGATTTCTACATTGACCCGACCGGGAATCGAATCCGGGACCTCGGAGCGGGGATGCCTTGAAACCCATCGTACTTAGCTACACCACGGAGGTTTTCTTATATGTATAATATGAATATATTATGTAACATAGATGGAATCTTAACGACAATAGAATCATTGGTATTTAAAAAAAATGAGGTTATAATCTTAGATGCCTCACTAGCCATCGGTCTTCATCGCCACAGATGCACGATAATTTAAGAAACTACACTACCTCTATACTTATGTCAAGTCTCTCGTGTCCTATATAAATAAATATGTTCAATTAGCATGGCCACCCCACTTGCGAGGAACCACCGCTTATTTGCATTCGTTAAGCCTACTGGTAAACCGTTTACGGGCACTACGCCTACCAAATGTATTCGCCAATAACGATACATAAACAACAAGAAACGTTCAATCTGCATGTTTCAAATATATCTTCCTGTACAATTTCTTTACATACCTCAGAAGTAAGAACATGTACACACAGACTTTTTGAAGGAAAAGTTTAAATAACAATCGTCAACTGTGTAGTTTGTAAGTAACGACAGCAACATCGTATAATATCTTAGTTAACAAAAAATATACAGAAAGAAAACGTAGCAAACAAACTAAAGCTCGTTTGCTCCACCTACGCTTATCAGAAGAACTTTCCAACGTAACTTTAAACACTTTTCTATAAATAAGTCGCCGTTTCCCTGACCTCGTTAGCGCGACAAACCGCATAAACGACTGTTCGTCTTCAAACCGACAAATACCTAAAATAGAGCTAGCGCTACTTCGACTTGCCGCACGTCTTCATTTGCGGTGAAACTAGCGATGTCTCATATAGCCATTACGTGCCCCGAATGGATATCAATGAGAACGACAGCCCAGCCGTGTCTTTGTATGCCTTTGTCCATTATATTCGGAAATAATGTCGAATTCAACGATATTCTTAACCGAATGAATATAAGGTCCAGAATTGACAAACGACAATATTCGACGCCGACTTAGGAATAACACTAGATCCCGCTTTGACCAAATGAAGTCATCCCTTAATTAGGAGCCTCACTTATTGGGATATCGATATATGTGCTGACTACCGCACACATAGTCATAGTCATAATATTTTCCTCGACACATATATGAAATGTTCTTATATATATAAAGTGCCGTCAGTAGATCTGTTATATAGGAACTACGTGTAGTTATTAGTAGTATGATCTTCACTATTATGAAATGACTGTCCCAAAATAGCGGAATGCAAAAGGAGGGCAAGGCCAAGGCTCTAAATTAAGTTTTACTAATTTCCGAGAGTCCGAGACAACTTCCGATGCAAATCCGATATCATAACCAAGTGTCTCGGCAATATTCGAAGTTTTGTCTCTTAGGAAATATCCACAAGGAATTTTGAGTATTATTTTCTGCAACAAGAGTTAAATGGAATATAATAATTGCGTCAAACTAGAAAGCATTTAGTAGCAATTGTTTATACATGAGTAAGATCGTAGGGAGGCACTGCAGATGTGCGGCATTATTTGTTCCTACGCAGGAAAAAGACCGGGACGTATATCCGAGGAAGATCGCGAGTGACGTAGGTCGGACAGGCGCGGGAACATTTTTGTCATTCCGCGTCTTCGCATTAGTCACCCGCGATGCCACTATCGTCCCAAATATTTTACGGTGACCAAATAAGCCCTCTTTTTACAATTTGCTCAAGCCGTGACCGTACTTCCACGTGTGTGTCGCGTACACGTGAAAGATTTGTGCTTACGAAATGTCACAAAAAGGGTTTACGGAAATCATTATTGGACGGAAATAGCAAAATCTCAGGTGAGTGAAAGCTTATTGTCCTGATTTGCAAAACAGTAATTACAACATTATTCAAATTTTGTCTCCCTATCGTTTATGTTATTCGTTATTCAGGCTATCTAATCAATCTACATATCTCGATGCGGATTTTACTGTAAGATGAAAACTACGTCTAAGAGTCGATTTTAACAACGTCAGATAGAACTTATCCGACCGAATAAGTTTAAAACGTCCAATTTTAAAATGTCATTTTCATAAATAATTGCTGTCAAATAGGTGACGATTTCACATTAGACGTTTTGTATAATATTCGACGAATATACCTAATCTGACGTTGGTACAATCGAGTCTAAGTAAAGTCGTTCTTCGGAATAAGATGTTGCTTGAACTAAGGACTACTTCTTATTCTCATTGCATATTGTGTCGTGAATAGTCTATATCTATCTCATAGAATAATATCTAGCAAGTCTGTACGTAAGCGACAAGAAAACGTTATGCAGATCCAATAGTCAGTACGTCGAGACCACTGCATAAGATTCTCTCTTTGTCTCTCTATAATCCAATCTTATGCGGGTATTCTGAGATTATGCACGAGAAATGAAATCCCACAAAGATATTCTCGTATTGAAAAGCGTAGTTTAAGTTGAACTGTGCAAATCTTATAATTTATGACGAACAAGATAAATTTATGAAAGAAGCATTGCAAAATCTAAATGTGTTTAAGTTTGTAAGAATTTAATTATATCAACGGATTTCATCTATAAAGTTTTGATTGCTGTAATCAAATCTTTATAAATGAAATCCGTTGATTTATTCTTGCAATGTTGAATTAGTGTGTTAATTTGCACGAATTAAATTATTATATTCCTTGCAATAAAGAAAGACTCTGAAACTTGTTATAAATTGCTATGTACACTTAAAAGGCTCCGTCGTTAAGAATTATTTAATTAGCATTTTGTCATATAAACAGTGGGTTGTTGGTTGATCCTACGAGATCAACGAGATCACAGAAAATAGCACTGCAATGTAACTAATGTGCAGCGCCATCTGTTGGTAAATTATGGCACGAAATATGTAAACAATAAGAATGTTGCTGTGGTAGTTTAAACATTGGTATTAAAATGCCGCGATGGCAGTCTCCTTCGCGCCAGACTCGATTCAAGCTCCTGTTAAGACTCAGATCACTCCCAGGGGTAACGTTCCTGCGGCGAATGACGAAACCATCGCCTTGAAGACAAAGGACCTGAAAATATCGTGAAAATCAACACCAAGTAAAAGTGTTTTCCGATACAAGAATAAACTAGCCTAATAGATAAGATTTACAGACCCTACATTCTTTTAGGGCCGATCGTACCATTTATATTTATCACCTTATACAGCCTTCACATGATTTTTCCACATAATTCCACATTATTTTTGTAACTAATTGATGACGGTCCTTTAACAATACAAAATTTATGTTTTTTTTAAAAATAGTAACCCATTTTCTTTTTGTCTGTCGCACCGCCTTCAATCATTTCTGCTTAGCCCAAAGGTATGACTGGTAAAGAATGCCATATGGCGTTAAGTCCACCTTTTGTACAAATTTTTGGTTGTGCAATAAAGTATAAATAAAATAAAATAAATAAACAACACGAAAAGTGACGCACATATCATAAAGTCCTTTATAACCTTTCTATTCATTTTCGATTACACTGCTCACTCGATCCTCAGTAGGTTGAGCAGTCTCATGAAACTCTTTCATTCCTTTGCTTAATTTTTTGACAATAGAAAGTGATCTTGCCCTCAAAACGTTCCAGCGTAAAATTCTAATGAAAATCTGCTCGTATTTGTTCGACTCCACGCTTGTGGCTGGTCGAAAGGAAATATTTCATTATCCGAATGACAACATTGGAGTGATTCGGGCGGCGCGCGGCCTCTAACGAAGTTACCTCTGCGGGACTCTTCCGCTCTTCTCGTTTGCGCAGATTTATGTTAACTCGTTTAATTGGAGAGGCTAAGAGGCGAACGATATAAAAAATGACCTGGAGCACAATGTTTGAATCACTCGTAGGTTATGGCGTGTGATTTTCGTTCTAAAAAGGCATAAACAATCAACGAAAATGAAGAGAAATATAGACGTTTGTACTCACTAAATAAAGCTCATTTTTTTAAAATTCCTCCTGTTACAGTACAAATGATTTGCATTAAAAAATTGAACTATATTCAATCAATAGTACAAGCCATCTTGACGCGAGTGATTCAAAAATAGGGCCCCAGTATAATTCTGCCATGGAATAACAAGCCTCGTTATTCTGGCACAAACACGCAGAGCTTGGATGCTATCAAAGCTGAGAAGGCGTCCGTTTTTTGTTGTAAGTATTGTAGGCTTAAAGCCTACGCACAGAAGGCTGAGACTGGTGAAAGAAGAACTCCAACAATTTTTCACTTAGTTTATTCAAATAACCCTGATAACTTTTACACTTCGTTTATTACAATATAACACACAGGTAATCGCATAATGTTATCTAACTAACACTAGGTACTGCACCATCCAAGCGCTCGTAACAGAATGCCCCGAACAGTGTTTGTTTCGAGCTAATCAAAATGTCGGCGGATATGCCGTGCTACGATTGAATAAATTCATTTATCTTAAGAAAGCATTGTTTTTAAAATTAGTAAACTTTATGCATAATTAGTTATATAAAACAAGCATAATTTTAAAAATGATTTACGTAGTTAAATAATTAGTTTGAATACACCGGATACTTAATTTTTAACCGAACAAAATGGCGGCGGAAATGCCGTGTAACGAGTATACATTTTATTCATTTATTTTAATAATACATTGGTTTTAAAATTATCACTCTGTATGCATAATAATTTGTATAATTTAAGACTTATTTTAACATACGACCCGTCTGGTGTAGTGGTCGAGAAATCGCCGACTACGCAGCGGGTGTGGGTTCGATCCCCGCACAATACAAACATTTGTGTGCATGAACATGTCTGTTTGTATTGGTCTGGGTGTTTTCTATGTATATCATGTATGTATTTACAAAAAAAAAAGTATTTAAGTAATTATATCCGTTGTCTGGCACCCATAACACAAGCTTTGAGTAGCTTACTTTGGGGCTAGATGGCGATGTGTGGGAATGTCTAAAGGATATTTATTATTATATTTATTTATTATATGCATAATTAGTTATATAAAACAAGCATAATTTTAAAAATGAGTTACGTAGTTAAATAATTAGTTTGAATACACCGGATACTTAATTTTTAACCGAACAAAATGGCGGCGGAAATGCCGTGTAACGAGTATACATTTTATTCATTTATTTTAATAATACATTGGTTTTAAAATTATAACTCTGTATGCATAATAATTTGTATAATTTAAGACTTATTTTAGAAGTGAGTTTTACAATTTCATAATATTTTATGACTAACAGGAAACATAATTTGATAAACTTTATAAAATTAATCGTTTCATTACAAAAAACAACCTATTTTTTTATGGAACCTTACACTCGACCATCCTGATGTCGTGTGTGGTCTCCATACACGTGACTGGTGAAACCTTACACTTGGCTACTGTTATACATCACAAATAAGCAAGAAACAACACTTTATCAAATTTGAACACAACTAACAACGAAATAATTACAATCATCCTTTCGATTTAAATTATTACGTTACATTGTCAAAATATTAAGCCTCGAAAAATTCACTCCGGGGCTTAAATTAACTACAATAATCTCTTTAAGTGCCATGAAAAATTCACTTCAGGGGCTTTTATTTAGATCTTGGAAAATTCACTCCAAGGACTTAAACTTAAAACATCTTGAAAAATTCACTCCAAGGTCTTATACTACTTAACGCCTTGAAAACTGCACTCCAAGGTCTTATTCTACTTAACGCCTTGAAAAATTCACTCCAAGGACTTATACTTAAAACACCTTGAAAAATTCACTCCAAGGTCTTATACTACTTAACGCCTTGAAAAATTCACTCCAAGGACTTGATAAAACCTCAAAAAGCTAAATAATAGAATGAATTATATATTATCTCGCGCATTTAATAATTAAACTAGCTAATGATAATATTATAATGTGATGTTTGATTTCATGGAATTATTCTAAAAGTTCATCTTTCTCTACGTCTACATCATTATCATCACTAACATGGCATTCATAATTATCATCGTCACTATTCTGTTCTACTTCTAATGCGGATAAGTGAATCCAGGGCTGCATCCTGTCAGAAGCAACCGTGGTTTTTCGTTTCTTTCGCATACCCTCAAACCCTGGTATTGGTGCTAGTTTGTAGCGGTCATTACCTAGAACTTTTGCTACCCGATATGGTCCTTCATATACTGGCATGAGTTTGGAACTTTTTCCATTATTATTGAAAGCAGTCTTTGTTATTTTAACTAAATCCCCGAGATTATATATACGGGCTGGTCGTCTGCCCTTGTCATAGTACCGCTTTTGATTAGCCTGTTCTTTATCGATTCGCTCTTTCACCTCACTGCGCAACTCGGTTAAATCAATTTCTTCGCGGGTTTCATCAGATATCTCATTAAGTATAGGATTAATTTCACTAGACATGGACGTTCCGAACAACACCTCGGCTGGAGCCCTACCAGTAGTCTTTTAGATCGTGTTATTAAGTCCCCATTGTATCCTACCTAACTTGTTGTCCCAATCTTTTTCGTCCGATTTTAAATTTTGAGCAGTTAGTGAATCTAAAATGGTACGGTTGTAGCGTTCCACCTGTCCATTGGATCTAGGGGACGCTACAGCGTTCAGAACATGCTTGACTCCTCTATTCAAACAAAACCTTTTAAACGCATGCGATGTAAAACAACTGCCGCGATCACTTATAATACGCTCAGGTGTCCGAAAGATGTCAAAAATGTCTTCTAGTACTCTGACAACATTCAACGTGCTAGTATTCCTAACGGGCTTTATGAAAATGAACTTTGTAAACGAGTCTACTACGACTAATAAGTGAGTAAAACCCCGTTTAGACTTTACAAAGGGCCCAAGATGGTCTAGGTGCAAGGTATGAAAGGGTTTTTCAACTTTGTGAATAGGATGTAATATACCTTCTCGTGTATTAGCTGTCTTTTTGGCATATGCGCACTCTATGCAAGAATCAACGTATTTTCTAACAAATTTTGACATTTTCGAGAACCAATATTTGCTTTTAATTCGATCCAAAGTTTTTTCATAACCAACATAACCAATGTCATCGTGGTTCATCTTACACAACTGCCATCGTGCGTCCTTTGGAACCACCCACCGAATATCTTCCTTGTTACCGTTTATGCATCTAAATATCTTGTTATCCTGAATAATGTAATAGTCTCTAATATAATCAAGTCCCTTTTCATCTAGTCCACTGCGGAGAATATCTCGTATCCTATGCAACTCTGAATCACCCAACTGTAGAGTCAAGAGCCAATCTTGGTCACTTATTGCCATCACTGCCGGAAATGGCTCTGGGTCTTGATCCTCCGGACCATCGATCGGATTTCTGGACAGTGCGTCAACATGTGACATTTTATTTCCCGACCTATATTCTACCGAACAGTCAAATTCTTGGAGTGCCAACCACCAGCGAGCTATCCTTGGTACTAAATCACGTTTCTGAAACGTGGATCGTAGCGCACTACAGTCGGTTATGACTTTGAAGCTTTTGCCCAATAAGAAAACTCTAAACTTTTTAAGTGAACTAACGACAGCTAAGGTTTCCAGCTCGTAAGAGTGGAAGTTTTTCTCTTCAGGTGTCGTTTGCCGACTGTAAAACGCTACGGCTTTGAATGGCTCATTTTCATGGGAACGTTGCATGAGGATCCCACCTATGCCAATACGACTCGCGTCAGTGTGCAGTTCCGTCTCTCCTGAATTATCGAAAATTGCTAAAATTGGTCTATTCGTCAGTTTTTCCTTCAAAACGTTAAACGATTTTTCTTGAGCCTCGCCCCATTCCCATATTGCGTCTTTTTTCAAAAGTTTAGTAAGAGGAAATGCCACAACTGCGAACCCGTATATGAACTTTCGGAAATAACCTACGAGCCCGAGAAACTGACGCACGCCATGAACATTTTCTGGTCGTGGAAAACTCATAACCGATTTTATTTTAGCTTCACCAGGTCTCATCCCTTTCGCTCTAATCTCGTATCCTAAATAATCGATCCTGTTCATCAAAAAATTACATTTAGCCAAATTCAATTTTAAATTCGCCTTGTCTAAAAGCAAAAGAACCTCTTTAAGACGATCAAGACATTCGCTTGGATCTTTGCCGAATATTAATAGATCATCTATATAAACCGTGGCTTTGTCAAATCGAACAGGGCCCAGGACGTGATTCATTATTCTCTGAAATACTGCTGGTGCATTTGCCAAGCCAAACGGCATACGATTAAACTCGTAGTGGCCGTCCGGCGTGACAAACGCAGTTAAATGTTTAGATTGCTCCGAAATTGGTACCTGATAGTACCCAGACATTAAATCTAGAGTGATGAACCACGCTTGACCTGACAACCTTGCAATTTCGTCCTCTATTAGAGGCATAGGGTAACGCTCTTAAATGGTGATTGAGTTAAGCATCCGATAGTCGACACACATTCTTGCACTACCGTCCTTCTTTTTGACTAATATTAGATTTTTTATTATTATAAAATTAGCACTCGCGTAGCTGGATACTGATTCCCTAATTATTCCCGCGTTCAGCATGTCACCTACCATTTGTCGTACCCTATCACGCTCCTGATATGACAGTCTATATGGTCTGTATACTACGGGACGCTGACTGTTTAGCTCTATGTTCATTTCGGTAGTATTTGTACATCCTAGACTAGCCAAGTCGTTTGCAAAACAATGTTTGAAGCCGTCAAGTAGATCGAAAAGTTTTATTTTGTCTTCTTCAGACACTGAATCTCCTAGCAACACTTGTGTTTTATCAATAGGAGCATGAGAAGCGATAGCCTCACCTTCACATATAAGGGGACTTGGGGAGACTATACGATTTATTATTTCTACCTTTTCGGCGCGAGAAAAAATAGAGTTCTCTAAGAGAGTGCAAGGTATTGAGCAGGGTGTTATTGTGACATATATAACACCCTCTTGAACGTTATGAATTCCACCAGAAACTATAAACTGCGCATTTGGTTTTCCAATAACCTTGGTATCTAGTAAGACATTACCTGAAAATGCTGGTTCACTTTCAGCCCTAACACTGGCAGACCCATAAAGTACACTGTGCTTGCTAACTCTCATTCTAGCTATAAGTTCATTACGACAGTCATCTAACCCATCACCCGGCATGACAGTGTCAAGCGCATGAAATTGTAACTCAGTTGAATCTTTATAGACCACAACGTGTGGTTGCTCTGAAAACGATTGACCGATTATCATTGGTTTTTCAAGAAACTCATCCTTCACTACCCTACAGGGTACTTTAGCATAAACTTTGTCGATTGTCACGTTAAGCATAACCGTTCCTAACGACTTAACCAAGCTGTTTCCGAATCCTTTCATGGTTGTAGGCTGACTGTCATGTGAAACACCTAGATCCCTCATAACCGACTCCTTTATCAAAGTGACCTCACTGCCAAAATCTACAAACGCATCTAACTGAATATCATTAACAAGAACTTGTTTAATAAATTTAGCGTTTTGATTTGAACTAGAAATACACATTGTCTTTTGTGATACTTCAACGTTAGTGGGCTTTTCTTTACTAAAACAACTTTCAGTGTTGTGTCCTACCTTATTGCAACGCTTGCACTTTAATAGAGGTTTCGGGCATTGTGTAAACATATGACCTTTATCCCTACAGTTAAAACAAAACATTGTCCCTAACGTTGGCCTCGCACCTGACCTACTATTCTGGTTAGCATCAGATGAGGTGGCATTATTCCTGTTCCTAAATGGCACGGTACTATGTGACATAGTCTCCCTACTACTTAGTAAGAATTGCAATAATTGGTCTGGTTCCGTACATCTAAGAGCAAGGGCACTGGACTTGATGGTTTTATCGCTAATTCCGTGGATTATATAATCCACAGCTCGCTTGCCCTGAATATCAAATTGATTTAACAATGCAATTTTCTCGTAAAAGTAAGTCTCGATGGGTTCATTATATCTACTCCGCCGCTTCAGCATATCCTCCAAGGACTGGCCATAGTTTTGCTTATAGGGAAACGCACTAAGTAATTTCTCCTGCTATTGGGGCCATGTGTACAAAATAGTGTTAAGGCTCTCATACCATGTTTTGGCCAGTCCTTGCAGCTTCTGCATAGCAAAGTGTATTGTAGTCCTTTCGTCCCACCAGTAAACAGAAGCGCATTCGTTGACCTTTTTCAACCAGACGTCTACGCGTTGATTTTTAGTTAATGGATCGAATCCGGGAACTATGTTGTGATGATCTAAGCTCTTATTCAACGGTTGCGCACTCTGTGTTACTGGTTGAGACGAAACACCACTTTTAAGGGATTGCAAAAGATTAAAAATATCCTTACAAGTAAAAGTAGAGCTACGTGACCTGCGAGGTGACTGGTGCGTGGCGACGCGCCTGTCGCGTTGGCTTCTTGATGCTCGAGGCTCGGCAGCGTTGACCTTCAGTGGCAGCAGAAGGCTGCGGCGCTCGCTGTGTCGTTCTTCATCACGAAGGTGCCCTTGTCGCTCGTCCCGGTGCCTTCGGCTTCCCTCGCGGTCTCTCTCCAGTTCACGCTCCAAGCGTTGAATCCTTCTGCGTTCTAGCTCCAACTCTTGCTCCCACCTCTGCAGGTGGCGGCTGCTACTGCGACTGCGCGTGCGTGTCCGAGTTCGGCTTCGCCTGCGGCCACCACTACGAGGGCGCGCTGAAGCACCACCCTAGCGTGCCTCGTTGTGTCCCTGCTCTGCAGGCGGCTGCGGGGTCGGCCACGTCTTGAACTATCCCGGTCAGGCTGAAGCGGACTCGGTTCTGGCGTCGCCAGCTCGCGACGACCCTCATCTAGATCTTCACACTGCTCTTCCATCGTGGAACCTCGTGGAAAATAATGAGAGTTATTTCACTGTTATGCATATATTATCCATAAAAACAGTTTTATTGCTCTATCTTCTAAACCGTGCACTTTAAGTAAAAAATAATGAAATTTTGACCCCTTTTAGATGCCAGTATGTAACTGCACGAATGTGTTCACGGTGTGAAAATTCAGTTTCGAGATCAAAAAAAATACCAGTCCATATAATACATCGAAATGTCTAACTTAAATTATTTCGTTAATTCAACATCAACACACCATTCTAGCGAATATCGTTTAGATAGCAACGCAATATGGCACACATACCCGTGTGTAATTTAAATGCAATAGGTTAATCGTAATTAAAATTAAACAGAAAATATACTTGTACAAAATCGAACAAAGCTAAAATCAGTCCACTTTAGTTTTTTTTTTTTTTAAAAGATACACAGACACATTGCACACAATTGGTTAAAATGTTTGCATTGAACACATTGTGTGGCATAAGACTCATCACTTCTTGCATGCATTACATTAAGTACAACATGGATTATAATTAGGAGATTATAGACTCGAATATGGACGTGTACTTACGCGATTCAGCGTTGGATCCCACTTCTGACTTGTAGGCTTAAAGCCTACGCACAGAAGGCTGAGACTGGTGAAAGAAGAACTCCAACAATTTTTCACTTAGTTTATTCAAATAACCCTGATAACTTTTACACTTCGTTTATTACAATATAACACACAGGTAATCGCATAATGTTATCTAACTAACACTAGGTACTGCACCATCCAAGCGCTCGTAACAGAATGCCCCGAACAGTGTTTGTTTCGAGCTAATCAAAATGTCGGCGGATATGCCGTGCTACGATTGATTAAATTCATTTATCTTAAGAAAGCATTGTTTTTAAAATTAGTAAACTATATGCATAATTAGTTATATAAAACAAGCATAATTTTAAAAATGAGTTACGTAGTTAAATAATTAGTTTGAATACACCGGATACTTAATTTTTAACCGAACAAAATGGCGGCGGAAATGCCGTGTAACGAGTATACATTTTATTCATTTATTTTAATAATACATTGGTTTTAAAATTATAACTCTGTATGCATAATAATTTGTATAATTTAAGACTTATTTTAGAAGTGAGTTTTACAATTTAATAATATTTTATGACTAACAGGAAACATAATTTGATAAACTTCATAAAATTAATCGTTTCATTACAAAAAACAACCTATTTTTTTATGGAACCTTACACTATGTTAATTATATTTCAGTTGAAAAAAGTATTCAATTCACGTCTCAAACATGAACAGCGGGTGTATTCTGAAGCAAAATTTTTGACATTTCGCGTAGACAAAGATGAGACACAATAATTGGTGTTTTCAAGTATTTATTGCTTAAGGTGAATTTTTCAATGAGGCTTAAAAAATACATGAATAGCTACGTAAGTAAAAAATATATATGATGAAACAAACAAAATGAATTTTCGGACGCGAAATGTCAAAAATTTGCTTCAGACTTCAACCGCAGGTTAGCGTCATTAGTTTAAACCAAAAAGTAATTGCTTTATTGCGTACTTTTATAAAAAGGATACCTATTCTTAAAATGACGAAGTCCAACCTAATGAATGTAGAAAGTAGACGATGAATATAAATAACGAGCACAACCCAGTCACTCGTTATACCTTGCTAAAAGGTATTCCTAGTCAACATTAATTGGATGGGATTTCTGAATAAATCCTCATTCCTATAAATAATCTCAACGCACACCAAAGTTATATAATTGTCTTAATTATCTTAGTTTTTTATAGTTTTGTAGTATTAAAAAATGGCTTTCTATATCTTTGTAAGAATAGAATACCTCCCTAAGAACATTATACCTTGCAAAGACTCTAAAAGTCGAGCTGAATGCATCGAGATGCTAAAAATTCAAAAATATGGGTAAATTTGAAGTGAATTCATCGTTCAAATATTTCGAAATAAACCAAGTCTTACTCGTATGTCGCCCTCTCATCCTACCCAGTACTAGCGTAAAGAAAAGGGGTCGCATTTCTTAGGTGTGCCGGTTCAAAAGACACACATATGAAAGTGCGACGAAGCACCCTCGGGCCTGCTGTCAGCAAATAGCAACGTTATGTCTCAGCAACTACAGAATATACGGGTTAAGATAACATTCGCACCAATATCTTTCCACTACATAAAAGAGAAGCAGGCACATGTTAAATCTTTGCGAGAGTTAGCGAGGGTGCATCTACCCACATAATACGAGTAGGTAAGTACAATACGGATATAGCCGTATTGATCATACGATCAAGACTCTAATAATAATATGTCAAAAAAATTGTTTTATGCGGTTACCTGCCTACTTAATTACTTTCAAATTCATAACACGTTCCCATTCTTTTTAATCATCGAAGATTTTATAAAAAAAATGTCAAAGTTAAATGTTACCACATTATTATGGAATAAAAGCACAGTCTGTAAGTATTTACACAACAAAATTAATTATAAACGAGCGCAAGTAATTTGCCGACACACAGCAACTTAAATATACATAGGTTCGTAATCTTGCGCCGTGAAAATGTCGACGTTGAATTTAATAAAATTTATTACCTTCGCGTATTTCGCCGCAAATTGATATCCACTTATGTCTGCAGCACGAATATTGCGCGAGTCTTATACGAGAACCTTGCTATAATCTGTATCGTATTTTTACAGACGTCAAGATTTTTTCTAGCGATATTTGTTATTTGATTGAGCAAGAAATATAAGTTTCGCCGATTAGATTCTGTTTGGGATTTCTCGAACGGAAAGCTGGATAGCAGCTTTGTTTTAGTGATAAATTGATAAAGCATCGATACCTACGTAGAAATAAAGTTTTTCTTATTGTTTTGTAAAAGAAATAAGAATGGTATTATTAATCAAACTCCAAATAACTATAGGAATGGGTAACAATGTGATATGGTGATGACCTAATTTTATCAGTGAATTTAGTAGGAAGATAATATTTGTCAATAAGATATTAGATACTCAGCCATAAGATTTCGTTACAAAAGAAATCGGTACAGCTTAGGTCAGCACGACGAAATATAATCACTCCGTGACCTCCTCGGACCAACCCGACGAAAATTGGTTCCAGTCCTCTTCAGAGAGGTCAGTATGTTTCTGATTTCCATTCCATTTTATTATGCCCAAATATAAAAACGTTATTGGAATGAGGAATATGAAATGATGTGAATAGATGATATACCCAAAATATTTACGTATTAAAGTGAAAGCGAAAGTTTAATCCCACATTCTCATGTTATTATTAAAGAGTGGATGCAGAAAAGTATCTTGGCAATGATTTTGTTCACAAACCGAAGATAGGCCGACAGCCGATAGTATCAGGGTAGTGTTTGAACAGAGGTTGGAGGCATAGATGACTTTTCCCATCTACATAACGAGATCGGGAGTGTGTCCATTCTAGGGATGCCCAGTTCATTGCGAATAATAAAGTACGAAAACTTTTCCAAAGTTTCTCGATAGCTTCATTACAACAGAGGAACTAACAAAAAAAATAATAGTACAAATTTAAAACAATGTGTTGGAGTATTTAAAATCATATTGCACGTTTTATATCGATATGTAGGTACACCAATCCAATGTTTGGGAATATTCGTCTCAAAATACTGAAACGGTGAACATTGCTACTGGGGTGAGCTTGGAAAGACATTTATACTACTGCCGTAAAAGGGAGCATAAAAGTCAAATCCGAAACATTCCGCAAGTTCACCGACCGGTTACAAGTATTTATCTCAATGGTCACCGGGCGTTTTAATTACTAGCAACTGTGCCTTTTATTGGTCAAAAAATTGATATCTATACTAATATTATTAAGCTGCAGAGTTTGTTTGTTTGACCGCGTTAATCTCAGGAACTACAGGACAGATTTAAAAAAAAAAGGGTTGGATAGCTTATTTGTTGAGAAAGGCTTTATAGATTATAAAATATCACACTGCAACGGGAGGGGAGGGAGTAAAATCAAAACGCGCGGATGAAGTCGCGGGGGACCGCTAGTGATTTATATTTTCTTTATCTTAAGGCATGTGTCAAGATTTTTTGATCATTTAGAAAATTGACGACCCGTCTGGTGTAGTGGTCGAGAAATCGCCTACTACGCAGCGGGTGCGGGTTCGATCCCCGCACAATACAAACATTTGTGTGCATGAACATGTCTGTTTGTATTGGTCTGGGTGTTTTATATGTATATCATGTATGTATTTACAAACAAAAAGTATTTAAGTATTATATCCGTTGTCTGGCACCCATAACACAAGCTTTGAGTAGCTTACTTTGGGGCTAGATGGCGATGTGTGGGAATGTCCAAAGAATATTTTAAAAAAATATATTATAATTTAAAAAAAAAAAAAAAAATATATATGATATTTTTCGGTACAATATATTTTGTCCAAGTTTTTAAGGATTTTATTTATTTACAAATGGTATCTCGAGCTGAATGCCTCGCAGCCCTACACCGACAGATAGGCGGGCGGCGAGCGTCGGGCCTCACGCACACAGCGAGCATTAGCGCGTATCCAGTTTCGGGTTAGTTTAATCTCAAACAAGCAGATCGAGTTACTGTCCAAAAGCCTTTTTGTCCCCCACTCTCGTTTTCAAGGATGGCCTTTATTGCACAGCCTTGAGCCTGGAATTCAACGCAGTATGGACACTCGAACTGATACCATAATTATTTGAATGTTAAGTCTTCTCATGAGTGCGATTGATTAATATAATAAAAACCGGCCATGTGAGAGTCGGACTCACGATCGAATGGTTCCATACAGGTTATTTATTTATTTATACTTTATTGCACAATAATAAAATTTTGAACAAAAGGTGGACTTAACGCTATATGGCGTTCCCTACCAGTCATGCCTTTGGGCTAAGCAGAAATGATTGTGGTTATAATGTATGAAAGCACTATTTTTGCTTAAACTCGTATGCTAGTGCTATGAATGTGTTCACGTATCCACCTACTTCCGTTTATTTAGGAGAGGGTGGGAAGATTGGACTTAAAAAAACTTTTAAAACTGAATGTTACGGAAACCGGCCACTTTATCGAAAAATTTTGTAAGCAAACTCTCAATCGTTTCAAAATACCTATTTAACGATACCCCACACGATGGGTTTGGCATGAGAAAAAAAAATCCCCACGTTACTTGTATAAGAATCCTCATAAAAAATGTTTTTCCAAATTTTATGTTATTATTTTAGCGGGGAAATTAAAGTTCATTTTTATGCGAAATCACAGTTTTCTAGCAGCCAGCGCCACTATTTTGTAGTAAATTTTAAAAAAGATAAATTAATTTTGTGGGTACTAACGTCTATACTTTGTGTGATTTCTATTGATCTTTAATTCGGTCCCGAACGAAAACCACACGCCATATTTAAGCGAGTGATTAAAAAATGTGACTCCAGGTCTCTGCGCTGGGCTCCGGACGGACAGACCGACAGACGGACAAACGTACATGGTAAAACTATAAGGGTTCCTTGTTGGACTATAGAACCCTAAAAACATAATAGTAATATATTAATAACGAAAACAAATAGAACACAATGGGAAATAATAGTGACGCTTTGTATTGAATTGACCACATTGACATACTGCTTTATTGTAGTGTAGAACAATAGTAACCTTAAATATAGGCCTATGCCAGCATTATTATAGCTTGTAATATAAAAGCTATAAACCATAACGTAAATGTCTGTCCTCGATTTGAAAATATTAATAACATAAAAAATTTCATCGCAAACTTCCTCGTAAAAATTGTCGTAAACAATAAACTGGAGATGTTTTCAACAACAAAAATGGTCTAAACAAGTAAAGAAAGTATATATTTTTATATTTGATCGAATGAGGTAGGTAGTAGGCGTACAATCATCATCAAAATTATTTGCATTTAGCGAAGAGTAACATAAACTGAGGTTTGTTGTAACTGAAAGTATTTTTATTCCTTTCTAAATAATTATCGTTTACTTCTGAAATTTTATGACTTATGTGTCTATTTCAATTTCGTTCATATTCTTCTCTCTTTACAATCTTGAGAGGTTAATCCTACTTCGGTATGAACATACATAAAAATCGTTTGCTTTCCGATATTGAAGTATTTCAGGTGCAGCTCTTCACATCTACAGATAAATATAATTTTCTATGTTTTCACGTGTAAGTACTTATAAGATGATAAATAACCTGCAATACTACACAAATGAACTTTCATACAATTTCCCAGTATATCACTGAATCAAATCAAATAAATTTTAAATTACGTGTTTGTTTGCTTCAAAACAATGCTTTGTTCGCAACAAAGTTTACAAGGCAATTTCAAAATGTAACTTCGTACACGTGAATGAATAACACAATTGTACAACGGACATCTCAAAAAAGAATTGCTTCCGTTTAGAACATGCACTTTACGTTCGACATTCTATTGCTGGAATATTGTCGGTCGGTCGGTAAAATATCATGTGCTCGAAACAAGTTAAACGTGCAGCAGTGGGAGTAATAAATTGCGCAAACAACTCGCTACGAAGGCGATTCGACAGACTCCGTAGCATTCGGTAGCGCCGTAGCTGTAGCATCTCGGAGACAGCTACGAGAAGCAAGATTGGTGCGGTTAGGTGCTACAAGATACCGAGTAAAGGCAATTAACGATATTATACACAAAGCTTATTTATTTATAAACTATAAATAAAGTAGTATTATGGACTAAATTGTTAGTTGGCTACAATTTCAAACTATTTAGTGGATTGGAAAAATTCGTAGTAGTGGTAACTAGTATATCTGATAAAACGGTAAGATTAAATAAATAGTTTTGCTTCACATAGGTTTTATATATGTTTAAGAGGAAAATCTATGAACTTATAATATATATATTTTTCTCGCTGCATATGTTACAACGCAGTTCGCATTGAAGTGGTCATACCAAAGAGCCGGCGATAAGCTTATGTATTTTCTAGTATATAGATTGTTTTCTAATTCAGGTAAAAGTAACTAAACAGTACAAATAAATAATATTTCGACAAACGGAATGAACCGGGACGGCACTAACCCAATAGTACTTCGAGTCGACACTCCTCGTACCTGCGGCGAGTCTATAAATTGTACGCCGGCGGTATATTGCGATAGTTCTTGATAGCTGCGACTGCGACACACGGCGTATTAACTGAGGTGCTTTACGACTGTCGAACCCTTCGATATTATTATTCAGTGTTCTTAATAAACTTCAGCGGTAAATCTAGATATTTCATCATCCAATAAGTCGAGTAAGCCTGCTGGCCGATCATCATATTTTAAATTAGAACACCAATCTCATACACAGCTCTGATCCCAAAGTAAGTAGCCAATGCTCTTGTATAATAGAAATCAGACACATCGATGGTATCACAACACCCAGACCCGAGACAATATAGAAAATCATGACTTCTACATTGACCCGATCGGGAATCAAACCCGGGACCTCAGAGTGGCGTCGCCTTGAAACCCAGCGGGCTTACCATACCACGGAGGTCGATATAGAATCAACAAAGAGCTCCCCCAAAGATTTCCACAGCGACCGGTTGCAAGTGTATATTGATGTAATCTTGATCAATTTATTTATAAGTAGGTCGTAGAAGGTGGTTTTACTAGCACAACGACAGTTTAAATAGGAGTACCTACAATCTATTTCAGCGTGCCTACATTATAGTTGAGCGATATAATAGTTTATCAAAGATAGCATTACATTGGTACTAGAGAGGGTAATTTGGCCGTCTATAAACATCTCTAGTGCAATTACTGGGCAGCAGAAGACGGCATAAACAAACACATAAATAATTCAGACACGCGAACATAATCCACAATTAGCTTCCAACGGCGATGGAGTAAAATGACCGGCTTGATTTCTATTATCGGGAGATCTTTATTTGTACCCGCACTGCTCGCTACGAATTATGTGACGGCATAATAACACACGCAGTGAGCTTTAGTGGCTCTCACCTAACAGCAGGAAATATTTTCACTAAGTATTTGCAGACAACACAGCTTCGTTATACTAAGACGCTACTTAAGTCTTATAACAAAGACCCTTTACACACTGCGACTTTCAGCAGCGATACAGTCGATGTAGTCGCAAACTATTTCAATTCAACCTTTACACACTGCGCTAGTTTTAGCATCAATACAGTCGCGATGCAGAAGCTGGAAATTGTTAAATGATGTACTGAATTTTGGTGACTGCATCAATAATGCTAACGCGCAACGGCATCGAACTTAATTAAATTGCGTGAGTCGCGATGCTGAAGTGCGTTTTCAAAACGCGCTTTAGCATCGATGCACGATGCTAAAAGTCGCAGTGTGTAAGGGGTCAAAGGCGTTGCGATAGTGGAAACGTCCAGATATCCGTAAAGTTTAACATACATAACATGTTATGTAGGTAGAGAAGTTATTCAAGGAATAAAGTTATGAAACTGGCGCTAATTTTATTATTAACTCCGAGGCCTTAAGTGAATCTTTTTCAATTCAGGATATTGTAGCAGGATGGAATGTAATAGAAACTTCAACAGATAGCAGTATCTCTCAGTCAGACTCTCAGTTGCATTAAAAAAGCGGCGAAAAATACAATATCGGGGAATGGCCCCGAGCCAACTGGCGGCCCCGCGGGATTACACCAGTCCACGACACGACGCGCCGTCACCTATCTCCTTCCCTCCACTGTCTTTGCATCTTGACTTTTTGATTGTTTTACAGAAGATTTTTTCATAAGCACTTGAAAGGTTAAACTGTTGGTGACAGTCCAAGATAGCTTCACAGGCGATAGTTTCGCAAAATTGAAAACGATTCTCGGCTTTCAGGAATCTTCAAATGTCTTTGTATGGAGGAGGTTTCAGTTTGTGGGTATAGCCTTTGTGTAGAGCATTTTTGACGTCCACTTCTTCTGAAAACATAGAACAAAGATGTTAACAATCGCTAAAGAGATAACAAACATAATCTGATATCCAGCTACTCAAGATCAATCTTTCAAATTCAAATCAACTTCAATGCAATAAGCATTGAAAGGATTCATTCCAGCAAATTAATAAGGAATTCTATATTATTTTGATACAAAGCATATTTCGTTAGCAATCAAATACCATAAAGCTACATCCAGTAGGAAAAATATGTTAAATTACAGTATCTACAAAGTCAAACTAGCTAACTAGACTGTAGTAGATCTCTCAAACATCCAATATCTTAACTAATTTGAAGTGTGAACTTGTGAAACTCTAGTTAGTATGCGCAAGGCTTATATTTTCTCCTATTGTTCTAGGAACAATTTCCTGATATGAAACCCTTTGTTATAGTGTGATGCAAGCATCTGGCTCGCCGCCAGTTCGCTACATGTTTCATATTTCACTGGATCAGCGCAACTTACAATAGCGGATATATTTCTTTAATTTTTTTCTCCGATGCAAGTGTTGGATTTTTGATTCTGTTTAGGAAACTAAATATTTGGTTTTCAGTTTCTTCAAACTTCTAAAGTTGCAAATTTTCAGAGGAACCTAATCCACTGCGCAACTTCACAAATGTTAAGCTGACCTGACTAAATCGAATGAAAATGGTGAAAACTATCTTAAGTTCAATTACGTTACGTGGATGGAGCACTTGAAAAAACCTAATAACATGCTTAAAGCGACCTACGAGAAATCCAAGTTCCCTTAAATCCGATTCATTGTTTTTTGGCACATTTTGGTCTGTTTTAATATCATTACTTATCAAACACGAATCACCGCTTTCCCCTCCAACACCCATTAAATCCTATGACATCACTGCGCCATTTCTATTCAAATAAGCACTTTTTCGACTTAAGAATTTCCAGGCAAATCAGGAGGAAGTGGATTTGTTATAGCAATTGCTTCACGTTCAATCGAACGCTAATGGCGCTCCGAAACGAAGCTGCCAGCGCCGCCGCAAGAAAACACTCTCCGTATCAACGTGGGTACCTAAATTACAATTGTTTCTGTTTCATTGTTAATTCTGGAAATACCTAACTGCGCCAATTTCTAATGTACATACGACTGGAAAAGATGTTTGCATAATTCTTGTCTCTTTGCGGCATTGTAGCTTTATAATATGTCAACCAATTTACATGTCTTCATTAACGTTTAAGGATGTCGTTTCTCTTGAATAGCCTTAATCTACAACGGAAACACTCCACAGCATTTCATTCTAAGTGGGGCAAGAAAGGTTATCTATACAATAGGAAAGGATACAGAGATCTATTGGGTTTCACGTAAATTACAAAAGGGTGGAGTAGTTTACGCATCTCTTCAAAGACAAACTGGTTCAACTGTGTCGTTTTTGTGGAACTAACGTAAATAGTGTGGGACAGCGTTTTGTTTAAAAAGCTCCGCGGTACCAACCGAGCGCCGAAACGCGGTGTTGGGTTAGGATCACGTATCCCTTACTTTAATGGCATTACGTCACGAAGCCACAGTTTCGTGTTTCTGCATATTTCTGTTAACATTCCATAGTTTCAGCACCGTTATTAAATAAAGACCCGATTATATACGAGTAACATAACTACGAACTTAATTAATAAGTTAATTTAGTCAATTCCTGGTAATGTCTGCTGCTTTAATTTACAAACTACTACTCATTTAAGTACGTAATACAGGCACTCAAATTGTAATCTCCTACGTTACTCTAAAATCCTACGTTAGCATTATTATTACTCAGGTAACTCGGTATTCCTTTCTAAAATGTAGGTATAATGCTCAGCGGAGACGAATTTAAATATTTCGCGGCGTATTACGGGGTGATTTAGGGCATGTTTTCTAGCGATAGACGCGCGGCGAACGTGCGATAACGCTGTCACCCGGGTAGGGTCACCATACGTTGGGCAGCAAGCCAGCTTGTGAAGCCTTTGTTTTGCTGGCTACGAAAATTTGACGCACATTCACTGTGTACTTGAGTGCTGTATTATCAAACTTCTACAAATACTCGTAGTAAATTATCTTTCATCTATGCGAGCAGTTTTTAAGTAAGGTTGAGCTTTGTCTAACTTAGCAACATGTTATTTGCAATGTAGTTATAAATGACATGATTTCATCTGTACATCAACTGGAATATAAAATTTAAAGAAACAAGGTTTAGTAAGATGGTGTCTCTACTGAAGGGTAATTCTCATTCACATTCGTTCGCGCTCGCATCAACCGCATCAGCGCGACAAGACGAACACCTGAATAACAACACGGTATATTGACATGCCTCCTCTACACTTCGAGTATTTTAGGCATTAAATTGGTCTATGTATGTATGTAGTAATAATCGGAAAAGTAGGTTAAGTACCTAGCAAAATAATTACATCTAACACTAAGATTAATCTAACATAAGAGGATATTGTGTACGTAGCTTAAACTTAAAGGCATGTATCGATTGTTAAATAAAATAATAATTTAAGCAACATATTAAAACAATGCTAATAAAAGGGAACTTTGCGTGTAAACAACTCAAACATAAATTTATCAAATGAATCAAATGAAATCCATCTAATGTTCTATATTTCTAGAATACTAAGACAATATTCACTTACGTCACAAAAGCTATACGTACTTTCTTTGATTATTTTATTATCATTGTGTCGATTTTCGACCGCAACAGCTCCTAATTATACGGTTATGAGCGGGCCGTAGTTGAAGATGACAAATGGATGGCCATCGGCAGACGCCCCTGTTCATTGGGCGCGAAGTGGACCCAACCCATGGAATTAATATTCTACCTCGTGAAATGGAAATACGTAATATTTCAACGCATATTTCCTCCACGTATTAGAGGCCCTGTCACTTTGGATTGTTTATGTAGAAACTAACAATAAGACTCACAAGTTAGTTGCTTTTGTAAGTGTTGCACAGAGAACACAGACTATTACCAACAATATTTCGTCAATGAACAGCCAGGAAAACGATAAGTATAAGAAATCACGCATTTCTGTTTTTGAATTGTTTTCAAAGAGTTATTCATCTTCTATGTAGCTATACCAACACCGTTACTGTCACCACTAAGTAATATTTACGAAACAGTTAAGAACAGTTAATGAGTCACAGCAGTTCTAAGTAGGTATCATGCCAATAAAGTGTTTCTTATATGCAAATTAACTTTGAAAGAATATTACGATTTGCGTACATGTCTAAAGAAAACAGACAGCCGCTGAGGAATCCGTAATCGCAAACGACATATAGATCTGCGAGAGGAAATGGGAAATGGGGGTAAGGCCGCAAGCGCACGCACGGAAATGAAGAGACCCGAAAGGCTTCCTCCGCTTACACGCAGCGCTTAGTCCGGCCACGAAGCGCCGCAAACAAACGCTCTAGCGGTTTTTCAGCGTAAGCCGTAAACAACATTTACGCAGCGCTAACATTAGCGGTCATGTTCACGCTATAATGGCGTACTCAGAATGCATAAAACAGGTGTTCGAGGACCACTATCGCGCGTTAACTAATTTGTCACTATAAGTGGTTCGTGATATGTGAAACTGTTTTTCTATTAAGCCATCTCTTTGGTATGCGGAGAAAAAGTGTCGCAGGCGTTAAATAAACAAGTAGGCCCGGCAAACTTATGGAAGTAGGCGCTGCCGAGTCAGCACTGAGACAGGCTGGAGTGACAGTCTCACTGCGTCACCCTCCTCTCATTACATACCTGTCGAGTGCACGCCTTGTGTCACAAGTCACACATGCCAACACGCATAGCTATGACAACAACCACGCACATTTCGTATTTTTCTTTCCTCACAAACCGAGAACTTTAAAGCCAGTCGTATTCAAAATTTACATCGGGTGCTTTCTTTATTTCCCTCGTAATTTGATCAGAGAGTTTTCGGGGTGCTTACTTGGGAGTGATTCAGTTTATATTCGACGGCAGTCTCCGTACGGCACATTTGCTTCCAATTCAATTCTCTGCTCGGCTCGTTGCAGCAGTGAATGAGCCATCGTAGAGATTGTCTCCTCGCGCCCGCCGCCCTGCGCCTATCATTCCAGCCCCGACAAATGCCCTCACCTACAAGCGAATGCGCTCGTGCCTTTATGTATCCATTATGTGTGCAAAATACCTTTTTTATAGTCAATTTTGTGGGCGTGCATTGTATGTCGTTAACGTAATTAAAAGGTATAATGTCGTGTTTTACAGACCTACCGACCGTGCACTATGCCACAGCGTTTCGCCACTCACGTGGCGAAACACTGTGGCAAAGTTCTTATTTTCGTGTGTTTATTGATCGAAAAGAATTTTTGAATTAAGTTTAAAAACAATACTGTTTGGATTTATTAAAGATGTACCTAGTGTGTGACTACTTGAGTTAAAATAATATTTGATACAAATCTGGAAATTGAACTTTATCGAGGCGATATGACAAAAAAAGTACATTCTTATGATTTATATTGTGGCAGCAGGTAGGTAAGTTTTTGAGATTCCGTTATTGTTCTGTTGATAAACTTGATAATATATTCAGATAACTCCAGGTTTAGTTCATCAAAGTCCTTACGAGTAGTGAACGCTTTCTTATGTACCTCTACAGTTTGAAAAACACTCAATGAACCATATAAATGAGTCTATCAAATCGCATATTCAATGACAATGACTGGACAGTGGACACGCCTTAGACAAGAGTAGATTTAACAAATGAAAGAGCAGCGTCGGACAGGTGGAAGACAATACATTCCGAGCGTGTTCCGCCCCCGCTGCAAATGTGAATAGCGCCTTCGTGCCACCGAATAATAAATATTAACCTGGAAAGCAACGCTCCCGCAACTTTTTGCTCTTAACTCGGAACCACGGAGGTGTTGAAACTACTTTCCAACCGCCGCTGCTTGTTTGTGCCAGCTGAGTACGAGTAGAACACATACATACATGTGCTTATTTGTGTTTATTGTAGCATTACTTAAAAGAAGCCATTAGAGAATGTTCTAGTTCAGCAGTTAAGAGTCTATGTATCTATTATAAATTGGACGAAAACAGTTAAACTTCTTGGCTTGGTTGCATTATTTTACTTTTACGCAATACAGCCATCGACGCTCGAATTTTCCATTAGGCAGAAGACGTTTCACGTAACTATAGTTATGTATTTAGTTCAAATTAAATAGTGCATGGCAACTGAGCCTTAATACAACAATAATGATTAAATAGTTCTTGCTCAAAGTAGGTCACTCAAAGTAGGTGGTTTTAATGCTAAACCGCAGGCAAAATGAGTGACACTATCACAGAGCCGGCTAATAAAGCGTTCTGTTTTTATCGTTTGCGGCGCGCAGCCCGCCTCTTTGTTGTAGCGGCGAAGACCTGCCACCTATGGACTTGAGAAATTCCTAAAAGCTTCATTAATTACAAGCCACTTCCTAAGATAGCATTTAAAAATGAAATTCACAGAGTTGATGCGTTTTGAGTCCGACTCCAGGGTTTGTTAGTGCTGCCTAAATGCCGCAGCCTTAAAACCAGAACGGGTTATTACATGAAGAGCGCAGATGTTTATTTTTCTAGGTTTACATACCTCTTCAAGAAATAAATTTGCTTAACCTATATTTACGTACATAACATGATGAGAAGAAACCACTGTATCAACTGATATTTGTTGAAAACCCACCTTAATTCTAGGCATCAACGTAAATACCATGCAAGAGGGTTGTCGCCGCAATAAACACTATAGAAAACGTTTACGCACAATAAATGTCAGGCATTCGGGCTGCCAAATTCAGTTTGTTTTACATTCGATAGAGGCGCTTTCAGATTCTCATACAAATGATTACGTTACTATACGAATACTTTGAAACAATTTATTCGTGCTAGGGGCAGAGAAGTCAAACTCGTGTATACTTCACTTTTGACATACACACTCGCCGCTCGAGCAAGGGGTTTCAACTTTGGCTTATACACAAAAGAACTATCGTTGTCACTGCACTAACATCTAGTCTCGTTGGATGCTT
Organism: Pyrausta purpuralis; assembly: GCA_963924145.1. Taxonomy (NCBI): domain Eukaryota; kingdom Metazoa; phylum Arthropoda; class Insecta; order Lepidoptera; family Crambidae; genus Pyrausta; species Pyrausta purpuralis. The sequence goes on from OZ001654.1 coordinate 14,784,693, forward strand.
TGTTGACAATAAAAAAAAGAAACAAAATTATAACCAAATAAAAAAATAAACTAAGAAACTAAACCTATTTCGTACAGCCAAATTAATTTACAAAACCTGCTAAACGGTTTACTTTAATAAGTAAACCGTTTACCGTAAACCGAAGGTATTATAAATTAGTTACGTTTAAGGAAATTTCTTTTGACTTATCCGTTTTAGACTTAATCCAATCAAATAACAGTAAAAAATACACAATATCTAAGTAGATAAATAAAAAGACATTAAATGCTGCGACAAACAAGTCAGAATTTTCGATTTTATATTTTTCAAACCAGTAGCAAAAAAATGAATTGGCATTTTCAGCTACAGAGAAACATCATTTTAAGAAAATGTAGCAGCTAAATTAGATGTAAGCTTTGTTTTAATTTGGCATTGTTTTTTTGTTTTTGTTTTGGTAACTGAATTTATTTTAAGCGTACGCTTTGCGGCGGATAATAGAAGAAGACATGTCTAGTCAGAACTACACATGTCTAGTCCCGTGACGTTCGTCCGCCACTTGCCATTGGCTATATAGTGCCATAGCCATGGCTCCGTTTTATTAGAAGCATGATTCTAAAATAAACAATACTAAATTATGGTACCGTTTTAATTATTACAGCTACTTGCAAGTCGCAGCCACACAGTGTTTTTTTTATATGGAAGCCTTAGTTGTCAATAATACAATGATTGCCATCCTGATTAATTAATATTACGAGATTAATAATACTCGCCATGTAATTTTTATTATACCTAAATAGTACCTTGCCTATAATTTTATTGGCCTTGTTAATAGATTTCCTACCTTAAAGTAGCATTTGCTACCTTAAGTTAGCACCCATTTTTTAGTTTTTATATATCCTTGTATTTTGAAACTAATCTAATATAATTAGTGCTAAAATACTTAATTTCTGCCAAGGTGTTTGTTTAGTTACAAAATAGACGCTCTTTAAGTTGTTGGGCGACCCGAAAATAATTAACCTAAAAAAAACATGTTTTTATGTTTCGTAATTATGTATGAATGAATTTCTCTTACAAAAAAATCAGTTTACTTCATTTATACAGACTTATAAAAATTAACTTTAAAGAAGTAAAAACCGACTTCAAAACCAAAATGCACTAAAAAGTCTTAAATAAACTTTTGAACACTGAAAGGAAAGGAATCCATTTTAGGGAAACAATTTCTTTTTGGAGTCGGTGCTGCGACAGGTGAGGCTGAATTTTGAAATTGAAGTCGGTTGTTACTCTTTTAAAGTTAATTTTTTTTCTCCATTTTTAGAGATCACAAGAGAGGGGGGGGAGTTGCACCTTATGATTCTGTTCTTTAAGAAGCTACAAACTACCTATCATATGTTCTGTCATTATAATTACTGAACTCCTAAGGAGTTCCACTATCAGCTCAGCCCTACAAGATGTGGACTATCAGACGTAACAATGCGTCAACATTAAGATTTTAGTAAAACAACACTATACGTGTCTTTAAAATTTGAGGGTTTCCCTCGATTACACCAAGATCCCATCTTCAGATCCCAAATCGGTAATAATGGGACCAACTAGACCCTAGGACCCTAGGACCCTAGACCTAGACCCCTAGGTACACCCTCTGAGTAGGCGAAAAAAAATTTCGAATCGGTCGACTAACGACTGAGATATGAGGTAACAAACATACAAAAAAAAAATGAAAAAAAACATACAGTCGAATTGATAACCTCCTTCTTTTTTAAAGTCTGTTAAAAAGAGCTGAAAGTCCACATAAAAACATATTTTCACCTTACAAAACCTTTCCGACGCGCGTGTCTCAAGAGGGCGGCACTCGCGCTCGTACTGTCCCGAAAAGTTCCAAGATGTCTTTTTCGTGAGCGGTGTCTATGTCTGCTTTGCTCGAGCGGTCTTTTGTTTGTAGTTTGACTTCTGTACTAGGTACTTTGTACTCATATTTTGTGCCGCAAGCTCGCGACGACGGAAGGAAGCCGGCAATCGAAGCGCGCGCCAGGAAGGGCTGATTTATAGCACGCCCTTTGCCCATTGCCGCTACAACCTGCCAGATCCGCTCGTAATAGCATACAAGACGCTTAACAATGATTTTCAATAAGACACTATTATCAAAGCCCAGTCGAAGTAGCAAGTAGCCTGTTGGAACAGTCAGTTCGTAGCATTTAAGCAGCCTGAATTGTATTATAGTAATTAGAGATGGGCCGAGTACTTGGTAAATACTCAGTATATATACTCTTAATCAGCCGAGTAACTCAGTTTTAATGCCGAATATACTCTACCATTTTATTACCATCTAGACAACAAGGGAAATCTTTCACTATCTCAATTATGATAGTGAATAATAAGTAATAAGAAAAAATGAGGAGAACGTTAGTGAAAAATTTAAAATTTTATAAAATTAAATTATAATGCAAGATTTCTCTGCCCCCTATTTCTCGTTGTATTCGTAGACGTTACCAGCCTCCGAAAATAATATTACGATGCTTGCTCATGGTGTAATAGAATCACTCGTGATAAAAGTGTCAGTTTTTGATACCTTTTTGGACTCGAGAGGACTCTTGTCTTCTGCTATAAAAATATTAAAGTGCTACTCGGCGCATCTCTAATAGTAATCATCATCTTCATTATCAGCCAAAGGATGTCCACTGCTGAACATCCAGTTTTATCTCCCCAGTTTTCTACAGCGACCGATCACAAGCGGTCTGCTTGTCAGGGCTTTGGTATCCAGTTTGATCCGGCGATCTTTACAAGATCGTTTGTCCATATTGTCGGAAGACAACCTACGCCGCGTCTTTGATCGAAGGGTCTCCAATCTAGAGTTTTTCTGCCCCAATGGCCATCAGTTCTTCGCGGTATGTGCCCTGCCCATTGCCACTTAAGCTTACTGATTCTCAGGGCTTTGTCCGATACCTTAATTCTTCTATTACTCATTTCTTATTCAATCTCGTAAAGAAACTCCGAGCATCTCCATCGCCCGCTGTGTGATTATGAGCTTCCTTATTAGGCCCATAGTTAGAGACCATTTTCGGATCTTTATGTTATCACTGGTATTGGACACTGAGGTAATTGAGACGAGAAGACACCTTAAGTGTTATCGGCACGTGTGTAGCAAAATCGGATCTGATTTCTACCAGTATGCGCAGGAGTGCTGCGGTGATACAACGATCTTGTGCTATTCTAATTTATTTCGCGCGAAAACATGGCGAAGGAGAAAGAGCGAGAAATAATTATTTGCTTAAATAAATAACATAATGCTTTTCAACTGATGTTTTATTTATTATTAAAAAATCAGTCTACTTAAATCAATAAAGGATTTTAAACATTTGTAGATTAGAACATGTCGTACATAAGTTGCTGCGATATTACAGCACTGAATTTTAAATCCTCGTAGCTTTGTCCAGTTGCTAGAAAACGTAAAGTAACTGTAAGCCGGTCTCTAGGACTTATCGATTCTCGCATTACGGTATCCTATTTTTGTATTAATGGTGTCACCATATTGAGGAGCTCTTCAAAACACTCAAAAAACATTTTCAAAAAGTTTCTGAAATCATCTGCTTCTAAATGTCTCATCACATTCATATGGCTTAGTTTGTGACGTTTCATCAACCAGTTTTCCCAAGTCTTCCTTTTTCGTCTCTGGTTAGGTGACACCATAGTAAGTGCCAAGGCAATACCTATTTTTTGCTGCTTTGAAAGTGTCGGAGGGTCTCGGATCAACGAGTAGTCTGTTTCACGGTCAGTTCAGTACTGATTGGCAGGGACGTGTGTAGAGAAGCAGCCGATTTTATCCCCACCACCACTGTCCTGATATCGGGTCTGATTTTAGGGTCGTGTGTAGCCCACTTTAAGTGGGCTACACACGACCCTAAAATCAGACCTGATATCGGGGAAGTGGTGGGGAGGACCCTAGATCGTACCGTAAATCGCCTTGTGTATTGGAAAATCGGAAGCCTAATTTTATTATTTGTAAATCATTCCAACTAAAGTGGGCTACACACGACCCTAAAATCAGACCCGATATCGGGACAATGAAAGTTGGAACGATTTACAAATAATAAAATTAGGCTTCCGATTTGCCAATACACGAGGCGATTTACGGTACGATCTAGGGTCCTCCCCACCACTTCCCCGATATCGGGTCTGATTTTAGGGTCGTGTGTTGCCCACTTACCATTGTCCCGATATCGGGTCTGATTTTAGGGTCGTGTGTAGCCCACTTTACGCAATTTCCAGAACGCCAGCCGAGTTGAATTTATCGATTGACTCTTTCTCAAAATTGGACCTACCTAATTGAATCACTTGTCCCAAATACATGTACTCATCAACAACTTCGAGAGTTGAGTTCCCAACAGATTTTGGAGTGGGTACAAAAAGGGAGCTCGACATGATTTTCGTCTTTTCCATGTTCATTTTCGGCCTCACGGACTTGTTGCGAGACTCGGGCAAGGTCTTCGAGCACAGTGCCAAGGTCGTCAAACGTCTTCGTCAAAACGACTATGCATATAATCGGCAAATCGGAGGTGTGTGATGTATTCGCCGTTGACGTTGATACCAAATCCGTCCCATTCCAGGGGCTTGAAGGCATCTTCCAATGCCGCTGTTACCAGTTTCGGAGATATACGTCACCCTGTCTTACACTTGTTCGGAGTGGAATCGCCCTCGTATTCTGTTCCTGTACTCGTTCCGACATGGTGGCGTTGTTGTACAGACACTTTAACACCTCTTTATATCATAGTCTATGTGGCAACGCCCAAGTTTCGATCGAATCAAAGGCCTTCTCATAGTTCACAGTATAGTAATGCAATTTGATAATTACACTGTCATCCTACTAATCCAGTAATGTTTCTTATTCCTTTCTAAATTCTCAAAATTAAGTGCTTATTATTTTTGTTATAATGTTATTTGTAGAATAACTTCCGGTTTCTACGAGAACTTGGTTGAAAGGCATGAAACTATTCGGTGAGTCGGCAACGAATACTTAGGTAGTAACTATAACTTTTCTAAGATTTACGATATGTTCGAGTGTCGCATTATATCGAATAGTACGTGTCAAAGTAAATAAAGAAGAACTAGCTAGGACGCATCTTACCGACGGCGGCATTTTGCTCGGCAAATGGAAAGCTTTTAACTTGTAAACGAATTTCTATACCATTCCGCGCGGGTCCGCTCACTCCGCCTTCGCTCAGCCGTGAGGCGCGATGCGAACGAACGCGTCGCGAAAGATTCCAAATGTGTCGTACAAAGACGCTCGGATCTATACTACACTTATCGAAATACTTTCATTCTCACTAGAGAAGCTCCGTCTGTAAAGAAACGATACCTGCTGTGATCGGACATAAGGGCCTCTTGATACTTCGGTGGATTTCCGACAAACGAACCCAACAAAATAGATATCTTCACGGACCACCCTTCTACAGTGACATCCGGTGGTAAGTGGTCGTGCCTACTTTAGATCTTAATATTAATATTATTTTCAATGTGAGTTATACAGAATTTTGTTTTGGTCAGTGACATCCTACTCAGGGATGATGATGTGAGATATTCTCATTCTAACAAAAAATATTTTCTTTTAATTAATTGCAAGTTTAATAAAGAGCATCTCTTCACAACGTTCTAAAAATTACAAAACAAATAGGGAAACTCGAACTCTTGCGCGCAGATCGCGCGTATCTACGTAATACTACCCCGTAGCCAGTATGCTACGAAGAGGCGACTGGCGTTGGTAGTTGTTGTGACTCGCTCGGTACTATCGCAATAATAAAATAATTTTGTGTTTTTTTTTGGCATCAGTATCTTTTGTACAACCACCCCTGAGTCGGGCGTCGCTGACCAAAACAATGCCGTATATATATTAGGTCATTAGTTGCCTTGTTTATTGAAATTAAGTATTTTATTTTAACACGTTCACAACAAGCGGTGCACGCAGCATTCGCGACACGCCGCAACCACTCGTCCGGAAGGCGCTCATTTATTGCGGCGATTTAATTAAAAACAAATTAAAAACCGTTGTCGACGTATCCGCTCGCAGGAAAGCTATTAACTGCCTCCGCATTTTATTAGCTCGGTACTTCTTTCCGAGATAATCCACTCTCAACCTAATTCGACTCTACTCATCCCAGCTTACGGTGATGCATAGGATTCGAGTGCGAGTAATGACCTACTCTTGCAAAGAATTACATTGTTTAGCTCATGGTTTTGTTACCTTAAAGTGTCTTCATATGCATTATTGCAATCCTTTTAGCTTTAATTAGTTTTCATAATAAATTGTTGATCTTTGTGAGCTTTTGCGAAGCTAACGCGCGTTAGCATCGATACAATCGCGATGCAGAAGCTGGAAATTGACAAATTATGTACTGTATTTTAGCGACTGCGTCAATACTCACGCCCGTTAGCATCGATACAGTTGTGCTACAGTATCGATGCTAACGCGCGACAGCCTCGATGCTAAATTAAATCTGTTCATTGCATGATTCGCAATGCTAAAGCGCGTTTGACTGCATCGATGCTAAAAGTCACAGTGTGCTAAAAGTCACACAAGACAAAGGGGTCTTAGACTTTTTAGTAAATTTTAGTTTTGATAGTCGGTTTTAACTTTTTTAAGTTAATTTTATTTGTTTATTTTGAATGATGAAAAGAGGGTGGAGGGGGTTGCACCTTATGACTCTGTTCTCTAAGAAGTAACAAATCACCTTTCATAAGTTTTGTCATTATAATCAATGAACTCCTAATCGTTAAGAAGTTCCACCGCCACCGTCAGCTCAGCTCCACATGATGTTGACTATCAGTCGTAATAACATGTCAACATTAAAATTCTAGTACAAAAACACTATACATGCCTTTAAAGTTCCCCTAGATCCCATCATCAGATCTCGACTTGGTAAAAAGGGACCAACTAGAAGGTATAACCTCTAGGCAGGCAAACAAATCAGTCCAAAAATGACTGCGATATCAGGTAACAACACCACAAAAAACATACAGTCGAATTTGATAACCTCCTCCTTTTTTGAAGTCGCTTAAAAAATAATCCAGCAATTTATTCCAATCCTATTAATCGGGACCCTTTATCTTTATCGTTTAGTGTTTATTGTAGGTGGACGACATGTTGATGCGATACACGTAATGAGGTCCTCGCATACGGCCCTGCCGGTCCCCCGAGGGGCCCTACAGAGAGGTCGCTTTCGAAATATCCATACTCCATTTGCTCTCGAAAAGCTTTTATACATTTGCTTCTTGTACGCACGAGTGTCAATATCGATGCGAATACGTGGCTCGCCGACTCGTCCCATATTCCCAAGACCTAATAATATAAAGTGACTATCGCCCTCACGTATAAAACATCGGCCTTACAATAAGAAGATTTATTGCACTTTTATTTATTCATACGAGAACAATGCCCCATTATGAGCGAAATAATAAATGAGGTATCAATTCCAAGCAATATATTAACAAGAAAGTTGGGCAATTAGCAGCAAAAACACAAAAAGCAGACGCGAGAGAACGTTATTGACGACGTCATCCATTTCAAAGTCCCATTAACCGCAGCGGGCTCGAGCCCTTATTCGAATAAGTACATATTATAGGTACCTATACATACTTAAGCCTGTCTATCTGTAGGTACTAATATTATGAAGCTGAAGAATTTGTGTTTGTTTAAACGCGCTAATATCAGGAACTACTGGAACGATTTGAAAAAAAAATATTTTTGTGTTGGATAGCTTAATTAAAAGTAGCGGGAGACCGCTATAATACAATAATAACGCAATACAGGCAATTTAGATAAGCTATTTTTTTATTTATTTAGTTACTTCATTGCACAAATGACTGTGTACAAAAGGTGGACTTAATGCTAAAAGCATTCTCTCCCAGTCATATATTTAGGTCATGCAGAAAGATATTAAAGGTTGCAGGAGAATATACTATACTATAGGATCCAAGTAAAAAAAAAGTAAAACCAAACGAACGAACTGACTAATCCGAGCATGCATATTTATTTATTTATTTCAGGAAAACATAACAGATTACAATCAATTTCATAAAATTAAGATACTTATATATTGGTGTAGGTAAGCTTGGTTAACATCATGCACCGACTCCAAAATAATTTGTTGAACGAATGCGTTATTTCAGATTTTAGTCTGTTTTTTGAAGGCGGTTTAAAATGTTGTAAACTATTTTTTATATCATAATATTTTGTTCTTACTTATACCTCCAAAATTACTGGGCCGATTTTGGTGAAACTTACACTGTACCCTAAATTGAACTACGCCTGATTTTACTAAAACAATAATCATCTCGCCATGATTTCTTGTTTTCGAGAAATCTTGCGACATACTTACACACACTAACTAAATTTTGCACGCGTGTTATAATAGAAACATATAAACTACGAGTAAAATTCATCAAATTCTGACGATATTACATAAATACAGATCGAATTAATTACCTTCATTTTTAGGGTTCCGTAGGCGAATGGCAAAGAACGGAATTCTTATTGTTTCGTCAAGTTTGTCTGTGTGTGTGTCTGTCCGTATGTCATAGCCACTTAATTCTGAAACTATCAGCATGACACAATTGGAATGGACACGTAGGTAGGTGTATCCGGTTTACCGCTTTACAATTCATATACAAAAAATAATGATATTTCAGGGGGGCTCCCCATTTAAAAATTTAAAAACTTTTTTTAGTCAAACCAATGCTTGTGGAGTGTCTATGGCTAGGTCTTTTAAAATGGCATTGAGGATCCTAAAACCATTTTCTCTTATAGTCTAACGTTTAAGAGATCTTCCAAAGTGGTAAAATGGGCGTCCTCCCATTCAACTTCTATACTAAGCAACTTTAAATTTTGAAAAAATACATGATGTAGACCTTTACAAATACTTTCAATTAAAATTGGTTCAAACGAGATCGAACAGGCAGTTTTTGAGATAAAGCACATTTTCAACAACCGCAAACATAACTTTGTTCTTTATACAAACACTATAAAAAACAAAGTTATATTTGCTGTCAACAAAATATTGTGTGTGATATTATGGCTTAGTGAAAGAAAGTGGATCCCTTATTCAGTTAAAGTTGGCACCTAACCCTCAGGGCGCGAGTCCGACTGGCACTAGCCGTTTTTTTTTAAGTCCGTAAAAACCAAAACGCGAGGACGAAGTTGCGGAGGGGCGCTAGTGGCTAATATAATATGAGTATTCATTTCTCAACCTAGTAGATGTAAGTAATTTGATGTAGTGTCTGCTACCTAAAGTCATCTAAAGTAAACGGCGAACGAGCCTAATTACAAATAAAAACCGGCCAAGTGCGCGTCGGACTCGCGCACTGAGGGTTCCGTGCCAAGCCAACGTTTACTGAATTAGGCAATCCACTTACTTCCACTTAGTAAAATACCACAATATTTTGTTGACAGCAAATATAACTTTGTTTTTCATAGTGTTTGTATGAAGAACAAAGTTATGTTTGCGGTTGTTGAAAATGTGCTATATCTCAAAAACTTCTCGTTCGATTCCGTCCGAACCAATTTTCGTTGAAAGTATTTGTAATGATCTACATTACATATTTTTTTCAAAATTTACACTTGCTTAGTTTAGAAGTTAGATGGGGGGGACGCCCATTTTTCCACTTTGGAAGCGTCTAGCTAAGAAACGTTAGACTTTAAAAGAAAACGGTTTAAGGAACCTCTATGTCATTTTAAAAGACCTATCCATAGACAACCCACACGCATAGGTTTGACGAAAAAAATATTTTTTGGTTTTAGTTTCATGTATGGGAAGCCCCCCCTTAAATATCATTATTTTTTTATTTTTGTACGAGAATCGTAAAGCGGTTAATAGGATACATCTCCCTACCAAATTCCATTAGTGTAATGCTTATAGTTACAGAATAAATTGGCTGTGACATACGGACGGACAGACAGTCAGACAGACTTGAGGAAACTATAAGGGTACCGTTTTTTGCCATTCGGCTACGAAACCCTAAAAATGCGGTTGCCAGACCGATTGTAGCGAAATCTCCCCAATCTTACAAGAGGGATTCGGATTTTTTCCCTTTTGTTTTATTATTGTACGTGTTCTGTGTAAACTATTACAATGATTGTAACCGGCAATGTTAACTCCTAAAAAAATTAAAATGTTGTATGGTTTTTATTATTAATACAATTGTCTTACAATGATGTAAGCATACATGTATATAAGGTCTAACAAAATTAACTGCATTCCTTCTAGGGGCCAATTCTGACCCTCAAATACAACAACTTTTTGTATGGGACCAACATCGTAATCCCAAAAATAGATTTCACTTTCTCATACTAGAGTGCCGACCAGCTGAATCTAGTTTGTATGGAGAATTCAAAAAAAATCTTGAGTTTTCGATGTTTGTCCCATACAAAAAGTTGTTGTATATAAGCAACAGAATCACCACCGAGAAGGAATGCAGTTGATTTTTTAAGCCCTGTAGTATTACTCAAATGTGTGTACCGGGCTATCAATAGATACAATGACCTCCTCTGTTTGTGTCAGAAAAAGATCAGGCCGTCCACGTAGTGTTCGTACGAAAAAGGTGGTCAAAGCAGTAAGGGAAAGAATTCGCAGAAATCCTGTCCGAAAGCTTTTATCTCGGTAGATGAATATAGCACCCAGAACCATGTCGCGTATTTTAAAAGTTCCGTAGCCGAATGGCAAAAAACGGAACCCTTATAGTTTTGTCGAGTCTGTCTGTCTGTCTGTCCGTCCGTATGCCACAGCCATTTTATTCTGTAACTATAAGCATCACACTGTTGAAATTTGGTAGGAGTATGTATCCTGTTAACCGCTTTACGATTCTTATACGAAAATAAAAAATATGATTTAAGGGGAGGGCTCCCATACATGACACTAAAACCAAAAAAAAATATTTTAAGTCAAACCTATACGTGTGGGGTACCTATGGATAGGTATTTTAAAATGACACCGAGTCTAACGTTTCATAGCTAGTCGCTTCGAAAGTGGTAAAACGGGCGTCCCCCCCATCTAACTTCTAAACTAAGCGAGTGTAAATTTTGAAAAAAATATATAATGTAGATCTTAACAAATACTTCGGTTCGGACGGAATCGAACGAGAAGTTATTGAGATATAGCACATTTTCAACCACCGCAAACATAACTTAGTACTTCTTATAAACACTATGAAAAACAAAGTTATATTTGCTATCAACAAAATATTGTGGATTTTACTAAGTGGAAGTAAGTGGATTCCCAAATTCAGTTACAGTTGGCACGGAACCCTCAGTGCGCGAACCCGACTCGCACTTGGCCGGTTTTATTTAACTGATAATTTAAAAAAGAATAGGGTGGTAAAATCGAAAAAACTACTGAAGCAAAGGGAGGTCACAGAAAAAAATTGTTTACGGATGAGAACATCATTACAATTGAGCAACAATTAACAAACAAAATGACCGTATTTATGCTCAAACCTCTAAGGAAGCTTCCCCATTAGTCGGTAGAGTGCAACGTGGGCATTGCCCGACTTCACTGATGGTTTAGTGGGGTGTTAGCTATGAAGGAGTGACCGAGCCATATTTTTGTGAAAAAGGTATCAAAACATCGGCACAAGTGTATCAAGATACCATTCTTGAGGAGGTAGCTAAGCCTCTTAACAACACCATGTTCAATAACCAAGCACGGTCTTTCCAACAAGACTCGGCGCTGGGTCATAAAGCTCCGTCCACGCAGTCTTGGTTAGAAGCGAACTTTTCGGATTTCATCAGAGCTGAAGACTGGCCGTCGTCTAGTCTCGATCTTAATCCGCTGGATTATGATTTATGGTTTCAGTTTTAGAGAGTACGGCTTGCTCTAAACGCCATGATAATTTGGAGTCCCTAAAACAATCCATACGATTGGCAGTGAAGACTTTCCCATGGAAAAAGTGCGTGCTTCTGTTGATAACTGGCCTCAACGTTTAAGGGACTTTATTGCAGCCAATGGAGACCACTTCGAATAAGCTTTTTATTTTTTAAATTGTTTTATATTTAAATACAAAACTAAAAAAAGTTTTTCTTTGTGACAATATTTATGGCAAGACTAGGTATATATTTATACTGAATGAATACTATTTTCGGATGCACCCTAAAAAGTCCATTCACGACAGATTTATCAAGATTAAAAAAAAACGTACAAAATATTTGATAACTCAGCACCTACCTACCGAAGGTTTTTTTTTTGGTTCTTCGGGTCAAAAATGTTGTTTTGACCCCTGGTATCCGTGTGCCAAACCGCTAAACTGTACCTACATCTATTTGCGTTTGCGTACAGTTGCTTACCAATTAACTAATTAACCTGACTAAATGAGCAGAAGTTCGTAAGTATAAAGTCACGGGTATGACCTCCTGTTTCAAAAATTGTTTACTGGTTCTGTATCTAAAATAAAGTGCTCTATTAATAAAAATGCAAACATTTTTAAAATATATTTATTCATTTATTATAAGTAACATACTTACAAATTTAAATTAAAACTATTTTTCATATTTAAAACTCACAAAGTCAAGTTTCGTTTTACCTAAAACATAGCACCAAAATTCGTACATTATGAATTGAAAATAATCGATACTGTTACATTTATATGTACAACTCTTTTACTGAGACTATTATGCACCTGTGTAACTAAATGAATATTGTGACGACCGACATCTCATGGCAAAAGGTAGACATCCAAGCAATGAGGCCTGCGTAAGCTACTTGAGCGAAGCATTAATGACGGATCGCTCGGAAAAGGCTCCTATCGTTCGTTGACATTACTAACTAATAGACTAACGTTTGACCAATAGAGGTTGGAGAGATGTAGATCGCGCTGTAGTTTAGGATTGTGGGCTAAAGTGGTAAACGCGTAAGAAACCTGGACAGTACCAAAACACTTTTCTAATATTAATAAGTATAAAGTGATGAATGTGAATCTCAACACGTTTTCAGACATATACCTCAAGCAGGTAAGTACATTATTTTTATAATTAAATAAATATTGTAAACTACTTTTAGATCACGCGCCGTGGGAGGAGGTTCATTATGATTGAGGGGATGCAACCATACAACAATATTTGTTTGTTCAAATAAAACAATTAACAGACAGAAGCAAAACAAATTAACATAATACATACTTTTTAGATTTTAGTTTCATTTGCAGTTGGTAGCACTTATTATTATAACAGGTAAAATACGCTGAAATCAGGTTCGTAAAATTCATAACAAATTCAAAACTTTAAAGAACAATTACAATACATAGAAGTTATAAGCCATTGAGACCATTAAGCTACGAACATAGGCCCCCGGTGAGAATGCCATTAAAAGGCTTCAAAGGACTGTATTTAATGATAATTATAAAAGCATTAAGATCCTTCACACTGAAGACCGGTGTTGTACCAGTGTACAGCTATTATGTACAAAAATATACATTGTTTAGAAAATACATACCATAACCTAATTAAAATTAAAGTGTGATATACTTAACAGGTGTGTTATAATAATTTCGTAAAAAAGAACTTATAATTAAATACCAGGATAGACACACTAAAACGCAACGTTTAATTAAAAGTATGTACATATGCAATACAACAGTTAGCCAACATTTTAGTGGCAATATAATCTTAATGACTATAGACCACACATACTGAAACGATACCAAATCACTAGAAACGTTGGACTTCGTATTTTTAAATACCAATCGGTAATATTATAATTTTCACAAGTATCGTTTCAGAAATAAAATGCGCTGTGTCGATTAAAACTATTAGTATCTACTCTACTATACTCTCTACTATAGTTTACTCGATAGCGACAACGGTTTTACTCGCTAGCGACGACGTCACATTTTGTATAGAAAATTTTAGTTATATAAGTGACCGCTAGAGGCGCTGTGCAATTTTCCAGACTTTTTTACGTCGTCGTTAGCATGAAAAATTGTTGTAAATTCATAGTAACGGTAGTTATTCACTGGTTCAGTAGCTAAAGCCTACCGGAGGGAATCGCATGGAACTAAATTTTTGACTTCGCAACTTTGAACTTATTGCCCATATCTCAAAAACTACTGAACTGATTTTGTTGATACTTACACTGGTCCTTAAGTCGGAATATACTTAATTGTTTTTTTTTTTAAATCGACATAATATCTTGTTACCTGTATATTTATGAACAAACACAACATTTTACAATTATACAAACATCATAGATAGGAACAAAGCTAAATAATTTGGCAAGTTTATGCCAAATTTTAAACACTTAGGCCCGCTTGCGCACGATAATTTAACCCAGGATTACGCTAATCCTTGATTAAATCATCATTCTGTCTCGGTCAGTTTATTTGACTTTGACAGGGACAGAACGAAGATTTAATCCAGGATTACCGTAATCCTGGGTTAAATCATCATGCGCAAGTCCACCTTATTTGGACGTAAACAGATCATCATATTCAAAAATTATCCAATACCAACGATGTCTAAAAAATACTGTCTGAATTGAAAACCTCCTTTTAATGGGTTCAAAACTTAGTCTGATAAAAATTTGCAGCAAGTCTTATTTACTAACTCTGATTTTGTAGAAGGTCTAAAGTATCTAGAACGTAAAGTTTTTGATATAGGTATAAGCGAAAACCTTAAAAAAATGCCCGGCGAGCTGGTACTTTTGGTATGGCGACCTCCTAACTACCAAATGACGAAGTCAAAAATCGTATTCCTTTAAATTCCATTTACTTATAAGATTTCGGGATACTTCTTTGATTAACCTATAGAATCAATTGATCACTGGTGAATAAACTTATTAATTAGGGATAGAGCAGAGTACCGAAACTCACTGAAGATGCCTTATTTGAAAGGATATAGACGATCGCGGTAACCGATTTATAATTTGTACTATAGTATTTTGTTTAATACATATCATTATAAATTTACAATTCTATTTTTATTTTTATAGTGTTTTGTCACTATACAAACTTAACATTATAAAAAACGGGAAATCTCCTTTCAGATTTGGCTACGCTGGATCTGAAAACCATATTTTACAAGATGGCGGCGTTAGTTCTAATTTTCGCCACGGGCCAAAAGGTCCTTGGCGTCCTGTATGTTTATCTCTGTATCTCGATCTTATCTATTTTGTCTATGTATAATATCTCTTTGTCGGTTGCGGCGAGGCCGCTGTCACCGCGCAGCGCGGCACCGACGCGCGTACTCCGGCGCTACCTGATGCAGCCACTGCGGCTGAATTGCAGACACCTGCACAACAATCATCAAGTCAACCATGAGTCACGTTCGGTGCACTCCACGCTGCCCTTAAACTCTAAACTGACACTGCTCAGAATATAATACGATGACGACCTTCGTGGTGTAGTGGCTAAGGACGCTGGTTTCAAGGCGTCGCCGCTCCAAGGTCCCGGGTTCGATTCCCGGTCGGGTCAATACAGAAATCCAAATTTTCTGTATTGTCCCGGGTCTGGGTGTTGTGGTACCACCGTTGTGTCTGATTTCCATAACACTGCAATTAGCTACTTACTTTGGGATCAGAACAATGTACTCGTATGTGATTGGTGGCAAATATTTAAATATTTATTTATAATAGAATCGTTTATAACGGTTAAAAGGTGTACACAAAAGGTTACAATCAATTTGATGTTCAAATAGCATAATATCTATTGATTTGGGTAGCTCCTGAATAAATGCCTTCAATTGAAGTACTATAACAATATAAGTTCCTTCACTCCCTCGTTCACTATAGTTCAATAAGGCTCAGTTGTCCTATAGATTAGTGATATAGAGTAAAGCGTACGGATAAATTGGTTAGTTACTGCAAGAACGAGACAGTTGCATGGCTCGGCTCGCGTGAGTTTCGCGCTAATTTGTTCTAGATAACGCAAGCAGAACCCTTCTTTAACATAGTGTAGTGTAGTACTCTCACCGTGACTAGGTAGGCGCGGCGCGTGTGCAGAAGCTCCGTGTACAGCACGGCGGCGTGTAGCACACTCACCGTCACTAGGTAGGCGCGGCGCGTGTGCAGCAGCTCCGTGTACAGCACGGCGCGTGTAGTACACTCACCGTGACTAGGTAGGCGCGGCGCGTGTGCAGCAGCTCCGTGTACAGCACGGCGCGTGTAGTACACTCACCGTGACTAGGTAGGCGCGGCGCGTGTGCAGCAGCTCCGTGTACAGCACGGCGCGTGTAGTACACTCACCGTGACTAGGTAGGCGCGGCGCGTGTGCAGCAGCTCCGTGTACAGCACGGCGCGTGTAGTACACTCACCGTGACTAGGTAGGCGCGGCGCGTGTGCAGCAGCTCCGTGTACAGCACGGCGCGTGTAGTACACTCACCGTGACTAGGTAGGCGCGGCGCGTGTGCAGCAGCTCCGTGTACAGCACGGCGCACGACGGCGTGTAGTACACTCACCGTGACTAGGTAGGCGCGGCGCGTGTGCAGCAGCTCCGTGTACAGCACGGCGCGTGTAGTACACTCACCGTGACTAGGTAGGCGCGGCGCGTGTGCAGCAGCTCCGTGTACAGCACGGCGCGTGTAGTACACTCACCGTGACTAGGTAGGCGCGGCGCGTGTGCAGCAGCTCCGTGTACAGCACGGCGCGTGTAGTACACTCACCGTGACTAGGTAGGCGCGGCGCGTGTGCAGCAGCTCCGTGTACAGCACGGCGCGTGTAGTACACTCACCGTGACTAGGTAGGCGCGGCGCGTGTGCAGCAGCTCCGTGTACAGCACGGCGCGTGTAGTACACTCACCGTGACTAGGTAGGCGCGGCGCGTGTGCAGCAGCTCCGTGTACAGCACGGCGCGTGTAGTACACTCACCGTGACTAGGTAGGCGCGGCGCGTGTGCAGCAGCTCCGTGTACAGCACGGCGCGTGTAGTACACTCACCGTGACTAGGTAGGCGCGGCGCGTGTGCAGCAGCTCCGTGTACAGCACGGCGCGTGTAGTACACTCACCGTGACTAGGTAGGCGCGGCGCGTGTGCAGCAGCTCCGTGTACAGCACGGCGCGTGTAGTACACTCACCGTGACTAGGTAGGCGCGGCGCGTGTGCAGCAGCTCCGTGTACAGCACGGCGCGTGTAGTACACTCACCGTGACTAGGTAGGCGCGGCGCGTGTGCAGCAGCTCCGTGTACAGCACGGCGCGTGTAGTACACTCACCGTGACTAGGTAGGCGCGGCGCGTGTGCAGCAGCTCCGTGTACAGCACGGCGCGTGTAGTACACTCACCGTGACTAGGTAGGCGCGGCGCGTGTGCAGCAGCTCCGTGTACAGCACGGCGCGTGTAGTACACTCACCGTGACTAGGTAGGCGCGGCGCGTGTGCAGCAGCTCCGTGTACAGCACGGCGCGTGTAGTACACTCACCGTGACTAGGTAGGCGCGGCGCGTGTGCAGCAGCTCCGTGTACAGCACGGCGCGTGTAGTACACTCACCGTGACTAGGTAGGCGCGGCGCGTGTGCAGCAGCTCCGTGTACAGCACGGCGCGTGTAGCACACTCACCGTCACTAGGTAGGCGCGGCGCGTGTGCAGCAGCTCCGTGTACAGCACGGCGGGCGGCGGCGTGTAGTACACTCACCGTGACTAGGTAGGCGCGGCGCGTGTGCAGCAGCTCCGTGTACAGCACGGCGCGTGTAGTACACTCACCGTGACTAGGTAGGCGCGGCGCGTGTGCAGCAGCTCCGTGTACAGCACGGCGGCGTGTAGTACACTCACCGTGACTAGGTAGGCGCGGCGCGTGTGCAGCAGCTCCGTGTACAGCACGGCGGCGTGTAGTACACTCACCGTGACTAGGTAGGCGCGGCGCGTGTGCAGCAGCTCCGTGTACAGCACGGCGCGTGTAGTACACTCACCGTGACTAGGTAGGCGCGGCGCGTGTGCAGCAGCTCCGTGTACAGCACGGCGGGCGGCGGCGTGTAGTACACTCACCGTGACTAGGTAGGCGCGGCGCGTGTGCAGCAGCTCCGTGTACAGCACGGCGGCGTGTAGTACACTCACCGTGACTAGGTAGGCGCGGCGCGTGTGCAGCAGCTCCGTGTACAGCACGGCGCGTGTAGTACACTCACCGTGACTAGGTAGGCGCGGCGCGTGTGCAGCAGCTCCGTGTACAGCACGGCGGGCGGCGGCGTGTAGTACACTCACCGTGACTAGGTAGGCGCGGCGCGTGTGCAGCAGCTCCGTGTACAGCACGGCGGCGTGTAGTACACTCACCGTGACTAGGTAGGCGCGGCGCGTGTGCAGCAGCTCCGTGTACAGCACGGCGCGTGTAGTACACTCACCGTGACTAGGTAGGCGCGGCGCGTGTGCAGCAGCTCCGTGTACAGCACGGCGCGTGTAGTACACTCACCGTGACTAGGTAGGCGCGGCGCGTGTGCAGCAGCTCCGTGTACAGCACGGCGCGTGTAGTACACTCACCGTGACTAGGTAGGCGCGGCGCGTGTGCAGCAGCTCCGTGTACAGCACGGCGCGTGTAGTACACTCACCGTGACTAGGTAGGCGCGGCGCGTGTGCAGCAGCTCCGTGTACAGCACGGCGGGCGGCGGCGTGTAGTACACTCACCGTGACTAGGTAGGCGCGGCGCGTGTGCAGCAGCTCCGTGTACAGCACGGCGGCGTGTAGTACACTCACCGTGACTAGGTAGGCGCGGCGCGTGTGCAGCAGCTCCGTGTACAGCACGGCGCGTGTAGTACACTCACCGTGACTAGGTAGGCGCGGCGCGTGTGCAGCAGCTCCGTGTACAGCACGGCGGGCGGCGGCGTGTAGTACACTCACCGTGACTAGGTAGGCGCGGCGCGTGTGCAGCAGCTCCGTGTACAGCACGGCGGCGTGTAGTACACTCACCGTGACTAGGTAGGCGCGGCGCGTGTGCAGCAGCTCCGTGTACAGCACGGCGCGTGTAGTACACTCACCGTGACTAGGTAGGCGCGGCGCGTGTGCAGCAGCTCCGTGTACAGCACGGCGGGCGGCGGCGGGCGCGCGGCGTGGAGCGCGCCGGCGGGGTGCAGCGCGGCGGCGGCGCCCGCGCCGGTCACGTAGCGCCCCCCGCTAGTGGCGCCCCCTCGCGCCCAAGCGCAGTTCGTGAACAGACCGCTCAGCAAACATTTGAGTAACTGTAAAAATAAAACGGTCGAAATAAAAGCGTCTTTACACAAACGCGCACACCCCATGCGCTCACCACACGGTCCACCGCACGTTTCTATACCAACGAGGCCTTACAATGAAATGAACTGTTAGCAACTGAATTCAATTTTCAAATTATGTGTGCAATCCAGCTAAAAATTCGAGTGGTGAGCATTAAGTGTTTTTTGTTAGCATTAAAATAATGCAGAATGTTTCACATTTCAGGAACCTAACCATGACTCTACATTAAATTGCTTTGTTGTATGTGTATCATTATCGTATTTATAGATGTATTCACTACTATGGTATGTCATATAAACTGTTGTTTGATACCTAATAAATCAGTATGTATCCAGCTATCGTGTTCTTACTATCCCAACCTCATATGGCGACCCTGCCAGAGGCTCGCGACCGGTGTTTACGAATTCCTTAATCCATATAAGGACGCGCGCTTCACGATGCATCTGAAGTATTGCATTAGACCTTTGTACTCGGCGAGAATTAGTGACTTGATAACCAAAATTAATTATCGAGATGGGTTCAACGCAAACTAAGGAGGAAGTCGTGGTGGCCCAAACCGCATCTGGAGGCAGCAATGGTTCGGGACTTGAGCAGCTACATGTCCACGCAAGTACCACTAACATCATACTGCTACTTATTTTGACGCTGTTGTTCCTGGGTCTTCTCTACCTTGTTTTTAAAATTTATAAGAATTGTCATATTAAATGGATGACAAATGAAATAAATCGACACGCATTGAGGAGGTCAATAGCTTATTTCCGAAGAGACCCAAGGCTGGAATCCCAGGAGGGCGAAGTTTAAAAGCCCAGATGGCATTTTATTTAGAAGAGTTCATACCAGAATCAAGACTATCGGAATAATTAATACATGTCAATAACACGGAATAACTACATGTATATTAATAATAATTGGAAAGGCCAAGTTCGTCATCATTATAGTGTCTATTTGGTGAAACGTAAATAGCTCCGTAATAGTGATATCGTGCAGTGGAAACATATCAAGTGTCATATTTCAATAGTGTGTTACTCCGAAGGACTTATGAACTTTAGACATTCTACTTAGTTATATTATGAAAGCTAAAAAGTAAATAAGATTATAGGGTTAATGTGTTAATATAAGTATGCATACCTTTTGCTATACCTATTTTTGCGGATAGATATATACATTTATGGATCATATTTTAAATAATATTTTTAAAAGATTAAAAGAAGTTAGAACTTATTTAATAAAGATCGGTCCCAGTAGGCGTACGGGTCCTATTCTGGAAGCTAAATTACGAGAGGCTGTCAGTATAAAGAATGAATATAATATTTTCCTAGAAAAATTAAATAATGTTATAGGTAGCATAAAGGCTGAGGACTACGCTGTTATATTAAAAACTTGCGAAAGTTTTGATAAAATATACAAGCAAATATTATTTTTATGCTCAAGTGAATCAGAAATTGATCAAACAATGTCTAAGTTTGACTTAAAGGTTGCATTAAGTTTATTTCCAGCTCCATCGGACGACGAATCGAGTATTAAACAACTCGTGGATAGTATTGAATACTACAGTACGGAACTGGACGAGGACTCAAAGAAAAGGTTGGTAAATTTTGTTTTAAAAAATAGAATTACTCAAGCCGCCAAATTAAAACTCAATTCGAATTATTCATCTGTTGATGCGTTGATCACAGATATTAAAAGACATTTGTTGCCTAAAAAATCAGCGACTGCAATCCAACACAAATTATTTGATTTCAAACAAAATAACCTATCTATTGATGACTATGGAAAGCAAATTCTGAGATGTTTGTTGACTTAACCATTTCACAGGCCGGAGGTAATGAACATGCTTTTGGGGTTCTTAAGCCGTTGAACGAAAAACAAGCTATTAAATGTTTCGCCGATGGCTTGAGAAACCGAAGACTTAGCACCGTGATAACGGCAAGAAACTACGATTATCTCAAAGACGCCATACAAGCGGCTGTGGACGAGGACATTACGTCTTCTAGCTCCGCTAATATGATGTATTTGAATCGCTATAATCAAAATAATAACAATTCCAGGAGCTTCGGGAATCGTCGTGGCCAAAGAGGAAGGTCGAGAGGTACGTCATACACAGGTGCAGGTCGTGGTGACCGGCAGCAGCGGCGCGGCGCACCCGCCGGCGAGCAGCGCGGCGCGTCTCGCAGCTGGAGAGGCCGCCAGGCCACGGGTCGCGGTGCCCGGCGACCGTTTTTGAGAGGTACGAATAGGTCTTACTATAATAATAACCAACAATCGCACATACATACTTTGACAAATTCCGATACTCAAAATGTACAAAACTCTGAAGAGAGTATTCAGTTTTTTCGGGACGAATGAAATAATTTTTTCTTTGAATAATTCGTATAGCATTAACTTATTTGGTCAGAATAGTTATTTGTACAGTCTGTTAATTGATACGGGAGCATCAATATCGGCTATCAAGCTCAGGCACGTATTCGACCAAGGCATTCCAATCCATAAACAGAATATTAATGTCATCGGAATAGGAGGCAAAGTTCAATCAATAGGATATGTGTACCTAAACTTTTTCTGTAGAAACCAAGTGCTGACACATAAGTTTTATGTTTTCGATTCCTTACCATGTAGGACAAGCGGCATAATTGGACATGACTTTTTAAACAAGTATAAATCAGTTCTAAACTTTAGTAACAATTCTTTATTACTTTGGAATAACAATGTAAACATAACAATTCCATTGTACTATACAAAAAAAAGTATAACGATTCCGGCTAGGAGCGAATCTATTCATTTTATAAATACGTCTCAAACTGAGGAAAGTGTTGTTTGTACGTCAGAATTGAAACAAGGAATTTTTATAGCTAGTGCTTTAGTAAAACCAGTGAATGGGACTATACCAATTCGCATACTTAACACAACTGATACCGATTTGACCTTAGATAAAATTAATCCTATTATTCGAAAAGCAACAGATTACAATATCTGTTTATTTGAAAAAACAAATAATGATGCAAAACGAGTTAAGATGTTGCTTTCAACTTTGAAAATGAATCACCTAAATAAAGAAGAACAGGCATCAATTGAGAAAATTTGCGCAAAATATTCTGACATCTTTTATCTCGAAGGTGATAAATTGTCAACAACAGACATATACTCTCACAAAATTTATTTAAAGCCTAACATTTTACCAGTGTACACGAAGCCTTATAGACTTCCTGTATCACAGAAAAAAGAAATAAGTAAGCAAATAGACAATTTAATTGAACAAGGTATCGTAGAGCCATGCAACAGCGAATGGTCTAGCCCTGTCCTTCTGGTGCCTAAAAAATCTGATTCAAATGGGGAAAAGAAATGGCGGTTGGTCATCGATTATCGCAAGCTCAATAATAGTATACAAGATGATAAGTTTCCTCTGCCTAATATCTCAGAAATTTTGGACTCTCTGTCAGGTTGTGTTTATTTTAGCCATTTAGATTTGAACCAAGGATTTTATAACGTCAATTTAGATAAAGATAGTAGAAAGTATACAGCTTTTAACTCAGGGCAATTCCAGATGACACGCATGCCCATGGGTCTTAAGACAAGTCCCAGTTCGTTCTCCCGTATGATGACAATGGCCATGTCTGGTCTTACATATGAAAAATGTCTAGTATATCTTGATGATTTGATCGTACTAGGACGTTCCCTTTTTGACCATAATAAGAACCTAACTGACGTTTTTGAGCGTCTACGAAAGGTAAATCTCAAATTAAATCCATCCAAATGTAACTTTTTAAGAAAAGAAATGCTGTATTTAGGCCATGTAGTTTCGAGCGAAGGTGTTTTACCTGATCCAGCTAAAATTGAAATAATAAAGAATTACCCAATTCCAAAAACCGCGGAAGAAGTTAAACGTTTTATAGCTTTTGCTAACTACTATCGCAAGTTTATTCCAAATTTTGCAGAGAAATCTTATGATCTTAATATGTTATGTAGAAAAAATGTTAAATTTAAATGGGATGAACACTGTCAAAAATCTTTTGATACATTAAAATCAAATATGATGCAGCCGCCAGTTCTGCAATATCCAGATTTTTCGAAAAAGAATAAGTTTTTATTGCAAACCGACGCATCAAATTATGCTGTTGGCGCAATTTTATCAAACATAGACGGACGTCCTGTTGCATATGCTAGTAGGAGCCTTAACCGAGCTGAAAAGAACTATCCCACTATAGAGAAAGAACTTTTGGCGATAGTATGGGCAGTTAAGCACTTTAGACCATATCTCTATGGTAGTACTTTTAAAATAATGACTGACCACAAACCATTGATTTACTTATTTAATCTTAAAGATCCGTCAAGTAGATTACTTAAATTCAAACTTATTCTAGAAGAGTATGATTACGAGATTGAGTATGTTAAGGGTAGAGAGAATGTGGCTGCAGACGCATTATCTCGACTCACAATAACATCAAAAGAATTACAAGAGATGAGTGAACACATTGGTGTTATGACAAGAGCGCAGCGACGTAAACATGACACTGCGCCTTCGGTTGACATAGTTCCTACGGACGATTGGCCTGATCAACCAAAAGTCGTAGAAACTCATGTAAAACCTAAGGAATCAGTGGAGTTAAGATTTATTAATACTTTAGAGTTAGAAAAATTAAGGAAATATAATAAGGAACTTAAAGAGACGAAAACCTTTGTATACAACGAGAAAGGAAACACTATTTTCATAAACCCAGCTTCTCGATTGCAAATTACTCGAGCAGAATTTGCGAGAGAACTGAGTCAATTGTGTGATGAAATTAATATAGACGAAATATATTTTATAAAAAAAAAGTCTAACAAATTATTTATAGAGAAATTAGCAAGTAAAATAAAAGATAACGAAGAATGGTCCGGACCTAGATTAGTTATTTTAAAAGACATTGTTAGAATAGACGATAAAGACGATAAAAGAGTAGTGCTTAATGATTTCCATCTTCTGCCCACGAGTGGCCACGCGGGCATAAGACGAATGATTAATAATATTCGCAAGTATTATTTCTGGCCTGGACTTGAAAAAGATGTTAGGAATTATGTAAAGAAGTGTCCAGATTGTCAAAAACAAAAATATACATTTCATGTGAAAGAACCAATGGTTATTACTTCTACTGCGAAGACGACTTTTGAAAAGATATTTTTAGACTTAGTAGGACCTTTAGATAGAGATAATAATAATTATTCTTATATACTAACGATTCAGTGCGAATTATCAAAATATGTATGTGCATATCCTCTAATAAATAAATCGGCATCTGAAGTCGCACGCTGTTTTGTCACCAATTTTGTACTTAATCATGGAGTACCGAAGGAGATAGCTACGGATAGAGGTACTGAGTTCATGGCTGACACTATGAAAGAGGTATGTAATTTGTTAAAAATTAAAAAACTTAATTCAACCGCTTATCACCACCAAAGTTTAGGTGCCCTTGAAAATTCTCATAAGAGTTTGGCAGCATATTTACGCATTCAGACTGATCAGAATCCCGAAATGTGGAGTACTTGGCTCCCCTTTTGGTGTTTTGCTTACAACACTTCAGTAAATTCATCTACTAAATTCACCCCTTTCGAGTTAGTTTATGGGAAAAAATGCACTTTACCTAGCAACCTCACTAATAGTATAGAACCTCTTTATAATTATGACAGCTACCCTCTCGAACTTAAATATAGATTGCAAGTTTCGCAATCTCAGGCGCGTGATAATTTAATCTCTAGTAAATTAGTAACGAAACAAAGGTATAATACTTATATAAATCCAGTTAAATATAAGCCCAATGATAAATTGTTAGTTAAGAGTGAGACAGGTAATAAACTTACTACTTTATACTTAGGACCTTATACGGTAATTAAAGATATTTCGCCAAATGTAGAGATTATAATAAATTGCAAGCACGAAATTGTACATAAAAACAGAACAAAGCCTTACTACGAATAAATCCTAATGTAAGAATTTTGATACTCTTTTAAAAACTATGTTATTTTGCAAAAACTACTTTTATATTGTAGTATATCCTATTTACTAATTGTATATTCTTCAAATATCAGGAACAAATTGTAATCCTATCAAAGTTCCATGTATGTTATTATTCTATTTTTTCTTTTAATAATGTTTAACCTTAAAAAAAAAAAAAACTTAACCTATGTTATTTTTTTTTACAATGCCTTATGGACGTGTTGTATGTGTATCATTATCGTATTTATAGATGTATTCACTACTATGGTATGTCATATAAACTGTTGTTTGATACCTAATAAATCAGTATGTATCCAGCTATCGTGTTCTTACTATCCCAACCTCATAGCTTCTCCTCCACTTTCATTTGCTTATTTGTACGGGTTCCCCGCGGATTTTCCGTAAAATATTTCAACGCAAAACACATATTTTAATTGGAAGAGGCCAGAAACATATCGGTTAGCGCAAACACGTGTTTTACTTAAGCTGCGAACTTTATTTTGGTGCGGAGGTATTTTAAAACTGCGATAGCTTCTACGATTTTTATTGAAATCAAATGATATACAGTGCATTTTTGTCCAAAATGAAATGCTCGTGATGATAAATAAGTTAATTTTATAAGAATAAATACCCGTGTACATAAAAACTCCTTTGAAATTATTATTTTGTAGTAAGTTAACCTAAAAGCTGTATTGAACTTCATTGTAAAACTTTTAAATATCCCGTCATACATGATTTTTGTGTATATTAAACGGTGTACGCTGCGTACGCAACAACAACAACATTGCAACATTTTCATTGTTTCTCTGCTCTTATAAGACGTCGTGATGTTTTATAGCCTCTCGATAAATAAGCTATCTAACACAAAAAAATATTTTTTAAATTGGTCCAGTAGTTTCTAAGATTAGCGCGTTTTTTTTTATATATTGGACACCAATCACATACCTTGCTCTGATCCCAAAGTAAGTAGCCAATGCACTTGTGTTATGGAAATCAGACACAACAGTGGTACCACAACACCCAGACCCGAGACAATATAGAAAAGATCGTTTTCTACATTGACCCGACCGGGAATCTAACCCGATACCTCACGAGATGGCGACGCTTGAAACCAGCGTGCTAGCCATTCGACCACGGAGGTCGTCAAAAAAACTAACAACAAAAAATAAACAAACTCTTCAGCTTTTTAATATTAGTATAGATGTACAAACATCGAAACTATCTGCGTTGAAAAAGTGAAACTTTTTCTCAGACACCTATAATATGTTTGGTATTTACCTGATCTAACGCGTTACCACAGCTCGAGACCGTCAGGTTTAACCTCTGGCAGACCGTCAGCAGCTGCTGCCGCACTTCGCACGCATACGATAAGTTCTTATGATTGAGG
This sequence comes from Pyrausta purpuralis, assembly GCA_963924145.1. NCBI lineage: Eukaryota > Metazoa > Arthropoda > Insecta > Lepidoptera > Crambidae > Pyrausta > Pyrausta purpuralis. Next base: position 14,811,176 of record OZ001654.1, read on the forward strand.
TAGTTTTCTTTGCACCATTGCTGGAAACAAAAAAGGTTGTTGTCTTTATTACATGCCTATAAATAATGTTATTGATGGCGGATTCGACCAAAAAACTATACGAAGAATAATTTTACTTCTCGACTTTGTACTGGAGTAACTCAAAGCCCTTTTTAGACGTAAATTGTACTTCGAATAACTAAACTCGGTTAACAGAACGAATGATTGAACTGTATTAGTCTCCGGAAAATAGATGCTGCACCAAAGCAGTATGGTGTGAAAGTCAAAATCCTGTCAGCTAATTATTGTCTTATTATAGCGTGGAAAAGTATGGAACTGTCACATGTTTTGGATTTGACAACATTTACTAATGGTGTATTTACACCTCCCTGCGGTATGTGCCGGCGGCCAGGCCTCAGACTCATTGCCGTAGCGATTTGCCACAGTATCTAGTAGTAGTATAGTATATTTTCCATAGTATCTGACAGTAATTGACGTATGCCGCCGGCAAAACCGCCAGGTGGTGTGGATATACCGTTATAGAGGGTTTGGTAGGGAGCTGTACATACGCCTAGGGTAGAAACTCGGGATGGTCTGCTACCTACCCCCGCCCATTATATTGACCTTGGCCTCAAGGTTTTATTTAATGTTTTTTTTTATTTTTTAGAAAAACACTATTTTTTGAAATAAAACTACCTGTAGCTCAAAATCTATTAATAGGACAGGTCTGCTAATAGTCTTGTTTTAATCTTTAAAGTTTCAGTGTACTGTAAATATAAATTTCACACCAGAAAACTGTAGAGAAGAAAAGTTATGGGGCCTGAAGTACCGTAGTAAGGTACAAAAATAATTTTCAGGGCAACTTTCTACGGAGTTTAAAAAAAAAACTAACAAGGTTGGAGTTCTTCTGATTTTGCGAAAACTTTTTGATTTGATTTTGCGAAAGTTTTGCCCGTTTAAGTTGTCTGGCAAGAAGTGTGGCCCTATCAAGCGATTGCCAATGACACCTGCCCATACGTTCACGGAGAACCTTCTTTGGAATCCTCTGTACATCTTCACTCTTGGGTTTTGCTCTCTGGGTGCCCAGTAATGCTGATTGTGGAGGACGGCTGTCCTGCCTATTGGAGCCTAGCAGTTAGGGAGTTTTTAAACAACTCCTTCCCTAATGCTTGGATTGGGCGGGGTGGGACAAATTCCTGGCCTCCAAGGTGACCTTACCAAAAGAAAGGGGCGAAAGAGATGGTGTACGCAGAAAAAGTACCAACAGGGGAAGTTTTAATAAGCAAGATCCACGCCGCTTTCAATGCGATGCGTGAGGAACTGCTGCTTGGCACGGTGACCGTGGAGATGAGGAAGAGGTGCCGAGCATGTTTACAAGTGAATGGTCACCAATTTGAACAAATTTTGTAATTAAATTAGTAATCAAGCAAAGTTGCATTTGCTATCCTTTTACGATCGGACACATTTAAGTAATTTTCATTAGTTGAAATTGTTGCTTAAAGTGCCCTAGTGGCGGAAATTAATTAATAACTTCGGAACAAAAAGGGATAGTAACATTTTTAGCATATCTTTAGAAAGGGTATAGAATGGGAATGTTTTCGAAAAATCTGAAGAACTCCAACCTTGTTAGTTTTTATTTTAAACCCCATAGAAAGATGCCCTGAAAATTATTTTTTTACCTTACTACGGTACTTCAGGCCCCATAACTTTTATTATCTACAATATTCTGGTGTAAAATGTATATTTACTGTACACTGAGACTTTACCAATTAAAACAAGACTATTAGCAGGCCTGTCCTATAAATAGATTTTGAGCTACAGGTATTTTTATATATCAGGCAGAGGATTCCGATATAGACTCGGCCATATCGGCCCTTAATCGTGACCTCGCCTGTATCGCCGATTTGTCCGAAAAATTCGGTATATCAGTAAACCCGTCCAAATGTCAGGCTATCATTGTTGGCCGTTCTCGACAACTGGCCAAGATCATCGTAGACTCCACTGCTCCAATCATATTTAATAATGTCGTTATACTATACAGTGAGAGTGTTAAGAACCTGGGGCTGTATATAGACAGCACCCTCAGCTGGTCTAAACACATTGCCGAGGTCAGCAGGAAGGTAACTGCCACTTTACGGGCACTCTATAAATTCAAAAACTTTCTCCCTCTTCACACGAAAACTCTTCTTGTCCAATCTCTCGTCCTGCCTCTTCTCGACTACGCCGACGTGTGTTGTACGAATATCAGTGAAACCTTTCTTAATAAACTTGATCGACTCCTCAACTACGGTATTCGTTTCATCTTCGGTCTCCGTAAATATGACCACATCTCTGCCTACCGTTCCAAGCTTAAATGGCTTCCCATCCGTCATCGCAGAGAAACAAGAATCCTGTGTACACTCTTCAACATACTTCGTAACCCTCACTCTCCGACCTATATGACACAGCGGTTCAACTATCTGACTTCTACAACTTCTCGCAACCTGCGCTCTTCCCATTTTCTTACTCTTCACACTCCTCTTTACAAGTCCGGCTTTATGTCGGACTCTTTCACCATCTCTGCGATTCGCCTTTGGAATTCTCTTCCCATGGAAATCAGAATGTCCTCAAACAAACTTTCTTTTAAGAAGTCTCTCCGCACCCACTATCTTAACCTTGGCTCACTTCAGAATTAACCACTATTTCGTTTACTGCTGTCGGTAATATTTTAATAGATGTCATCAATATCTTCACTTCCCTATCTTTAGTTTATTTTTTATTAAATATATGTATTCTATGTAAGTTTATTAATCCAATGCTTATATATTCACAAATATTTTTGTTTATCTATGTAATTTTTGTATGTATGTTTATGTTAATGCATTTTAAATTTTTGTCCCTCTCAGTACTATTAAATATTCCGCCACTGATTTAACTCTCTGCATTTCCCAAGCGGTTGACTGGTAGAGAATGCCATAAGGCATTAAGTCCGCCAATTGTACCATTAACAGTGCAATAAAGTTTAAATAAATAAATATTTTTAGTCCAAATAATAGTGTTTTTCTAAAAAATAAAAAAATAAACTTTGAAATAAAACCTTGAGGCCAAGGTCAATATAATGGGCGGGGGTTTGTAGCAAACAGTCCCGAGTTTCTTCCCTAGGCGTATGTACAGCTCCCTTCCAAACACCCTGTATATTGACATAAATAATATGGCAAGCGAGCGTCAAGATGAATAATATATTACATCATTCTTGGATTGGCTCTTATTCAATCAATCAATCAATCATTATTACACGCAAAATGACAGATAAAAGAATTACTGATGTTAAATGGAAAAAATATTTACTCTCGGATAACTAGCGATTTATTCTAAGGTTAACATTTATTCTCGTTTGGTCGAATCCGCCCTTAATCGCAAGTATCATACACCGTCGGTGTTCTCGTGAGACAAGATTTATTTACCTTTTTCAAGGGTGCCTTGCAAAACGCTTTGAACACATTCAGAAGAGTGATGTGGTCGCCAATCGGAGATATGAATTTCTGTTTTACTTTCAAAGCTTCTTCTCTTTTATGCATCGGCGTGTGAAACACATTTTCGCTTGACAATACAGCTACTAAACTTAGTGCCTAAAACAGAAAATCTGGAATTATATCATCGTCACGTTACGTTACGTTACAGTCTTGATGAGTAATTATGATATAAAAATATGATATTACCTCTTCCAAGCAACCGTAGTCTGGCGCTGAAAGGAGCACTTTCGAATATTTTGGATCAATAGGAAACGCTGACATTTTTTTACCCAGCACGGTCAGCTTTGGGTTGACTTCATTATCAATGGCGCCTAAAACATAAAATAAATTAGTTTACAAATTTCTTCTATTTGGAAATAACATTATTAAAATAATAATAAAATATCCATTACCTAATTCCTTCAAGAGAACCAGCGAGGCTTTGACTGATTCTTCGGGGGGTGCGTCGATTAAGGGAAACGTGCTTGGTTCCATCCCCGCCGCAATCAACAGTAATACCGTCGGAGCTAATGGGCATCTGTGCACAAAGTTAAAACATCATCGCGTCCATCTGAACTTACAGCTCCTCTATAGCTAGCTATAAAAAGATAATAATGGTTTTAGTAAGCCAAGACTAGCCGACCACTTCCCAAAAGTATTATTATGGCATTTAGATTAGCATAAAAGTGATAGAGCAACCAAATGTCACAGTCTGTTAATCAAGGCGATTTTTCCAAACGAATGAAAAAAAAACCTTTTCGTTGGAAGAAAGGAGGTGTTATTTTACTAATCTAATATAAAAAAAACACAAAATTATTTAATTTCCGTGTGTAGGTAGACTCATTAGGATTTAGGAGCACTACATTTCCCATCACAGACCATACCACTACCACATTTCATTGCAGTATCATGTTGGTAGGAAATGCAGCCAGTACCTTTACCGTGAGTTTACAACGGTTTTACTCGCTAGCGAAGACATTAAAAAAGTCTATGGAAAATTGCATAGCGCCTCTAGTGGTCACTGACAGAACTAAAATTTTCCATACAAACAGTTACGTCGTCGCTATCGAGTAAACTCATGGCAGGCGCGGATCCAGCTCTCCAAAAAGGTTGTGTGGGCACGCATTTTTTTGGCAATTATAGGAGGAGGGGGGTTAATAACAGGAATAACAAATAAACAATAAGGGCAAAAACGTTTATTATAAATGAAAGCGCGAGTGTAGGGAGCACGCCAAAATGTGGTTCACAACAGGGGCTAATAGCGAATTAGGAACTAGATATTTGGTTAGGCCGCTTCATAATATAGTTAAATGTTAAAAAAGTGTATACAAAATTCTGATAAGGGTTAGTTTTCGACGCTTAAAAAACCAGGAGCTCCCTTTAATTTGGTTCACGACGCGACGCTTGTAAAAGCAAGAAAATTATAACAAATAAAGAGCGCGCGAAAACAATATATTTATTTAGGACGCTTCATAATGTAGTAAAATGTCAAAAAAATCCTACCATGCCGTTTATAAATTCTGATTAGGGTTGTGGGCATGCCCACAGTGCCCACAAAGGTGATACACATACACATGCGCATGCTCATGGTAACAGTAAAATAATAAATAAATAAATAAGTGTATTTATTTTCCTTCACAAAAATAGGCATTACATGTTTAACATTGGTTTGAAACTTTAAAGGTATGAACAGTTACGAGTAAAATGTAATCCTAGATCTTGTGAGGGACTGGTGCCTGAAATAGGTTTGGGAAAACCTGTTCTACAGTACAGGGAGAGAGTGAAATATAATGCCGTACCGAATGATTTCAGGCGTGTTGTGCTGCGGCCGGGCGGCAAACTCGGCGGCGGTGTACAGCCGGTATGCGGCGCCAGCGGCGGTGCGGCCCGCGCGGCCGGCGCGTTGCCAGCTCGCCGCCTGCGCGCACGCACGCACGCGCAACCGCTCCGCGCCCGTGCGCGTGCACCACGTCCTACCCGCGACACACATTGCACTTATCTGATACAGTGCGAAGGGCATTTGTAGCTCCTTTTCAACGATTTCAAATAAAGGAGCTAATCAAATCCATGTACAGTTGCCAGCACATTTTCGTTGAATACTATCCCTTATTACAACTGCATACCACGGTGTCTACCTAGACGTGCTGTTGTCTGTACATACAGGTTGAATAACTTTTAAAGAATACAAAAGGGCTTCCCTCAAACCGATAAATGTTTTAAATCACTAAGGTTTGTAGTTTTTCTTTATATACAATTAAATTATCTGTTTTAAATATTATTTATTAATGCTTTAGAATGTTTTTAACACTCACAGTGTAATATTTTATATTCATAAAGATGAAATAAGAAACCAAAAATTTCCGCACGGGCGGGACTCGAACCAGCAACCTTCCAAGTTGAATTTATTCTGTAAAGGATAACTGCTTGGGCCATCTGTTTCATGAACAGACGGCTAGATGGCGCTAAGCGTCACGCAATTGACGTTTTCATAAGAAACCACAAATTTCGCAGGGTCAGACTAACAGCAAGGTAGCTCAATTGGTAAGAGCGCTTGGCCCGGTTTGCCAAAAGGTTGCTGGTTCGAGTCCCGCCCGTGCGGAAATTTTTGGTTTCTTATTTCATCTTTATGAATATAAAATATTACACTGTGAGTGTTAAAAACATTCTAAAGCATTAGATAGCGAAGCGACATCAATTTCCAAGTTGAATTTATTCTGTAAAGAATAACTGCTTGGGCCATCTGTTTCATGAACAGACGGCTAGATGGCGCTAAGCGTCACGCAATTGACGTTTTCATAAGAAACCACAAATTTCGCAGGGTCAGACTAACAGCAAGGTAGCTCAATTGGTAAGAGCGCTTGGCCCGGTTTGCCAAAAGGTTGCTGGTTCGAGTCCCGCCCGTGCGGAAATTTTTGGTTTCTTATTTCATCTTTATTATTTATTAATCAAGAACTGACATTCCTACTTGCTACTATTTTTTTCCCAGGAGTCTACACTGCTACTTTCTCATGCTGTTTGACGGGTGCCCAAATAATTAGGAACAGGAGATAATTTTATTATTAATCGTAATCAAATCGAGGCAATAAAGGTTAATAATGCAATCAGTGTTTTCTAACTATGATTGAATAAGAGGGTGGGAAGATGGAGTACGCAGTTAATGACGGGGTGACAGACAAGTGTCATGGTATGAATTTTGCTGGGTCTTACCCACTACCCCATTTTACCTACTTTCCCCTATAAGAACATAATTTAATATCACATTTTTAATAACCATTGTGTTTACCTTCCATTGTGGGTTAAACCATTTGACAACGGCGATGCGCTAATGGACAGACGACCTTAAAAAGATCGCAGGAGCAAACTGGATGCAGATCGCTAGTGATCGGCCGCTGTGGAAAGCCATGGGGGAGGCCTATGTTCAGCAGTGGACATCCTTTGGCTGATAATGATGATGATGTGTTAATGCAATAAATATTCATATTCATATTCATTAAAAATATTGCATATTTCAAAAAAAAGCTTTCAAGGCTAAATTTAAGAGACAATTAGTTGAATCGAAGCTTGTAGGAAAAGTAGGAAGAAAGAAATATCAGTGTAGTCTTCATGGGAAAAAATATATAGCAAGTAGGTTTTTTATGAATAAATATTTAAACAAGATGTTCATTTACATGATCATATAGAAAGAAACTTCACAGCTTTGTTATTCGAAACATTTATCGGTGTTGAGGGAAGCCCTTAATATTGCCTATTTTTTATAGTGTCCCTAATTAGATGACCACCACTTTATGGAATATTGTTGGAATTGGATATTGAGTATGATGATCTAGTTGAGCTTCCAAACACGGATGTGTTTCGTGAGTGTGAATCCGTGGACGACAAACATATATGCATACAGTATGTTTATCGTCCACGGAATTCCATTTTATTTTAGTTTAGGAGTAGAAAAAAGTTACTAAAAACGTACCTCTCTTTGACCACTCCAGCGTCAATAACACATTTAATACGGGGTATGGTTACTGATGCTTCAGCTATATTAGTCGCTAGCACAATTTTTCTTGTATTTGGTGGAGCGTCTTTCCAAACTTGCAATTGTTTTGCTGGGGGTAAGCCTGCATATAGGGGACACACTTTAATTGAAGGCCCTGACGTTTCCTGTAATTAGTTTTGACATTAAAACTAAAATATCAGTAATATACAACTGCAAAACAAACACATGACTCCTCTCACTTAACTCCTATGGGTATTAACTTACCTTTGCTATCTGTTTGATGTTGTGCATTAAGGTCTCAATTTCCTCTTGACCTGTCAGAAATACTAGGAAATCATGGCTGAAAAAAAAAATGTGTCTTTAGTTAATGAGTGATCTTGCATCTTAGCTTAGTATGAAGAAAATAGGCACATAGACAAAACTAAATTCTGTTGAAAGAGAGTGGCAATTGAGCTTTAAGTTTGCTGCTTCATAAAATTAATATACTTCCTTGTCAATGACATAACTGTTTAAACTGTGATTTAGTTAATGTATTTAAATTATCAAAGAAATCATTACAGTTTTTTCCAGTCCATTAAACTTGTACTTACCTTGGAGGAGTAGTAGCATGAAGTTGAAATATAGTGCAAAGTGCAGCATATTGATAATCTTCTTGCTTCATTTTGGAATGGTATATGGTGACAGGGTATGACCGCCCTTCTAAGTAAATAACTGGACAGTTGTTAAAATATTTCCGAAAAGAATCTACATCCATTGTGGCAGACATGATGATTACCTACAAAATATTTTGTCACTGTTAGTATAAATCCTTGAGCAAGAATCAATATTCAACTAATGACTTGGTAACCCTACTTGAACTATTTGTAAATTTACCTAAGTCAGGCTGTAGGTATGTGGCTCATGCAAAATCAAATCACAATTTGAATCATAAACATTAATTCTTTAGTGTGCTTGTTTAGAAAAGCTGATTGCAGACTATTACTGCTATTAGTCTAGACTGGTAGATCAGGATTTTGAGAGTGAACAGTCAATTTTGGATTTAATCCACTTGGCCACTGCTTCTGAACATTATGTCCTGCAATTGTCTAGTTTGCACATACTGCAGTTTTCTCATAGTAACTTACTATTCGACGGCGAAGTGCCAATAACTCCTATCTAACATTTTTCGAAAAAAAAATACTTTTTGTGGAGTTGGAGTTAAGGTCGATTTCTGCATGTTTTTAAAGTTAAAACATCAATTTCTCCAAAAATGTTAGATAGGAGTTATTGGCACTTTGCCGTCGATATATGTATGTACAATTATACACATATTATTTTTACCTTGAGTGGATGTATTTTCTGATTACTCCTTTCTTTTTGGGCTAATTTGACAATCCCAAACAGGACATCTGTGTTAACTGTCCGCTCATGTGCTTCATCAAGTATAACAAAGGTATATTTTTTTAATAATGGATCGGCAATAGCTTCTCGTAACAACATCCCATCAGTTAAATATTTCACCTTTGTTTTGTGACTTGTAACATCTTCAAATCGTACACAGTACCTAAAAAAGTAAGTATAGAATTGTTAAAAGCAATTATTCTAATTTATGGTAAAACTAAAAAACCTTGTTATTATTACCCAACAATATTGCCAACTTCAGTATTCATTTCACTAGCAACTCGAAGAGCTATTGTAATAGCAGCCACCCTTCGAGGTTGTGTTACAGCTATAGCACCAGCTCCTTCAAGCCTCATCTCATGAATTAATTGAGGCATTTGGGTTGTCTTTCCACTGCCTGTTTCACCTAGTAATATCATTGTATCATTTCTTTTAATCTCTTCTAATAGCCTGAAATTTACAAAAGTATATTTTTAAGAAACAATATGTTGAAGCTTTAGAATACAAATGATGTTTTTTTTGTATTTGAAACAAACCTAGCTCGAACCATGTACACAGGAAGCTGCTTTCTAGCATCCTGTAAATTTTGTGCTTCCTTGTTTTCCGTTTTTAGCTTAATTCCATTTTCTGTTCCAGAATGTCCTTCTTTATCAATAACACTCGGTCCATTAGATAACTTTGTTTTTTTAATGTTACCATTAGATACCTCATTATTTTTTCGTTTTAGAAAAATATTATTACTGTGTTTTTTACCATTAAGGCTGTCAATTGCCGAGTATCTGGAATCCATTTCACTTTCGACGCACTGACAAAATTACAAACTAGAATTGCAGATTTTCTTTCGAAACTAGGTAGGTATTGATCTGAAGTAGGTAGGTATCCAAGGTTTGTTGTTGGACCCATGCATGAGTGCATGGAAAAGTTACTACTATCATCATAATTCTCACTATCTTATGATACGACCAGGCAATAGTATTATGGTTATTTTGTTGTGTGATTAGTTCGAGTGGTTTAGACACTAATTTTAATCCTTACAAGATTCCGAGATACCTAGTCACCAAATTTTTACATTAAATATAACCTCTAAAATGAAATCAAAACAACGAAACGAGCACTCTTTACCACAGAACACTATTACTCCCTGCTCTTTACTTACTAATCTGTCTGTGGAAACAAGCGAGCAAGCGGAGGTGGAATTTTGTAAGTATATAGTATTCTTTGACAGATCTGTCAAACGGCAAAGAATAAAGCGTTTGACAGATCCATACCTTCTTTAACATACTCTTATTAATCTGTGAAAGCAGGCGGAGTCAACTCGCCTGGGGCAGGGCTGGTAAGTGAATATCTCATAATACATACTCTTACGTCTTTAGATATACCCTTACTAATTTGTGCTCTTACGAATCTGTGGGTGATCTTGTAAAATCTTATTTTATAGTTTCTTATTTAATAGTAGAATAAATAAATAATGGACACCAATCACATACATTGCTCTGACCCCAAAGTAAGTAGCTAATGCACTTGTGTTATGTAAATCAGACACAACGGTGGTACAACAATACCCAGGCCCGAGACAATATAGATTTTTTTAATTCTGTTTTGACCCGACCGGGAATCGAAACCGGGACCTCAAAGCAATTACGCCTTGAAACTCAGCGTGATTAGCCACTACACCACGGAGGTCGTCAAAGTAGGTTTATATAAAATTAATACATACATGTTATGTTAAGTAAACGTTATAATAAACAAATTTATATTATGTGTTGCAATAACAAATGATTCTTATGTTAAGTGATCTACTACAATTACTAAAGTAGAATTATATCAAATTATTAAATAACAAATGAGACGCACTTGTCCCAATCGAAGTTATTCAGCTCAGTTCTTCAAGAGAAGACCCAACCACAACTATTTCTTCATTACAAATTGTCTTGAGAACCATTAAAGCCATCCCAGTTATGGGTCACCAGGACCACTCATCGTCTCATACTGCAGAGTATGTAGCCACACGACAAAAGGCTAAATTTGATTGCCATACCTGCATTGATACTTTTACATCCAAAGAGGATTCTGCGTCCTAAAATTTACTACCCATCGAGAGCGCTAATTATTAAAAGGAACATGCTTGAAGTATTCGACCACTAAATTTGTCATTTTTTTTGGATTTAATAAAGATAGTAAATAATTATTTAGATGGATTCTTCTAAATACAAGGTATTTCTAAAAATATCCGTCAAATTTTTAATGGGACAATAAATACCGATTTTCTTGGCTGCGTGGATCATAACTGTAAGTAGCGCTGGATAGGTTTTTATCAATAGTTTACAAAATTGAAGTTAATAAATTTGTGTTATAGAATGCTATAACACCAATTTATAAACAACTTAGTACATACCTTGTTAATACATTAACAAGGTACAACTAAGTACCTTGTTAATGAACAAGGTACTTAGTTGTTCATTACTATTTAAATTACCTACTAATATAAAGTCATCTAAATATGCAAGCTAAGGCATTCAGAAAATATAAATCTTTAAGTTTTCATGACATCAGATGTTTATATTATCGGGAGATGGCGTAACCGTCACTATAGGAAATAACTTTTAAACTTTATAAGCACAATATCAGTCGGTCGCCAGTAGGTGCCAGTCCCAAGCCTGGATAAAGGAGGAGGGTTGGTTCAAAGCTACCACCCCATTGAACCGTAAAAACCAAACCACGCCGAAATACGGGCGGCGATCGAATAACCCGTACAACGGCCACCTCAGGCCAAGAAGAACTAAATAGCTTCTAAAAGTGTGGCAATGGCACCTTGGGAAAGTACCATTAGAAAACTCCCACCTCTTTTAAAAAAAATATGAAAGGTCTGATAAACGAATGCGATTTGTCATGCGATCCGGCTGACCCCCGGCTCTCTCAGGTACCCGGGCCTGAGACCGAGAAATTGACTACCGAAGACTGCATAGAAGTGGGTACCCAGGCTTCTGTGCCAGTTACTACTACTGGAAACACGAGAAAATTTGTTCAGCAGGCTTTCCATCCCAGCCTGTTTCTAAGTCGACCAAGAAGTGCATCAGCAGGAGACTTAACGAAGCCTCATTCGGAAAACTCCCAAACATTGCCCTCAAAACAAACAAACTCCAAAGAACAACCTATGATTTGTTCTGAAACAAGTAAACCATGCCCACCCGTGTGGCAAAGAGTACTTAAAGAAAATAACCGGAAAAGGAAAAAAAATACACAAAGCCCATCACCAGAGGTAATAAAAACCTCTAACATATTCAGCAACTTGCCTGTAGATCTTACAGAAGAAGGTAATGAGGCAAAGATTAAAAAGCCTTGCAAGCCCCCACCGATTGTGTTTTATGGAGTAGAAGACGTCAATCAACTGACAGAATTACTAGAAACATTCGCCGAAAGAAATCAATTTAACTATAAAATTGTTTAACAAAAATCAACCCAGAATTAGTTGCTCAGAGCTTGATAGCTATAAAAAACTAATATCGATTATCCGACAAAAGGGAATTATAGGCCATACATTTAACAGGAAAGACCAAAGACTGCACAGAATAGTGTTTCGAAACTTACACCACTCAACGCCTCACAGTGCGATTACAGAAGCTGTGGAAAACACTGGAAACAAAGTAGCCGGTGAAATTATTAACTCGAGATATGTTCCGGACAAGAAACCAACTTCAACATTCTTTGTGAACATCGAACCTGGACCCAACAATAAAGCTGTAAAGGACATAAAATACATATACCATCAAGAAGTCACCATTGAAGACCCTAGAAAAAAGAAGACGGTAGTACAGTGCACAAGATGCCAGCAGTATGGACACTCAAAAATTTCTGCATGCGCCTCTATCGCTGTGTTAAATGTGCCAAATCACATAAAACATCAGACTACCCAAAACGGACCCGAAATACCCCAGCTGAATGCGCTTTATGTCATGGCCCACACCCTGCAAATTATAAAGGCTGCAAAGTCTTCCAGGAAATTCTCTCTAGAAGAACAACCACTACCCTATTGGAAAAGAGAAAAGAAAGTGCCAATGCCGCCAATAAGACACCTGCCCCCCGATTCCGGTGTTTACAACATGAGTCGTTCGTCTTTAGTTTTAGCAGTGGTTCGTTTGCAGTTACAGTCGAAAATATGACACTAAATGGTATTCTGCTATTCATTTAACAAAACTTAAGCTAAAACGCAACGTAAACAAACAGGCAAAGAAGCACAGATTAGTAAGAGTATGTCTTCTAAAGACAAGGAATGAAGGGAAATGTTACCATAGACAAAAAAATATGCTCTTGTGCTACTAGTATACAACTTGGTGGTGTACTCGGGATATTATTTTTTATCTGTGTTACTCGATTCTCGACGTGACGACCGAGAGGAGGGTCCGATGGCTCAACTCGATTTAACTAACGTCACAAGCTTGTTTAAGTAACAAGAAGAGATGTTTCAAAATTTGTTTTATAGTATATTGTTTCATAGGTACTCGTATATCACACCGTCCGGCGGTTTTTGCCGGCAGCTGTGCCGGCCATGCCGCTCATGCCACAGTGTTATTTTCCATATTATTTGGCAGTTAATTAACGAATGCCGCCGGCAAAGCAGCCGGGTGGTGTGGATACACCAGAACGGGTGGTTAGGTTAGTTAGAATCGTTTAAAAATAAGAAACGCTGAATATTAATGGTTTTGTTCATGTCGTACATAACATATACGATTTTTCTGATTATATGTTTTGTAGGTCTAGGTATTCATATACAGCCAATTGATATTCATAACAATAAGTATTTACAAGTCAGTCATCATAGAGTTTGGCCATCAAAAGCTGAACCTAGCAAAACGCGGCAAATTTAAAATATGAAAACTAGGCAGCACCGTCTATAATAGGAAGAAACATATTTGATACTTTTTTAAAATTCACAAAAAGTAGATTTCAACTGTGGCTTTCCTCATATGAAATACGAAGTTATAACACGTTTCATATATGTAATATGGCTGCTAAACACAATGTCGGTGGTACGGCTGGTGGCCATGTCACCGGCACCGCTAGGCTCGCATTTTACTATCAATAAGTAAGGATATTCATTGCGATTATACATCTGACATGCTGAACTAGGTATTTAAACCAACAGAAGTTAATAGTATTTGGGATGTCGGGATGAGAATTTCAAAAACAAAGTTTACTAATATACATAGTTATTTATTATTCACTATAATCAAAGTCTGATTCCAGATACTCCACACCCATCGATTCTTCTGAATCTGAACTGCTAGATTCGTCACCTGAATCGGTTACATTTATAATGAAACTTTCCATTTCTGCCACTATTCCATCTTTTTGTTTATAATTCTCTTCAATATGAATGACATGATTAACCATCTTATTCCATTCCTCAGAAGTAATGCTATCGAAGCATTCTTTTATTAAATTTTCCATTTCTGATAAGGATCTTGAAATATTTTTACTTGCCACTTTTCTCTTTCCTGTGCTCCAAATAAGCTCAATGGGATTGAGGTCACAATGATACGGCGGAAGTCGCAACACCTCATGGCCATGTTCTTCAAGGATCTGATCAGCTTCATAAATAGGATCAGGTTTATGTTTATCAACCAAGCACAGCAGTTCCTCTCTTGACTGAGTTTCTTCAAATGAAATATCATAACAACGGAGCCAATTTTGTATTTCTACTTTGCGAGTACTAGTGTTTGGTGCCTTATTCACTTGTATGGTATGATAACTTGCATTATCCATGACAATAATGCTGGGTTCCGTCAAATTGGGAATTAATTTTTCACGTAACCATTTGTTAAAATTTGAGGCATTCATGTCATGATGATAGTCAGCTTTAGTTGATTTTGTACTAAAGACTAATAATGCATTTGGTATAAATCCACTTTCTGATCCTGCATGAACAATAATAAACCTTTTCCCCGAAGAAATATTATCAATAGCGCCCTGAGTTGAAGGTCCCTGCCATGACTTTTTTGGTTTGTAATTCTGATGAATATAAGTCTCATCTAAGTAGACAATTTTCTTCCCCTGTTGTCGTTTTAAAGCAATAGTTCTTAAGAATCTATGTCGCCACGCTGCGATATCATAGCGTTCCACAAGTACAGAACGCTGATTTTTATTTAACTTGAATACAAATCCATTGGTTAATAATATTTGACGTAATGTTTCTCTACAGCCTGTAAATGCAATACTCTCTTTTAAATCCGTCAAAAGGCTTCTTAATGTAGGCACTTGCTTCTTGACAACATAATATTCATTTATTTTGTTTCTTATAGCTTGAATATCAAAACTGTCCAGGTTAGACACTGTCTTTTTATGAGGGTGTTTCTTACCTGGGGTGCTGAACACCCCTTTGTTTTCTTTACTTTCATTATTAATCCTTTTCAATGTTGAAATACTAATATCTGAAAAAGAAACAGCAATATTTTTTAAACCTATTTATAATTTTAAACTAATCACTCCTGTGTATTTTTGTTGCATATAAATCTATGTGAACTTATACGTAATCTGAAAAAAAAACATTGTTTATATAAGCCTTTTATTTAAACGATGTTTTTTTTCTCAGTCTGTAAAATACATCTTGTATTTAAAACAAGTCTAGAATTTGTTTACAAATAGTGTATGTTGGTGTAAAAATCTAAGCAAAGGAAAAAATTTACACGAACCTATTACCAAAAATATGTATTTCTGACATTTTATATCAATAATTTTGAGCTTGGTAGGAACTTACCAGTCATTGAAGAGATTTTCTCAAAATATTTATTCTGTGAGAGATACTCTTCTTGATGAAATTCCTTTATTTTTTTGAGATTTGCCAAAGCAGCACTGGCTCCTTCAACACTCGAATTCTTTTCTGTAAAATTGGTAAAATTGGAATGTACTAATTATAAATACCTATATATTATTATGACGTGAAAGTCTTGATAAATATGAAAGTATCTAAGTGAATAAGTTTTACTAACCTACGAACTCTATCGCAACATGTAAACAATCTTCTTTTTGCTTGATTATAGCCATTTGCTCATCTTGTTTTTCTTTATATTTACTTATCATAGTAAATAGAATCTGCCGCACTGCACTCTTTATAGTTTTACCCATATTTTGAAAGAAAAACCAAGGAATGCACAAAATAAACTTAACACAGTGACAACCAACTACGCAGCGCAGATACGCCATGATGGCGGCCATGAACACTTTTTTTTTCACAGTGGTAGTGTTGCCGCTATAAAAATCACCGGGTTCAGCTTTTATTAGCCAGACTCTATTCACTTAAATTAGGACAATTTGGTAAATAAATGTTCTTCTCGTCGCATTTTGTATGGTTTTGTATCAGTATTAAATTTGAGTTTTTTTGTATATTAGGCGCTTTAGACACTTTATATAAGAATCCCAAATCTTATAGCTTAAACATTTTGTATCATTTATGAGTATAAGTATTACATATCGATAAATGCATACTTTTTTGCAATGCGTGATTTTCGTAAAACTCGTTACTCAGTGTTAGATAGTGTTGTCCATTGTTGGTCGAGGAATTAGAAAATAATGTTATAACATAGACTTAGCACAGCGACCTTCCTACGCACGTGGCAATTCCAGGTAGATTAAAAGATAATGGGAAGAGGTGGAAAGGTATTCTTTTAGTTTGCATACTTACGCTTGTGCGACGTTACTGATATGACTATGTGTCATCGTAGATCTGACAAGCATTAAATGCACTAAAAGTGTTTAGAGTATTTTTACATGTCCCGTTTATTATCTTTTTTATTTTGTAAAATACTCTAGTGGTATTTACAGAATAAATCGTTAACGTGACGTTTCGTAAAATGCTTTAAGGTTTACACAATGATCTTGTATTGGTTTAGGTACATATCGAGATCCTACACTAGGTTGCATTATTTTACTAGGTAATGTGTCGATAAGGTTTCTAAAATTTCAACAACAATACACAATTTACAGTAAAATTGAATTGTCTGTTTGTTGGTTCGTACTTATTTCTAAGATCCATAAATAAGCACAATGTACTGCATTGAAAAAAAGTTGTCGTGTAAAATCTTACACAGTCTTTGTTTTTCCCTCTAGGATTTCCCACATGCAGGAACGTACTGTGTTTGCGACTAAATGACAGTGTTTATTAGAATATCAATTTTTATAGTTTAGTA
The DNA here is from genome assembly GCA_963924145.1 of Pyrausta purpuralis. Classification (NCBI taxonomy): domain Eukaryota; kingdom Metazoa; phylum Arthropoda; class Insecta; order Lepidoptera; family Crambidae; genus Pyrausta; species Pyrausta purpuralis. Next base: position 14,828,197 of record OZ001654.1, read on the forward strand.
TTATTAACTACTTGAAAATACATTAAATGACACCAGTAAATGTATACCTTAAAAACGACGTATCACTTAATTTTTAAAAACAGGCCCCGAGTGTTAGTGTATTTTTTTCTAGCGCTACGATCACTCAATGGCCATATTGGCAGTATCCCACAAGCGATAAGTACGCAAATAAAAACAATACCTTTCCACTCCTTCGCGTTATCTTTTGGGATTGCCACGTGCAGCGCCAGCGCCGTTTGCTATACCTGTTGTTTTGTGTGGAATGTCGCTACACGTAGTCTTTGTAATAACGATATTTTAACAATTCCTCGATAAACGACGTATTTGAGGTACACTTTCAAACAATGAGTAACGGATCTTAGCAAAATCTCGTAATTTGCATAATTTGTTATGTAGTACTCAATAAAAGAATATTTTACCTACATGATTTAGGATATATACAATAATGTTGTATCAGTGCCCAAAGTAAATTAAAATCAAATTTAATACTTATGAAAATCTTTTAAGTTATTATTCCAACCCTAACTACTAGTAATGGGTAAGATAATAAGGGGATTATTTAAAATATAAACCAGTTATTAATGAGAAATAAAATATTGTGACATAGTTAAATGTGTAATTGTTTTATACCAAAAGAAATTTAAACGGCGCTAGCGACACCACAGGTTGCAGTTGCAGCCCTAAACTTTATATGGATCCTAAACGCTCCAAGAGCTTTCCAATCTATCTGTCATATCTATGGCTGCAGTTTGATCGACGTAAACGTCAAAAAACATTAGTAGATAACGAATCGGCTAATCTTCGATCGAACGATAAAGTTGAGCTAAACCACAGCTGCAACGTAACCATTTGGATTGGAAAAACTGAAAAAGTTGATAATCGTCACCAATGCAGTTGACGTTTAGTTGTATTTTGACAACAGAATTGACCTTGAAAAGGCAATGACAACAGAAGCGTGGCCTAGATTGCTGCAGCGGAAATCGTATCAAACTGAAAAAAGAGACACTGGTAATCACAAAAATAAACATGAAAATATTGAAAGAATAAACTCGGATAATATGTCTACCATAGAAAAATAGTCATCGCTCAATCACAAAAATTTGAACAAATCTTACAACAAATGAGTACTCTAATGGGTCTCATAACAACACTCGTCAATAAACTGGTCTAATGGCTACGCTTAGGATGGCTACTTGGAACATAAATGGTCTTGCTCCCAACAAAGACGACGTCGAAACCTTTCTACACGAAAACAAAATTGACATACTGCCACAGAAACCCACTGCACGAACTCATCCAAAGTAATGATAAGAGGATACTGTACGTTTACTACCAACCATCCAGATTAGGCATGGGTCGTACTTGCTGATTCAAGTACCAGGGCTTTAAAATACGTCTCTAAATCAGCACCAGGGCTGAAAACCAGGTATAAAATACGTGCAAGTATTTTATTTAAAACGTTGAAAACTAAACCTTCTTTTAATTGCCATAAGGAACACTTTCGCGTAATCGCGTTTCAATGGCGAAATACATTACGTGCATCGTTTTTTTAATCGTGTTATAATATAGTTGGAAGATAAATACCACATATATACTGGATAAAATCATCTCTAAATATCACACTACTTGCAAACAAACAGAATGCAAATAAAGGAAAGTGTTATTAATTGAAACAACAAATTCCTGACTGTTTTTAACCTTACCGGCACAAAGTTTTGTCAAAATTCAAGGACTTACCTAGACATTATTTTTACGTAATTCCATTAGAAAATATACACAATTACACATTTAACTGAACACAAATACAGAGCAAACAAACAAACATGTACTATCTATCAACAAAAGACGAAAAAAAGATGCACGCAGCACGTGCTACCAAAACCAACAATTATTTAAAGAACTATAGCACACGCGAAAGTGATCCTTATTTCTCAGTAATAAAACTAAGAGCGAACGCCAATTATATTTGCAAAAAGGCACCTGCGTCTCGGGGTCAAGTTCACAGGTCATTTGGATGTAGCTTTTTAATTTCATGCCGTATTTAAATTGGTTTAAGATTCCTTTTACTTAACATAACTCACGTAACCGAACGAAACACATATAGGTATCTTCCATCTTGCATCCACAAAATACTGAAAGTATTTTATTCAAACTTCATCTTTATTTGCTTAGCAATAGAGAACATAATACCTTTTAAGGAAATACTTTTCATTTGAGCCTTAGATTCGAGTTTCTATCGGGGGCCGGGGCGCCCTGGTACGGCGGCGCGCGCCGGCTGCCTAGTGCCCACTAAAATACGTTGAAAGTATTTGATAAAAAAATCATCCTTATTTCGATACTTATAAAGCGCAAAATCACGCTAGCAAGAAAAATACTTTATAATGTTGCGAGTATTTTTTTATGTGTCGCAATTTTAGACCTCTTTTGTATGTGTGTGTGGTTTAATTTCATTACTACGGCTCTTTTGAAAGTATTTAGGCGATGTGGGGGGGCTTGTGGGGTGCCGCTCGCTGATAAGTAAAATACTTTCATGGTCTTTAGAAGTATTTTGAGCCCGTACCTGGTACACGTACTTTGAAGCAAATACTAGGTTTGTAAACCTGGTATGGTAAATACGTTCCGACCCTAATCCAGATGCAACAGGTCACGCCGGCGCAGCCACCCTGATCCGTAACAGTATCAAGCACCATCTTTTACCGGAATACAAAACAGATCCCATTCAGGCTTCAACGGTAGCCATCGAGGACAGGGCTGGCAGTTTCTGTGTCTCAGCAGTGTACTGCCCCCCAAGGCACAGAACCACCGACGTTGTTTTCTCGCAGTTCTTCAGTACCCTGGGTAATCGCTTTATAGCCGGAGGTGACTGGAACGCTAAACATACGAACTGGGGATCCAGACTCATCACGACTCGAGGAAGGCAACTGCAATCGAGTATTACTGAAAACAAATCGATAGCGATATCAGCCCTGGAACCCACCTACTGGCCGTCAAACACAAATATAACACCAGATCTCCTGGACTTTTTCATCATAAAAGGGTTATCCAGACACTATTTGAAACCCGAATCTAGCCTAGATGGATCATCTGATCATACCCCGGTTCTTCTGACTGTCAGCACTATGATAATAGAAGCTAACAGACCAGTTGTTCTGACCAATAAGCACACTGATTGGAATTGTTTCCAAGATCACGTCTCATCTAATCTTAATCTGAAAACCGCTCTCAAATGTCCAGCAGATATCGATGAGGCAACAAAAACATTAATGTGCTCATTCAGGAGGCCTGCTGGAAATCTACACCTACGCTAGAACATAAATGTAAGACAGCGAATTTACCACTATCTATCAAAAATAAAATCCTTGAAAAACGAAGACTCCGCCGCATCTGGCACCAAAGCAGACGCAGTGAAGATAAATCAGCTTTCAACAAGGCGATTCGAGAGGTAAAGCAACTCTTGAGTGATTGGCGTCATACAACCCTTGCAACTAAGCTGGAGTCCCTTACGGCAACGTCGGCCAGTAACTATTCCCTGTGGAAGTTCACAAAGGAGTACTACAGGCCTCATGTGACAAAGCCGCCACTGAGAAAAAATGATGGATGGTGTAAAACTGGTCAAGAAAAGGCGGATCTATTTGCAAGGCACCTAGCCTCAGTGTTCGAACCCAATAACATTAACGATTCAGAATCGGAAAGGAATGTAAATGATACTTTACAGCAACCGCTTCAAATGGCATTACCTCCAGCACCAGTCACAATAAAAGAGGTTATGAGAACAATTAAAAATCTCAAAAATAGAAAAGCCCGCGGGTTCGACCTTATAACAAAAGAAATACTGCTAAAGCTACCTAAAAAAGCCATTGTATACCTAACCACGCTGTACAATGGTATACTGAGGGTGCAATATTTCCCAACCCTGTGGAAAGTATTGCAGATAATTATGATCCACAAAGCAGGAAAGCCCCTTGTGATGTAAGCTCATACAGACCTATAAGCTTATTGCCGATTATGTCAAAGATCTGCGAAAAGATTATCCTAAACAGACTTTTGCCAATACTGGATAAAACCGACAAAATACCTAGTCACCAATTTGGCTTTAGACAACGACATTCAACTATAGAATAGGTACATCGAGTCACAGATGAGATTAGAGGTACTCTAGAAAGGAAGGAGTACTGCTCTGCAGCCTTTCTGGACATACAGCAAGCATTTGACAAGGTCTGGCACGAGGGTCTGATGAGCAAAGTTAAAAATAGTCTTCCACACAGCTACTATCATGTTATACACTCCTACATCAAAGCAGGCGTTCCACTGGGATCTGTCTTGGGTCCAGTGTTATACACACTATATACTGCGGATCTACCAGATGTAGCAGGGGTCACCACAGCCACATATGCTGACGACACCGCAATCCTGGCTTCTAGTAGCAATGCCGCAACAGCTTCTCAAAAACTACAAAGAGGACTGAACGAAATAAGCCACTGGTTAGCGAAATGGAAAATCAAAACAAGTGTGACGAAATCAGCGCACATAACGTTCACACTGAAAAGAGATAATTGCCCACCAGTTAACCTTGGTGACTGTGCATTACCTCATACCGATTGTGTAAAATACCTCGGCATGCACATTGATCGTAGGCTGACATGGAGGAAACACATTGAAGCCAAAAGAGAAGAACAGAACATTAAGTACAAGTCGTTGCTCTGGCTTCTGGGACGCAACAGTAAACTGGCAATGGACAACAAACTACTTATCTACAACTGTGTGCTCAAACCAGTCTGGATGTATGGCATACAACTGTGGGGCTGTGCAAGCAAATCCAATCTATCAATAATACAAAGACTGCAAAATGCTATACTGAGAAAAATATCTAATGCCCCATGGCTTGTGAGAAACACCGAAATTCACGAGGCCCTGCAGGTGAACACAGTGATTGAAGAGATACGGATCGCTGCTGCATCTTACCAAAACCGGCTAACTGTACACCCGAACGAACTAGCTACCCAGCTGTTGCAGCAGAGCTACGAGAATCGCCTCAAACGGCATGACATACTAAAGCTGCGCTGGAGAGAGCAGTAATTACATAGAGGGAGTACCCTCACTGGAGTGTACACTTAACAATCAATTCCACTGCAACCCATCCGCTTATAGTCGAAGGACTGATCGCAGATATGCTAAAAAAAAACAGTCGGTCATTGCTGTGCCAACGTAAATAATAAACAGTTAAACAATAGGCATGGGTCGTAACAGGTAAAACTAAATACCTGTTACAGCTGTTCCTGTTATCAAAAAATAACTGTTCCAAATACCTGTTATTAAATACTCCCTGTTATTTTCATAATGAGTCTCAAATAACTACTTATTACATCATGTAATAAGTACAAATAGAAATTAAAACCACGATACATAACTGACTGTCAATCATGCACTTCCGTTTCTGCCGCATACTACGATCGCGGTCGTAAAGTTGAACGCCAAAGTGAATGTTCGCAGGCTTGGCGGTCGTCGCGGACGGCGAGTGTAACGCTCTCAACCATACTCTTACTTTATCTGTGCACTCAACCTCAGCGGATTGTCAAAATCACTTCTTTGTAGTACCCTCTCGACCTTACTCTCCCCATATAAGGTTCATTTATAACATTCGTAGCAATCGTAGCGTCTTACTGTCCCCATATCGGGTTCTCTGTACTGTTAGCGTCACGTATTACTCTCCCCATATGGGGATCGGTTGAGTAGTCGATTTTAAATCGATGATTTAGCTATGTAGTGCGGACGGGAAGTCTTTAACATTTAGACGGTAAAATGAGCAATCCATAGACACCAAAAAAAGTTGGGTGTTCCGACTAGTTTTTAGAAGGTGGGTCTTGTGAATAGACCCCATGTACTAAAATGTAGTTACTACAATTTTTTTTTTCCTGTATTTATAATAAAAATCTATGGTGATAAGTTATCTTATTTATATGAAAAATATTATGTTTCAGCTTTGTTTCGAGGTATTTGAGGGTTTATGACAGTTTCGCGCACGCGCAGGCGCGTTCTTGAAGCGGATTGATAGGTTAGGGGCGCTGCCGAGCTGCACGTTCGGAAACAAAGATCAAATGTAAATAATTTACCTTTTGTCTTCTTATCTTGCTTTATGACAGAAAAGACTTACTTACTTCATCCATAGTAAAGATAATTAGTGTTTGTTACTACTAAGAGCAAACTGATTACTTATACGAAATAATATAGAAAGATCTACAAAATAACTTTTGCAGTTATTTTTTTATGTCATAGGTATTTCTTATTATTGTTTGTGTTTCCGAGCGTTCTATCCAGAAAATCATGAAGCCAAATAAAATATATCTGTTTGATGAAACGGAGTATTATGTCAAGTGACTACTAAACTTTTCTGTATATTAAAATACTAGGTGCATCTCTTTCAAATGTACTATGAAAAACAGAGAACAGAGATCGATAAATACAAAACCAAATTATAAAGACACTTGGTTTGCTTGAGTGAAGAATGCGTATAGGGATCATTTTTTTTTGACATTTATAGATATGAAACACTAGGTGCATCTCTTTCAAGCCCCTAGAAAGCTGCGGGAAAGAAAGAGATACACCTAGTATTTATCTATCAGCTAGAACAGATAACAGCGTGAAGTGTGTGTGCGTGTCGATACGCTGCGTATTGGGAACAGGGGGTATTGATAAGAGTGATTTCATTGAACAGGTATTTATCCTACGAGGAACAGCTGTTACGGCCGATATTTATATACTTGTTATATATAACTGTTACGATAAATACGCCTCATCGCTATTAAACAAGTTGAATATGTCACTTTAGTAAATAAATAATTTTATAATGTCAAATTATAAGTATGTTAATTAATAAAAAGGTCATTAAAGCATTATACAATATTTACTTACGCACTTTTTGTATGGCTTTCCGTTAATGTTAAAAAAAAATATGTTTCTCAAGCTATCCCAGCGCCATCTAGTGTGAGCCATAAAGTGATCGGAGAAAACCACTCATTGTATTCGAAAGCTATAAAAATAAATTCACTATGTTTTTTTAATAAACTCTACCAAGTTTTCATACCTTTTTTACCTTGAAATTCATCTTTCCTATACCTAATTAAGAGATAATCTTACAATGACAATAAAATATACAAATAATTAAATAGAATATTTTTGTTTTGAACCAGAGTCCACATTATAATGTAAGTAACAATGTAAGCTGAATGTGTATTGTAAAGTATATTATTACAATTACAATTATCGTTCGCCGCGACCTTATCTAAAAATATTTACTTGTGTTGTGCTACTAATATAGGTTAGGTAGTATGTGAATAAGAGAACATGCCTAGAGTTTAAACGTTTTACCTCTAGTTTTATATCTTTGCCTGCAGGATCAGTGTTGTACAGTATTAGAACAACACGACGCTAGCGACACCATAGCTTGCAGCGCCAAACCACAGCCCAAACATTATTTATATGAGTCTACTAAACGCTCCAAGAGCTTTCTAATCTAATCTGCATGTATCTGCTGTCATAATATGCCTCCCTCCGTCCACAGATTAGTAAGAGTATGTCTATGCTCCAGTCTTCGCTGCCTGCTTTACAAAAATGTTGTAATATTATTTTAGCGTCTTTCTTGTGTATATTAATACGATTTGCACGACTATATCTAACTTCATCACAGTGTAGTGGTTTAGGGTAGTTCAATGGGTTTCAGCAATCAAACCAGTCAGCAGAAGATAACCTTGTGATTATAACCTTACATAAACATTATAAACTTCAAGCAATTTCAGTAGATCTTGGTGTGTAATGAGAATCTGCAGTAAACTTTGTTATTACTGCACTTTCAGAACACAGTAACTGTGTCGGCCAGCACAGCACTGATACCTAACAAAAATATTTATAATATGTTTTTATCTCGTTTGTTGGTAAAACCTCCTAAAGTAAGACGGCCAGACATATATTTTCGTTCCTTTGCCAATCAGGAAAAAAATCCATTTAGCAAAAGCTGGGATATTCTGAAAAAAGAAGTGTCAATTTTTCTTGGAGTAAATAAAAAACCTTCTAACTATCCAAAACATGTTGATATAGTTATAATTGGTGGTGGATTTATTGGATCTTCAATAGCTTATTGGCTTAAAACTAGAACTGGAGAGGGTTTGTCAGTTCTTGTAATTGATAAAGATTTAAATGTGAGTATACATGATATTTTTTAACAACCTCCGTGGTGTAGTGGCTAAGCACGCTGGTTTCAAGGCGTCGCCGCTCCGAGGTCCCGGGTTCGATCCCCGTCAGGTCAATATAGAAATCAATATTTTCTATATTGTCTATACTACAAAAAAACTAACTACATTTTTATTTTCAGAGTCAAAATGTTGCAGAATATTATTCTTTAGGTTCTTTCACACAACATTTTACTTTACCTGAAAACATTAAATTGTCACAGTACAGTGTTGAATTTCTGAGAAATGCAAAAGAAAATCTGGGGCATGATGTTGATATTCAATACTATCCATTCAATAGTTTGGTTTTAGCCAGTGAAAAATATGCAGATAGATTAGAGCACAATGTAACACTCCAGAAAGAGTATGGTTTAAAAAATGAATTAATATCCACTGAAGACATAAAAAAAAGATTTCCATGGATAAATACTTATGATATTAAGTTAGGTAAGCGGTCATTATTCTTATTATTTAGCTATAAAGGCAGTTCCCTTTAGCTTGTCAAATATTGTAAATAATCTTGACATTCCTTTTTACCAAAATAATCTACTATATAAAAATAAGTTGGGTTTTCCTTCCTGACGCTATAACTCCAGAATGCACAAAGCGATTTCCACGGTTTGGCATTCATTGGAAACGTCTCTGGCTCCGTGAGGTTTATAGCAAAGAAAATTCAAATATAAAACAAAAAAAATCTTTTAATCACCAAACGAAATGTTACATAAAAGGAAGCCATCTGGTGGCGAAACGGAGTTCGCCGGGTTTGCTAATTCATTTTAAAATAAGAAACAGAACTCACCAACTACATTGGAAATTCATCATTTATCACCGAGATTCTTTTAAATCAAATAGTTAATGAATTTTATTCACTGATATTATTTTATAAATGTTATAAAAAGATTGTTTACATTATTGGACTAGCAAAGAAAAACAGACTTTGGTATTAACTTTAACCTTCATTATTGACATTGATTACCTAGATATTTTTTTTTCTGTTTTAGGTTGTATTGGAACAGAATCGGAAGGATATTTTAATTCTGGTAATTTCTTAAAAGGACTCAGAAATAAATCTTTAGAACTTGGTGCCATGTATGTAAATGCCGAAGTAACAGGATTTGAGTTGGAACAACAACGAGATGTTCTGATGGAAGGGATCACTCCAGGGTCATTTCAAAAAATAAGTAGGGTCAAATACAAAACCTTAGATAATGAAGAACATTATGTTAAATTTGCTGCATGCATACTGGCTGCTGGTGATGAATCTAGTCATATTGCTCGTTTAGCGCAAATAGGTATTGGAGATGGATTGCTCACTGTACCTTTACCTGTTGAAAAGAGGTAAGATTGAAAGCTCCTCATCATATATTTAAAGACAAATTTTAAACAAAGAACATTAATAAATTGAAACCAACTGTATGAGTGGTTAATGGTATACTTTTATCTATACTTACTAATATTATAAAGCTGAAGAGTTTGTTTGTTTGTTTGAACGCGCTAATCTCAGAAACTACTGGCCCGATTTGAAAAATTATTTTTATGTTGGATAGTCCATTTATCGAGGAAGGCTTTAAGCTATATAACATAAAGATACGACTCACAAGACCACAGCAGCAATGAAAAATGTTGCGAAAACGGGAGAAAGATATTCCTTTTGAGAGCTGCCGCTGCGTACGCTGCGGAAACCGCTAAAGTTACACAAAAATCATGTATGGCAAGATTGTTCAGCATTAAGAGTTCTATAATAAAGTCCGCGACAGCATAAGTCTATCTTTTATGGTTGACTTACTACAACCTTTTTTATGTTAATAAATTTGTAAAAATATAATGCATCATTTTTAGAGGTGTATTATACACACAGGTATTTATTCTTATCAAAATAAATAAATTCATCATCACGAGCATTTCATTTAGAACAAAGTTGCCCTTTATATCATTTGATTCCAATGAATATCTTAGGAGCTATCACAGTTTTAACATAACTCCGCACCAAAATAATGTTCGCAGCTTAAGTACAACGGGCGCTTGCGCTAATTATATTATAAAGCTGAAGAGTTTGTTGGTTTGGAAGCGCTTATCTCAGGAACTGCTGAACCGATTTGAAAAAATATTTCTGTGTTACATAGCTTATTTATTGAGAAAGGCTTTACGATATAAAACATCACGCTGCGACGGGAGGGGAGGGAGCAAACTCAAAACGCGCGGACGAAGTCGCGGGGGACCGCTAGTTTAACATATGATTTTTTTTTTTACAATTAATCCCTCAAGCGTATGTGAACGAGACACAATGCAAATTCTATTGTTATGCGGTTACCTGCAACCGCTCGGGTGTTGAAGCATTAAATTTATTAATGTTACAAAAAAGGCTACTTGCCTTTTTTACCCTGGGTTCAATTTGTAGATATTTGTCCATTTGGCTAGCAATGTAAAGAATATGTGTTGCCTTTCGTAGCAGCCAGCTCTGTGGTTGCTAAAGTGTGGAAGTCTGCTATAATCTTTTATCACTACTGATATGTGGCAGTGAATGGAAATAATAAAAAAATATTATTTCCATTCACTGTCACATATCAGTTACTTTTTTTAGTTACTACTACTACTACTACTTTTTTAGTAAATACTATTGTAATTCTTTCAGGAAATATGATATTTTTAAACTAGAAGGCAAAGCAAATACAACAGGTTTAAATACTCCGATGTTAATGGATACCAGTGGTTTATGGATAAGGCGAAATGGATTAGAAAATGATTTGATTTGTGGGCATATACCATTAGTCACTGAAGAGACTAAAAACTTTTCTGAGCATGAATACTATACTAATGTTATAAGACCTTCACTGGTAAACAGAATACCTGATTTTGGAGACATTGAGGTAAAAAGTTTACATTTATTTTAAACATCCATGTGGTTAAATTATTTTCACCTTTGGTAGAGCAAGGGCATAAGTTGCTAATTGCAATTTTACAGGAGAGCCATTTTAAGATTATTTTGGCATTTAACACCATCTTCTTCTGTTGTAATGGCACTTAAAATAATTGCGTAAATTAAATCTTTTAACATTGAAGGCATGTTTTTTTCTAGAATTATGAATGTTTACTTTTTTGATGTATTAATTTATGGTGTTCAATAGTGCCTTTGTTGCATAAAAATTAAAATTATTTTAAATTTAGGGCAGTATTGATCAATTGTTTTGCATGACCTCGATGTCATTTTAAGACACCTATCATCCTTATATATTTGCTAGGATTACCAAAACTATTTTTTTATTTATTTTAAAATCATTTAAAAAAAAAAACAAATTTCCTTTTGTTATTTGACAAATTTTTGAGATTTTTAAATTTGACCTTAGATTTGGGGGAGGTCATGTCCCCTGTGACCCCCCCCCCCCTTCGGACCGCGCCTGGAGAACGTAGTTACCTACATACAAAGCTGAAGGTCGATATTAAATCCCGTTTTTCAGTAATTTGAAAATATCTAAGAGGTATCTTTGACAAGATTTTCTCTGTTACCAAAGTCAAATAATCGTGTTTCGGCAACTCTAAAAGAAGCTAATGTCCTCAAGTATCAGCTCAATAAATATTACTTTCTTGTATGGTTTAATAACTAGAGTCCGACCGAAACTGGTTTTCCGGCCGAAACCGAAACCGAATATTCGGCCGTGGCTTCAGTTTCGGCCGAAACCGAAACCGAAATTCACGTAGTCAAGTATAAAATTCCTTAAGTTTACCTATACAACGTAATTTAACAAATTAAACACTTCACATTTTTCATTTACAATCTCTTTTTTACATGTAACTTGATTTGTTAATTACAACAAAACAACGTTACTGACTTAATATTTAATTAACTATATAAATCATTCAAATACAGAAACAAAACAAAAACTTACATTACATGTATTCAGTTCCATCAAAACATAACCTCTAAAGAATGTTTGCGTCGGCAATAAAGCACTGACTAAGTTTTGTTGTTACCACAGAGTACATTAATAGTTGGTACAGAGCTATCCGAACGCCGCACGACAATTCCCGAACAGGGCCGTCAGCTTCCGCTAAAGCGTTGTCACGAGAAACGAAGTTAGGCGAGCGTGCACGACAACTTCCGAAATCAGTTTCGGTTTCGGCAAAAGTTTCGGCCAATTTTGGCCGAAACCGAAACTGTCGCCGAAACTAGATTTTTGGCCGAAACTCGGCCGAAACCGAAACCGAACTTTCGGTCGGACATTATTAATAACATAGTCGGAGAAAACATAATTTACCCCCAAATCATCATTTAGTCATCTTGATCTCGATCGTATCAATTTTCGACTCGATACGATTGACTTATAAGACTAAAATAAAAGTACCTATGTGTTTGTAACTATACACTGATTTTTATTTAGATAGACCATTTATTTTTGGTACTGTTCTATCCGTTTCGATTGGTTGAGGCAAAGGTATAAACCATACAGCCTCGACTTCAGTCATTTATCTTATGTAGTTGAGATGGAAAGAGAAAGATTCAGTCCTTCAGATGCTTCCATCTAGACAGACCGAAATGAAATTTGGTGGTTTGCCATTTCTCGTTATTTAAAAAAAAAGGGTTGTTCCTAAATAATCGAAAAATTCAATTTTTATTCCATCGCAGCTTTTATATGATTTTATAGAATTATTAAATAGGTATTGTTAGAATTCGTGTTGCGCAGAAGTTTATTAGCATGAGATAAAACAGTGTTATTACAATTTTTAAAAAAAATGCGTTTTAAAATCATGTTTCCTACAATTACCATCATAATTTCTAATAATGTCTTTGTAGAAAGTAGTAAAAAATTAAAATAGATTAGTCATTTAAGAAAGTCTTAATCGAAAAATTCAATTTTTATTCAATCGCTGCTCTTATATGATTTTATAGAATTATTAAATAGCTATTGTTAGAATTTGTGTTGCGCAGAAGTTTATTAGCATGAGATAAAACAGTGTTATTACAAACAATTAAAAAAAAATGCGTTTTAAAATCATGTTTCCTACAATGACCATCATAATTTCTAATAATGTCTTTGTAGAAAGTAGTAAAAAATTAAAATAGATTAGTCATTTAAGAAAGTCTTAATCGAAAAATTCAATTTTTATTCAATCGCTGCTCTCATATGATTTTAAAGAATTATTAAATAGGTATTGTTAGAATTTCTGTTGCGCAGAAGTTTATTAGCATGAGATAAAACAGTGTTATTATTACAAACAATTTAAAAAAAAAAAGCGTTTTAAAATCATGTTTCCTACAATTACCATCATAATTTCTAATAATGTTTTTGTAGAAAGTAGTGAAAAGTTAAAATAGTCATCTAAGAAATTTTTGAATTTTGAAAATTGTTGAAAGTGAAAGGCCTTGCATTTTTTTCTTTTTTTTTTAGAAAAAAAATGGATTACGGTTGTCTATAGCTGTATTCAAAGTTTTAGATGTATTATTTATCCAATTGTAGAATCACATTATTGATAAATCATATCACAAATTCAAATAATCGCCTGCAATTGAGTTCTTACAACACTATTGCGTTACACTTGCAACATTGAATTAAAAATCCGATTAAAGCTCTAATTCTGGACTATCTCATAAAAATTCAAAGTGTAGAACCTGCCCCTTAAAAACCTCTTAAGCCAGGATCTACAGATTGACCTAATTCATCATCATCATTATCAGCTAAAGGACGTCCATTGCTGAACATCCCTTGCTGTTTTCCACAGCGACCGATAACAACCGGTCTGCATCTAGTTTGGCCCTGCGATCTTTACAGAGTTGTCTGCATATTGTAGGTGAACGTCCTAGGCCGCGTCTTGGGTTGAAGGGTCTCCAATATAGAACTTTCTGCCCAAACAACCATCAGTTCTTCGCGTTATGTGTCTTGCCTATTGCCACTTGAGCTTAGGTACTGATTCTCAGGGCTATGTCCGTTGGACAACTAAAATTTGTACAATGGGTGGACTTAACGCCATATGGTATTCTTTACCAGACATACCTTTCTGCTAAGCAGAAATGATTGTGGGCGGCCGACAAATAAAAATAAAATGAATTAATATTACAAAAAAAAGGTTAATTAGAAGAAGAACTTGTTTAACATTTATGTCCTGATTTCTGATTCGATTTCGTAGACTACGATATCGAATCATCAACCATTTTGCTTCATTACGTTATTTGTTAACCTATTCGACATTTGGCTCCAAACTTGTATTTAGCGTGAAGTGTGTAATTTTAATTCTGTACCTTCCTAGTAACTGATGATAACTAACTAAGCTTTTTCATATTTTTTCCAGATGAGTAAAGTTGCTTCTGAAAAACAAGACTTCAACACATTTGATGATTCAGGCATTCTGGGGCCCCACGTATACCACAATAATTTATACATTGCTACTGGTTTTGGAAAACAAGGTATGTGTTGAGGGGTTAAACTAAGGGAAATTATAAACCTAACTATCAAATATGAACATAGAATACACCTATTATCATTGACTACATAAATTGAAAATCTTATTATTGTCTAAATAGTGACATAATCTCAGACAATTTACTCTTCGCGCTACTACTAGCACACTTAGTGCACAACTAACAAAAGTCTAGTACGAGACGTTTTGGAAGTGAATATTTTTAGTTTAATTTATTTTTGAGTAATTGTTAAAGGTTTTTAATTGGCACTATAGATTAGAACACAATTAGCAACTGTTTTCTTTTAAAATATTGAAAAAATAAGTATGTATATATTAAGTGGCCAGCTGCAATGCTGAATGGCGGAATGATGGAAACTCAAAAATTTGGTATCTGGCCAGTGGGCCGCCAACCGCGAAATTATATTTTGAGTCACTTATAAATTTAGACGTTAGGTTCTGAGTTGTCTTATTTCTTCCATTCACTACGTTATTAAATGTCTCTGTTGGTTGACGGCCACCAAAATTTTAAGAAATATTTGAATTATTTTCGTTTTTATCTAAACGAATAGTTCTGAGCAAATTCCTTTATCGGTTACCAAATGTCTTAAGATTTATGGGAAGCCAATGACCGGTAACCATATATTCAAAAGGCTGGTTGGTAGGTATTTACGGCCATTTTTTTATTTTTTTAACGGGGTTGTGAGTTACAAATATTTTGGATATAAGTAGTCGGTAGTAGGAGCTCCAAGGTATATGTTAGGCTCCCTTTGAGTAAAATTACCCTTATCAGACTAGCAAGTTGCCGTAATCCAGATAGGTGTGACTGTTAACGAAATCTTTATGGCCCCGCAAACGGAAATTTGGCCTATTTTCGTATAAAATATTTTTTAAGATTAAACTACACATCAACATGGTCTATAGGGATATTTCATTAAAACCTTTATAACCAAAAAATCTATAATCTTTCTGTAAAGACACCTACACATTAAAATAAACCTTGTCTAATAGCCTATCTGACTCTCCTAAGACATCTGCAGCGATTCTGCACACTCAAAACAAAGGTGTCAATATCCTGCTGTAGAATACTGTCACAAGTTCTGCTAAGATGTAGTAAAGCTGATTTTCATTCTTTATGCTTTGAGGTCCTCGGTAATCGTTACACAGGGGAAGTGGTGGAAAGGCACCGAGGACTCCATCGCATTACAACACATGTACAAGACCTATTAATAGTAAATGCTGCATAAAGTCAACCAAATGTAACGGCTATGCAATTGGTTCAAAGGCTACAGAGAGGGTATGGTTTACTGGTTCTAAGTATTTTTTTTAAATCTAAAAGTTTATTATCAGGTTAGATAGGCTATTCATCATCATCATTCGCAGCCAAAGGACGTCCACTGCTGAACATAGGCCTCCCCCACGGCTTTCCACAGCGACCGATCACTAGCGGTCTGCATCCAGTTTGATCCAGCGATCTTTTTAAGGTCGTCTGTCCATCTTGTTGGTGGACGTCCTGTACGAGCTAGAATCGTACATTGCGACAACCACGGCGTCAGCGACCTACATCGCAGCGGCTGACCGATGGACCCATCATGCACCGTCGGCACTCACACCGGCGGCACACAACCTCAAACCTTTATATGTTTACACACTATGTAATAATTATAAATACATGTATCATAACAAGCAATAAACTAGATATCAACCGTCCGTGTTGGTTCTCATTTCCCTCCGCTGCGGCCAAGACACCTTTAGCCGTCACTATGATCGGTCTGGTGAGCCTGCCAGACTGGCAGCGGGTCCACGCCACCTACTCACCGTCCTAACGCTGCTACCCTGGGCAACCTGGGAGCAGCTATCCTACCTCAACATCCTTATTATATCTAAGTATCTATTGTTAGGCTGGGCTAGGGCTCTAGGGACTTAGTATCTTAGGCAAAGGGATATCTACGCCACTAGGGAGTTAGTTTCCATCTTAACCTTATATATACTGAACAGACGGGACTTCTTCCCGCCTGTACACGTCCTACGCTACGTCTTTGGTCGAAGGGTCTCCAATCTAGAACTTTCCTGCCCCAACGGCCTACTGCTTACTGATTCTCAAGGCTATGTCCGTTACCTTAGTTCTTCTACGTATCTCCTCATTTCTGATTCGATCACGTAGAGAAACACCCAGCATAACCCTCTCCATCGCTTGTTGTGTGATTTTGAGCTTCTTTATGAGGCCCATAGTTACGAGACAATGGTTCGGATCCGTATGTCATCGCTGGTAACACACTGATTGAAGACTTTCGTGTTTAGACACTGAGGTAGATGAGATGAGAAGACACTCTTGGGTAATTTCCCGAACGCTGCCCCGCCGAGTTTGATTCGTCGATTGAAGATAGATAGATAGGCTATTATCAAGGTTTATTTTAATGTGTACGTGTCTTAACAGAAAGTTTGAGTTATTTAGGTTTAATTGAAACATCCCTAGACCATGCTGATGTGTATAAAATATGCGTCTTTCACTCACTTGTCGTTTTTAATATAATCTTAATAGTATAGGGATTCGGTTTGACCACTTTTTATAATTATCCATTTGATATTATCAATAATGCAGACTTTGCTCAGTTAAAGTTGAGAAATCGCACTAACTGGCCGAATACCGGCGTTGCTGACCTACTTACGTCTAGATGAATACCGATTATCGGACTTATTTTTCTAGTTTCATCAAAATACATTCAGCAGTTTTTGAGTAAAAAAAGAAAGATCCTCAAAACTTTTACGTTTATAATATTCATAGATAACCTTGTACTAACTAATGCACTGTTTTCTTTTAGGTTGTTTCCATGCACCAGGTATAGGCAGAGCCATAGCAGAACTTATTATTGACAGTCATTACACGACTATCGATCTTACAAGATTGGGATTTGACAGGTTTCTTGTGAATAAACCTATCATGGAATTCAATATTTATTGATACATTAATAAAACGTTATGAACAGAAAAAAACATTTATTTCACTGCTTACATTATTTTATATCAATAAATTAATTCTTATTATGAGAATGACGAAACAATAGTTATGTATTTTTTTTTATCTATTTGAACTGCGCTGGAGGAGCGGCGAACAATGCGCTTCCTTGCTTGGATGCAGCACGAGACGGCGCGAATCCCAGCAACTTTTGAATGTTTTGTCTGAAAAAATATCTAAATTATGTTTATGCCAAAAGGTTCTGTTTTCTTGTTAAATTTGTGCCTTATTTTATAACAACTAGCAGTACTTATGTCTGCAATTTTAAGATTTTAATGAAACACTATTTGACACTTTTCGCGAATATAAAAGAGTCTACTCGTGTTCTTGCAATGAGTGGTCTGGCTTGGATCCCATGCTGGTGGGATTTTCCAAACATCTTCTTTATTGAAATTTGGATGTTTTTTTTATTTCTATAGCTTCGCCTAGCATACGTGGAACGAACCGACGTTCTTTTGAAAATACTTTGGGCTAGGCATGGGTCGTACTTGTTAATTCAAGTACCAGGGCTTAAAAGTACGCCCATAAATCAGCACCAGGGCTCAAAACCAGTCACCACCAACCACCGGCTTAACCATTAACGTTAAAAACTGAACCATGTTTGCAATAAGGAACACTATCGCGTAATCGCGTTTGCGTACCGAAATACTTTACGTGCATCGTATATTTATCGTGTGATAATCTGGTAAGAAGATAAATACCTACCAATTTGTTACTTAGAGTGGACAAATTTCAAAACAATAGTAGATTGCTATACAAGGGGAGAAAGAGACCCACTTCACTCTTGAATTATTAGCGCTCTCACTCCGCTCGCACGGAGTGAGAGCGCTAATAATTCGAGAGTGAAATTTATTTTAATTTTATTAAATTCGAGAGTAAAAATTATTGTCAATGAGAAAAATCGATCGATATTTTTAACAATGATTTGAAATATTTAATATCGTCCGCGTTTTATGTAGTACTCTGTTGTCTTCCGTGCCTTTACTGTCCTTCTAATCTTGTGTTTTATGTATAACGACAGTAAAAAAACTGATATGTGATGTAAAAACGTTGCGAGTATTTCTTTAATTTCTCGCAATGTTAAAGGGACCGTTCAAGTATTACGTAAGCAAAAATTAAGCAAAGCTACCGCAAAAAACTTCTTTAATTTTACCAGCTACTACATGAGCGAAGCAAGCGATGTCAAATATCGCATACCAATTTTTTAAGATTGATTTATGACGGCGAGTATAAATTTAATACTAAAACGTCAAAAACCACAGGATATTACGCGAGCGAAGCGAGCCCGAAAATTTCTTTGAACTTTACTTAAAATCTGTTAACTTTGTAACTTGTCCTTTACCAGCAGTTATATTATCATTCAAATGTTTGTGGGAGTTTATTTGAGGACAGGTTACAGGATCTTAACGTATTCATAATTTATAAGTATCCCCGAAAATGGGTACGGTTTTCAAACAACGACAATATGTGGGTTGCCAATATGAAAAAAAAACTACTGCCGGTCTGCTGACGTAATCACCATCCCGACTCCCCGACCCCCATGTCATCAAAACTAAGCAAAGCAAAGACCCCCCCCCCCCCCCCCGCCCCCCTATAGTCCTTACGTAATACTTGAACGGTCCCAAACCTATTCATAATGAAAAAGTATTTCAGGAGAGCAGGTGCGGCTCCTTGTAAGTAAAATACTTTTTAGGGTTCCGTAGCCGAATGGCAAAAAACGGAACCCTTATAGTTTCGTCAAGTCCGTCTGTCTGTCTGTCCGTCCGTATGTCACAGCCATTTTATTTTGTAACTACAAGCATCACACTTAAAATTTGGTAGGAAGATGTATCCTGTTAACTGTTTTACGATTCTCGTATTATAAAATAAAAATAATGCCATTTAAGGGAGGGCTCCCATACATGAACTAAAACAAAAAAAAATATAGTCAAACCTATGCGTGTCTATGGATAGGTCTTTTAAAATAACAGGTTCCAAAAACCATTTTCTTTTAAAGTCTAACGTTTCATAGCTAGACGCTTCCAAAGTGGTAAAATGGGCGTCCCCCCATCTAACTTCTAAACTAAGCGAGTGTACATTTTGAAAAAAATAATATAATGTAGGTAGATCATAACAAATACTTTCAACGAAAATTGGTTTGGACGGAATCAAAAAAGATGTTTTTGGGATATAGCACATTTTCAACAACCGCAAACATAACTTTGTTTTTCATACAAACACTATAAAATACAAAGTTATATTTGCAGTCAACAAAATATTGTGGTATTTTACTAAGTGGAAGTAAGTGGATTCCCTAATTCAGTTTAAGTTGGCATGGAACCCTCAGTGCGCGAGTCCGACTCGCACTTGGCCGGTTTTTTGGTCTTCGAAGTATTTTGAGCCCGTACCTGGTATACATACTTTGAAGAAAAAAAAAGGTTTGTAAACCTGGTATAGTAAATACATCCCATCACTTCTTGGGCTGGGCTTGGCGGGAAGTATATAGTTTCAATATATGATATTGGATATCGATATATAGTTTCGATTTGATATCGTTAAAATTAGATATAACACACGCCTACTTTAGGACTAGGTGTTCATGGAGACCTGCTGCGGTGTATCGAGTCATATTTTACTGATCATAAAAAGAGCACTTAGAAGCCTTTGTTTAATAAATATCTAAACCATTTATTAAATTAACCAATCTTAAAATACTGTAAGTACTTTACTTTTATTCGATCCCCTTATTATGAATGTCATATACTTAGAACCAATTGAAAAAGTTCAAGAAAATGTTCTTAACTTTGACTTATCGTTGTTACTATTGCTACGATGACCATTATTTTGATTTCCTTCTATTCTATAGGTTCTGAGTCGCAGGGATCGACGTAAAAAAATTAACATTATTTTTTTTGTACAAAATTATAAATTGTTGTTAACTTGATGTTCCATCTCTTTTGTCAAAAATAAAATTTTAAAGTAATTTTTGCCCCCCGCGGTAGTAAATGATCCCATACGAAACTAAGAAAATATAATATCCCATAGTGTGAACTCGTGAAAGATATAACTCGGGATAAATATAAATATCATAATATATTTTAATACCTACTCAAAGGGCACCTTGAATACTACCAAATGAAACGTCATATAAACATTAGGAAATTCTTAGCTGTTGTTGTCCTAAAAATAAAATAGTCTGCCTTTGGAATATTAGAGGCCTGAGCATCTTGCTTAATTGAGTTTTTTGGTTTTCATAAGAAACTCAAACATCAGTCCAAGAGGCAGACATTAACGCATCTTTAGTGCTACTTTTTTTTAAATCATTACTGAAGCGCTGTCAATAGCGAACGCGGAAGCAACGTGCAGACTATTTTTCCATGGTCCTTCTCATCGTTTTTAATTGAAAAATTTTAGTGTGCCCTTTATATAGATTTAATTAAATCATAAAAAAAGTGTGAAGTCTGCCTCTTCGATTTTCTTCTTTATCAAGATGATTGCGACCATATCCCAGAGGCAGACATGTGCAAATGATTTAAAACCCCCTCTTTTTTTCAAACAACTTCAATCGGCTGTAATGCGAAAACGCAGCGACATAAAACTGACTGGATTAAATCAATTCTTAATGACGTAAACTGTAATCTACCTCGATGAGAACTTGTGCAAATCATATACCGAAATGCTCGCCAGCTCCGAAACTATTGTTTGGCAAAAGAAATTGGGCCAAAGACATTTCTGTAAAAGGCACGATACCGGCCTCCAGGTAAGGTTTTACTATTAATAAAGATGAAATTAGAAACCAAAAATTTTGCACACGAGCGGGACTAGAGCCAGCAACTTCTTGGCTAACCGGGCCAAACGCTTTACCAATTGAGCTACCGTGCTGTCTGTCCGACGTAGCGAATTTGTGGTCTCTTATGGATACGTCATTACGCGTGACGTTAAGCGCCATCTACTAAGGTTTTACTAGTTTGAATTAGGCCTAGATGCTTTATAATAACGAACAGAAGAAATACGATACCTGATGCTCATGGTACATAATATGTACAAAAAGATAAATGAACAGTCTGTGTAATCATCTCCTGGTAAGTTCCTATGACTTAGACCTTGTATCCACGATATAGGATAAAATGGTAATTTTGCCACAACTCTGCCATCAAATCTGTAAAAAAAAAAGATTTTTTGATCATATCATTCAAATCTGTGTGCACAACGATATAAAATGAAAAGATTTTTTTTGCGTAAGAAAAGTCACAGCCAACTAATTCTACCTCAAGGGCTAGTTTTCGTACTTGTAGGTACATATATCATACATGCAATTCATTATATTATAATAGAAAACAATTCTTTAAAATGGCTCAACATAGTTGTAATTTTAAAAAATATCACTCACATGCTGTTGAACATACTAAGTAGAGCTGTAAAAGCAAATCCTATGGCAAACATTGACTTCATTTTCACCAAGGAAAGATCTCTATTGTTATTTTTAAGTCTTTCTTCTTCACGCTCAATTTTCTTTTTGTGTTGCTTATCCAGAGAATCCCCATGAGCTTCTTTTCGTTTCTCCACTGAAATATAACAAAATACAATAGATAACTCTTAAGTTAATATCATACCATAGGATGTCCATTATGTAATTAATTTTGTCATTGAATTATTAAATAGTAACAGTTCTCGCAGATTCACCCGCATAAATGTTATAATAAATGTTGGATCCAAAAAAAATGTTATGAATTATTAGCTATGTGCAGTTCTGATGTATGAGCTATATTATTATAGGTAAGGTTTCATCACAATGACATAGTTTTTGCGTGAAAAAGTAACAAGCGTACAGCCATACATCTATCCTGTCATCACAATCTGTTATTGTTTTTTTTTAATATTTTTTTATGTTACGTCACTGGTTTGAAGAATTTAACTAATTATCGTCTGTCACATTTAAATCAATGTTGTGTTCATATATAATTGGGTTGCATACTAGATGAAACTTTTATTTTATTTTCAATGCTTGTATGTAGCTGTTATTGGCAGACATATCAGTCTACCCTCCTTCGAAGTCTTTTATTGCGATCACTTGCAGTACCATCGTTCACAAACTCACTATTTTCTCGCACCTGTTCTCGACACTCTCACAGTATCCAAACGCAAAACTACATTTTGCCGAATACCATGGTTTTTGCATTTACGAACAATTCAGTTACGCCGTGACCATGGCACTTGCAACAGTGCCGAAATATCGGAAAATAATACGGTTCATGGTAGCAATCCCGTTATAATCTAATTTAATGTTAATGACTTAATGACCATGTAAGTTTAAATCAATATGATGTAACTCATAAACTTTCGCATTTACAATATTAGTAAGATACATCCTTATAAATACCTAGTGGTATTGCACAAAAAAATAAAAGCTAATTTATATAATGGATTTTTTCTAGATAAACTCGGTTTACCTACAGATTCACCCTCTTTAGTAAGAACACAGTGACCTATATTTTTTTGTTACAAACATGAGTCTCTGATTTAGACCTTGATTGCAAAAGACTCAAACGAATCGGTCAAGACGATATTGGTTAGGTATGATTTAATGCCAAAATTTTTGAGCGATCACGACACAAGTAACTACACAGAAAAAATATCTGATATTAAAGCTACAATCAAGCTCCAAACACTGGCGACTATTTGAGCAAGGAATTCCAGAGCAAGTTTGCTGTTGGTCTTTTTTTTATTTCAAGTACTTGTTTTTTATTCTAATAGAAAGAACTAAAGTATAAAAAATATAATTATTTGTAGTCCCTAATAAGTGTTATTATGTTATAAAATTTATCATCGTTCAATCGTTTTTTTTTTTGTAAAAAAGCAGTGCCAAAGAAATAAAGGGAAAAAATTACTAAGTTGTCGGTACTTGTGTGAAAAAAAAACACCGCGGTAGTTAAAAGTAGTCAGTTGTTAAAATTTACTGATTTTTATTTATATAGTGCGACAAGGATCTTCTGGCCGATAGATAGTGATAAGTGACGTATATCACGAGCATCTCCGTGCTTCGGAAGGCAAGTTAATTGGTCTCGGATAATATCGGTTAATATAAGTCGTTAGGACTAGTCAGACGCTTTATGAGCAGCTTTATAACATCTGACAGCTTGCCTTCGCTTGCCTTGCAAACACCCCTCCACCAATCCGCACTGAGCCCGTGTGGTGAAGTCTGGCTCAGTTGTTGCCTTACTTCATAGTTGAGGTAAGACCTTTGCCCGACAGTAGGACTTTACGGGCTAGCTTTACTTTACTTTAGGAATCTGTTTAACGAAATATTTTTAACCCATCCATTGCAGAGTCAAAGAGAAGTTAACGCAATATAAGCATGTACTTTGTTAGAATCATGCATGTTCCACTGATTTTAAACGCAAACAATTGTATAAACAAAAAAAAAAACAATGAAAATCATAACTTTACGAGTATTTAAGGAGTTTAGTTCTACGGTATTCAGAATGATTTTAATAGCTTACACAGAATTTGTAGAAAAATCGTAATACCGCCTGTAAGATTGGGGAGATTTGGCTACACTTGATCAGGAAACGGCATTTTTTAAGATGATAGCGTTAGTTCTTATTTTTGCCGACGGCCAAAAGATCCATGTCGCACTTTAGACCAGAATAACAGCTCCAATAGAACTTTTTATTTTTTCTTGTTACAAGCATATGACCTATAGTGATGTAAAAATTCAATTCATTTTACGCAATTAATAATAAACTTGTGATATTAATTTTTAAGAATATTTTACTCATTAGGGTAAAATAATACAAGTTAACGTCACATAAAGCTATAAATTAACGCTATTATTAATAGCTATATATATAAAAAAACTGCAAGGAATTAAAAATAATGGTACTTTCCCTTGCCTTTTGTCATTTTACTACATTCTGTTAATAAATTATTTAAAAAAAAAGATATCTGTAGAAAACATGTTTTTTGAAGAAATTATGTTATTGTTGATTATTTGTAATAGCACTGTTACAATTCATGCTATTATACTCCAGCACATACAAATTGCAACCACAACTATTTCATAATTTTACAATCGATTATGAACGATTGAATAAGAATTGAATTTTCCGATTATTAAGGAGCAACACTATTTTAAATTACAAATCCACCCACCAAATGTCATTTTGTTCTATCTTACTAGCAGTGATCGGATAATCGGATGCATATATAGTTAATGTTTAGTATATGCTAAGATAATTTGAAGGCAGCTTCTTATTTTTTTTTAAATATAAATCCCGGGATTCCAGAAAATTTGGGAACGTGAAACTAGTCTGTAACAAGGTGAAGAAACGACATCTTTAGCATTAGGTATTTATTTTAAAAAAAGCAGGACTCCGGGATTACATATTATTAATATGTATGTAACTACTTGAAGGTAATTATAAGCTCCCCAGCAACTTAAGAGTATGTTGAGTGTAAGAAGAGTAGTAGACAGTACACACACACACAGTTGTACACCCGATTTGGTAATTCCATATTAGCGAACACCTTGAAATAAGTAAATATACCTACAGCCGATTTGAAAAACCCGATTGATACAAAAATCAAATTGACAACATTTCATTTTTGTAAAGGTATGAAAATTCGAAAACATAAAACACACGATTAGAAGGACAATGACGCGGACGATATCAAATATTTCAAATCAATATATATAATAATTTCAAATCAATAATAACAGTAGAAGAACGCAACAAGGTTAACTTGTCACCAAAACACCATTTTGCCTCATGAGATAGCGCTATGAGTGACGGCTAAAGGTGGGAGTGAGTAAGAAGATTAATGAACAACAAAATCGCAGCAAGTCGCCTCCGCCTGCTTAATGCCGCTGAATAAATTTGTAGATTTTAAATTGTTAAAAATTATACCAATTGTACATTTAAAATCAGTCACCCTAATAAATACTCTTTTATTGTTTAGCTTATCTTAAAAATATGGAAAGTTTTTTTATTTCACTAATATGATGTGACTTAATTATCGTTAACTCAGAGTCTAATCGTAGCAATTACAACGAAATTACTTTCCACCCTAGGAATGGAAAATCCCGTCTATCTTCACATGAAAGTTTAATTTTCCGAACAGCAGAAAAGAAAAATAAAGGTTTTTTGTGGTGTTTTAGTTTTACTGACACAACTGATAATTTCTTCTTATGCGGACGACGCTCTATCGAGATAGGAGTCGGTAGGTATTCACCGGGCCGCCGCACAGTGGGTCGAAACTAGATTTTGAGAGACTAACGGCCGTTCCCTATATCCATTCTAACTGTGGTTTTGCCCTACTAGAGTTAGAAATGGTTATCTACCTTTAGATTTTTTATTTCTATAAACCTACTGGCAGTAGGGTAAACTATCTCTGGATGCATCTTATCGATGGGAGGACGGATAGCTTACTAGGGATAGGCATTTGTATGAAATTGACATTTATTGCGTTCCTATAATGTTTTTCATCTGACTGTCAGTCAGTTTGACTATCTCTAGTAACCCCAGAATTCAATCCTAGGATTTTGGAGGATAACGCTCTTGTACACCCTGGCAAATTACTAGTTTTAAATGTTTCATTGATTTATTTATGTAAAAGTCCTGCTGCTCACAAGGTTAAGATAGAAACTTTCTCCTTACGGCCGTTCCCTATATGCAAACTAAGATCAAAGATAGATAGCTATCCTCGAACTGTTGTCACCAGCTATCGACCATAATAAACAGTTTCTATATTACAGATAGGTGTTGCTTATCTCCAGTTAGCAGAAGATAGGCCACATTATCCAAGCCCTCCCTTACGTTTCGAATTACGCAGTTGTACAAAACCCTCTCAATTACGTCGCGTCAACGTTTTCACGATATTTGTGGTCATTATGATACACCAAGGATAATATTTATATAATACGTTTAAAATAATATTTATTTTTATTGATATGTACCTAATTATATATATATTCTATTTTGGGTAAAAATATTATGTGAAGCATGCATAGACTTTACGTAAAATGGAACGTTTTTGAGCTCTGACAGACAGCTGATTGATGGACATCATTCATACCTACGTCAATTGATTGAAAATTAATACTTTTTAACGTAAAAAGTATTTATAAATTTTAAAATTCAAAACGACCGATTGAAAAGAAATAGAAAGTTATAGTTCCAGTTTATTTTCGCAAACGTTTCAGAATGCTATCAGTCCGATTGCTTAGAAAAAACAATGTGTCCAGCTGGTAAACAATGTATTCAAGGAGGACTTTATTTCCATAAAATAAGTGCAGTGAGTGAGTATCAATTGTACTTTCACAAACAAGTCGTTTACGGTTTTTAAAGGATATTGACCAAAGCCAGGTCCAGATTGCGTCTTTGTAGTTTATATTTTAAAAATCTTGTTTGAATTATAATTGTACTGGTATTTTAAGGGTAACTAAGTTATTAGTATTGAATTACTTTAGTAAAATATAACAATTACCTTCTGAATGTATCAAAATGAATGTAGGTGAGGTGCATTAACTCTGCAATCACAAAACATAACCTCAAAATGCCTAATCTGCCGTTGAATTCCTTGTAAACCTGATTATTTATCAAAAATATTTTTTGTGTGTATTCTTTCAAATATTTAGGTATATTGCTGCCGCAAAGTGTGCAGAGTTTCTATAGAGTTTTGGTCAATATCCTTTGCTTAAATACCAGTTTGTTTTCATGTTATACTGATTTGTTTTATTTACTTCTTTCAGCCACAGCAAAAAGTCCACCTTCCCTTAACAAAGGCATAGATGATGATGCTGGTGGAATTATTTCAGGCTCATCGAATGCTATGCAAAGCATCGGGTACCTTCCCAGTCACTCAGCTGTTCCCAGAGAAAAAGTTGACTGCTTGAACTTGGATTCAATATTGTTCGCCACCCGTAACTTATATTTTTCATAAATTGTACGAGGTAGCACCTTACATTCTACAACTACGAACACGTCAGTGACCTACATAGCAGAATCCAGCACCGTCGGAACTCACACTGGCGGCCCACCTATTCATGTATCTGTTAATATTTTAAATAAACTAATTTACTACCAATAAATCAGATATTATCCGTCCTTGTTGTTCTCATTTCCCTTCACTGCAGCAGACACCTTTATCCGTCCCTATGATCAGTTTGGGCAGTCTGTCTGACTGGTAGCGGGTCCCACCACCTACCTACCATCTTAACGCTGCTGCCCTGGATGACCTGAACGCAGCTCTCCTACCACATCATCCTTATTATATCTAAGTATCTTTTGTTAGGCGGGGTTATGGCTAGGGTCAGTTTCTTAGGGTAAAGGAACATCTTTGCCACTAGGGAGAAAGTTTCTATCTTAACCTTGTGAGCAGCAGGACTTTTACATAAATAAATCAATGAAACATTTAAAACTAGTAATTTGCCAGGGTGTACAAGAGCGTTATCCTCCAAAATCCTAGGATTGAATTCTGGGGTTACTAGAGATAGTCAAACTGACTGACAGTCAGATGAAAAACATTATAGGAACGCAATAAATGTCAATTTCATACAAATGCCTATCCCTAGTAAGCTATCCGTCCTCCCATCGATAAGATGCATCCAGAGATAGTTTACCCTACTGCCAGTAGGTTTATAGAAACAAAAAATCTAAAGGTAGATAACCATTTCTAACTCTAGTAGGGCAAAACCACAGTTAGAATGGATACAGGGAACGGCCGTTAGTGGTGAAGATGTTCCTTTACCCTAAGAAACTGACCCTAGCCATAACCCCGCCTAACAAAAGATACTTAGATATAATAAGGATGATGTGGTAGGAGAGCTGCGTTCAGGTCATCCAGGGCAGCAGCGTTAAGATGGTAGGTAGGTGGTGGGACCCGCTACCAGTCTGACAGACTGCCCAAACTGATCATAGGGACGGATAAAGGTGTCTGCTGCAGTGAAGGGAAATGAGAACAACAAGGACGGATAATATCTGATTTATTGGTAGTAAATTAGTTTATTTAAAATATTAACAGATACATTAATAGGTGGGCCGCCAGTGTGAGTTCCGACGGTGCTGGATTTTGCTATGTAGGTCACTGACGTGTTCGTAGTTGTAGAATGTAAGGTGCTACCTCGTACAATTTATGAAAAACATATAAGTTGGGTGGCGAACAATATTGAATCCAAGTTCAAGCAGTCAACTTTTTCTCTGGGAACAGCTGAGTGACTGGGAAGGTACCCGATGCTTTGCATAGCATTCGATGAGCCTGAAATAATTCCACCAGCATCATCATCTATTCCTTTGTCAAGGGAAGGTGGACTTTTCGCTGTGGCTGAAAGAAGTAAATAAAACAAATCAGTATAACATGAAAACAACTGGTATTTAAGCAAAGGATATTGACCAAAACTCTAGAGAAACTCTGCACACTTTGCGGCAGCATGCGTCTTTACAAAATGTTTGGATAAAATATATACCAAAATATTTGAAAGAATACACACAAAAAATATTTTTGATAAATAATCAGGTTTACAAGGAATTCAATGGCAGATTAGGCATTTTGAGGTTATGTTTTGTGATTGCAGAGTTAATGCACCTCACCTACATTCATTTTGATACATTCAGAAGGTAATTGTTATATTTTACTAAAGTAATTCAATACTTAATAACTTAGTTACTCTTAAAATACCAGTACAATTATAATTCAAACAAGATTTTTAAAATATGAACTACAAAGACGCAATCTGGACCTGGCTTTGGTCAATATCCTTTAAAAACCGTAAACGACTTGTTTGTGAAAGTACAATTGATACTCACTGCACTTATTTTATGGAAATAAAGTCCTCCTTGAATACATTGTTTACCAGCTGGACACATTGTTTTTTCGAAGTAATCGGACTGATAGCATTCTGAAGCGTTTGCGAAAATAAACTGGAACTATAACTTTCTATTTCTTTTCAATCGGTCGTTTTGAATTTTAAAATTTATAAAACTTTTTACGTTAAAAAGTATTAATTTTCAATCAATTGACGTAGGTATGATGTCAATCAATCAGCTGTCCTGTCTGTCAGAGCTCAAAAAAGTTCCATTTTACGTAAAGTCTATGCATGCTTCACATAATATTTTTACCCAAAATAGAACATATATATAATTAGGTACATAGCAATAAAAATAAATATTATTTAAAACGTATTATATAAATACTATCCTTGGTGTTATCATAATGACCACAAATATCGTGAAAACGTTGACGCGACGTAATTGAGAGGGTTTTGTAAAACTGCGTAATTCGAAACGTAAGGGAGGGCTTGGATAATGTGGCCTATCTTCTGCTAACTGGAGATAAGCAACACCTATCTGTAATATAGAAACTGTTTATTATGGTCGATAGCTGGTGACAACAGTTCGAGGATAGCTATCTATCTTTGATCTTAGTTTGCATATAGGGAACGGCCGTTAGAATTTGACATTCTTTTTTCACATTTTACCTATGTATAGCCCATAATGTCCTTGATCGATGTTGTCTTTAGACATTTTTTCTAAACCTTGCAGGTTAGGTGTAAAAAAAACAATCTTTTTTATTTGTATGGGGCGGATTACTTGTCTATTTTGCTGTTGAACCAAGAGTGATCGCGCGTCGAATCATTATTATTCTTAATTCTTGCCTATTCTACTAAGAATAGGCCCTAAAAGTAGTCTGCAATTCTTTGAGTTATTGCGATCGGAAAATAATATTTTTTTACACGTCGAAAAGCTTGTTTAATGAATATTATTATTTTACAAATTCAACGTAAAATGGTAGATAATAGTTAATTATTACACCATTTGTGCTTAGGAAACAAACTAACAATTAACCCTCACAATCTCTAAGTACATAAAAGCAATTCCCATAACTTTTTTAAAACAAGCTAGGAAAGAAATCGTTCCTATAATTATTCACCTTACAAACCTATGCTTTGAGCAGGGCATATTTCCCGCCCACTTAAATAGTCAGTTGTTACTTCTGTGCTCAAGAGTGGGAATAGAGATGATATCGGAAACTATAGGCCAATTTCGGTATTACCAGCAATGTCAAAAATTCTTGAGATATTTTTGATTTGCCGATTAATTGCTTACCTAAACAAATATAATATCTTATCCCCATCACAGTTTGGCTTTAGAATAGGTAAATCAACAGAAGACGCTGTGGCTGCACTAAGCCAACTTGTTCAGACTAAGTTGATAGGGGCAATAAGTGTTTATCCACATGTTTGGACCTAAAAAGAGCTTAAGATACAGTATCTATATCCATTCTTGTTCACAAACTTGAAAATATCGGAGTTAGGTGAATTGCACTTTCTCTATTTAAGAGTTACCTTTCTGAGCGGTTGCAAAGTGTAAAATTAGATCGCTACACTAGTGAAGAAACTCCTGTATTTTACTGGAGCTAACAGGGTAGTGTGTTTTGACCTACTCTATTCCTAATTTATATTATTGAGCTCTGCAATGGGTGCTAAATTGGGAAAGGTAGTCGCGTCTTACCTCAATTTATACGGAAGAATGGGGATTGGTTCGAAACACCAATAAGTTTGCCCAAAGAAGTTCAAGATATTTGTCATACTAATAATGTAGAAAATTTGTCGCCTTCTACACCAGGACCTACCTCCTATTTGCCAGGGACATTGTCAGCTGTGTGATATTTGCAAAGCGAGGTCATATGAACGACCTAGAATCCCATCGCTAAAGACAGCATAATGAAGAAATGTATGGGCTTTATCTCTTCATGCTTGGATAAGATGCATGACTTCATGCGCTACATTATTTTTTACCGTGCTAATCATCTATCTATTTGAAATTCAAATGTCTATTTGAATTACTAATAAATCTTTTATTTTATAATTTTCTTTGTTTCGTAGCTTGCCGGTTGGAGTTCAAAACATGCAGTTGCTGAGACGATGATAAAGAAAAGATGGAGCTCCGGAAAAGGCACCCTCTGAAAATCAGCGTCGTGGTATGCGTCCCGCTGCCACGACTTATGCTGAGCGGGTGCCTTTTTGACTCAAGTCGCCTGCTTTTAAATATATTTGTATATTATGCTTGATGTAATTATTTGAGTCAAATAAATGAATTTTCTTTCTTTCTTTTCTTTCTATACAAGAAGCATTTAAAAAAGGACTGTGACTTGCTAATTGATGTGGTCAAGCAGGGAGTTGGCACTAGTGATGAAAGAGACTCAGACTTTTAATAAAGACTCGCCTCCTTTTTGACGCCTGACGACTGAGTCAGTCTTTAGTCCCCAACCCTTAGTCATAAGACTAGCATTTTAGTCCCAGTATTCTAACGTAAAACGCTTAGCAGTTACTTAAACAGCTTAAAGAAATTAAACAGCTTAAAAGACTAAAACGACTCATCGCCTGAAAAGTCTAAAGTCGTAAGGCGTGATTATGTAAATTTATCACCTATTAAGGGATAAATGATAATTATGTAATATTATGTACATACATAGTTTCACTCCATATACAAAGTGATACAAAACTACGCTTTGCAAATGAAGGGAGCTACTCAGAATCCATAACTAAACGACTTCCTGCTAAAAACATGGGTTGAAAAACGACAAAAAGTTTTTGACTTCCCATACTAAAATCGGTCACGTGACCCGTGTGATTTGTATGGAGAGTATTTTTTATTTATTTTATATTTCGACCAATGTTTCTAGGAGAAAGTTGTTTAAGTGTTGATTTTGAGTAGCTCCTTCATTTGTAACGGATAGTTTTGTAACACCTTGTTTGTATGTGTGTGTGTGTGTGTGTGTAGGTACAGTATTAAAAAATATTTCATTGCAAACTAAATGGTTTACTCGAATGCCGCGGCACCCTCTAAAAAACGTAAAAAACGATAAAAGACTAATTCTGTCAAGTCCTTTAAGTGGTTAAAGTTGTTACACTTGTTTAAGTCTACAAGTCTTATACGTTAACTGACTGAGTCGTATTATTTAGGACTAACAGCTAACGTCCTAATATTAAAGCAAAGCTGTGTAAAACGACTTAAAGCGACTGAGTCTCTTTCATCACTAGTTGGCACCACTAACGATGTTGCCATCGTACTGCAAGGAAACTTTTAAGGGAAGCAGACACTACAGCCTGTATGACTAGAATTGATCAGAATTTAATAGAAAGGTTACATGTAATTCTTCAAACTATTAGGAGTGGAGAACGCATTAACATTTCTAAAGTCTCTCAATTATGCAGTCATACTGCGGAACAATACGTACGTAATACTGTATCCCTCCTGGTATGATATGCCATCCAGTTAACACAAACTTTTAGAGCATGGTTCTACCATTAGTCAGCATATCGGTGCTATTCCAACAGGTAAATTGTCGGAAGAAGCAGCAGAAGCTCGCAATAAAGACTTTAGATAGATAGATAACTCTTTATTGCACATTACATAAATTGATTAACAAATTCGTTTTAGGGAAATGTACAATTTAGGCGGTCTTATCGCTATAAGCGATCTCTTCCAGACAACCTTTGGGTAAAGAAATTATGAGTTTTATAGGAAGGGGTATTTTGTGCATAAAAAGAAAAGAAAATGAAAATGAAGAGCTGAAAAAGTGGAATAGAAATATATCTGTATAATAAAAATAATTATATAAAAATAAGAACAGATAAATAAATAATATACATATTTATAAAAAATATATATAACACATTTATATATATATACCATCACAGTAATAATCATACATAATAATATATACACAAACCAATATGAAATGAAAGGAAATAAACTGAGACATAAGAGTAGATAGAATTATTTTGAAGAGAGTAGATGTTCTTTAAGCAGTTTTTAAGAGTAAGAGTAAGACTTTCGTAATTATAAAGAGAATCATTCCCGAAAAGTAAGCAGGACATATTTGTCGCTACAAACGAAGATATTTTACATAATTTTCTTTCGTCTTATGATCCTAAGATAACTAGTCTTAGACTTCGAATGGTAAAAAGAAACCTATTAGTTATCTCTTCTAGAGCCAGAGCGAGCTCATTCTATTTAATTCATTCTAGAGCGAGCTTATTCTGGATATTCTGACAGAAACAGAAATAGATTTTATTGATATAGATAATTTACAAGATAGTTATGGGTGATTATCAGAAATTTGGTTAACTTCGTGTTAGCATCAATTTTTAAAATATTTATTAAAAATATCCCAGATTTGAAACTACTAAACGTTGTTATAAAGTTCATTTGGTTCGGTCACAATTTTTTATATCTATCATACAATTATTAATATCTAAAAATTTACATTTCTTACTCCAAATATCAGGCCCTAGCCGTGTAAGGTCTCCCGATTTTAGTATTCATTTCACTGTAAAAATAATTTCACAAGAATATTTTGATTAAGCCCTATCTAAATTCATTTTCTATTACTTGACAAACATTGTCATTTCGATTTTATTTAAAATACCAATATTTTATATAACATTATTTCAAGTTAAAAAGTGTAAGCGATAAATATTATCAGGCCCTAGTCATTTACAAAATTCAAAAATACGCGCGATCCAAGCATATGGCTTTTTCAGTTATCACTCAATACGATAGCATCGGTTTGAAGTTAGTTGCAAACACGACCGTAGCCGCGGCCAAGATTGTGTTATTAGTGCTGTCGCTGACTTTGCTGCGGAAACACGTGTTGTGCCAGTCAAAGTCTCAGGCCCTAGGCCAGTATTTTAAAATACAGTAAATTACTAATTGATCTTTTTACTAATTGTAAATATGAGTTAGGTCTGCCTTGTTGTTTGGACCGCCTGTTGATTTTGATGTTGATTTTAAATAAAAAGTTTCATTTAATTTTGTTTCGTTTCGTCAGTCCCTAGACCGTCAGGCCCTAGTCATAATAGTGACTAGGGCCTGACGCTACATCTAGGGACTGATGGACATACTTTGTAACGCGTAGTTTCAAATATAATACCAATGTATTTGTTGTGGAATATGGCGCCTAGAAAGAAAAACACATTTTTTAACGAGGAAATTGCAAGAAAAAGTCTGAACAGGTAAAGATGCAAGTAAAAAAAGACACTGTTTTACTCGCAGAGTATTTGCGGTTATTGAAAATGAGCTCTATATCAATAACTACTACTTCGATCTCGTTTCAAACTAATTTTCCTGGAAAGCCTTGGTCAACATCTACATAATGTATTTTTTTTCAAAATTTCGCTTAGTATAAAAGTTAGATGGGTGGGGACGCCCATTATACCATTTTGGAAGCGTCTATCTCTCAAACGTAAGACTTTTAGAGAAAATAGTTTTAGGAAGCCCTATGTCATTTTAAAAGACCTATCCAAAGACGAAAGTCTTCAACCAGTGTGTGTTACCAGTGATGACATACGGATCCGAAACATGGTCTCTTACTATAGGCCTTATAATGAAGCTCAAAATCACACAACGAGCGATGGAGAGGACTATGCTGGGTGTTTCTCTACGGGATCGAATCAGAAATGAGGAGATACGTAGTAGAACTAAGGTAACGGACATAGCCTTGAGAATTAGTAAGCTCAAGTGGCAATGGGCAGGGCACATAGCGCGAAGAACTGATGGCCGTTGGGGCAGGAAAGTTCTAGATTGGAGACCCTTCGACCAGAGACGCAGCGTGGGACGTCCACCAACAAGATGGACAGACGACCTGAAAAAGATCGCAGGATCAAACTGGATGCAGACCGCTAGTGATCGGTCGCTGTGGAAAGCCGTGGGCGAGGCCTATGTTCAGCAGTGGACGTCCTTTGGCTGATAATGATGATGATGATGATGATCCAAAGACACGCATAGGTTTGACAAAAAACAATTTAGGAATTAATTTAATGTATGGGAGCGCCCTCCCTTAAATATCATGTTTTTTTTTTTTTGTATAAGAATCGTAAAGCAGTTAGCAGAATACATCTACCTACTCAGATTCAACTGTGTAATACTAATCATCAGAAGACGAAATTATTGCTGAGGTTCCTTTGTTAAATAATGAAAAAGTTGAAGCTAGAAGAAGGAGTATAGTTCAACGTAAAAAAGAAGTATTATACTGAAGAAGAAGGACTTACTTTTAGGAAGTTTAAAGAAAAACCTGTCCTGTCCAGCGCACAACAAAGAAACAGAAGACTGAAACAAAGAATGACGATGATGGAGAGCTGACAGTTTCATTCTTTAAAGTTTACAATGAAGGTGGCACAGAAACTCAAATAAATGATAATGATATCGCCGACGTGCTTTACGAAGACAAGAAAATCTGCCAGTCCCTAATCTAATCGTCAAGAGAAATACAGTATTTTACTAAGTTAAAAGCCCATTAATGTTTCTTAATAATTAGAAGAAGTCTGAATTTTGTGTTCATTTGGTTACTTAGAACCTAAGAAGGCTAAAAGTTAAAAAAAATGTTAATAACTTAAAGACTATTAGTTTGTAAGTATTAAACTGAAAGAAAAAAATGGAATTGTTAAGAAATGTTGATTTATTATTGTCATGCGCATAAATATAAATAGATCCTGTTATTTTAGTTCATTTAATATGTAAACTTAAATGATAATTAGTTTTTTCAGTTAATTTTGCTATAAAAAAATGTAAATTGACATTATGACCGTGTTTGTGCGTCAGTCCCTGTCACGTCTCGTCAGTCCCTAGAACACTGATTTTACAAAATCATTAATATCTCTGAAAATATCAAATAAAGTGACTGGCCCTTTTAGATGTTGCAAAGTAGATGATATACACACATCATAGAATATAAACTGTCCTGATTTTTAACGAAAACCACAACTTTCAAAATAAAGTCAGAAGTTAACCAAATTTCAGATAATCACCCTTATAGTATTAGTGAATAAGTTTAAATGTAATAAGTTTTTAAGGTGTCATTTATGATATTGTGTAGCTAATGTTTGATAATTTATGTAAATGTTACAAAATAATTAAAACAACACAATAAGTTGTAACATTTCGTTGCTTAGTGTATTTTTTTACTAAATTTTAAGTCAAACAATAAATGCCGAGATTCATGACACTTTTTTTCTGATTTGTTTATCTCAGAAAGGGCAGCGTTAGACACGCAGTAACATCTTTAAATGTCAGTTAAGTAATTAATTTCTAAATGCTTTGTATGTTTTTAAGTATTTAAAGATTTTAAAGTTTATAAAATAAAATGAAAAATAGATTAATTAATTACTTAAACATAAAATTGGAGGTACCATGACTCTAGGCAGAGGATTAGAATAATAGCAGTCAAGTCAAAGGAATATACTTCAAACTTATTTAACCATCTATACTATACCTATTAAACCTTGGTTCTTGTCTTCTTGAAAACAAACAAGCTTGAGTAGTCTTATATGACTAAGATTGGGAAATGTGTGAACACCTGCACATTTAGCAAAAATACATCTAATTGATTCTGATTTGTTTAAGTGTGGATCCCATGCAATCAACAACAATACAAATCACATATTTTTTGCCGTATCCCTCTGAGTCCATCTTCCTTCTTCCATACATGCCTGTTATCTTTAAATTATATAAATAATTATAAATGTAAGTAAACTAAAGTTAGCCTGTAACGACCCACTGCTGGGCAAAGGCCTTACCTTAACTATGAGGTAGATGACTAATATCAAGCGATATTAGCCAGGATCAACGGCTTAAAGTGCCTTCCAAAGCATGGAGATGCTTCTGATGTACATCACTTATATGGTCGGAATGGTCAACTACCCAAAAACAAATGCGCTGTAGATAAATTAATTTCGGTATTACTACCAAAACGTCGTTACCACTGCGCTACGAGCACCTCTATTATTATTATTTATGGGTATTTCTTTATTTATTTACACTAACACCTTTAATTTACTATCATAACCTCGTCGTGGCAAAATGTACAAGCCGTACTAGCCAAAAACAAAAAAATGAGTATAGTAAACTGGACTGATAAATGAATAACCTATCTATTGGACATCATCACCACAATGTTAACTACTTACATTTTTTACTTTGGCGATCCACTTCTACTTTAAGCTTTTGGTATTTTTCTGTTCTGTATACTAGTATCCAGGTCAAGCCTGCAAATATGTTTTATAAAAGTATTCAAATTATGATGGAAGTAAATAAATAGGGAAGAAAAAATTCAAAATGTTATACAGAGAATATATTAAATTTGATAAAATAAACCTACCTTCGCCCAAAAAAGCCGTACAAACAGAAATAAATACAATAAGAAGCGAATCACTCCACATTTTTACGAAAAAACAAAGACAGATTAATGTAAGTAGTCAGCACGTAGTCAGAGAGAAGAGAGTGATCCTTCCTCATCAAACACCACACCAGCGGCCAGCCAGTGCTCTATGAGAAAGACACTCCGATTGGAAAGCTCTAGGAGCCTTTAGGACCCATATAAAGTTTGGGACTGCAACCTGTGGTGTCGCTAGCTTCGTTTTATTTTTCTTTTATGCTGATTTTTGCAGGCCAAGGAATAAAATCATTACCGATTATCTATATCTAAAATTTTATTTCACAATTAAACCGGCTTAAATTTTGAATAACACCCTAATAAGCAATTTAACTTTATAAATCTCAGTAGATGGCAATGAGATAACTTTAGGAACATTATTTTTATGTTGGCGGAAAACCAAAGAAAAGTGCGTAAGTAAAAAAAATATAAACCATGGCAAAGTCAAAAAGAAGGCTACTAATTTCAAGCATTGTAAGTATGTTTGTTTGTATTATGTATGTTCAACTGATATTAAACGAAAAGAAATTGTATAAACAATAAAACTCATTGAAAATTGTAAATTCATTAATGGATTTCAGGTCTACAGTTAAAAAAAAAACATTTTAATAGTTAACACAGAACATGTACGAAAAAAACATAAGGGAAAATCGCCTGTAAGATTTGGGAGATTTGTTACACTAGATCTGTCCACTGATCCTGATCCTTGTGTCACAAATCTCCCTTAACTTACATGCGATAGGATCTTCTGGCAGATAGATGACACTAACAGTGGGACGCTAGCATTCAATAAGGATAGCCAGTGCATAAAATCTTCCTTCAGTCAGGAAGTTTACCAAGCTCTTTAACTAATATTTTACTATTATGTAAACAATAACTAACATTTAAAATTATAACTTTATTGTAGAAGTTTAGATTTACGGTCTTCGAAAATAATAATTTTATTTAAAAGAACAATAGTAAAGAAATTGAAACATTAGGAGACATTAGCGAAAATGGGTAAATTTCGCTGCTAAGGATCTGCCATCCATATTTAACAAGATCACAACGTTGGTTCACATTTTGCCGTCGGCCAAAATATCCTTGTCGTACTATACAAGACACTCTGGCATCAGCGGCTGCCGCTACGGCATGTGCGGGGGCATGGCCGTTGGCACGGCCCGTGCGACGAGGAACCACAGATTATGTCAAATTGCTAAATCGATTTTAGCTCGTAATGGTGTACCTATACAAAGTAGAATTATGTAATAAATGTAAGTCCAATGTGTTCTACAAAAGTGTGCAGTAGCATTCCGGTAGACTACGGTTGATTCTAAAGCGCTCTTTTGACAGTGATATGGAATATATAAGAAAAGATTTAATCTCAATATTGTTCTACAGCCTTTCCATTCTCTCCTTTTGTTTCAGCCCTAATGTTGGTAGCTTTACCGGAAATGTACTTCAATAGTAAAGGTGCACATTCACTTAAAAAATATACAGGGTACATTGTGTCAACACTGAAAATTACTTAAAATGGGGATCTTTAGCTATTACTTATTGTCTGCTTTTAAATAAATTTTTGACACGGTGGTTTTTTGTATCAATTATTATAGTTTTTATGAAAAATATCCGAGATTCGATTGTCATATTTTTAAAGACTATTGTTTTTCTGAATATTATTTTAGTTTGTTAATGTGCATTATTTTAAGGTTTTTCTGACATCAAAACCACATATACAAGCCATCTAGATTAAATTTTTTATTCACTTCAAATTTGCGGAACATTATTTTCTCAAATTTGTGGTGCAAATTTATTTCGCTGTGATAATAAACAAAAAACGACTGGACTCGTCGGACTTCATGAAATCTTCTCAAGACTATGCTTATAGTAAATATCTCGGACATTCATACAGAGAATACCACCTCTAAGTTTTAGGTCTCCACGATCAGCAGTTTAGGCTGTGTATAGGCTGCGTATTGATGCAAGTAATAATTGACCATGAATAACACATTTGATCAGTAAAGGCTACTGTTAACCCCATTTTTTGTATTTATTAAAATGTAGTTGTTTGTGTAGTTCATAATATGGACAGTGTTACGCAAAAGGGTGTCAAGTGACTAATAATCAGGTATACAGTTATTGGTACCATTGCGTCAGATAGTCGACATTGTGTGAAGCTGAGCTGATGGTGGAACTCCTAAACACGTAGGAGTTCAGTGATTTAAATGATGGAACTTTTGGTTGGTAATTTGTAGCTTATTAATGAACAGAGTCAAAAGGTGCAACCCCTCCTGCTATCACAAAAAAACCGGAGAAATGCGAGTCGAACTCACAAGGGTTGAACATAAGGGTTTGACTTACTTCGACTTAGCCAAAATACCACAATATTTTGTGGACAGGAAAAGCAACTTTGTTTTTCATAGCATTTGTGTGCAGGACAAAGTTGTATTTGTGGTTGTTGAAAATGTGCTATATCTCAAAAACAACTTGTTTGATCTCGTTCAAACTATTTTAATTTTCATTGAAAGTATTTATAAAGCACTACACTACTTTTTTTTTAATTGACATTTGCCTAGTTAAAAGGAGGGGGGCACCCATTTTACCACTTCGGAAGCGTATATCTCCAAAATGTTAGACTAACAGAAAAAATGGTTTTAGGAATTCATAAACATCCAACATGCATAGGTTTGATAAAAAAGGGTTTTTTGTTTTAGTTCCATGTATGGGAGGCGGGAGCCCCCTTTAAATGTCTTTTTTATTTTTTGTATGGGAATTGTAACGCGGTTAACAGGATATACTTATCTAACAAGTTTCATTTGTGTAATGCTAATAGTTTCAGAATAAAGTAGACTCACGGACGGACAGGCAGAAAGACTTGACAAAACTATAAAGGTTCTGTTTTTGCCATTCGGCTACGGAACCCTAAAAAATTGCAAACGCAATAAACTCGTGTAAAAAGCAAAAACCGACTTCAAAACAAAAATGCTTTTACTTCTTTTAGTTAATTTTATATGCGAATTTCCGGGGTTCCGAAGCCAAATGGCAAAAATTACAGTACCCTTACAGTTTCGTCAAGTCTTTCTGTCTGTCCGTTCGTATGTCACAGCCACATTATTCTGAAACTATCAGCATGACACAAATGAATCTTGTTAGGTATATCCTGTGAACCGCTTTACATGGAACTCCCATACATTGTACTAAAACAAAAAAATCTTTTTTTAACATTATATTATAACACTGTCCCTTATATCTCACAGTCAAAAGGCACCTTAATAGCATACTGACAGTCAGCTTTGCTCATTCGTTCGTTAAGTTGGCATCTCTGTTTCCGTTTTCACAACTGTTCATTCTTTCCGACTAGACAGTCGTCCTTACGGACTGATTCGATCACCGATCTGCGACCGTAGGCTGGCCTTTGTTTAATTTTGCCAGCTCAAGTCTTTCAGTGAAAGTACCTATTCAAATCAACAATTATTTAGTACTTTCAACATTTAATCTTTACGAGTATGCAAAAAGACACCAGTACTCGCTCTGTAGTTAAGAGAACTATTAAATGACTAAAATAAGGACTAAACACTATTTAGACATAATAGTTAATAGACCATAAGTGATTAATTGTATGTTTCAAACGTTGTGTTACATCTTGCTTATCAATCTATAAGAACTGTTTATCAGAAGTGAAATTACGTGAGAACTATTTTACTGCGCAATATGAGCCGCCATTTTGTGTGCGCCTCATAGGGCGTGGCAGGGCAACATACCAATCAGGCACGGTGTCGTGTCGTGTGAATTAAAACTACCACGAGCTTTATTAATAGATAGAAATGGTAAGTGTCATAATTATTTGTTAAATTTATAATGTTCATCTTGATTTAAATGGGAGGTCTTGAAAACTGAAACTGACATTCGTATCAACTACGCAATACTTGTACCCTACTTATTACGTAATTTTTCTCTTGAGCCAGCTCCGTTTTATGGTGCCTGTAGACATAGATGATAATAAGACCTTTAATTATGAGTAGGTTACCTACATCAAAATAAATAAATATAGGTTTAATGCCCGTAAGAATGTCCTACGTTTTTATAAAATGTATTCTATTCTGCAAAGTAATTTGCTACCTATCTAAAAGTGGCGTGGCGTGGCCTTTTATTTGGTTGGCAGCCAATAATGGTTGACGACACCGTTGCCAGACGTCCCTATCTTTTTATCAAAATTTAAATGCCACGTGCGGAACAGGCTCAGTCACGCTTTTCGAGGATAACTTGATTCTAGAACTATTTTTGATAATAAAAATATTTTGAAGACTTCTGATTATTTAGGTACGTTTTTATAGTTCCGTAGCCGAATGACAATAAACGGACCCCTTTCGTCAAATCTATCTGCCTTTATTATTACACAGCCACTTTATTATGAAACTATTAGCATTAGTCAGGTGCAACTTGGTAGATAAGTGTATCTTGTTAACAGCTTAACGATTTTTATATAAAATAAAAATAAAAACATTTTAGGGGGGTCCATACATTAAACTAAAACCTTACTCAAAGGTTTGAGTAAACATGAGCCTCAGTGCTCGGGTCCGACTCGCACTTGGCCGGTATTTTTGCTATGTCCCGCTATCGACGAAAGAATCCAGCTGTTTGTTACCTTAGTTCAAAATATTCCAAAATCTCGAATAGGCAAAATATAAAACAGGCAACGCTGGTTGACGACGTGAGAGTAATAAATTTTTATTCTCAATTATAAAAAATGGAGTGCAGGCTGTATGTGATGCAACTCCCACAAGTGGGCATGGAGCAATTCATGAATATCAGGAGAAAAAATAATCATATGAAATAATTTTAATATTTACACCTCTATTACATAGACGCCTACACATCGCATTCGAAATCATAATTAGATAGTCAGTTTATCTTTGCTAGACGAATATTGTTAAGAATCGTGACATACCTTTTTTTTAAAGAAATATTCATTTTAAAATTTAAGGGCTGATTTTTAGGGTTTCGTAGCCGAATGGCAAAAAACGGAACTCTTATAGTTTTGTCATTATGTCTGTCTGTCCGTCCGTATGTCACAGCCATTTTATTCTGTAACTAAGCATTACACTGTTGAAATTTGGTGGGAAGATGTATCCTGTTAACCGCTTACCGATTCTCATACAAAAAAAAAAAAAAAATGTCATTTAAGCGGGGGGGGGGTCGTCATCATGTCATCTCCAATACATGAAACTAAAACCGAAAAAAATGTTTAAGCAAACCTATGCAATGGATAGCTCTTTTAAAATGATGTAGAGGTTCCTAAAACCATTTTCTTTTAAAGTATAAAGTTTTATAGCTAGACGCTTCCAAAGTGGCAAAATGGGCGTCCCCCCCATCTCATCCCATTCAGCCTTGACACGAGCTTTTATCTAGACGTCTAAAACGGACGCTATTTAGTTCAAGATGGAAAACTAAGTAGTAGAACTTCAATTTAAAGAAAATTACGATCATTTGGTGACGTCATATCAAATCCGGGAGATCTGTCGATTTATTGTGAACAAGCTCGAAACTGTTATAATTTATTTACGCTTTTATTACTACTTACATGTAAACCTAGCACGAAGGATAAATGATATCCTTCACCTACCCTGACCCACCATTTTTCGCAGTAATTCGTCAATTCATTTAACGTTATAATAAAGAATGTATTTAGGTCGGTACAGTTAACACAAAATCGAAAGATTACAATTTAACACATTTAAAACCGTTTGATTGTAATTACACGGTTTGCACCATTGAAAATAGTACATTGTTTTTTATCAAATTTATGAACTCAAAAAGGTTTTGTAGTGAGTCACATTATGTCCTAAACCCTCCTTGATAAAGGTATAGATTTTATGTGTAAAATAATGTAAGGGATGTTTTTTAAGGTTTTGAAACGACGGAGCGTAGAAGTGAGCAACCCCAAATGTTCGTTTTTTATTGTGGGACAAGGATGTTTTGCCCAAGGGCGAAATTCGGAATTAACGCCGTGATCTTGTATACGGTTTTCAAGTTCAGCGTAACCAAATCTCTCATCTTCTGGCCAACAGATGAAATTGACAGGGAGTCGTTAAAATTCAATCAGAGTAGCCAAAACCAAAATATTTATTTTCATTTGATCTGTAAAATATTTTTAAAACTAAGGATAAATATCATATCGTGGAACCGGACAACTTTGCCCAAACACGAAAATTATCTAAATCTGCCAATAGAAATTTTATTATAGCAAATGGAAACTGCGAGGTGTTAAGCGAAAACTAGATCATCTTGTTTAGATATCTGTTTAGTAACAGACTCTTTCATTCACAGCTAGCTTCATTCGGTCGGGTATTGTCAGCTACCGTCAAAGTAGCTTCGTCGAAAGTGTGCCGCCAAAAATGTTAGTTCAGTTTTGCGGCTTGCATTTCCAGAAAATGCTGCGCAGACAAGAAACATTTTTATTACGTATAGAGCATTACTTGCTGCTGATTTTAATCATTTTTTGATTCAAATATCTTAATTAATGAGAAATGTGTTTGTATAAACACTATTAAAAAAAAAAAAAAACTGACAATGATTTTTGACTAAATCGTACTACGTTGATTTGTCACAATCAATATTACTAATATTACAAAAATGAAAAGATTTCTATTTATTTGACCACAATAATACACAAAGGCTCAAAGTTCAGTTCTTATTTTATTTTCATCTGATCCATAGCCCTAACCCTAACCCCAAAATTACCTTAGTATGAAAGACCGATTAAATGTGAGAGTAACATTGGTCATCGGCA
Organism: Pyrausta purpuralis; assembly: GCA_963924145.1. Classification (NCBI taxonomy): domain Eukaryota; kingdom Metazoa; phylum Arthropoda; class Insecta; order Lepidoptera; family Crambidae; genus Pyrausta; species Pyrausta purpuralis. Next base: position 14,872,784 of record OZ001654.1, read on the forward strand.
TAAAAATTCGCTTTTCAAATCAGGGCTTGTTACCGATACCAAATTCACACTATTATTACCGTTAATTAACGTTATTTTCATAAAGTTACAATTTTAACAGTTACCAGGGTAACGGTAGTTTAATATTGATTCCGGTATAATAATGTTAACAATTAACGTTAAAAGTATCGATACTTTTATCGTTACATAAAGCGATGTTGCCATCCGGCGCGGCGGCATGCGCGATTCCACGCTGTGCGGCCCTGCCGATCGGCAAAATGGCAACATCGTCAGCCAGTAGATAGATGCAAACACATGGATTGGTTTCGCAAACACGTGCTTAGTGTTTGGTGGCAAGATTTGTTGATTTTATTGTGGTATACTTAATGATACCGGTAAGCTTAACGATACTTGTGGTATTCATTTGGTATCGTTATCAAGCCTACCGGTAGATAACATTATCACTTACCGTTAAAATTGTCTATAACGTTAGGTCGATTTAACGGTAAAAGGTCATCCAAAGTATCGTTACCAAGCATAACGATACCGTTGCCATTAACGTTACCTTCGTCTGGCGTAGGTAACGATACCTGAATTTTAACGGTATTCAAAGCCCTGTTTCAAATAGGCTTCTTTTTATTTGAAACTAGTGGTCCCCCGCGACTTCGTCCGCGCGTTTTTCGATTTTTTTCTCCTCGCCTTTTAAAGCTTCCCTAGACCTCCACGAACAGAGTTCGTTCGCCTCCGAGTTCAGCCGTTCTCGAGTTTTAGTGAGCTAACGAACATCAATTCATTTTTATATACCTAGTCTTGCCATAAATATTGTCACAAAAAAGAAAAATGTAATGCAAATATTTATTTTTATTTTTACAGTGTGTTAGGTTTATGCATAAATATAAAACAATTTAAAATATAAAAAAGCTTATTCGAAGTGGTCTCCATTGGCTACAATACAGTCTTTTATACGTCGAGGCCAGTTATCAATAGAAGCACGCTCTCTTTCCATGGGAAAATTCTTCACTGCCAATCGTATGGATTGTTTTAGGGACTCCAAATTATCGTGGCGTTAATAGCAAGCCGTACTCTCCAAAACTGACCATAAATCATAATCCAGCGGATTAAAATCGGGACTAGACGACGGCCAGTCTTCAGCTCTGATGAAGTCCGAAACGTTCGCTTCTAACCAAGACTGCGTGGACCGAGCTTTATGACCCGTCGCCGAGTCTTGTTGGAAAGACCATGCTTGGTTATTGAACATGGTGTTGTAAAGGGGCCTAACTACCTTTCTTAAGAATGGTATCTTGATACACTTGTGCCGATGTTTTTATACCTTTTTCACAAAAATATGGCTCAGTCACTCCTTCATAGCTAGCACCCCCCCAAACCATCACTGAAGTCGGGTAATGCCCACGTTGCACTATGCCGTCCAATTGGGAAGCTTCCTTAGAGGTTTGACCAGAAATACGGTCATTTTGTTTGTTAAAATGTTGTTCAATTGTAAAGATTTTCTCATCCGTAAACATTTTTTTTTCTGTGTCCTCCCTTAGCGTACCGCTTCAGTAGTTTTTTCGATTTTACCACCCTATTTTGTTTAAAAATATCAGTTAAAAATGACCAGAGCGTCTCTTATAGGCTGCAAGTCCTAAGTCATCTTTTAAAATACGCGCCATGGTTCTGGGTGCTGTCTTGATCTCCCGAGATAAAATCTTTTGCTTTCGGACAGGATTTCTGCGCATTCTTTCCCTTACTAATTTGACCACCTTTTATGTAGGAACACTACGTGGACGGCCAGATATTTTTCTGTCACAAACAGAGGAGGTCTCATTGTGTAATGCAATCACAGCGATTCGGTTCTCTTTATCACCCCACTCCATTTTAATATCGCAAAATATTATAAAATGTATTGGCGCCAAAATTAGAAAACACAATGGGCAATCGTATAAAAATGACAGATTCCAAATTCAAATGTAATATCTTTCTTATTTTTAATTGTAACAGTATTTATGGCCAGACTGTATATTTATATTTCTTATATCTATACTAATATTATAAAGCTGAAGAGTTTGTTTGTTTGTTTGAACGCGCTAATCTCAGGAACTACTGGACCGATTTGAAAAAAAAAATGTGTTCGATAGCTCATTTGTCGAGGAAGTCCTAAGACGTAAGCATCAAAACATCACGCTTACGTAAGAGGAGGGAGCGAAGTCCAAACGCGCGGACGAAGTCGCGGGGGACCGCTAGTATTTAACCTCCTAAGGCCCAGCATTAAAAAACATCTTGTCAACTAACAGCCCATTGTTAATTTTAATGTACATAATATTAAAAATGCTTCAGGCCCAGAGAGATTGTTCATAAGATAAAGTAAACGCTCAATGTACATTACAATGACCAAAATATATTTTAGCGAATAATTCAAACTGTCGTTGAGTTGCCGCCAATTTTGGATAAGTTGATCACTCATTCAGTTAAGTTGGTTCGGAAACGGAACCCTGGAACGGAATGGAAACAGCCAAATCTGACTCGCACCTGGCTGGTTTTTTGCCATTTTTCAGATAAGCTGGTGGCTCTACATTTTTCCAGCGTAATGTCAGCTGTTTAATTTGACGTTTCTTTATCATTATGGTCATGTATCTATAATAGAAAGAGATGTTTACTTTAGTTTTAGAGCGCTTTCACATTAGAGCGACAGCAGCGCGTTTCTCTAATATAAAACGCTTACTGCTTTTATGTACAAAATTGACAGCAGCGCGACTGCCGCGCGACCGTCGCGCTGCTAAAAACGCCTAAGTGTGAAACCGCTCTTAGTCAGTGCATCACTAGAATTGACACGGGCCCATTGTTAATGAGTTTAATTTAAGTAAAACAATAAACACGAATACTTCATAAAGATATGAAATAAGAAACCGAAAATTTGCGTTTTTGGTTTCTTATTTCATCTTTATGAATATAAAATATTGACACTGTGAGTGTTAAAAATACTGTAAACCATACGAATACTTCACTTGCGACACACACTCTTGCCGGTCCTGCTAGATATTATTAAGCCAAAAAAGTATCAAGATCAACCACTACCAAGGCGATTACGTGTCATTTATTGATGTAGGTACCTAAGAGTATGATCGTTTTGATGTCAATAATAATAGTGATTTAGCAACAAAATTGTTTTATTTCGAAATCATCACTTGCAAGTACATAATGCCCCATATTTTATTATAAGGTAAATGAACATATTTATAACAACATATTATATTTATTCTGGCTACCCGTAAAGCCAAAAGGTTTATTAGTACTAAGCAAAATATATAGCGCCCGCTAGAAAGGATACTTCTCAGCGGTGACATGTTGGTTGTTTGCTCAATTTTTTAACGTACATTTTTTATATATATTGTAATTTTTTTTATAAATTTCTAAAATTTTTTTGATATAAGAATGAACTTCGTACAACGTCATGTCACCACTTGAAAGTATGACATAAAAATTGTCAAAACTTATTTTTTCATAAAGGTATGAAAATTCCAAAACTATTTTGAGACTTAGCGATTGAAAACACGTTAAATATTTTTCAGTTTTATTTGCAATGTATTCTCAAAGTATAAAAAATACTAAAAAGAAAATGAGAGTAGGCATTTTGCATTTTACGCCTTTTGCAATGACAACTAATTGCAGAAAAACACCTAAACGAGATTTCTTGTCAGCACTTAGTGTTGTTGTTGTTGTTGCTGATGTTGTATTGGACATTATCGATAAGTTACAGTTTAGTAAATTGAAGATTTAAAAAATACATTATGCGTACAGCTAAATATTCTAGTTCTTCCTCGACTTGTAGAAAAATGGTTTTAGGAACCTTGATGTCATTTTAAGAGACCTATCCATTATGGCTTCCCACATGCATACGCGTGAGCAAGCAAGCAAAAAAAAAAATTAATCGGTTAACAGGATACACCTATTTACCAAGTTTCATTTGTGTGATGCTAATAGTTTCAGAACACAGTGGCTGTGACATACGGACGGACACACAGACAGACAGGCTTCACGAATCTATAAGGGTTCGGATTTTTCCTTTCAGCTACGAAACCCCAAAAATATGCCTTTTGTACAGAAAAAATATTCGAATCCTAATCAAAAATACTGATTGCACAGCAATACTAAACCATACCTCAAAATATTAAAATCTTGACAACAATTTATGTTCGTAGTGCATTGCTTTTTTAAAACTTACCTTTAATTTAATGGTTTAGAGTATTTTTAATACTCGGTGTTATATTTTATATTCATAAAGATGAAAAAAGCAACTCAAAATTTGCACACGGGCGGGATTCGAACCAGCAACTTTCTGTCTAACCGGGCCAATCGCTCTACCAATTGAGCTACCGTGCTGTCAGTCCGACCTGGCGTATTTTGTGTCGATACACGCCCGTTCCGGGCGTGTATCGACACGCCTACATAAGGTCTTGACGATATCGAATCGAAATTAATCCAATATCGGATATTGAACCTATACAGTGTGTCCAGTCAGGCATGTATTAATAAAACTTAAAGGGCATTATCTACGATGAATTTCATCGAGGAAAATACCCTATATGAGGGTAAAAACCCACGATACTTCAGTGACTTTTGTTTTTACTTCCTAACTTCAAAAACTTCCTAACTTGTGAAATTTACGGCGGTTTGAGTCTCACGTCGTGTGCGTGTGGTGTAACGAAAATATACAAACACGATATAAACTGACTTCATTTTTTAATTTCCGAAAGGAGAAAATATTTTTTACAGTTTTTTTTCGCGCGAAATATACGAATATTCGTATACGCCGAAAAGTATCCATTTACCGAATACTCGTGTCCGGCGAATACTAATATAAATATTTAAAAACTAATATTTTTACACGCAACTCTATTTACTGCTAATTTAAAAAAAAACGCGCTTAAAAATATGGCTTACATACAATCAGAAGGTCTAAATAGCAAAACGCCTAATGAGTAATAAGGCTGATTAGGAAAAGGTTCAAGTAGCATAACGTCCAACTCTCAGATGGTCCGTATATTATAGCAGAACGTCTACTACGCGAATCGTATTAATCGTAAAATGTCTGGATACTTAGCAGCACAATTTTTAATATCATTACTTGTTTCATTTGTTACATCTGGAGCTTAATCGACACATTATAGACTGCTTGGTCTATTCACGTAACGTTTAACCGACTTCAAAAAAGGCGGAGATTCTCAATCAGACTTCATGTTTTTTTTAAATATTTTATGTTTTTTTAAATATCTTTTATCTGTGTACTAAATACTGTAAACTCTTATTTCAGTCGTGATGATATTAATATATTTTTTTATTTACCTAAAGGATATTCTCTGATATTGACATTTAGCTGTGTTGATATAACTTGTATATTATGCGCTATATGTGCAAACTCAGGTAGTTTCAAGAGACAATAAATCTACAAACGCTTTTTAGCCTTGTCAAACAACATTTTTAAATATATATGATGGCCATTATATGCGATTTTGACATTATTCCCTTTCATGCCAAGATTCCTAGCGAGTCTTACATGGGGTCTTGGGGTAGGCTGGAGGACGGCACAAAAAGGCTGGGCGGGCCGCATGCGGACCGTGGGCCCCAGGTTGAGTATGGCTGCACTAAACTATTGGTACAGGCGGCTCAACACGAATAATTAATTCGAATCCGACCCTGCTACTATACCTTAAAGCTCTCAGAAAAGAAGCCTTATGGCAAGGTCCCAAATAGAAGAATATGTTATTTGAAGGAAATAAGCGCAGAAATATCGATATAATGCTTAATGCTAAGTACAAGAGGGAGCTTCATTGAATTTCTGGTAAACATTGACCAATGTTCCTCTTGATATGACCATATCAAGAGGATATTAGGTGCATAAATTTTGGGAACTGTTTGCTTCATGGCCTCCTTATAATTCTAAAAAAAACTAGAGCTTTATAACAAATTTATAAAAAAAAACTTAAGTACCTATTTAACAAATGATTTTATATTCTGTCATGAGTGTACACCTTTTAAAATAGTCGATTTGCGAAATAGACGTTCTGCTATACGGACCATCTGAGAGTTGGACGTTTTGCTGCTTGGACCTTTTCTAAATTAGGCTTACTGCTCATTAGACGTTTTGCTGTTTAGACCTTCTGATCGGGAGGGAAAAATATGAAGAGTGATTAAGCTATTACTCACATTTATTACTAAAAATACTACTGTATGCAAATCATGTTGAGAAAACTATTTTTGGACATTACTAAAGTTTAATCAGTTATTCGCTTTTTTTGGACATGTTTTCCATTTTGCCAGTATCATTTTCCAAAGAAAATAAAATTTCTGATTAGATATCCTCGACGACATCATTACTTACCACCAGGCGGCTAGTTTACTATTGCGTCATCTACGATGAATCCTGGATATATCAGCGTCACCTATGATTCGTTATCAGCCTAGATTTGCGAGATCTCTGTAGAAGCCTGGCTCAGACGCTCGGATATACACATTCTAAATCGGTTTCGTTTGAATCTTTTGCTTGTCTTCTCTTCTGATTGGGGATAGTACTTCTATGGTATAATGGACTGTATATCTTATATTTCAAAAAGTAGCACAGTAATTAGGTGACATAGAAAAACGTTTATGTAGACTTCGACTTCGACCGCGCAGTCATCTGTTTAAATTTTGAATGTAATATTATATTGGCATAGGATTTTAAATTATATTATTTTAATTTAAGATAATGAAAGCAAAGCTAGATACAGACATTGTACTTGTTAATTGTCTCGAGGTGGGAAAAATGCTATCCAGACTGAAAAAAAAAAACGCCTAAACCAGAAAATCTTAAAATTTAGTTTTTTAAATAAAAAATTGCTTGGTGTCAATTTTTATTATTAGAAGAGAAGATGGTTTAGAATGTTTTTAACACTCACAGTATCGTATTTTATATACATAAAGATTAAATAAGAAACCAAAAATTGTTGAAACCACTGTTGCATAAACAGGCGGCTAGATGGCGCTAAACGTCACGCATAAGAACGTATCCGTAAGAGACCACAAATTTCACAGGGTCCGACAGACAGCACGGTAGCTCAATTGGTAGAGCGTTTGGCCCGGTTAGCCAGAAATTGCTGGTTCAAGTCCCGCCCATGCGCAAATTTTAATCTTTATTAGAAGAGTAGGTAAACATTCATCTAATATATAAGTATTTTATTACCATGGTGAGATATTCGTATTCGCCGAATAGTAGGATTGATATTCGTATTTGTAAAAGTAATATTCGTTGCATCACTAGTAATATACCTTTATGTATGTGATATCATTGGACTTGAATCAAATTAGTTTAACCCATTTGCTGCCACACTTGAGACACAATAGAAATTTAATTGTTATAACGCACCGGTGCGTGCTGTGGCATGAAACCAGTTAATAAATTAGTATTTTGATCTAGTAAGGCTTCCTAACACGTTTGCAAAATTTTGTAAGTGTGTGTATGATTGTCTCAGGATTTCACAAAAACGAGAACGAGACGTTACGTGGTTCTTCTTTTTTAGTTCAATCAAGTATGGTTCAACTTAGGGTACAGTGAAAGCTTAATCAAAAACGGTCCAGTAGTTTTTAAGATATGAGTAATAACTTAAAATCGTGAAATAAAAAACTTGAAAAAGTAAAAACCTACTTCAAACCATTGAAAGGAAAGGAATCCATTTTAGGCAAACAATTTCTTTTTGTAGTCGGTGCCATCACTTTAACCATCAAGCATCAACTTTCACAGCACCGACTCCAAAAAGAAATTGTTTGCCTAAAATGGATTCATTTCCTTTCAATGGTCAAGAGTTATTTAAGACTAAGTGCATTTCGGTTTTGAAGTCAGTTTTTACTTTTTTTAAAGTTCTTCATTTTATCATACAGGAGAAGTTTCTCCTTATGATTCTGTTCTTGAAGAAGCTACAAACTACCTATCATAAGTTCTGTCAATATAATTACTGAACTCCTAAGCGTTAAGGAGTTCCACTATCAGCTCAGCCCCACAAGATGTTGACTGTCAGACGTAACAACATTAAGATTCTAGTAAAAAAACACAATACGTGCCTTTTAAATTTGAGGGTTTCCCTCAATTACACCAAGATCCCATCATCAAATCCCAAATTGGCAACAATGGGACCAACAAGAAGGTATTCCCTATAGGTAGACGAAAAATTCGAATCGGTCGACTAACGACTGAGATATGAGGTAACATAGATACAAAAAAAAATACAGTCGATAACCTCCTCCTTTTTTGAAGTCAGTTAAAAATTTATTTATACGGTTATTTTTTTTATATTTAACCTAAATAGAAGACGAATGCGTTATTATGCGCTTTTCAGTCAGTTTTTTGTAGGTAGTTATAAAGTGTTTAAGCTAATTAAGGGGCTACCCGAATTTTTGACGCGCACACTAGCGCCACCCAATTTAAATAATTATTACTCCTTAAATACAAAAACAATCCAAAATCTGGTAGACACGATTGGAGTACAGGTTCTATAGTTTATTTAGTACGTTTAAATTGTTTCTAAAGTAGTTTACTGTAGTTAGAGTTAAAAAAAACTGCTAAATATGACCACTTTTGGCATTTTTTCTAACTGTAACTGCAGATAACTCTGTTTTATTGTACATACTAAACATTGTATCTAAACCACATAACCAGAGCTACAATCGCATCAATCAGATTTCCGATTGGTCTTTTATTTACCGAGTTATGATTTTAACAAACTTCAAAAAGGGAGGAGGTTATCAATTCGACTGTATGTTTTTTTTTTTTTTTTTTTTTTGTATGTATGTTACCTCATATCTCAGTCGTTTGTCGACCGAATCGAAAATTTTTTTCACCTACTTAGAGGGTGTACCTTCTAGTTGGTCCCATTTTTTCCATTTTGGGATTTGATGATGGGATCTTGGTGTAATCGAGGGAAACCCTCAAATTTTAAAGGCACGTATAGTGTTTCTTTACTAGAATCTTAATGTTGACGTGTTGTTACGTCCGATAGTCAACATCTTGTAGGGCAGAGCTGATGGTGGAACTCCTTAACGCTTAAAAGTTCAGTAATTATAATGACGGAACTTATAATAGGTAATTTGTAGCTTCTTAAAAAATAGAATCATAAGGTGCAACTCTCCCCCCCCCCCCTCTTATGTAATCACTAAAAATGAAGAAATAAAATAAACTTTAAAAAAAAAAGTGACTCCAAAAAGAAATTGTTTGCCTAAAACGGATTCGTTTCCTTTCAATTGTGAAGAGTTTATTTAAGACTTTTTAGTGCATTTTGGTTTTGAAGTCGGTTTTTACTTTTTTTTAAAGTTTTTCTACTAAAGTGGCGCTAGTGTGCGCGTTAAAAATCCGCACCCCCTTAACACTTTACGGCGCGGTGAACGGCTATAGCCGTAAAACAATAAAAATTCTATTGTGTCTGGGATACCGCGCCGAAAAGAGTTAACAAATTGATGTAGTAATTACTGCTTTTGGTCGATTACTTAAAGAGTTATTATAACGACAAAAGTAAGTCACTCAAATAATTATAAGCATTTTTTAAAAAAGGTTGCGTCAAAAGTCTCGCTTTAGTACTATTTTAGAATGAATTGCGTGAGTTTGGATTTTTTACTTTCGGTCAGTGACCTCGACTGCCCTCCATACGTAAGAACGGGCAGGATGCAAGTGTGAAAGGTCTCCCTTCATATAATATTTTATGGACCAGTAGCTCTTCCAGGCATGCCCGATCTCTTTGTCCTGTCTGATATCGCAGGATTATATCCGGCCCAGGTATACTCGTCGACATACTCCATTCTCTGCCAATTCACCACTATTTCATGTTCCGCGGCGCTGGTTCATGACTTTGGTTTTGGACCATTCATCATTAATCCAACCTTCAATGATATAACTTACATTCGTAGCTTCTTAAAGAACAGAGTCACAAGATGCAACCCCCCCCGCCTCCCCCCACCCGCTCCTGTAATCACTGAAAATAAAGAAATAAAATTAACTTTTGATAAAAGTCAAAATAGACTTCAAATCCAAAATGCACTAAAAATTGTCATTTAGGCGAACAGTTCATTTTTGAAGTTGTTGCCATCACTTTGACCATCTCAAGCATCAACTTCAGAGCACCGACTCAAAAAATGAAGTCGCCTAGAATGAATTCCTTTCCTTTAAAAGGTCAAGAGTTATTGAGACTTAGTGAATTTTGTTTTTGAAGTCGATTTTCTTTTTTATATATATAAGGGTTCCGTGCCAACTTTAACTGAATTAGAGAGCCACTTAGTCAAAACACCACAATATTTTGTTAAAAACATTTTTAACTTTGTTTTTATAGTATTTGTATTAATAACAAAGTTATGTTTGCGGTTATTTCAAATGTACTCTATCTCAGTACCAATTTTCTTTGCAGCTTCCGCTAGGAAGTTAGTATTAGTTTAAAGAAAGTATTTCCTGTTACGAGGGCGGCACTGAAAATTTCGGGGATCAAGAAAGTGACATTACTATTTAAAGGTGTATTTATTGTTTTTCAAAGTATTCTCTGCAAAATTTGACACATTTTTTCATACGACGGACCAATCATTGAAGAAACCATTCCATTCCAAAATGGCCGTTTTGTAGGCGTCCACAGCTTCTTCAGGTGATGAAAATCTCTGACCACGCAATTTATTATTTATTTTAAGGAATAATAGAAATCATTAGGGATTAGGTCGGGGCTGTACGGCGGATGGTCTCATAATTTATTTGTTTTCTTGCTCTAAAAACTCTTTTGTTCTGTACGCGGTGTGAAAACTCGCATTGTCGTGATGGAAGATGATGCGGTGGTTGTAGTTCTCTTTACGAAATGTAAGAGTGAAACAACCTGTGGCAAACAAATGCTAGCATACCATTATGCATTAACCGTTATTTGTTCCTCAAGAGGAATATAGGAGAAAAAATCTTAAATTATAATGGCACGTCTGTTTTTTTTTTTACTAGAATCTTAATGTTGACGTGTTGTTACGTCTGATATTCAACATTGTGTTGAGCTTAGCTGATGGTGGAACTCCAATTAAATCTTGACCTTTTAAAGGAAAGGATTTTAGGCCAACAATTATTTTTTTGGAGTCGGTGGAATCACTGATGTCGGTGGAATCAATGAACCATCATTTTCTTTTTCAAATATCTCAATAACTACTAAACCGATTTCGATGAAACTTACACTGTTGCCTTTATTGGCTTTATTTATTATAATAAAAATCGAAATTCATTACATCGTATCCGTTATATCTGTAACAAACAATAAAATTATATAAATAAATGAATATCAAACAAACAAACATACAAACACTATCAAAATTTAGCACAAGTGTTTGGAAGCCTTAGAAGATCATCATAGTCAAATATTATCCATTTCGAAAGACGTCATAGAAATTTATCTGGAATTGATAACCTCTTTATTTTGAGGTCGGTTTAAAACGTAAATCATTTAAAATAGTAGCAATTTTTCTCAGCTTTGGTTTTGTAGAAGGTCTTAATGTCGCTTAAACGCATACTTTCCTATAATTATGCGAAAAACCTAAAAAAACTTTTAAACCTTCCTCTTCTCCAGGCTCAAGGAGTAAGGGCTGGAACTTTTATGTTGTCCTTATTAATCCGAACAAATTACGAAGTCAAAAACAGTGTTCTTTCAAATTCCCTCTACAAGGTTTAATGATAGTTATTTGACTGGTCTATTTGTATGCCTGACTGAACTATCTTGCTTTGACTTCTTGGTTTCTAAAAGAAACTGTCAACAATATACAGGAGGGTGTTTGGTACATCGTGTGCCAAATTAAAATGGCTTGTAGTGGTTTCTTTAAATAAATTGACTTGAATATCTTTAAGTAAATGACCACCAGTCACTATAAGCTGTTTTAATTCTGCACACGATGTATAAACATACATACACTACTAAATTGCGCATGCTTGGAAGAATCAATTTTGCTAATCTTTTGTTTAACTTTATTCATGTATTTCTTTCTTTTGTTTCAGCCCCGCATTGATCCCATTCAATTACTCAACTGCCTTAGCGTGCTGCTGTCTCCCAATGGTGGTATCAAAAGCCGAAACGAAGTTCAGAGATTGGCTGGGTAAGCTTAAAATAAATATTATTGTTACTGCTAAAACCCTAAGTGCGGCCACACCTGGCTTTAACCAGTTAGAGCAAGGTGTAGCCTCGTTCTTTATTCTTTTTGATTATATCTAGAATTAGCTGAAGGTTATCGGGTAAAACTAGGCCTAGCCGGCCAGTATCGTTCCGTCTGAAATTATAGCCAACAAAACCCTGGTGGATAAAACTAGTAGTAAGTAACTTAAACAGGTTGGGTTGGTCAGTAAAGGTGTTAGTGGACTTCCACTGACACCATATTATTCACCATGTTATTCACATTAAAAAGAGCCATATATTTGCAAAATATTTGTCAACGGATAATGACGTTAGTCTCGCCTCGCTCTCCGCCATCGGCAGGTACGCTGTGTGTGTGTGTAAGCCATTAACCAGAGTTACTATAATTCCTATTCCTCCTATGAATTGTTATAAAGCCCGATTTTTCCAACGTCTGATAAGACTTATCAGCCTGAATAAGTTAAAAAACGACTTTAAGATTTACATAAATGATTGCTGACAAATAGGTTTCATTGTCATTATTGTATTTTATTCGACGAATATTTATTATCTGGTGTTTGTAAAATCAGGCCTAAGACGCGCAGAGAGCGATGGAAAGAGCAATGCTCGGCATAACGCTACTCTACCGAATTAGCAACAAACGTATTCGTCAGATTCCGAAAGTCAGGGATGTTGTTCAGACTATAGCCAGTCAGAAATGGAAACAGGCAGTACACAGCCAGAATGCATCGAGGTCCTTGGACTAGAAACATTATGAATTAGCGACCATGGGCCAACACGCGTGGCACAGGCCGCTCGCCACTTCGTAGGATGGACGACATCAAGCGTCACGCAGGCCGAAATTTTCTGAGAGTGGCACGTGAGAGACGAAGATGGATAAATATGGAAAAAAGGCTTCGACGGATGGATGGATAAATATGTCTTCGCTCACCGCATATATGCCCTGAACTATTTTTTTCCCATTTTCTTTCATTTCTGGTGATGTGGATACTTAAAGGGTTTTATGAAGACTGCAAGTGTCAATTTGCTAGGTGACACTACGAAAAGGATATTTTTTTCGATTTGTGGATAATGACCCCTTGGGAAGAACTGTATATATTGCAATTTTTGTTTTTAGGCCTAGACGAATAATTAAAACCATTGATTACATAAAAAAGTTAAAAGAATGAACTACGACGATGAGATTTACGGTTACTCGGTGCTAATCTTTTTTATTAACCCTCATGGCGTTGGCAGGGTATCTAACGGTGATTCCAGAAGAGGTGAAAGGGATACTCGCATCTGCAAGTCTTGCTTTGATGCGTCTGTTTGTCGAGAAAATCGCGTCTAGCGAGGATGAGGATCGCAATGATACACTACCCTCCTCTAGCGACTAGAACAAATAAGTGCTCGTGTAAGAGCACGCGGAGGAGCACGCGAAAAAAGGGGAAATACTCGACTCATCACCAAGCAGGTAGAGATAGGACTTGGTTGAGAGATCTTCCCAGAAGTAGAGTGGAGCACCACACCCCTTCCTAGGTCTGTAACTACGTAGTCTCTTTTTCAATCCTAAAGTACTCGTTCATTCCATTTATTCAACCGGATATTCAGACAACGTTGTTACACATCTAGAAATCTGTCATCACCTGCGTAAATGTAGGATCTCAATAAATATCACAATTATAGCATAAGTGCTAGTGATCAACTAATTCAAACCCAGCTTGTTGAATAGCATCCAGCGAAACAGCAGCAGTGTGAGCGGGCGCGTTGTCCTGGTGAAACAAAATGCCTTTTTTGAGATTGCCTCGCCTTTTCTCTTTAATAGCTTTCCTCAATTTATTTATTAAAGCTGAATAGTAAACACCTGTTATTGTGTGTCCTTTCGGAAGATAATCGATTAAAAGTATTCCTTCGGAATCCCAAAAAATTGAGGCATTGGGAGTTGGTGAGGACGGTCTTTTCCACTGTAATGATTGCTGTTTTGTCTCTGGATCAAAATGATGAACCCATGTTTCATCCATGGTGACAAACCGAGCCAAAAAATCATCAGGGTCCACATGAAATCTATCCAACCAGCGCCTTGAAAGATCGAGCCTGAGTTTCTTTTGATTTTCTGTTAACATTCGGGGTACCCAACGCGTGGACACTATTTAAATAATCTTTTAATATTGACTGAACACTACCATACAAAATGCCGGTCTCCTGCACTAAATAACGCACTGTTACTCGACGGTCGTCTAAAACATTTTTTTCGACTTTTTCGATGTTTTCTTGTGTAACTGACGTCGATGGCCGACCAGAGCGGTGCTGATCTTCTGTCGATGATCTCTCAATCTTGAATTGAGCTGACCATCTGGCCACAGTAGAATATGGCGGAGCAGATTCACCTAAAGCCACCAAATCGCGATGAATATCCTGTGTCGTTAGCTTTTTTAAGCAGAGGTATTTAAAAACGGCTCGCACTTCGTTTTTCTCCATTATCATGCTTTGCGCCGGAATGCATCAAACAACTGGACACTGCTCCTAAGTTTCTTTTTGTACCTACCCTCAAAATGAAATGATATTCAATTATTGGTATGAATGAACAAAATATGAGTTATGCAAGAAGGTCATTCCCACTACTTTTTAATCACTCCTCGTACATAAAACATACAAGTTCATAAATATAATATACGTATACAAATTTATAAATTTATTTATAAGTAGAGGTGGTGTTTGCTTGACTATCTTTTAGCCTCTCACCGGTGATCTAGTTCTTAATACAATATCATTGGTGCTAATCGAAGTTTATCGTAATTACGTTTACTAGGCATATTGTGATTCATGTCATTATGTCAGAATGTTTTGTAAAATTCAAAACTTCTGACAGATCGATACTTTCCCGCGGTATAATACGGCATTGTTTAGTTGACAGGATTTTTACTTTCACACCATACTGCTTTGGTGCAGCATCGATTTGCCGGATATTAATACCTACAGCTCAATCATTCGTTCTGATGCGAGTTTAGTAATTCCTATTACAATTACGTCGAAAAACGACTTTGAGTTATTTGAATATAATTCAAAAACAAAATGCACCATTACCATACCATACTTGTACCATCCTTGTATTACTAGGTACCTCATTTAAAGGCAAATAAATGGTTCTTGATTCTTGATATTATGGCTAAAAGAGGGGGAGTAAGTCGACTCTGAAACATGGTTATATAAATAAGGAAAACTGACCCAACTTAGTTAACTTTTACCTTGGTAGGTATTCCTACTATTAGCCACCAGGGTTGGTTTAATCTATTTGTCGCCGGCATGATATCGGCTAAGCCTAGTATTGGTCACTTGGGTTTAGTATGACCTAGTTAAAGCCGGAACGATACGAACTAGACCCATATTTACCTGAAAATAATCGGCCAATACTATAGTAAATACATTGACTTGCGGCAGGCATATCAATAAAACGAGCTAAACAGACATCCCACATCATTTTCTCTATTGCAATTGCAGTATTTTGGATGACGCATGACGCACTCATGCGTATTGTTTGTTGCGTGCGTTTAGCGATAACAATCAGTTTTTTAATGGGGTCTTGCATGCATTTTGGACTATCGATAGACCAGTAATTTGCGCGTGCGCATCCCTGTTTGAAAAGTGATTTATATCACCGACTGCCGCGAGTCTGCGTTTAGTATAGATTTATTAACCAAAAGTAAGTTTGAGGCTACACCTAGCTCAAGCCAATGCCTCGTGGTGTGGACGTGTATTGTGGGCAGCAGCTACTACACTTACATCGTTGCTGTCGACTGGTAATAATCAGGTATTTTTGTAGCAATACCATGAGCACTTGAACGAAAATGACACATAAAAAGGTAGTTAAAGGCATTAACATGTTTATTTATCTGCACCCAAGTATAATTATGATAGGAGTATGATTTTGTACTAATTATTCTTTTTTATTTTCAGTTTGATGACCAAGTTCTCCAAAAAATTAGTATCGAAATGCATTTACATACAAATTTTGAAGTGCACGGAAACTGAATTGCTTGGATTATTCATGGGGTCTGGTGGATGGCTGCTCGTACACATGTGGCTAACTGAGAGTATCGTTGCCAAAAATTGGCCTCTCGTTAAAGAACTGCTTGAATTGTTACTGATGTGCCCTGTTGATATAGAACGTCTGAAAACTAATAATTGCCCAAAACTGGTCAAAGAGTTATCAAAGGATGGAAATCATTTTGGTAAGTTATTAATTTTTATTTTTAATTGGCTAATCATTAGTGTAAGTATGTTTGGTGTTCCTACATAACTAAATCGTGAGACGGGTGAATTTTGTAAAGGTATAAATAATATATGTAAGTTTTTTGGTGATAATGCGATCTAACTTCTAATGATGATGCTGGCTGACTGTCATAGATTGCATTCTCCAACGTACCCCTCACCCCAAGTACTAGATTAAGTATTAGATTGTTGGCTTGCACTGCTATTACTTCAAACTTGATTTCTTTAGCATGAGAATCTCATTAATTTGTCAATGCAGAAAAATAATCCGCTCGGACGCACTTGACAGTCCGTAAAGGAATTTACTTGCAAGTTGATGACAGGTTTAATACTCCGTTTTTTGGGCGACTTGTTATTGAATATAAAATAATAATCAGTGTTATGGTTCACATTCTCGTTATCCAGTTATTCGTAATTAAAATGCAGGATTTTTTTCAATACTTATTAAAATAAATACACTTGACGGATTTATATCGCGCACATTTATTCTAAACTATGACGATTCGAATGCTTTACAGCATCCGTGGTCACGGGCAAGAGTAAGGTGTTATTTGTCATTACATAGATTTATGAAAAATAAAATTACCATCTCTCATTACTATTAATGGGCGTTCCTCCGTTCGTCTTCGAATATAGAATAATAGAATCCCGTGCTGGTCGATCTTTCCAACCATCTTGTCTGTTTAAATTTGGATATATTCTTATTTCTATAATCTCACGTACCATGCGAAGAACGAAACGCCGTTCTTTTGCGAGTACTTTACCACAAGACTCTCTATCCTAGAGCCTTACTAATAGTAAAATCGTGCCAATATGTGTCGTAATTTAAGCTTTTTTTTTTAGCGATACGAGCTTTGGCTTCCAAACTTGTTGAGCAGTGGCTGAAAATTGTCAAAGGAGAATATTTTGTACCTGTTCAAGAAGCTGATTTGGCACAAATAATATCTAACGCCCATTATGAAATAAAAAATGATAATTCTGTCAATGAAGTACATTCAGATGATATAAAAGAAAAAAATGACCTGGATATCGAAAAAAGTCTTGAAGGGGATAATCTTAAATTCAGCAACTTAGCCGAACCCTCAGAAATCGCGGAAAACATCGCCATGGAAAGTAAAGAAAAAGAAGATGGTCAAGAAGCCTTACCAGTCTTAAAGATAACCGTGAAAGATGGTAAACAAATTATATCTCAAGTAGATGAAGAGTTTAAAGAGGAATCATCTGATACTGAAAAAGTCAAAGAAAAAAGTAAACATAGAAGCAAAGATAAATCAAGCGACCGTGGTAGTAGCAGTAGTTCTAAATCCACTTCATCAAAACACTCTAATAAATCACATTCTTCTTCAGATAAACACAAAAGTACTGATAAAAGTAGTACATCTAGCTCAAGTCGAAACAAAGATAAGGACACAAAAGAAAAAAATAGGCATTCACATAGTTCCAGATCAAAAAGTGACAGTAAAAAATCAAGCGATAAACATAGTTCTTCCAGTAGATCTAAGGATGATAAAAGTTCTAAAAGCACGGAAAAAGAAAGATCGAAAGATAAGGATAAAAATAGGGAGAAAAACCAAGACAAGGATAAGAATAGAACAGATAAAACTAAGGAAACTCAAAAAATATCAGTTGACTCAAATGAAGACAAGAATCAACCGCCTTCTATTCAGAAACTTGGTAAAATTCCTAAGTTAGGTGACGTGAAAAAGGAAAAACCTTCAATTTCTATAGAAACCAGAAAACCTGACGAGCCTAAACCTAAAACAGTAAAAACTTTCCATTCCAAATTTAGGAAACATGGCTTGGAAGAAGAAGTAAAACCTCCACCATCACGCGCTACTCTGTTAAATAAGAAAGTTACTCCAGCTTTACCCCCCACGGTATCGATACCCAAACGACCTTCACCTGTTCACTCTGACACCCCACCAGAAAAGAAACCCAAAACAGTTGAACCAATTGAGAAACCAGGATCTATAAAACTAATACCTCCAAAACCAAAGCGTAAGTGTTATTATTTATTATTTTATGCTAATTGTATACTAATTTTCTTAATTTTTACAGGTAGCAACCATTGTCCTGTAACTATTACAGTGGCTTCGAAAACATGTAGTATAGTTACCAATTACGTCAGTGGTAAGTCGAAAATGTATAACATGACAGGTTCCAACGTTTTTTTGTCACTTGTAAAGTGTAACTTACAAAATAAAAACTGTATTCATGCTACAAATATCTTTCGTTCATCTATATTGACCTGAATTTGTTCAAAGAGAGGATATGAAGCTAAGCAAAGATGGGTGGTGCCTAAGCACTGGTGCATCTTCAATAGGATCAACCTGAAGATTCCAGCAGTGCAGTTGGCTTCAACCAGTGATCCAGAAAAGTCATCGTTTTATCTACGGAGAGACGAAGTAAAATAAATAAATAAGGCCATAGTTTAATATGTTGTAATATTTTTGTGACAAAATTTACTTCATAGGTTCTTTTACTTCGCTGTCCATAAATGACAGGTTCGTTTTTTTTAAAGAGGGTCATAGTACATAAAAGCAGTTAAATATACAGTCCGCAATAATATGTACGTTTGCTTGATAAACGATGAAGTTAGAAGCAGGTAGCAAAAAATATATATAATACATGTACCGCATACACACACACACAAAGCTATACTATTTTCGTAGCAACGTGGCGTTCGCGAATGTAGTTTGCAGGGGATCGGAAAGGAGAGGTAGGACACATTTATATGGGAATGGGAATGTATTGGGTGATGTTCATATAGAGTCCATTCTTATTTTTACCCTAAAACAAGAATTCGGTAGGGAGCTCTTAAAGTGATCGGTGAAACCGCGTTTCAAAATAACAGCCGCATTTCGTCTCAGTATGTTTTGTCCCATCATCTTGCTTATAACATACTTATTCTATTAGCGTTGCAGGAAAAATACGCATAAAGATTTTCGCACGCCTACCAGTTGATCTTAATCAAACGAAAAATGATTTCGCGTTTCGGTAATAGTAAAAGGGTGTAAATCAAAATAGTTAAATACTAGTTCAAAGTGTTCTAGAAAGTGCGTAGTGGAAACAAAATTAAAATGTGTTTTAAATGTGAGTTAAATAGTAAACCACATGGAACACATTTTTTCTATACTAATAACTACATAATTTCCATAGAATTAAAATTTCTATTAGGCCTCAATTTTCAAAGCTTTCCTGCGTCACAACAATCAGGCATAGAAACCTCAGAAAAAGGGAGGTTTTTGTCCATCGTGTTCAACACATTAATTTTGACATAAGAACACGGACCTACTGTTCTTGGGTTCATTTACGGTATTTTCTTTGATAAATCATGTACAACTAGGAAGACAACCCTACATAAATATCACAGGGTGTGATATAATCAGAGAGACGTTTCCATATACATATCAAATGGAGCTCAAATATACCCAAAAAGGTAGTAAAATATAATGAATATGGCATACTTCGCTTGGTTTACCATTCATCCGAACCAAAATGTATATATAATTTATGACTCACTTTTTGGTCTGCCATTTTAATTGTGTCACATGTTCAAGGAGACGGGTAAATAAACCCTTCCTCTCTTGATTTTTGTTGTACTAATTTCAAAAGGATAATAATGGTTTTGGACTAAAACTAAAGTTAATATTAGATGGTTGACTGACATCTCTCCTAAATTATCCCATGTTAGCATGATTTTTAAATGGATTTTATCTGTCTTTTTTATAATAAAACCATGCGGCGTTTTTTATATTAATACGCATGAAAAAGTCTATAGCTCTATTGAATCGATGTCTAATAAAATTAAAAGGATCATTTTTTTATTTATTTATTCTAATGTGCTTTCGTTACATGATTTATCTATCTCTAGAACACTTTGTTTTACTATAATGACTCTGCTGATAAGACACATCTACTGTTGTATCATCTTTCGTAATTTTATTTGTTAAACATTTGTTATTTAATCAATAACATAATAAGTTTATGCATCCTTTGCCCTTCTGAATTCGTTGTATGTAAGACAACCTGAATTTTATTACCTACCTTCGGTAAGTACTTACTTAAAACACTCAGGTAGTGGACCAGAGAGATTTAATACATTGAACATTAATACAAGCCTGCAGTTATTATGATTATATCGTAACAAAATCCCTCAGTTATTATATATATTTAAGAGTGCGTACCTACAGGGTCCTCAATTCCCTAGATTAAGACTTTTACAAACCAATTTATCATTAATGCTCGTCAATAACTTCATCATTGTGTGAAAGATACCAAGTATCTAAGTCTATTGAGTTGTTCGTTTATATTCATATTATTGCTTATTATATAAGAAAGAGTATGTACCTACATAAAGAACATTAAACGTATTCCTACATGAATATTTTCATGATAATAAATAAAATATTAATTAGTGTTCTGTTTGGTTATAATAATATGTATAACATGTACAAATCAATAGTAAATGAAGTCTCGCAGACTACGAGAAGCCTTATTATTGGTTGTACGATATTGAAATTCAAATTCAAGTATAAAGATGTGTAGGAAGGAACCTACCAGACTAGCACTGTATTTTTCTTACGAAATACGTAAAGTTACCATGTAAGAACTATTAAGTAGTTTTCGTGTTTGAATTGCTTTGGACTCCCTACCAATTTATAAAAATAAAACATTTCTATTTAAAGTAGTCGTCACGTAACAAAGCCTTCGTTTGTTTGTGTTTTTGGAAACTGCCCGCACAAATGGGCTGAGCCCACGTTTTGCTATTAAAGGGATTGCCCACTACACCGTAGCATACTATGACCGTGTTAGGAACGTGTCCGGCAAAAAATATTCGTATTAAAAACTATGAGACCGGTCACGGAACAAATTCGTGTCATGAACGGAGCGTCATCTTGCCAATGCTGACACGCTCCGTGCATTTGACGCGATGTTGCTAAACCGGTGAGCATGCAGCTTTTGTAATCGCGTATGATGACCGTTATGAAGGCGTTGTTGAACCTCAGACTGTGCGATGATAGTACTGCCGATACAGATTTGACAGATCACAACATTTCTTGGTCAGAACCTTAGTTAGACCCTGCCAATATAAAACGAATCGCGGTTCGCTCACTACCACCAAATAACATATTTCATACGGGTTGTAGACGAGCACAGAACACTGTCAATCCCTTCAGTGGGTATAGTAGAGCGTGTTGCTTTTCGTGTCTAATACGCCCCTAGCACGGACTTGTTATGGTACGGTGTGGTGGCCAAAAACCTTAAAGCGGCGAGTAAGTAGATTGATGTTGATGCAACCGAGCACTCTTATTTTCGTACAATAGCTCGATGTAAGCAAAATAATATATGAATCTGGGGAAAATCATTGTGAAGTTTCGAATTTTCCTACCTTCAGTTATAGACCAAGCTAGTAAGGATACTAGAGGGGATCGCTTGGAACCCTATTTTTGACTTCGTATCTTTGTTCGGACTCGTTATGAGGTAAACACCTAAAGTCCCCAGCCCATAGTCCTTGAACCGGTAGGAGGGGGAGGGATTAAAGGTATTTTTTTTTTGTGTTTTCGCATTGGAAACTATTCGTCCTAGCGTCATGAGACCTACAAAATTTAAGCTTTTAATATTTACTGCGAGTCTTACTGAAACAAGTTTGTAAACTTTTGTAACCGACTTCAAAAAAAGGAGTTTTACGACTTAAAGAGTAGAGCAGCAATGAAAAATAAGAAACTGAGGAAAATATTCCTTTTGAGAGTTTCCGTTGCGTACGCAGCGTAAACCGTTAAACGGGATTGTAGAAAGATCTACAATAAAATTGCGACAGCATATGTAAATTAGACAAATTAATGTAATGTTTTCACAGGTGTTTTAAAGCACACGGGTATTTTCATATCGAAAAATAAATTCGTCATCACGAGCATTTCATCATTTCATTTCATAAATAAAATTGCCATATACGTCATTTGTTTTTAATAAATATATTAGAAGCTATCACAGTGAAATAACTCTGCAAAACAAACTTTAAAACTTGATATTAAAGCTGTAGTATGTAACACCTTTGTCGTCTGTTTAGGAAAAAACAATTCGTTTGGCGTCTATTAAGCGTTTTTTCTTTTCTTCTTTTTTTTTGGTGATTTTGAAAACTCCTTAAAATTTTGAACTATAATCTTTATTCTATAGTATTACTTTTTGCACAACTCTGTAAAACTTCTTTAGCCATTTTGATGTAACTTTCACTTCCCGGAATAGGAATATGCTACAATAAATTAAAAAAGGAAAAATTCAAACTAACATAAAATTATAAATGTGTGCGAATATCAATCATACATGAAATTTCACAAACACTAAAAAAAATCGTCATAATCGATCATCAAATTAAAATATTATCAAATTCCAAAGACGTCACATAAATACTTCTACTCGAATTGATAACCTCCTTTTTTGAAGTCTGTTTATAATTTAAGTTTAATGTGTAGCAAATATTATATGCTGTCATTTTGACGACGCGTTTAGTGTAGTGGTTACCGCTCCTAACTATTACGCAGGCCATCGCGGGTTCGAATCCCGCCAGGTGCACATGTTAGTGTGATGGAGCATTTGTACAGTCAATATCGAACATTTTGCGTCACATAGTTTTAAGCTTACAAGGCGATCAAATATACAATGTGTCCCGACATCAGTGTCGGAGCCTTTAATGCTATGAAATATAGTTTTTTTTATCGACAAATTGGCCCTCAATTTTTTGTTTTCTGTCACGGTTGTATTATGGCGGCCATTTTGTTTTTTTAGTAACCAAACCCCGGACTCTCGTACTAATTCGACCACAATTGCTCATGTTAATGTCCTATGTACATAAAAAAGGTCTCATTTGATAGCTAAACATGTACACAATAATTACACAGGCATCATATTTTAATTTTCATGTGATAAAAAATAGAAAAAAATATTTAAAGACCAAAAAATTTGATTTATTTCTGTGTATTTTTTAATTATTGTCCTCTTGTGAAAAATCTAGAGCATTAAATTGCTTATTTTTTATTTTAAAACGATAGAAGAGAATGTTCACTAAAATACAGTCCTAAACTTCTTTGCTCCCAGTGAGATAGTTTAGAAGTTACAACAATTTGAATAAGACCCTTTAAATACGCTTTTTACCTAATAATAGATAATCAACTTCCGAATTCCAAGAAACAGAGGGGTATGGTAATACAATACTATTCACCGTCAAGTAGAAACGGTGGTTTAAAAGGTACAATAGGTGTGAAAGAGATTGAAAACGGTGTAACCGGTTATCAGGCAGGGGCCAGCTAGCCAGCCAGTCGTCCTTCGTTCTGCATTGTGATAACATTCTTTTGCTGTTTTAAGCCAACTTATCGTGCGTTGTTAATTTGTTGAACTTTCTGTTATGTTTTTTGTTTTGTTTTGTTACTGCACTGTTGTTATTTTATTTTATTTTATTGTTGGTCTGTTTGGAAACCTAATTGCATACTCTCTAACTGATTCATCAGCGTTGCCGTTACTGAGTCCATAGATGAAATGGATGTCAGCGATGTACTGGATTGAATAGCGTTTGATATTGGTTAGCTATCGATAGCTAATAAAATAACAACAGGGCAGTTACAAAACAAAACAAAAAACGTAACAGAAAGTTCAACAAATTAACAACGCACGATAAGTTGGCTTAAAACAGCAAAAGAATGTTATCACAATGCAGAACGAAGGACGACTGGCTGGCTAGCTGGCCTCTGCCTGATAACCGGTTACACCGTTTTCTATCTCTTTCACATCTATTGTACCTTTTAAACCACCGTTTCTACTTGACGGTGAATGGTATTGTATTACCATACCCCTCTGTTTCTTGGAATTCGGAAGTTGATTATCTATTATTAGGTAAAAAGCGTATTTAAAGGGTCTTATTCAAATTGTTGTAACTTCTAAACTATCTCACTGGGAGCAAAGAAGTTTAGGACTGTATTTAAGTGAATATTCTCTTCTATCGTTTTAAAATAAAAAATAAGCAATTTAATGCTCTAGATTTTTCACAAGAGGACAATAATTAAAAAATACACAGAAATAAATCAAATTTTTTGGTCTTTAAATATTTTTTTCTATTTTTTATCACATGAAAATTAAAATATGATGCCTGTGTAATTATTGTGTACATGTTTAGCTATCAAATGAGACCTTTTTTATGTACATAGGACATTAACATGAGCAATTGTGGTCGAATTAGTACGAGAGTCCGGGGTTTGGTTACTAAAAAAACAAAATGGCCGCCATAATACAACCGTGACAGAAAACAAAAAATTGAGGGCCAATTTGTCGATAAAAAAAACTATATTTCATAGCATTAAAGGCTCCGACACTGATGTCGGGACACATTGTATAAACATTCAAAAGGTCAATAAGTCGCATTCATTACAAGTTACCTACTATTAATAGGTATCTGAAAATTGATTTTTAAAATAGGTATCTGATCAAATGCAACCTTATCTGAGCCAATTCAGATATTTACGGTCGCTTGTATTGTATGGAACTTATTGACGTTTTGATTGTTCAGGAGTATTTGGTCACCTTGTCTGCTACCAATTATCTGACTGTGACTGTACCTAAATCATGTGTTAAGTAGCTATTTATGTGAGATGGCCCCGTCACTCTCTTTGTCTGCTACCGCTAGTGATATGCGTCGGACAACATAAGGGGTGTTGTCCGTTGCATATTACTAGCGGTCCCCCGCGACTGCTTCCACGCGTTTTGATTTTCCTCCCTCCCTTCCCGTCCCAGCGTGACGCTTTATAGCATAAAGCTTTCCTTGATAAATAAGCTATCCAACACAAAAATACTTTTTTAGATTAGTCTGATAGTTCCTAAGATCAGCGCATTCAAACAAGCTCTTCAGCTTTATAATATTAGTATAGAATATTTTGTAAAAGGTCTCATGTCGCTAAAACGCATAGTTTTCGATAATTAAACGAAAAACCTAAAAATTAACCGTCAAACCCTCACGCTCCTCCAGGCTCAAGGGATAAGGGTTGGGACTTTTGATATGATGTTTACCTCCTAGTTCAAACAAAGTTACGAAGTAAAAATCGTGTTCCTTAAAATTCCCTCTACAAGGTTGAACGATCCTGTTTTAACTAGCATAATAGAGATGAACATACCTGCTACTAAAATTCCTAATGGTTTTCGGGGCTGTGTTAAGGGTGCAGGTTACTTACCCAAAGGTACCTTTTATACAGTGAGTTGTTACAACTACTTATAGAGGAGCTATGAGAAGCAAAAATGCGTCTTAAATAAATCGACAAGATTTATGAGTATTTATGAATCTATAGGATGATTTGATGACTGTGTCGTCAATTCATGGAGCACGAAATTTGTTCCAGGTGTCGGTTCACTATAAGTTCAATTCTTTTATATTACCACATAAGTAAAAAGCTTAATTAGCTCCGATAACCACCAGGTAAGCCTGTGCAACGATGTTTGCTTTGTTGGAAACTTACAAGTTTGCACTGCACACTAAGAGTACCTACC
This sequence comes from Pyrausta purpuralis, assembly GCA_963924145.1. Lineage (NCBI taxonomy): Eukaryota > Metazoa > Arthropoda > Insecta > Lepidoptera > Crambidae > Pyrausta > Pyrausta purpuralis. The sequence goes on from OZ001654.1 coordinate 14,898,694, forward strand.
TACCCATTATCACAGCCTTCGCCATCCACCCTTGAGGACTTATATAGATACCTACTATAATATAAGTTATACGTGTATCAATCTTCGAAACTTCACATTTCTTCCTCTCATTTAACTAGTTTAAGGTACAATAAAAGTACTTAGAATAAAGTCCGTTTTTCGTTGCTAGTCTTAATGAATCATTTTATAATAAGGTAAAACTTACATAGGTAATTCATCGATTAATACTAAGATCATTTTTAATTAAACATCAGTTTAATACGCTGATATTAGTTTTAAAGTTATAAAAGATGGTTTACTATCTTGGATTATCAAAGACAAACGGACAGTAGTAAAATACTAAGGGTATCTTTTTGTTTATCACTTCCGTGTGGATTTCAAGACTATTTCTCAAAGATTTTGCAAATCCGTTAAAAAAAAAAATTTACTACACCCGTCTATATTTAGCGCGAACTTCGGTTTTTGTTTTATTTTTGAAATAAATATCACTAAGTGATTCAAAAATAAGACCTTTACCCTGCTGCGTACCTATATTGCTACTAGTTGTTTTTTTTATTAAACTTCTCTTCTGATTGTGAAGAGTATATTTTTAGCAAGTTTGTTGAATGCATGAGCCCAAGAAGATCTTAAAATATTATTGGGATAGGAGTCCAAAGCATTTAAAACACGACAAGGTACTTAAGCCTGGCCTGTTGCTTTAGTTTCTTTTATTGAAGCGCTGAATTAAAAATTAACCGCGTGAATACCTATTTAATTTAATATTGATGTTCATTCAATGATAAAAAGGTTTGCAGAGCATACTATGGGAATTACTGGACGATATAAACCTACGATTTCTAATTACAAACACGCTCGACAAAGCCTGGAATTAATGAACGTACATAGAATACATATTTTAATAAAAAATAATTCCAGATAGGGAAGTGAAGATATTGATGACATCTATTAAGATATTACCGACAGCAGTGAACGAAATTGTGGTTAATTTTGAAGTGAGCCAAGGTTAAGATAGTGGGAGAGACTAAAAGAAAGTTTGTTCGAGGACATTCTGATTTCCATAGTATCTAGGCACCTGAATAGCCATTTTTTAGAAAGCATACAAGAATTTCTTAGTCTCATCGGGGAGGCAGAAGTTTATTTCATCAGACAATTGTAATTTAAAGAGTACTAATATGAACTTTCATATCGAGAAATTTAAAAAGGGTAGTAGGTGCATTCCTTGGCCATTCCACAAGCACAAAGCACAAAACCGTTTTGTAGGGTCGACTTTCAACAAGGGACAAGTTTTTTATATTTTTAATTAGATAAAACTGAATGAAAAAACTTGTACCTATCTCTCTTCTTATTATAAGAGGTTCTTTCCAAAAATAAATTATGTTTTCGCTGCAATTTGCCACCATCGGCAATTAATTAGTTAAAAGTACGTCTAGGTACCTGATTTCCTGCTGAGCATCAAACATTTCAACCAGTACTTACACAGGGTAAACTTTTGGACTATTGCCTTAAGGAGGTAAATACGACTATCAATACCTCAGATTTTTACTATGGATGCGGTTATGGCATGGCCGAATCCTAAGAAAAAAATTGTTATATACAACGGGTATTGTTAATGCGCAAAACCTCAGACACCTCAAAGGATTTACAATTCAATTCATACCCTAATTCTGAAAGAAAAAAGATATTTAAAAAATATTTCCGGTTTAATGTGGTGTTTTCAGTTTTACTGACACGTCTGATAATTTCTTGCTCTATGGACGACCCTCTGTCGAGACAAGAGACAGTGGTGGTTAATCACCGGGCCGATGCGCATATGCGCCGCGTAGGTACCTCAATCTGTACGCCGCGTACCTCGTCGCGTACTGTCATTTTTACATAATGTTACTAGATAGGTACAATACATTTAACCTCATAAATAAACCGTTGTTTGTTTACGTATTTTGGCACACGTTATGGCTTGTCTTATTTATAAATAAAACAGGCCGTATGATAGTTTTTTAAAAAATGTGCCCCATATTAAAAAGTGGTGTAATTGATTCTGCTCCTTATTACAATCAATCAATATTTTCAGGTTCTGCGCATTTAACTTGATGTTGTATAAGTACCTAAGTTATCCATATTGACAATAATGTATGGAGAGTAAGATTTTTTAAAAGAATAAAATCGCCCTCGTTGTAAAAGTTAAAGGCATTGACAGTCACACATTACTTCCTAAGATTTTAGCAAACGGTTCGAAAGATAAGCCTCTGTGTAGGTACCTACAATTAATTAGACAATTGGCATCTTAGGTTCGCGAGTCCAACTATCTCGCATTAATTTTAGCTTTAGGATATACGACGTTTCCTAGGTACCTACTGCCTCAAATTCTGCTTCGAAATGAATTTGGAATTACTTAGCCATAGGTGACATGTTAACAAGTAGTTCACCGCGGCTTTGTCTGTGTGATCTATGAAGTATTGTTTTCGGAAATCTATTGCTCCTTTCCGTAAAAAACATAATTTAAAAAATATTATAAATGTATTAAAAATAAAGAAAGCGATAGTTTGTCATGTGAATTTAGGGCTTGCGAGATTTTGAGAAATACCTTCAATTCTTTTTTTTTATAACAAGTAGGTTTCAAGAATAAGTAGGTCTTTGTATTTTATACGGTAAAATACCTACGTATTTCATAATAATAAGCACCTACATTTCATCGTTGTACGAGAATTCTGGAGGAAAGATAAATATTATAGTGGGTCTTTCGAGGTCACCACCGCCTGACCACCTTTTGAGCCAAAAAAAACGCTTGCACCAGTTGCACCTCGATTCGACGAAGTTTAAAGTAATTCAGATTTTGTTTGTGTGCGCAAGCGATTTTCGTTTGAAAATGGTTTGGTGGCAGAAACTTCGACCGTCCCTATCTATAAATTACTTATTTAAGTGAAGCTGACTATTTCGACTAGTTGCCTTCTAAGAATCGTTAATAATAACTATAATATTATTTATTCGAAGAGTCGTGGTTTCGCAATAAACTAAGGTATCTTAATTTCATTATTTTGATAATAAGTCTTGTAATATCTACGTTGTAACTTTGGTAGTATTTTTTTTTGTTGAAAAAAGCATTCCCGGTCAGTCAAAGCTAGCGGATAGAATTCTTTAAAATCTTTTTATGAAGACCTAAACGAAAGACTATGAAACTTGTGCTTAGAGTTATAAAATTATACAAAAGTACAGTCAAGTTATAATTATATGAGAAGAATGGTTTTTACAGTAAGGAGAGGAGAGATATTTACATACGTATAAAAAGTTATACGTATGTAAATATCTTACGACGAATAAAGATTCGTCTGCGGTGTAGTTACGTACCTACCCAATAAGCGACACTAAGGTAGGTACTAACTCGCCATGCCAATTACTAACTGCTACGCACAGTATTTCCATGGAAGGTCATTCACCATGAATGTAATTAGGTAGGTAGTGTATCAAAATTAGACAACAGCACGTCGAAGTAAATACTGCGGTATCTTACGCAGTTAAAAGAGCTAGTTTGAAACAAAAGTGGGTAAACAGATGTGCTGATGACTGTACCTACCTACTTGCTTTAATATGAAGTTAGGCAGATGTTTCGTCTCACGAGCGCCCAATAAAAGGAGTAATTTCTACAGGGTGTATCCTTTAACTGGTTCCATGCCACAGCACGCTCCGGTGCGTTCTAACAATTAAATTCCTGTTTTGTCTCAAGTGTGGCAGCTAATTGGTTAATAGGAGCAAAAAATTTTAATATAGGCCTTTTATAGTAACCAGATAAATTTATTTTATTTTCTAACAAAATTAATAAAACCAACAATGTACCTATAGAATTTGACATTGTCATTTAGTACGAGTCAGCGATTTGATAACATTGATAAGAGGATTATAGCTGTGGATTGCTAAATATCTCGTAGAAAGCATTTTAGAGCACATGAGCAAGTCATAGGTACTCTTATTATACCTACCCACATGCTGTATGGTTACCTACTTAAATAATATTATCTACATGAGTTTGCCCTCAGCTGGCGTCATAGTCGGATTATTAATGTTTTCGGTTAGTGCTTAAAATAATTAGTAAAAGTTAAAGTCGGACTCGCGCACGAAGGATTCCGTATCTAGATACTACTATGTTTTTACTATAATTAATTTTCTTCAAGTTTATGGACAACAACTCTTCAATTTCTATACTAATCATAAAGCAAAAGAAATTTGTATTTTTGCCTGGATTAATTTCCTACTGAATTAGTTTTAAAAATCAGTTTTTAACTGATTTTCAAAACTCTAATTCAGTTTTTAAAATTCAGAATTTAAACTTTGCCACCTCGTATCTCAACCACTGGCTTCCAATAGTACTTTTCAGACGATATCTTCTTTTCACCTCATTTTAGGGTAAAAATATCTACGACAAAATTAAAGTGATATCCTACAATTGATGCTCAGCAACATTTTCATAAAATCAATAGTTTCAGTGAACAAGCTCGGCAAAGTGTCAAGTATCTCGCGTTTATGCCGATTTCAATTTTGTCGCCGTATTCCTTTATTGCTTATTCAAATTGACATCGAAAATGAATTTTCCATCATTTTATTGTACGAAAACGGTACAAACACCACCTATATGTGTTGGTAGATCTAGGAGCTCTTGTAAGGTAGATGCGAACTATCCCCTCCTCCTCCTCTTTACCAGTAAGCACGCACGACTTGAGGACAGGGCTAAATTTGGTCAGATGATGCTTTGTTAATAATTAATTGTGGTCCACAATACTGCCTAAACCTACTGGTGTGCAAAATATTTATTCGGCAACATAGCGTGTTACGACGCCGAAACTATTAACTTAACGCGAAAAGTTGCAGAATATAAATTGTTTTCGATTTTACTTTTAGCTGAGGTGGTGTTTGGTATCGTTTTCGTATGATACAAGGATGGGAAATTTATTTTTAAAACTGATATTTTACTTATAAGCAATAAAACAATACGGTGCCAAAATGGAATTCGGGAAAAAATGCGAGTTAATTGACACTTTGCGGACCTTGAATGCCAACACTATTAATTTTATGAAAAATGTTGCTAAGTGTTAACTTTACTGTAGGAATTTAACCCAGTTTAATTATAGCACAGATATTTTTATCGTTCAATGAGCCGAAAAGGAGATATCGTCAAAAAAGTACTATTGGACGCCACTTTTTCAAGATGGCGGCGCGAGCAGCTGAGATACGAGGTCGCAAAGTTGAACTTCGAAAAGAGAAGATCAAATTATAACGTAGGTAGCTCATTTTCAAAATTCCTGGAAAACATTTCAGATAGCGAGGGTAATTAAAACTGAATGTAGAAACAGACCACTTGATCGAAAACTGAAAATAATTTTATAATACCTACCTAGTCAACGATACCCCACACAATGGTTAGGCAAGATTAGAATATTAATTACCCAATGCCTATGTTGTTGTTGGACTACGTAACCCAATAAAGGTTATTGTCATCATGAGAAGCATACGAAAACAAATTGAATCGCACAAGCATGGCTTGCGAGATACTCGTGAGGTAAAAAATCTTAAACATTTATTAGGGGCCATCCATTTATTACGAAAGATGTCTTTCTTACCGGGAGTCTTGAAACGTTTGAAAAGCACAGGCAAGAGTGCCGAGAAGCGCCCGAATCGGTTATGAAGAGTGATCAAAAGAAATACTGTGTAGTCACTTTGTAAATATACATATCATTTTCTTTAAACTTACGTTATCCATCGTTTACACAGAGTAAACGATGGACGTCGCTATGTCTGGTCTAGTCTAGAGTTAAGAGCAAACCAATTTGAAATAAAACTATTAAAAGGGGCCGAATCAAGAGGGTGAAAACTTAAAAACTAGCAAAATACAGTCGTGCGTTATAATGAATGAATGGATCTATGCTCAAACAAATTAAGAATTGGAACATTAAATTAACACGGGCTATGCATATATGATCTTTAAATTTATTTTCCAATCGTATTGACATAGTGTGATTTATGTTCCTTTTATTTTGTATTATTCGATCTTTTATATTTTTTTCAATCAACTGCTTGAAGATATCATTATATTCAAAACAATTAAGCCATCGATATTCATAAGAAGTAGGCCATTGCATTGCGCTGAATTTCCTCTGGGTTATCCTAAATTAATAATATGATGTGTACCTAAAAGCTTAAGGTATACAAATGCGATTCAGTCTCCCTCGATGCTCAGTTATAAAATGGATTGACTAAAGTTTGTGTATCGCTGTAAAACTACTCCTTCCTACCAGAAGTAACATTCATATTTAAACTTCCTTACTGACTGTTTACGAGGGAAATAGGTTTGCTTTCACATTCTTTATTTTAACTGCTTATGATTAAAACTAACTGTATATTTGTATTAAACCAGCCGTTTCCCGCGGCTTCGCCCGTGATAAGAATTTTCCGTCGACTCGAACTAAGTTTCATCCTCATTTGTAGTTTCCCCTTCCTTTATATTTTTTTTTTCCGTGAAAAAACAATACCTAAGTCTTCCTCGTGTCAAATAGCCACGGAACCCACTGGGTATTTATATTTTTCGTTGAAAATAAGTATGGTGCTTTGTATTGTGGCTTCCGTATCGTGCGTGCCTCAAGTGCAAATATTCAACAAATATGGATGGAAGTTACGATTATCAAGCGCATGAGCCGACGCTATAACTTAGGTACTTACAAACGGTTTCATTCAGTAATTTTCATTAAGTTCCTAGTTATTTTATATGATGGTCTTATTGAAACGAAATTTCATAACAGAACAGCTTCTTTTCGCAGATGTTTTTGCGGGAATCAAGAACTAATAATATACCATTATTCGTAGTTGTGTATATAGGAAGTACGAGGATTATGTTTGGAGAAAAACTAACATTGTGTATTTTAACAATGACCTACTTAGCCAGGTGGTTTTTGAACGTAATAAACGGACGAACGGAATACTTTTCTGTCAGCGACTGTTAGCTATTAAAGCACGAGACACGCACACTATCTACTAATACTTACACAATGTAAACTACTTACAATACATAATTTTACGAGACCGTAATTGTTTGGCCGCATCTTTTCAAATTAATAAAAATATAACTAGATTGCTTGTGTATGTGATTTTGATGTTAGTAAAACCGCAAATTAATGCACATTAACAAAAAGAATAGTACCTATGCAGAAAATAAATGTAGTTTTTAATAAATATCATTCAAATGCCACAATTCGGATATTTTTCATGAAAACTAAACTGTAATAATTAACAAAATACTTAACATATAAAAGATTTAACTAAAACAATAATTTAAGGCTTGATTTTACCAACGATAAAAAAGGTTAATATATAAATACAAAACCTAATTTCAAACTGCACGTATTTGTCAGCATTCATTTATGTAAGTATCATTTTTAATTGACCGTTACTTAAATAAACACATAAAAGCTTAAAATAACGCATTTGCTTTGTATTTAGTACAAACTAATTCTTTTGTAGTCGGTGCATGAGGTGCGTAGACTAAACGTAAGCTTAACATCAATCACAGATTCCAAAAGAATATTTTAATTTCGCCTAAATAAAAGACAAATGCGTTATTTAATTTTTTATACTCGTAAGTAGTCAGTTTTTGGAAGGTTTAATTTTTAAAATTCCTTTTAAAAATTAAACCTTCGATACTTACGATTTACTCATATCTCAAAAAGTGCTGGACCAATTTTGATAGAGCTTTCACCGTACCCTAAATTGAAAAATACCTGATTGAACTAAAAAAGAACAATCTCGCTATGACTTCCCGTTTTGAGCAATCGAGCACTTACGAAATTTAGGACACGTGTTTGTATGCTTTAATAAATAGATCAACAAATTCCAACGTATCCTACCTACATTGAATTGATTACGGCCTTTTTTTGTCTGTTTATGTCGGCAAATATTGTGGACCTAATCTAGTGCACTGTTTCAAGGGTCTAATCACAGGGTCTACCAACGTAGATACCTACAAAATTACGGTAAAATATTTTGTTATTTCAGTCGTTAACATATTTATAAGATTTATGACTCGTACATAAAGCATCACGGATCAATGACCGCCGGCGGTAAACAAAAGAATTAGTAAAATAAATAAATTTGATAAACACATCCGCGAGGGGGTTACATTAGTCGTGTTTTTATAAAAAAAGGTTAAATCACCGATAGGTTGATAACTTTTTTGTTTGTACAAATCAAGAAAATCGGTTCGCCCATTCTCGAGTTACTAGGTACTGTAACTTACACGACTTTCTTTTGTCATGTAATTAATTAGGTAAAAGAATAACATTAATAGCGTTCGTAATAAAACTTGGTAAATCAACCGAATTTCATTGAAATCCGTTGCATTTCTGCTTAGTCCAAGGCATGGGCATGACTGGTAGAATGCCATATGGCGTTAAGCCCACCTTTTGTACTAATTTTAATTGTGCGTATAAATAGGTACTAAATAAATTTGTTCGTATAATACTTTCCATACTAATGTATGGAAAGGAACTCGTAGTTATTAGCACTATTAGAAAGTTTTTCTACCAGATGGATGTTGTAGTGATAGCACATAACCTCCTTTTTTGAGTTGTTTAATAATGATAATGAGTTGTTAACCCTCATATTATTGTCAAAATTGAGGCAGTTATAAATTTGTAAGATTTATCCAAATTTATTTTCTTAAAGCGTGCGTGAGATACTATAATTCTGTTTTTAATTAATTTAATTGAAAGTATATTTTTTTTTCAATTAAATTATTAAAAAATTGTTCAGTGGCAGCAGACATGCAGGTATTTATGACGCTGATGAACCCTTGACCCGTGGGAGCAACGACCTATAGAATCTTCACTAAGATAAAGAGAATGAGTGTGTATGTACAGTCGTCAGCACATCAGGTTTCCATTTTTGTTGAAAATTTATCCTTGTACAAATTCTTTGCATAACCTAACAGTTTGACAGAGAGAATGCTTTTAGCTTTAAGTCCTCTTTTAGTGAACTTACATTTGTGCAATCAAGTTGCTAAATAAATATGGTACTGCAGTTGACCGCAGTGTTAAGCTTGACGTCCTTCTGTTGTCAGTTCCTATGCGCATTCCGTTGCACGCTAAAATTAGATTTAAAAATTCGAAGGATCGAATCATGTCCTTAATTTCTATGTTCCGGCGAAAAGTAGGTTAGGTTAGTAGGTTTAGGTTAGATTTATAGTAGGTACCTACCGGAAATACAGTATCTGTATAGCGCGGGTGACGTCGCGGGGAATAGTTTAAGGTAGTAGGTATAGAGAAGTGTAGATACACAAGTCTACATTATTGCGTTTCCTGTCTGAACAGTATGTAACTTCAAAATTTAAACTGTAAAGTTTAAAATTACTATTATTTACATACTGCTCAAATTTTGAAGTTACATACATTACTGTAAGAATGCTAGATTATCGTCAGAATCAATAAACACACCTACGGTATCTACTGTGAAAGCAAAGTCCGGATGACTCCGGTCATCATAAGCGAGGACAATAATACAACTTACCTGCATAAGTATTTAAGTTTTGTACGGCCTACGAAGGAAGAATCAAGCTATGACGTTTAATTAATAATAATAAATATCCTTTGTACATTCCCACACATCGCCATCTAGCCCCAAAGTAAGCTACTCAAAGCTTGTGTTATGGGTGCCAGACAGCGGATATAATACTTAAATACTTTTTTTTTGTAAATACATACATGATATACATAGAAAACACCCAGACCAATACAAACAGACATGTTCATGCACACAAATGTTTGTATTGTGCGGGGATCGAACCCGCACCCGCTGCGTAGTAGGCGATTTCTCGACCACTACACCAGACGGGTCGTCAATTGTTTGCAAACACAATGCAGGCAGGAGGGTATCCACTACTTGTGCTCACCCGGTCCGGTACCCTACGCGAATAAGTACCCATGCAATGATACAAATAATATTCTATTATAGATAAACTTTAAATACCTGTTTCACATTGTCTGAATAAGAAATGACATGCCATATATAAATTATTCGTTTGTTAATGCTTATTCGTCGACGGTGAAAGATGCCCTTAGATAAAATTTAAAACTACTAACCTATGCCGATTTACTACTCAAAATACTCAGCTAAATATAAACTTAATAGGGCAACTGGGACAAATCTTTTTACAAATTTCTAGCTGCCTCCAGTGGGGGTGATGCCAGTGGAGGCAACTGGAAATAACCCCAGATAAATAATCGGTTATTTATAAACTTTTAATAAAACGTTTGGAACCCGACAAAGTTATGTTTATACATTTTAGACTGTAACCCTACATACCGTTTTATAACACTTATATTGTTGTGTCAAATAATGTATACATTTTAAATATTGTTTCATAAAAGGGCTCATCATTCTTTTCTTTTGTTACAGCGATGATGCTGCTGGAAAGCGACATGTTTATGGATGCGTTAAATGCTTCTGCTACAAACAAAAAAGAACCAAAGAAGCGAAAACGTCGAACAAGTGGATCTAAAGATGGAAGCACGCCTAATGATAGTTCTCCCCCGAATACGCCCACGACGATCACCAGCCCGATTAGTGAAAATAAGTCGGTTCCTCCCAGATTCTATCAAGACACGCTGGAGGCAGATGAAAGCAAGGACAAAAAGACTGAGAATAGTTCCAACGACAAAGAAAATATGGAAGTCACTGAAAATACTAGTGTAGAATCGATGGACGTCTCAGAACCACATACACTCACCATTAACGGACTAAAGGGTGTTCTATGCTATCATAAACGAAAAGGTCCTAAGAAAAGTATTAAATGGAAACCGGATTCTGAATTAGAAGAAATCCAGTATTTCGAACTTGATGAAACTGAAAGAGTAAATGTTACAAAAACATTTACGGACATGAAACATTTAGAGAGAATACACGAAAGAGAAGCGTTCCAAAAAGCAAGGAATCTCATAAATGATGATATTATGGAAGAACGAACAAGTTGGAGACCATTAATACCAATAGATGCCGAAGGTCAAATACAAGTAGATCACGGTAAAAATAGCAAAGAAAAAGACATACAAGCGATGAGACAGAAAGGGACTCTGCAAGCTCTTTATTTCCATAAATCAATGATTCCCGACTCTGCTACAGAACCTGAGCCAGAAACTCATCCATACGCCGAACCAACCGTGATTCCCTTAGACGATATCACTGGAAATCAAGATAATGTGAGTGACTTTAGAAATATGCCGTGGCCTGAGCCAAAAGGAACAGCACCTCCGTCATCTAGTAATTTAAATGTACCAGCTATGTTTCCGCCTAATATGACTCCGTTTCCTAATACTTTTCCTAATCCGCAATTTCCAAATGTGCCCGGATTTCAAGTTCCAAACATGGTTCCGGCTGAATGGCAAAATGGAGTTCCTCCACATATGCTGGGTAATGGCATAGGACCTATGGCAGGACCTGCGTTAGCTCCAGGATCGATTCCCCCTGGAAGTATACCTCCTGGCATCATGATGCCAACAGAAAATATGATGATGGGGCCGGAAATGTTCGGTGGACCCGGTCAAATGTTTCCTGTACCACCGGAAGGATTTAACATGCAACAAAATATGTTTCCGGTTGATTTTAATATGGCATCTCAAGGACCACCGGGTCCAGAAGGTTTCAGTAGTCCTGGGAGTTTTCGGGGAACGATGCGTGGTGGCCGCGGTGCTGGTGGTCATTGGCGGGGGAAAAATAATGGCAATTGGGATGGTAATCAGAGGGGTAGAGGCGGGCATGCCCGTGGAGGGCGGAAAGCTGTTTGTATATATTTTCAGAGAAAGGGTTCTTGTCGACAAGGTGAAAATTGTTCTTTTCTACACCCTGGCGTGAACTGTCCATATTAAGATTTTATAAACCTCTTTGTGAATATTGTAAATAAGTGTTATGTTTTTTTATGAGATGCGTACGAATGTTGAGAATTCCTGAGAGTTTGTTGTACAGTAGAGTTAGATACAAAAAGACTGGTAAAATATAAATACATAAGTAGTCAAGATTTATATAGGTATATAAGATTTAGCAGTAACACTGTTTTGTAAAATATAAATAAATGGAGTTAAAATTACCCAGTTACATTACCTTGTTTCATTGACATTTATTTCTGAATAATCCATCATGCATGGCATCAGACAGGAGATCATATTATGTCACATCCTATTTATTTATTTTTAATTTTACAATATTAATACAAATTAACTAAATTGCCTCGCAAACCACTTTAATGGTTGACTGCGATTGCGATGTAATGTACACCTATATACCTAGATAGACGCTTCCAAAGAGGTAAAACAGGCGCCCCCCCTCTCCTCACCCTCTACCTTTTCAACAAAGCATGTGTCAATTTTGAAGAAAAAAATGCTAAATAATCACTGAACCTAGCGATCGTTAAGGAGTTTCACCATCAGTTTAGCTCCACACAATGTTTACTCTCAGACTTAACAAAACGTCAACATTAACATTATAGTACAACAAAAACACTGTGTCTCGAAAATTTGAGGGTTTTCCTAAAACAACAAATGTTGCTAATGTTTTACTACTGCTTTCCTACTCATTTTCGACGGAATTATATGTCAAAACAATACAATATATACATACATATATATATACAGGCCCTTAGCCTGGGAAAGAATAGGGAAAGGAAAAAAAAAAGTATTCTTGCCGACAAACAGTTTTTGCTTTATTAGGGATTAGGGTTCACGATTTCTATGAAGTCCCTTACGTGTGGATATATCACTAAATATTTTCAGTAGAATCGTGGAATGTCATGGAATTACCACACGGAAAAAGGCTTTGACGAATAAACCACTGGACGCGCAATGACGGGCCATTTCGCTTGTGCCCCCTTAGCCACGAAGCGGGCTTTTTGGCCTCACTTACAGTTACAGGTGACGTCTTGTCAGTATGGTGATAGAGCTCAGTGAGAAACATTGTCGGAAAAAATGGGTAAATGTGCCATATTTTTGTATTTAAATCAATTATTTTTGCTAATTTAAAAAAGGATGGGTAATTTAAGTAGGTACTGTAATTGTTTTTAGGTGCTGTGTTAATCCTAGCCAGGATTAGAACGCAACATGGACAAGCCAGGACCTAGTAAAAAACGTAAGGTTAAAGATGAAAATCGGCAGTTTCAAGAAATTTGGACTGAGAAATACTTTTTTGTATGGTCGCATAATAAAGTCGTTTGTTTAATTTGCAAGAATTCTGTTGCGATTGCAAAGGAATATAATGTAAAAAGGCACTATGAAACGCAGCATCCTACTTTTACCAAGTTTACAGGCGAATTAAGAAAGCAAAAAATGTTGTCTTTAAAACGGGAGCTTATTGGTCAGCAAGCTATGTTTACAAAACCCATCCAAGATTCAGAAACAGCTACAGAAGTTAGTTATGAAATTTCTCGAATGATAGCAAAGCGCAGTCGCCCCTTCAATGATGGGGATTTTGTAAAAGAATGCATAGAAATTGCCGCTAAGAAAATGTGTCCAGAAGCAGCAAAAAAGTTTGAGAAAATTCAACTGAATCGTATGACTATCCAAAGACGTATTATGTCTTTGACAGGTAATATTGCGGAACAATTAAATGAAAAAACTAAGATCATTGAATTTTTTTCATTAGCACTCGACGAATCCACTGATATTACTTCCACAGCTCAACTTCTCATATTCATACGAGGTGTTACTCAAGATTTTGAAGTCTTAGAAGAGTTGTTAGGAATGTGTTCATTGAAAGGTCAAACCAGAGGAGTTGATATACTCAATGTACTTTTGGATGAGTGTTCAAAAACTGATTTGGACTTATCAAAATTATCGAGAGTTGCCACTGACGGTGCTCCTTCGATGATTGGTGTCAATTCTGGGCTAGTTACTTTGCTGAAAAAGCATCTGCAAGAAAAAAACATAAACGCTGAAGATCTCATGCAGTTTCACTGCATTATACACCAAGAAGCCCTCTGTTCTAAAAAAATTGAATTTCAAAATGTCATGAAAGTGGTAGTTTCGACTGTAAATTTCATAAAATCACGAGGACTCAATCACAGGCAATTCAAACAATTCCTTGATGACATCGAAAGCGAATATGGAGATTTACTGTATTATACAGAAGTAAGGTGGCTAAGTCGTGGATTGACCCTGGAACGATTTCTAAATTTAATAGAAGAAATTGGAATATTTCTGGCGGAAAAGCAAAAGGATGTCCCGGAACTTAAAAATCCTGATTGGTTGTGTGATTTGGCTTTTTTAGTTGACATTACAAATCATTTGAATGTCTTGAACACACGGCTTCAAGGCAAAAATCAACTGATATCCCAGCTCTACGCTCACGTATCATCCTTTCAATGCAAGATGACACTTTTCAGATCGCAATTGAATTCTGGAAATTACAATCATTTTCCGAATTATAAGAAAATGGCTGAAAAATTCAACAAAACTGCGATTAATTTCAGTTATGTAGAAAAGCTAGATATTTTGATTCAATCTTTTCAAGAAAGATTTTCGGAGTTTAAAAAAGTGAAACCTCTGTTGGACATATTCAGCAATCCTTTCACGATTTCAGTTGAAAATGCGCCAGAGTCAATGCAGTTAGAAATTATCGACATTCAAAACGACCAAGATTTACGCAACAAATTCAACGAAGGAGACTTGCTGAACTTTTACCGCTGCATTGATAAAAATACGTACAAAGAGTTGCGCATAAACGCTCTGAAATGTGCCAGCTTATTTGGTTCTACCTATATATGTGAACAAACCTTTTCAATACTAAATAATAATAAAACAAAAAATCGAAACCGCCTTGCAAATGAAAGTTTGGAAGCAGTTTTACGTGTTGCTACAAGTAAATTTGAGCCAAATATAAAAAAGATTGTAAGCACTATGCAGTGCCACGCTTCAAATTAATAAATTCTTTTTCAATTTTAATACATAATTATCAATTCTTTATTGTCTTTAATTACCTATACTTCTGGCGGCCCGCCATCAGTTCATAATTTGCCCGAGTGGCCCCTAGTCTTAATAAGTCTGTGCGTCCCTGCTCTAGAGAGTAGATTAAGATAATCTTAAAAATAAATGTAATATATACTAACAATAAATATGTACTAACAATAAATTATTTCTTAATGTAGATAAGTGCCACACAATTACGTTTACTAGAAGTGCAAGTCCTATAAATTTTAACTATACTCTTTATGACAAACAATTGATAAGGGTTCAGGAGGTCAGAGATCTGGGGATCCAACTAGATAGTGGATTATACTTTGAATCGCATATCAACTTGATTACCTCAAAAGCATATAAACTACTAGGCTTTATTTTTCGTCAAAGTATTGACTTTACATACGTTAACACCCTTATTCTATTATATAACTCTTATGTTAGATCGCAGTTAGAATATGCTTCAGTAGTGTGGAATCCTCAATACTCAAAATACATTGAACAAATAGAGCGTATTCAGGATAAATTTATTAAACGATTAAGATATAGGTTTAAGAATTCCAGTACAGATAATATCCAGTCCCTGGTTACACGTCGCGAACACAGAGATCAAATACTTTTACACAAATTAATTCATAATGTTGTCGATAGTCCTTATCTGTTAAGTAGACTTTTATTTAAATGCACTAAATCCCGCACTCGACATAGAATAACTTTTGATGTACCTATTTGTAGGACAAATTACCGTAGAAATAGTTTTATCATAAGAGCCATGAATAAGTATAATTGTAAGTTCTGCAGTATTGACATTTTTCATGAGCGGTTGACTCGTTTTCGCTATCTCCTGAGATCTGTCTAGGCTAGGGCCTATTAGTATTAGTAAATTAATCTTACTTTATTAAGTTCCCAGTTCCATGTTATTATTATTTTTGCTGTTTTTTCTCGCATTTGTCACCTTATTGGCAAAATTGTATTAATTATCATTGGAATGAATTTGACCAAATAAAATAAAATACATATTATTAGATAAAATTAAATATTACTAAATTACATAATAAGTATTATCTATAATTTGATTAATATAAGTGTCAGTTTGCAAGTCAGAAAATGAACATTTCATGTATTCGTCTACACCATAAAATGCATGTTTCAAGAAAATCATCTAGTACAGTTATGTTATGGAAGAGCAGAGGCTCCTGGCACAAGTACCTTTGTACTTAAAAGGAGACTCTAGCCACTTACTTGTTACTAGCGTTGGGTTTGTGACCGGTAATTTACGCAATTTCGAGTAAATTACCAAAAACATGTAATTTACTCGGTAAAATTACCGATGACTGGGAAAATATTTAAATGATTTTAATTAACAAAACTTAATGTATAAATATACTTAAATCCTTTACCAAATTACCATTACTAACATTTCACTCATTTTTACTGTCTTAGCATGATGATACTTCTTTACATGCCAATACGAACACGAACTTTTGAGCTGGATTCACATCACACAAAAATATATTTATTAGGTTTATTTTTGTTTTGTACTTTGTAATTTATGAGTGATATTGTGTTTGTAATATAAACATATTCATGTTTATTTTAAAAAAAGGAGGTCATCAATTCGACCTATAAGGTATGTGATATTGTTAGAATTTTATAAGTTCGAGTGGGGTAATCTTTTAAGGCTTCCAAAGTTCCAAACACGTGTTCAAAATTTCGTAAGTGTATGTGTGTTTTGATGTTTTTTTCACCACGGATTTCTAGAAAACGAGACGTCATAGCGAGGTGATTATTTTTTGTTCAATCAGATATATTGCTACTTAGGGTACCTACAGTGTAAGTTGCATCAAAACCAGTAATTTTCGTTTTATATGTTATTAATTTAATAAGTGAAAATGACGAAAAAGGGTACATTTTTTGAAAAAAATGCCTCCTTATCATACTGACCTAAAAGCTAAGCTTATCATTCACCTCACCATCGTCTGCGTCGCCGGTTCCTTTTCACTTTCTTACTCAAGATAAGTAACTAAACTAACGAGTTGCAGAGCGCAAGCCACAACTAATTCAACCTTCGGCATCTTCATGTACAACAAATGCTATGATTAATCTCGCGCAAGTGTGAATCACGAAGCGTCTCGCACGTAGGTTTGATGACTTCCAGCCTCCCGAACAAGCCGAATTCTGAAAAGGCTACAGTACCATAGACCACATCTATTAAGGCAAATTATACAGAAGTCCGAGAAGTACGAGTATAATATGCTCCTATGTTTAGAGTTTGTGGACTATGAGAAGGCTTTTGATTCGATCAAAACTTGGGCGGTGCTTAGGCCTCTTCAGTGGTGTCACATAGACGATAGGTGTTAAAGTGTCTGTATAACAACGCCACCATGGTCGGTCCGAGTACAGGAACAAAATACGAAGGCGATTCCATTGCGGAGAGGTATAACACAGGGAGACGTTATATCTCCGAAACTGTTTACAGCGGCATTTGAAGTTGTTGACGAGTACGTCTACCTTAGATGAAAGATCCAATTAGATAGGTCCAACTTTGAGAAAGAGGTCAATTGACGAATCCAACTCGGCTAGGCAGCGTTCAGGAAATGCATAAGAGCGTCCTCTCGTGTCAATTACCTCAGTGTCTGAAGACGAAAGTTTTCAACCAGTGTATGTCACCAGTGAAGACATACGGATCCGTTACGTGGTCTCTAACTATGGGCATCATAAAGAAGCTTAAAATCACACAACGAGCAATGGAGTGGGCTATGCTCGGTGATCGAATCAGAAGCGAGGAGATACGTAGAAGAACTAAGGTAACGGACATATCCCTACGAATCAGTAAGCTCTAGTGGCAGCAGGCACTTTGGCAGGGCACATAGCAGGGAACTGATGGCCGCTGGGGCAGAAAAGTTCTAGATTGGAAACCCTTCAACTAAAAGCGCAGCGTGGGATGTCCACCGACAAGATGGACAGACGACAGGACCAAACTGGATGCAGACCGCTCACAACCGGTCGCTGTGGAAAGGCATATGTTCAGCAGTGGACGTCTTTTGGTTGATAATGATGATGATGATGTGTGAACATCAATGTGAACAGCAAGTTTGCGTCAGCTCTCGTGCACGAATATTTCCTCGAACGTTTCGTCAAGAACCAGACGAGAAGCGAGCGCGAACGTTAAATGCCATTTAATAATTCACGCAACGCGCACGAATATTTGTTTTCTGTTTTATATGGTGACCCAAGTAACGTAAAAAATAATCAATTTTTGAAGTGTTTTCTACCATCAACACCGCCAACAACTGTTTGGATTAAAGCTTTAAGCATGCACAAATTATAAAATAAATAAATATAGCAACTGAATATTTTACGGTCTATTTGGTAAATTACGAGTATTTTACCATTTTTACCATAAATTACCATATTTTTCATTACTTACCATTTTGTTTTTTTACCTGCCCAACTCTACTTGTTACTGAAACGATTGTTAAAAGTAAATAAATATTTTGATTTTTTTTTGATTTTTTTTTGATCTTTGTCAATTGGTCAAATTTGTTTAGAGGAAGTTTTGTAACTTCTATTGGCAATTTATTGTACATATATTTTTTTACAGCAATGCCTTGTTTACGCGCTTTCACGAGTCTTGTTTTTGGTGTACATAACCATTTTCTGTTCTGCGTACTATAGTTATGTACGTGCATCTTCATGGGAAATTCCTGTTTTTGCTCATGGATTTCCAGAAGTGACTTGTAAATGAACAGTGAAATTACCTGTCATGATTTTGGGCTCTTGTGGATCCATTAAGGAATATAAAGTGGGTCGTAGGGAGACAAAATGGATCCACACAAAACATCACCGAATATGTAGTATCCATTTAACACCAGTGTGATTTAATGCCAACGCAAAAATCTACTGCATAATGCATAATACATGCTATCCCATCCCATAGGAGGATTTAAACGGTGCTGGGCTGTATGTACGGACAACAGCACGACAAGGTAAACACTGCGGGATCTTATGCAGTTGTAATAAGGGATAGTTTGTAACAAAAGTGGTTAACCTGCTGTGCTGTCGACTGTACTTACGGGCGGTTTCACAATGTCTTAGGAAGTTTTAGTTAGTGGTTCTTGCCAGACCGTTCATATAAACGTTCTATGTTTCAGTTTTTCATTCGATGGTTTGTGCATTAAACATGTCCATAATATATTTTTTTGTTTTGGTGATGAAAATTATTTGTATTTTTACAAAAGATTCGTTCATTCATTCGTTCCACACATATCGATAAAAAAATATCGACACTTTCATGCAATAAATTTCAAAAATTGACACGACAAGCTCCCCCTGCCCCGCAGAAATTGGCTAATGATGTTTTCATACATTCGCTCTTGCGTTTCATATCCAGTGGTTAATTCATCCAAGGAAAAAGGTCAAGCTCTCTGTTAATTGCATCAGCTTTGACGCATGCGTGTCAATTGAGGGAGAGCGGGTGGTGCATCCTGCATTTGCCTGAACTAATAATACTCAACGCGGTGACGGTTCGTGTTATAAGTTGCCTGCGCCGGCGTCGCTTAGCGGAAATAAGCAAAATAGTTTTATAAATTTCAACTTAATAAGTAACAGATTTCCGCAAAGTAACGCCTGATCCCATTAATTATCTAAAATACCACAATATTTTGTTGACAGCAAATATAACTTTGTTTTTCATAGTGTTTGTATGAAGAACAAAGTTATGTTTGCGGTTGTTGAAAATGTGCTATATCTCAAAAAAGTTTAGTTCGATCCCGTCCAAACCAATTTTCGTTGAAAGTAGGTATTTGTCAAGATCTACAAAAAAAACTAAATTTACACTCGCTTAGTTTAGAAGTTAGATGGGGTACGCCAATGATATTGTTCTTAATACAATATCCGTCCATGTTACCACATCGGAAGCGTCTAGCTATGAAACGTTAGGCTTTAAAAGAAAAATGGTTTTAGAAACCTTTATGTCATTTTAAAAGATCTATTTATGACACACTACACGCATAGGCTTGCGTAAAAAAAGTTCTATTTAGTTTCATAAGGAAGCCCCCCCTTCCCCCCCCCCCCCCTTAAATATCATTATTTTTATTTTTTGTATAAGGATCATAAAGCGGTTAACAGGATACATCTTCCTACCAAATTTTAACCTCCTAAGGCGCAATTGCGGTGGCGGTCGCGTTTCCGCGGTGGACTTCGAGCGCGTACGCAATTCGCGCGGTGTCAGGATACACGTTACGTAAACAGTTATAAAATCTCATTGAAACAAGCTATTATCATTCTGTAAAAAGCTTATTGTTACTGAATTAATAACCTATGCTTGTAATAAAAAAATGTATTCAAAAATGAAAAAATAGAACCAAACAAATTCGTGGTAGGGTGACGACATATACGAAAAAAAATGCGAGAAAAAAAAAAATCGAATTTTAATCAATAACTGACAGCAACCGGATGTGTTTGCGGTCTATGGTGTAGAAACATCTGTTTTTTACTCATAAAGGTCAACATGCCCAAGGAATAAGCATTTATACACCAATGTTTTTTTTGCAAAAAAGTAATTAAAAAGCGCCCACAGGTGGGCGCTTGGTAAAATCGCGAAACTCATGCTCAGCGCCCACCATCGGGCGCTCTGGCTATCCAAGGGTCAGTGTGATGTTTATAGTTACAGAATAAAGTGTCTGTGACATACGGACGGACAGACAGACAGACAGAGAGACAGACTTGACAAAACTATAAGTTACGTTTTATACTTGACGAAACCATAAGTTACGTTTTTTGCCATTCGGCAACGGAACCCTCAAAACGAATTCATATTAATTAACTTTTTGCCTGTCTCATATAATTTTACTTTTGGGGCAAATGAAGTGTTCATATTACAGTAAAACACTCATATTACACATTCATTACTACAGATTAGTAAGAGTATTTCTGTCCTAAACGCTCCAAGAGCATTCCTATCTACATCTGTCATTGTATTTTTTTTTTCATACAAGTTTTACGTCTTCGGCTCTACGCCAAACAGACTGTTCTTCGGTAAATAATGTTCATTTTTACACTTATTGACTAAAATAAACACTAAACTAGCCTATCTTAACCTAACTCATTGAAATGCGAGGTGGTTCGCATTTCAACGCTCAACAAAGAAGCTTAGCGCAGGAACAGCGATCCGGGTAAGACGGCGCGATCAGATCGCTTCACTTAATTCCCCACTTTAATTGCATTGTTTTCTTCAAAAGCACAAATTATCATGATAATTCCACCACTCAATCACAATAATAGACCCGAAAAAAACAATTACTAAAACGAAGAAATAAGGTCCGTCCTTCCCTGTTCGTTTCCCGCGCAAAACTCCCATCTGTCATTGTACTCCCGTCCACAGATTAGTGAATACTCAAGTCCAGTATTTCCACAATGAAGTGAAATTCCCCTTTTGAGGGGAAATTAGGGTCTAGCGGGGAAGCAACAGGGGAAAGACATGAAAAGAGGAAATTAAGCTTAGCTAAAATATTGCAGAAATCAAAATTTATTTTACATGAATTATAACGTGGACTACAGTATTACAGAGATTAAAAATAGAATGATGACCCGTGCAGGTTTTATATATTTCTGGTCAGGCTATAATAAAAAAACGAAATGTTTAAATGACTTAAAAATATGACAAACTCCATATCACCATTTTTACGGTCCGAGAGTAAAAAAAAAATCCTGTAAACATTCGTCCAGGGGCACCAGCTACTACGAAAAGTCGTTTGTTACTTATAGATTGAAATTATACTGTACATTTTGAGATCCTTAAGTAATAAACATCACATTAACATCAAAGTTTTATTAAGGCGTGCGAAAGACATAGCCATTAGCCATACTGAAATGACGCGACTAGCGCCACGGCGCACAGACTAAGATTGTGCTAATACTTCGTCAAAAGAGGAAGGTCCAAAAATGCCCGACGTCCTACAGAGATGAAACGTATCTAAAAAAATAAATAAAAAATAGTAGAAAAAGCTAACAAACCTTCGCTTTGCGGATGATATTGTTCTTTTGGCCAACACTTCATCTGAGCTTGCAACTATGTTCGATCAGCTGAGCGAGGCAAGCCTTGAGGTTGGATTAATGATGAATAGGGTCAAGACCAAAATCATGACTAACGCTGCAGAACACGACATAGTGGTGAATGGGCATAGAATGGAGTATGTCGACGAGTATATTATATAGGTATACCTGGGCCAGATAGTATCCTTTGAAAATAAGCAGGACAAAGAGATCGGACGACGCATCAGTAACGCCTGGAAGAGCTTCTGGTCCATGAGAGCGTATATAAAGGGAGACGTTCCAATCTCGTTGAAACGCAAACTCGTTGGCACTTGCATCCTGCCCGTTCTTACGTATAGAGCGAAGACGTGGTCACTGACCGAAAGTCAAAAATCCAGGCTCAGGGTTTGCCAAAGAGCCATAGGAAGAGCTTGTTGGGTATTAACAGGATGGATAGGTCCATAACACCACAATTCGCTCCAAAACTGGGATAGTGGATGTAGGCGAAAGGACAGCGAGGCTAAAGTGGGAGTAGGCGGGACGCATAATAATATGTAGGATGCGATTGATGGACCCAAATCGTCACGCGATCGCGATGGATACCAGCAGATGGTTATCGCCGCAGAGGTAGACCCAGAAAGCGCTGGTGTGACGATTTGGTCAGTTTTTGCTAAGGATCAGGAGCCGTTGGTCAAGGATAGAGATAAATGGTGGAGTTTGTGGGAGACCTTTGCCCAGCAATGGGATGGTGTAGGTTAAAAAAAAACGACACTTATTACCATATTTTTACGGTCTTGAAAATTTATTTCGATTGAAAAGGTGTACCTACCCCGACCCCCAGTGTTATAAAATCAGGATTTCATAGTAAGGTATATTTATAAAATAAAATATAATATTCATCAGAACAAATGAAACATTATAAACACTTTTCGACAGCCGCCGCCGCAGCGCGACGTTCCGAGTGCCTAATAATGCTGTGCTATTTAGTATGTATCAATCAATGAAAGTGACCGTTTAACGGTCACCGTTGTGCATAGTATGCAGATTTTTTTCTACTATAATAATATAAGAGCCAAAACTACAGCAGAAATATTTTTGAGGGGAAAAACGTTCTGAGAAGGGGAAATCTCAATTAAGCGGTGGGCTCACTAAAGTGGAAACACTGCTGCACTGCTCCCGTATCTTAGTTCGTACTATTATTTACTCAATGATTTTGAGTTCTTCTGGTTACATAAATATAAAATGTGTTTTGTTGAAGCTCGTGTAGTTTATTAGCTTAAATTTACACCCACCTCTACAAAGTGTTGTATTTTTTTGTGCCTGAACAGAGCAGTGGTGGCACTCCGTGAAGCAGCTGTTGGTTGAATGTTGACCATGATGATGTACTAAGAATTTAAGAAGGACCCTATTTATTTTGGTCAAGTTTGTTTCGTTTAAGTTTCTATAGGTGAGTTTGTGATATTAATTGCTATATTTGTGAGCTCATGAATTGGCCAAAATGTTTTAATCTTTTCATTTTGGTATTTAGTTGCTGGTTAAATAAGTTAAACAAGTTTGAAAAAATGAGTCCTTTTTATCTGAGTTCTGACATTAACATTCTACTATCTAGTAGTAAGTAGGGCTTGGAATTCATTCCAGTACTCCAAAATGTCTATTTAATATTTTATTCGGACAAACAGACCATACTTATACATAAAAAATATGATTTTTGCGAAAAGAAAGGTGGATTGAAGTAAGAATGATTGATGATAATAAATCCTCATTAGGGTGAAAATATCTTAACAATCACTTTGATGTCACAAATTCATTTGGGAATGATATTAATTGTCAGTGACCTGTCAGTAGCTCATCAATCTTTTCAATCATCTTAACATTAATTTTAAAGCCTGTCATTAAATGAATAAACCATATTTTATTTAAATAGTTAAAATAATGCAGCATTGGTTTTTTTTAGAAGACCGTAAAAGAGCAAAAGTTTGGGTACAGAAAAAAATGTCAGTGAAACAACCAGAACCAGTAAAAGAACTAACTTCTCAACAATGGACATTCACTGTATCAGCCAGGGATGTTGGACCTAAAGAAAAAGTGTGTATAACAGGTAGTACAAATGAACTTGGTGAGTGGGATTACAACAGGGTTGTGCCAATGAATCATGAACAAGGCACAGAGCTATGGACTAAAACTATTACAATACCAAATACTTGTAACATTTACTATCGCTATGCAGTCTATATACAGACTGAAGAGACTAGTGATATCATAATACGACGCTGGGAAACAAATATACACCCAAGAGTTATAAGTGAAAATATGTTACACCCTGCAACAGATGTGTTTGGTGATTATGATGACAAGTGGAAAGTTGGAACTGGATGGTTAACTGCTCAGACTCTGGTTCAGTTCAAATTTGTAAAAAATCCTTTGAAATTGAAATCACGCCTCTCTGGTAGATTAATCAATATAAAAGTTACTCCAGTTAAGTTGTCTTTTGGTACAGAGCCACCAGTTGATGACTCATTGAGTACTGATACAACTGAAGCTGAAATGCCCACAGGCGTTTTTGTTGATGTTTCTACATTAGATAATGATCCTGAAGTATGCATACCAAAACCGCAGGAGCAGTTTGGAAGAGAATACAAACCTAATGATGTAATGCTGGTTAATGTAGTGGCACCTGATCCTAAAGGTCTAGCTTATCTTATTGACTTTTACTCATACAGTACTCGTGCATCAGCAGAAGATCCGCCTTGTCATGTAGGTTACACTTATGTTCTACCAAACATGTTTAAACTATCGGAAGGTAGTTTGGAACTTCCTGTCACTTGTAATGTAAAGCATAGACCCTTAGGGACAATCAATTTTGAATATTTGATTGTTCGACCAATGCTAGAAAAGCTCTGTGATCTCCAAGTCACTTACACCAAGCACTGGGATCCATCTTGGACAGGGTTAGAAGTTGGCCACCGTGGACTTGGTGCTAGCTTCAAAACAAAGGAGTGAGTACTAATAATTTCTTCCCCAATTTGTCTTTAAGTTTGATAAACCTGTGCATGCACTGACTGCTTTCTAAATGATGTCGCGTTTGGTGTAGTGTAAGCGCTCCTGACTACTATGCCGACCGTTGCGGGTTTGAATTCCGCAAGGGGCAAATGTTTGTGTGATGAGCACAAACATTTGTACCCAAGTCATGGATATTTGTATAGGCATTTATGGGGGGAGCCCCCATCATCATTACTGTGGTACGGTATTCATCATAACACAAGGAAGAAAAATCCTTATTTCAAAACAACAACAGTGGTGTGTTGTGTTATAAAATTTATGTTTTATTTTATTTACAATTTCAGAGGAAATGCTATTCGCGAAAATACAATAGCTTCCCTAAAGAAAGCAGCTGCCAGTGGTGCAGACTTACTTGAGTTCGATGTTCAACTGAGTAAAGACCTGATACCAGTTATATATCATGATTTTTATGTGTGCATATCAATGAAAAGAAAAAAGGAAGTTGAATTTACCGAAATGCTTGAACTGCCTGTAAAAGATTTAACTTTGGAACAGCTGCAAAAACTCAAGGTAGGTGCATAACTCAAATCCATAGCTCAAATCTTTGTGACTAAACTAAGGAAATTGTATGTAACAAGTAACAAGAAATTGAAATGGGCCTTGCTTGTAAGTTTGTAACAGAAAGTTTCCTTAGTTGTCAGTTATTTTTGGGAAAACACCCTTTATTACACAAAATAGTTAGTACAAGGTTTAAACCAAGACTAAAGTTATCCAACCAATTAGAAAAGTATAATTCCATTATTGCATGTTGTCATTAAAATATTTTATTTATAATTGACTTCACTAGTCGATATGGTTCTAAGGGTGGTACCTACTAAGCTTTTTTGATTAACAAGCATATCCAATACTTTTTAAAGTTGATAGTGTTACTGCTGTAGGTAATGAATTTTTTTGATCGAAGTTTTTCCGAACCGATAGTATGGTCAGCAACCTTACTGCTGTTATGACGGTGACACATACCTATATGCCACCGTCATATTGTAAAAGCCGCGAGATAACAATCTAACGATTATGAATTCCGTTACATTGTAATCCGTCGATTTATTGTAATCTATACCGAATTTTATACATTCTTACGTAAACTGAACTGACGAAACACTGGGAAAAATGGTGGATTAGGGTAAGTAAAGGATAAATGGGGTAAGTGAAGCGAATCCCCGAAAGCGTAAGCGTTGACATGTAAGTACTAATAAAAGCGTAAATGCTAAACTCTGTCGAGCTTGTTCACAATAAATCGATAGATTACAAATAACCGGATTTAAAACAATAAGATTGTAATCTCGCGATTGTTAGGTACAGTATTACGTTAACATACAGTGGTGGTCAGCTAATTAAAGATACTTTAAAATTTTATGGTTATCAAGTTTTGGGTTCCAATAATTGTGTATTATGTAGAATAATACATAGAAACTAGTAACTGTTGTAAAATATCGTGTGGGCTTGTTGACGTATTACTAACGAAGTTACTATTTCCCAAAACATTATTCCATTTTTAGGGTTCCGTAGCCGAATGGCAAAAAACGGAACCCTTATAGTTTCGTCAAGTCTGTCTGAATGTCTGTCTGTCCGTCCGTATGTCACGGACATTTTATTCTGTAACTATAAGCATTACACTGTTGAAATTTGGTAGGAAGATGTATCCTAATAACCGCTTATCGATTCTCATACAAAAATTAAAAAATAATGAGATTTAATGGGAGGCTCCCATACATGAAACTAAAACCGAAAAAAAAAATTTTTTCAAACCTATGCGTGTGGGGTGTCTATGGATAGGTCTTTTAAAATGCAATGGAGGTTGCATTTTCTTTTAAAGTCTAACGTTTCATAGCTAGACGCTTCCAAAGTGGTAAAATGGGCGTCCCCCCCCCCATCTAACTTCTAAACCAAGCAAGTGTAAATTTTGAAAAATATATACATATAATGTAGATCGTAACACATACTTGTAAGTACGAACAATTTTCAACAACTGCAAGCATAACTTTGTACTTCATACAAACACATGAAAAACAAAGTTAAATTTGCAGTCAACAAAATATTGTGGTATTTTACTAAGTAGAAGTAAGTGGATTGCCTAATTTAGTTAAAGTTGGCACGGAACCCTCAGTGCGCTAGTCTGACTCGCACTTGGCCGGTTTTTTCGTTACTTTTGACTTCAAATATGACGGTGCTTATTATGACGTTTTTTTTTTGTTTTCAGTGAGTTGTAAGTGTAATTTAAGTTACTGAAAACCAACACAATACTGAAATTACAAATTAAGTCATTTAATATGAAATTAAAAATAGTAATTTCTTAACTGTTTGACAAAGTTTTTAATGCTTTGTCCTATTTCGTTTATAGCTGCATTTTTACCCTAATTTAGTCCTGGCATTGGTGCTTTTAGCTTCTTGTAAGTATGAATCGGAATTTATTCCAATGCTTTAATAAAAGCGCCATTAGGGTAATTAGCGTTGGTAACTACCTACTTACTCACTAAGTGTCCAATGCGGTAGATGTCAGGAGCTAGGAACCCGACCCCACTGAAAGACCTAGATTGATATTTCTAGGTAAAAATAAAGAAATGAATAAATAATATAAAATTTTAAAAAAGTAAAAACCGACTTCAAAACCAAAATGCACTTTTTTACGACCGTTTTTATGAACCGTTTAAGGCAAACAATTTCTTTTCGGAGTCGGTGCCATCAAGTTGACCATCAAGCATCAACTATCACAGCACCGACTCCAAAAATAAATTGTTTGCCTAAAACGGGTTCCTTTTCCTTTCAATGGTGAAGAGTTTATTTGAGACTTTTTAGAGCATTTTGGTTTTGAAGTCGGTTTTTTTTTAAGTTTATTTTATTTCTTCATTTTTAGTGATTACATAAGAGGGGGGGGGGGGGGGGAGTTGCACCTAACGATTCAATTTTTTAAGAATCTACAAATTACCTATCATAAGTTCCGTGATTATAATTAAGGCGGAACTCCTAAGCGTTAAGGAGATCCACCATCAGCTCAGCCCCACAAGATGTTGACTATCAGACGTAACAACACGTCAACATTAAGATTCTAGTTAAGAAACACTATACGTGCCTGTAAAATGTGAGGGTTTCCCTCGATTACACCAAGATTCCATCATTAGATCCCAAAATGGAAAAAATGAGACCAACTAGAAGGTTCACCCTCTAAGTAGGTGAAAAAAAATTTCGATTCGATTGACAAACGACTGAGATATGAGGTAACATACATACAAAAAAAAACATACAGTCGACTTGATAACCTACTCCTTTTTTGACGTCGGTTAAAAATAAGGATCGAAGCGTATCGATCATGAAAGTATTTGCTGCAGAAATAATGTAAATTGTGTTAGCAACAAAGATTACATTTCATAACTTACCAAATTTATATCATACCAATATTGCAAATATGCGGTTTGCATACATTCTCAACGTGGATGAAATCAAAGTGGATAAATGAGACGTTTTCAGATGTTAATAAATAATATTTATTAGTACGGAATATTCTTTTGTTAGTTCGGAAAACGATATATAAGATGACTATCTCTATATCTTACAGATATAGGATCCATAATATTGTTCAGGTTATCGAACTGTAAGATATAGAGTGCGGCGTTGACTTTCTAGGACGTATTGCTGGAAATATAAAAATATATTTACATGGATAAAGACATACGCAATAATATTCGACAAAACTATATCTTATCCTAAGCTGACAATCCATCTCGTCTAGAAAATCTCGCGGATAACCTAAATAGACTCGCTAATACTACGACTTACTACACCGACTGCAACGGCCCTCTAAGCTTTCCTAAGGGACTTCTGTCGGTCTTTTATTTATAAACGCTACCATAATACTCGTAGTCCTATCATTGAAATTATTTATTATGTCTTTAATTAGTTGTCCACATCATTAACCCCATTCTGAAGTTTTGTTTTTCAAATTTCCCAAATAAAATATTTGATGAACCAGCGCCTCTCTCCAACCGAAGTTTTTTTGGTACTTCGGGTCAAAATAATCTTTTGGCCTCTGGTAATCGTGTGACAGAAGGTTCACTTGTACATCGATTCGCGGTTTCTTTTTGTGTACAGCTTCCATTACTAAGAGCTGCTAATGTAATACCTACTATCGATAATACATTTATTGATGATGATAAATTATCTTACATGTTGTTCTTGACTCGAGTCATTAAATTTATTTCAGGTATATCACCTTGTTGAAGGCAGAAATCATGAAATATTGTTTTTTGACGAAGACTTAGAAGAGCATCAACCTTTTCCTACATTAGAAGAAGCCCTGAAAAATATCGATTTACATGTAGGTTTCAATGTCGAACTGAAATGGACCATGGAGATGGACGACGGAACATTTGAGTTGAATAATCCCTTCGATATGAACACTTATGTCGATAAGGTGATTATAGTATTTGATATGAATGCGATATTTAGTCTTACTTATCTTGGTGCCGTATTTAGCGATAACAATTGCAATATTGTACCATAATCGCGGACTCCCGGAGAATGGAATTTTTGTTAAGGGTAAAGTCATATAGAACTTTAGGCAACGAGGCGCACAATAGAAGTTTCGCTTAAATCTGTTCATGTTATATCGTGTCGCAAGCCGCTGTTTTTGTCGGAGTTTGTCATATTTTTTTATTATTATCAGGTGTTAGAAGTCGTCCTCAAAAATGCGGGTCAGCGCCGGATTGTCTTCTCCTGCTTCAATCCTGATATTTGTACTATGGTGCGATATAAGCAAAACAAGTATCCGGTTATGTTTTTGACCGTTGTAAGTATAATGTATTTACCTCTACCTATATTTGCTAAAAAATTCAGGACGAATCCCTTACTTCTGTCTAAATAAAATACAATTTTCAATATTGTATTTAACCATTTGACCATTGTATTTGACCAACTTTAATGGATCATTCATATTAATTTAATGAATTTCATTAGCTCTGTAAACAGTTGATAAAAAGTTCGTCAATAATTGGTATCATAGGTCAACTAGCCTATTATCCTATTTATTACACAATTTTTACAAGCAAAACAAATACACGTAAATCACTACGAACATAATTTCCAGGGTATAACGAAGAAGTACAAGCCGTACCGCGACCCGCGGTGCCTGTCCATCCCGGCGGCCGTGCAGAGCGCCGTCAGCGCCGACATCCTGGGCATAGTCGTGCACACCGAGGACCTACTTCGAGACCCTACTCAGGTACGGAGATTTACGTCATGTTTAAGCGGCGACTCCAATTGACGGGAAGCAGACCGTGCCGGCAGAATCCATGACATCGAACCATCCGGTCCTCAAAAATGCAGCGCAGCAAAGCAGCCATGTTTACTGCATCCTCATCCACTGGCATGCTAGACAACCTGGTGCAGAAGGTCGCAACGCTGACCAAGCAGGTAAAAGTCCGCATGACTCATTCCCGAGGTCCGGGACTCGAAACCATTCACAATACCGTTTTGTAATGCATCCGATCGCAGTCCAGCTAAAGAAAGTTCCCCATTTGGTGGTATCACGCTAAGCGCGGATCGCAAGCGAACAAATCCATGAAGCCATGCGACTATCAGGCGGAAAACGCATCGGGCGGTCGGTAATGGTGACAGACGCCCGCTCTAGCACCGGTCGCTTATTTGTCAGACAAAGAAACAAAACACAGTTGTGTAAATAAACATCGTGTAAATATACTTCTACTTCTTTCTGTTTGTAAATTATCTTCGTCCACCCCTACATTCACCACCGCCGACACGACCACAATGATCCCAAGATAATACACTGTCATTTATTGTGCGTAACGAAGTTGTTACAAGGTAACTGCGCCAAAAGTTGCCACTGGCGACATAAACACAGTCGGGCGCGGACTCTGCCGCGTAACCACTTTTAAACGAAAATCGCTTGCACACACGACACAGAAACGGGCGTCAATTCAAAAAGAGACGACGCGACGTGCAAGCGATTTTAGCATTCAGGGTGGTTAGGCGAAGCAGACCTCGAATCTCATAGTACAGATTTACATCATTAACATGTTTTGAACGATTTATGATAGCTAAGTACAATTAGTTACAATTTATTGCGCGTAAAGAGGTTGAAGTTGAACTTTATAACACAGTCAACTGAAGACATAATGGCAACTGGCGAAGTACCAATAAGTGTTTATTTATAGCACTATTACCTACAACTTAATTTTGCATGGTTTAAATTCTTCTCTTTTATTGTAGATAGTAGTTTAGAAACATGGATGTAATATCGAGAACACCGCCACCGCCTTATACGACTTTCAAATTAATAAATACGTTCCCGTTCGTACAATTTGGTTGAATGTCACCCGAGTTTCGACGAGCGAATACGACGTTATGAATATACTAGCGGTCCCCCGCGACTTGGTCCGCGCGTTTTATGTTTGCTCCCTCCCCGCCAGTCGCAGCGTGATGTATCAACACAAAGATAATATTTCAAATCGATTTCTAATAAACAAATCAACTCTTCAGCTTTACACTTTTAGTATATATTTTATGTCGCAGCGCAGTTTTAATAACGATACAACGAGAAATTAATATAAATAATTGTATGAGTGACTCATTTACATTCCAGGTCAAGCTCGCCACCGACGCGGGCCTCGTAATATTTTGCTGGGGCGACGATAACAACGACAAGAACACGATCAAAATGCTCAAAGAGATGGGTCTACACGCCGTGATATATGACAAACTCGACCAGTACACCACCAAAGAAGTCAAGGTATTGATTTCCTTTTATTTAACTACTTTGTTATTTTTTTATAATCTTACCGTTTCGATCGCATCATGATATCATAGTTTTTCTTATAAACCTTCTTTGATTTTTATCTTTGTTATTATCTCTCACCGTTTTGCTTGCATCGCTTATCATATTCCGCACGTTGCTTTTCGAGTCGATTAGCCGATCTGACGAATCGACCGGTAAGACAAGGTTACATGTTCAGTCTGGCAGCAGTCCAGTCCAGCAGTCTTTACTGACACCAGTATGTTGGAAAATTATCATCAGCCTGTCAGTTTGCGGTCGTCTGTCCATCTTGTCGGTGGACGTCCTACGCTGCGTTTTTGGTCGAAGGGTCTCTAATCTATAACTTTTCTGCCCCAACGGCCATCAGTTCTTTGCGTTATGTGCGAAAAAATTTCAAGATCAAACTGGATGTAACGTGTTGAAAAGTCGTAGGGGAGGCCTTTGATCAGCTGTGGACTTCCTTTGGCCGATCATGATGATGATAATGTCAGTCGCTTTATTAACACGATAATTTAACAAAAGTTGTAGATGTTATCAGAGCTATGTTCGTTACATTCTTTATGTGAAAACTCAATAGGCATATTAGAATTTCTTCTCCCGTTAACGATCTACATCAAATTTATAGCTGTTTGTTTTCCAACAAGTAAAAGTATAAATAAAATATAAGACTGATGGATAAGACTGACGGCCGACTGATGGTGTGACCGTTGGCAAACAGGAGAGCATATTCCTGGTGGAGGCGCGCGAGTCGCAGCGCGAGCTGATGCGGCTGGCCGCGCTCGACGACGTGCCGCCCTCCGCCTCCGCGTCCGCCTCCGCGTCCGCGCACTCGGCGCCCGCCGCGCGCCCCTTCCTCGACCTCGCGCTGCGCCAGCGCCTGCAAGAGCGCTCCACCGTCACCTCGCTAGAGTCGCTCGCCTCCTCCATCGACCTCAGGGACGACCCCGACAAAAAGCTCAAACGCAACCGCGACGACGTGATCGCGAGCGTTGCGAAAGAATCGCAGGTCAAGGAGCAGAGGACCACCTTCCGCGGCGTGTTCCCCGCGGGGGACGTCGCGAAGGGCTCCCCCAAGAAGACGCGCAGGAACGAGAGCGAGTAACGCCTCCGTGAGTATAGGTCAATTTAGATGTAGGCTCTCTGGTCATAGTTAAACGATTTCCATCTGACTGATTAGCGGCGGCTCACTCAGAATCGGCGTCGTACGTAGCAAATTTTCAAACAGTAATTTGTAGCTAATTCATTCATTCATAGTCCAATCTAGTTTTCAGATATGACCTTAAAGTTCCTATGAAATAGTGCCATGCCTTGCCACACACTTGCCACTTTTTGAAATCTTTTTTTTATCTGTCAACAAAATCATTGAGTTATTTTACTTCCCTAGTCGATTTATTTATGCTATTTTCTGATGGCGAGTATTTCACTGGCGCCGATTCTGTGTTACACTGGACCTTGCTGCTATGAGTAAAGTAACTGCGCTTATTTGTTATTTGCTCAATAGTTATTCATTTTCATTTGTGATACCAAATATGTATTTTCGTAAGAATTTATTAAAATATAGTTTAAGTAAGATTTCAGTCAAGGGTAGGTAACCACTACTGTAAGGCCGTGGATTAGCGAAAGCAGCTAAGCTGAGATATGAATAAATTGTGCTAGTCACACGCTGCTGCTAGCCATGTCTTTCGTAGTACTGTTCACGACAAAGTTCAGGCATTAAGTCCGCCAAGTGTACAACTAACAGAGCAATAAATAATGTTTAAATAAAATTAATAAAGTTCCTTGGACTTTTTCACATGGTTTAATGATTTAAAGGGTTTTAATTACAGATCGAGTAAACAAGTAGATACTATTTTCGTAAAGGTACTCGCTGGTCCACGGCGTACCTGTCTACCAATTTCGAAACACGAAAAAAAAATAGTAGCATAACATCTATTGAGTAATTTCTCATTCGCTATTGACTCGATTCAATAAAAAACAATGCGTTATGCTTACGGAATAAAGTCACTTCATCTCCCGCAATAGAATGTCCCTAACAATATCTTAACAGAAATAATGTTTTATATTAATTTGCGACTTAAAATCATGCAATGAAAAATACTTTTATAGTAAAACAAACTCTGAATCGTGTTGACTATTAAAAATCCGTCTGAACAGATGCAGAGGTCAGGAATAAATATGTGATTTTTACTATCGTCCATTATATACTGGGCGTCCGAATGCTATGCAACAAAAACGGAATGTACCCTAAATTGTGTAAATCTATGGGATATTTTGCTTAAGAGGACTTAAATTAAGTAATAACTGCATTCGAATACTATTGAAAGTCCGCTTTCCATTTCCGGGAATCGAAGCGTCGCATATAAATGGAATACATGATACCTGTATTTTTTTGGATAATCACACACAAGGGTTAAACTAGTAAGTTTTGAAAGAAAGAAAATACATTTATTAATTAAGGGCATCACACAAACACAAAATTAAAATAAAACATAAAACAGTGAAAGAAAAAAACAGTAAACAAAACTATTAACAAGCATAGCCAGTTTCCGTTGTGCGTTTGTAATGTCCCAGTCAAGAGGACCTCACTCAGCATGTGCCAGGCCCCCAGAAGGCCCTAGCGCTGGTTTTCAGTGGGCCATTACCGAGTGAGGTACATTGAAAAAGACGCCAACACTACGTACGTAAATAAATACATAAAAAGACATAGTTAAAGAAAAAAGACAAAAATAATAATAATAAAAAACACAAATGGTAACAGAAAAAATAAATGCGTGCCATATAGAGTACCTGGCAAGCCCAATACCACATGGCTGTCCAATAAAGTCGACTGACAGCCGCTACAAGTGTTGTGATGTTAAATATTTATTAAGATTTTTCCTACCTAGTTTAACCCTGGTAAGTGTTTGGTAAAACATGCTTATTACAATAAAATAGTATAAATGATATATATATGAATATTTTTTTCTGATGGAGGCAGAAAAAAATATTCTCAAAAATAAGTATTTTTGTCATTTCAGTTTTATTTTAAATTAGAAGATATCTATCTACGAAATGTACAAGTAAACAAATGAAGTTGTATGTTATTATGTGTGTTTCCAACAAAAATAAAATGACCCAAATCTGTTGGCGACTATATTCCCTTCATGTCGAATAGCTTTGGGACGCCCTCTATTCATGGTAGGTATGTGTGTCGGTCGTGTTAACCAATCCAGATAGTTAAACGCTGCTGTTACTTATTCTGTTATTAACATTCACGTACAGTAGGTACTACTGTACGTCCCATTCTCACCTCTGTTGATAATAAATTGTGTACTAGGTAACATTAAAGGTCGTAGCTTATTTACTCGACTCTTCTACCCCTATTAATTTACCCTTGGACCATTTGCCTAATGCAGAGTTAGCTTAGGATAAAAATGTCCACATGTATTAGAACCATCTATTCAAGTCAGGATTAGCATAATTATGGATTAAGTTATTGTTCTGTCCCTGTATACGCCATAGAAATTGTCAGAGACGGAATGATGATTAATTCAGAACTGAGTTAATCCTGATATGCAAAGGTGGGCCTAACTGTCTCGTTGCTGTCAACTGCAGCAACATGGTTATGATAATGTAAATTCAATCCGGCGTGGTCTAACTGGAATTTTACAAACAAGCAATGCTATTTATCCCAATGTTATGGGCCACTTGAAGGTAGGCTTCGGCCCTTTAATTATGAATGTATTACAAAACTAAAAATAGAGCTACGACTTAACATCGGAATCAAACTTAGTCTGTGATATTTATGTAATACGTATATTATCAATATTTTTATTTTCAGAAAATTGTTGTCATTATATTACTATTCAATATACGTTCTTAAGACATTTTATTGCTTCTTATTTATTCATCAACCTATTCGAAATATAATAATTTTGTTCACTTTTATGGCATGTCTGTACCCACTTTAGGATTTGGCTGGATCATCGAATGATAAGGCTGAGGAGGTAACGAAAGAGGAACCCAACAACTTAAAAAAAACTAACGAACAGTTGAATGATGACTGATTGATCTCTTATTTTGGATAGGGAATTTTCTTTTTGATACACGTTTCTGATTGTGTATCTATCACCGTAATATTGTAAAACCTCAAGATTACAATATAACGGTTTTAAATCCGGTAATATGTAATCTGTCGATTTATTGTGATTACGCTATTATTTATACCTACATGTCAACCTAACACGGATGTTCACTTATGAATGACCTACCACATTTCCCAGTGATCTAACAGATTTAAAATCGTTGGATTGTAATCACGCTGTTTTTACAATACGACGGTGACATATCTACACCGCCCGGCGGCCGTACGTCTAGGACTGTCAGATACTATGGGGAAAAAGCACCATGCCGCCGGGCGGTGTGGATACACCATTATGTTGTCTATAAGCAATACAATTAAGGTAATAGATATAGGCGCTGATACTTTAACATGGATTATTAATTATATGAAAATAGCTCAATAAAATGTGCCTATCGTTTTATTATAATATGTCCGGTTTCAGAATTACTTGATTTCTAATGCTACTACAGATAGCTATAGCTACCCACGAAAACGCGCCCTACAAATTTTTGATTAAGGAAAGCGCGTGTTGCGGTTTGATTCGCTCCGATGGTCGGCAATACGCGACTTTCGCTCGAGCGTCGCCGGAGACTATCTGAGCTAATTAGCGAGGAAGTCAGTCTTCTAGCCTAGAACTTCTAGGAACGCGTTCAAAATAATGTTATCCTTAGCTTGATGCCTACGTACCTACCAAATCTGTGGCGTTGGGGAGATGATTCGTTTAATATAGAAATAAAACAATCAAAATATTGTAGATAGTTTATAAAATTTTGATATGTAATCTTCAACAAAAGTTGCATAAAAATAAATAAGTAGGTATAATATTTGTATAATCTACAGCTTAAGCTTAAGTACAAATTGCTGATTGGACGGAATGGTTGATTTATCATCACATGATAAAAATTGTTGATTACTAATGTAGGTACGGACAACAGCATGTCAAAGTATCTTATACCATTTTAATTAAGGCTAGTTTTCAATAAAATTGTATAAATAACTTTATGTGCTGGTGACCGTACATACAAAAGTCTTACAAAATTCTTAATTAAAACGCATAGTTATATAATAATGTTAATACTTATTTCAAATGGATTCAAAAGTTCTTACAAATTAAAGTTTCGCCTTTGCGTAGCACCTAAAGATCGTTTTTGCAGATTTAGTACAAATATTACTACACGATAACATTGTGGTGAATAAGTGGTATTTAAGTGCTATGACGATTGGCGCAGTACCCTTTAGTTGGTAAAACATTCATAGATACACTAGAAATATGAACAATATTTTAAATTACCTAACTACAATACATGGTATCGTTAAGTACGTAATCCGGCGTAAGTTAAAAAACAAACATTATAATATGTACTAGCACTGATTGTTTCGCGTATTGTGCATACCGCCAAAAGTACCTACCATTACTTATTTCGACTTTGGTTTATATATTTTTTAATAAAATAAAATGGAAACTAATGCTCTGAATAAATTTGACTAGCTTTCTAATATTGTAACATTGTGATAAGACAAAACTAAATTCTGAATAACTCTTAATAATAAGACATATTAGTATAATTGGAATTATTTTATCAAGCAAGAGTGCTTTCGAATTTTTTATGATTAATTTACTACATGAAAAAATTTATATCCGTTTTATCTCTTGTAGTGGTACTATACTACTGTATAAAAATGAACATTGCATAATTTTAGCGACACGCATCATAGAAATTAGCTTTAGATGCCAAATTAATTTAACCAGACTTGACCTATGCACTTTCTACTTTACTTCGCCTAGAGATGAAATTAAAAAGTGTTTGTTTGTTAGTGAGCGAGATAGTACAGTTCATTTACATGAGAATCCCTTAAATAACTATACATAATTATGACTTAATTTCATATAAATAATACCATAAAAATATGGCCACTTATTCTTCAATACAACAAAAATCTTAATACTAATATTAAGGGAAGATTTTGCCAACGTTAGATAAGACTTATCTGAGGGAAAAAGGATAAAACGACCGATTTAAAATGGCATTTATATAAATGATTGCTGGAACATAAGTGACGTTTTCAAATTAGGGGTATTGTATTTTATTCAATAAAGAAATATTATCTGACGTTGGGAAAATCAGGCCTAAGTATAATAAATTTGCATCCAACCATTAACATGCATTAATATATTACTTTTTCTGTATGTAAGTATAGTTATTGTAGTAAAACATATCTTAATTATTTGAGCAGGAATAATATTATCAATTTTAAAAAAGATCCTTTGCATAAATATTATATTTTGTCTTAAAGTTAAATAAGCCCAACTGCCAGTGAGTACAAACTAAACCTTTTACAGTGCTTGACCGACCGACGCACGGTCAGTGTTACGATAAGCATTACTCGCCGTAAGTTTGTATCTTTCAGTGCTCTCCTAACCAAACCGACGGACTGGTATATTCGTACATTTTCGTACGCATACGCACGCACGCCCGACGGTCTTCGCACGGTACTGTACGATTTTCATATATATGACAAGTGCGACTGACATACGCACCGCGAAGCAGCCATGCACTGTAACTGACAGCCTATTGGCTGATTCACACTACACGGTGACGGGGCCGGGCCGGGCCCGTGCTCGGTCAGACATTATAAAGTGATTCATGCCTGACCGTCCGGCCCCGGCACGTTGTAGCGTGAATCATCCTTTAAGGTAATGTCTCATCTTTAACATTGACACCGAAGTGTCACAACAAAATAGTAACCAAAATTCAAATGCATTTTGAAAAACTGTCATCCACTAAAATATTTAATATTGCTAAGATTGCGAACGGAAGTTTTAGGGACGTACCTACACAAAACAAATTGATTAATAGGCATTCGCTCAATATGCAAAGGACATGGGGTTCGATTTCTGTAATGTATGAGTAGGCATAGCTATATAAGGTCAACTCGTTTTAAGTGATAATATTTAAAGGGCCGATTCAGCACAATACCTAAATGAAACATTTGTAGAAAACACTTTGGGTTTTTATACGCTAGTTTTTGATAAAATTTGAGATTTAAGGTAATTATTATTTATTAAGGTTTTATTTTTATTTTTACAATTGGGCACTGAAATGTGATGAATGAGAGTGAAACAGATATCGTATAGATATCTTTCAAAACTATCAGTGTACTGTTTTAAAAAACGATATTTTCTATGCTAGAAAATTAAGTCTGTTTTCCAAAAAATAATGATAGTGTCCTGTTTTTGTGATCTAAAAAAGACACAGTTAAAATATTTTTACGTTTTTTACGATTTGATCTAATAGATGCGGCTGCGCCCACTTCCACTTAAACTACATGTACATACTACTGTAATTTCTAATTTATGAAGATGCAGTACCTTGTGAGTGTTTTTATCATTACGCTTAGTTTCCTGTACTATGAAAAGTAAGATTAATAAATAATTATATATTAAAAATAATACGTTAAGGTTTAAGTACATCGTTAGTAAAATACAATTTAGAAAAATAGATAACAAATAGTATCAGTACTTTACATAATTTTTAGGCCTGTAGAAGGTATATTGGACGGATCATATAGAAGGATAAATAGATAACAAATATTATAAGTTAAAACAGACCTGGTAGACGGTATAATGGACGGATCATACAATGTTGATATAAAACTAGATAAAATACTTATTCAAAATATCAGATCTGTTTTGTGTTGAATTTTATCAGATAAACATACCAGTTCGACAATTTTAAAGCGACTTAAACGTGGGTATGGGATATGGTAAGGGGCCGTCCATTAATCACGTGAGGTCGTTTTTCTCATTTTTTGACCCCCCCTCCCCCCTGGTGATATTTGGTGAGGTTTGGAACCACTCCCCCCCCCTCCCCCTGGATCACGTGTATTTTTTTGGAAGTCTATGTAAAGGCTATTTTTGACTGGAAAAAAATATAAAAAAATGGTGATTCGAAAAACATTTATATGTTGGTTGTGTTATGGGTGCCAGACAACGGATATAATACTTAAATACTTTTTTTTGTAAATACATACATGATATACATAGAAAACACCCAGACCAATACAAACAGACATGTTCATGCACACAAATGTTTGTATTGTGCGGGGATCGAACCCGCACCCGCTGCGTAGTAGGCGATTTCTCGACCACTACACCAGACGGGTCGTCAAAAATAATTAATAATTAATTAATGTTGTCTTCGTCCCCAAGAGTTGCAAGACTTTCATTTAAGGTTACAACTGGTAAAGCTTCTTCTTCACTGGCAGTTGTTATTGGCAACAAATCATTCAAATTTTCGCGCCGTTAAAAAATTACGTTCAGAAATAGCGCTTTTTGACAAAAAATAAATAAAATTAATACACGTGATGTCTGACGGGACCCCCCCTCCCCCCTCGTGATGTTTCGTGATGTTTTCCGTACCCCCTCCCCCCCCTTTAGAGCCTCACGTGATTAATGGACGGCCCCTAAGGCGAAAGCTGTAACTTAACAATTTTAATACAGTTGCATACTTTGATTGGGTAGTGAGAAAAATTTCGCAATACCGGCCGGCGGTTTGGTCTGGAGATGTTCTTCTATAAATTGGCACGGGCATACGTACTTTGCACCATGACGCCCCGGTACACTGCTGCTGAGGTTCAATCTGTTTTTAACCGCATATGCACCCCATCGACTGACGTACCGCAAGTATAGAAGTTCACCCCGCTCCTGTGGACAGTAATATAAACATTTAGTACGAACTACAACAATATGTTTCAGTAATAATGTGAAATCGCAAAGAGAGACTTGCCAAACGTTCGGTCGGTTTGGTCAGTCGAGACCGCGCCGCCTGAGCCAGTCGTTGCATAGCGGACAACAGGCGCGGGTATCTTTCGGTTCTTTGTTCCGTAATATCTCCTCAACGTACTGACAAGGGCAGAGCGCCTGCGTTAGGTGGCGCGGCGCCGCGGGGTTCCCGCCGTCCTCGTCTAGCGTCCAGTCGAGCCGGCGCCGCAGGTAGTCTTTGCCCCAGCGCTGCAGGTACCGGAGGTACACTTGCTCTGCCATACCCTGCACATTCATATGCCTCGCTTACCCACTAAAGCTACTTACACCATTAATTCCTAAACTATATTAGTAATATTTATTCATAAATGAATTATCTAAATTGAATGTTATACCTTCAATAACTACCACCAATCTAGCGAGAATCACTACTTAGTAAAAATAGTAGTTAGTAAGTACTATATGAAACATGCATGCAGGTACACTTGTTATGATAAACTATTCTACCCTAGTATAAGGAACTAAAGGTAATTAGAAATAGATACGAAGTAAAAGCATCAATATATCTACAGAACTTAAGATGGAAGACATCTAAAAGTACAGCTCAGCCTGCCAACAATCGAACCACATGCTCTGATAGGCTATTCCAGCAGGCGCAGGCCGGTTACAGAGCTCGACCAACCATCAGTTATGTGGGTAAACCGCTTCAATGAGACCTCGCCAGCGGGACACAGGGGCGTGGGGTCGAGGCAAAAGCGGTGCGGAACTGACCGGACTAGGTAGTCGTAGTAGGTACAACACA
Source organism: Pyrausta purpuralis (assembly GCA_963924145.1). Taxonomy (NCBI): domain Eukaryota; kingdom Metazoa; phylum Arthropoda; class Insecta; order Lepidoptera; family Crambidae; genus Pyrausta; species Pyrausta purpuralis. The sequence continues at coordinate 14,940,187 of OZ001654.1, forward strand.
TATGGACGCGTTTACAAATTGTTTAATTATATATTTTTTTTATTTTATTCGCAGTCATTTTAAAAGCAGATGACGTACACACTCTATCTTCGCGTAAAGAATATTTCAAGGGAAATTCAATACTATTTTTTTTCAATACGCGGAGATGAAGAATAAATAAAAAAAACAATTATATCCGAATATTGATTAAGTGAAAGAGAAAAGAAATTGTTAATTTTACAAGTGAGAAAAGGACGCAATGTCCTCGACACATCGTCATTCAAGTATGCAGTGAAGCGGTGATTGATCAATAAGTGACATTTAGTTTGCACTTGAGCGTAATAGCGAATTACTGACTATCTGCTGTTCTGCCTGTAATATTTATGCTATTTTTTTTACACATTGTTTAGGAATGTGTTTAATATGAATAGCACATATGTACAGTCACTCTCGACTAGCACAGATTTTTTGTTTGTCTTGAGAGTGTATTACACATCTATAATTTAAAATATCATTGGCACTATCAGTCCACCTCTAAATACGTTTATAATATAAGCGCTATGGGAACATTTATTTTGTTAGGGCCTGCATGATGGTTGTTGTAAGAAACGTAGCAGTTTTGACATGTGTGCATTCGGTTGATCAAGCTCTTATGACTTTATAAAACATGTTTCTAATTTTCATAAGTGCAACCAACAGTCAATCAAGCTCAGTAACTGGCCTAAATGTTGATTTAGAAATACCTTGACTTTTTGACCTTGTTATAACAATTGTTATAGTAATAAGATACATATATTATAGATATTACACATTTATCACAGTAGCAATGCAGATTATTAATCCCTCAAGCATATGTGAACAAGACACAATATAAATTCTATTGATAAGCAGTCTCATACAACCGCTCGTGTGTTGAAGCTATAAAAAAAACTTTTTATATCTTTTGGAATATACGTAGGTAGGAATGCAAATAATAAGTAATTATGGTTAATGAAAATACCAGCTTTTTAAAATTAAAATTAGTAAGGGGAAATCCAAATCCATAGTATTAAATCCATCCAAATCATTTCAAAACCAGGAAATATGTTGGAACTCACAAAACATAGAAAGAGGAACTTGCCAATTGAATTAATAATTATTTCTGAAAGCATAAAGCAGAGCAACAAGCATTTGTAAAAACTACAATCATAACAGGAAAATACTAAAATGTACTTGTCAATTAAAAAAACAATCATTAAAATATTTAATGTATGTTTTGCGAAGCTCACAATAGTAAGGCTCTTTCTAATGTTCTGTTGTTGTACAGTGTGATATTGGTGCTCTTAAATACATTAGACAGTGATTTTGTTATTAGCATGAGAATGATGAGGATATGGCAAACAAAGTTATTTTACGTACTCATCACAATTTATAATTGCAAGCATTGTGTACCACCAATAACTTAGCAACTTATAATTCTAATCACTTCTAAAATGAATATTTAAGAATATGATAAAAATAATAACAGCATACCTGTCTCCGTGATAACCTCGTAGATTGACTTCCTTGTATAACAATATCATTGGCAGACACATCTAATCTTTGCTCCCAGCCTTGCATTATTGTTTTTCCCTCTTCACTCTCAATGAATTGCTGTATATGAGCTATACATGGTCCAGAGTCAAAGTATATAAAACAAAGATTAACTTTGTGACATGATATCTTTCCTCTATCATCTAAAGTAAGTATAAGTTTGTGTTTGTTGAGTAACTTATTCACACTTGATAAACATTGCTCTAGCCCCTTAGAAAGTCTTAACTTGATCCACATACATAAAAATATAGCAGCTGCATTAAGAATTAACCATAATACTCCAAGAGAAAACAAAGTCAATCCAGTAAGACCTGAGAATAATAGAGCTAAGAGAACAAGGAATGCCAGGCTGATCCAACAGATGAGTACTCTTTTGTAACATATATTGTAAAGTGTGAAGCGGGCATCATTTACAAGCAACTCCATTGCATGGACATATTCTTCTACAGTCAGCTGAAACAAATATTTTTACATTATTTCTAATTTCACACAACATCTACATTCTATGTAGAATCTATTTACAATATCAAATTATTAATAACTTTTTGATAAACGTTCATGGATCACGAGGCCGCCGGCGTTTGCACAAACAAAAGTATAACAAAAGAATGTGGATAAACACATAAGACACATCAGTGAGGAATTCACTTACAGTAAGTCCTTGCGCCATTAACTCTTCAGGGACCAATTCAGGGCGGAAATGGGCAGCAGTTATCCATGGCCATTTTGTATTGACAGGTAACAGGGTTACAATTATGTCTCCATTAGCTATAACAAAAATACATGGTTTTCTTAGTAGTCTACGACTTTTCTGTAGTACCTATATTTTTTATTTATGAATTAATACTTATTATGTACTTGCTTTTAGAGACTACTCAATATTGGGTGTTGTTATTGTGATCTAAAAAGAAACAAAGCTTGAAAACTTACTAAAGCCATGACGTATGTTGACGAATTCTACGTTTTTTGACAATGTGCCCTGTGATAGAGGCTCAGTGTTTCTTTCGCCACGTTCTAAGTTTACATGCACAGTCTCTGTAGTCAAAACGGCTGGAGGCTGCGAATCACATGACGTGCTAGCAGCAGTATCTGTTCGTATACTGTCTTTTTGTGTGTCACTAGATTTACTTTTTTGCCCAGTTTCCTCCTCAAATTTTACCCAGCCCTGTCTCGGGACATCGTGACGCACAATGCCGTTAATATCATTTGCTTCAGCCTTGTGTGTTTCTAAATCACTCATCTTATTTGCTTTTCGTCACAATCACACACAAAACAAGACCTTTCCTTTGAGAATTTTGTGATAAATGATTAATCCTCAATTTGCTGTGTATTTCTTTCTAACTGTCAATGTCAGTCACAAAACAGACAACGTCGGACGTAACTTTTCGGTGTAAGCTGCCACATTTATCCGAGCCGATCGCGCCGAACGAAACGAATTTTAGAATTCTTTATATTATGAAATCTTATGAAACCTCGCACACTTATCCGCGTGGAATCGTCTGAATCTGGTAGAACCCTAGAAATCCTAGAAGAATTCGAATGACGTCATCAGATTCGGCGCAGCTAATGCGGTCGACTCGGAATCGGACTCGCAGATAAAACCTTATTACTCACTTCCACCTTAGGTGTCGCTCATAGCGTAATGTAAAGATTTCTTCGACGCGGTCGATTCGGCCGGATCGACTGAATCGGACGAAACGCCGGATAAAATCTTCATACTCACTCTCACCTTAAGACGTCACTCATATAGCTATCTCATGATTCCTTCGACGCGGTCGATTCGGCCGAATCGGATATGTGTGCGACGCCTGCTTGACTTAGATTCGTTCGGCACGTACGGCTCGGATAAAGCTGGACACACACTTATCCGAGCCGAATTTTCGAATTATTTATATGAAATCTAATGAAACCTCGCACACTTATCTGCGTCGAATCGTCCGAATCTGAAAGAACCCCAAAAATCCTAGACGAATTCGAATGACGTCATCAGATTTGGCGCGGCTAATGCGGTCGACTCGAAGACTCGCGGATAAAATCTTATTACTCACTCCCACCTTAGGTGTCGCTCATAGCGCTATCTCATGATTTCTTCGACGCGGTCGATTCGTCCGATTAGGTCGATCCAGCCGAATCGGTCGAATCGCCGGATAAAATCTTCATACTCACTCCCACCTTTAGATGTCACTCATTAGCTATCTCATGATTTTTTCAACGCGGTCGATTTGTCCGATTCGGCAGAATCGGATATGTGTGCGAGGCCTGCTTTATCTTGGATTTGTTTGGCGCGTTCGGCTCGGATAAATGTGCGTTCACTTTTATCTACAGCGCCCGGCGTCATTTACACATGCTCGCTCGACTAGACAGACGTTCGACGAAACACTCTCGCACGAGTGCCCCCGCGACCTTGCTGTTCACACATTCGCGACAATAATCATAGGCACTGTTGCACATGAAGATGCCGAACGTTAAGTTAGCTGCGGCTTGCTTTCTGCACCTCGTAAGTTTGTTTGAATACTTGAATATGTTGCATAAGAAAGTGAAAAAGAACCGTCGACGCAGACGATGGTGGATGATTGGAAGTCATCGCAACAGAACAATGTAAATACCAATTTAATCCGAAAGGCTGTACCGTTGTACATGTATTACGTGTAATAAATTGAGTACCTTAATATATTTAGTATTCATCGGACCCACATTAACATTTTCATCAAAATTATCTTTGTTTTTCCATGCTTTCATTTCCTTTTTCCATCCAAAGATTGCTGGTTCATTTGCTGTAAACACGAACATAGAGTTAATCATAGATTCTATCTACCGTAACGCAGTTCGTATTTTCTCCCTAAAAAGTCGTACTGTAGACATTAAACAATAGGCATTACCTGCCTTTCTACTCTTCTTATACTATTACTCTGTATTTTTGGATTATTGTTGTTTTCTAATCCTTTTTGAACAATATTTATTGTGAATCTAAAAACGTCAAACTTTCAAAGCTCTGTTATTCTACTTTTCTGTACATAATACTGTAAAAATAGCCGTTTTACCTTTGTTTGCAATTTTCCTTTAATTTGCATTGGGTGATGATTCGTTTTCAAGATTATTTATGTAAATTGCTTGATTTTTGACAATTTTTATATCTTTATTGACATGGTTGTTATGACAATATTTTTCAAAGTCTGACAACTTCTATCAAAGTTTATTACTTTTTCGGGTTAAATCCTCTGTAAACCACCAGTATTCATGTTCTATTTTTGAACCTACCTCGATCTAAATTTGAACGGCCCAGGCCCCTATATAAGCCTTAACTTTTTTCATTCAATTCATTCGATTCCGAGTTCTAAGCTCGAACAGTTCTATTATTCATCAAATATACTTCAAGTTTTAACACTCTACATTTTCCCTCAAGAAGACTTGAAGAACCGTCGGTGACTACTAAAACACCTCCTCACGCTAGGGGAGGGACCGGACACATTTCCGGAGGAGTATCCGAGTCCATTGACTGCAGTAACACCTCCTCGCCCTAGGGGAGGGACCTGTGTCCTTCTCGGAAGAGGACCCGAGACCAAGTACTTCTGGCACTCCAACTGATCATAACATTTTCTACATAGTTCCCGTTACCCTCATCACTGCTGTGAGTTACTCCTTCACGGCGCCTGTCACCGCTGCACATCGGCGTCGCTGCTACCTCCGCTGTGTTGGCCCTGCACTCCGACGCCGCCCTCTGCTACCTCCGCTGTGTCGGCCCTGCACTCCGACGCCGCCCTCTGCTACCTCCGCTGTGTCGGCCCTGCACTCCGACGCCGCCCTTTGCTGCCTCCAGGACAATACTTATAGAAGATCTGAAGACACTAACTCACGCCCACTGCACTTTACTTACATTCATACATACATCAACTCATCTCATTTTTCGGTACTGTATTATTATTTTTTTGTTTTAATATAAATTCTATTCCCTCTTTTACCTCTTTCTTTTACCTTCAACTTCTTCACATTTGTCGCTTCACGACAAGGCGTATGAATCTTTTGGGTCTTTTTTTGAAATGCCATTTTAATTTTGTTCGAATGTAGCAGTTATCAATTATTTTTATCTATTTTATAATTTCTAATGTTCTAATTTAAAACAAGTTTTCTAATTTATAAACATTAAAAGATGTAAAAATAAAATTCAAGCGTCTTTACAGATGGTTTATAGGTTTGGAGATATCATCATATAATATTTTATTTGTTAAATAATGGAAGAAAGAAACTAATTTTAAAGTACGGACAACAGCATGTTACGGTAACCCTGCGGTATTTTATTCAGTTGTAATAAGGGCTGGTTGTTGCTAGTCAGTGCTTGGAAGCCTGAATAAATCAACATACTCTCATCCAATATTAACAATGTCACATACATATAGGTCGAATAATCTCCTTTTTTTGAAGTACGTAGAAACGAAACGAAAGAGAAAAATCATTTACCGATTATAACACAAACACACACTACAACAATATTACTAAAAATACCAAGCAAAAAATATGAATCAACATAATAAACATATTTAATCTGTGCTGTGAAACCAACCTAAATACTCGTGATCGCTACTCGTGCCCTTTGCTCGGGCGAGTAGCGAGCATACTGTTCACACATGCGTGCTCGCTATTCGGCTCCCGACTCGCGCGCATGTGTGTAAATGCGGCATCAGAATCTATGGAAAATGCTTTAACCTGTCAATCCGCTTCAAGAAAGCGCCTGCGCGTGCGCGCAACTGTCATAAGACTAACGCGCGCGTGGCCTCGACTCTGTCTGGTACCAAGCGCCGCGCAATTTACAATAATATAAATATCTCGCGGTAGGAATGAGCTATCATCATTTTGTAAACGGGGATTTGTTGTTTATTGTATTAGCAATCACATTGTATTACTAAATATTACGTTACTGAAATATTTTAATTAATACTGAGGCGATAAAGAAGGTAGCGCGGGAAAAAACATGACTCATCGTATTTATAATAAATGTTTTCGTTATAAATTTTCAATTATACCCTCAAATACCTCGAAACAAAGCTGAAATATAATATTTTTCATATAAATAAGATTACTTATCACCATAGAACAAATTTTATAAATACAGGATAAAAAAAAAAACGTAATAACTACATTTTAGTACATGGGGTCTATTCACAAGACCCACCTTCTAAAAACTAGTCAGAACACCCAACTTTTTTTGGTATCTATGGATTGCTCATTTTACCGTCTAAATGTTAAAGATTTCCCAGTATTCAATTGTCCGCACCACATAGCTAAATAAATCATCGATTTAAAATCGACTACTCAACCGATCCCCATATGGGGAGAGTAATACGAGACGATAACAGTACAGAGAACCCGATATGGGGACAGTAAGACGCTACGACTGCTACGAATGTGATAAATGAACCCTATATGGGGAGAGTAAGGTCGAGAGGGTATTGTACGTCATTGGATATCTTTATCGTTTTCTTTTGACAGTTTTTACTTGTCCTTCTCTTCCGATAGGACCATAAATTTTATGGTGATAGCAGCCCCCTGCTATCACCATAAAATGATGTGACCTGTCACTCAGAAGAAGTTTAGGTACGTTCAAGCGATTCGGTACGCCGAGCATAATTAATGAGCGCGGGGCTGCCGCTCGCGGACCGCCCCACGCGCCTGTGACTACGTTACAACGAAATAACTAACAATAATTTAAGATATGGGTTCCTAATTTTGACATTATTTATTAAAACAAATGTAGGTATTCAAAATAAAATTTCTTGTTCAATAAATAAATAAATATCCTTTGGACATTCCCCCACACATCGCCATCTAGTCCCAAAGTAAGCTACTCAAATCTTGTGTTAGGTACCAGACAACGGATATAATACTTAAATACTTTTTGTTTGCAAATACATACATGATATATATAGAAAACACCTAGACCAATACAAACAGACATGTTCATGCACACAAATGTTTGAATTGTGCGGGGATCGAACCCGCAACCCGCTGCGTAGTAGGCGATTTCTCGACCACTACACAAAACGGGTCGTCAATCTGTTTGAGTTTGAGTTTAAGATACATTATGTACGTCAATCTAACTTAAAATAAACAGAAACAGGCTAATCAACTTACTTTCAATTTAGCATAATATTTATAAGTACCTACCAAAGTATTTAAGTAATTTTGTGTTATGATTTTACGTAGTCCAAAATATAATATTCCAAGAGCTATAGTTCATAATTTTACTTTTGCTATATAATAATATTACTCTAATACTCCAATAAAATAAATCTCGAATTTGATAGCCTTCCATTTTTGAAGTCGGTTAAAAAGCATTTATATAGGTACGATAGATAAGGCTCTAATTAATTAGTCTCTTTTTATAGTTATTACGGACAATAGCAAGTTAAGGTTAACACTGTGGTATCTTATGCAGTTGACATTAGCGCTAGTTCGCAACAAAAGTGTGTAACCTGAAATGCTAGCAAATGTATAGTCAGCACATCAGGTTACCCACTTTTGTTGCAACTAGTGTACAGGCGGTCAGACAGCTTATGGATCCGGCTCGAAGATAAACAGGCGGGAAGAAGTCCCGTCTGAACAGTATATAAAAAAGGTTAAGATGGAAACTAACTCTCTAGTGGCGTAGATATCCCTTTCTCTAAGATACTAAGTCCCTAGAGCCCTAGCCCAGCCTAACAATAGATACGTAGATATAATAAGGATGTTGAGGTAGGATAGCTGCTCCCAGGTTGCCCAGGGTAGCAGCGTTAGGACGGTAGGTAGGTGGCGTGGACCCGCTGCCAGTCTGGCAGGCTCACCAGACTGATCATAGTGACGGCGAAAGGTGTCTTGGCCGCAGCGGAGGGAAATGAGAACCAACACGGACGGTTGATATCTAGTTTATTGCCTGTTACGAAATATGTATTTATAATGATTTAATTGTATGTAAACATATAAAGGTTTAAGCTTGTGTGCCGCCGGTGTAAGTGCCGACGGTGCTTGCTGGGTCCATCGGTCAGCCGCTGCGATGTAGGTCGCTGACGCCGTGGTTGTCGCAATGTACGATGCTAGCTCGTAAAACTAGCCTTTATTTATAACAACCGCAAAGATACCGCAGTGTTTACCTTGACGTGCAGTTGTCTGTACTACAATTTTATATATTTAGGTGTGATGTACATGTACTATGTGTTTAGTTTGTACTTTCAAGATTGTAGTACAGAGGTGGAATTGTGTTAAGCAATCGTATTCATTTGACAGTTCAAAACGTACGGTATGATCTGTCAAACGGCAAAGAAAAAAGCGTTTGACAGATCATACCTACCGTACGTTTTGAACTGTCAAATGAATACGATTGCTTATCACAATTCCACCTCGGTTTATTTAGTACGTAAACAAGATTGTAGTACAGGTTTATTTAGTACGTTTAAATTGTTTCTAAAGTAGTTTACTGTATTTAAAATTAGAACTGCTGCGTACTGCTACATATGACCACTTTTGGCAATTTTTCTAACTGTAACTGTAAATAACTACTTTAGAAACAATTTAAACGTACTAAATAAACTATAGAAACTGTACTACAATCCTGTTTACCAGATTTTTAATTGGTCTTTTATTTAACCAGTAATGATTTTTCTACTAAAGTGGCGCTAGTGTGCGCGTGAAAAATCCGGGTAGCCCCTTAAGTACGATTAACTACAAAATTTTTAAAAAGCAGTTAAGTGGGAGTCGGACTCGCATACTGAGGGTTCCGTGCCAACTTTAACTGTACTAGGGATCCACTTACTTACACTAAGCTAAAACACCATAATATTTTTTTGACAGCAAATATAACTTTGTTTTTCATAGTGTTTGTATGAAAAACAAAGTTATGTTTGCGGTTGTTGAAAATGTGCTATGTCTCAAAAACTACTAGCTTTATCCCGTCCAAACCAATTTTCGTTGAAAGTATTTGTTAAGATCTACATCGCATAATTTTTTCAAAATTTACACTTGCTTAGTTTAGAAATTAGATGGGGTCGCCCATTTTACCACTTTGGAAGCGTATATCTCGCAAACGTTAGACTTTTAGAGAAAATGGTTTAATAAACCTCTATTGCATTTTAAAAGACCTATCCAAAGATACCCCATACGCATAGGTTTGAGGCCCCCTCTTAAATATCATTATTTTTTATTTTGTGTATAAAAATCGTGAAGCGATTAACAGGATTCATCTTCCTACCTTCAACAGTGTGATGCTTATAGTTACAGAATAAAATGACTGTGACATACGGACGGACAGACAGACAGACTTGACGAAACTATAAGGGTTCCGTTTTTTGACAATCAGCTACGGAACCCTAAAAAGGAAAAATATGAATTGAAAAAAAAAAACTAAACACTTCGCTCATCATAATTATACGATCCCTCACGACTAGAGTTGGGCAGGGTAAGTAATAAAACGGTAAATAAGCAAAATACGGGAATTTATGATAAAGATCATTGAACTATACTACTACGTATGGAAATGACATCTCAGTCATTCACTTCCGCTCGTAGCGATATGCAATATGACATTTGGTCAATCAATTTGTCAAAAATGCCATCTCGCGTTTTAATTAAAAACATGCAACAATAAACCCACAAGAAATAAAAAGATACCGGCGTTACTTTTGAGCGTTAAGTCAATAAAATTATAACTGTAACCTACATAATATTTTTTTCGTAAGTTTTAAATGTGTTGTATGAATTTGCCGCCATTTTATACGAAAGACAAAGATTATAAAAAGTTACTCGCATAGAATTGAAAAGTAGGTAAAAAATAAGACAAGGAAATGCGATGTTGTGCTACTCCTAATATATTTTTTACATAGGTAGTTTTTCCTGAGTAATTTTGTGTGAAAAATTTAAATAAAGAAAAATATGAATTGAAAAATAAAACTAACTAAACACTTCATTTTATGATAATTTAACAATCCCCCGTGACTTAAATATGTCCTCGCTCTCTATTTGTGCTCTCTCTTTGTGCTATTTTGTTAGAATAAACCTATTGGTGAAGAAACTGAAGATGGATAATACGTGTTAATTATTCAAGCACCCCAAAAGCGGTCACATGGACTAAAAATCAATTACTTTTCATCTCTCCTATTCGCAAAATTTTAATTTCACGTGAAGATAGCCGGGTGGAAAAAAGCCTTTTCATTCCTAAGGTGGAAAGTAATTTACTTTTAAATTGCTTGGCATGGATTCAAGGCATGCAGTCAAAGCTTGCTTAACTATACCTACATTGAAAAACATGTGAACCTATTATGATCGTTGTTATAAAATTATTACAATTGGTCTGATTTCATAAAATAAACAATTAAAATATTGGCTGCCCGCCATAATCCCAAGATGACACTTTGTTTATTTTACATTGTCAGTGTCATTTTTCTTTTCCTGAGCTCTCTGTCTACTATTGAATTTTGACAATTATTATCCGTGGAGGCAATTCGATCATTATTTTCATATCGTTTGCTTTTTTTGAACTCTTTTTTAGGGTTCCGTAGCCGAATGGCAAAAACCGGAACCCTTATAGTTTCGTCAAGTCAGTCTGTCTGTCCGTCCGTATGTCACAGCCAATTTATTCTGTAACTAAAAGCATTACGCAATTGAAATTTGGTAGGAAGATGTATCCTGTTAACCGCTTACTGATTATCATACAAAAAATAAAAATTATGACATTTAAACGGGGCTCCCATACATGAAACTAAAACCAAAAAAAATTTTTTTGACATACCTATGCGTGTGGGGTGTCTATGGATAGGTCTTATAAAATGACATTGAGGTTCTCTCAACCATTTTCTTTTAAAGTCTATCGTTTCATAGCTAGACGCTTCCAAAGTTGTAAAATGCCCCCCCCCCCCCCCCCCCCCCCCCCATCTAACTTCTAAACCTAGCAAGTGTAAATTTAAAAAAAAATATGAAATGTAGATCTTAACAAATACTTTCAACGAAAATTGGTTTGGACGGGATCGAACTAGTAGTTTTAGAGATATACCACATTTTCAACAACCGCAAACATAACTTTGTACTTCATACAAACACTATGAAAAACAAAGTTATATTTGCAGTCAACAAAATATTGTGGTATTTTACTAAGTAGAAGTAAGTGGATTCCCTAATTTAGTTAAAATTGGCACGGAACCCTCAGTGCGCGAGTCCGACTCGCACTTGGCCGTTTTTTTATGTATTTGTGCCGTTACTCTTTCTTATCGTGTTAGATTTTTATATTATCTCTGACATGAGTTTTCATTTCTCTCTGAACTAAATAATATATCAACGTGATATCTACAACCACTTTGTAAATTTTATGTTTTTCCCCACAGTCGAAATGAAAAATAGTAATGTTAAACTCGGTTGAAAGCACCCATTTCACCCTCGAATTATTCGAGTTCGAACAAAGTGAGAGCGCCAGAAACATCTCGAGTGAAATGGGTCCACAGATTAGTAAGAGTATGTCTAAAGAATGGGTCGCTTTCTCCCCTTGTATAGCAATCTACATACTATTTCACGTTTCCCGCGCGCGCGAACTTCCTTCCGTCCGTACCCAAAGGGTAAAACTAGAGACTGACACAACAACCGCTTTAAACTTTGTTGTATTTTTTTAAGAAAGTGGACACTGCAATAGTTATAGTAATAGTTTATAGTCGGTACGGAAGGAACCCTCAGTGCGTGAGTTCAACTCGCACTTGGCCTATTTTGATTTATTTAATTTTATTGAGTTAGGTAGGTAAGTACCTACTGTTTTCGCTGACCTGTGTAAACTTTTCACACATGTCAGAGACAGCTGAAAAACTGAAAAGTTTCAGTACCCAGAAGTTTGGGCATAGATCTACTTTTGTCGGTCGGTCATCTTTCTCTTATTTCTTGCAATACAAATACAACTTCTCATGTCAATAAAATTGCCATTCGCACGAGTTATTTCTGGTAGGCACTATGTAGTAATCTTAGTTAGCGTAACGTAACGCAGGCCTGTTTAGGTTCGTCAACTCGTTACTTCTTTAGTTAGATTGCTTTTTTTGTTGTTACTGTAAAATTTAATTAGGTACTTGTTATTTTTTACAGACCTGAAACTCGCCGTTCGTTTTTCTTATACCGAAACTGTATGTACCCATAGCATTGTATTAACCGGCCAGGCGCGCTATCGGCACACCATCGCCCATCGCTGCTTTAGCTAGCTACCTGTCCACAGGCCGAAATGCGGTTTGACCGGTTCTCCCGCTCACACTCGTGGGCTATTTATCTCTCGCAAATTCCCTCCCACTAGCCGGTTAGGTCGCCCACAGCCACACATACCGTTTAAACGGTCAGATTTTTGTCCTCATATGCTATACGTACGTGTTGTCACATAATAAACGTAGCTAAGGCTGAGGGTCACGCATTCTCGCCAGCCAGGCTGTTCTTGCGATTCGCACTTCGTTCGTGTTTCGTGTTAGCTGTTACATTTGTGTTTTCATAACGTTACATAGGACGGTGTTAATTGAAGGTGTGCTAAGTGTAGTGTAGGTCACTAATGCTATTATTTATCGTATAAAAAAAAGTGATATGTGAGCGCAAATATTGTCAACGATACCATCTAACAAAAATAATGTCAACACATACGACATCGATAAACATGGAATCTCTTCCTAAACAATTTGTAGCGGCAATGCGAACTCTGTTCGATATTATGGACGATAAGAACACGGGATATGTAAAACTTACTGATATTGAAAATCGGTGGCGTGATGATCGTACAAAAGGATTACCGAGAGGTGTTATAGAAAGCTTACAAAAAGTTGCTTTACATGATGGATTATTAACTTTTGAGCGATTTTGCACAGGACTAAAGATATGTCTCCTCCGCAACCAAGTAGAAAATGCTTCTAGTAAAGTGGAGCGACATAATAGTGAAGTAGATAACTCCGTCTTACACCCTAAAATCGGTACTCAATCACATCGTCCACCATCTGCTCCCTTGTTGGATGCTAGCGAATCTCAAAATATAGAAATAAATTGGAACTTATTAAAAAGTTCGGAAAACATCACGCAACATCGAACTCTTAGTATGCCTCAGTTAGTCACACGAAAGGAAGTCCCAATACCTGAGTTGCGACGTAGTGCAACAAACGCCCTAACCCAACATGATCAGCAAAGATATGGTCCACCCAAACCACCAAGATTGGAAAAAGTAGTCGGCGAACGAAAGGAATCTAGATCGGTTTATAAGACTGAGGAAGAAATTCATTTTGATAATGAAGAATTAAACAGAAATAAATTGGATTTCGAAGATATAACTAGAACTGTTGAAGAACAAAGTCGGGGTCTCGGGGATGGTCGTTCATCTAACGAAACGCAAACGCATGTAAGAAAGACAACTCGTCGGCGAGAACCTCGTAGACATACGTTACACAATGGAGTCGATTATAATTTATTAAAACGCATGAAGCAAATCGAACAAGAGAAAGATGTGTTGCTGCAAGGTTTAACAGCTGTTGAGGAGGCGCGTGAATGGTATCTGAAACAACTTACTGAAGTGCAAGAGAAGATGCGTTATGCAGGACGGATGGGCGCGTATGTGGTAATTTTTTCCCATAAATCATACTTTTTTTATACAATGGTTCCAGTAGGACCAGAACTTTTTCCAGTACCTACTGCAACTCTCGAGCCTTAGTCTAGTTAAAACCCCCAAGAAGAAGTGAATCAAGAAAAAGATACGCCTCTAATATCTGTAGGTATGTATTTATTAACCTACTCAAATTTTGTGTGTATTACAGGAACCATGGAGTGAAGCACATCAAGAGAGGCTGGAGCTATTACGAGCACGTGTATTAGAACTGAATCGGCAGCTCGGGGCCTTAGCGGCTGGCTGGCGGCATGGTCATCTTTCCCTGCACATGAATCTTGCGCTCCCTGCTATGGCACTTACAACGACCACGGCGACGCCAAATAACGCTGCAGTTCTTCGGTCCCAAAATCGTATGCTTGCCGAGGTAAGTTGGTCAGCGTCAAAACAAATAATTTAAATAGGTAGATAAAAAAACGGAAAATAATAGTTCTGCATATGACCGCTAGAGGCGCTGTGCAATTTTCCAGTCTTTTTTTACGTCGTCGCTAGCGAGCAAAACTGCCGTAAACTCATGGTAACGGTTCAGGCGAAGTAGCAGCGATTTTGGCTCATAAAGTGGTTAGGCAGCAGATACTTCGATTTTACTTATTGATGACGATGTCAGACAGCATGCATCTACGTTCATCAAAGTGAACGCAGCACCTAATCTTATTGTTCAGCTTGAACTATCGGGGAACCGGACTGGGCATTTCTCATGCAATTCGTATACGAAAAAAGTTAAGCGATCGAATTTTCCTTGTCGAAGAAAAAATAGTTTCTAATTTCTCAGGGTTTCCCCGTTTTCTCGAATTTGTTTCCTGTGGTTATTCGATTACAAGTTTAACCGTTTAACCCAAAAATCAAGTAAAATATCTACACGTAAAATAACTATCTAAATACACAAAAATTGTGACCCTAAGATATCAAAAACTATTAATGACCTACGTGGTGTAGTGGCTAATTACGCTGGGTTTCAAGGCGTCGCCGCTCCGAGGTTCCGGGTTCGATTCCCGGTCGGGTCAATGTTGAAATCAAAATTTTGTTATGTCTGATTTCCATAACACAAGTGCATAAGCTACTAACTTTAGAATCAGAGCAATGTATGTGATTGGTGTCCGATATGTTTTTCTTTGACAAAGAAAATTCGATCGGTGAACTTTCGTATACGAATTGCACGAGAATTGCCCCCTGGTCACAATATCTGATATCCAGAAATTTTATTTAACACCGTGCGTCGTTCTCAACAAGACTGCCCAAATTTACAGGTCACATTGGTAACACTCTCACTAGGGTATACTAAATATACACAAAGGGATTGCTGCGATAAATTTTTCAACATATGAGTACGCAAAAAAAAATAACTGCCGGTCAACAACAACATCAACAACATCTATGCCGGACTACACCCGGACAATTACTTTGATAAAATGAAACAAGATTTGGTGGAATTTTATAGTTCTATTCTACTTTCACATACATGAATGAAGTAATTGCGTGTCTTAGGTCCTGATTTATATTTTTTATATTATTTGTAATTAATCCATTATCCAATGTCGGAGTAGGTATCGAGGTCCAGAGGTTTTATTCATCTACAGTTTTTCCAAGTCTCTTAATGGGTGAATCAAGCGGCTATGCAAAATGCAAGGTAGCTTGACTATCATTTTGTTAATAAAAATTGTTTTTTTATTGCAGGAAGTTAATAGAAAAAATGAACGGATATCAGTTCTGGAACGAGAGAAGTCTGCTCTTATCAAGGAATTACTGCTGCAAAGAAATAGATCAAAACTGATGGAAAAATTTCCTTAAGCTCTAATTAATTCCATAGGTGTAACGTTATTTTGGTGCATGACGAGGAGGTACTAACATCAATACTATTTACTCGTATATTCATGCGAAGGTTATTACTTTTGCTTGCCTATATAAATGATGTAAGATCAATAAATACTGATAAAATATAAAGCTGCCGAAATTCATTTTAAAATGTAATTTTCTTAACATTAAAATCAGCCATTGTACTTTATTTGATAGCAATTACTGATAAACAAATATTCAACCATAAGTTAAAACTTAACGTTATTATTACTATGTGCTAAATGATAACATGTGTTATTGTTAGATTTCAATCAGTGCAGTACTACAGCCAGCAGTGATTCTTACCTGTCTGTCACTCATTGATAATAATAACAGATATCAGTTCTGGAACGAGAGAAGAACAAGAGGAAGTGATCACGACATACGTCCCCAACTAGCACACAAGCGCTATAAGAAGATCTACAGTGGCCGTTAAGAGGTTGTCGATTACGGCATTAGCTTTATAGATAAGCCATACAGCAGTCGTATAAACTGCTATAGCGCTACTCTAACCCCAAAATAGGCACTTTTTATAACGGTATCAGCTCTACAATCGCGCTATAGTAGAGTTAGAACGTAGTCGAAGTAAGAGTTAGAACCGGCGTATAATGACGCTACAAGAGTGGTAATGTACGTTAATGTTTGTACAATGACGCTATAAGAGTGGTTGTGTACGCTAACGGATATACAATGACGCTTAAAAAGGTGTAGCGAACGCTGGAAGAGTAAAATTATGTTTTGTAGCGCTATTCTGCAACTCTTGTCGTATTTGATCGCGATTGTGTGACTAAAAACTAAATACTTATGGAAAAATAATAGTTGTGATTTTAAATCAGTGCAAATGAAACAAGGTGTTGTCTGTCAGAAGTTTTCCAAATACATAAACTCAAAAGCTAAGTTTGAATATCTTATTACTGTGCCATATTTATTGCGAGTATCAGTTTACTGTAAATATATACATGTATTTTCGCTTAGATTTTAACGCGCCCACAAAATAATACGTTTTTAGTGTTATAATACTTTTATAATATTGGTGACATAGTTTTATTTTATTTTATTAAAACCACTTACTAAGACTTCCCAATAGATGTATAAGTCATTTATGAATAAATAATATCGCAACTACTTTTTTTTTTAAATTTTTGTCGTGTTTCCCTGCTTTTTTATTAATTTCCAAGTTTTTGTTCTATTCATAATGATCGAAGATTTTAACTCAAAATGGACGACAACGTTTACGTTTTTCAAAGCATTTGAAACCGCTCCTGTCCCACTCAAAGCGATACAGCAACGCTATAGACGTATAGCTATAAACTCATCGTCTTAAGTTATTAAAACCACTGCTATAACGCCTTTAGCGCTACAAGAGAGTTCATTACCTCAAATATAGCGCCTTTAGCGCTACTACAGAGTAACTTTTACTCTACTGTAGGTAATGACGCTACAAGAGTGGTGAGAAACTCTATAATATACCTTAAGAATCTACAGAGACTCTCTTTTCCACTCAAAGTGATTAAGTAGCATCCTATAGCGCCTTTCAAACACTCATACCTTCCAAAACATCATTTATACCTCTACTAGTGGTAAAGGAGTGTTCACAACGCTACTATACCTCCATCACCTGTAGAATGACGGAACATGATACCATTGTAACTGCGTTAGTGTAAATGATTACGATTGTATGGCCACTGTATCGCATACCTGTATAATGGCTTTCGAATACGTTGCTATACAGGCTGAGGAGTTGGTTTAAGCTTTTCAACGGCTATTGTATCGCTAAGAAGCCCTATGAAAATAAAAATGAAAATTATTTATTCGCTCAAAACATGGTGATACAACGATGTTATTTTAGTGCATATAAAGACGGTGAAAGCTGCTTGTGTGCTAGTTGGGTCATTTTTTAAAAAACTACAAGTCCATAGTTTAATAATTTTGCTAAAAAATCTAGATTAGAGAATCATAAGTCTACAAGCATGAGACTTCGTATCGATAGAATATATATAGGATCACCATGGATGGCGACCGCCTTCCTAGGTTGCATGTAAAACATGGAGGAGGTTCATGTACAGTGCCTATCCTGGGGCTAGGGCTTGCATTCGAATATTCGAATATTCGAATTATTCGAATAGTAAATCGTTTCGAATATTTGAATTTAGAAAACCGATTATTCGAATATTCGACGGCACTAATTTATACTTAAACGTTTTCCACAGCGCCCGATCACTAGCTGTTTGCATCCAGTTTGATCCTGCGATCTTTACAGGGTCGTCTATCAACCTTGTTGGTGGACGTCCTTTGGCTGCGCTGCGTCTTTGGTCGAAGGGTCTCCAATCTATAACTTTCCTGCCCCAACGGTCATTAGTTCTTCGCGCTATGTGCCCTGCCCACTGCCACTTTAGCTTGCTAATTCTCAAGGCTATGTCCGTTACCGTTAGTTCTTCTACGTATTTCCTCGTTTCTGATTTGATCTCGTAGAGAAACACCCAGCATAGCTCTCTCCATCGCTCGTTGTGTGATTTTGAGCTTGTTTATAAGGCCCATAGTTAGAGACCATGTATCGGATCCGTATGTCATCATTCGTAGCACACACTGGTTGAAGACATTCATCTTCAGACACTGAGGTAGTTGGGATGAGAAGACACTCTTGCACAGTTTCCCGAACGCAGCCCAGCCGTGTTCAATTCGTCGATTGGTGTCCTTCTCAAAGTTGGACCTACCCAGTTGGATCACTTGTCCCAGGTAGATGTACTGTCGACAACTTCAAGAGTTGAGTTCCCAACGGATACTGGAGTGGGTACAACAAGGGATCTTGACATAATTTTCGTCTTTTCCATGTTTATTTTAAGACTCACTTGTTGGGATACTCGGTCAAGGTCTTCGAGCATAGTGCCAAGATCGTCCAGCATCTTTGCCACAACGACTATATCATCGGCAAATCGGAGTTGTGTGATGTATTCGCCATTAACATTGATGCCGATTCCGTCCCATTCCAGAAGATTATTGGCGTCTTCCAATGCCGCTGTGAACAGTTTCGGAGATATAACACCTCCCCGTCTCACACCTCTCTGTAATGGAATCGCCCTCGTGTTCTGCTCCTGTACTCGGGCCGACTTGGTGGCGTTATTGTAAACCATACTCATTCGCTTTCTTTTTTTTGTCCTTCTTCTACATCTTTAACTAATATAGAAGAGTTGGAAACAGCAATTCGAATGCAAATGGCGCTTTTTGATACAGGAAGACCCAGACAAATGTATTTAAACCAAGCATACAAATGTCTATCATGCATTCCGCCGACTAGTGTTGAATGTGAAAGAGTGATTTCCTCCTCAAAATTCATTTGAAATCATCTCCGATGTGCTTTAAATGATGACTCTTTAGACGCCATAAGTTTTCTGAAGTTATATTATCAAGGCAGGCACTAAGTAGTGATTGCCATATTTGATTATGACAAATTGACGAAAAAAGACTGTTTTATACAATTAAGTTCCTATTTCAGCAATACGTTTAATGTGATTTGATAATTTGATCTGAATAGCGAGAAAGCATTAGAATTTAAATTTTGTTAAACTAATACAGAAGAATTTTGATAAAACTCAACATTTGTTGATACTTTTATTTTTAATTTGTGTTGATTATAATAAGGACATTAAGTATATTATGTTGGTTATAAAGAAGGCATATGAGGCCCTAATGAGGAAGGAAGGAATATGATTAAAACATTGTTTCAAGTATTTCAAGTTTTTTCATCACTATTCGAATATTATTCGAATTATTCGAATAATGTCTCCAAAATATTCGAATATTAAACATTTTCGAATATTTGCATGCCCTACCTGGGGCTAATGATGATACTAAAAGCTACGTGCTTGTCAGCTGCTAGCTTAGTGCACAGCAGTAATATTAAAGATAAAAAGCACAGAGTAATTTCAATATACGTACATTTAATCTTTTTTAGGGTTCCGTAGCCGAATGGCAAAAAACGGAAACCTTATAGTTTTGTCAAGTATGTCTGTCTGTCCGTCAGTATGTCACAGCCACTTTATTCTGTACCTATAAGCATCACACTATTAAAATTTAGAAGGAAGGTGTATCCTGTTAACCGCTTAAAGATTCTTATAAAAAAAATGACGGAAATACGTTACGGGATTATGTTTTGGGGCAACTCCACCAATGTGCATGCGGTATCTGTGTTACAAAAGAGATGTCTTAGAATAATTACGTTTACGGCGCCGAGACACACATGTAGAATGTTATTTGTAAAATTTGAAATACTCACGGTGACTTGCGTCTATATCTTCGAATTATGTCGTTTTATAAGAAAACACAGTAGATATTTTCAGCATTTTAATGACACGTCGAGCCGTTACGCTTTGCGGCGCGCAAATGATTTTATTTTGCCTCCGGCCAGACTGGAGTTATTCAAGGTCGGTCCCTACTATATGGCTATAAAGATACATAACCATTTGCCTAACTTTATTAAAGCCCTCCAAGGTATTAAATTTGATAGGGAATTAAAGAAGTTTTTAGTTAAAAAGGCATATTATAATATAAATGAATATTTCAATGATAAATTTCAATATATTTAGATATGACATTATATAATTTAAACTCTTACTAATCTGTGATTTAAATTGAAAATTGACATGATTTGATTGTATTTTTTTTTTCTTTTAATTTGAATTTAACATGACTGCATTATTATTATTTAGATAGATAGAAATGACTTTATATTTGACATACTAACAATTTGACAAAATACTTATTGACATTACTATTTTAATGAAGAATTGATTTAATTGTAAATTATTGAATTTAATAACTTGAATTCACAAATACCTCGTTGAGGTCATAATGTAACAAAATAACCATCTTTTGCCTATATGTTATATATTGTCTGCTGTAATGTTATATTATGAAGTGAATAAATGAATATGAATATGAATATGAATATGATATTTACATGAAAGTAATACTGAAATTTTTTTTTACTCAAACCTATGCGTGTGGGGTATCTATAGATAGGTCTTTTAAAATGTCATTAAGGTTCCTAAAACCATTTTCTTTTAAAGTCTTACGTTTGAGAGATACACGCTTCCAAAGTGGTAAAATGGGCATCCGCCCCCCATCTAACTTCTAAACTAAGCGAGTGTAAATGTTGAAAAAAAATACATAATGTAGATCTACAAATACTTTCAACGAAAATTGGTTTGACTGAGATCAAACAAGTAGTTTTTGAGATATAGCTCATTTTCAACAACCGCAAACATAACTTTGTTCATCATACCAACAATATGAAAAACAAAGTTATATTTGCTGTCAACAAAATATTGTGGTATTTTAGCTAAGTGAATTCCTTAAATTAGGTAACGTTGGCACGGAACCCTCAGTACGCGAGTCCGACTTGCACTTGGCCGGTTTTTCGATGCTAACAAAGAACATTCAAGCGAAAATCGTTACATTTTCATTAATTGGCCCCTAGTGACCACGAAATATAAAATACGTTACTAGCCAAGAGGGGGGCAGCAACCAAAGAAAAGTTATTCATTTTTTCTATGCCAATAACTGAAAATGTTACAATTTCCATTGCAGTTGCCACCCCCACAGTTTTAAAGTCTGCAAGAAAATAGGGGGAATATGTGGTTTTCAGCTTTGTTAAGCCTTTTGTTACACCCTGTTTAACAAAAGGCAAGGAAAAAAATCTAAAGACTAGGCCACATGTCATCAAAAATGTAGCCGTGATTTTTTGATTACATGCGGCCTAGACTTTGCATAAGCATAGAGTAGTTTTTATGAAGTTGGAAGAGCCCAGTTGTTTTTTGTTTGTTTTTACAACAATAAAGTTGAAGGTCAAATTAAAGAAAACTCAACTCCGCAAATAAGTGAGCTTTTACATTAGAGCAACAGCAGAGGATGCTCATACATATAAAAAACAGTGCCGCACAACTGCCGCGCGCATTTAAAAAACTGGCCAAGTGCAGAGGGGGCTCGCACACTAACGGTTACGTGCCAACTTTAACTGAATTGGGGGTCCACTTATAATATTTTGGTAACAGAAAAAAAACAGACGTCAGAAGGACTAACTTATATTTGTTGTTGTTGTTGAAACTTTGAAAGGAAACTAAGACAAAACGGGAACAAGACAATGAGATTACAGATAAATATTAAACCTGACAAGGTCACGCAATCACCAAGATACATACATAGCAAGACATAAGTATGTCAAAACAAAATAAATAAATGTATAGCATGTACTAAGACTTTATTATACTACAACAACTTTAAAGTTTACTTATGTAATCTTATTTTTATTATAATATAATGAATAATCATACTCCCTGAAGGGTACATCATAGGTAAGATAACCTTGATCCCAGGCTCTTTCAATGGAAACTAATAATTCTTTATGTTTTTTCTGGCATAGTCCAGTATCAAAGGCATCCAAAATCTGGAAAATTAAGTCAAATTAGAACAACCAAATTACAATGTACCCTATTAGGTAGATCAGAGATGTAAGTAATAATAATTACTAAGTTTGAAAGTAAATGTACTTATTAAGAAAGGTAAACATCTGTTTATATTCAGCAAAAATTATACTTGCCTGTCCAGTATATTGTGATATAAATTGCTGCAATAACTTAGTATTTTTATGATCTAATACCAAGTATTCATCACGACATATGGGACAGGGATTTCCAGTAGAGATGACACCATTTCTCACACAAGATTTCCTTGTTTTTCGAGGTGCAAAGCCGCCTTTGTGATTTCTTCGATATAGTGTCCACACAGGTTTGTCGCCGTAAGTTTGATTGTAAGCAGAACTTTGTAGGTATTTTACACTGATTTCAACAGGAATTACTTTCGTTCTATCTTTGGAAGGATCAACTGTCTTTTCACCTTCATCATCAGCTCCTGTGGTTTCTAATTTATCCGAATACAAACGAGAATTCACCCTTCTTGCATGTTCTGCTAAAACAACCTTGTTGACAAAGGGCCGGAAATGTACCTTATGAGCCATACCGGTGACTAATAAATTCATTGATTGAATACTGAATTCCACTTCAACTATGATAAACGATTTATTAGCTTCGCACGACCTCAAAATACAGGTGATTTTGTCCAATTTTACTTACAATTTCAGGTTGGGAATTTGTGACAGGCAGCCATGCCAGCCATGCATGCACAGATTAGATAGATTATTAAAAGTCTTTTTTTTTATATACAAGTTTAACGTCCTCGGACAGAGCCATACAGACAATTCTTTATTAATGAGTTCAATATTTACACTTAACTACAAAACTAACACTAAACTAGCCTAACCTAACCTAACTCATTGAAATGCGGGGCTGGCGTTCGCATTTCAATGCTCAAGAATGAAGTTTAGCACGAGAATAACGATCCGAATCAGAGGGCGCGATCTGCGATCAGAGCACGCTTTACTTTGTTTCCTCCTTTGTCTTCATTGTTTTCTTCAAAAGCACACATTATTATGGTGATTCCAACACAAAATCACAATAAATTACTAGAAAAAACCAATTACCAAAATGAAGAAACAAAATCCAACTTCCTCTTCTCGTTTCCCGCGCTAAACTCCAATTATTAAAAGTCAGACCAGACACAGATAATAATTATTATGACAGATAATTCGATTTGAAACAATGATATTGTATTGAGAACTAGGTAGATCACCAGTGAGAGGCTAAAAGATGGCTCAGCTAAACAACACCTCACTTCAAATTGGGGTCATAATTTTGACTTAATCTGTTTTTGATGGCGTCAGTGTCTTAATGCCTCAGTGCGCCTTTAAAACTGCAGAAACACCTAACTTAATACAAAAAAAAACAGTCCGAATACCATATTTTCGTTAATAAAATTGTATTTAATGATGCCTGTCATTCATGATTGAAGTATTTTGAATAAAATTAGTGAGTTTTGTTTCTTAGCCAACCCACGGACTAACATGGTCGATATTCTAAGACAGTGCTATACATGGAGTAGTTTGGTACTATACATATTTTTTTAATAATAATTTAACGACCGTCACAGTGTGGTGGTTTACGTTTCGAACTACAAAAATAAGCAGTCGCGGGTTCGAATCCCGCCCGCACGACCCTAACAAATATGTCTATAGAAATGTATGTTAATATGTCTTTTATGTAACTATAAATTACACCTTCAATTTTTTTTAAGTCACAGCGTAGACGCTATGGATCAAAAGGTCACCGGAACTCGCGTTAACAAAAGACTGTTGATAAACACATCTGTGAGGGATGATCCTCACGATTGTAGAAAAAAATATGTACGCTCACTATTAGCGTATTTTAGCGTATTATTTGAAGGAATCATCCTGTTTAAATGATGCCAGATGACTATGGTCTATTAATATATATTTCTTTATTTATTCAAATAAGGACTGTAAATATTTTAATTAATTTAATTTGTAAAAAATATACATGTGGTCACGTGATTGTGAATGCCTAGCAGTGAACGTGACTCTGATATTGGCGCCATGGCGTTTCTCATGATACATTCAAAATTCATTTATTAAATAATTATTCAATATTTTAAATGTTAAATAGTTTGAAAATAAAATGTTTTTGTTGATTAATATACTACCGAGCTAAAGTGTGAACTCAATTTTACAATAAGGCCGACGAGTCTTTTGTAATGTACCTAAATACTTTAAAAAATATATTAAGAAAGCTACTCTATTGAGACTCTGTTCCGAAACTGATGTCTGTTGTAATAGATGTCAATCCATTGACATCCATTAATCAGACGGTGCCATACTTGTGTACTCTTTTAGTTCCCGAGGCGTCATCTACTTCTAAATACAATATCATTGATTTGAAAGCTCTTGTAGCAATGATATTGTATTTAGAAGTTAGATGACTTGCACACGTGTCTTTGGCGGAACGGTACACCATGCACCAGGTAGCTGGTAAACTTATGTTCTTTGCCACAAAAGAAAAAAGAAGAAGTAGATGACGCCTCACGAACGAAAAGAGTACACAAATAAGGCACCGTCTGATTAATGGATGTCAATGGATTGACATACATTACATCAGACATCAGTTTCGGAACAGAGTCATTATAGAGGAGCTTTCTTAATATATTTTTAAAAGTATGTAGGTACATTACAATAGACTACGTTAACCTTACTTAAAAACGAGTTCACACTTTAGCTTGGTAGTATATAAATCAACAAAAACATTTTATTTTTAAATTATTTAACGTTTCCAATATTGAATAATGATCTAATAAATGAAATTTGAATGTGTCAAGTGAGTGCTTGAAAGGCCAATATCAGAGTCACATACCTACACTGCTAGGCATTCACGCTCACGTGACCATATGCATATTTTTTTACAAATTTAATTAATGAAAATATTTACAGTCCTTATTTAAATAAATAAACAAATATTTATTAATACACCAAAGTCATCTGGCATCATGTAAACGGGATGATTCCTTCAAATAACATTCTAATGTATATGTATATATTTTTCTACAATCATCCCTCACGGATGTGTTCATCAACAGTCTTTTGTTATACTTTTGTTTACACGAGCACCGGCGACCTTTTGTTCCGTGAGCGTCTACGCTAAAAAAAATATAGTACCAAACTACTCCATATATGGCACTGTCTTAGAAAATCGACTTCTGACGACAAAATATCGACCATGTTGGTTCGTGGGTGGGCGAAGAAACGAAACTCGCTAATTTTATTGAAAATACTTCAATCATGAATGATAGGCATCATTGAATACAATTTACTTAATTAAAATATGATATTCGGACTGAAACATTTTCATTTAGTTAGTTGTTTCTGCAGTTTTTAAAGGCGTATGAAGTATGATCGCTGACGCCATCAAAAACAGACTAAATCAAAGTTAAGACCTCACTTTGACGTGAGGTCGTGCGTGGTTGCTTGACTATCTTTTAGTGTCTCACCGGTGATCTAGTTCTTAATACAATATCATTGTCTTGTCGTGTTTAGGACCATAGAGGTTGAAAAAAATATTATATGACCCTTAGGTACAAAGTTCTTGACTGAAACCTGTGGTGACGCTAGCACGTTTTATTTTTCTATTAAACTGATTATGTGCATAAGGCTTTTTTTTTTTCAGACGCTTTTTGCTCAAACAAACAAACTTTCCAGTTTCCAATACGGTTCTTTTATTGATCGAATTTTATTTCTTTAGCGTTTGTAAAAATAATATTTAGCTATGTCAGTTATTATTTTACATTATTTTTAATAAAATAAAATCCATTCAATACAGTCAGGTTTACTAGGCACAAAAGCCTGTGTCACTTGTGCAGTTTTATAAACAGCATTCAAATTTCAAGGAATACGTCAATCTGTTGACACTTCACGTCAAAATCTTGTCATCAAATTGCGCACACTTTTTGCTTGGCATAGCGTCTGTATACGTAGTAGTAAATCCTCGCTGAATTACAGTATTAATACAGAAGCAAAACGTACTAATTCTAGACTAAGTATTTTTTTTCTTCCAATCATCCTAGGCTCATAATTAATTTCTGTATTATTTTAAAAAAGAGTAAAAACTAGGGAAAATGGTTATTCAATGTTAGTTAACTTCTTCCATTTTGCATCGAATATAAATGAACATCCTATACCTATAAAGACCTTGCTATATATTTAATATCCTAAGTTGCCATGATATATATTTTGACATCTAAAGATATGAAATTTAAGATACGTAATATACATATATTATAGCATCTTAGCCGTCTGTAATAGCTCATACAAAATGTATAGCAAGCGATATTTTATCTTAAGATATAATATCTTAATATAAAATATTATAGCATCTTAGCCGTGTGTGATGCGCTTAATGTATACAGTGGCGACAACATTTCAAAATTATTATATGCACATTTTTCTTTCCTTAAAAAACTTCAAAAATGAAGGCACCCATATTTTTTCATTTTTATTTCTTTGCAGTATTTTCTCTAATATTAATTGTTTAAAAACTCTTCATTTTAAAAGAGCGTAAGTACATGAGGTTGGATATTACGAGGACACGTCTTTGATATATTCGATTTAAAAAAAATACGTTTATATATATATATATATATATATATAGTGTTGTGGTCTGTATCAATTGTAGAATTAAGATGTCGATATCAATGATATATTCATTAAGTATTAATTTTTACTGTATTAAGTACTGATTTAAGTCATGCAAACAGTAACCAAACAAATCTAAAATAGCATATTTTCTTATCTAATATTATTATGATGTAAAAATTACTCAAATACTTTCTCATAACTACAAATATCAATCATATTTCGAATGAGGAATTATGATGAATATTCCGTATCTGAACTAAAAAATATTTGAATGCACAATGTTTTTTTTTAAATATAATCTTAAAGAACAATGGCAGGAATTTACCTGAGTTTATTTTGAGGCGTCTAAAAATGTGACCTATGCAAAAACTAATCATTTATTTAATATGTTTTTTTCATGAAAATGGTTTCTCATTTAAAAGCCGGGCTTAAATTGTAAATGTAATAAAAAACTCTCATTTGAATCCTATAAGTAAATTCACTGGTGCTGCCATTTAAAGAAAAAAATACAGTATGCGTCATATTTTTATCAATTTGATTGTACTCTTAAGAAAAATATGAAATAGAAATAACTAAGGTTTTCAACACAGAAAGATGTGAATGTATTTTAAAACTATATAACTTGATTGCAAAATGATTTATTGAAAAAGGGAATAGACTATGAACACAAATTGTAAAATACAACAGCAACACTGACATCCGTCTAAAAAAACAAAAGTCAAACGTCACTTTGACAGTAGCTTGTCTCGACTACTTCGCTACCTGCGTTGTTATTTAATAAAAAAAGATGTTTATTTTGAATGGGTTTTGGATTTGGATTATCTTTATTATCGACTCTCGCTTAACTGTTTTCGGGCATTATTGTTATATTTTGACTGCCGAATTGCCTCTTAGGAACGTTCTTTAGTAGCTTTTTCAGATTTTTAATATATTAGACGCGTTCATTTCGATATAACCTAAAAATACAAAAATAAAGATAACTTTTTTTTGTGGCCTCGACAAAACGAAATTCTTATTGATTATGATAATTTAGTGCAACTGCTATCATTTAATCATTTTTTCAATCGTAGACGCTTAAAATATTTTTCAGGTAAAACATTGTATGGGGCCTTGCCATTGTTCTTTACCAGACCGTAATTTTACGATAATGTCCAAGACAACACCGGATACAACAACAACACTACATGTCAAAGTGACAGCTGACTGCAAGCTCTAACGACTCTAACTTCAAAAGCAATTTTTTTTCTGCATGAAATGTCTTTGCTAAGGCATAACCTGTGAAATGCCAACTTCCATGTTCTTTTTATTATTTTTCATTTAACTTTAAAAATAAAGCGCAAAGAAATATGTTTCACATGTTTAGAATCGCTAAGTCTTGAAACGGTTTACGTATTTTCGTACCTTTTCAAAAATGAAATGTTGTCGTTTTGCCTGCGACACACACTACAATACACCATCAATCAGCGTTTTTCACAGAGTACCTACAAATGTTGTTTGTTTTGTTGTTGTCAATGTCAGTAAGCCAGCTGTCTTCATATCGGTCGCGGCCACACTATTTCAATTTAAAGTAACGACTATTTTTATACAACGTCTTCTTTCTTTCTATAAAAGCCAAGTAATAATTTATAGGTTTTTATTTTGTTGATTTTTAGATGGAATTGTGACTTGTGCTACTAAAACTCTTAGTATTAAAGTGTTTTTCAAGATGACGGAGTCAACAATTGATGTCATGTAAGTGCAGAATAAAAGCCATTGGAATTGGATTCTTATCCAGAGTCTCTTTTATGAACAAGTATCTATGCAAACTGATTCGCACTTACTAATTCTTTTGAAGTCGGCGCAGGATGTCTAGCTTACGTAGATACACAAACAGTCTATGCATGCTTATCATAAAATAGTACTTAAACAAGACTAAATCAAAAATCAATGATGTCTTATAGTATTTCAGTAACCTACCTAAGCCGTCTTACGCATGATGATTTCAACAAGGATTATGCTAATTCTGGATTTAATCATTATTCTATATTTGTCTGTTTATTTGACTTAAACATAGACTGAATGAAGATTTAATCCAGAACTAAATTAATCCGGAGATGTGCAAGTCAACTTTTTATACTAAATATTATAATTGATGTATCAATCACTGCTTTTGGTCTGTAAAATAACTCCGCAGCAAAATAATACTTGCAGCTTTAGTACCTACAATGTTAGCTTGTGCTAACTATAGTTGCTGGCCTCTCACTTACATCTATACTAATATTATAAAGCTGAAGAGTTTGTTTGTTTAAACGCGCTTATCTCAGAGACTACTGGACCAATTTGAAAAAAAATGTGTTAGATAGCTTAATTATTGAGGAAGGCTTTATTAGGCTACGACGGGAGGGGAGATAGCAAACTCACAATGCGCTGACAAAGTCACGGAGGACCGCTATTAGTTCTACTATAAATAGGCACAAAAATAAAGTCTGCAATTGACGACATTTAATTTTTATAAAGTTATGAAAATTCAAAAACCATTTTCGAGCCTTAGCGATTAAAAGCACATTTAAGAGCCAGTCCAAAATTAGTGCACGCGAGAATAGGAAAATACTACGTTATTGTATATGTGTGTGTGTCTTAGTCACACGTATGCAACAAGCTGCACGAGATGAACAAAAAAAACTTGAGCTGTGATTGTAATAACAATTGATAATCTTATCAAATAAACCTTTATTTATACAAAGTATTTGACTAATAATAAAACAAACATATTTCTTATGTATTTATATAATTACGCAATAAAAACAGTCAACTTGGTCCTGCGTGACTGACTGGGGGATCTCAGCAGAGTCTAGACCACTGATTGTGGAGACTTGAAACTAGGAGGCTGTGTTCTTTGTATAACGCAGGGATCCAATGAGAATATATTTTCCAAAATTCTATTATTAAGGGGGTGAAAAGGGGAGGCAAAGTTTGTATGGGGTAACATGTTTCTTTGGTCTTGGTGAATTAATGTAAGATGTGTTTTAAATTTTATAGAAAATTATCACTTAATGGGGTTAAAAAGGGGTAGAAAGTTATTTTGGGAAGGATTTGCTAAAAAAATGATATCAATAGGTACTTCTTAGTAATTTATGTTTTAATAACCTTTTATTTTTTGTATGATTTGACACATAGTTATCACAATTGAATTGATGTTGCATCTTATGGTGGCTTACGTCAATCAAATGTCAGTACTATGAACAAAACCGCTGCGGCAAGAGTGGCATGGCACGGCTGCGGTGTCGTGCTGCCCGGTGGTGTGGTGGATACACCATTACGTTGTTTTTGAAAATAGGATTGAATATTACGTTTTTGAATTCAAGAAAGAGCATTACATTTTCATCAATGTCTACTTCGTAATTATCATAATAAAGCTCAAGGTTAAACTTTTACCCCCATACTCCAAAAACTTAGCAGTATTCATTAATTTTATTTGTATAATTATTTTTATTTTTGTTAAACAGGGCACTGGTCTTTAGCGTTGTGTTCATAAGGGCTATTGTACATTTTAATACCTCCTACACTTTTACTTGCTAAACTCGTTTTATCGTTTCGGGTTCCGTAGCCGAATGGCAAAGAAATGGAACCCTAATAGTTTCGTCTAGTCTCTCAATCAAATACTTTAAATAAAAAGTGGTATGAACGAAATAGAACCAATAGTTTTTGAGATATAGCTTATTTTCAACAACCGCAAATGCAACTTTGCCCTTCAAACAAGCACTATGAAAAACAAAGTGATCTTTGCTGTCAACAAACTATTGGGTTTTGGCTAAGGAAAAGTAAGAAGACTTGGCTTCTGACTCAGTTTCGAAGGATTCAAGTTCCAACAGGACACAAAGTACAAATTCATACAAAGTGTGAATTACCAAGGTAATTAAAATAATAAGGTATGAACTTATTGACTGACTACACTACACAGTCTGGCCATAAATACTGTTACAATTAAAAATAAGAAAGATATTACATTTGAATTTGGAATTTGGAATTTTTATAGGATTGCTCATTGTGTTTTCTAATTTTGCCGCCAATACATTTTATAATATTTTGCGATATTAAAATGGAGTGTGGTAATAAAGAGAACCGAATCGCTATGATTGCATTACACAAAGTTGGTATGGAGCCAAATCAAATTTTTAAAACACTCCATACGCTTGGTATTAGTCAAATGTTTGTGTACCGGGCTATCAATAGGTAGGTACAATGAGACCTCCTCTGTTTGTGACAGAAAAAGATCTGGCCGTCCACGTAGTGTTCGTACGAAAAAGGTGGTCAAAGCAGTATGGGAAAGAATTCGCAGAAATCCTGTTTGAAAGCAAAAGATTTTATCTCGGGAGATGAAGATAGCACCCAGAACCATGTCGCGTATTTTAAAAGATGACTTAAGAATTGCAGCCTATAAGAGACGCACTGGTCATTTTTTAAGTGATAATTTAAAAAAGAATAGGGTGGTAAAATCGGAAAAAACTACTGAAGCGGACGCAAAGGGACGTCACAGAAAAAAAATGTTTACGGATGAGAAAATCTTTACAATTGAGCAACATTTTAACAAACAAAATGACCGTATTTATGCTCAAACCTCTAAGGAAGCTTCCCAATTAGTCGGCAGAGTGCAACGTGGGCATTACCCGACTCCAGTGATGGTTTGGTGGGGTGTTAGCTATGAAGGAGTGACTGAGCCATATTTTTGTGAAAAAGGTATCAAAACATCGGCACAAGTGTATCAAGATACCATTCTTGAGAAGCTAGTTAAGCCCCTTAACAACACCATGTTCAATAACCAAGCATGGTCTTTCCAATAAGACTCGGCGCCGGGTCATAATCATAAAGCTCGGTCCACGCAGTCTTGGTTAGAAGCGAACGTTTCGGAATTCATCAAAGCTGAAGACTGGCCGTCGTCTAGTCCCGATCTTAATCCACTGGATTATGATTTATGGTCGGTTTTAGAGAGTACGGCTTTCTCTAAACGCCATGATAATTTGGAGTCCCTAAAACAGTCCATACGATTGGCAATGAAGAATTTTCCCATGGAAAGAGTGCGTGCTTCTATTGATAACTGGCCTCGACGTTTAAAAGACTGTATTGCAGCCAACGGAGACCACTTCGAATAAGCTTTTAATATTTTTAATTGTTTTATATTTATGTATAAAACTAACACGCTGTAAAAGTAATAAATATTATTTGCATTAAAAAAAATATTTATGGCACGACTATGTATCATCCTACATAGCAGCAGGTACAAAAAGGAAAGTAGAAACATTTTTTTCTTTGTAAGTTTAGAATTCAGGAAGCAACGCTTAAATCTAAAATTTGGGACAGCCAAGAACCTAATGGTGATGCTACTAATTCTATTTTTATATGTTGCATGTACGATGTACCCGAACAGCATCCGTCATTGATGTGTGTTTCTCTTTCTAACTAGTATTTTTCTCTTTCATCGATCCCTATTCTCGTCACTGCAGTTCATTGAAAAACCTGCGCTATTCCCTTATGTTATGAGCTATTATAATTATTTCCACGTCTGAAAGGTGTTTCATTCGTCCCAACCAATTCCCCTGCCAGCCAGTCAGTCTTCGTGTGAGAAGTGAATAATACGGAATAGTAATAGCAGTACTTATCATAATTCTGCGTTAGTTGAGATCCATAGACGCACTTAGCAAAAATCTTATTAATTATTAGTTTTCAAAGTAACCTTTCTAAACACAATGCAATAAGTTCAAACTTTGTTATATGTGGCACAAACTACAAATATTACCAGTGGCATTTTGACTCTTTTGTTTACAAGACAGTGATTTATTTATATTACTTCATACTGATAAGTGTTTATCAGTCACCAGTAATGCAGCATTGATATGAATAGTACCTATGTATTAAAACATGGCAACATTACCTCGCGTGCACAATAAGCATGTACCATGTACCACAGGTGGTATTTCATCTTCACCATTTAGGTAAGTTTACATACAGCGTGTCCCGTAAGCGAAACATATTCGTTTGCGTGATCGGATAATCTGATGCATATATAGTTCGTTAATCGGATGTATTTACATAGTTTCTTTTTGACTAAGATGTTACGGAGATTTAAAAAATAAATAATAGAAATCACAGGATTTCAGAAAATTCGAGAATGCGAAACTACTGTAACATGGTGACGAAACAAAGTCCTTGCACGTGGTATTACAATTTATTTTTAAAAAAAGGACTCCAAGATAACATAATTATTAATGTGTGTGTACCTACCTATGTACTTGAAGTTAACTTTTCCCCCATACATTAATGAATAGACGAGCAGTAGACAGTACATACAAACACAGTAGTACAGACCTACACACGATTTGGTTCTTAATTTGTCGATTCAGAATACCCGGGATTTCTTCGATATAAAAATGCATTCCATGTTAGCCAACACCTTAAAATAAGTAAATATACCTTCTCCCGATTCGATTCTGTAATAAAAAAAAACTAAAAACTTAATTCTATAATAATAAAAAAAATAATTCGGCCATCTCGGGAATTTTCGTTTCAAAAGCGCATTCCATAATAGCCAAAATCTTAGGTAATTAAGCATCCGATTATCCGATGACTAGATGACGGTTTTCATTTAAATATAATATTTTATAGAACGAAGAATACACCTGTTATCTTTGACAAGGTACCTTCATTCATGAATGAATACTGTTTGTATTGTCTAAATTATTGTTTGTTTGTTTGTTTATTTGGATCGATTTCTCTGAAACTACTGGACTGATTCGAAAAATACCTTCACCATTTAAATCCTACTTTATCTGTGATGGAAAAAATAAGTTGGGAAAACGTATGAAACTCAAAAAATGTAACCGAAGGAGTATAAGGAAAATCTTTCTATCGCGGACGCTGCCTAAACTCTTGCAATCGAGCTAAGAGATGTCTATTTTATTTTAATTTTTTTGGAAGACTTACAGCTAAAACAATATTGCCTAAAAACTATAAATGAAATGAAGGCAATTTAAATGTATCCACGCTATGCACAAAAACGTTATCAAATCAATAAGTTGTCGCTTAAATTAATAAAACTAATCTTAAAAGCAAAGACAAGGTCAACATTCAAAAAAGTCGTTAGATAATTGTTTAACATGACTTACATTAGTACAAAACAAATCAAAGCAATAGATGTACTGACATTCGTTAAATAGATTAGCTGCTCTAAGGAATGGGAATGGGTTTTAATTGTAGGGACGTGCAAAAGCTTGGGATTCCTCAGAGGTTTCCTTGGTGTGCAAATTGCACAGCTTGCTTAACAGTTTAGGACAGTATCAGACACAGACCGCCAGCATCTCTCTGCGCAATAGTATAAAGGTAGAATTTGATGTCGTATGATGTATAGCAGTTTAATAGAGGACAACAATAAATCTACAATGAAGTCTGCGATACCATATGTCTAACTTATAAATTATGTCTTATTCAAGGCTAGGTTTATCAGTACTTGTTAATTACTTATTGAATTATTTAAATCGTACATATACCATTACAAAGTTATAATAATGCCACAGCTCACGCCCCAAGCCAAGACGATAAATCTCCATCGATCGAGTGTCTCCATGTTCTAGATGGCGCTGTAAGTTTTTAACTTGCGGTGTAGCTCGAGATTTTCGGAATAGCCAAAGCCTCAAGGCTCGAACTTAGTAACTAGAAGAGGAAAAGTGCTACTGCGATAAACGTTATCGGTCATACTATCTATCTATAGTCAGTTCCATTAGCAACCAAGTCTTGTGGCAGTAGAAAGAAAGTGTAAGCGAGATTAGCAATGTACTGTTCCCGGTAACGATGGCAATTAAGGAGGAAACATTGCCGGTAGTGAAAATTTAAGGGAACATTTCTTATATAATAGATATTAGTGAATACAATTAGAATGCTAATTATTGTTGTTCTAATTGGATGGTTTATTGTTTGTTTACTTACCCAGAAAAGTATTTTATTTTGAAATTTTCTAATACAGAGTAATGACTCGAAACATGTCAGGGATAGCTGGTGAAACATCGAGGGTGTGTCGATGACGTGTCGACAAAATATCGGTGGCGTAACCTAAGATGTTTTTAAATTATGGATACGACGTATGCGCTTGAAAATGACTACACGAAAGGCAGGTAATTGCCCGGAGTGCATTCAGTTGGGCACGCTATCTCTTTATGGCTATACGTCCCGACAGCGCCTTAAATTATTTTTCGTGTTCTGTTAAAAATGCCTTCCTGTGTGTTTAGGAGTAGTATCAATTACACTGCTACTGTTAGAGACAAGAAAAACATGTCACAACATTCATAAGTATAGTTTTATCATTTATAAGTATATAAACTTAAACTACGTATTTAGTCTTTACCATAATTTGGCAATGATGGACATTAGGCTAAAGAGCGAGACGCGCTCGCGCCACAAAGCGCTCAGTAGCAATAAGTACGTAACGAATGTTATATATTTATATCTTTCGATCAACAGGCATGCCCCATCATATTTTGTCTCTATTAGCGCTTAGTGCCGTAATACACAACTATACGTTCGTATATAGAGTAATCCTTGCGCAACTTTAAAATGCTTTTATGTTGGTGTATAACATGTCTATCCTTTTTTACGTCATTGGGCGTAACGGTAAAATGCCAATTTTGACATGTCGACGATGATACAAAAAAATGATGACCATACGTTACGTTACGCTTACCCCATGCCGATGGTACAAAATAGATACCCAATCATGGTTATTTGTGGTCGTCCAAATCAAAAGGGACCTTAAAGCGGAAATGAGTTATCTACAGGGCTGAAATCTACATGAACGTACCTAACTATAGACCCAAGAATCAACCTCCTAGCCCCAACCGTTATTTTTTTACGAATTTTTGAAGTTCACTGATCGAAATTATTAGTTTTGAGAAAATTGCAATTGAAGTTTGCCGTACAAACAAGTTAGGATTTAGACTGAAGTTATGTAACTGATGGTATACTATTATTGACTATGATTATAACTATTGGAAATTCTTACAATCCGTGCATAAACTTGTCTGTTGTTGGAACTAGACCCACCAACATAATGCACTTATCAATAAGCTGCAAATTATCAATCATAGTGTTAAAATAAGTAAACCGCGTGTTTTTCACAAAACTCTTATCGGTTTTATATTGCTACTAATGACATTGATTTGCGAAAGGCCTTACATGTAAATAAAACCAATACATAATTTAAAAATTTCGTTTTTATTAACTAGCAATGAATTACTATTTTTTAGAAACTTTGAGCTCTGTCAATAACAAAATCAACACTTAGTTACTAAAAAGGTTCTACATTTTTGGTTCAGATGCTAATAAA
Organism: Pyrausta purpuralis; assembly: GCA_963924145.1. Taxonomy (NCBI): domain Eukaryota; kingdom Metazoa; phylum Arthropoda; class Insecta; order Lepidoptera; family Crambidae; genus Pyrausta; species Pyrausta purpuralis. The sequence continues at coordinate 14,976,631 of OZ001654.1, forward strand.
GCTAAGAGATCTATGATAACACTCAGTTATAATGTTTTAAAGTTACATAAAGAGCTGAACAATTTCTTCATACAAACTAAAAAAGGGACCTTATGGTAGGCACTAAACAATTTTTTTTTTAACATGCAAAATCAATATTCTAGTGCAACATTCAAAAGAATTAAAAATATTTTTTTCTTTAATTATCACAACAAGGAATAGATATATTAGTTGGTGAAACATTTAGATATTAATTTTCGTAACAAGTATTCTACATATAATAAACGTAAAAAAGGACCCTTATGGCGGTCCGTTATGGTCTGCTGAAACTTATCTCATACTATAGCCTATTGGTTTAGGTATTTAAATAAATGTAAACAATCTTATACTTCTTTTTGTCGAAAAATACCTTTATAAATGAATCTGGACCCATTACAAAAAAAAAAAAAAAAAAACAAATGTCGTTTTTAAATAAATTACTTTTAACCATAACTTATTTTAGAAATGTGATTTTTGATAAAGTTTTTGATTAAAATACATCTCAAGATAGTTTATCCTTATTTAAATACCTAAACAAGTGAACTACGTACAACAGTGGACCTTAGACCAAAGCGGTAAATTATTTATCACCGTACATCTTTTTTATGTTTTTAAGGATTGTTTTCTTTAACATATTCTTTTTCCTTTCTTCTTCACTCAAACCATCAAGCTTATTAATATTATTACTAGTAATAGGAGGCAAATCCTCAGCTGACATTTCAGTTGTTAATGTTTGAATTGTGTTAAATATTGTTGCATAAGCTTTAGTTCGCAAGTTTTCAGACATGCGTTCTAATTCAAACGCCACGATTCTTGCGAAGTCTGCATTGCGAGGATCATTTATTGTGCGGTTAAAACACGACAACGGCCAAAAGTCATAAGTCATAACATAATGGATGATTTCTGTCTGTGATTCCTGTTATCGTATAATAATAAAATCCGATAATAACAGTGGATTAATACGTATGTCGGGATACAAAGTACGATGTACCTATCACATGATAATGTTTTAGTTTATACTCTGAAATATCAAAATGTCGATAAATGGTTTGAATTACAGGAAAAAACGAGGTTTTTAGGTCAACCCTCGATAAGGTCCCTTTCTTACTAAACTTTAGATGGCTATAAAACTATTTCAAATGGACATTTCGAAAAGTTGTACACATATACATGTAGTAAATATACTCACCTTTTGAAAAATACAATAAAAAAAAAACGACATTTTTCACATATTTTTACAAATCTTTAAATATCTCGGAAACTAGATACCGCCATAAGGTCCCTTTTGATTTGGACGACCACATTTTAATAAAAAATCCGCCCACCTAAAATCAGGGTAGGATTTATTCATCAACCTGCGAGTTCAATCGCTTCAGAACTACTGACATTTCGGTACTGGAAGGTTTTCTTTCCATATAAGCTACGCGAAACTTTAGAACTTTGAAATGATTCGCAGTCTTCTCGCGAATCATTTCAATCAGAACTCGTAATGCCTAGATCCCAAAAAATATCGGCCAAGTACGAGTCAGACTTACACACCGTGCCAACTTTAACTAAATTAGGGGTCCACTTACTTTCACTTTGTCAAAATACCACAATATTCTGTTGACAGCAAAAATAAATTTGATTTTTATAGGATTTGTATGAAGGACATAATTGTATTTGAGGTTGTTGAAAATGTGCTTTATATCCCAAAAACTACTAGTTCGATCTCGTTCAAACCAATTTTCCTTGAAAGTTTTTGTAAGGAATGTAGATCCGTGTATTCTTTCGCCCATTTTACCACGTTGGAAGCGTATATCTTACAAATGCTTGACTTTGATAAAAAATGGTTTTAGAAACCTCAATGTCATTTTAAAAGACCTATCTAAGGGCATCCTACCCGCAAAGATACGAGCAATTTTTTTTTGTTCCATGTATTTGCAAAGGAGTTGTTGCAAAAAAAAAAAAATAATGACATTTGAGGAGGGCTCAAATGTCTTTTTTTGTATGGAATCGTAAAGCGGTTAACAGGATAGACCTACCCACCATGTTTCATCTGTGGGGGTTCCGTTCCGTATATAGTTCCGTACGAAACTATAAGTGTTCCGTTCTTTTTCTTCTTTACTTTAAAAATATGGTTATACTCGATAAGGAATAAAATACCCTGTCGGCACATCTCTAAGAGAGATAGACTCAAGTTGATAACACGCCGACTATTAGGTACTATATTTTTATGATAGGTAGCTATAGTTTATAACTGAAGAGTTTGTTTGTTTGAACTCGCTTATCTCTATACAACTGAAATGATATGAATAATAACTCCAAAATAATGCTCATAGCTCTAGTAGATACGTAGGTACGACGCGCGCTTGCGCCAGCCGCTATGGTCGCTGCAATAGCCTCTGCGAGGAGGTACTATCGAGGTCACCACCGCATAATTACCTCTAGAACCAAAAGCGCTTGCACCATGCGTTGTCAATTTGCTTGATGTGACACCCGTAGTGTGTGCAAGCTATTTTCGTCGTGCAAGTGGTTAAGCGTATTTTGTAACTTTCTATTTAATACGTTACCTACTTAATGTCTCTGCTTGGAGCAAATTCTCATGTTTACGGTCATCTTAAAATTTACACGAAACCAATGGCCTGTAACTATTAGCCATTATTTTGTAATTGCTGGGTTCGTCAAATATTAATAAAAGGGTAGTAATATTCTAATACTATCAAATAATATGCCTTGTGTTCAGAAAAAATCCGAATCCTAATCAAAAATACTGATTGCACAGCAAAATACCTACTTACATCAAATCATTAAAATTGTAGCAACAATTTGTATTCGTAGCTCATTGCTATTTATTCAAAATTGAAGCTTTTTTATGAATGGCTACATAAGTAACATGAAAAATAAAAATTGAAATTCGGAAATTTGTAGTAGGACCTCCAAGGTATATAGTGAGGGAGCTTACGATGAGTTATATTATAGTAAATGATAAAGCAGCTGTGCCACACCACACCCTTGCGCACATTTCAGTTGCAAATAATCTAGATAGTATAAGTGCTGACGGAGACCTCCGTTTTATCACTCCGATGAATATCAAATGAATTAATGATACAGATTTTGTTAGTTCAAATTGGAATCTCCCGGTAAAACTTAACCGTATAGTCCCCAGAATTTTTCATGAATGAATTCACGATTGTTTAATTCCGTGCTGAAAGGGAAGAATGTACTAAAATCCTTGATAAATGTATTCTTCCTGATGTATTAAGTAAAATAAATTCATGTATCATTTATATCTACAGCACAAGTCCACGGAAACTTCAAGAAATGTCGCTACCGACTCCTGAAGGCCATGGTTCGTATACCTCAACAAAAACAGTAGTAATCACTACCTCAACTATAATTTCTTATAAACATGGAGTATCATTAGACTAATAAATACGTTTAAAATTGTCATTCAGACTTGACCAACGCCAGTGGTATTAGCATGAAGCAATATGAAGAACAGCTGAATGGTTTGCGCAAAGAAAATTTTAATTTAAAGTTAAGAATATACTTTTTGGAAGAAAAATTGGGAACCGGAGCTCCACCGGCAGTACAAGTAAGAAATAGTAAAAAATATTTAAAAATTAATATCATTTCGCATGTTCTTACCCACAGAATAGATAAATAAGAATCTTATTGTACTCGTTTTTGAGGATCACATCAATCTGGCAGTAACACACATTGATGAATACTACTAACTAATAATTCGTAATGTCTTTATGGATTTTTCACCGTCTCGTAGCTAGAGTACCTAACTACCTTCTGAATGTTTCGATATTTTATTTATCAAGGGCTTAATATCAAAATGTTTTATGAAAAAAAATATGATTTACTTTTAATCATTAATTTAATTTACTGGTTAAACAAGTCTTCGACATAATATCTTTTCTCAAATACAAATTAAGTTTTCATTTCTCGGATGTAAATAAAGTTGATGGAATTTGAAAACACTTCTTAGCTATGTTTTAATTTAAGAAAGATAAAAAAGTTATTTAGGAATAAATTAAGAGATATGAAAGTTCTGTTAGACACGAACGTGAACTAAACCGGCCATGTTGAAGTACCTACCTAAAAGTTTTTTTTTTCCCTAGGGGTTGTTGGAGCATAATGTCAGACTACAGGTAGAAGTGGAGGAACTCAGAAGGCAACTATCGGATAAGCAGGAACTTCTTGCTGCTGCTGCAGAAGCTATAGACGTATTAGAGCAGCAGGTGGGTGAAATATAGCTTGCTATTTGATGTAATAAGGCCCTGTTTTTCACAACCGAACAGAAAGAACTTACAAACAATCAATGAATAAAATAAACAAAATTATTGTAAGAAGTCAATTGACAGTTAAACTGCTCGAGACTTACTGACCGATTGTGAAACAGGCCCGCGAGGAATTATACATATAGATATTAAACTTAATAATATAAAGCTGAATAGTTTGTTTGTTTGAACGCGCTAATCTCAGAAACTACTGGACTGATTTAAAAAAAATAATATGGAAAAGCTTATTTATAGAGAATGGCTTTAGGCTATAAAACATACCACTGCTACGGGAGGGGTGCAAGCAATTTCAAAACGCTGACGCAGTCGCATGGGACCGCTAGTTATTTATATTACCTTAGTTCTACGACACTGGCCATTGTTAATTTTCTTAATCGGCTATCAGTGTACCTTTTCGTACAAATGCCGCTATTTCCTTTTTTTTCATTTTGTTACATACTAAAAGTCTAGAAAAACGTAATGTGGGTAAATAATTCATCTTATGATTTTATTTAAATTTCAGGGCTCAATATCAAATGATAGTGTTGATGTGTCAATGAACAATAAAGTTCCTCGACAGATCTTAGAGGGACAGGTGAAGCTAAAGTTATTCAAAAAATAGTAATATGATTATCAAAAATACTTTAATACCTTTATTTTTTTGCAAATTAACCACGCATGCAACAAAACGATTTAGTCAAAGATTATTATTGTCATTATTCATGAAAATTAATATCAAGTATTTTCAAACAGGACTTAGGGAAAAAAGAAGAAACGGTCGATGAAACTTGTGCCGAGTCGGAGTCCGCTGGGTATGTATATTAAGTAAACTTCTATGACACCTTCTACGCAGGCAGGGTGGATTTTTTAATGCTACCCCGAGGGGAAGTAATAGATGAAACATTTAACCTAGCAAAAGTCTATCAGAATACTTTTCAAATTACGAACATTCTTTTAGCAAAGAAGTTCAAATATTTTTCGTTTCGTTTTTAAGTTTTGCTCTGTTATTTTTATTAATAGCCTGAAATATGTAAATTATGCTGCTTAAATTAAATTAACTACTAAGGGCCTTATTCACCATCGACAAAATTCATTAAGCAACGAATAATTCAAATATGGAACGTCATTTCGTATGAATAAATGGACAACGCCAAACAAAACTTATTAGGACATTGTGAAACAACCTCACATAAACAAACCGTAAATCTTTGAAATTGATAGTGCAACAGGATCTAATGCTGCTTTTTTTTCAGAGATTACCTGGCCGTAACTGTCAATAATGATGATTTGGTAAGTTTTCGACGAAACTTATTTATTTTAAAAAAGAGCTCTTCACAACAGATAAAACAGCTACCTCCCAGACGACCTAGCGAAAATATAAGGGAGCCGTCTCCAAAAGTTATTAAGATAGTTGCAAAATATCTTAAATACACGTGGTATTAAACGCAGTACTCATGTCAGCTTGAAGATCTGGCGAGACTGCAACCAGTGTGCGAAAAAAGGATTCATAGCCAGTATCTGATTTAGGGCAATGAGTAAAATGCAAAATTTTGTAAGATATTGGAAAGCATTTGCTTGAATACATTTACCTTACCGAAACAGAGCTTAACTGGCTACTACGTGATTTTTGGTAGGTATGCAACATTTCATGAAAAGCAGATGAAAATTCATATGAAATAAAAATCATAATTCACACCTGCTAGTTTTTTTTTTACATATTCTCTGCTACAAATTGCAATCTGCGAAATCATAGATCCAACGCATTTCATTTCATTGGCAAATGAAATGTAGCGGATGAAGTACTTGAGCGCGAGAAAACGATTAGGAATGATTATGCGCTATGCGGTCGTAGTATAAGACTTACGAAGATATTAAAGCGAGTCAGTACGAAAATCGCATTATTTGCTTACAGTGAAATTCTTATTTAATTCATGAGTCGCGTACCTGCGTTGCAATTGACTCTGCGAAAAAAATTTGGGAATTAAATTTCACATGCGATTTCATATGAAAAAAAAACATCATATCATGGTAATGGAAATGAAAAAAACTAGCAATAATTTCCATGCCTAATTTATGGTATTCCAAGTACATATTTTCACTTTTTAGTATCCTTACCTATTATAGGTTAACAGGTTTTTTTTGGTTTTCCAGGATGAACTTATTAAACTTAGAAGAGAGAACCGTAAAGCATTGCAAATGATCAAAGGTTGCATGAAGAAAATACAACAACAAGACAAAGAAATCAAAAAATTAAAGCTGGTTTGTATCATTTTGCATCAATTAGTAAATTATGGGTATTTGATGATTTATATTAAGTATGTTAATTAGTTTTGCGTATATTCTTACTACATGTGTTTAATGGTTTTGTAGAATAAGGAATTAGCATACGCTCACGTAAGTGACTCACAAATGGAGAAATATGAAGAAATTTTGAAATGTAAAGATGAACACATAAAGGATCTAGAAAACAAAGTGCGAGAGCTTCAGAAAAATATCGAAAGCGTCAGCAACGACGACACGGCAGGGTAACGTTATTTTTATATCTGTATCCCTCGCGGATTTGTTTATTAACATTCTTTGTCATTATTTTGTTAACGCGACCTCCGGCCACCTTTCGATCCGTACCGTTACCATGAGTTTACGGTGGTTTTATTCGCTAGCGACGACGTAAATAAAGTCTACGGAAAATTGAACAGCGCGTCTAGCGGTCACTTACAGAACTAAAATTTTCCATATATGTATGTACTTTTTTTCCGCTGTCGCTAGCGCGTAAAACCGCCGTAAACTCATGGTAACGGTACCGTGAGCGTCTACGAAATTTAAAGTTTGTCCACTTTTCTTTATCAATTTGGAAGCTGAAAGATTTTTTTACCTATGAGAAACTTATAATGACATATTACCATTTACCGCTTATTGTTTCTGTATTACTTTTGAATAAAGAATAATTCCTCAATTTCAATTAAATTCAATCACTTCATCGGACCTTTGTAATTTTCAAACTGTATGTTTTGAATCTTGTGTATTCTATTATTTATTAATAATTTTTAGGAACCTCCAACAGTTGTTAACGCGCCGCTTGCAAGGATTGGCATATTTTCTGGACAAACTATTGTCACACAAGTAAGAATAATTTGTACATAGTACTGATAATATCTAATACTACTTCATATCAATGAAAACTTTTACTTTAATAAAAATGCAGAATAACACATACACACCATGCAAAGCTGCATTCCTTTAATTTCAACATTGTGTTAGTACATTAGTGACGAGTTCCGTAAACTCATTTACTTATAACTACTACTATTAGCCTTCAAGTTGTTATAAATACTTACTTACTCTTTACGGTTTTTTTTTCAGATGCGTTTTAGGGGAAGACAAACAAAAGTTGGCGGAAAGTATTTTAGAACAAAGCTTAGCACTACCTGTGGGATTAAAGTTAGATGAGTCCATGGCACCAGAGGAATTCACAATGGATGAAAGCAACTTGGATGTCTCGCACGCGCTAAGGATAGAAGATTTAACGATGATGTTTGGACATCACGGTGTTTGTGCCGATGAAATGAACAGATACTCTATAAGAAAGCCTTTAAAGCATTTCCCACAAGCAGACGTGTTATCCGAGTCAGAGTGCTGGTCGGAACCCGATAGAAACGTGTCCTTAGCTCGAGTCGGTCTTTGCGATACAGGCGTCGTGGCGAAGGAATCTACTTCAGACGTCAATAAATATAGGTCGAGGAGGTCCCGAGTGTCCTTGGGTTCGCGTTCTGAGGATAATAAGAATGTCGGTGAACCTGCATTATACGAAGAATTGAACCAACTCGCGAAACGGAATGAAGCAATCGAAGATGAAAATAACGATCTAAAGAGTAAACTCGAATTCGCAATGAAACAGCTCGACGAGCTCGTTTCAGAGAGAGACGATTTGAAAAGTATCCTAGCGACCGAAAGGTCTAATAGCGCGGATACAAAAAAGAGTATCGAATCGATGTCTGAAAATTTGAAACGCATGGAATCGAAGATTGTCGATGTCGAGAAGCAATTAGTTGAATCTGTTCAAGTTATTGAAAGGTTACGTGTGGAAAGGCAGGAATTGGAAATGACGCATTTGGAAACGGAGCGTTCGTTGCGGCGCGCCGCGGACGAGGCGACCGTGCAGGCGTCGCAGGCCGCGCTGGAGCGCGCGCGCGCGCAGCACGACCGCCTCAGGGTCGAGCGGGAGCTGGAGGAAACGCGAGAGAAGCTGGCCGCAGCATTAGATGCCAATGCGCAGCTAGAAATAGATCTCACTCGGAAGGTGGCCGTGGACGCGAACTTTAAACTTGCCATTGTTAACGAAGGTCAGGCGTCGGAAGAGGATAGACCCACGTCTCCAGATCAGGGCATCGATAGTGACAGGTTATCGAGCTTGGAACAAAACGACGCTGTCACTTTATCACCTCGTAAGTTTTACATTATTCTTGTAAGGGCCAATTTGTGATAATAATAATAATAACGTAATAAAATATATATTTTAAATATATTAAATATTGGACATCAATCACATACATTGCTCTTATCCCAAAGTAATTAGCTAATGCACTTGTGTTATGGAAATCAGACACAACGGTAGTACCACACCGAGACAATATAGGTAATTTTGATTTCTATATTGACCTGACCGGGAATCGAACCCGGGACCTCGGAGCGGCGAAGCCTTGAAATCAGCGTGCTTAGCCATTACACCTCGGAGGTCGCCATAAGTGTAACGCCTATATTGGCGTTATATAACACTTATTTGTGTTACCGGCCGCACTCCAAGACGTCCTTTGATATAATGTGCATTTACAAAGAAGATTGGCAAAAGTCGACCCACTTGTTTAAGGAACCGTACACAGTGAGAAACATAAATTATAAATATTATTTTATTATAGGACATTCATCGTAAAAACTGGTGATTTTTAAAGCTGGAAATCAAAAAATAAATTGTTTTCACAAATGTGTATATGATTGACAACAAAACGTTTTCAGAGACGCAAAAACTAAACGTGAAACGTAATGTTAAGATAAAACGTTTCATTATACGCACATACGTATTATTTCTTCTAATATTTGATGCCAAACCTATTTTTCACGTTGTTTTAATAAGATTAATGGTGAATTTATTACAGAAAAAGATCAGCAGAATAATCCATTTTAAATCTACTTGAAAGGTCTTTTTAAAATAGCGAGACAAACAAGCAAAATAAATTAAATAAATGCCAGTAATGGAACGTTTAAACGTAAATTAAATGTCAAACGTCAAAGTCAGACTGACATGCGTTGATGATTGTTTGTGTGTTCACTTTTGAACCTAGGTAATGTAGGTTACCTTATTTACCTAGATTACTCTAGAGCCACATTTAGAGCCTAGGCTATCATATTTTTATTTATAAAAAGTTAGGAGTCATGTTTTTATCACAAAATCATAGTACTTTGATGCATAATACAGAAATAAATAAAAAACTCGTTATAATCTAACCTCTTTAATTTATATATTTTGTATCTCTTTATTCCTAACTTTTAGAAGGTAAGTTCTAGTATCATTTTGTTAGTAGTGTTGATTGAATCGTACAAATCTTGGTTGATTTCGTTCATGAACGAGGCTTATCATAAATGGGGCTGAGATCCAAAGAACTTCGCCAATCTTCTTTGAAAATAATCCTAATGTGTTGGGGTATAAGTTAAATAAATTTCCATATGAAACCATTAAGGTTTATTAAGTTTCTTGGAATTAGGCTGTGAAGGCTGCATATTTTATATATATACATATAAAATTTGAGTGGAAGTGGGAACGAATGGTCGTGGTATGGCTGCGCCGGAAAAACTTGCGCCTGAATTATTGAATCTATTGAGACGGTTTAATTTCCTTGTTTAAATTTCTTTTTCAGGCTCATTATATGAAGAAAACTTGACTCTTAAGCAAAAGCTTGCCAGGACAAAAGCTACCCTGGCAGAAACTCTAGCGCAGTTGAATGCCGCTAATATGAGAAAAAGAAGTGTCCAACGTGCAATTTGCCGCGAAATTCATAAAACTCAAGGAGTTCTGCGCAAAGCTCGAGATCAACTTGAAAATCCAAACCCGTGAACTTTTTAAAACTAATAATAATTTTGTTTTAATACATTAATACCAATATGTTGACGAATTTATACAATTAAATTATGGAAATAAGACATTGTACAAAACTGTTAATGCAACACCTTTTAGAAACGCGCCAATTTCAGTTGAATTATTATAGGTTTGTTTCACAATTGACAAGTAAGCACTACCCAACTTATAAAGCGACAGATTTAAAAAAAATGACAGTTACGTATGATTGCTGACAATTATGTGACGTTTTGAAATTAGCCATATTGTATTTTGTTCGACGAATATTTCTTATCTGACTATTGAAAAATCAGCCCTTAAACAAATAAAAGTAATTTTAAAACGCAGACTAAGCAATAAATAACTAAGAGCCTGTTCACGAGTAAGTTCAAGCTACAGCTACTAAATGAAGAACTTCATTTCTACAAATATGTAAATATACATACACTCACCAAATTATTTACACATGTTTGGAAGCATACATAGATATACAGCATTAATAGATCAACATACTCAAATATTATCAAAGTTCAAAGAAATTACATACATACACGTCTAATTTATACACTCCGAGTTTTGAAGTCTGTAAAAAACTAACATCAAAAATCGCGGTGGCTACTTCTCAAATCCATCTTTGGGACCAATTCTACCAAAGGAAATCTGTTCAGTAATAGCCGTATTTCTAATTTATCGTACAGATGCAATTACATGGAAAGTGTCACGTATTCAAAGGCGGGCGGAAGTAACTGGCTTATCTACCAGATACTTATTCATTATTTGAATATTCGTTGTGTAGTGCTTATTTGGACATTGTGACACACACCCTTAGTGTCATAAAATGTTTCATGTTGTATTCAAGTAGACAATAATATTATAAGTAAATAAAAATGACAACTCAAAAGAATTCGCGCATTGGTATGTTAAAATGCTCCTTCCTTTTTACGTAATTTAAAATGTTAGATATTAGTTAAATATTAATTTGATTTTGAGGATGCTCTACAACAGTGCAGCGTGCAGCGCCACAAAGGTACTTTTTACTCAATAAAGTTGTACAATAATAATGTCCAAAACGGAGTCTTCTTTATACACCTCTATCTGTGAGTAGTGGGTAATGTGTTGTTATTTACCACGGGTATAAAGTCGAATTGTTTTACTCTCAGTCAGGATGCCATGGGGGTGCCAACATCACATAAATAATTATCAAGAATAGTCGGAAGCAGTCGTCACATCGCAACTTATTAGATATAGGGCTCTGAAAGTCGAGATCGAGTCGAAATGTGAAAAAAAATAAGAAAGATTTTTGTTTCATTTTCCCTAATAACTTGCGTCACCTATGATGAAACCTGGATGTTATGGAGCCTAACAAAGCGTCACGAAGAATCTGCAGAAACAACTATCTAAACAAAAATGTTTCAGTTGTAATATCCTATTTTCGCTTATCATTCTAAATCATTGAAGTATTTTCAATAGCGTTGTTAGGGTTCCGTAGCCGAATGGCAAAAAACGGAACCCTTATAGTTTCGTCAAGTATGTCTGTCTGTCTGTCCGTCCGTATGTCGCAGCCATTTTATTCTGTAACTATAAGCACCACACTGTTGAAATTTGGTAGGAAGATGTATCCTGTTAACCGCTTTACGATTCTCATACAAAAAATAAAAAAATATGACATTTAAGGGGGGCATACATGAAACTAAAACCAAAAAAAACTTTTTTTGTCAAACCTATTCGTGTGGGGTGTCTATAGATAGGTCTTTTAAAATGAAACTGAGGTTCTTAAAATCATTTTCTTTTAAAGTCTAACGTTTCATATCTAGACGCTTCCAAAGTGGTAAAATGGGCGTCCCCCCCATCTAACTTCTAAACTAAGCAAGTGTAAATTTAAAAAAAAAAAATGTAATGTAGATGCTTTTAGAATGTTTTTAACACTCCCAGTGTCATATTTTATATTCATAAACATGAAATAAGAAACCAAAAATTTGCGCACGGGCGGGACTTGAACCGGCAACCTTTTGGCATACCGGGCCAAACGCTCTTACCAATTGAGCTACCGTGCTGTCAGTCCGACCCTGCCAAATTTGTGGTTTCTTATGAAAACGTCAATTGCGTGACGCTTAGCGCCATCTAGCCGTCTGTTTATGAAACAGATCTTTATGAATGTAATGTAGATGTTAACAAATACTTTCAACGACAATTAGTTCGGACGGAATCGAACGAGAAGTTTTTGAGATATAGCACATTTTCAACAACCGCAAACATACTGGCTAAATGCAAATAATTTAAAAATAAATATTAACAAAACATATTATATGAACTTTAATAATTTCGGACCAAACTTAAACATACATTATCAAGGACAAATGCTTAAACATGCAGATAGTGTAAGATTTTTAGGTACAGAAATAGATAATAATTTAGACTGGAACCAAAATGTAGATATTGTATGTTCTAAGATTAACAGATTCTCATTTGCGTTATATAAATTAACCAAAGTAGCAAATAAGGCAACAGCCCTCACTACCTACTTAGCGTATGTTGAATCAGTACTTCGATATGGACTTGTTATCTGGGGAAATAGTACCAATTCGCACAAAGCATTTGTAGCCCAAAAAAAATGCGTTAGAGCAATCTGCGGCGTAGCACCGGATCAATCCTGTAGACCGTTATTTAAGTTACTGAACATCCTGCCATTACCCTGCCTATAGGTATATATTCGAGGTGGCAAAATTTGTGAAAAAAAAACCAAACCAGTTTAAACAGGCTACGGATTTATATACACGGAACACGAGGAACGGCAACAGGCTAGTGTTTGACTTTACACCAAAAAGTACTCGAATGCATAAAAACAGTTTTTGTATGTGTGTAATAATTTATAATAAGATACCTCAGTTTATAAAGGATCAGTTGTTTAATCAATTTAAGAAAATATTACATGAATGGTTAATAATGCGTGGATTCTATTCGGTTCAAGAATTTTTAAATCACAAAAATTAAAAATCGATGACATTTAAATCAATTTATCATATTGTATAATTATAACTAATCTCTTAATAATAATAATAAAAAATATCATTTTTTCAATAAATTGTTGATTGTAGACGATAAGAAAGGAGGTTCAGTATTTGCATGCTATTGACAATGGCTGGATAGGCGCTCATTTACTTAACTGGCATCTTCTGTACACCCTATACAAACGCAAATAAACACTATTTCATTTCATTTCATTTTATTTCATTTCATAACTTTGTACTCCATACAAACACTATGAATAACAAAGTTATATTTGCTGTCCACAAAATATCGTGGATTTTACTACGAGGGTCAAACTGAAAGTTCTTAGAACTGGCCACTTATAAACAATATAATAAAAAAAATATTCTAAAATTTGAAAATATAACTCTTTGCCAATATTACTGAGTATATATTTCATTCATTTGTCATTTGTTTTACGATTTGGCGGCAAATTGAAAATTGACTGTGTCACGTCAACATGAATTTAACACGAGAAAATTTTCGTGCAATGATTTTTTATGACTTTCGATGTCATTTAAGTCAACAAGAAAGTTATGATAGACTACGATTGGCCTTTCACGATGAAGCCCCATCTCGTGCGACTGTTTACAACTGGTTTAATGAGTTTAAACGTGGTCGCACTAATCTCACTGATGATGTACGTGAGGGACGGCCTTCTACGGCGACGACTGAAAATAACATCTGTGTTGTGCGGCGTATGATAGAGACTGACAAAAGAGTGACCTATCAGCAGATTCGGACAAGCTTAGGCATCGGTATGAGTCAAGTGCACAAAATCCTCCACGAACATTTAGCGGTCAGGAAGCTTTGCGCCCGGTGGATACCTCATAATTTGACTAAGGCTCAAAAACTCCATCGTGTGGATTGGTGCCGTAAAATGATTGAAAGATTTAACGGAGGTGACTCAAATGCTGTGTTCGACATACTAACAGGTGACGAAAGCTGGATTTACTGTTATGATCCTGAAACCAAAAGACAATCTGCTCAGTGGGTGTTTCCTTTCGAGGAGTTGCCAACTAAAGTGAAGAGAGATCGAAGTGCGGGAAAAAAAATGGTGGCCTCGTTCTTTGGAAGGATAGGTCATTTCGCAACAATTGTGTTAGAGGATCAAAAAACAGTTTCTGCAGAATGGTACACTACCAATTGTTTGCCACTTGTCTTGGAAAAAGTTCGAGAGAAACGACCTCGCAGTAGGATCCTCCTTCACCACGACAACGCCTCGTCGCACACCGCCAAGCGAACGATCGACTATTTGGCGACATCAAACGTTGAATTACTGGGTCACCCGCCGTATAGCCCCGACCTCGCGCCTTGTGATTTTTATTTATTTCCAATAATTAAAGAAAAACTTAAAGGAAAGCGGTTTATGAATGCTGAAGAAGCGGTGGCTGAGTATCGCGATGCCATTGAAGAGACCCCTAAGGACGAGTGGGCAAAGTGCTTTTCCCAGTGGTTCCATCGCATGCAGCGGTGTATTGACGTCAATGGACAATATTTTGAAAAGATATAATAAAACTAATAACTGGCTAATGTAATCAGTTTTTGATTTTCTAAGAACTTTCAGTTTGACCCTCGTAAGTGAAAATAAGTGGATTCCCAAATTCAGTTAAAGTTGGCACGGAACCCTCAGTGCGCGAGTCCGACTCGCACTTGGCCGGTTTTTTTCTCTAACCCAACATGGCTGATATTTTGTGTCATCAAATTTCGTTTTTTTTAAATCAGGGCCATACCTGTGTATGGCCCTGGTTTAAAAAAACGAAATAGTATAGTGATAGTATATTGATAGTAGTATAGGTAGTATAGTGATAGTAGAAAAAGTAAGTATACTGAGTGTGCAACTATTTTAACAATACAAAAATGAACAATATGTACAGTAGGTAACAATAATATTCATAAAGATGAAATAAGAAACCAAAAATTTGCGCACGGGCGGGACTTGAACCAGCAACCTTTTGGCTGACCGGGCCAAACGCGACGCTCTTACCAATAGGTAGGGAGCCACCAATCCTGAAAGCTCCGTGATCACGGATCCTAATATTTTTAATAAAAAATAAAAGTTCACGTTTAGAAAACAAGATTTGCTTGGTCGGCGTGGATTTGATTTGCCGGAAATATTTTAATTAATTTTTTTATTATAAAATTTTCCATATTTTTTTTCCGTCATCACGGATTTTGATCAAACTTATATAGAATTTTGTGAAATATTACATTTAACAAAAAAAAACCGGCCCACCATTGATTTTTAGCCGGAAAGGTCACGCATACCTATTTGAATGGTGTGATAAGGGGTAAAATTTAACCATTATCACGGAAATATTTTTTTTTAATTCACGCGTTTGAATGTAAAATTAATAATTAACTTGGTATGCATGCTTACAAACTGCCGAAAGTATCACGCAACTGCCCAAATTATCATGGCGTTTAGAGCAAGCCGTACTATCTTAAACTGACCATAAATCATAATCCAGTGGATTAAGATCGGGACTAGACGACGGCCAGTCTTCAGTTCTGATGAAGACCGAAACGTTCGCTTCTAACCAAGACTGCATGCGTGGACCGAGCTTTATGACCCGGCGCCAAGTCTTGTAGGAAAGACCATATGCTTGGTCATTGAACATGGTGTTGTTAAGGGGCTTAACTACCTTCTCAAGAATGCTATCTTGATACACTTGTGCCGATGTTTTGATACCTTTTTCACAAAAAAATGGCTCAGTCACTCCTTCATAGCTATCACCCCACCAAACCATCACTAAAGTCGGCTAATGCCCACGTTGCACTTTGCCGACTAAATGGGAAGCTTCCTTAGAGGTTTGAGCATAAATACGGTCATTTTGTTTGTTAAAATGTTGCTCAATGGTAAAGATTTTCTCATCTGTAAACATTTTTTTTCTGTGACCTCCCTTTGCGTACCGCTTCAGTAGTTTTTTCGATTTTACCACCCTATTCTTTTTTAAATTATCAGTTAAAAAATGATCAGTGCGTCTCTTATAGACTGCAAGTCCTAAGTCATCTTTTAAAATAGGTACGCGACATGGTTATGGGTGCTTCATCTCCCGAGATAAAATCTTTTGCTTTCGGACAGGATTTCTGCGAATTCTTTCTCTTACTGCTTTGACTACATTTTTCGTAGGTACGAACACTATGTGGACGGCCAGATCACAAACAGAGGAGGTCTCATTATAGCTATTGATAGCCCAGTATACAAACATTTGATTAATACCAAGCATATGGAGAGTTTTAGGTAATAATTGCATTTGGCTCCATACCAACTTTGTCTAATGCAATCACAGCGATTCGGTTCTCTTTATCATCCCACCCCATTTTAATATCGCAAAATATTTATAAAATGTATTTGCGCCAAAATTAGAAAACACAATGAGCAATCCTATAAAAATGATAGATTCCAAAATTCCGATGTAATATCTTTCTTATTTTTAATTGTAACAGTATTTATGGCCAGACTGAGTATATAGATCTCTTTAATTTATGGATGGAGCGACGCCCGACGCGGGGCCTGGGGACCTATTTTTGAATCACTCGCTTCGAAATGGCGAGTGATTTTCGTTCGACAACGAGTTTTTTTCTATGACTTTTAATTCATCTTCGAAGGAAAATCACTCGCCATCTTGAAGCGAGTGATTCAAAATAGAGCGTCTGGGGCTTATGTTGGAGGATTCAATAGTACCTACGAATGCATTTCTTTTTATTATTGCTGCCAAATAAGTGACGTCTTCAAATTAAGCTTATTGTATTTTATTCGACGAATATTCCCTATCTGACTTTGGAATAATCAGGCCTTAAACGTATAACATAACCTTTACTTTACTTACGTAGGTACCAATAATAATGAAATCGAAACATCTCCGTTAGACCAATCTAAAAGGAGATGTTATTATCGCAAATATCACATGACACGGGTGAAACTGCAAAGGGGCTGCTAGTTTTAATTAAGCCTGATTGTAAGAGAGAGATTCGATTTGTAACCAAAGATAGATGATCCCTTAGATTTTTTGCCTTTGTAGTATGTACTACCTACTGTAGGTACCTACATATTTTATTTATTTAAAAGTCAGTACAAACAAAGGTTCCACACACCTCTGTAATCAGCGACTGGAGGCCAGTTCAATGAAAACAACAAACTCTTACAAGCCCGTTCTATCTACTTCGCAAATTCGAAAATGGGCGCTCGTGAGCAGACTGGGGACCGCGGTTTACTCATCGTGGGCCATTGAGTAAAAGTAAGTACGTATACCTACTCGCAGTAAATTTTTCTTAGCTAGTCCAATACGTAAACAATATTTTTATAACTTTTAAAATAATATCAGTTAGTAAAACTAATTAACTTCTTTATTTAAAAGATCTCAGTATTCAACAATGAATTACATAAGTAAGTTGTGAGTTTTTTGTTTATATTATTTAAAAATTAATCACTGCGTTAGAAAGGAATATCAAGATTGTTTACAATATTCGACTCGCAAAGAATAACGGACTGTAATCACTGTTATGGGCTTTAAGTGGTACGCACCCATCGTGGCTGTAGGTATAACTCTAGATAACTTGTGTGGTGGAGGAACTGATGGGAGCGCATTTAAAAAAAAGAAATAGCGCGCTAAAAGTTTCAATTCAGATGTGTGAAAAATCATACTACTCTGATTTGTATTGACCCAGAAGTAATTCTTAATAGCATTTATATCGCAAGTATAAAAATGGAACACGAGTTTGTCATAGAATGCCCCAACTTTGAAATCCTTGGATATATCAGAGCTGGTGCAATATTGAATGATAAACATGACAGATCGGCGCCTTCCGATTACCACTGGAAAATTCTGAAATGCAGGTTGAGTACTTAAATTAGTTAGTTGTATTTAATTAAAAATATAAATTATCTAATCTTAAATGTGACTGAAATAATTTAGCAATTTTTGATCTTTCTGTTTCATTTCCATAGAATGATTATTTTCTCCAATTCCTCTATATTGGCATGCCCAGATAAACAAGATTTAAAGATTATTCACATAATATTCAACAAAATTGGTAAAGATTACGACCAATTGAACAGCTTATTCCAAAAGTTTTCACTAATCCAGGTAAACTCATTTGTTTTTATTTATTTGTTTGCTCTATATAACTTATCTACTACTATAAACACTCATTTTACGAATACAGCTAAATTCTGTTGAAATTTAGTTAAAATTAAATTACATTCCTCCATTCTGAACCTACATTATGTGTTTAAGGAGGGTTCTATAAACATCGCCACTCCAGAGTTATATCTTATGTGCTTTCAATACACTATGACTGCAAGATTGGCACCTCTATGGAATGCAGTGGGCAATGAATATTTTTTAAATAACAGAGATTTTTTGATCACAAAAGGGCCTCAAGAGGGTATTCGATATCGATTGCTAATCAAAGGTAAGAGTTGGTAAAGTAGGCATCTTCGTTATAATTCGTAAGATTACATATTGCACTTGAAAAGTGAACTTCTGTCAGGCGTTTTGGCAGGTAGGCGGGGAATGGAGCTACTTGCTGCATAGGCAAGCTGGTTGAACTTTGCAAATGCTAACTATCTAATTAAACGTATAGGTCGCATCACAGGCTGCGGGCCGGGTTGTTCGATTCTCCGCTAGGTATTGTGAACCGCTACACCGTGGCAGCTGCAGACGGACGTGTCGTCACGACAGTGTACATCTGGGCGTCTGAGCCTGGCTTTTAGAGAGATCTAGCATATCTAGGCTGGTAACGAATCGTAGGTGACGCTAATACCTATATCCAGGTTTCATAGAATGAATCGTAGGTGACTCAATAGTTTTCTTGGAGTATCAAAAAAACTTTCCCCGAATTTCGTATTTTCTGACTTTCCAGATCTCAAATATCAGAGGGTTTCGGGGTGCTGTTTAGAATACCTAACTATGTCCTTTCTAGATTAAAAAAGTCGATACCGACCTACGTAATCTCTTTCTCAACGAGAATAAATAACAACACACTGTTTCTGCCTCACCTAATGAATGACTGGTATAGAATGCTATAAAACAATAAGCCCGTCATTTGTACCTACTTTCTTGTTTACTATATGTGAGCATAATGAATATGTATAAAAGTATAGTCACATTTGTGATTTTATAGTGTTTTGTCAATAAAAAAACTTATTATAAATTGCACAAACTCATTGAAGTAACACACTAAACAAACTCATAGACGCGTGTATGTTGAGATGTTTTTTAATCTATTTTTTTTTCAGATTGTACTATTCTAATAAAATTAAAGCCAGTCAAGATTAATCTCATCAGATCAGACTGTGATTTTTTACCCGGCGAATGGATAAGAGTTTTACCAAGGTAGGTTATGGTAATAAATTGGTATTGTAATACAATATGTAATTCTTTAATAATAATTATGGAAGCTGCCCCACAAATGAGGTAATTAATACCGAACTCGTATTTTTATATAATGTCTCGGTCCCTACGGCTTGTTTCACAATGACTAAATAAGTTCCGTTTGATGTTATCTCCCAAATTCTTACTTCATTTATACGAAATGATGCTTTATCTATACTATACTTATTTGAAATATTTGTTGGGCGGTGGTTTACTTGTCAATCAAAGAAAGATGCTCATTAAATTCTGAAGTTATTGGTTACTAGAAGTATCCTGCGGCTTAACCTGCATAAATAGCGTAAAGCGTCTTTAATGTTTCATCAAAATCCATTCAGTGGTTTGAGCGTGAAGAAGTAACAAACATGCATCATTACACACTTACGCATTTATAATATCATCCCGATTTAAAACAAAACCAACGAGTACCAGCAATGTTTTGTTTTAGTCTCAATAAAGCCGTTGTAGAGGAGTGTCTCGATTCTTTGCCCAAGGCCGGACTTTTTAAATCTTACAAGGATATACGGCGTCACTGGAAAAACATTGTAAGTACCTACTTAGGTAAGATTGGATTTGTTATGAGTACCCGGCACTCACGTACTTACATGTGCCGATCAAATAGAATAAATAAAAGTAAGTAGCGAGCCAGTAGCCAGTAGAAATAGTTTATTCTTGTATGTCAGTTTTCATATTTGTTTTCCCTGTAAAATCAAACCAAAAATGTATGCGTAGGAAAGGAAGGGAGACTTAGGTCACCAAACACAGTGACGGCCACCCTTCGTAGCAAAGTACTTACTTAGTTTGTATTAATTAGATGAATGTACCAAAACCGTAGCTCGCCTAAGTTTTAACAATGACTGTAGTAGTGTAAATTCAATTGATTATAGAGACTCGATCTGTAGGCATTAGTTTCTTATATGGATTTACTTACCATGTATCTAACTTTACTTTAAGTTTCTTATTGAGAATAAAGTTTTATTTATATTATTTTTAAACTAAAAAATAAGAATATTCTGGTTTAGCTTCATTCAACTTAACTTAGTGTAAAAGTCATCGTTACGCCAAGTTTTAATAAGCTTGTTTTACATAAATTGTGTACAACTTTATAATTACGATTTTTTGTATCATTTATATGAGGTGTGCAAAAAGTCACTTTACCAATTTCCTTTTCTATTTTTTTTAAAGCATGGCTACAGATTACCGGAGGAAGATTGCTCGTCATACTATCTTGTGCGGTTCTGGCGTGGTGACCCATTGAGCTATCCGAAACATTGCGTGATAAGAAACTTTCCACTGATTACACCAATGCGAAAATCTGAGGAGGTAGGTGTGATTGATTGATTGTGGCCTTAATAAATAAACTTTCTGCGAAATACATACACATTGGAGTATTGGACTAAAGCCCTTGATTTGGTTGGCATTGTATATTGCTGTGACATAATAAGTAAATAATATCTATCAATCTCTTTAATATATAAAATTCTCGTGTCACAGTTTTCGTTGCCATACTCCTCCGAAACGGCTTGACCGATTTTGATGAAATTTTTTGTGCTTATCCGGTATCTATGGGAATCGGCCAACATCTATTTTTCATCCCCCTAAATGTTAGGGGTAGTCCACCCCTAATTTTTTTTATTTATTTTTTAGACAAAATTTTTAATTTCTATTTTTTTATGATACAACATACAAAAATACATACAATCCTCAATTTTGACCCTACTACGATCAACCCTTATTTTTTAATAGCCATTTTAGTAATTTAAGGCCGAAACAAAATTCGCTGGGAATGCTTAACTTTTAAAATTACTCGGCGGGACGGAGCTGGGTCGGGACGGGGCTGGGGGCGAAACAAAGTTCGCTGGGTCCGCTAGTTATTTTATATATATTCTTGGCAAAATCGTCTAGCCGGGAAGGGGTATCGACACAGCGTCTGTCGTAAGCCAGGCTAATGCCTTCTATCTACTAGACCACCCAGAAAGACGGGCACTAACTTCTCTGCGTCATATATGTACAATTTTGTTAACTTCCTTGACTATGATTATAATTTAACCGTACACTAAATTATATTTTGACGTTTTCAATTTTAATTGAAAATGTATAGGAGAAATGTCACAGTCAGGTAGTATGAAATTCTTTCCATACATTTTGTGTTAAAATTATAAACGTCAAAATAACATTCTAGCCGGAGCTAAATTTTAGGTCTTGTTACACCCACCTCTTATTTAATTTTCTGTAGCTCTGCATAATGAGTAGTAATATGATCGTCTTTGAGATTTGAAAAGTTGATGCAACATTTAGTGTTAATCATTTTATTAGACTTATTTGCAGCCAATATGGCTTATGTGCTAATCAATGAATATAATTTATCTGTTCGGTGCTGTCAGTTGTGTTTCTTGGAGATGGAGACAAGTATAGTGATGTATAATATTCTTTTGTTTTCTTTCAGACATTAGTAGTAGAGAGATTTAAGTGTGCTTTGAAAAATAAAATTCCTCATTTCCTCGGAGTTCCTTTAACTTTGCGGTGCAGTCCGATGGAAAAGGTAAATGTATGCTTAAAGTATATTTTTAGTAGTTATAGTGCTAGCAACCCACGGGTAGGAGGCGGATAAATAATGCAATAGTGGTTGCTGACCGTTTGGTTAATACTTTTGTTTTAAATGTAAGTACCATTGGTTCTTAAGTTTTACAATAACTAGCGGGAGACTATTTTTTTGGCTAAAAAAGAGGTCAAAAGATATACTTCGTTTTTAGTACCTAAGTACATGTCATCAAGTGAAATTAGTAAAACCTAGGTTTTCCTGGGCCTCTATTACTCGCTTCAAGATGGCGAGTGATTTTCGTTCGAAGATGAACTAAAAGTCATAGAAAAAAACTCGTTGTCGAACGAAAATCACTCGCCATTTCTAAGTGATTAAAAATAGGGCCCCTGGTGTCTTATGTCATAGGTACACCTTTTTAATTATATTTATCCAATGTAAGAGAATGTAAAAAATAGGATTCAGTAAAGGGGATCATAAGTTAAAAGTTACTAGATGAGGGCAAAAACCGCCATTACTATTTATTTTTAAAATTCACATTATTTAATTCACACATGTCATAACATCTAAATATTTACTTTTCAGATAATAAGTGAAAAGATGTCAGAAAGTCAAGCCCTGAGTCTATGTACGCCAACTCAGACAATCCATTAAGTAATACTATCTAAATAAAGTTTGTTTAGAGACATTGATTGTACGAATTACAATGATATCTTTGTCGTAATACGTATTTAAAACATAATGAAATTCGATGCGAAATTGACACTTATTAATTAAAATAGTTTAAGTTAATTTTATTATTAATAAAACATGTAGTTCATTAAAAGATATCTTGCACATTTGGGTTCTTTCTTATGTATCTATGTTATCTACATATTTGAAACATTTTGGTAGATATTATTATAAACTGTGGCCATACTACACACTACTACTACCTATTACCAATTTGTATGATTCAATATTTGCGCAAACCGCTATCTAAGCCCGCTAGTCAGAAACGGTGTTACAATATAAATTGAGTTAACTGGTGGTTTCCTATTATTCCCCTATGCCTTACAACGCCTAGCTTAGATGACAGTTGGCACCATGGGTTATAATTTATGCTGTATACATCTTAGACTTACTGCTTAATGATAGGTACTAATAGTATTGTGTTGTGATCGAAACATGATTTCTTATCTTGGTTACAATTCCCAAAATCATAACTGTCTTCAATCGTAATATACAAAACGGCGACTTAAGACTACAAAAATAAATGATATATTTTTATAGTCCTCTTTTTTTTCAATTCCACTTGCACACACATTGAATTTGTTCGGTTGAAAAAGTAAACATTCACAAGAAGTGGTATTTTGTAGATTTAAATACGCTATTTTTGTAGATCTTATCGTTCCTCATTGTAGTTATAAGTCGCCGGTCGAATGGCCGGAATAAATTTCAACTGACCAAAGAAATAACGAAAGACCTATTAATTAAAATATCTACCTACATACTGTAATCAAACAGAACCACTATACAGGGTGTTGTTTTGGTCAACGACGAGCGACTCGGGGGTGATTCTACAAATAACCCACAAAATCAATTTATTATTGCGATACCAGCGATCGAGTCAAAACTACCAATGCCAGGTCGCTTTTTCGTAGCTTACTTGCTACTACATTTCCTGTGCTACGGCGTAGTATTTCGTAGATACGCGCGAGGGTGCGAGTTTTCCCATTCGTTTTTTTTTTTGTTAGATGTTATCAAGAGGTTTTATTTTATAAAACTTGCATATAATTTAAAGATTTTTTTAGAAACTTATATTGTCATCCCTGAGTTGGATGTCAGTGACCTGTAATTATGAACAACACCCTGTAATTATGTGCTTTCACTGAAGTCAAACTTAAACTATGTCGAAATACGCTCGTTTGTTGGTGATACAATCATTATCGAATGCCTGGGCGATGTTAATGCGGTTTGACTAGAGGTTTGGTGGAAAAAGTGGGCCACTGATGGTGACAGATTTCTTTGCGGCTGTTGCTGTCTTGGCGTCAAGAACGATCTGGAATCCTACAAATATAAAAGTGTACGTGATTAATGTTTTAAGATAAGACAAAATCAAACGCTTGAATACTAATTATAGTCTGCGTGTTATCAACTGAGTCCCGTCAGTGTCACGTCTTCTTGCATTTACCGGTAAAACGGCGCACTGTATATTCCTATCTCTATTGTAAAAGAGGCCTCAAGCAAGACCTGTTTCTAAAGCGCTGACTAAAGTACCTATAGTAAGTAATGTAAATTGAACTTAGTTTAAAGAAAAACACCGACCGTGCGACGCTGACTGGATCTCCGAGGTGAATTTGTCGGAGTAACGTTCCTTTGAACTTCCGTTGTTGAAACATTCAGCATATTGCTCAATTTGTATCCTTTCGCCAGTTGCTCCACAGTCTTACCTTGAATCAAAATTAACAGTAGGTAATAGGTACAACTATTTGAGTACCTATCAATAAAAACAACCTATACATAACCCTTAATACTTACTTATTTCCATTCCTTAAATAAATGTTAATTTTAGCTTTAATAAGTTTGATCACTTGTACCTACTTTAAGCATTACACAACAGATTTCAAAGTGATAAGTAATTATGACTAGTGTTCCTCGTGACTCCGTCCGCC
Organism: Pyrausta purpuralis; assembly: GCA_963924145.1. Lineage (NCBI taxonomy): Eukaryota > Metazoa > Arthropoda > Insecta > Lepidoptera > Crambidae > Pyrausta > Pyrausta purpuralis. Next base: position 15,001,623 of record OZ001654.1, read on the forward strand.
TGTTTAAAGTTTGCTCCCTCCCCTCCCGTCGCAGCGTGATGCCGAAAGCCTTCTTCAATAACTAAACCGATCCAGGAGTTCCTGAGATAAGCGCGTTCAAACAAACAAACTCTTTAGCTTTATTATAATTATTATATTAGTATAGATAATTAAGAACCTACCTGTTAAGGTTGTAGGTATATTGGTATTACATCTTCCTGTTTCAAGTATTTTTTCCAAAGCAGGTTTATTCTGAAATATAATGGCTACTGCTGCACCATCGGCTAATTGTGAAGAATCACAGCAAGACAGAATGAAATTCCATTTCCCTTCAAGCCAGTGTTCTCCAGAATATACAGCCAACTGTAAGGTAGACGCTCCTGCAATAAAAGAAAAAGGGGAAAGTATTATGCAAGTATCAATATCATCAATATCAATCTTATCAATAAGACGACAAAAAGACTAAAACCGCCTTCATAAAAATCTGGTTATTTAATTATTATTTTTATGTTTTTAGTAAAGTTAGTATCCATATCTTAATTGCGTCTGGACCGGTTTTGATGGAACTACACCGTACCCTGAGGGGGTTTGACCTGAATTAAAAAAAGAATCATTTCGCTTCAACTTTTCAAGAAATCCGTAGACTACACTCACAAAATTTTCCACACGTGTTTGGAAGCCTTAAAAGATCACCCCACACGAATATTATCGAATTCTCACAGTATCACATTTATAATTCGTTGTTGCGTCCTATTGTTGCCAACTCGACCTATTGTAGCAGCCCATAAGATAAAAGTTCACTGCTTAGTCCCGTGGAGTCTATAAATTGCTAGATTCTTTAAAGCGTGACATCTGCTATCTCATCCGGGTGCATGATGTGTCACCCGAGATGGATACTTCTTTTGCTCATAATCGGACAGCATGGGCAGAGGATATGTATGGCCGTTTCTTCTTCTGTATTACAGAATCTGCACAGAGCGTCTTCGGTCATGTTCATATTGGACAAATGTTTGTCGAGTTTGCAGGAGCCGGTTACAGTACACAGTATAAATGCATACAGGTCGAATTGATAACCTCCTTTTATTGTAGTCGGTAAAAAATACCATAAGTGGACCTATAAGTAGGTGCTACGGCTGTTAAGCTGTGAATAGCCCAGTGAAACTCGTTTTATTGTAGGTAAACTAGCGGTCCCCCGTGTCTGCGTCCGCCTGCTCCCACTCCAGTCACCGCGTGATATTTTATACAAGACATATAGAAGACGTCCTCGATAAAAAGTCATCCAACACTTTTAGGGTTCCGTAGCCGTCAAGTCTGTCTGTCTGTCCGTCCGTATGTCACAGACATTTTATTCTGTAACTATAAGCATCACACTGTTGAAATTTGGTAGGAGTATGTATTCTGTTCACCGCTTTACGATTCTCATACAAAAAATAAAAAAATATGACGTTTAGGGGGGGGGGGGCTCCCATACTTGAAACTAAAACCAAAAAATAATAATTGACAAACCTATACGTGTGTGGTGTCTATAGATAGGTCTTTTAAAATGACACCGAGGTTCCTAAAACCATTTTTTTTAAAAGTCTAACGTTTCATAGCTAGACGCTTCCAAAGTGGTAAAATGGGCGCCCCCCTCCATCTAACTTCTAAACTAAGCGAGTGTAAATTTTGAAAAAATATGTAATGTAGACCTTAACAAATTCTTTTAACGAAAATTGGTTCGGACGGAATCGAACGAGAAGTTTTTGAGATATAGCACATTTTCAACAACCGCAAACATAACTTTGTACTTCATACAAACACTATGAAAAACAAAGTTATATTTGCTGTCAACAAAATATTGTGGATTTTACTAAGTGCAAGTAAGTGGATTTCCAAATTGAGTTAAAGTTGGCACGGAACCCTCAGTGCGCGACTTCGACTCGCACTTGGCCGGTTTTTTTTAATTCGGTCCAGCAAACTTTTCAAAGGTTTTCTTATTTATTTGCTATAGATAAATAGATAGTGTTAACTCTTAGATTAGTTTATTCATAATAATTAAGCCATTAATAAAATCACTTCAAAAGTTCAGTAACTGTAATAACTGTCAGTATTTGTATATTTGGCACTAAGTAATGTAAAGCTTAATTTCCAATTCATGTAGTAATTCATGGGTAAATTTTATGTTTACTTACCAGATTCACTAAGCAAATGTGGATTAGCTCCATGTTGAACTAGGATTTTTACAATGGAATGGGCACCGTGTCTTGCTGCTGCTCTGATAGGCCATCCGCCTTCAAAATCAGGGTCTAGGCCTGAATTCAGTAATTCCCTATAACCTTCTTCATCGTTATTCAAAATACAGCAGTTAATTTTTGCATTGATGTTATCCATTTCGATGAACACTTGTGTTTAATGTCGTGTTAAAATAGCTTTATAAAAGCAGTCAAAAGTCGTTCACGTCGTCTTAAAATTCAAGTTCACTGTTTGCATAACTGACTTATGTCGGTAGGTAGCTACGATTGTTGTATTACAAACTACCCTCCTATTCGAATATTTTTGAAATATTGTTGCTCAGATGTTGATTTGAAGGTAAAGGCACAGAAAATATAAGTAAAGGTATGTTTACAAGTATACAAAATTATGTTGACCACTAGTTTCTTTTTTTAAATAAGTGAAAGGCATTATATAGTATAGCATAGTAACGCATAGTATCGCCGATTATGAAACAAGCAAAACAAAAAAAAAAATGTTGATTATGTTTACTACTGACTTAATATTATTCTTAGACTGACTTTGTAAAATGATGACAATTATTGCTTTGTCATTAATCAATATACTATTTATTATGATAATATTTCATATTACCTACATCATTTTGGCGCCTACTTATGTTTTATATGATTTTTAAATTAACAATATTAGCATTGTTTAAAAATAGGATGTACATTCGCCTCTGTTACTGTAGGTATCTTTTATGTTTAATAAGTATAATAAGTGCATTATTCAATATTTCTTTATCTACTAAGCCATTGGTATCGACTCGCCGATTAATTACTACAAATATATCGGTATCGTATCAGCAAAATCATGTATCCGCCTAAATGAAATGTATAACCTAATGTTCTAGCGAGTCTAGCGACTATAGTTAGAACCTAATCGCTCCCTACACGCGTTGTTCTGAACACAAACCGCGCTGTTTGTATGTAACCGCGTGATTCCTGCGTGTCTCAACAAGCCCTTCGTAAGAGGTTATTGTGACAGGCGTTTATTTAAACTCTGATTTTTAATTAGATAGACCAAAATGACAGCTTCAATCGCACTTTTTTTTAATGTTGCAAGCGTAGTGCAATAGTGTTGTAACAAAGCAATTGTAAACGATTAATTGAATTTGTTCAATTTCGTGATTCTACTTATTTTGATAAATAATACATGTAAAACGTTAAACACAATTACACAGAAACGTAATACATAAACGTTTTTTCAACACACTTGGTCAAAACGACGTTTTTATTCCACCGATTTTAGGTTCATAATCCTAGATATTAAACATGCGTGCTTTTTAGTATATTATTGTTTATTTACCCGACCAAATTACATTTGTACCCTAGTACCAAGTAGTAAGTAAGAAGAAGATGCGATATAATTTAGTCGGGTTATAAGTTATAGATACTGTTTTTTTTTGCATATTTAGATTTATGCAAAAAAAAAACAGTATCTACATATTTATTTCAATTAATGGTAAATCCGGCTTTATTACTAAAAATAACTTAAATTAATTTTAATTTTTCTTTAATAGGCTATTCCACATTTTTTGCAAAGATTTTTTAAAATGTTCGTAATGATTCAATACATAACAGTTATTTTTATTTCTTAGAAAAAATACCTCTTTATGCACTAAAATATTTTTTCAAATCTATACTAATATTATAAAGCTGAAGAGTTTGTTTGTTTGTTTGTTTGTTTGAACGCGCCAATCTCAGAAACTACTGGCCCGATTTGAAAAATTATTTTTATGTTAGATAGTTCATTTATCGAGGAAGGCTTTAAGCTATATAACATAAAGATACGACTCACAAGACCACAGCAGCAATGAAAAATGTTGCGAAAACGGGAGAAAGATATTCCTTTTGAGAGCTTCCGCTGCGTACGCTGCGGAAACCGCTAAAGTTACACAAAAATCATGTATGACAAGATTGTTTAACATTAAGAGTTCTATAATAAAGTCCGCGACAGCATAAGTCTATCTTTTATGGTTGACTTACTACAACCTTTTTTATGTTAATAAATTTGTAAAAAAATAATGCATCACTTTTAGAGGTGTATTATACACACAGGTATTTATTCTTATCAAAATAAATACATTCATCATCACGAGCATTTCATTTAGAACAAAGTTGCCCTTTATATCATTTGATTCCAATAAATATCTTAGGAGCTATCAAAGTTTTAACATAACTCCGCACCAAAATAATGTTCGCAGCTTAAGTACGACGTGCGCTTGCGCTAATCTATACTAATATTATAAAGCTGAAGAGTTTGTTTGTTTGTTTGTTTGTTTGTTTGTTTGTTTGAACGCGCTAATCTCAAAAACTACTGGCCCGATTTGAAAAATTATTTTTACGTTGGATAGTCCATTTATCGAGGAAGGCTTTAGGCTATACAACATAAAGATACGACTCATAAGACCACAGCAGAAATGAAAAATGTTGCGAAAACGGGAGAAAGATATTCCTTTTGAGAGCTTCCGCTGCATACGCTGCGGAAACCGCTTAAGTTACACAAAAATCATGTATGACAGGATTGTTCACCATTAAGAGTTCTATAATAAAGTCCGCAACAGCATATGTCTATCTTTTATGGTTGACTTACTACAACCTTTTTTATTTTAATAAATTTGTAAAAAATAATGCATTATTTTTAGAGGTGTATTATACACACAGGTATTTATTTTTATCAAAATAAATACATTCATCATCACGAGCATTTCATTTAGAACAAAGTTGCCCTTTATATCATTTGATTCCAATAAATATCTTAGGAGCTATCACAGTTTTAACTCCGCACCAAAATAATGTTCGCAGCTTAAGTACAACGTGCGCTTGCGCTAAATATTATAAGGCTGAAGAGTTTGTTTGTTTGAACGCGCTTATCTCAGGAGCTGCTGGACCGATTTGAAAAAATATTTCTGTGTTGGATAGCTTATTTATCGAGAAAGGCTTTAGGATATAAAACATGACGCTGCGACGGGAGGGGAGGGAGCAAACTCAAAACGCGCGGACGAAGTCGCGGGGGACCGCTAGTTATATTATAAAGCTGAAGAGTTTGTTGGTTTGAACGCGCTTATCTCAGGAACTGCTGAACCGATTTGAAAAAATATTTCTGTGTTAGATAGCTTATTTATTGAGAAAAGCTTTACGATATAAAACATCACGCTGCGACGGGAGGGGAGGGAGCAAACTCAAAACGCGCGGACGAAGTCGCGGGGGACCGCTTGTTCAAACGATAAATGTTTGCGCCAAAACGACATTTTTCCATCCATTTTTGTGACGTCCTATGAACAGCAACAAGTAAACGTCAAATATACTTGGGTAATTCCTTAACTTTAAAGTTCGATAAAAATCCGAATATGAGCTTATATAGCCCGTATCATTGGTGTATAGTGCCAAATTGTAACAACACAACATTAAAGACTCCAGAAAAGTTATTTATCAGAGACCTGAAAGGAAAGACAAAAAGTTTTTAGATATTTTATTTACACATAACCTTGTAAACAAAACTTTTCAGGAACACCAAAATCAAATGATTAAGATTTTTAAATGTGATAATTTAGTTTTAAAAAATGAACAGAATATACTTACATGGCTGTTTTAACATTTCTGAATTCGGCAGAAAAGAAATCGTTATTGCACGCAAAGAATTTTGCTATCATAAACGAGTCAATGTTAGCCAGATTTGTACTGTCTGCTTTAACGAATCCTTCCTCCTTTGTAAAACGATGTTTTAAATGTGCAAAAAACTGAAACAAGCTACAAATTCTCAGTCAAGAGATTTTAATATAATTCCTTCAAAGAAATCTACATTGATTCTATTCTTATGACGTCACTCTCGAATAGAACATGGCGGCTGGCGTTTTCGGTCACGTGATATACAGATAATAAAAATTCAATTTTATTTTTGAAATTATAAATGGACCGATTAATTATTAAACAAAACAGTGCTGTATACGTCTTTCCTATGATGAATACCATATAAATTACATACTTTTGTAATTTAATTTTGATAGATGAAACTATCCTATTTGTGTTTTAATTTAAAACACAAATTAAAAACAGCCAAGATTAAAAATGTAATAATTTGTAATTAAATTTTTGTTTTTATAGTGTTTTATCACTATACAAACTTAATAATATAAATTGCAAATTGAACTTGTAAAAAGCAACTTTGGCTGTGTGACAGACGAAACACACACAAACGTCGTCTGTCACACAGCCAAAGTTGCTTTTTACAAGTGCAATTTGCAATTTATATGTAATAATTTGTGTTTAAAACTTTTAAACACAAATTATTACATTTTTAATCTTAAATTTTGGCCGATCTAGTTCGCGCCTTAGCCTTGCGTGCGCATCGGTATCGCGGCAAGGAAAAAAAAACAACGCGCCATTTTTCGTAAATAATTGTCGGCTGTGACGATGTTTGCATTAATTGTGAAGTTTAATATTAACGAAAATGTCTACTTCAAATGAAGGAAAACCTATTATTAACTCCGTTGGACATACGTAACGAGGCGAAAAACGCGTGTGATAGTCTTTTGCCATCAAAATCGAGTGAAATGTATTTTTAGTAACTGTTTTAATGATTAAAAGTTAACTAAATGAAGAGTCTTGTTTTATCCTCGCAAGTGTGTTGAAAAACGTCGTATGAAAGACGTGTGCTGAGACCATAATATACGCGGCTTTCTTATGGCACACTCGCTTTCGCTCGTGCGCACACAATATCGCCTTGTGTATATAGGTCAACTTAGCACAATTGTATCATAATGTACTATTTTCTAATAGGTAAAAAATTAAGTCCCTTCACATGCAATACCAATATTTTGTATGACTTCAACCTATTTTGACTATTTACTACTTTCTTTAACTACACGATATATAATTTTGCAGGTAACATGATCTTAAAACAAAACTTGATTGTTTTTTTTTTTGTAATAGGTACATAACTATTTTACTTTATGCAAATAATTTTCTGCACAACACAAATTCGAACTATATCTAATTAATTATTCTATAATCATTAAAAAACAACAATTGACAACATTACATTTTTTTAAAGGTATAAAAATTCGAAAACCATTTCAAGATTTAGCGATTCTAAAAGCGACAAAAAATTTTTCAGACTGAAAAGAACATGGAAGTTGGCATTTCACAGTTTACGCCTTTGCAATGACATTTCTTGCAGAAAAAAAAAATGCTTTTGAACATATGACCTTGCTGTCACCTGTCACTTTGACATTTAGTGTGTTGTTGTTTCCGGTGTTGTATCATTATCGATAAATTACGATATGCTAAATTGAAGATTATTTAAAAAATACATTTTGCATTCAAATTATTTTTTTAGTTTAGATACGAAATATTCATCATGATTCCTCATTCGAAATATGATTGATATTTGTAGGTATGAGAAAATAATTGTGTTATTTTCAGACATCATTATAATATTAAATAAGAAAGGATGCTACGTTAGTTTTGTTTAGTTACTGTTTGCATAACTTAAATCAGATGTAATGTTACATAAGTAAAATTAAATACTTAATGGATATATATACCATTAATATCGATATCGACATCATAATTCTACAATTGATACAGACCACAACACTATGAACGTCAGTTTTTTAAAATGGAATATAGCAAAGACCTCGTGACATCCAACCTTGGATGAATTAACCACTGGATATGAAACGCAAGAGCGAATGTATGAAAACATCATTAGCCAATTCCTGCGGGGCGGGGGGAGCTTGTCGTGTCAATTTTTGACATTTAGTGCATGGAAGTGTCGATATTTTTTTATCGATATGTGTGGAACGAATGAATGAACGAATCTTTTGTAAAATTATATTTAATTTTACGCCGCCTCAATCGTTTCTGTTTCACCCAATGGTTGACTGGTAGAGAATGCTTTAAGCATTAAGTCCGCCATTTGTACTTTAGTTTTGTCAGTGCAAAAAAAAAACACCAAAACAATAAATTAAATTATGGGCACGTAATGCACAAACCATCAAACAACGCAGCCAGCATCATAGCCTCCTTGCCGCAAGGAAATGGTTTCGTTTTCGAATAGGTAGATATTAAGTTATTTTTTTATGTTGCATGTCTTAGTTTAATTTTTTCTTGTTTGTTAATAAATAAATATCTTTAATTAAAGATCGTAAGTAGTAATTAAAGTGCATTTTTCAATACTAACCATCAAATGAATAATTGAAACATAGAACTTCGTTTTATATGAACGATCTGGCAAGTATTACTTAGTTAGTGTAAACTTCCTAAGACATTTTGAAACAGCCCGTTTGTACACAATATAGCCTTGCACCATTAAAATCCTCCTATGGGATAATTAAGCAGTAGATTTTTTGCGTTGGCATTCAATCACGCTTGGCGTAAATTGGATGCCACATATTTGGTGATGTTTTGTGGGGATCCATTTTGCCTCTCTTTGGACTGCTTCTACCCACTTTTTTTCCTAAATGGATCTACAGAAAATATGAAATAATATTATATAGATTTATTGTCAAATATGACCGCGAATTAGCGAAATTGACCGTCATTGCGCGTCCAGTAGTTTATTCGTCCAAGCATCCAACCTAAAGTACTTACGTTCTTTTAGAATGGACAGTTTTTAAACAATTATTATTAGGGAAAATACTGAAAAGAAATGAAAATGAAAAAATACGGGTGCCTTCATTTTAAAAGTTCTTTCAGGAAAAAAATATAAATGTGTGTACAAAAATTTTGAAATGTTGTCAATTGAATCAGAATTGAATTTGTCGAATATTTAGGCACATTACTATTTTTATATTACGAAAAAGTGGCATCCCACCAAATGTCATTTTGGTCTATCTAATTAAAAATCAGAGTATAGACGACGGCTATACAATGTGGAAATTCTTATGCTCTGTAGCGAAAGTACCTCAAGACTTGAGGTACTTTCGCTACAGAGCATAGTCAAGTACTGTATTTATTGGTGTATTATTTCACTGGTGTTCGATTCGATGTCTTTATAGCTGGGTTCTGCTTTACTTAATAGTTACAAAACTTCGACGACAGGTCTGGTGTAGTGGTCGAGAAATTGCCTACTACGCAACGGGTTGCGGGTTCGATCCCCGCACAATGCAAACATTTGTGTGCATGAACATGTCTGTTTGTATTGGTCTGGGTGATTTCTATGTTATCATGTATTTATTTACAAACAAAAAGTATTTAAGTATTATATCCGTTGTCTGGCACCCATAACACAAGCTTTGAGTAGCTTACTTTGGGACTAGATGACGATGTGTGGGAATGTCCAAAGGATTATTATTACTTATTTTTTATTAGACTTAAAGCCAAAGCGTCAAGCAAAACCAAATTTATGACTAATACGATTTTTATTTACCACATTAAAAACAATTCTCACTTTTTTCTTCTTTTATAAGACTTTCTAGATGAACTACTACTGTAAGCATCATGTTTAGATTTTCTTGACCTTTTGCATTCGTCTCTCGTTGTCACGACAGCTACATCTGAATCCCTTCTCGACTTATCCCGTTCCGGCGATTCGGACCATCTCCAACTTCTGATCGGCGTAAAACTACTCCTGAAAAGAAAACACGGCATAATTAGCACAGTTATTCATACCTAGATTAGCTTAAGCGTAGCACTAAGCAGAACCTCAAAGCGTTTTTTTATACTATCATCTTATGTATCCTTAAGATTCATACCTGTTTTTGTGTTCTCGGTGTCTGTCGCTCTTGACATCATCAAATTTATCTTTGGGATTCCTAAATACGTGCAAAAAATTACACGAGAGACCTTTCGGACATCGATTGGTAGATGCGAGGCCTGAAAAGTTAATGAAGACATTATGTCATAAAACAAACGATTCAAAGTCGCAGTACAACTACTTTTGTAGTTTACGCGCTAGATTCAGGCTTGCCTTAGCCGATTTCTAATATCAAGTATAACATTTCCGATAGGCAAAGGATCAGAATCAATCCTTATCTAATTAATCACCCTAACTTTGTTGCTTAGGTATTGATTGTAAGTACTGTGTTCTTTAAATTAAAAAAAAACCGGCTAAGTGCAAATCGTAATCGCCCACTGAGGGTTCCGTGCCAACTTTAACTGAATTAGGGATCTACTTACTTCCACTAAGCCAAAATACCACAATATTTTGTTGGCAGCAAATATAACTTTGTTTTTCATAGTGTTTGTATGAAGAACAAAGTTATGTTTGCGGTTGTTGAAAATGTGCAATTGATGTACATTCAAATTTTTTTTCAAAAATAAAATCAACTGTGTGATGCTTATAGTTACAGAATAAAGCGGCTGTGACATACGGACGGACGGACAGACAGACAGACAGACTTGACAACAATATAAGGGTTCCGTTTTTGCCATTCGGCTACGGAACCCTAAAAAACCGATCCGAATCCGTCATCGTACATGGTACAAATATTTCTATGGTATTCTAAAAAATGCTTATATCGTTACTCTTACAAGATTTTTTAAATGCCATATAACATTTACCACATATAGCACTGTTCCACGAGTCGATCAAACAGAATTGCAAAGTGAGTTGTCGGCCGCCATACCAGCGGGAGTGGAGAGCTCGATAGGCCGCCACGGCACACCGGAGTTCAGCATATTCTATGTAAGTGTTGCCTCGCAGATGTTTTTCATAATTGTTACATACCTGTAAATCAAACGAAAAAATATCATCGAATACCTACTGATAGTAAACGTGCAGATATTAATTGCAAAGGCAATTTAATTACGTCCTATTCCAGTTTTATACCAGATACACTTACTTTAAACCTAGTTATTTTTCCAAACTTTTCGAATTCTGGTGTCACGTCTTTAAAGAAATCCACAAATTCTTTATAAGTTTCACTATCTTCATACTCTAGAATCACATCGGTGTCGTATTCACTTGGTTTTACGTTGCTTAGTCCGAAGTGAACGAAAAAGTTTGGTGCTAATAGAACCTGAAAAAAAAATCACGATGAAGAAAGTGGATGCCGATAGTACGCGGAGTTGCACCGCAGCTGCGTCCGTTGACTCACTCAGTCAACTAAATTATTAACATGGCCATGAGTGGTTGAAGTAATTAGTAACATTCATTTGGAGTCGGTGCATGATGTGTGTAGACTGTTGTTGTACGCAACGCAAGCTGGAGATCATGCACCGATGCGTTATTTGAAGTTGTTTTTGTAGTTAGTTTTTATAGTTTCGTCGAGTCTGTCTGTCTGTCTGTCTTAGTTAGGGAGGCGAATAGGGGAATTTTCGGTAATACTCGAGCGTGGCAGTTTAAGATATGAGAGGTACCTTGGACCTAATAGAACAACCTTGTAAAGTATTTAGCTCTATATGTAGTGACGCGCGCCTAGGATAGACGATCAGATTAGTAAAAAAAATCGATAGTCTGAAATACTCGAGCGCGTCAGATTAAGATATTGGGGGTTAATTTTAGTGTTTTAAGACTAAATTTAACTAATCTGACGATAAGTCCTTGACGCCGCCGAGTTATAGGGTCGCGAACTTGTAAAAAAAAACGTTAATTCTCGAGCGCCATTTTTTTATTTTTTATTTTGAAGAATATAATCTAAAACGTACTAAAAATACAATCCCGCATGACCGGGAGTGTGGAGGAGCCATTTCGTCTTCCGAAAAACGCGTTGCGGCATATAAGTCGCGAACGATACGTTTTACAAAAATAAAGTTTAAATAAACAAAAAAGGTAATTTTATTTTACACAAAAAAGGTCTCTTTACATTTTTGTCCTAAGTTAAAACTTTCTGACTTGAAGCATCATAAAATCTCAAAATCCCGGATTTTTGAGTATATCTTGAAAACTGAGGGTGTTAAAAAAAATTGATATGAAATAACGATAATTATAATTGTTTTTTGGACGTACTTAAGCAAAACGAAGTGAAGAATTGAAGCAAAAAAGAGGAATTTGCCATAAACATATAATACAGAGTGAGCGAAAGGAAAAAAGGAGAAACCAAAAAACCTTTCCGGTCTGATTAAGAGAACCCACCAACATTTTTGTCCGATTAAGAAAATATGCTTTCAGGATACCGAGATAAATCTCCCCTATGAAAATCTGACGCGCTCGAGTATTTCAAAAAAACTTTTTTTTTTGCATTTTCAAAAATTCATCGTAACTTATGGTCACGCCGAAATCGTCAGTTTTTTTAAAGGGAGCTTCCTTGGGGCCTACTTAACGCCCCTTCCGAAAATCTGACGCGCTCGAGTTTATTTTTTGGCTTTTTTGACTCTTTGTATGCCTAACCCCAACACGCAAACCGGCAGATTAGTATACCGTTGTTATCAGAGGCACTTGGGGCATACGTAGTATGAATATCTGACGCGCTCGAGAATGCCCAAGAAACTGTTTTTTTTTTTACATTTTTGAAAAACCGTACACGCCAAACCCACCGCTAAAATGGTTTTTACCATACGAGCTTTTCTTTTCGAAATTATTTTATCTTTCGATTTTGATAGGTCTCGACGGCGCCGATGAATTACGCCATTTAGCTACCTTGCCTCCCTAACTATCTGTCTGTCTGTCCGTCCGTATGTCACAGCCATTTTTTTGAAGGCGGTTATTTTTTTAATTTAAGATTTTAAATTTATATTACCCATATCTCGAAAAGTACTAAATTGATTTTGATGAAACTTGCGCTATAGGTAGGTACTCTCAGTTGAAATATACCTAATTGAACAAAAAAAAACACCTTGCTAAAACTTCTCGTTTTCGAGAAATCTGTGGGCATACATAGGTACACTTACGATATTCAGCACTCGTGTTGGGAAGCCTTACTAAATTAACATACTCAAATATCAAATTACAACGTTATCTATCATCACATACATACACACTGGAATTAACTACCTCATTTAATTTGAAGTCAGTAAAAAAATACCGCTGACCGAGCGTGCTACTGAAAAGATTAAGGTCGAGTCGATATGAATGTAGTGTAAAAACATTAAGGATGCAGTGGTAATGGTTAGTTAAGCGCCGGTTGTGTACGGTCGAGTTCTCTGCCGCCTAACTAAAAACAAAAATCGCTTGCACACACGACACAAAAATTTACAGACAAACAGACGAAAGGTGCAAGCGATTTTGACTCTTATTGTGGTTAAGCGGCAATGACCTCGATAGTACTTGCGCATACGCAATGTTTATTCGTTTGGGCTCCGTAGTTAAGCCACTATCGCGTCCATGCCCGACGACAGGTTCCCGCTTCACGTGCTGCAGACGAACGTCAAGATGACCGCCGACCGGAGCCGCCGCAGGTTAGCGTCTCGTCATATAGTACCAATGTCGTACCCGTTCCACTATCTCGTCCAAGAAGTTTGACGATTCTATGCTAATTGTATTTTGAGAGCTAATGCTGAAACTGAGTTTTTAAATGGTAAGCGTTTTGTGGATTTGCATACCTTGCTTACACCAGGATATTCATGATTTCTAGAGCACTGATCTCCGAAGCGACAGCAAGCAGTTTTAGAAAAAAAGGGGCAAGGTTCAGCTTGAGGTTTTGTGTGTCTTGATTGGAGAAGCTCTGGGGGTAGATCCTCAGAACTGCCAGACAGAAAGTGTTCTAAACTAGTCATGAATATTGAGTGTCTTTCTATTCTTTCCTCTTCAATTTTTCTTAACTTTTCTTCTTCTTCTTTTTTTCGTTTCTGTTCTAGTTCATATTCCTGAAAAGGTACATATAAAGATATTGTAGGAATTGTTAGAACTAAAAGTGATCAAAGTTCAACAATAATAATTTTAAAGAACTAGGAAGTTGTTGTCTTGTTATAAAGTTATGAAGAGTGGCTGTTGAACCATGCAGCCTTAACGCGCCTTAATAACCTCATCTGTGAGGGATTAGGTAATTATTATTAAATCATTTCACAAATTTCATTCAATTACATGTATCCAAACTATTTTTAGAGATACTGTACATGGTCTTGGATTTGTATAAACATAGGTGAACTTGCACGCAATGATTTAACCCAGGATTATGCTAGCCGTGGATTAAAACTTCATTCTGTCTCTATCAACGTTAAAATCTAGGATTAGCATAATTCTAGGTTAAATCATCATGTACAAGTGGGCCTTAGACTCTCTAACGAACATGAAGTATTGTTTATTAATAACTGATGTATTACCAATTTGCGCTGAGCAATTTTCTGTAAATGAAGCTGGTGTAGCTGTTCTTTTTTCATTTGCAGAGCCTTCCAATGTTGCATGGCAATTGCTTCTGCTTCCATCCATTTTCTATTTTCCTCAATATTCGATTTTTCTATCTGTTCATATTCAAATGTTTCCAATCTGTTTTGTTCTTCTAACCAAGATTCACAATTATTGTCATTAGCCAAAATAAGATCTGCAATAATAAAATATTTCTAAAATATGAAGTGGAAAGCAATCTCCTTAAAATATAATTATATTATGGTATGGTTGAGGTCTCTTGTGCCTAATCATTTTTTAACAACAGTAAAAAGTAGTGTTAGGTACACTACTAATAATTTGTCAATGGGTTGATAGATTTTGCAAGATTTCTACTTTGTTGATTTCAATCTGCCATAAATCTGGTGAACTTTGCTGGCCAGCGAAGTTCACTGGGGTTGCTAGTTATCTATCTTTAATTAAGATGCATGATTTTATTGATGTTGGCATCATAGATGACATGTATGAAAACAAAAATACCTCTTTGCCTGGCCTTGTGTACTCTTATTCTTTTCCTTCTTTCTTTTTTTACTGCTCTTCTCCATTGCTTATGCCTGTATTATAGAAAAGTATAGTATGTGCTTAGGTTGCACTATTTAAAGGAAAAAGAAATTTGCTATTATAATTCATCGTTTGAATGTAGTTTATATAGCTAGCAAGTATTGAAATGATATGATTCATTATTAACTAAAAAAACACATGAACTTGCCTTCCCATATTTTCATTTAGCTTAAAGATCTGTCTTTGTGCAATTTGAAAATAAATAACACTGATCATGTAAATATTCACTAATGTCTATAAAGATAGACAAACTGACTTTTTTTTTCAAATAATCACGTAAAAAGTATGATTTTATCTAAAACATGGATTATAAACGACGCAACACGCGACATCTCATCTCACTATGATTTTAAAAATGCCACAAAAAAAAAACAATAAATAAACACAATAACACAAATCCATGACAGATGTAGCATAGCTAGCTACATATTATTAATCTGTGATGTAGCACAGATTAGTAAGAGTATGTATATGTAGATTGGAATGCTCTTGAAGCGTTTAGGACCCATATAAAGTTTGGGGCTGCAACCTGTGGTATCATTAGCATCGTTTAGATAACGAGCTTTTTTCTTTTATGTTGATTTTGTACAGGCCAAGGAATAAAGCTATTACTGTTTATCTCTTTATAAAATTATATTTCTCAATCCTAACCGGCTTTGATTTTAAATGACAACCTAATTATCACACCTACTACTAGTTACACACTTATTACTAGTAATTATGGTGGGATGAATTAATTAAACAAAATTTTGTGCAGAAATTAATAAAATCAAATTATATTTAATATTTAAAAAAAATAACTTGTTACACGATGAATCCCGATCCTAGTCTGCCCCACATATTTACTTAGTTCTGTAATACTGCACTTATGCACTAAACCACATACCCACTGTGTGTGACTTATGGAACCCCACTGTATTCACTAAATTACACATTCTCTTCGTTATGTTCAATACATCATAATTTATACTCCTATCTAGGTGTCAAACCTATTTAACGTTTGTTATGGAAATGCCGGAAGTGTGTGTGATATAAGAATATTTTGGATTAATCTTTACATTATCTTATTATTATAATAATATTTTATTAATTGCACATTCATTATTTAAGGATTATTGGGACACTTATTGGATTTTTATGTTTGCCGTATAACAAATGTTCATTTTGCCGCCAAAAGGAAGTTGACTCTGATTGGTTGGTGGAGGTTAGATTTATTTTAAAAATTGTAACTATTAATATATATAATCTAAAAGGCTTACTGAATTCAGTCGATGAATAACTAAATAATTAATTAATTTATGTATTTAATTTGCAGATTGTTTATCCCTACAAATAAATATAATAGTAAATGTTCATATATGGAAACGGAGGACTTAATATTTTTATTTCAGAATTAGGTCAATTGAATTAAATATCATTTGGGTCTGAGGTTTTGTGCATTTAACATTACACGTTATATATAACGCCACAACATTTCATTTACAATTGAAATGAATTTTACAAAATTCCGAGAGAATTTTAAAATTTAGCAAGTTTTCGCGCCACGGGTGTCGCTATTGACCCTAAAAGAAAAATGCAAATGGTGAGTTAATATGTGAACTTATGATTGAAAAATAGAAGAAATACGCGTGCCATTGATGTTACGCGTGGTAATGGTAATTTTAAATTCGTTTTTGTATAAAAAAATACAAAAATTGTACGATAATCAAACGGACGCGATAAGAAGTACATGGAACAATGAAAACAATTTAAATATTTTCCGGCATCTCACAAGTATGCTAAGGGTTCCGAACCTTAGACCCGGAGGACACCTGCAGAGTAGGTATAGTAAAGTATATGAAAATAGTGTATGAGTATGAGTGATGTGGACTATCTTTTTCTAAAAAGGACCAGACAGTGTAACAGTCATTGATATAGTCAAGGGGCATTTCACATTACCGCGCGAATTTCTAAGATTTATGATTCCCGAATCTCTATCCTTTGTTCACCTAGACATTATTTGAAAATTGCGAAAGATAGGTTCACTAAAACTAATTTGATTAAATGTCAGTGGCCCACAATCATTTTACTGAAAAATTGTCGTAAACTTAATTGCAAAGTTATTTATCTGTTAATAATGCGAATATAAAATAGCTTGAAAAATATAGTTATCATTGGACATATGTTTGACTTGTTACTTATTGTATCAGACTTTTGAATTATTTTGCCATTAGAGAGAAAAAAAATAAAACAAATTGTAAAGTTTTTGAGATTAACGCTTTATTTTATCGTAGTTTTTCAGTTTAAATATACTAAAATAACTAAAACTTCATTGGACCGATATACATAAAGTTCTTTGGAGAATTGATTTGCATAGTTATTTTTCAAATATTAGAAATTAATTTGTCGATACATTGATGTAAACATTGATATAAATTCCAAAACGCTAACGGGCACCGATCAGCGATCAGTCAGTACGGCGCGAGCGCCTCTCGAGGTAGGACTTGTGTAATTTTTCGTCGCGTCCCGACATTCTTACGCTCGTATCGTGGAATGGTAATTATACTACGACCAAATACTTTTGATCCACTTAGAGTTATGTTTGTGAGGGAAGCTCCGTTTATTATTAAATATGAATATATGATATTTTTTAGTTGTCTGTCTAATTATAATATAATTTTTAATTATTTTAGCTATGGGTCGCAATGTATATCGTGTCTTAAAAAAGAAAACGCGATAACTCTGCTGCGTTGAAAAAGCAACAGAAACGAGCCTTTTTTGTGTTTATCTGACGCAGGTATGTAAAATATATGACTAATTTGGGCTAGTACGATTTGTTTTGAAAAATACTATGTCTCTAGATGATATCCAAAGAGCTAATAAACAGACTTTGTATTACACAGAATTCGAAAGCTAACTTGGATCTTAAGATTTTGAAACACGTGCTGCCAAGAGCAGTGCATCGTGTAGTGTGCACAGGAACCGTCTAGAAACATTTTGAAAGAGGTATCCCATCAAAAACAATACTTGTCAAAAAAACCAAGTCTAGCAACTCAGTTGTTCTGCGGTAAAAAGTTGTGAGATCCATGTAATACCAAGTCGGTTATTAATTTATTCAGTCTCTACTTAAGCGACTTTCTGTCTTAAGTTGTTACGTAATAATTAACAGCATCTTATAGTGACGCATATCAATATTAAAATTCTTTAATGTTTTATATAAATACTAGCGGTCCCCCGCGAGTTTGCTCCCTCCCCTCCCGTCGCAGCGTCATGTTCTATATCCTAAAGCCTTTCTTGATAAATAAGCTATCCAGCACAGAAATATTTTTTCAATTCGGTCCAGCAGTTCCTGAAATAAGCGCGTTCAAACAAACAAACTCTTTAGCTTTATAATATACTAGCGGTCCCCCGCGACTTCGTCCGCGCGTTTTGAGTTTGCTCCCTCCCCTCCCGTCGCAGCGTCATGTTTTATATCCTAAAGCCTTTCTCGATAAATAAGCTATCCAACACAGAAATATTTTTTCAAATCGGTCCAGCAGTTCCTGAGATAAGCGCGTTCAAACAAACAAACTCTTCAGCTTTATAATATACTAGCGGTCCCCCGCGACTTCGTCCGCGCATTTTGAGTTTGCTCCCTCCCCTCCCGTCGCAGCGTCATGTTTTATATCCTAAAGCCTTTCTCGATAAATAAGCTATCCAACACAGAAATATTTTTTCAAATCGGTCAAGCAGTTCCTGAGATAAGCGCGATCAAACAAACAAACTCTTCAGCTTTATAATATATTAGCGCAAGCGCACGTTGTACTTAAGCTGCGAACATTATTTCGGTGCGGAGTTATGTTAAAACTGTGATAGCTCCTAAGATATTTATTGAAATCAAATGATATAAAGGGCAACTTGGTTCTAAATGAAATGCTCGTAATGATGAATGTATTTATTTTGATAAGAATAAATACCTGTGTGTATAATACACCTCTAAAAATGATGCATTATTTTTTTACAAATTTATTAACATAAAAAAGGTTGTAGTAAGTCAACCATAAAAGATAAACATATGCCGTCGCGGACTTTATTATAGAACTCTTAATGCTGAACAATCCTGTCATACATGATTTTTGTGTAACTTAAGCGGTTTCCGCAGCGTATGCAGCGGAAGCTCTCAAAAGGAATATCTTTCTCCCGTTTTCGCAACATTTTTCATTTCTGCTGTGGTCTTATGAGTCGTATCTTTATGTTATATAGCCTAAAGCCTTCCTCGATAAATGGACTATCCAACGTAAAAATAATTTTTCAAATCGGGCCAGTAGTTTGTGAGATTAGCGCGTTCAAACAAACAAACAAACAAACAAACAAACAAACTCTTCAGCTTTATAATATTAGTATAGATTAGCGCAAGCGCACGTTGTACTTAAGCTGCGAACATTATTTTAGTGCGGAGTTATGTTAAAACTGTGATAGCTCCTAAGATATTCATTGAAATCTATACTAATATTATAAAGCTGAAGAGTTTGTTTGTTTGTTTGTTTGTTTGTTTGAACGCGCTAATCTCAAAAACTACTGGCCCGATTTGAAAAATTATTTTTACGTTGGATAGTACATTTATCGAGGAAGGCTTTAGGCTATATATAACATAAAGATACGACTCATAAGACCACAGCAGAAATGAAAAATGTTGCGAAAACGGGAGAAAGATATTCCTTTTGAGAGCTTCCGCTGCATACGCTGCGGAAACCGCTTCAGTTACACAAAAATCATGTATGACAGGATTGTTCAGCGTTAAGAGTTCTATAATAAAGTCTGCGACAGCATATGTCTATCTTTTATGGTTGACTTACTAAAACCTTTTTTATGTTAATAAATTTGTAAAGCATTATTTTTAGAGGTGTATTATACACACAGGTGTTTATACTTATCTAAATAAATACATTAATCATCACGAGCATTTCATTTAGAACCAAGTTGCCTTTTATATCATTTGATTTCAATAAATATCTTAGGAGCTATCACAGTTTTAACATAACTCCGCACCAAAATAATGTTCGCAGCTTAAGTACAACGTGCGCTTGCGCTAATATATTATAAAGCTGAAGAGTTTGTTTGTTTGAACGCGCTTATTTTAGAAACTGCTGGACCGATTTGAAAAAATATTTCTGTGTTGGATAGCTTATTTATCGGGAAAGGCTTTATGATATCAAACATGACGCTGCGAAGGGAGGGCCAGGGAGCAAACTCAAAACGCGCGGACGAAGTCGCGGGGGTCCGCTAGTCAAATGATATAAGGGCAACTTGGTCTAAATGAAATGCTCGTGATGATGAATGTATTTATTTTGATAAGAATAAATACCTGTGTGTATAATACACCTCTAAAAATAATGCATTATTTTTTTACAAATTTATAAACATAAAAAAGGTTGTAGTAAGTCAACCATTAAAGATAGACATATGCTGTCGCGGACTTTATTATAGAACTTTTAATGCTGAACAATCCTGTCATACATGATTTTTGTGTAACTTAAGCGGTTTCCGCAGCGTATGCAGCGGAAGCTCTCAAAAGGAATATCTTTCTCCCGTTTTCGCAACATTTTTCATTTCTGCTGTGATCTTATGAGTCGTATCTTTATGTTATATAGCCTAAAGCCTTCCTCGATAAATGGACTATCCAACGTAAAAATAATTTTTCAAATCGGGCCAGTAGTTTTTGAGATTAGCGCGTTCAAACAAACAAACAAACAAACAAACAAACTCTTCAGCTTTATAATATTAGTATAGATTAGCGCAAGCGCACGTTGTACTTAAGCTGCGAACATTATTTTGGTGTGGAGTTATGTTAAAACTGTGATAGCTCCTAAGATATTTATTGAAATCAAATGATATAAAGGGCAACTTGGTTCTAAATGAAATGCTCGTGATGATGAATGTATTTATTTTGATAAGAATAAATACCTGTGTTTATAATACACCTCTAAAAATAATGCATTATTTTTTTACAAATTTATTAACATAAAAAAGGTTGTAGTAATTCAATCATAAAAGATAGACATATGCTGTCGCGGACTTTATTATAGAACTCTTAATGCTGAACAATCCTGTCACACATGATTTTTGTGTAACTTAAGCGGTTTCCGCAGCGTATGCAGCGGAAGCTCTCAAAAGGAATATCTTTCTCCCGTTTTCGCAACATTTGTCATTTCTGCTGTGGTCTTATGAGTCGTATCTTTATGTTATATAGCCTAAAGCCTTCCTCGGTAAATAGACTATCCAACGTAAAAATAATTTTTCATATCGGGCCAATAGCTTTTGAGATTAGCGCGTTCAAACAAACAAACAAACTCTTCAGCTTTTTAATATTAGAATAGATATTGAGACTTGGCCATCGCACTAAATAATTGAATTTACATGTGTTTTGAGGCGATTGAATTTACACGTGTTTTCAGGCGATGGCCAAGTCTCAATATATTTATATAAAACATTAAAGAATTTTAATATTGATATGCGTCACTATAAGATGCTGTTAATTATTACGTAACAACTTAAGACAGAAAGTCGCTTAAGTAGAGACTGAATAAATTAATAACCGACTTGGTATTACATGGATCTCACAACTTTTTACCGCAGAACAACTGAGTTGCGAGACTTGTTTTTTTTGACAAGTATTGTTTTTGATGGGATCTCATTTCTTTTTGTATTTTGTAGACAGTTCTCCTTTTCTTCCTTTTAGGTACCTGATCATTCACATACAGTATTACTGAATCCATTGCGACTACGTACAAGTTAGATTGCAAAGTTATTTTTATGCAGAAATACGATTAGGTAATAAGAAATTTATAAATACTTAGGTACTTAAAATATCAGTATATAATTTAAATTATTTATCCGAACAACGTCCAAATTGTAAGCAAATAATAACACTAAACCAATGAGAGTAGCCTTTAGTCGTCAAACTAATATAGCAATCGAAATTATCAATGAAAATCGCAAACTTAGAGGTAAGAATTCTGGGCACATCCGAACAGCATTGGGACGCTCGCGGCTCGCGCGTATGAGCGCGGCTGCTGCTCGCTCAGCGACATTCACCTTTCCGCCCGCCCCGCCAGTGCCCCCGCCCCGCGTCCTCGCGCTAGCACCGCGCAGCGCGTAGAACGACCCGCGCTGACTCGCTAGCATCGCAGCGCGTGGTATAATAATTAATTTACAACCTTACGCACTCGTAATCGTAATAAGTACGAATACGCACGTAGGTACGTTTTTTGCATTAAATAAATTTATTTACTTTAGTTACGAATAAAGCCAATATTGAAAAATTTAACTGAAGACTTGGCTGTATGGGCTTAATTTTCCTTGCAGTCTTTTCTAGATTTTTTAGTTTTTCCTTGATTCATACACCAAACACTACTTATATTCCAAGTTTGAAGCTTCCAGGTCTGCTAAAAGTGCCTTAGAATTTTGATGATCGGTGAGTCAGTGAGTGACAAAATTAAGAAATTTGACCCGTTATAATTCTTAAAATACTCGTTCAAATTGAATGAAATTTGAAATATACCGTGTCTTTACAATGCCTGCATGGTTACTGAAAATTTCAGTCTTCTAGTTTTATCCACAACGAAGTTACAGGGGGTCGAAAATGGTCTGAATTGCTTCGAGAAAAGGATGGTACGGCCGTGACGCTTTTTTGCTCGACTTGGTGGGGGCACTGCCGTGCCCCCAGATATGTGGCTTTGGCAGAGTCTCTTATGGTGAATTGTATACCTGTTTGGGGACTGAGGCTAAAACTCGTTTCTTACACGTAGAACGTGCTCAACGAAACATATTAAAGACAATGTATTTTATAAGAGTATTCACCGTGACATTTTCGTGGTTGTTTTCCCGCAGCAGGACGATTAACCTATAGTAGTACTATCGAATCATGCGAGTTATTTTTTGAAAATAATTTCATTTTTGTTTTCAATTCATTAAAAAAATCATCATCAACTCGAAAGCGTGAGAAACGATAGTACTTTTTGTCGCACGAAATCAATGTGTAGACGCTCAAGAATCAAAAGGCCACCGGCGATCGCATAAAAAAAACATAACAAAAGACTGTTGATAAACACATCCGTAAGGGAATTAAAGTAAAAGAGGCTTCCGCACTCAGTAATACAGCATAAATTGCGCCGCACGCACTCTGCAACACGATAGTACTTTTAACTGCACGAAATAAATTATCTCGTATGACGGCGCTTTTTAACATTACAGATAACCATTGGCTTTACACCAGGAAAGTTCACAAGCGACGCTATTTAAACAATCAGAATAGTAATGGAAAAGCACCGGTCCAATAAAGAGAACCTTAACTTAATTTTCATTGATTTAGAAAAAAGCAATCGATCGGGTACCGAAAGAACTTGTCTGGAATTCAATGAAAGCCCAGCGAATCCCTGAACAAAACGTGTCCGTAGGACAAAACATGTAGGTATAATAACAAAAATCGAGTAGGGGTGGGATTGCACTAAGGTTTAATTCTAAGCCCGATGCAATTCAATCTCTGTATGGACTCTATAACAAGGGACATACAAGAACCCGCCCTGGGCAGCATGCTATACGCCGATGACATTGCACCGTTGAGCGGAAATGTGCGCAATTTACAGGAAACGTTTAACCAATGGTTTGCTCAAATCGAAAACTATCCGAACTAAGACCGAGTACATGGAGTGCAACTATGAAGGCATTGAAAGTTCAAGCTGCAACATATCCATCGACAACACGCCTCTTCCCAAGACGTTTTAAATATCTCGGGTCGATGATCACGACAGACGCCAATGTCGAAAAGACTGTGAACCGTCGCATTAACACCGCCTGGCTTTAATGGAGTTGACTATCAGAAGTCCCTTATACTTATGATCCTAAAATCATAATGCCAGTTGAAAGGTAAGGTAAATAAAAAGGCGGTAAATATGACATACGTTGCAGAATGCTGGACAATAAAGAAAAAATACTGTTCCGCCATCCTGGATAATCTGCCATAATAATTTCAGAGTAAAAAAAGCACATAGCTAACCATGCATTGTCATCTAAACTAAGCGTGTATGCAAAATTTCAACTCAATCGGTTGAAGATAACTGGTTCAAAATTAAAAGTTGCAAGATTCCACGCGGATAAACATACATTGCAACCAACAGTCCTAGCACCAAAGTACTCGTCAAGACAAATCATACGAGCCCAAACTAGATGAGGTTGTGTCGTTTCATTACTGAGTTTCTTTGACCACCTTCTAGCTCCATCATCAGACCCTGGTTACCATCTAGCACCAGAGTGCTCGACAAGTCGAATCATACGAGCTCAAACTCAATGGGGGTGTGTCGTATTGGCATTGTCATCCGACTTACACTTGCGTTAGGGTAGTTTCATCTATCAAAATTAAATTACAAAAGTGTGTAATTTGTATGGTATTCATCATAGGAAAGACGTATACAGCACTGTTTTGTTTAATAATTAATCGACCCATTTATAATTTCAAAAATAAAATTGAATTTTTATTATCTGTATATCACTTGACCGAAAACGACAGCCGCTTGTTCTATTCGAGAGTGACGTCATAAGAACAGAATCAATGTAGATTTCTTTGAAGGAATTATATTAAAATCTCTTGACTGAGAATTTGTAGCTTGTTTCAGTTTTTTGCACATTTAAAACATCGTTTTACAAAGGAGGAAGGATTCGTAAAAGCAGACAGTACAAATCTGGCTAAAATTGACTCGTTTATGATAGCAAAATTCTTTGCGTGCAATAACGATTTCTTTTCTGCCGAATTCAGAAATGTTAAAACAGCCATGTAAGTATATTCTGTTCATTTTTTAAAACTAAATTATCACATTTAAAAATCTTAATCATTTGATTTTGGTGTTCCTGAAAAGTTTTGTTTACAAGGTTATGTGTAAATAAAATATCTAAAAACTTTTTGTCTTTCCTTTCAGGTCTCTGATAAATAACTTTTCTGGAGTCTTTAATGTTGTGTTGTTACAATTTGGCACTATACACCAATGATACGGGCTATATAAGCTCATATTCGGATTTTTATCGAACTTTAAAGTTAAGGAATTACCAAGTATATTTGACGTTTACTTGTTTTTTTTTTTTTTTTTTTCTTTGTTTTTTGGCTCGCGCGGTTTGCGTTTAGCCACGACAGAAAGGTTGGGAATCGGATAGGAGACATAAAAAAACGGTTTAAGGAGATGGATCATAATTGGAAAGGAAAGGAAAGGATCAGTGAAAAATAGAAGTATTAATATAAATAATAGAAATAATAGGATATTATATTTTAATATTATTTAGGATTATAAAAGAAGATAAAATACTATAAATATTGTGGTCATTTGAACTTAGGAGGCACATGATGGAAGTGGGAAAGGGAACGCGAGCAGACAAAAGTGAAATCACGAAATCAGTATGATCATAAAGACTGCATTTAAAAAACACGTGGTTAAGATCACCTACATCACAACCACATGCACAAATATCATTATCTAAAATATGTATTTTTTTCAAGAAGGAGGGAGTGCACACGTGGCCTATTCTCATTCTAATCAAAATGGTGGTAGCAAGTTTACACAGCTTCATCTTTGAGAACCACGGCTTCACAGGCATAGAATTTTGTATAAGCTTATAGTTTTTACCTTTAAGTTGACTAGTAAGTTCCCAATCTTTCTCCCAGGCAATTCTAAGATCGGATTTGGGAATAGTAGCAGACAAGTCATGGCAATAATTTTTATAAGGATGTAGGTCGCCACAATCCACGGCCTCATTAGCAAGTTTATCAGCTTTTTCATTACCGGAAATGCTACAGTGACTAGGAACCCAAGCAAAATTTATGGTGCAACCATTTTTGTGACATTTGTAAAGCAATTTCCTACATTCAATTATAATAGGGTAGCTGACATTACTTTTCATGGGGAATTTAAGGAGAGCATGTAATGCACTTTTGGCATCTGAAAAAATTATAGTTTTCTTCAATTTGAAAAGGAGTGCATATTCGATTGCTTTGTACAGACCCATACATTCACCAGTGAAAACTGAACATTCTACAGGTAGTTTAATTTTCTGTACAATGTGGAGTTGCTGATGGAAAACCCCAACACCAACATTACCAGTTGAATGTTTAGAAGCATCACTATAAATATAATGCCAATCAGGAAAATTTTCATCTAAAATCTGCATGAATTTAAAGTTAATGTTTTTGTCATCTTTGTCAATATCTAAATTAAAATGTATAACAGGGGTGAGTATTAATGATTCAAAATTTACGGTGAAAATTGGAAGAGTTGATGATCTGTGTATTGGTGCTTGAATGGACATAAACTTACGAAAACTTTGAACTAAACAGGGCAGAGATTTATGTGACCAATAAGGAGAATTTTCAACTAAGCCAGAGAGTCTGCCAAGTTTATTGTATAGCGGATGGTTATAGCATTGGAGTACACGAAATACAAACTTGTCACTTAAGTATTGACGCCTAAATCTTAATGGTGGTTCGACGCATTCTACTTGTAGTGCATTAATTGGGCTTGATTTCATAGCACCTGCGATTATCCTTAGAGCTTTAGATTGGATGGAATCCATTTTTTTTAAACCAACTACGTTACATGGTTCCAGGAAAAAACTACCGTAATCAAGTACGCTCCTAATTAATGCATTATATAATAATCTCAAAGAAGAAGGGTGAGCCCCCCACCATACTCCTGCAACGCATCTAAGTATATTCAAAAGTTTTTCGCATTTAGCCACAATGGAATAGCAATGTGAAACGCCATTCAATTTTGAGTCCAATGTAATCCCTAAAAATTTGGCTTCATTTTGAATAGGAATAGGGGTGCCTTCATAAAGAACAGAAAAAATAGGTAAGACTCGCAACCTAGAAAACAGAACAACTGAGCTTTTGGGCACAGAAATACTTAAACCATTTCTATCTAACCAGAGTTTAAGAAGATAGAGGGATTGCGTAAGAGATAAGCTCAAATTTGAAATTGAAATTCCTGAAATGTATAACAGTAGATCGTCAGCATACTGCAGAACATTAACATTATTATTAAGAGAAGATTCTAGATCATAGGTGTAAAGGTTAAACAGTATGGGGCTTAAAACAGATCCTTGTGGGAGGCCATTCCACACTAATCTGGTCATGGTACTACCGCCATCTGAGAGAAATTGAGAGTCATCCAAGACAACCCGAATTGAACGTTCTGAAAGAATATTGTATATAAAATTTACTAAAATTGGAGGAATTTTAAGTTTTTCAAGTTTTTGGATAAGAATGTGAATCAACACACCATCGTATGCAGATTTGATATCTAGAAAAGCTGCAAGGAGTGATTCGTTTTTAGAGAAAGCTAACCGAATATCAGTTGTAAGAATGCCAATATTGTCCATTGTCCCTCGGCCTTTCCTAAAACCGTATTGGTTAGTACCCAACAATTGTTTGTTTTCAACCAACCATTCGAGTCTGTTTTTAACAAGGTGTTCAGCTAGTTTTACAATAACTAAGGAAAGAGCAATAGGTCTGTACGAATTAGCATCTGAGGCTGGCTTTCCAGGTTTTAACAAAGCAATAACTTCTTGGGATTTCCACGATGAGGGGACTTGTCCCTTATACATAATAGAATTTATTAATGATAAATAATAAGACAAGGTTGAATCACTAAGGTGAGTAAAAAAAGAGTAAGGTATTCCATCACTGCCAGGAGAGGAATCTTTAACGTATGAAAGAATGCCTTTAAGTTCAGACAGAGTGAAAGGTTCATTTAATTCTTGGTATTCTATAGAGTATGGGACGAGAAAGATGTCATTTAAAGGTGCAGAAGGGGGGGCCAATTTGTCTAGAAATTGGTTTATTATGACAGCGTCAGGTTTACAATGAATGGGTTCTTTAAAGACAGATCGATATCGTCGAATTTTACTCCAGACTACTGACGGAGAGACATCAGGAGAAATGGATGAACAGAAGGTGCTCCACCCATCCCACTTCTTTTTCTTAAGAAGTTTTCGTGTGGCATTCATTACTTCCATTAGGTGTTCAAAATTCTCTGTGGTAGATTCGGACCGATATCGTTTTTCAGCTTCTTTTCTTTCTTTGACAGCTGTCAAACATTCCTTGTCAAACCAAGGTGGAAAAGGTATACTATTTGAATGAGTGTTTTTAATTGGAAAAATTTCGTCGGCTGTATCAACAATTACCTGGGCCAGGGCATGAGCGCACTCAGAATGATTGTTTTTAGAAATACTAGGTAAAGAAGAGGTTCTTCGTTCCACCTCCTTTTGAAATGCATACCAGTTAGCGTCGAACAATTTATATTTCAAGCGGGGAGGAGGTCTAGCTGATAATGGTTTACGCATTTGATTAGGAAAAGTTATTATAATAGGGAAATGGTCGCTTCCAAAACTAGAACTAAGAGTTGACCAAGTTAAGCCAGATGCCAAGTTAGGGGAGCACATCGACAAATCTGGTGCACTATCTGCTTCGTGTGGAGCAGTACGACGTGTAATTAACCCAGTATTTAACAAACAAAGATTAAGGTGATCTATCATATCTAAAACTCTGGATCCATAATGATTAGATACTGAGCTACCCCAAGACTGGTGTTGTGCATTGAGGTCTCCCATGATTAAAATAGGTTTGGGGATATTGTGAATAATGCTCTCAACTTCATCATAAATATTTGTGGATGGGTGAGGGATGTATAACGAAACAAATGATATTTTGTTAATGCTGACAGCCACTATGGAGAAACCTGTGCCATGTTGAGGTATAGGAATGTGTGTGAAAGGAATAAAACGCTTAACTAAGATGGCTACACCACTGTAACCATCTGACCTGTCCTCTCTTATGCAAGAGAAGCCAGGTACTCTAAAATTTAAGTGAGGTAAAAGCCATGTCTCCTGAAGAGACATGGCAAACGGTTTATACTTATTAACAATAAATAAAAGATCTGACTTCTTACTACTAATGCTACGGCAATTCCACTGCAGCACCAGTGGACTTGGATCCATCTTGGGTGATTTCATCATGTAGTTTTTCAATAGAGGAGGCAACGTTGGACGGTAAAGATATATTTGATTTGAATAGAGTTTGAATCAATAAAATCAATAGGTCTTTAACAGGTAAGTTAGATAAAGAATTGGTTGAATCATCTTTCAGTAGTGCACAGCCATTTTCAGGCAAAGGAGGATTGTAATCTTTAATTATTTCATTATGTGCAATGCGATCATAGCCCTTCCCTAGCCTAGGGGGAGCTTTGGGTTTCAAGAAAACTGTCTTAGTATAAGATTGATTTCTTGCCTGAACTGAACTGGTAGAGTATCCTATTGATTGAGGGGGTGAAGAAGATGTTAATACCTGAGCATAGGACTTACCCACAGGAGGGTGTAATTTAATTGCCTCTCCATAAGATAGACAATTCTTAGCCATAGTTTCTTTGATTCCCTTCTGTCTAGAAAATTCAGGGCATTTCTTATCATTGGCACAATGGGGGCCTGAGCATAAGCAGCAAGTTACATTTTCCTCAACAGAGCAAGTATCTCCTGAGTGGCCATCATGACCACACCTAAAACATCTTGGGGTGGAACGACACTGATTTTTGACATGTCCATATCTACAACAATTAAAACATTGGATTGTTGGAAATATGTACAAGTCTACAGGTAATGAATTGTAACAAACAAACACCCGTTTAGGTAGCACCTGACCATCAAAAGTAAGGACAACTGTCTCCGAGGGCACAAACTCTGCTTTACCTTTATTCATTATTTTCCTGTTAAATCTTCTTACTTTTAAAATTTCCCCGCACCCTACTGGTGTAGAGATGTTTGTCTTTACTTCATCGTCTGTCCAGTCAGATGGCACACCTCTTACAACTCCCATACGGGTCACATTATTCACAGGTATAAATGCCTTATAATTGTACTTTGACAGCAAATTATTTGTGACAAAATTGTTTGCACCTTCAAAACTTAAGAAATTGATGACAATGCGATTCCTCCCAATTTTCTTGACGCTACCATTGACAATGTTTTGGAATTTATTTTGTTGCAAAAACCGGCCGAATGAAATAGGATGGATGTTAGAACCTTCCTTATGAGGCTGTGGTGGCTGCTCTTTTTGGACGTGAACTATGTATGGAGCTGCATCTGAAGCTGTATAAAGAGTCCTACCAACAAATGTTGAGCGAAGATCCTTACTTTCAGTTACATTCATTGCACTTGGTTGTGATGTGGGAGGATCAGGAGTAACAAAGTTCGTTGGATTATTAATAGAAACGTTAGGTTCATCATTATCACTTAAACAATTACATAATTCGCTTGTAGAGCCTGCAGCTTTATGATGACTTTTCCGCTTTTTACAATGTCTACATGACTTGTGTTTTTTCGCGCGCTTGCGATTTGAGTTACTTCTACCACTTTCAGAAGCATCCGTGTCTCTTTGAGAACCCTCTGTCTCCGTAGCATATGATATTTCTATGTGGTGAGCTACATCCTGGGGGACCTCTGTCCCACCAGGATCATCAGGCTCGATCATGCAATTAAAAGTGAAAGACTTACCAATAGATGAAGTTTTTAGCAGTACTTATAATAAATAAATATAAATAATTAAAATATACACTATTCTACCACTGATCCGCTTATTTATCAATATTTAACAATAAAAAATTTCAAGAGGAAAAAAAGTCGACCTCACAAACCGACGATTCCCGCGCTTTTTCCGTTTACTTGTTGCTGTTCTTATGACGTCACAAAAATAGAGGCTGTCGTTTTGACGCAGACATTTATCGTTTGAATTTGAAAAAATATTTAAGTGCATAAAGAGGTATTTTTTCTAAGAAATAAAAATGTCTGTTAACTATTGAATCAATACGAACATTTTAAAAAATCTTTGCAAAAAATGTGGAATAGCTTAGTTGAAGATTTCTGGATTTACTGGTTCAAAATTGAGTTGCAAGATTCCTTCTGGACCCACATACATTGCCAGTTTAATAAAAGCGACGCTGGCGAAAGCGACATCACTTTGGTTTCAGCCCAAACTTTATATGGGTCCTAAACGCTCCTAGAGCTTTCCAATCTACCATTGTCAATTGTCATGCCAGGGACAGTCTGTCAGACACACAATTGGTTTCAAATCAAGATCAGGCTGTATGGCTCTGTCCCATTGCCTTTCTCGTAGAATGACTACTATGTACAGGTACCTACTACTGTCAGACAAAAGTAATAAACAATAAACTTGGAGTTTTGCGCGGGAAACGAAAAGGGAAGGACGGACCTTAATTCTTCGTTTTAGTTATTGGTTTTTTCGGATCAATTATTGTGATTGTGTGGTGGAATTGTCATGATAATTTGTGCTTTTGAAGAAAACAATGCAATTAAAGTGGAGAATTAAGAATAAGCGAGCTGATCGCGTCGTCTTACCCGGATCGCTGTTACTGTGCTAAGCTTCATTGTAGAGCATTGAAATGCGAACCACCTCACATTTCAATGAGTTAGGTTAAGATAGGCTAGTTTAGGGTTAGTTTTTAGTTATAAGTGTAATAAAGTTAAAAAATCACTAAAGAATAGTCTGTATGGCGTTGAGCCAAAGACGTAAAACTTGTATTTAAAAAAAAAAACAATAAACTTAACCTAACATCTGTGGTGGTAATTACAGAAAAACAAACAAAATACCTATTACAAGTATATGCAATTTGTTCTTTGTGCTGTAATAAATTGTTCACATACAATATGGCTTGCAAAATTACATTAAGGTTGAAGCCAGTTTTTTCCTACGCATTGTTGAAGATAGTAAATAAAGCAATATTATACAATCTTCCATGCTTTACGCAACCTGTAACAGTTGCTTCTTCGTTTCTGAGGAGTTTTACTACACATAAGAATGCTCACCTTGTTCAAAGTATGTACATTTAGAGTATGAGAACCGTCGAAAATTAAGTGCACTGTGACCGTGTGTAGTCAAATACTATATAAAAGTTATTAACTCTATAACAGGTACTTACTCGGGGAAGGATCACATTATTTCAAAGCTGAAATTTAAATGTATGGAACATGCTCAGCCTTTTTATGAATTACCTATTAAAACTTTATTGCATATTTATAGAGTTACAAAAAATGATGAAAAGCAAGGGTTTTGTAAAAATCGCCTGTATTATCTTGCAGATAAATTGAAGGTTTGTTTATAAATAAAAGTATTTTGCTTCATTTCATGTTCTTTGACATAAGTTTGATATGAGATTTCTACCAGGTTCTGCAAAAAACATACATTAATCCCTCAAGCGTATGTGAACGAGACACAATGCAAATTCTAATGTTATGCCGTTGCCTGCAACCGCTTGGGTGTTGAAGCATTAATTAAGTAGTAGCTAACGAACATAGTAGATGGGAAACCTATGATTCTAACTTTATGTTAAATATGTCGTATAATTACATAAACTAGCCCTTAATTCAACCTACATTTTTATTTCCAGTGTTCTCCATCAGTTCTTAGTAAACTTGTTGTGAAAAGGACATTTATCTACTCTTTATCTTTTGAGTGGTTAGAAAATTCACTGAAAGTTCTCCTAGGTAAGCCTAATAAAACAACAGTCATTATTACATTTATTTACAATATTTTCAAGCGAAAAATAAAAACCCCAGCGCTTTAAGCCTGGACACAGACAATTATATGTTAGGTTCCCTTTTGTCCAATCCTTTTCTAATGCTTTGAAATGTTAAGGATTTTAATTTGTTTTTAATTAAATTTTTCAGACATGGGTATAACAAATGAAGGACTTTTACGTGATTTATGGGTCCTAAAATACAAATCCAGTACAATTCATGAACGACTACAAAAAGTTAAGGATATGGGTGTGGAAAATATGCACCCTTGGATGGTTAGATGCTCCGAAGATATTTTAAAAAGGTGACATTCTATGATAAAGGAATTAGTATTTTATTTAAGCTTTATCTTAAAATAATAGTCAAGGGATAATATTGTCACCACTAAATATTTTTAGGTATATTGAAATTATGCAAGAAACAAAAAGCATTCTTGGTGAAACTAAGTCCACCCAAGTATACCTTGCTGAACGACTTAATACTACGATAGAAGCTGTGAATGAAATGTGTTTGAAAACCCCTGCTCTTAAGACAATTAGAGTAACAAAGGTTTGTGTTTTTTATTATAGATTAGGCAAATAGAAATAATTTTAAATCATAAGACTTTATTTATTTAAAACCTTTAGTGTACAAAAGGTGGACTTAATCATAATAGCATTCTCACCCAGTCATACCTTTAGATCATGCTGAGAGATAGTTATGGCTGCAGGAGAATATTGTAAATAGATATTAAAATTTCAACAAATACTATTATGTAAAATAATACTATTTTATACATACCATAATATACATATAAGTTTACAAACTACATATACAGTATAAGTTTTTGTCAACTACCAAAAGCATAAATAACTAAAAATATACATACATACATTTCACAATTATTGAATCAGAAACTTTAAGAGCAGTGCTGAAATGTAACTGGAAAACTTACTAATAACACCCTCTCAAAATATATTTTTCATCTTTTCAGGTCAAGCACTTCTTAGATTATCTATTAAGCGAAGGTTTTACAGTTAAAGATGTTGCTAACAAACCAAGAATATTAGCAGCCTCACAGAAAACTATAAAGCAAAGAATAGACAAATTACATCAGATAGGAGTTTATGATATAAACCTAAATATTCTCTGTAGGAGTAAAAAACATTTTAAGAAATTCTTTGACTCCATTGAAACTTTTTCTACAATGGGGAATATTGATTCTAAAGGTGAGTTGGGCCCTGCACACAATTTAGGCTTTTGATTATTTACCTACAAAAAATACACTTTTGTGATTAGGGTGCTAGTAAACTCTTGTTGAAAATGAATCAAGTTTTGTAAAAGGAAAGAGTATATCAAGAATCATTAGAACCTGAATAATTGCATACATTGATCACTCCACGATGGTACCAAAAAATACATTGTAAGGATTTTATGAATATGGTAGAAAGTATAGTTTTTTTTTAAATCACAAAGGAAATTCTTGGTTTTGCAATAGATAAATCGATGGCTTAGAGCACACATATTCTAACTACAAAAATTGCTATTTTTACTTTTTTACTGACAACTGTATTAACTGACGGGCTCTACCGTTTGCACTTACCCACATGTCGATATTCCATCTCTTCCTATCAAAAACCCAGTGTCTCTGTTGTATCAAGTAACATTCGGTTATGATCAAAAGGATTAAAATCCTTTATTTTTACTAATCTGGAATGAAAATTCCTTATATTAATACATTTACGACATGTAATCTTACATATTACAGACAATCCAAATGTTGCAAGTGCAGTTCTCAAAAACAAATCTAATGATTGCAACCCTTTTAAGTGCACAAATATGCTAAGTACAAACATAAATACTAAAAGTGCATTTATTTAATTTTTGTGTTGATGCTTGAAATGCTCAAGTATACTAACGTCATTTTAAAAGTTAGTCTAGTGATCAGTCGCTGTGGAAAACCGTGGGGTAGGCCTATGTTCAGCAGTGGACGTCCTTTGGCTAAAACTGATGATATTGTAGGCCACACGCTGTATAAATTTATATAACATTTTCATTGATAAGAACCTGTTTCTCTACTAGAATACTAGCCCCGCCCCACTTAGTACACATACGTGAATTCAAATGTCAAAATTTAAGGGTTCAATGTACTAAGTGAGGGGGGTTAGATTGAAATTCAACTGATTTTGTAATCAATTCGTCGTAATTTCGTTTTGAAATTTACTTATTCGTACAACTAAAGAACAAACATAGTTATGTTTGCTGTCAACAAAATATTATGGTATTTTAGTTTAGTGGAAGTTAGTGGATCCCTAATTCAGTTAAAGTTGGAACGAAACCCTCAGTGTGCGACTCTTACTCGCACTTAGCCGGTTTTTTAAATTTACTTGCAATGTTATGGAATATAATTTTTAACCGACTTCAAAAAAGGAGGAGGTTATCAATTCGACTGTATGTTTTTTTTATCACTTTTTTTTTGTATGTATGTTACCTCATATCTCAGTCGTTTGTCGACCGAATCGAAAAATTTTTTCACCTACTTAGAGGGTATACCTTCTAGTTGGTCCCATTTTTTCCATTTTGGGATCTGATGATGGGATCTTGGTGTATTTGAGGGAAACCCTCAAATTTTAAAGGCACGTATAGTGTTTCTTTACTAGAATCTTAATGTTGACGTGTTGTTACGTCTGATAGTCAACATTTTGTGGGGCTGAGCTGATGGTGGAACTCCTTAACGCCTAGGAGTTCAGTAATTATAAAGACGAAACTTATGATAGGTAATTTGTAGCTTCGTAAAAAATAGAATCATAAGGTGCAACTCCCTCCCCCCCCCCCCTCTTATGTAATCACTAAAAAAAAGGAAAAAAATAAACTTAAAAAAAAAAGTAAAAACCGACTTCAAAATGCACTAAAAAGTCTTAAATAAACTCTTCACCATTGAAAGGAAAGGAATCCGTTTTAGGCACACAATTTCTTTTTGGTGTCGGTGCTTGTTTGCCTAAAACGGATTCCTTTCCTTTCAATGGTGAAGAGTTTATTTAAGACTTTTTAGTGCATTTTGGTTTTGAAGTCGGTTTTTACTTTTTTTTAAAGTTTATTTTCTAATTTGCTTTATAATGTCGGTAAAAAAAAACTATAAACGACTGGACTCTTCGAACTTAATGAAAACTTATAAATCTCATTTCTCTGGCTATAATCAAGGTCACCTTGTAGTTATTATGTACAGCCTTCCCAAAAAAATAGATCGCTATATCACTTCCTTGTTAGATCGGTCCCGTTATCACGGGTTCGATTAGCGCGTTTAACACTTAAGGACTCGCTACAGGGTCCAATAAACCCAGACCTTCTTATTTCTTCCATAACTTTATTTCTTTTACGTTTGCGACGTAGCCGCTCTTGTTACCTTTCGACGACAGTGTAGTACGGCCGATGGCAGTGTCAGTTTTCAGTCAGCGCGCGGCGTGTGAGTACAACAGACGTGAAAGCTGTGAGTGGGTCGGCTGGACCCGGTAGCGAGTAAATACGTAAGTATTATTTAAATTAGTTTATTACTTTTTATTCATACTTTTTTATCTTATTTTTTTAGAAAAATGGCTACTAATAGAGCGTTGAGACCTAATGAGATAGAAGAATATCTAAATGAAGAGATAGTAAACGAAGACTGTTCTGAAACTGAAGACTGCTTCGAAACACATGATCATGATACAGATTCCGAACAAGAACCGGACAACGACATTATTAGTGTACAAACTGAGCCTGATACAGCCTCAGGGCAGTCACAGCTTACACAAGGTATCCGTCAACCAGCTCCTGATCTTCGGCGTTCAGACTTAGAGTGCGTTCCTTTGTCAATTAATCCGTATCGGAACATAGTACCAGAATTGGAGTCAACCGTTTCTTACCAGCCGCCACCCAGTGGCCGGAAAACGCGTTTCGCTTTATGCAGTTGAAAAATGGACAGAAAAACTATAAAGTTTATTGCGTAAAATGTAATCACCAGTCTGTGGAGAGCACATGAGGCAACTTTGTGTACATTGTTTGGACTATATTATATCGTGTTGAGATGTGATTTTGACCCAAAGAAATCATTTTAATTTTGTTTATTTTAGAAGCTCTTGTTTTGTTTGTTCTAAGATGATTGATCTCAAATTGATATTTTTTCTTAGTAAATTAGCTATAGAAGTTTATAAAAATATAAAAAGTTTTAATTAAAATGAATAATTACAGATTTAAGAGCTGTTGGACTGAAACTTGTGATGAAAATACATTAAAATTCGTCCTTTTTTTGTAGAAATAGTAACAGTAAGAAAAATAATAAATATAAGTATTTCATTGAGTATTGCTGTCTTTTATTTACATATAATTCTAGAAAGAGAGTAAATTTTCACTTTAATTGAGTAGTTCCGAAAAAAAAATGAATATTAAACTGGGTCCAGCGAACCCTGTAGCGAGTATTAATGTTACAAAATAGGGCGCGAGTCCCTAAGTGTTAAACAAACAAACTCTTCATATTCATAATATTAGTAGAACTAGTTTCGATATTAATTTTTCGACCTTTCCTAAAATCCTTACATCCGTATTTATGGTACCTACTGTGGAGTCGTCAATGTAAGCTACCACTATTATGATATTATCATGATGATAATATCACGGTGATATGATTTATCACATCTTAAAAACTACATTTTTCTTGAAGTTTGAAATTTTTTTTTTTCGAAAATTTTTGACCATATTAATGACTAACACTCCAAAATATCTAAAAATACTGTGTGGTCGTGCTGGAAAGGTACTTCTTAAGGTTAGACTTAGAAAGGTTCTTTTT
Organism: Pyrausta purpuralis; assembly: GCA_963924145.1. Taxonomy (NCBI): domain Eukaryota; kingdom Metazoa; phylum Arthropoda; class Insecta; order Lepidoptera; family Crambidae; genus Pyrausta; species Pyrausta purpuralis. The sequence goes on from OZ001654.1 coordinate 15,039,007, forward strand.
TTATTCAGGAGTACATTGAGGTAAATTTATTTTAATGAATATGTACTACAAAGAATTAAAAAAAACTGAGTTCGTGCTAGGTTGACACATTCCATTGTGAATTCGTCAGGGTGTTATTTAGGCTGGTTTCACAGCGATACGCAGTCGCCTACCTTTGATCGGCGCCATTAAGGTGCCTTTTAAATATGGGATATAGGTATATAATATAGCCATAAAGATTAGGATATATTTTATATCCCGAGATTATACATCTTTCCTATGAAATGGCTTGTGCAATAAGTGTTTGTGAAGTGCGCCGTGGATAATAGTCCTGAAATACACGAGTTTTGCCTCTAAATGCGATATTTTATGCATTTTGTGAATAAATTTGTCTATGAAATTAGGAATACACGTTTCAAAACAGCGTGATCAAATATCCTTTGATGTTTTCGGTCTGTTTTTATTTTGCAGTTTCAATTATTAATTGCAAATATTTTTAGTAAAATATGAAACACAGGTTACACTAGTGATTGACTGTGATAGTCACGACTATCGATATAATGTCAATAAAGCCGTGTTACTAAAAATATATTGGGAATATTTACAAGATTGTTTTAAATTTGGAAGGGTACTTCAAAAACTTTTTCTGTTTATTTAATTTTATCAAGCTTCGTATAATTTTTACCCCAAAATTAATATTCATGTTTTAATTACTAATCTATCGGAAGACAGTTACTAATGACTTAGATCTCTTTAGATAAAAGCTTTCCGTAGAAGATGAAGTAAACCCAAAAAACGGAGGCTAGGAATGTTGATACATAAAAACTGGTACCTAAATATTATTTTAAAATTATTCATTAAACAAATATTTGGTAAAAAGGGAGCTTTTTTTGGTATTAGGTATTATATTATTTATCGTAGGTTTATCGATAAAACTGGTCCTACCTTTAATACATCACTATTGTAGTATTGTTTATATAGTGTTAGTTATTTACTGTCACGGAAGAGTTTTGCGCGGGAAACGAAAAGGGAAGGACGGACCTTAATTCTTCATTTTAGTTATTGGTTTTTTCGGGTCAATTATTGTGATTGTGTGGTGTAATTGTCATGATAATTTGTGCTTTTGAAGAAAACAATGCAATTAAAGTGGGGAATTAAGTGAAGTGGCCAGATCGCGCCGTCTTACCCGGATTGCTGTTCCTGCGCTAAGCTTCCTTGTTGAGCATTGAAATGTGAACCCCCACGCATTTTAATGAGTTAGGTTAAGATAGGATAGTTTAGTGTTAGTTTTTTGTGTTGCGGAGAGTTAAGCGCGGGAAACGAGAAGAGGAAGTTGGATTTTGTTTCTTCATTTTAGTAATTGTTTTTTTTCTAGTAATTTATTGTGATTATGTGTTGGAATCATCATAATATTGTGTGCTATTGAAGAAAACAATAAGGCCGCAAACTGGACGGCCGCGGATGCGGGCGCGGGGGCGACCGCGGAGCTCACGCGATTTAATATTTATGCTTAAGTTTGTATTAACCGTTCTTGAGGGCCGCGGCGCGGGCGGCGGGCGATAGTTTTGCCGCCCGCGCCCGTGAAGTAGCTTAAAAAGTCTTATAATGTTCAACGAAATTCTTTTTTGTTAACAGACAGACGCAGACGGCAAGTCCAAACACAGCGGCCAAACAATGCCTAGACATTTGTATGTTAGACATGCAAAGGAGGGGCGATTCTGTTACCAAATAAATAAAAGTTCATTAATTTCCTGTCTTTGATTGATTTTATATAATTTGTGAAAGGTTCCTAACTTTTTCGACTTGATGACAATCAAAAAATAACAATCCTCATAGTCGTTAAATTTCGTGTCACAGTGTAGGTCTCGCTGTGCTTTCTGGAATCTGCTGATGTAAAACGTTTTCTGGTAATCTTTTGTTTGTCAGAATTGTCAGTGAACCGATGATATGTGGCCTGACCATTTATCAGTAAGTCACCACTGAAGTGAGATTCGGAGATAGAATATTCGAAATAAAAATCTTAGACGAAATGAGTAACAAAAAACTGTACACGGGCAGGACTCAAACCAGCAACTTCTTGGCTCTCACTAAAGTGAGATTCGGAGATAAAATATGTCGAAATAAAATTCTTAAAGATGAAATAAGAAACAAAAAGCTGTACACGGGCGGGACTCGAACCAGCATCTTCTTGGCTAACCAGCCCAAACGCTCTAAGTACCAATTGAGCTACCGTGCTGTCAGTCCAACCGTGTGAAATTTCTGGTCTCTCATGGATACGTCATTACGCGTGACGTTAGCGCCATCTACCCGCTTGTTTATGCAACAATGGGCCAAGTAGTTATCCAATACAGAATAAATAAATTCAACTTGGATATTGATAACGCTTCGCTAAACAATGGTTTAGAATGTTTTTAACACTCACAGTAGTCATACGTCTTACGGCGAAATTCGTCTAAATGCTGCACTTTGTGATTAAAGTAAGCCACTTGGCACAGTGATAGTAAGGACCAAAATAAGCGATTTCATCCGCAGCAGCGACAGTTTCGCCTCTTAGGAATAGACATGGCGCCACTTTTCCATAAAAAACAATTGAAATATTCTATAGGTCAAACACGACACCGATTTAAATAAAAATGGTATCAAATGAAAGATAATAATATTATCTATCATAAAAAAAAGCATTGTCAAGAAAGTATCTTCCAAACATGCACAAATATACGAGTATTTTAAAAAAAATAAGTATTTTTAAATTAATTAACTATTTTTTCTAAAGTGTAAAAAAGTAGTTACTTTTTAATTCATTTTATCAAAAAAAATATATGGCTGGGATATGTTTTTTGGTCGTATAATTGCCTAGTAAATACGGTTTTTGTAAAAGAAAACCTCACTTCAATATCTCTAATAGTTTTTGAGATATTTTTTTTAAATGTTGACAGGAATTTTTCGGGCGCACCAATATCAATGAATATTATGTACCAAATGTTTTGTTTTATAATTTTTAAGGAATATATAAATTGAAAAGAGTGATTATTGATAAAATTATGCTTAATAATTTCATCTGAAGAAGCAAAATTTTCATCACAAATGAACATAGATGGCGCCACTTTCTTTGAAAATAGCAAAAAATCGTACATGCCAAACCACCGCACCAATTTTGATGAAAAGGGTGTCAAATGAAAGATAAATGCAGAAAGAAATAACTTCAATCTCGCGACATTATAAAATACCCATATATTTATACCTTTATATTAATTATTTCAGAAAAAATAGGTTTAGCTGCTTTTTACTTTATTATATTAAAAATAATAATCGTTAGGTATATTAAGGGTAATTTATATTATTTCCAATTAAGAACAGTATTATACAAAGCCAATATTTTCAAAATTACTGAGATATAAAATTATTAATGAGGGCAGTAACTTCTCGGGCGCAAAACGTTTTGAATGAGAAATGTTATATCTCAATAATTGTAAAGGGTACATGCGATTTTCTTTTTATATTACTATACTTCATTGGCAATCAATAAAAAGCAGCTAAACCTATTATTTTCGGAACGTAAAAAATAAATGGACAAATTATAAGGTCGCGAGGTTGAAATCATTTCGTTGTATGATCTCGTTTTGTATTTATCTTTTATAAGACACCCTTTTCATCAAAATCGGTGCGGTGGTTTGGCTTGTAGATTTTTTTGTTATTTTCAAGAAAGTGGCGCCATATATTATGTTCCTTTAGGATGAATGGTAATTCTAATGAAATGAATTGAAATGAAGCATAATATTTTGGTCTCTAATAACTTTTTTCAATATACATATTTATTAAAAATAACAAAACAAATCATTTGGTAGATACCAATCATTGATATTGGTGCGCCCGAGAAATTACTGCCCACATTGAAAAATATATATCTCAATAACTGTTAAAGATATTAAAGTGCGGCTTTCTTTACCAAATACTGTTGCAGGCAATAATACGAATCAGCAAAATACGTAACCAGGCATATAATTATAGTGTTTATAAAATGAATTAAAAAGCGTCGGAAACTTTTTTTAAACAAAAAAAAACATTTGTGCGTGATAATATCTTGACGATGATTTTTCCTATGCTAGATGATATAATTACCTTTCATTTAAAACCTGTTTTAAATTTCTGCATTTTCGACAGTGATTTTACGCCGATTGTTTGCCTTATTTTACTATTTATCGCGAATTACTTTCTATACTAAAGCTGAAGAGTTTGTTTGTTTGTTTGTTTGTTTGAACGCGCTAATCTCAAAAACTACTGGCCCGATTTGAAAAATTATTTTTACGTTGGATAGTCCATTTATCGAGGAAGGCTTTAGGCTATATAACATAAAGATACGACTCATAAGACCACAGCAGAAATGAAAAATGTTGCGAAAACGGGAGAAAAATATTCCTTTTGAGAGCTTCCGCTGCATACGCTGCGGAAACCGCTTAAGTTACACAAAAATCATGTATGACAGGATTGTTCAGCATTAAGAGTTCTATAATAAAGTCCGCGACAGCATATGTCTATCTTTTATGGTTGACATATTACAACCTTTTTTATGTTAATAAATTTGTAAAAAAATAATGCATTATTTTTAGAGGTGTATTATACACACAGGTATTTATGTTTATCAAAATAAATACATTCATCATCACGAGCATTTCATTTAGAACCAAGTTGCCCTTTACATCATTTGATTTCAATAAATATCTTAGGAGCTATCACATTTTTAACATGACTCCGCACCAAAATAATGTTCGCAGCTTAAGTACAACGTGCGCTTGCGCTAATATATTATAAAGCTAAACGCGCTTATCTCAGGAACTGCTTGACCGATTTGAAAAAATATTTCTGTGTTGCGTAGCTTATTTATCGAGAAAGGCTTTAGGATATAAAACATGACGCTGCGACGGGAGGGGAGGGAGCAAACTCAAAACGCGCGGACGAAGTCGCGGGGGACCGCTAGTTACTTATAACTGAACCAAGCGTCAGCTGGCGCACCCGCGGTGGGTGTGGAATTGGGAGGTTACGGAAGTGGTAAAAAAAATAAAAAAAATAAGTAATAGTACGCTGGCTGGAACTTTTTCCATAAATAGTTGACATTATACTGAGCAAAAAAAAAATCGTCAGCTGCATCGTAGAGGGGGGATTATGCGTCAGCTGCCCGCATGAACTTGTAAAAAAAACTTAAAATAAAGCTATAATACACCGAATGAAATTTGAGTACATAATTCTTCAAATATTTAAGAGTACGAAAACAACAATCAGCTGATTGAGTAGCGGTGGAAAGACCGTCAGCTGACGCAGTAAAGGTAAAGATTTTTCTTAGCAATTCACAGAATCAAGAACAATCTTTCGCGTTATTTTTGTCTCGTTTTATTTGTACCAAAATGCACGCTATGAAATAAAATCGAGTGTAAAATGAAATGAACCCAAAATAAAATAAAGGGTTTAAAATAAACATAATCGAAATATTATATATTATATTATTTAATGCGTCGCCAGCTTCGGTGGTGCGGTCACGTATCGCGTATGGCGGAGGAGAGATTAGCGAAGCGCATCTTTTATTCTGAACTGGAGGACGGCAAGCGGAAGCAACAAAGCCAACTCCTCAGATTCAAGGATGTTCAGAAACGGCATATGAAGATATGCAATATCGAGCCCTCAGAGTGGGAGGGTTTGGCAGCACAACGTCCCGAATGGCGCAGGCTGGTACAGAAGCGAGTCAGCGATTTCGAGGAGCAACGTAAAGTTGACCTCGACATTAAACGCGTCGAGCTGAAGTCCCGCCAACCTGCTGCCATTCAATACCATTATGAACAAGGTGTACTCACGTGCCCTAAGTGCGCACGTAAGTTCACTGCGAAAATTGGCTACATCAGCCATTTTCGGGCGCACGAGCGCCGTACCGACTAGGAGTCGAAGTGGTCGCCATGGCCGAAATCGGTCGGAAGGATCATCATCATCAATCGAAATATAAAAATAAAAAGGCCGCAAAACTTATTCGTTGTCGATGATCGTTCTCTGACGAATCATCGGCCGAACTGTCCTGCAGGAGATCGTTGTCTTCGTCTTGATCAAGTTCTTGACCTCCATTCTCTTCACTATCATCTGTAAATGAGCATGCGAATGATCCAAATTAGGCTACTAGAAAGCTCAAAGAAAGTGTCGCCAACAAAAATTCCATACCGCCAATATTTTCGCTGCTATCCGTTATACTGGTGACTGATAGGGGTACTTGATCTCCTTCGAACCATTTGAAGATATATTTGTCGTCTTTTTCTTCCCATCCCCAGTCCGTGGGAGATAATTGGGAGGGATCTTGAAGGTGAGCATGGCTCCAAAGGTGGCGCTATGTACGGAGTGCGCAATAAATGCTGGCGTAGCTCGGACTTACAAGGTGGGAAGATCACCCCGTCACTTTTCACTTGAGCACGTCGTTTTTATCCTTAACTTGATAATTTTTCTAAAGTTTTTTCAGAAAAAAGAAACAGTTTTTCTTTTTTATTGCCACAGAATACCTACACAAAACGGTTGAATCGTCGACATATTTGGACATGCGTCCGTTCGTTCGACGAGGAGAACCGAAACTGATTGTGTACGACAAAGATCCACACGGACAGGCAGATGCTGCTTTGAAATTTTAGGGGTAGAGGCTTAGGTAGCCCGAAGGTCGTGTTATGGGTTCAAGCAAGGCCAGAATGTATCTCATATTATGTGTTTGAAAGAAAACAGCCTCACAGCAATACTCCAAATTTTTCAATCTTAACTGGGTCAGTTGACGGTCTTTCCACCGCTACTCAATCAGCTGATTGTTGTTTTCGTACTCTAAATTATTTGAAGAATCATGTACTTAAATTTCATTCGGCGTATTATAACTTTATTTTACGTTTTTTTTTACAAGTTCATGCGGAGAGCTGACGCATAATCCCCTTCTACGATGCAGCTGACGATTTTTTGTTTGCTCAGTATAATGTCAACTATTTATGGAAAAAAATCCAGCCAGCGTACTATTACTTAATATATATATTTTTTTTACATCTTCCGCAGCCTCCCACACCCGCACCCACCGCTACTTGAGCAGCTGACGGTCGGTTTACTTATTAGTCATATACGAGGGTCAAACTGAAAGTTCTTAGAAAATCAAAAACTGATTACATTAGCCAGTTGTTAGTTTTATTATATCTTTTCAAAATATTGTCCATTGACGTCAATACACCGCTGCATGCGATGGAACCACTGGGAAAAGCACTTTGCCCACTCGTCCTTAGGGGTCTCTTCAATGGCATCGCGATACGCAGCCACCGCTTCTTCAGCATTCATAAACCGCTTTTCTTTAAGTTTTTCTTTAATTTTTGGAAATAAATAAAAATCACAAGGCGCGAGGTCGGGGCTATACGGCGGGTGACCCAGTAATTCAACGTTTGATGTCGCCAAATAGTCGATCGTTCGCTTGGCGGTGTGCGACGAGGCGTTGTCGTGGTGAAGGAGGATCCTACTGCGAGGTCGTTTCTCTCGAACTTTTTCCAAGACAAGTGGCAAACAATTGGTAGTGTACCATTCTGCAGAAACTGTTTTTTGATCCTCTAACACAATTGTTGCGAAATGACCTATCCTTCCAAAGATCGAGGCCACCATTTTTTTTCCCGCACTTCGATCTCTCTTCACTTTAGTTGGCAACTCCTCGAAAGGAAACACCCACTGAGCAGATTGTCTTTTGGTTTCAGGATCACAACAGTAAATCCAGCTTTCGTCACCTGTTAGTACGTCGAACACAGCATTCGAGTCACCTCCGTTAAATCTTTCAATCATTTTACGGCACCAATCCACACGATGGAGTTTTTGAGCCTCAGTCAAATTATGAGGTATCCACCGGGCGCAAAGCTTCCTGACCGCTAAATGTTCGTGGAGGATTTTGTGCACTTGACTCATTCCGATGCCTAAGCTTGTCCGAATCTGCTGATAGGTCACTCTTTTGTCAGTCTCTATCATACGCCGCACAACACAGATGTTATTTTCAGTCGTCGCCGTAGAAGGCCGTCCCTCACGTACATCATCAGTGAGATTATTGCGACCACGTTTAAACTCATTAAACCAGTTGTAAACAGTCGCACGAGATGGGGCTTCATCGTGAAAGGCCAATCGTAGTCTATCATAACTTTCTTGTTGACTTAAATGACATCGAAAGTCATAAAAAATCATTGCACGAAAATTTTCTCGTGTTAAATTCATGTTGACGTGACACAGACAATTTTCAATTTGCCGCCAAATCGTAAAACAAATGACAAATGAATTAAATATATACTCAGTAATATTAGCAAAGAGTTCTATTTTCAAATTTTAGAATATTTTTTTTATTATATTGTTTATAAGTGGCCAGTTCTAAGAACTTTCAGTTTGACCCTCGTAAGATCAACTATCGATGTCAATATCAGCCGGCTTACTATGACTTTTTCATTTGCAATGCTACCTCCCGGACTAAGAAGGTAATATCTTGACGATGATTTTTCCTATGCTAGATGATACGAGGGTCAAACTGAAAGTTCTTAGAACTGGCCACTTAGACCACAAAATAGAACTCTTTCCCAATTTTACTGAGTATATATTTCATTCATTTGTCATTTGTTTTACGATTTGGCGGCAAATTGAAAATTGTCTGTGTCACGTCAACATGAATTTAACACGAGAAAATTTTCGTGCAATGATTTTTTATGACTTTCGATGTCATTTAAGTCAACAAGAAAGTTATGATAGACTACGATTGGCCTTTCACGATGAAGCCCCATCTCGTGCGACTGTTTACAACTGGTTTAATGAGTTTAAACGTGGTCGCACTAATCTCACTGATGATGTACGTGAGGGACGGCCTTCTACGGCGCTGACTGAAAATAACATCTGTGTTGTGCGGCGTATGATAGAGACTGACAAAAGAGTGACCTATCAGCAGATTCGGACAAGCTTAGGCATCGGAATGAGTCAAGTGCACAAAATCCTCCACGAACATTTAGCGGTCAGGAAGCTTTGCGCCCGGTGGATACCTCATAATTTGACTAAGGCTCAAAAACTCCATCGTGTGGATTGGTGCCGTAAAATGATTGAAAGATTTAACGGAGGTGACTCAAATGCTGTGTTCGACATACTAACAGGTGACGAAAGCTGGATTTACTGTTATGATCCTGAAACCAAAAGACAATCTGCTCAGTGGGTGTTTCCTTTCGAGGAGTTGCCAACTAAAGTGAAGAGAGATCGAAGTGCGGGAAAAAAAATGGTGGCCTCGTTCTTTGGAAGGATAGGTCATTTCGCAACAATTGTGTTAGAGGATCAAAAAACAGTTTCTGCAGAATGGTACACTACCAATTGTTTGCCACTTGTCTTGGAAAAAGTTCGAGAGAAACGACCTCGCAGTAGGATCCTCCTTCACCACGACAACGCCTCGTCGCACACCGCCAAACGAACGATCGACTATTTGGCGACATCAAACGTTGAATTACAGGGTCACCCGCCGTATAGCCCCGACCTCGCGCCTTGTGATTTTTATTTATTTCCAAAAATTAAAGAAAAACTTAAAGGAAAGCGGTTTATGAATGCTGAAGAAGCGGTGGCTGCGTATCGCGATGCCATTGAAGAGACCCCTAAGGACGAGTGGGCAAAGTGCTTTTCCCAGTGGTTCCATCGCATGCAGCGGTGTATTGACGTCTATGGACAATATTTTGAAAAGATATAATAAAACTAATAACTGACTGTAATCAGTTTTTGATTTTCTAAGAACTTTCAGTTTGACCCTCGTATAATTACCTTTCATTTAAAACCTGTTCAATCGGTGAAATATAATTTTCTAATTGCTATTTTAGAAAAGTGGTGCCATCTCTGTTCCTAAGGGTCACCCCTTGTGACTGTCGCTGCTGCGGATGAAATCGCTTATTTTGGTCCATACCCGCTCAATTGCCCATGTCAACTGGGATATGACATGGATTTTGCACCCTAAATTGCCCGTGTCAACTAGGACATGACATGGCGCCCTCCGCTCCCCGATCGCCCAATTTACGTCATTTGTCCGTCTCTTACTGTTGAAGGTGTATTTGGCTTTATCTATCTCGCTTCCTTTTAAAATTATCTAACAAAATAAGCCAAGTCCATATCCCGCGCCGTGAAAAAAAAAAAATTATTTGTAATCTATGTTGTGACTAGTCATCACTAAACATTGCGCGTCTGCAGGAACAAGTGGAATTTTCATCGTTATTATTTTAATACTTTGAGTGCAGGCCAGTGTGTGTAATTGTGTGATTTTTAAGGTAAGTTATCTATTAATACATAGAAATAAAAGTTTAAGCATGAGACACAAAATGTAACCTCTACTACACCAGATACATTTTGGCGGTATTTGGTGGTGGTTTTGGCGTTTGTTTTGCCCACTTTTGCAAGCATTTTACTTTCATTTTATGAATATTTGGCTGTTTTATCCTACTATATGCAATAGAACATGCTATATCGAATTATCACCAGCCTCGGTAGTAAAAACTATGAGCAAATTAGCTCAAATAAGTTCCAAGAATGTTAGCGGCCAATATGACGTGACGTCACGTGCACGTTGACGCGGTATTAGGCTGCGAACACACTAAGAGATCCGAGTTGCGAACTGATTTTTTATACGTGTTTTTGAATGTAACATTTTGCTACTAATGAATGTATTTGTTGGTTTTAAATAGTAACGTAATAATTTTTGCGTATATTTATTTACTTTTTTTTTGGAGAAGTGTGCATCATTCATTCATTAATTCTATTTCTGTTTTCAGTCCAATTTCCTTAAAAGGAACAAATAAAAGTTTTAAAAGTGGCGAGGGCTTTCGACGCTTATAATGTCGCCAAGATGTCTCCAGCTCAAAAAACAAAACTGGCGGAGCTCAAGCAAAAAAAGCAAGTAGGCAACTTCTTGATGCCTGATGCTCCAGAACCAAAGTAAGTCAATTCAAAGTTTTACCTGCTCGTACTGTCGCTAGCTTGTCAGTGTCGAATGAACATCACATGAACATGTCATGATATACAGTCAACATTATATTTTTTTTTATTACAGAAAAAGAAAATGAAAAGCCAGGGAAGAAGACACGCGAGTCTGGAGCCCATGCCCTCTTTACCGGGGGTACTGTCCCTCCCCCACATATACCTCAAGTATAGGCCCAAGTATAATATTTTTCAAGTAGTTCTGGAGATTAGACCGCACAAACAGATATTTTTTTGCGGATTAATCTGTTTGTACGGCTTAATCTCCAGAAGTACTGGAAAAATATGAATGCCCCCCATAATTATAAATCATTATTATTACTATTAAACATAAAAATAATATCCCACTATTAAACATAAATTATAACTACAGGGAGGCTTAATTATAATTTATTTAATAGTAGGATAATATTTAAATAATAAATTATTATTATTATACTTTTAATTATATTTTTTCAAAAATATTATGATAAAATATATTTTATTTGCTCCTACATCGTTTAGCTTCAACTCCTTTAACGGAAGTCCGTTGTTGTCCAAAACAGCGTCTCAGTGTGTTATAGCCTTTATGTTCGCCATCTTGAGAACAATTTTTTGCTGATTTTTTTGTTTAGCTTCAAACACATTTTTTACAACGATTTAAACTACAAGTGTGATACCTTTTTAGAAAGGGCTTTAAATGTACTATGTTGTTTAGTCATTGTTGATTTCGATTGCACAGCATGTAGAACAAAAAAATATATAAAACCAAAGTATTTGACTGTGTGGCTATGAACTGTTGCCATAAAAGTACATATTTCTCAGTAATGGTATAAGTTAGAACTGTGATTTTTATTTACTTTGGTAGAATATTAGTTTGCCTATGTTTTATTACTTTATTGTATTTCTAACTGAGATATTTTTGCATCTATGACGTGTTAAGTTTATCGAAAATTACGGCTCGCGCCGCTAGATTTTTATGCAAATTCAAAGGCTTGTAAATAAATTATTTTGTATGGACAGATGTATGGTTTTATTTTTTATCCAAATGTATATAATATAACCATTGTAATTAAGAATAAAAAACCCTATGTCATCGCTTTAATTTTTTAGATATGATCGTTTAAACACAAGTCGTGTTCAAAAATGCCTTATCTCTGTGATCAGTGTATCATATTCCTAAACTGTAGTCGAATTCTAATATACAAAATGCTTGAATAAACAGTTTCATTCATACTCAACATAAAAAACATAACACTTGTTATTGTTATGGTAATAAATTTAGGCACAATGAATGGTTTTGTGAATCTCGAGACGCGTGACGCGGTGCGGCGATAAGCATGATTTATGGAGGGGCACTGTAGGGTGTCGTCAAGTGGCCCGTCGGGGCAATTGAGCGGATACTATCACTGTGCAAAGTGGCTTGCTTTAACCACAAAGTGCAGCATGAATGTCATGAGACGTATGACTACAGAGTCATATTTTATATCCTTAAAAATAAACTTAGAAACCAAACATTGCGCACGGGCGAGACCCGAACCAGCAGATTCTTGGCTAACTGGGCCAAATGCTCTACTGATTAAGCTACCGTGCTGTCAGTTTTTGGTTTCTTATTTCATTTTTAAGAATATAAAAAATGACACTGAGTGTTAAAAAGATTCTAAACCATCAAAATAATATGTTACAATATTATTTATTAGTTATATACATATACAGGATGGCCAAAAAAGAGATGTCCAAATTTTTTTTTGGATTATTTTCATCCAGGAGCTCTATTTTTGAATCACTCGCTTCAAGATGGCGAGTGATTTTCGTTCGAAGATGAATTAAAAGTCATAGAAAAAAAACTCGTTGTCGAACGAAAATCACTCGCCATTTCGAAGCGAGTGATTCAAAAATAGGGCCTCAGGTCTATCCAAATATACCATATGTATGTTAGTCGAATTTTCGTTAGTTTTCGAGATATCCTCCTAAGGCCCATAGTCCTACCATTAGGACTACTTAATTGAAATAGTCATTCAAACCCAGCAATCACATAGGTACCAAAAAACTAATGGTGATCCACAGTCCTACCAGTAGGACTTATTGTAAATCGTGACATTTCTATATAAAATATCGCACCACATAAAGTTTATGCGTCTGCATTTGTAAGTGAATAAATTACTAACCAGATAATTACAAACAAACAAAAAAAAAGAAACATCAATAAGTCCAAATTTGGGGGCAGTGTCAGGTTCACGTAAAAGAGATGAGGTAATTTGAAATTAATAAAAAAATCCTAGTTATTACTGGTCTTTAGGTGAATTTGTTATGCTTTTTAATGACTACCTGACAAAATGGTATAATCATTTTGAGGATTTCTTTGTTTATTTACAAAACATGTGTTTTTGAAAATTATGTCCTATGGGTAGGACCAAGGATTACAGTGACTACTATTTTTATATTCGCAATATTATTAGATTGTATAATATTGGCTGCTAATATATATTTTTAAATTTTTATATAAAATATGAAAAGCTACTTGCACAATTCTTGAAAGTAAAGCATTTTTACCGGTTTAAATAACGTAGAAAATGTAATTGCTCTTAGTGATTCAGATATCGATGACATAGATGAAGAAGACGAAGATAGTCAAAGATGAAAACTAATCTTCATTTATATCTAGGTATGGACGCTTCTAAAGTTACACTTCTCGTATTAATCGATTTCTCCAATTTATCAATACTGTTGACTATGATCTTCTACTGGCCATTTTATCCAAACTAAATGTCTCTTCACTAGCTTTGGACTGGTTTTCATCATACCTGCGGGACCGCAAGCAAGCTGTTAAGACTCCAAACGGCATTTCTGACTGGCTCAGCTTGACCTCTGGTGTACCGCAGGGTGGTATCCTCTCTCTCCTCCTATTTCGGTTTTTATAAACCTCATCACTGTTAATCTTCGCTGCTCATATCATCTGTATGCTGACGACCTACAACTGTACGTACAATCCGATGTCTCAGAAATGTCTGCAGCGATCGATCTGATCAACGACAGTTTAAGCCATATCTCGTCCTGGTCTCGTGACTTCGGAGTTTCTGTCAACCCCACCAAGTGCCAAGCGATCATAGTAGGGAGTCCTGGACTCATCTCTAAGCTAGGTATGGCAGAGTTGGAGCCGGTTATGTATGATGGTACTGCTATACCTTACTGTACCAGTGTGAAGAATTTGGGCCTGATGTTAGACTCTACGTTGAGCTGGACTGTTCACGTGAGGTCAGTCGTAAGGTCATCACGTGTTTGAGGTCTCTCTATCGATTAAATTTTTTTCTTCCGTTCAAGACAAAACTTCTTCTCATGCAAACTCTCATTATCCCTATCATTGATTACGCGGACTCTTGCTGTACTAACCTCACTGAGGCACTCACTGACAAACTTGAACGTCTTCTTAACAGCTGTATTAGATTTATCTTTGGCCTCCGAAAATATGACCATATTTTCCGCTACAGAGCACAACTTAATTGGCTTCCCATTCGACAACGTAGAAACTCTCGAATTCTCTGTGTTCTGTACGGTATTCTCAATAACCCCTCATCACCTTCTTATCTTAAGGATATGTTCTCCTTTTTATGTCAATCACATGATCGTGCTCTCCGTTCTTCCGAAGATCTCCGGCTAGGCATACCAGCTCATCGCTCCTCCTATCAATCCAAGTCGTTTACAGTGACGGCTACGCGGCTGTGGAATACGCTCCCTCTTGAGATCAGGAAGTCAGAGGCGGCCACAATGGTTAACAAGCTTTATAATACTCGGGCCTCAGGAGTAAACCACCACACTATGACGGTCGTTAAATTATTATTAAAAAAATATAGTACCAAACTACTCCATTAATGGCTCTGTCTTAGAATATCGACCATGTTGGTCCGTGGGATGGCTAAGAAACAAAACTCACTTATTTTATTGAAAATACTTCAATCATGAGTGATAGGCATCATTTAATACAATTTACTTCATGAAAATATGATATTCGGACTGTTTATTAAGTTAGTTGTTTCTGCAGTTTTAAAGGCGCACTGAGGCATTGAGACACTGACGCCATCAAAAACAGACTAAGTCAAAGTTAAGACCTCACTTTGACGTGAGGTGGTGTTTGCTTGACTATCTTTTAGCCTCTCACCGGTGATCTAGTTCATAATACAATATCATTGCTAAGAACCCACAACGCGGTTGTTACACGCTATCGCAGCCGCGCAAATTGCGTCGATAGTACCGAATCGCGGTTCCCGCACCCTAGGCGGGTTGCGAGTTCGTAAAATATCCGCTCTCAGCTTGCAATGATCGCCTCCCACGTTACCGACCGAAAATCGCAATCAAAGCCGCTACTCAACATTTTCATCACGACGTAGGAGGGGTTCGCGTACACCCCCATCTAATGAGCCAAGAACTCAAAAAAACCGGCCAAGTGCGAGTCGGACTCGCGCACTGAGGGTTCCGTGTCAACTTTAACTGACTTAGGGAATCCACTTACTTCTACTTAGTAAAATACCACAATATTTTGTTGACTGCAAATATAACTTTGTTTTTCACAGTGTTTGTATGAAGTACAAAGTTATGTTTGCGGTTGTTGAAAATGTGCTATATCTCCAAAACTACTCGTTCGATCCCATCCAAACCAATTTTCGTTGAAAGTATTTGTTAAGATCTACATTATATATTTTTTTCAAAATTTACACTTACTTGGTTTAGAAGTTAGATGGGGGGGGGACGCCCATTTTACCACTTTGGAAACGTCTAGCTATGAAACGTTATTCTTTAAAAGAAAATAATTTTAGAAACCTCTATGTCATTTTAAAAGACCTATTCATAGACACCCCCTAACCCCACACGCATAGGTTTAACTAAAAAAAAATTTTTTGGTTTTAGTTTCATGTATGGGAGCCCCCCCTTAAATGTTATTATTTTTTATTTTTTGTATGAGAATCGGTAAGCGGTTAACAAGATACATCTTCCTACCAAATTTCGACAGTGTAATGCTTATAGTTACAGAATAAAATGGCTGTGACATTCGGACGGACAGACAGACAGACAGACAGACTTGACGAAACTATAAGGGTTCCGTTTTTTGCCATTCGGCTACGGAACCCTAAAAGTATCGTGTCGAGATTGAACCAAGTTGTAAGGCTGTTGTTCCCGGCGCTGCCAACAGAGGGCACTGATGTCGTGTTGGCGTATGGTACTCATGGAGACGAAGAAGTTTAGAGCGTAACAACCTCAGTGATGGGAATGTTTTTTTTGTTAACACGGTTTTTTCTATGCCACGACACGGTGTGTGAGTAAAAGTAAGGGAAACAGATGAACATGAATAAATTACCGGAATATGGATAGGAAAACTTGGATTATAGGGTCAAATCGGTAAAAATACTATAAACAAGCATGAGAAATAGTATACATAAATATATTAATTAAGGTTTATATTTCAGCTCTGTGCCGTCGGCTTGACCTTCCGGAGATCACCCTATTGTATCCATTTCATGTGCGCGTGTACTTACCGTCCAAGTGAGAGTGAGATAGCGAACGCGAGGCGGGGCCCCACGCGCGCGAGGTGCCGGCCAGGCGCGGTGCGGCAACAGCGCGCCCGCGCTTCTCCAGTACGCTATTGTTATTCGTTCCTTGTGCATGTGTCATGTGTTTGTGGTTCGCGTAGCCGCAAAACGGTAAGTTTTGGATATTATTTATTCATTTACCGTTTTATCAAGTGAGAGTGAGTGTTACGTAATGGTTAGAAGTATTTGCTTAAGATCCTGTAAACGATGCTATCGTTGGATCGCTTTTAAAAGTAACTAAATTGTTACAACTCTTAGTTCTCCCTATTTTTATTTATTTTTACAGTCAAGTTCTATTGTATAGTTATAGGTATAGCATGAACCTACGGTTTGTGTCACTTTGTGTATTTAATACAGTGTTTTAGCCATGTATAACAATAATTATTAGCCGCGACCTTCCGGGTCCGCTAATTATTTACATTTGCACGGTAAATGCCTGCAAATTGGTACCGATTCGGCATTACTACAGCCTTTCAGGCCCGCCAATTAGTAACGACGGCTCGCTAATCGCAGCCGTTGGAAGGCTCACTAGCCGCAGCCGTCGAAGGCTCGTTTATCGCAGCCGGCGAAGGCTCGTTTATCGCAGCCGGCGAAGGCTCGTTTATCGCAGCCGGCGAAGGCTCGTTTATCGCAGCCTTCCCGTTCGAAAGGCTAGTCGGCCCGCAGACGTTAGAAGGCTCGTTGACCCGCAGCCGTTAGGCGGCTCATTGGCTTGCAGCCGTTGGACGGCTCACTGGCTCACAGCCGTGAACGGCTCGTTGGCCCGCAGCCTTTGGAAAACTCGGCAGCCGTAGCCGTACGATGGGCCTTTTGTGGTCTTATTTTTTTCGAAAACTTAAAAAGTGTCTTTTGGCACACAGATGGCGGAACCGTCCTCGTTCATGACAATGGGGGAGCTGATGGAGCTTTCAGGAGATACCGAGGAAGAAGATGACTTACTCGACAAGGTAAAAGACGTCGCTCGCCGTTTTCTACCAGAAGGATGGACCAATTGGAAGACTCTAAACCCGTCCATGGAGGAGCTCTTCGGGGACACATTGGACCCTCAGATACTTAATAAAATCCGTTTCGCCCTGCCCACATTGGAGTTGGTCCGCGTTCTGCTTCCAAATACAGAGTTCGTAGGAGAAAAAATGTTTATAAAAAAAAAAAAAATAAAAAAAAAAAAAATATTTATTCAATTTAGGACACAATATGCCACTTATGAACGTCAAATGTACAGTGAAAAATAAAATAAAAATAATTGTGCCCTGAAGGGGCCGAATCATGTCTCCTTATCTTTTGGGCCCTACCAGCGCTTCGAGACAGAACACAGACAATTAGGCAAGTGCTGAGAAGAAACGCCGGAACAAACTCAGTCACCACTAGCTGCCGTAAAATCAAAATCATCAAAGGTAAGTACATCAGTCGGTGCAGGCTGGACAGACCACACATTCGTGTCGTTCAGATAGTCTTGAACCTTATAATAGCCTTTAGACATAAGCGTGTTTTTAACGTGTTTCTTAAATTTATCAACCGGCAATTCGACAAGATTGTGTGGTATATTATTAAAAAATTTTATACAATTTCCCATGAACGAATTACTAGTTTTAACTAATCTGAAGTTGGGAACGACAAGCTTGTGTTTATTTCTTGTGTTATATGAGTGAATGTCGCTCTTCTTCATGAAATAATCTAAATTTTTACGGACGTACATTATATTGTCAAAAATGTATTGAGAAGCCACAGTTAATATGTTGATTTTCTTAAAGACCTCTCTCAGGGAGTCACGAGGACTAAGTTTATAAATAGCACGAATGGCTCTTTTCTGCAAAATAAATATGGTATCAATGTCTGCAGCAGAACCCCACAAGAGAAGACCGTAAGACATAATACTGTGGAAGTAACTAAAATACACAAGCCTCGCCGTTTCAACATCAGTCAGATACCTTATTTTTCTAACTGCAAAGGCAGCCGAGCTTAGCCTCCTAGCTAGGGCTTCAATATGAGGGCCCCACTGTAATTTTGAGTCAAGTGTAATGCCCAGAAATACAGTGGAGTCTATTAAAACTAGATTATTACCATTTAGTACAATATTTGGTGTAAGTTGCTTTACATTAGGCAAAGTGAATTTTACACATTTAGTTTTACTAGCATTCAGCAACAAGTTATTGGTGGTGAACCAATTCAATACTTTGGAGAGAGTATTGTTTACTTCGTCAAAATTTTCTTCATGTCTTTTCATTTTAAAAATCAAAGAAGTATCATCAGCAAACAGAACTATCTCACAAAGATTTGTGGAATAAAATGGCAGGTCGTTTACATATATCAGGAAAAGTAAAGGCCCCAATATTGAGCCCTGGGGGACCCCCATTTGAAGAGGGGCTCCGGAAGAGTAGGTACCATTTATGTTAACTGATTGTATTCTACCTGATAAGTACGAACTTAACAACTTAGATGAGTTTTCCGAGACACCATAGTGTTCTAACTTAATGAGCAGTGTCTGATGGTCTACACAATCAAACGCCTTTGATAAATCACAGAATACACCTACGGCATCATGTTTGTCTTCATAAGCATCAAGAATGTGTCTGATGAGTGCTACTCCGGCATCAGTTGTATTTCTACCTTTAGAGAACCCAAACTGTTTTTCGTGTAGTAAATTATTAAGTTTAAAATGGGAAAGCAATTGATTATAAATGAGTTTTTCAAAAATTTTACTTATTGTGGGTAATATTGAAATAGGCCTAAAATTGCTGGGGTCACTTTTGTCTCCCGATTTAAATAAAGGGACAACCTTACTATGTTTCAATAAATTTGGAAACTGATTTTGGTCAATACATTCATTAAAGATATAAGATAAGTAAGGAGCTATTAGAGGTATAATGGGTTTTATTGTGTCTATTGATATACCCGATTTATCCTCTGTTTTCTTTTGTTTTAATTCTTTAAATGTTTTTATGATGTCTAAAGGACTAATATTTCTGAATTTAAATGAGGATTCGCACTTATGAACACTCGACACAAGTAATGATTTCGCGTGACTTGAGCAAGAGCTCAACTGTTTAGTCGTCTCTATAGGAATGTTACAGAAGTAATCCTCAAAAGCGTTTGCTACCTCGTCATCAGATTTAATGAGCTTGTTGTTTATTTCTAGACTAAATTTGTTATCATGAGATTTCGTTTTACATGTTTCTTTATTTATAATATTCCATGTTTCTTTGATTTTATTACTAGATTTTTTAATTTTATCGCGTATGTAATTCGACTTAGCTACATAGCAAACTCTTTTGAAAATTTTTGAGTACCTCTTAACGTACTCATGAAACGATAGATCCTTTCTATATGCTTTTTTGTTATACAATTCAAACATTTTTTTCCTACTTGTATAAACTCCTCGTGTAGCCCAGTCACTGAATTTCGGTTTACAGTTATTGATAACTATTTTCTTTTGAGGGAAAGTAATATCAAATTGTTTTTTAACTACCTGAAATAATTGTTCATACAAGTCACTAGCATTTTTTTTATCAAAAGGTATAGACGGTATTTTATCACTTACAAGGTTTTTAAATTTGTCCTTACGAGATGCAGTGACCGGCCTGCATTTGATTTCTAGACGGGGTGGAATAAAACGGTTCTGTAGTGTAACTATCTGACCGCAATGATCCGATTTTACAAAATTAATAATAGATTGTTTGATGATTTTACAGTTGCAGAGAATATTATCTAAGCAAGTAGCTGTTGTAGGAGTTACTCTAGTGGGCTCAGCGAAAATCGGAGTGAGGTCAAATGATTTGAAAATGCTCAAAAACCGAACGCGATTTTCCTCCGTAATATCTATAATGTCCACATTGAAATCTCCACATACAACTACTTTCTTTGTAGTTTTACATATTTTGTTTAACACATTTTCCATTACAGATTCAAATAATTTAAAGTTTCCACTTGGGGGTCTATAAACACAGACAATAATGTAGTCGTCCAGCTCCGCACACGATATCTCAATTGTTCGCTCAATAGTGAGAGACACTATGTCTTTTCGCTCTTTACATTTTAGTTTATTATTAATTAATATAAGTGTCCCGCCGCGAATGGCAGTCTCCCTAGTGAACGAACTAATAAGATTATAATTATCTATCGATAAAATCAGTTCATGCTGCTTGAGCCAGTGCTCAGTTATGCAGAGAACATGAATATTCATTTTATTTAAAAACAATTCAATTTCCAAATCTTTTCCAGAAAAGCCTTGAATATTTTGATGTACTATATTTAATTGATTTGATTCTACAATTTCTGATAAGCAAGAGTTATCCTCTATTGTCTGATCTACTAATTTAAATGATTGTTTGTTATTGGAACTGATTCCAATGGTTGAATATTCATGTCAATAATCTGCTCAATAAAAGCAGATTTGGTAGCCAAGTTCTTGGCTGAATAGTCAAAATAATATGATAGCGACATTGCTATCTGTCGTTTGAAATAATTATTAACATAATAATTATCTCGCGTCAAATACACTTTGTTTTTAAAATAATTATTCATGTCAAGTAGGTGGAATTTATTCACCTCATATAATGTCAATTTATGCAGTTGCAAATTAATTTTATATCTTAAATCATTTTCTTCGTCTGGCAATCCACTACTGTAAGGTAATGTAAACAATATTGTTTTATTCACATTTAATTTTCTTAAACTGTCAAAGTATGTATTTAGGTTTTTCTTGTTCATATTACCTCTGTTTCCTATGAAAATAATTAAATCTGAATTTTCTTGAAACTCATAAGAAAGCACTTTCTGAACTATTTCTGAATATGATGCCCCTGGCATGCAATGGTTGATCACATTTTGTCCCATGTATTTCGATAATAAGTGACCCATGTTTTTCCCAATCTGATCACTAAACAAAACTATATTTTTAACAGACTTGCTTAGCGATCCACTGGGTTGAGAACAGGAAGGGTTCACATTACACTTAGTTCTAGTAATCTTATTGGTGAGTTGTGATGACTCATTTCCAGAGATATCAATGGAGTTTTTTGAAATCACATGTGAAGAGTTACATTCACAGGAAGCTATTATATTTGTCAAAGCCTGGATATGTTCACCACACTCCTTTTTTGTACAATTATAAGTTTCAGTCATTATTTTTAATGACTGCTTAAGTTCCCTAATTTGACATTCTAAACTCATAACATCTTTCTCATATTTACCTACATTTTGTTCTAAAATTAAAGAATACATATCCAGTTCATCTCCAAGTTGTCTCCGCTCATTGATGTATTTTACTTTAGTGTGTAAGGATTTTTGTTTTTTGATTAATTTATTAGTTTTTTTTATGAAACGGTTTATTCTAACATATTTCTTAAACTTATTTTTGCTGCACTTAGTAATACCTTTAGAAGGTGTGTCATGAGTTAAATCTATTGTCAAAATTGGTTGATTACTAGGTGCAGCTGTCGTCAGGCTGGGCGCACTACCAACCAACTTATTAAATAGAAGGGTGGTTTGGCTGTTTATTTGGTCCTGTTTCTCCGTCTCCAGCTGGTTGATATAATCATGGGCATCACCAAGATCTTGTTCAAGAACAGATATGCGTTTCAGGTTCTGTTCATACTCCTCACAGCACTCACCGAACCCTTCTATCACCAATTTCAATTGGTCCCGTTCTTTAACTACCAAGTTATAGTTGGTGTGCAGCTCAGCCATCTCTTTTCTTAGTTTAGCGTTCCTATCAAACTCACCTAGCATTTCCCTTTCATTGTCATCTCTTTCCCTATGCAGTTTTTCGATCGACTCCTTGGCCGCCTGTAGTTCGCTCAAAGCCATCCTGAGCTTGGACTCCTCCTGGCGAGCGCAGGCCTTGCGAGTAAGCATATTTACGTCAAAATACAAAGGATCAAAACAAAAACGTAAACCAAAGTGCCGCTCGACCAACTCGAGGCTATTTATAGAATGTAAACAAAGTTATAACCTCAACGCGATAGAAACACAAAACCGTAGCTCAGTTAATTGTTAGATATTCATAAAAATAAGATTATAAACGCGTGATATATTGAATACACACGGTTATAATGCTAGATCGGATCAAATAAAAGCGATGACAACGATTAACAATTTGAATTTTTGCTAAGTCATTGACCGGTTATCACTAGCGTAGCACTTAGCACTAAATACGTATTTAAAACACTGATTATCACAAACTCACAAACGCACACAGAATACGATTATTAAACGTTTTTCATACGTTTTTGACCTATTAAACACTTAGAAACTAATTAAATTAAAATTATTTTATGGGACAAAAGCCGATCAGGTGTTAGCGGTAATGTTGCCAGACCATGACCTGATTACCTGATTTAAGGACCTGAAGGTCTCATTACTAAACTGGGAGTTCTGTAGGGCCTTAATAATAAGCCCACCAGCACTGGTCAACAAAATAAAAGGTTCCGCTGCCCAGGCCGAGATATTTCTTCATGCCATTCACCCTATTCGTCGGTTCATCTTGTCCAGAAGAGAGGTATGTCGCCAGTTACAGCCAGCCAGTCTAGAGTCAGAAGAGGAGAGCCGTGAAGACTTGGAAACCCCGGCAAAGCGTAGTCGTTTGGACAATTTAGATCCTCATTAGCATGATTTCCCAACAAAAGGCTAGACCTTCGGCTTCTTCACCACATCATGACTATGACTCTGCTGATTCAAAAACTGGAAGTGATAACCGATTTGGACGTAGAAAATTGCAGCGAATTCCAGGGTCCTGAATTTACTTTTGAGAACAATCAATCAGAAAGTGATGTGCATGATGAGATAAGTTTTGCTCCCCTGGTAAAGGAGGCAGATCCTTTGATTCCGGCTCCATCTGAAAAATTGAGAAGTCGGGGGATGGCTTGTCAAAAACTGGGCTCGCCGTCGTGGAACAGAATCCGTTACAAGGAGGTACAAAAGAAATTACGGGTGACCCCGGTTTTTGATGCATTTAAAATAAATAGCCAGTTAGGTAGTATGGCTGCTAAGAATTTCTATCAAGAACACCTGGCTACTTCAGACACAACTTTAGGCACGATTTGCCATGGGTTGCTCAAACAAAGAGATTAGAGCAACAAGTCAGAAATCTAATAGCTAAGCATCCAGAGGTGCGGGATGATGCTCGGGATCTGTTAGCCAGTACCAATTCACTAGTAAGAGAGGTATCTGATGACTTACTTCACTATACATGTGCCTGTAGAGCAGAGGTCATTGATCTGCGCAGAAGAGCATTTAAGCCGGTCAATGACTTCCTTGCGACGAAATTAGCTGAAATTCCACCATCGGAAACACATATTTTCGATGAGCAACGTCTGTATGATCTGGTTGCGAAGCAAGGTGGTATGTTTCGAGTTTTCGGTGCCACAAGAAAGCCGCTTCAAAGTCTGTACACACACCAAAATAGAAAAGATAGACAAAAGTACGACCAAAAGGAAAAAACCCAAGCGATATGATAGTAAGAAACCACAAAATTCCACATCAGCAACTCGGTCAAAGAGTAACAAAAATAAAACGAACTCCAACAACACCAAGAGGCACCAACCTTCCAAAAAGGCTCGTCCCTCGTCTTACTGACTATCATCCCTTCATCGGCGGTCAGCTAGCTCGTTTTGTACATCGTTGGAGACGACTCAACGCCCCGGAAACAATCATCAAAATGATATTAGGATACGGCATACCGTTTGTCAAAACACCACCCCTAGTTCGTTTTTCGAAACAAAATATCAAAAAAATCGCGACTCCAGAATCAGATCAAATGACAGCAGAAATATTAGAAATGGAAAGAGAGAAAATTATCGAGAGGACTTCACAAAAAACAGGGTTTATGTCGAGATTGTTTCTAATCGAGAAAGAAAATGGGAGCAAGCGTCAAATATTCAATCTTCGCCGTCTGAACTTTTACCTCAATCCGAGAAAGTTCCGCCTAATAAACCAAAGAAAGGTGCCAAAATTTTTACAGAAAATCGACTTCATGTGCAAGATCGACCTCTCTCAAGCTTATCTACACGTGCCAATAAAAGAAGGTCACCGACGGTTCCTGTCACTCAGTTATCGCGGCATATTGTATCAAATGACCTGTCTTCCAATGGGGCTATCAAGTGCACCTTTGGCATTCTCCAGAATAACGAAATGGATCGCAAACGTACTTCGAGAGAAAGGAATTCGTGTTCTAGTGTACCTCGACGATTTCTTGTTCGCACACCAGGATGCCAAAATTTTAGAGAGCCAGGTCGATTGTGCAATAAACCTGCTGGTAGAATTAGGATGGAAAATAAACTAGAAGAAATCTGTGATAGTTCCGTCGCAGGAAGTAGTTTCCTTGGGAATAACCTACAATACACAAACAAATTTGAAATCCCTTCCAAAAAACAAAATAGCAGACCTGAAATGTTCTCTAAGGAACGTCGTGCGCAGTCAACAATGGAAATGGACGCAAGGAACGTCTATTCTGGGCAAACTTCAATTCGCAGCAGAAGTGGTGTCACTGGGCCGGCTTTTTTGCAGGCAGCTCCAAAGAGCAAGTCGAAGATTAAAGGAACACCAGCCAAGAAAATTGTTTCCTTTGCCTCAACCTGCAAAGTCAGAGTGCCTTTGGTGGTTAAAGCATCTAGCGGAACCCAGTTTGATCTTCCAGAGAGAACCCAGCCTTTTTGTGACAACCGATGCATCCGACACTGGTTGGGGTATCCAGTTGGAAGAGGTTCATCAATCGGGTGTGTGGACTCTATCACAGAGAAAATGGCATATAAATTTAAAAGAGCTTTACGTTGTATACATAGCACTGAGGAAGTTTCATCTTCTAGTAGAGAACAAGGTGGTTATGATTCAGGCCGACAATCGTACCGTCGTCGCATACCTACGCAACCAAGGAGGAACGAAGTCACAGCCACTTTACATCCTTACGAAAAAGATCCTGCTGTTAGCCAAGAAATTAAATACAGAAATAGTACCATACTATATTCCCGGGAAATTCAACATAATAGCCGATCGTCTGTCACGCGAATCAACCGCAACCGACTGGCATTTGAGCAAAAACATTACACAGATGGTATTCAAACGATGGGGAATTCCACAAATAGACTTGTTCGCCACATTGAAGTCCAAAGTTCTTCCCAAGTACGTGACAATAGATGCCACGGACAGACAGGCGCAGTATGTGAACGCATTCTCGAGGAAGTGGAATTACAACCTGGCATGGGTGTTTCAATCACCACCGCTAATCCCGAAAGTACTTCAGCATCTAAACTTGTCTCAGGGCACATACTTGGTAGTAGTTCCCAGATGGACACAAGCATTTTAGAGGACAGCTTTGAAATTCAAGGCCACGGCGGCTCCAATAATATTGAGGAATCTGACAGCTCACCTGATAGATCTAGCCACGAATCATCCTCCTCCAGAGGTAACGTCAATGATTTTGGAGGTCTGGAGAGTACAGGGTGGAATAAGTTGTTGAAAGGCTTACCCTCTGAGGATGTGGAGTTGTTAAAGTCAGCGTGGAGACCCTCTACGTGGAAAACTTAAGCATCTGTATGGAAAGATTGGTTGAGGTGGTGCAAATCCGTTCAAGCCGTCCCAAATAATCCCACGCCTCATCAGGTAGCGAGATACCTGAGCTACCTATTCCAGGTTAAAAAAATTATCGTACAGTACTATATTAGTTAGAAAATCGGTTATTGTCACATTTGCAATTCCAAAAGGGGAACAAAGAATAGGACGTCATCCTTTAATTAAAGCCATTTTGAAAGCTATTAGCATCAAATCTGCAGAAAAAATAGATCCGAATTCTCAAGTGTGGAATATTTTAGATCTCATTAGCTGGCTTAAATCGAATCCACCAAATGAAACAAGCATTTATCAGATCTCTCGCCACTGTGCAATGTTACTCCTTGCTTCGGAAAGAAGGTTGCACGATCTGACTTTATTACAAATTGATGAAAAGCACTGTGTGTTTACAAGGGAATCTATTACGTTTTGGCCGGCATTTGGCTCAAAAACGGATAAAGTAAAGCAAAGACAATCAGGTTGGATGATTTTTAAGAACCCAGATTCTAGTTTAGACATAGTTGATTGTGTCAAAAAGTTACTGGAATTGTCTTCTGGTAGACGTAAATCAGGAAACAAAAGTTTGGTGAATTTGTTTATTACCACAAGAGGACAGGTAAAACCTGCTTCAAGAGCAGTTATCGCAGGATGGCTTAGGCCAGTATTTAATAAATTAGGGCTGGAAGTGACTCCAGGATCTATTAGATTAGCAGTAGCATCCTACAATTTTGAAAATAATCTTCCTCTAGATGATTTGTTAAAAAGAGGTAATTGGCGAGGGGATACTAATTTTTTCAAACATTATTACAAACGTGTATCGGCGCCTTCGCAACATGTCCAAAATGTAATGTTAGACTCGTTTGCTCCGGTTTAATTTTTATATCTTTTGATAAATAATATGATTGTTATTGCTTATGACTAATGAGGGGATGGTGTTTAATTTTTGGTTGTTTTGTTTTATGGATGAAGAAGCATTCTCCTTTAGAATGATTGATCTCAGTTGATTGTTATGTAAATGGCTCTTCTAGTCAAGATAGAGTTAACTTGTATGTCTGACCTCAGACAAAGCATGATTGTATGCCTTTTCTATAGCTTAATAAATATTGATTATTATAAACCTTTTACTGGTTTTTATTGATTAGTCACAGTACGCTACATTTCAGTGCCGGCAGATACATAAACAAGTCTCCGGAAGGTCAAGCCGACGGCACAGAGCTGAAATATAACCGTTTTCCACCCCGAAGGGAAGAAAACGAGTATTTCAGGTCTTGCCTAGGCTTGACCTGGAGCAAGTCCCTTGCCGTCAGTAGGAATCTTCGATCAGGTCCGGATAGGTACTGGAGAAGCGCGGGCGCGCTGTTGCCGCACCGCGCCTGGCCGGCACCTCGCGCGCGTGGGGCCCCGCCTCGCGTTCGCTATCTCACTCTCACTTGGACGGTAAGTACACGCGCACATGAAATGGATACAATAGGGTGATCTCCGGAAGGTCAAGCCTAGGCAAGACCTGAAATACTCGTTTTCTTCCCTTCGGGGTGGAAAACGGTTATATTTTTAACATTTTAATATATTTTTTTATTAAACATACAGGTATGCATTTGTAAATAGATGGGTAAGTTAAGATTCTATCTTACTTACTTTAAGTTTATTAGCATGAAACCAAAAGTATCACGGATAGATTTTATCTAGTCTTAAGGCTGTTGCTCCCGGTGCACGTGATGGCGAATGAGACTAACATGAGCAAGAAGAGATTTATGGTAAAGACAGCAACTCTATTGATGGGTAAGCAAAATAGAGAAAGAGAGTACGCTCAATTGACCAAGTATTATTGTAAAAAGTAAGTTTATTTTTAATTATTTATGTAAGTATATTAGTAGCTTAAAATAAATTTGTTGTTTCTGCTTCACCCAATGGTTGACTGGTAGAGAATGCTTTAAGCATTAAGTCCGCCATTTGTACTTTAGTTTTTTCAGTGCAATAAAGAATAAAAGAAATAAATATATAACAACTAAATCTACGTACTTCTACTTATTATTTTATTATTAACTAGAGATGCGCCGAGTAGCACTTTTGCCGAGTAACGAGTATCGAGTATTACTCGGTTCATTTTTTTTCCAACCTAGTACTTGGCCGAGTAACTCGGTTTAAAATCAAATTCCTGTTTTGGGTGTGTAAACAAGTACAAACAGGTTAGCACATAATTAGCTTTCATCTAGCCACTAGAGCGCGATGATACTAAAATCCCCTTTACTTTAGAATAAGCTGACAAAAGACAAGAGTCCTTTCGCGATGTGGGAAAGGCACCTAACAATGTATCTAGAACTGGCACGTTTAGAACGAGTGTTACTATGTGCACCTGCAAGCACCACGCATAGCGAGTGATCACTTTCGGAGGCTGGTAACATCTTCGAAGAAAAAATGAATAGTCTGTTACCAGAAAGTTCAGAGAGCTTTGTGTTACTGCATCATAATTTAACTTTATAAAATTTCACATATTGTTTTTTTTTCGTTAACTAGTTCGCCTCATGTATTATGATAACATAGATTTCTGTGATTTGCATGCAAACGTGTAATTTATAACTGTTTTTCTATTGCTTTTGGAAATAAACTTCATTTTTATTTTGTCTCATTACTACTCTTTTAGTATCATAATTGAGATTGTGAAAGATCTTCTCTGTGGTTTATATGATATCTACCGCAATATATTGCTTTAATTAAACCGTGTATAATCGGCATTAAATTACTCGGCCGAGTACGAGTATCAAAAAACCGGCTGAGTTCGCCGAGTACCGAGTACTCTGCTCATCTCTATAATAACCAACCAATCTTTGTACGGAATTCGTAAACATTTTATGTTTTGACCAGTATTTTCTATCATATTGTATGAAATTGATAATATTAATCCTATTGGTGGAGTTAACTCACTTTACTGTGGGCCCTTAACTTTTATTTAGTCTGTTTTTGATGGGGCGTCATCGTTTATATATACTTGTCCCGATCACGATGCCTGCCTCACATCGCGCCTTTAAAAACTGCAGAAACAATTATCATATTTTTGTTAAGTAAATTTTATTTAATGGTAGGCATGCAGCAATCATCATTCATAAATTTAAGTAAGTAGTTCAATAAAATTAGCGAGTTTTCAATATAAGAAACCGGCCAAGTGCAAGTCGGACTGGCGCACTGAGGGCTCGTAACAATTTTAACTGAATTAAGGAATCCACTTAGCTAAAATACCACAAAATTTTGTTGACAGCAAATACAACTTTGTTTTTCATAGTGTTTGTATGAAGAACAAAGAGATATGTTTGCGGTTGTTGAAAATGTGTTACATTTTAAAAATTACAAGTTCGATCCCGTCCAAACCAATTTTCGATGAAAGTATTTGTTAAGATCTACATTACACTTTTTTTGCTTAGTTTAGAAGTAAAGAGGGGGGGGGGGGACTCTCATTTTACCACTTTGGAAACCTCTATTTATTTTGATAAATAGAGGTTTCCAAATTTTCGTTTAAAGTCTGACATTTGTGTCAGACTTTCAACGAAAATGGTTATGTAACTCCCATACAAGTAGTACTATCCGAAACTCCTTGTCATTTTTAAAGACCTATCCATAGACAAGTAGGTACCTATAGAAACACGCATAGGTTTGACTAAAAAAAAATATTTTCGGTTTAAGTTTCATGTATGGGGGCCCCCATACATACTCCATAGGGCTGTGACATACGGACGGACAAACAGACAGACAGACTTGACGAAACTATAACTACTATAAGGGTTTTTTACCATTCGGCTACGGAACCCTAAAAAGAGAACCTTATTAAAAAAATCCTGAGCAAATTTTCATAACTCATAAAGGGTGACTCGTTGTTCTGGGTTTAACACTTAGAATAAAATTATCTACCACACAAAAAATACGAAAATCAGCTCATCCGTTTGGGAGCTACCGCAGAGACACGCGTAACTAATAACACTCCTCGCTTTTAGCATCAGGAGCTAGCGAAATATATATATTTCTCGAATCGCTTCAACAAAGAGATCACGATATAAAATATTATATTTTTTTTAGTGAAAAGGGTTCCATTTACTATGGGGTGAGTGATATCAAGTATATTGATATATCTTTCAGAGTCACTATACAGCTTGAATCAATTTCATAATTAACTTCATGGTTTAGTTAGTGAGGGTCATTTTAGAGATTCAATTTGGATCAGTCTGGTAATGCAAATAAAATAAAACAAGTAATATTTTCAAATATCATTGATGATTATTTGCCTCGACCATTAAAACAATGTCCCTGGAATGAATTACATGAAAAGAAAACTCTCACTAGCATTTTAATCACATGCTCAACATAAAAAATGAGTTGCACAAATATAAGGCTTACAGTGTCATAAAAAATGATTTTAATTGTGGCCTTTATTATAATATTCACCACAGGCAAATGGGTCACAAATACTGAATGTAAGAAAAGTCAATAATTATTACATTTTCAAATCTGTGGCGTTTTAGTTAATTTATTTATATATATATGTATATTATTAAACTACCTATGATAAAATTACATAGTGTGAGGTTTGAGTAGAAATCCATACTGGATAATTGAACTACTGATGAGCACATTGGACCCCAGGGCCAGCATGCATGTGCTCATCGTCATCACTAGCATATGCTTCTTCTCTGCCTCGACCTCTTTCACTAGCTGTGTACTCCATTAGATTGACTTCTTCTACATCTTCACCAGTAGGCATCACAAAGGCAGGACGTGGAGGAAGTACTGTTTCAATTTGCTTTAGCTGTTCTTCTGTGGCAAAGTTATTTTCAGGAAAAACAACATCAAACTTTATGTACAAATTCCCTTTCTCAAATGGATTCTTGAATTGTGGCATTCCCTCTCCCTGTATACCTTTTAGATCTCCAGGCTTTATCACCTCTCCTGGAGCATGTCTAACAAGCAAATCTCGGCCATCCAAATGCTTTACAACAAATTCAAAGCCACATAAAGCCTCTGTAAGGCTGATCTCATGTTTCATGATAAGGTCGTCACCAGTTCGTTGAAACACTTCATGTGGTTTTTGCTGTAGCACAATAACAACATCTCCAGGCTGAGTGTCAGGTTGTTGATCACCTTCACCTCTAAAGAAAATCTTTTGATTTTCTCGCATACCCTTTTCAATATGCACTTCCAATATTTTAGTCTCATTCAGGACCTTCTTACCTTTACATTTAGGGCATTTGTCTTTCTCATTAATTGTTTCTCCTTGGCCATGACAGGTAGGGCAACGAGACTGATACTGACGAGTCATATGAGGTGCAATTTGCTGGTAAGATACTTTGATACCTTGACCGTGGCAATCTTTACATGACACAACAGATCCCGGTTTACCACCAACACCTTTACATGGACCACATATTACATTTTTACTGAGCTGCAACTTGGCAGTCTTACCGACATACATGTCTTCTAGCGTCACTTTCAAAGTATGTATGGTGTCTTCTCCGCGAGCTGGTCCCCGTCCTCTGCTGCCACCACCCATTCCAAAAATATCTCCAAAGAATTGGCCAAAAATATCATCGGGTTGAAATCCTCCTTGGCCTCCACCTTCTTGTAAGCCTTTCAACCCATACTTATCGTAAGTCGTTCTTTTCTTTGGGTCAGATAACACTTCATAGGCATAGCTGATTTCCTTAAACTTGTCACCAGCGGCTGGGTTCTTATCCGGATGGAACTCTTTTGCCAACTTGTGATAGCTCTATAAACATAAAATATTACGCATGAAGACTAGAATTAAATCATCAAGACAATGGGTCGAATCGTGCAATGTAACAGTGACATGTGTCCATGATGGTCAAGCAAGACTGATTCTATTGACTTGGACGAAGTATTGTTTTAGTGATATTTAGATTTCTTACATACCCTCTTGATTTCAGATTCACTTGCACTTCTAGGGACACCCAGTACTTCATACAATTTATTATCAGCCATTTTTCCCTCAAGATGTAAAAGAAAGAAGAACAAGGAACGAGGAAATGAATGAGATTGGATTGAGTATGATAAGTACGAACGAATGAATGAAATAATGAATGACGGTGTTTGGCAGATAACAGCAACCGTGTGTGAGCGCTTACAGAAATCTTCGTAAGCGCTTAGCTTATAAGTAGCGATAACTGATGCCCACATTAGTGATATATTCACATGGTTGAGTTTTTCAATATTTCTTTTGTTGGTTATTTTCTGAATGTTTTATTAGA
This sequence comes from Pyrausta purpuralis, assembly GCA_963924145.1. Classification (NCBI taxonomy): domain Eukaryota; kingdom Metazoa; phylum Arthropoda; class Insecta; order Lepidoptera; family Crambidae; genus Pyrausta; species Pyrausta purpuralis. Next base: position 15,071,342 of record OZ001654.1, read on the forward strand.
AGATACATTTACAACAGTTTATAACATAAACAATAACTTTGCATCTGTGTTTAGTACTAACAACTAAAATTCTTATACAAAATATGCCAAAGGCGTGTAATATGACCTTATTAATAACTTATTTATGAGAGTTTTTTATAAATATGTATTTATCAGTAAAGTTAGTGTGGGTATATACCTAATAAATAACAGTAAGCTCAAACAACGCGTTTGTTTACTAACAATTAATTGGCATTGCGGCTGTATGCCGATAGGTAGCTGATATTGCTGATTTCACTGATGTAAAATTTTCCGCAATAAATAATATTTCCTGTTAATCTCTGAATTGTGTACACAAGGTAAGTGAAAGCCGTGTATAATATGCTTATTTAAAAAATTGGTTGCCTGTAAAGTCGGTATACGGGCGAAAGTTTTACGTGACAACGACTTTTTATGTCTGTCTCTCTCGTTCTTACGCGTGCCTCTCACTCGCTCTCAGTGCTGCGCGCGCGGGCCTCTCTCTCGTTCGGTGACTCATCGTAACGTTACCGAGCGTTACACTTTTTCATAAGTGACTCCCAGCCGCAACCTAATTTAAGACGTTGTCACGTCAATAAAAAGATACTTACCTACTTACTTGACAGCTCTACGATCACACAAAGGCCATATTGGCAATATTGCACATGCGATAAGTACGCAAACAAAAACAATACCTTTCCAACAAACCTTCCCTTTTACTTTTTATCTACCTACGTGAACTGCGCGTAGTTTTCGTTATAACGATTTTTTACAATTCGTTGACTAACGATAGATTTAACTATCAAATACTGAGTTATAAAGCTTCCAAAAATCGCGTAGTGTGCATTGATTGTTAGGTAATACTCATAACAGAAATACTTAAGCTACAAAATTAGGAATTCAATATCAAAGTATTTTGTGTCCAAACACATAAAAATCAAATTTGATAATGAAAATCCAAACAAAATAAGACAAGAAGAAGGTTTATGCCGAGTCCAGTCACCGATATTGAGTGTCCTGTCATATTAAGTGAAATATTGTAGAGGTGAATAACCCCTTTTCTTGTTTATGTGTATACTTTTTATTTTAACTCATTAAAACAATACGATTTTTATAACTACTTCTCAAAATATTATATTTTGAAAAACGAATAACATAATTTATGATTTTATGTGAATATGATGACTGACTGCATAACGTTAACAATTTTTTGGATTATATTGTAGGTCTAGGTATTCATATACAGCCAATCCATATTTAAAATAATGGGTATTTACGATAAACTAAAAAAGAAAAAAATCATTAATTTAAAAAATATTAATACCCAGCATTATCAAGTACTTCTGAGTAAAAAGCACTAGGACGGTAGTTTCTTCTCATATCGAATTTCAAAAGTCAATTAAAGTTCGTCCATATGGATAAAATAGATTTTGTAACTAATCTTACAGGAGTTCAAATCATGGACCTTTATTATTTTTTCAAGACAAATAAGCTTTTTCATTTTAAAAATAAGAAGTGGTACCATACTTACGGATACTATTGCACTAGAGAAAAACAAGAAACCTAATCCCTCAAACGTATGTGAACGAGACACAATAATATAAATTCTATTGTTTTGCGGTCTCATGCGACCGCGGGTGTTGAACCTGGGTATATTAAGTAAAATTATTTTTTTACCTACCCGGTGGGAACTAATTGGATATTTACCCACCAGCTCATATATAAGTAACTAATATCTGGCTATTGGAAAATCGGGCCTTATACAAATAATATAACGGTACGGCCTGCTTGTGTGTGCTGATTCGGCTACTTTAACCGACTTAAAAAAGGAGGTTCTCAGTTTGACCTAGATCTGTTTGTCCGCGATTATCTCATGTTTGGCCGAATCGATTTCAATGCGGTTTTCATAAAAGTATTTGCTATATTTAGAAAATGTTTTAGTAACGATTTTAGTTCATCAGTTCCATTATATTTTAGATAATAACTATGTATATAAGGTGTTGGAATACTTTGGTATACGTTATTATAAAAAAAAAGACTTCCGACTTGGGTCCTAATTCAAATCCTATTAAAACGATACTTAAAAAGTCTTCTGAATTTGATCCCAACTTGAAAGTTTTTTTTAACGAATACCAAAATATTCCCAAACGGATTGTTGGTTGGTACCGGTAGCCAGCCGCTTTAACTTTAGTCTTCATCATCACCCCTACCTAGCAAGAAGAAAATAGCGCTGATGTATAATCCGCCATTTAGTTTACAAGCGCCAAAAAACTGTCTTCCGCCAAACGAATGAATGACATAGACAAACAACTGTAATTTTTTTATACAAAAGTTTTACGTCCTCGGATCTAAGCTGTACAGACAATTCTTCATTTTTAAGGAGTTACCATTAAACTAGCCTTAACAAAAAAAAAATGATCAGTGACCTCTTAACTGAACCCAACTCGCTAAAATACGCATTTCAATGCTCACAATGCAAGTTTAGCACGAGAATAACTATCCAAATCAGCGATCGTCGATCAGAGCGCGCTTTACATTATTTCTCACTTTGTCTTCATTGTTTTATTTTATTTTATTTAGTACTAGCGTTCCCCTGCGGCGTTGCCCGCGTAAATTTTGGATTTCCCGTAAAATGTTTGAACGCATAACACGTTCTTATTTTCATGGTTAGTTCGGTCGAGGTCCCTGTGTATTACTGCCACAAGTGAAAATTGAATGGAAATAAATAAAATAGTTTCAGTAAATAAAATTAACAAACTATTTGATTTAATAAGATCTCAGTATAAAACGATGAATTACTCATGTAAGTTGTGAGTTTTGTGTTTATCTCATTTTAAAATTAATCATTTCGATGAAAAGGAATGTCACGATTGTTTCCAATATTCGACTTTCGAATAAAAACGGACTGTACTGTTTATTAGATAGACTAAAATCCTAAGATACATGAAGATAATACCCGAAAAATATGTTAATAAACATTTTCAGTTGTTTAATACCGTTGTTTTTTTCCACAATTAGCAAAAATATTGTAAATAGAATAAAAGCATGCTATTACTACCCTTGAACCCTCTGTACGCATACGATAAAACTATGTGGCATGGTGGAAAGTTGATAACAAACTAGTATAGATGGCGCATTTTTATGAATGCGTTTCATTTGACCAGTGATGCCAGACGTACAGTAATGATTGTATTGTATTTTGTTTGAAAGGTAATTTAAGGCCGCGTAAAGTTATCCATCGCAGAGCCGAAACGTTACAGTATTTTTGTTACGTGAGCCAAATCCCATAATTTGTACAGAAATTTGAAAATGTGGCCTATTTTGTGTTCTAACAAATATTAAAATCTATTTAAAATCTGTATCGGACTTCTAATCATCTTTATTTTTGCTTTCTCTTTTATTTTTGTTCGAAGAATTAATTAAAAAACAGTGTAGAAAAACTTCGAAATGAAATTAACGACTAAACAAAATGAAAAAAACATGAACAATCAACCAAAATAGAGTTTTAGTAACTTAATGTGATGGAATTGTCATACAAAATTGTGGAAAGTAATTGTACAGTGAGTAAACCATATAAGACAAACATGCTGTCGCGAACTGTATTGTAGAACTTTTAAAGCGGAATAATCCCGTCATATACTATAACGTTTGTGTACCTTAAACGCTGCGTACGCAACGGAAGCTCTCAAAATGTATATTTTTCCCCCGTTTTTGCAACATTTTTCTTTTTCTTCTGCTCTTCTAAGTCGTATCGTGATTTTTATAGCCCAAAATCTTCGTCAATTATTCATATATCCGACACAAAAATATTTTTTTTAAATCGTTCCAGGAGTTTCTGAGATTAGCGCGTTTATACAAACTTGATTTTAGCTTCATAACACTCGTATTAGTTATAGTAGTATAGATAAATAGAAAACTTATTGTATGGTCAGAATTAAATTCAAGTGTCCTTAACGATTAGACGACGAGCACATATTTAAGTGACTAAACACGATGTTAGGAGATTTTGTCACATATTGTTTTATATTATTATTATTATTGATTCCTTGCTGGCTAGGGAGAGGAAGAAAAACTTAGAATGTGCCAGCCCTAGCTCGATGCTTGGGTGTCGTAAAAGTCGACTAAGGGTAATAAGCCCGTTGCATTCTAACGAGCGCCACAGGGCACCCGCGCAGTAGAGGAAAAACCACTAACAACAGCATTCCCAAGGAGGGTTGGTGTCAGGCAACCGACCGATTGTAAAAAAACATATGCCGAAACTTTTTGCAGTATGACAAGTATAATTTTAAGATAACAGTTCATAACAGACTTTAAAAAAATATGTATTTTGGATAGGCAACCAACGCGAAGTGCGTGTGCAAAATTTTAGTTGTAGAGTAGTTTGAGTAGATTCTGGCCATTTAAGGACTTAGACTAATTCAAAAATATCCCTTGTCTGCATTACTCATATTATTTGGTAAGTATTTAATACTCAAAAATTGTTTTTCCGGATTTAAAAATCTTATTTTGTTTTATTTACCACCTTCTTCTTGGCCGTGCTGACTTGCAACCGAATTTTGTAGTATAACTATTTTTTTACATAAATAAATGTATCCTAACAATGTGGACTTTAAACGATTAATAGTCCCTCTAGCCGATTACGACTACGGTGGCCAGTCACAAAAAACAACTAATCGACTGCACGGGACATATTATAGTGCACAAGTGTGTGTGCAAACACAGGTGCACTCTTTATTCCTCTCACTGGAAATCTCTATTCCTCTCACTCTCATGCGTAATACAAAATGTAAGTCACGAACATAACCCAGCGAAACAGAGAGCTGAAGTGGCAATAGGCAAGGCCTATAGCGCAAATGATGATGGCCGGAAATCGGGGCAGGAAAAATCTACATTGGAGAATCAAAAGTCCAGCGAAGATGTCTACAAGCATACGACCTTGTATAGATTAAAGGATCACCATAGATGAATACCAACGTTTAATGATTTCTATATACCTATATAACCTGGAGGGGGTTTGAATAAAAAGAAATGCCATTTATACATATAGATCAATAACAGCCAAGGTCCCAATATTGAACCCTGGGGCACTCCCATTTGAAGGCACCTGAGAAGTTAATGCCATTAACGTTTACTGTTTGTAGTCTGTATGAGAGGTAAGAATTCAACAGTTTTCACGCATTATTAGATACCTACTGTAGCCCAGTCACTGAATTTTGGTTTCAAATAGTTTATATATATTTTTGTCAAATTCACTTTTAATTAATTTGAATAAAATACTTATACTGGTTATTAACATTGTCATTAATATAAAAAGTAAAAGCGGAACTTTATCACTTAAGTTAGATTAAAATTTTTCTTTACGGAAATTAGTGACTGGTCTAATTTGAATTTCATTTTTAGTCGGTACAAAACGGCGTTCAAACGTAACTTACTGTTTACTGTAATCGGATTTTACAATATTTACTATAGATTTTTTAATCACACCAGAGTTACAGAATATTATTATCTTAGCAAGTAGCTGTGTAGCAGTAATTCTAGTCTGTTCGGCAAAAAGCCGGACAGTGCAAAAAGTTTTATCCGGTGAGCGCTAAGAGAGTGTAGTGTATCACATGCTTTTATGGTTATATCTAGTATTAGGCCATTTCTTCAGAAAGTGTTCTTCGCGTCACCTTCGTGGCGAAAATTTATACTGATATTACCTATTAAAAAAAGTTATGAAACTCGAATAGTAGTTTGGACCTGACTCTGATAGATAAGATTATCTATCTGAATAGAGCATGTGCACTAGTGCCGTAACATGAGAAACTCATAAATAATAAGGTACCGACATGGTAACAAAATCTGTAGCAATCAACTCTTTACCCCTCCAATGTAGTGCCTGGAATTACAGATAGGTAACCCTGCATTTTATTAGTTACATATTTGCCGGCTATTATGATAAAAGATCAACTCATTTTAAAAGTCAATAAACTTTACAAAAAATAAATTAGTCTTCCAGATATATTTTTCTTGCCTGGAGTGAGACTATTTAGACTACTAGCTGCTTGATCATACTTATTAGAGCGTTTAAATATTATTTTTTAATATCTTATAAGAAAATAGACTATTACTTTAGCATCTTTGGAAATAAACACTAGACGTCACGCGCTTATTGTCGAACCTTGAATGTTATAGTATCAGTGTTTATTGCAGTTTTTTCCCCGTAGCCTCAAAGTAGACTCTTTCATCGGTCTAGTCATCAATTTTGCAGTTTTAGACCAGACTCAAATTTAGCCATGCCGCTTGGTTGACTAATATAAGACGACTAGCATAAAATACCATCATTCTAATCGGTGATTCCCAGTAGCTCCCACTGGCATCGCCCCCACTGGGGGCAACTGGGAATTTGTAAAAAAATATGTCGGAGTTGCCACCCGTGCCGCCCTCCAAATGGTGGTGTATGGTTTGTCCACTGTATTTTGATCCTCGCAGGCAACATATATGTTTAAAAATGCTTTTAAGGGAAAATTTCGAATATAATTAAAAGCTAAATAAGGAACTGGTGGCAACTGGGACAAATCTTTTTACAAATTCCCATGCCTCCAGTGGGTGCAATGCCGGTGAGGGTTACTGGGAATAACCCATTCTAATTAGTGGCAAGGAATTATTTCCAAGGTTTGCTTTTGTTATATTCATTATTTTCTCATGTAAACTACACCAATTGGGGCAAATACGAATAATACACGAAAGTTCATTAATTAATAAGTGTGTTTTTTTCTGACAGTAATTTATTGTGATTACTTTCTGTTGTTATATAGTTGGTAAATAGATTGTTCAGGCGATTTAAAGCCGGATGAAAATCAAGATTAAAGACGTCATGTTCTACACATTTTCAGATCAGTACACTTTGATAACCTTTCGAGGTATGATTTGTAACTTTCGTGGGCAATTGACCACGAAAATTGTGCCACGCAAGTGACGAAAATTTTACATTTTCAGTATTATTAAATTAAGTAACTAACGCTTATCTATACTAATATTATAAAGCTGAAGAGTTTGTTTGTTTGTTTGTTTGAACGCGCTAATCTCAAAAACTACTGGCCCGATTTGAAAAAATATTTTTACGTTGGATAGTCCATTTATCGAGGAAGGCTTTAGGCTATATAACATACAGATACGACTCATAAGACCACAGCAGAAATGAAAAATGTTGCGAAAACGGGAGAAAGATATTCCTTTTGAGAGCTTCCGCTGCATACGCTGCGGAAACCGCTTAAGTTACACAAAAATCATGTATGACAGGATTGTTCAGCATTGAGAGTTCTATAATAAAGTCCGCGACAGCATATGTCTATCTTTTATGGTTGACTTACTACAACCTTTTTTATGTTAATAAATTTAAAAAAAAAATAATGCATTATTATTAGAGGTGTATTATACACACAGGTATTTATTCTTATCAAAATAAATACATTCATCATCACGAGCATTTCATTTAGAACCAAGTTGCCCTTTATATCATTTGATTTCAATAAATATCTTAGGCTATCACAGTTTTAACATAACTCCGCACCAAAATAATGTTCGCAGCTTAAGTACAACGTGCGCTTGCGCTAATCTATACTAATATTATAAAGCTGAGGAGTTTGTTTGTTTGTTTGTTTGTTTGAACGCGCTAATCTCAGAAACTACTGGCCCGATTTGAAAAATCTTTTTTATGTTGAATAGTCCATTTATCGAGGAAGGCTTTAGGTTATATAACATAAAGATATAACTCATAAGACCACAGCAGCAATGAAAAATGTTGCGAAAACGGGAGAAAGATATTCCTTTTGAGAGCTTCCGCTGCGTACGCTGTGGAAACCGCTTGAGTTACACAAAAATCATGTATGACAGGATTGTTCAGCATTGAGAGTTCTATAATAAAGTCCGCGACAGCATATGTCTATCTGTTATGGTTGACTTACTACAACCTTTTTTATGTTAATAAATTTGTAAAAAAATAATGCATCATTTTTAGAGGTGTATTATACACACAGGTATATATACTTATCAAAATAAATACATTCATCATCACAAGCATTTCATTTAGAACAAAGTTGCCCTTTATATCATTTGATTCCAATAAATATCTTAGGAGTTATCACAGTTTTAACATCACAACGTGCGCTTGCGCTTATGACACGCTTATGACGCTTATGACAGGATTGTTCAGCATTAAGAGTTCTATAATAAAGTCCGCGACAGCATATGTCTATATTTTATGGTTGATTTACTACAATCTTTTTTATGTTAATAAATTTGTAAAAAAATAATGCATTATTTTTAGAGGTGTATTTAGACACAGGTATTTATTCTTATCAAAATAAATACATTCCTCATCACGAGCGTTTCATTTAGAACCAAGTTGCCCTGTATATCATTTGATTTCAATAAACATCTTAGGAGCTATCACAGTTTTAACATAACTCCGCACCAAAATAATGTTCGCAGCTTAAGTACATCGTGCGCTTGCGCTAATTTATTATAAAGCTAAAGAGTTTGTTTGTTTGAACGCGCTTATCTCAGGATTGCTAAACCGATTTGAAAAAATATTTCTGTGTTGGATAGCTTATTTATCGAGAAAGGCTTTAGGATATAAAACATGACGCTGCGACGGGAGGGGAGGGAGCAAACTCAAAACGCGCGGACGAAGTCGCGGGGGACCGCTAGTTATATTATAAAGCTGAAGAGTTTGTTGGTTTGAACGCGCTTATCTCAGGAACTGCTGAACCGATTTGAAAAAATATTTCTGTGTTAGATAGCTTATTTATTGAGTAAGGCTTTAGGATATAAAACATCAAGCTGCAACGGGAGGGGAGGGAGCAAACTCAAAACGCGCGGACGAAGTTGCGGGGACCGCTAGTCTATACTAATATTATAAAGCTGAAGAGTTTGTTTGTTTGTTTGTTTGTTTGTTTGAATGCGCTAATCTCAGAAACTACTGGTCCGATTTGAAAATTTTTTTTTATGTTAGATAGTCCATTTATCGAGGAAGGCTTTAGGCTATATAACATAAAGATACGACTCACAAGACCACAGCAGCAATGAAAAATGTTGCGAAAACGGGAGAAAGAAATTCCTTTTGAGAGCTTCCGCTGCGTACGCTGCGGAAACCGCTAAAGTTACACAAAAATCATGTATGACAAGATTATTCAGCATTAAGAGTTCTATAATAAAGTCCGCGACAGCATAAGTCTATCTTTTATGGTTGACTTACTACAACCTTTTTATGTTAATAAATTTGTAAAAAAATAATGCATCATTTTTAAAGGTCTATTTATACACACAGGTATTTATTCTTATCAAAATAAATACATTCATCATCACGAGCATTTCATTTAGAACAAAGTTGCCCTTTATATCATTTGATTCCAATAAATATCTTAGGAGCTATCACAGTTTTAACATAACTCCGCACCAAAATAATGCTCGCAGCTTAAGTACAAAGTGCGCTTGCGCTAATCTATACTAATATTATAAAGCTGAAGAGTTTGTTTGTTTGTTTGTTTGTTTGTTTGTTTGTTTGTTTGAACGCGCTAATCTCAAAAACTACTGGGCCGATTTGAAAATTTTTTTTTACGTTGGATAGTCCATTTATTGAGGAAGGCTTTAGGCTATATAACATAAAGATACAACTCATAAGACCACAGCAGAAATGAAAAATGTTGCGAAAACGGGAGAAAGATATTCCTTTTGAGAGCTTCCGCTGCATACGCTGCGGAAACCGCTTAAGTTACACAAAAATCATGTATGACAGGATTGTTCAGCATTAAGAGTTCTATAATAAAGTCCGCGACAGCATATGTCTATCTTTTATGGTTGACTTACTACAACCTTTTTTATGTTAATAAATTTGTAAAAAAATAATGCATTATTTTTAGAGGTGTATTATACACACAGGTATTTATTCTTATCAAAATAAATACATTCATCATCACGAGCATTTCATTTAGAACCAAGTTGCGCTTTATATCATTTGATTTCAATAAATATCTTAGGAGCTATCACAGTTTGAACATAACTCCGCACCAAAATAATGTTCGCAGCTTAAGTACAAAGTGCGCTTGCTATATTATAAAGCTGAAGAGTTTGTTTGTTTGAACGTGCTTATCTCAGGAACTGCTGAACCGATTTAAAAAAAAATTCTGTGTTGGATAGCTTATTTATCGGGAAAGGCTTTAGGATATAAAAAATGACGCTGCGACGGGAGGGGAGGGAGCAAACTCAAAACGCGCGGACGAAGTCGCGGGGGACTGCTATTATATTATAAACCTGAAGAGTTTGTTTGTTTGAACGCGCTTATCTCAGGAACTGCTGGACCGATTTGAAAAAATATTTCTGTGTTGGATAGCTTATTTATCGAGAAAGGCTTTAGGATATAAAACATGACGCTGCGACAGGAGGGGAGGGAGCAAACTCAAAACGCGCGGACGAAGTCGCGGGGGACCGCTTGTATAATCTAATCAATCACCTCAAATGAATCTTGACTATGTGTTTCATGTTCCAATGGTAGACATTTATTCCTAACGCTGACGGCGACCTCCGTGGTCGAGTGGCTAGCACGCTGGTTTCAAGAGTCGCCTTCTCGTGAGGTTCCGGGTTCGATTCCCGGTCGGGTCAATGTAGAAAACGATCATTTCTATATTGTCTCGGGTCTATGTGTTGTGGTATCTCCGTTGTGTCTGATTTCCATAACAGTGCTTACTTTGGGATCAGAGCAATGTATGTGATTGGTGTCCAATATATTTATTATTATTATTTACTTATTATCCTATTAAAACATCATCCATGCATGAAGGATTACATGAACTAGGGTCTGAAGAAAAAAAAATCAAGGAGCTGTATTATCGTTATCATAGCTGTGAGATATTTATTTGTCTTCTATTGTTGTTTTAGTACGTCTGAAGTTTCTGCGGACCTATGGTTTGTATCCATAGGTTGAACCTTTTTGAAGTTATGAGCATTTATGTGTCACATTTCGAAAATGGTAAAATCGTGTGACCTACACCAAATTAATTAAATTTAAAACTAAAGACGAATTTTTCCTCCCTCAATATAACTTAACTTATCCTGACTTAATATCCACTTTTTTACAAATATTATGTTAATATAATATAAAATCCCAGCAAGATATAAGTGTTTAAACTGAGCGCCAACTCGGTGTGACGCGCGAAGAACAGCAGTTTAACTCCCGTTTTCGATGGTACAATATGTTTTCCTACAAAACTATAAATATTATGATGACACATTTTATTTAAGTGAATTCATATAGATAGATACATGATAAAACATACAAAATGTATTATTAAAATAAACATTGAATATGTTTTAAATTACAAACGTGTGACCATCAAAAAACGATGATCAAATAATTCTGGCTAAAACTAGGTTTAGCTGACTGACTGACATTGACACGATTAGGTTTCAGAAAAAAAAAGTTTTTTTATACCTACCTACCAAGTTTCAACTGTGTAACACTAATAGTTTCGTGCCTGTGACAATCAGACGGACAGACAGACAAACTTGACGAAACTATAAGGGTTCCGTTTTTTGCCATTCGGCTACGGAACCCTAAAAACTAGGCTTACTTTATAAAAATCTTGTGTACAAAGAATGCCTACTTGTTTTTCAATCAACAATCACATATGTGTGTCATGTAAAGTGGCACATCTGTAGACGTGAGTAAGTAGGTAACAAAAAATCTCGTTACCACCTGTTACATAAAGCCACGCCCTGCCGCAAATTTCTATAGTCACGGATCTGAATGTATTTAAACATTTGCTTAGTGGTGTGTGCTGTACGCCATCGGCACATGGTTCTTCGACGTCGTGTAGTGAATATGTATTATGTTATGACAGCATCTGTGAAATTTCGCCCCGAGCGAGCGCTTGCAGCCTCATCGCAGAGGAAGTGCACATGATACGTAAACCTACACATGCAGTATGTTTTTTGAGAAGAAGAGAAGTCAAACCTGACTCCTCGGAGAGGGAGCAGTATTAAAAATCATTTTATACAAGGGCTAATGCAATATAACGATAAAATATTTAAACAAATTCTTTGATCTAGATACGAGAATGTTGTGTAAAATTTGTCTTTTGGGTTAATTGTTTGAGCTCTAACACTATAGGTGATATGGGTCTAATAACGGAACGGTAAAGGAAATTATTATCTCATCTAAAGGTTTTGAAACTGCCACTGTGCTATGGAAAGACAATTGATGTGTCATACACATTCAAGGCATCTGGCGAAATTGTAGCTTTATCAGGGGATTTTTGAATCTCTCGCGTCAAGTCAAGATAGCGTGTGATATTCATTGATTAGTCACATTTTGTTACAGTTTCACACAGGAGTCATTAAATAGTAGCTCAATTTTGTAAGTACTTACATCTTTATCTCAAATAGGCTTGCTAGCAGTTTAGCAATTTTTTTCGTTATTTTTAGTTATGTCAGCCATTATCTCAAAAACTACTGGACCTATTTTGATAAAACTTACACTGTAACCCTAAGTTGAAATATACCTAATTGAACTAAAAAAAAGAATATCTGTGTACAAACATACTTACCAACTTACAATAAATAAAGTTACGAGATTTTGCACTCGTGTTTCGAAGCCTTACTACTTAGATCAAATATCATGAAATTCTGAAGATTCATACAAACACATGTAATTGATTACCTGGATAAAAATGGAGATAGGGAATTAATTACATTTCGCACCACAACTTGACTATCAGACTGTCTTTTTAGACTATTATTTTCATCAATCATGACAAGTTTTATCAAAAAGAGCGTAGGTACTAAGCGAGGAAGAAATGTAAAAAAACATAGTCCAAGTTAGAGGAACCGACGCTAAACAGCGTATATGCGGGAAAATTTATTTAGCGAGGACGTACTATCAGGGTTTTAGTGTTGTTCTTTATAATATTGTTATTATATTATTCATATCACGAAAGCATTTGAAAATCGACAGTTACATAACAAGGAAAGTCACTTCTTCCATGTTCTTGCTAGGTGCCGCCTATGAGGTAACAATTAATTTAGGTACATTAAATTGTCAATAATAACCTCCGCTCCGGCCCATAGGCTATGGCGTTTAAACGTGACATGAATAATAAAGTTCATCATCTACATAAAGTAGGAATGATTACAGTGACCAACCTTTGTAACATCTCCATGAAGATTGAAGATACAACAGAGAAACTGAAAAAACGTGATGTGATTTGGTAGTTTTGTTAGGTCCCAAACAAAATATTGTAAAATGATATAAACCTATTCTCAAATAAACCGAATATAGAGAAAAGCAAATCATTATAATCGGGCAGAGGAAGCGAAACACCGACACTCTTCATGAGATGAGTTCTTTTGCGTATTACTTAGTTTAATTTTATTTTCGCAAAATTCCAAAACTTTGTACGGGTAGGACGTCACGCGCCTCGCTCCAGTCGATTCTCAACCTTGGATAATGCTATTAAGATTTTGAACCTCGGAGTGGTATTTTGCAATCAACAATTTTAGTGACTACCAACTTAAGTAGTAAGTAAGTATCTAGCATTTCAAAACAAGTACGACAAGATGATTATAATTTACTATTTATGATTATTATATTCACAGATCCATGAAATAGAATGCCTACGACTACTTTACGATACCTAAAGTAAATTAGGTAAGTAGGTTACAACACTTTACGTGAATCCGTATCTTAATATTTCATGAAATACTTTAGGAATTCATGTAGTACGAAAAACCGCATGATTTAAATGCGTTTCGCATGATTTAAGTGGTGAAATTAATAAATTTTTTTTGGGGTAGGTCTCTATTCTACCTCTCATACAAGTATCGTGGGGTGTTTTTTTTTTATTGTTAGATATCGTATCGATATCGTTGAATAGGTATTTTATATTGATTATGAGTTAGTTACCATTACTTTTCGATAAAGTTGCATGTTTTCGTAACATTCAGTTTTAATAGTCTAGTTTTTGTAAGATTCCAGACTAAGAAAAGTAAGACTGTTGTCGGATATTGAATTTAATTTGCTCTTTTAGCTGTAAATAAATTAAAATGATTCAGTGCCATCAAACGAAATACTGGTTTTGTTTCATAATTTCGGATATTTTGTTATTTCAAGTAAATCAAAAAACCTTATGAAATAAAAGTGCGCGAGTTCGACTCGCACTTGCCCGGTTTTGAGTAGTAAATTGCCTTGATTTGATAGAAGAAGGACCAAAAACTATTAAAAATTAAAAGAGGACAATAAAATTGCCCCTTTTTGCACGCACCACCTCTACATTGTGTTTTGGATCGGTCCTCCGATAGTTCATCTACGTATTCTACGGCAAATTTTATCAGAAAAATATAAGGCAAAGTATGGTAGCATCCCTCACTTTTCTGAGTGAGAGGAAATTTAAAAATCATACCTCATTTTAAAGCTGATAAAATGTAGTATTTTTAATGCCATAACTACTAGGTATACTAAAAAAATGAGCTTTATCTAAGCTAACCAACTAAGTTTTCATAATATCATTTCTTTTAAAATACCTTTCCCGTATTACATTTCATTTCACTTTCCATTGATTTAATACGGGAAAGGTATTTTTACGATAAATAGTTGTGATTAGAGCTAGGGAGGAGAAATCATGTAAATTGAAAGCAAAATCATGAAATAAAAAATACTTGATATTAGTAATGTTTGACCTGTGTTTGTACCTGTGTTTGACCATGTATTTTGACCTGTGTTGTTAGACCCTTTCTCAGATAATAACGTAATAATGTCCGTAATACTTTGAGATTAATTTGATAGCACAGCCCACTCTTGAGCACCAATTAAAAGAAAAATAATGATATGTTAGAGACGGTGCTTATATGAGGTCTATGACTCAGAAATTGCACGATAATAAGATGAACAAACTTTTCTAACAATCCATGTTTTTTGTTAGTTATTTTTTAGTATGTCTGGTTAATTATGATTTCAACCCTCCTCCCTTACCTAATATTTTACCAATACAATTTGCCGTAGAGTATCTACACGGGTGAATTATAGCAGGTTCGATCCAAAACATACTGTATTATAGTTCATTGAGATAAAATTAATCTTTGTAGATAATTTAAATAAAACATCATACAAATTAAGTCAAAAATTTAGATCAAAATTTTTTTTTCATATACTTACATATAACCTTACTTTAAAAAGGATAATGTTTTGGTGCATATCGACGTGACTGCGCTACCTTAGTTTGATGGATGTTCTGTAGTAATAGATTGCAATTTAGCGAGTGCAACAAGCTGCACAGAGGCAGAGGTCATCAACTCAAATAACCTCTAGCCAGCGAGTGTACTCGCTAGCTACTTGCGCAAGAGATCCTCACGACACACGCCGCTACATACCTATACCTACTAGTTACACACAGACACCAAGTCGTTATTGGTTTATACTAAGTATCTCGATGATACCTTCGTAATTATCTCTGAGATAATTTATCTCGCGAGAGAGCGACCCAGTCGCATGGTGCTGAGTTCTTGCGAAACTCAAATCGGTATCATTATGGCCCCTCCATCTGCATTCATTCCAGATGATCGTCTGCAAGTTGCGAGTGGCAAATCAAACTTCAAGGCTCTTGACGGGAACTAGGTTTACGGTGCCCATTGTTGAGGCGCGCTCTACGCTAGTTTCATATCACAAGCTGGCATTAGTTGTTGACAACTTGCACAAGTTAATAGGGTATTTGGCTTTTAACTATCGATTCATGCAAATTGATGTTTAGGTTTCTTATTGCCTGCTAACCGAACCGTACGACTGCGCGAAATCATACGAGTAATAACACAGACCAAATAATCATAATTTAACGTTGCGATCGCTTATTTTGAACACAAGGTCAGTATATGTTCGATAATACATTTATTAGAAATCTATGTTTTTACCAAAAGTAAGTTATAATAACTCGCTATTACAAGTGCCCAATTCTGGATCGATCGCACTTTATTAAATCTTTGGTTTCTGTCTAACGCGTTTATGTCTTTTCTATGGCACGGACAACAGCACATCAAGGAAAACACTGCGGTATCTTTTGCAGTGGTAATGAAGGCTAGTTTGCAAAAAAATTGGGTAACCTCATGAGCTGGCGACTGAACCTTTTAATGTGGGGGATTTATTGTTATGAGTTTAAGAAATTCATTATGTATGATACAATCGAAAGTTTGTATGTACAAGTTTTATATTTCACACTCTAAGTTACGTGTTGCTCTCAGTCAGATTCAAAAATTAATGAACTTGAATAGTTGTTGAAGGGTTGATGAATTCATAAAGCGTACATACTTGATGTTGGAGGCACCTTTTGCCAAGACCCGAATTTTAACTATCCCACGGCTTCACATGTAACTACGATAGGTTGCTGAATATACTTTAAGGGTAATTTTGATAGGTATGTTATTCAGTCACTTATCACCACCAATATCACCATGCATTAGCTTTATAAACCTTACATGAAACACCCTGTATAGGTACTATTCGTATGCATGACCTAGCTATATTAAAAGACCTTGGCCCCTACTTTTAAATAACTCGCTCAAATATGGAGTGCAATATTTAACGAAAATCACGCGAATTATTGACGCAAGTACTTACAAAATTTAGATATTTTTTTCAAATCCCTCCTGTGTGTAAATCAACTGTTTTTCATTCGAATATTTCGACTTTATTAAATGGATTTCAATTGCGCCATTATTGACGCGAGTGGTTCAAAAATAGGGCCCTAGTTTTCAGATCCTGCGGGTCGTCAGGTTAGTCTAGTTGCAATATGATTTTAAATTATTTTGTTATTATTAAACTTACAACGACCTTTATAAAGGTAGATTTTTAGCTGAAGGGTGTCCTAATATTCCGGTGTTTTCGTGGAGGTTTAACTGTTAGATGAGCTGTTATGTGCAACACGAAGTTAGTGTGTAAAAAAATCTGTTGTATTTGTGTGAATGTTCGTTCATTGTTATAGTGATTTATTTTATAGCCTGTATTTCATCCGAAATAAATGTTTTTATTATACTAGGTATATACCTGTAACTTATGTAATACTTAGCGTAAGGTTATCGTTTTTGTAAACAAATACTCAAGTATACCTCACCAATTATGTGACTGTTTATCAAACATACACACTTTGGTAAGTAACGCGTCCATTACGTAAAGTGAGTATGGATCCGGCTGCGACCTCCCGAAGGTCTGTTGGTCCTTACTGATGAAGAGGCGCGGCGTAGCGGGCTCCTCTTCTCTCGTACACATTGGAAGTGAAAGTGAATGAATGCTGGAGGCTTAATTAGAGAGAAGTTGTTCGCCTGCGCCAGTCCCTCCGTCGCCGCCGCGCTCCACACTCGCGCCGCGCTCAGCTCACGCGCATCTCTCAACGCACCTCCGACGCACCACTTACACACAAGAGGTACATCTTCAAAACCTACCTCACATGACACAAGTGAATTTATGCAAATTAATATAAACCGCGACTGTGGAACAATCGCGAGTGAATGTTTTAGGATTTCGATCGCAACAGGTATTTCCAGGATACGTGCCCGGGTCAACAAACCGTGCTTATAACCTTATTCAGGAGGATTTTTTGAGTTATAAATTATAAAAAAAATTTTTTTGTATGGTTTAACTCAACAGTGCGATTAGTAAATTCAGTTAATTCAGTCAATAATTACGTGTTCAAATCAAAATACTAAATCAAAATACAGTGACACGCAATTTGGTATTTTTTTTTACACCGGGTCTATAGGAAAATAATTAAATATTTTTCACGAATTTATATTGAAGTTAATCTAAATTAACGTTAATTACCGTGTTGTTTTCACTGTTTCAAAAATTCATATATCTTACTTCTAAGCTTAATGGAAAACAATTGATTGTAAACTTGCTAAACCAAAATTAGCTTTTCCAAGAAACCGCGCTGACGTGCGCCCGCGCAGCGGCTGCCGCGTGCATCGGCTTGAGTTCACGTCGTGCATCACCGATGATAGCAAGCACTTTCTTTCAGTTAACCACAACTAACAAAGCTTTAATCGAAGTTGACATAAAATACGACGGTGATACGACGATCGTGTCTCATCTCTCGTGATCTTTACTCGCGTTTCGAACCGAGCAGCGCAACTTTCCGCTTCCATAAAATGCGTCCCAAATCGACGATTTCTCGCACTGAACAGCTTTTCACGCAAACGTTTAACTTGCAACAAGGAGGTCAGCGAGGCGTGTTTTGCTTTCACAAATACAACAAAATAAATTCATCTCACGTATCGATTGTCCTCGGGCATTCGAGGTCTGCATAAATAAAAGAAAGCGAAGTCGTAATACGGACTCGCCGAGTAACCTGCGTCCACTTTCCTCGTACCCTGAACGGCTCAACGAGCAGCTGACACGCTAACTGTGACCGAAGGGATTTAATTAATTCTAGATTATTCGTAACTGTAGACACGCGATGTTAGGTACTGAAATGGATTAGTTTTGAGTAAAAGTAAGAATTACATCGTGTGAACGTAATTCTGTTGGTAGAATGTTCTTTCTACTGTAATTATTGTAAGTTCACATGCAATTACGTGAACCTCCGTTTGCCTTGTCCGCGGTTTCTCTCAGCACTAACCTCAGTTGTCCCGTGGAGGCCGAGGAGCAGTGGTAGAATCTATGATGGGGCTTGTACGTGCCCACTGTATGTCTATATATATAAAAAAAATGTTTTTAATCTCAGCTCTCTGTTTGCAGGATGAGCCGGCACGCTTGCCTGGCCGCCGCCGCCTTGCTGGCCGTGCTGTGCGTAGCTGACGCACAGCGGAGGCTCGCCCTGCCCGACCCAAGGAGCTGCGCTAACAGTGCGTACCTTACATTATGTTTTAAATTGCAGCTATGTACAAGAAATAAAATTTAGATTTCATCACAGACACATAGACATTCACATTAAAACGTACCCTATACCAAAGCCAATATGCAGTCTTATTCAGGGTAGAATAATAGATTCATTCAAAAGGACATATCTGGCCAACACTACTGGAATATAAACTGCCTACGTATATTTTTGTTAGTTTATATTTCGGTAGTTTTATGCTGAACGGCGATAACGGGCTTTCAGATATATGTTTTAATCTAATCTAATACCAAATTAAGATAGACGTCATTTCTTTTAACAAATATCATACGACTGTACAAAAAATAGACACATTCTTGTGGGAAATAGTACAAGCTTTCGCAACATTTGTAATACCCGCATGCGAGGTGCGGCGCTCTCATGTGGGTGCGCGCGGTCACCGCGCACCGCACAAAGCGATCGATACACATTCAGCCGGCCAGGCTCTCCAGCCCAGACAATACCAACAAAGATCCTTTGTCAGTTACCACATACCTTCAGACTCAAATATGCAGATTTCAAAACATACGCTCTTTCAACATCGACAAATGACTGCTTTCAAAAACATGAAAAAGTCAGCAATGGTCAATGTTCACCAAAATTAACATAGGTTCATGAATATTTTTGTGTAAATTATAAAATTAGATAAAGATCCATTGAAACAGGAGCCATTCTCGAGGTGCACTTTCTCCTCGGAGTCGAGATGTTACAAGACGGTGCACATCGCATGAACCCGCCTATTTACTTTCTTAAAAGGTCGGTTACGCCAATGCAAATACCGAGATTACGTAATACCATGAAATTTCGCGATTCTCCATGTCTTCGATGATTGTTCTGCGGAGTAAAAACTTGTCAATAACTATTCATCCGGCCCACCAAACCGGTCAAATAGGAGGGTATTATGTAAGCCGACATTTCAAAATTATTTTTCACGGAAGACCCGTCGATGCTTCCGGTACTCATACATCGCACGTAATGATTTTTGGAAGACATGTGCGAATGGCTATGTAATAGCACCGAGATAAGTTAGAGAGATTCAAATGGACTTTCTAGTTACGAAATACGCTTCATTGAATGACCTGATGGGCTTGTTTTGATTGCATACAATTTCACGGACGATAATGCCCCGTATTAAAGCGAGAGCTTTATTACGTCGTTATTGAACCATTGTATGCTCGAGCATTGATTGAATAATTTGTTAGAGAACGCATCGTTACATCAAGGCCGTTGGAAATCTGGGTTTGTGATGGGTCGCTTGACAAAGGTTACGTTAAAAGGATTAGTTACATGTGCTTGTACCATTTATCTGAGCTAACAAGCATTAGAAAAGATATTCATGTCATTTTTCATAGTCATTTGTAGAACAAGTTATTTCAATACTCGATAACGGTTTAATACTCCTACTAATACATAATACATTATTTTACTCGAATATAAAGTTCAAACTTCCAATTGGTTACGAGGTACCTATGCAAAGGAACGACAAGTCGTTTAGTTGATGCAGTTTCGAAATACTTTAGGTCTGAGCTGTCGTCAGCTTCACACACCTTGGCTCTACTCTCAATAATAGCTGTAAATGAACATGCTTTGTATTGAGCATTTAGTGGTCTGTAAGACAGGTCTTACAAGATGTTGTAATACTTTTGACGCTTTTTGGCGTAACAAGTCTCATACGAAATAAATGATTAGAAATACAATAGGCTACATACAATTTTTCTCTCATTTTTTAAGGTTATTGAAATCGCGTTCTTTGTAAGTATAGCACTTAAGTATTAGTTAAATAATTTAGGAATTGGGTAACATTTATAATAATTCGCAACATATCTGTACATACGCGAAAGGTTGTAATAGATGAATCTGTCCTTGTCGTACTTTGGTAGGAATAATATTCCTACCAAAGTAAGACAAGACAAACAGCTGAGTTGTACTAACATTAAATTATCGATATCAGAGTCAATGTGGTGAAACGTACGGGAAAAGAGGCAGCGAGTACCCTATCTATTGTTTGCGAAGTCCTAAGGCATTTGCTGTAACATTTTTTTTTGTTTAGGGGTTCGACACTCAACGTACCGCGACGCGCGAGGGGTGCTTCACTCGTACTTCTTCAGCTGGGAGCACGCGCCCACACGGAGCCTGGAGGTGGACTGGCTCGACGCCAGAAACATCTGCCGCCGCCACTGCATGGACGCCGTCTCCTTGGAGACGCCACAGGTAACCTAGTCCTACACAATTACCCAGCTATTTATGTCACTGCCAATGACCCGGTTCTAACGAGTCGACTGACGACCAGTATGGCATATACGAGCAGAGACCCACTCTCGCAGATGCTTGCGCATGATTAATGCCCAATTAACTTAATGAATTAGATGTCACGGATGTCGCGGCTTAGAAGAACTACAAATCTTGAATCTATACTAATATTATAAAGCTGAAGAGTTTGTTTGTTTGTTTGTTTGTTTGAACGCGCTAATCTCAGAAACTACTGGCCCGATTTGAATTTTTTTTTTATGTTAGATAGTCCATTTATCGAGGAAGGCTTTAAGCTATATAACATAAAGATACGACTCACAAGACCACAGCAGCAATGAAAAATGTTGCGAAAACGGGAGAAAGATATTCCTTTTGAGAGCTTCCGCTGCGTACGCTGCGGAAACCGTTAAAGTTACACAAAAATCATGTATGACAAAATTGTTCAGCATTAAGAGTTCTATAATAAAGTCCGCGACAGCATAAGTCTATCTTTTATGGTTGACTTACTACAACCTTTTTTATGTTAATAAATTTGTAAAAAAATAATGCATCATTTTTAGAAGTGTATTATATATACACACAGGTATTTATGTTTATCAAAATAAATAGATTCATTATCACGAGCATTTCATTTAGAACAAAGTTGCCCTTTATATCATTTGATTCCAATAAATATCTTAGGAGCTATCACAGTTTTAACGTAACTCCGCACCAAAATAATGTTCGCAGCTTAAGTACAACGTGCGCTTGCCCTAATTTGAGTTTTGAACGCGCTTATCTCAGGAACTGCTGAACCGATTTGAAAAAATATTTCTGTGTTAGATAGCTTATTTATTGAGAAAGGCTTTAGGATATAAAACATCACGCTGCGACGGGAGGGGAGGGACCAAAGTCAAAACGCGCGGACGAAGTCGCGGGGGACCGCTAGTAAGGAAATATCGATAGTACACAGAAACGACCTCGGAACTTTGGAAGAAGATATTTTAAGCATATGAAAATATGTTCATAGAATTTAGGATTTTTTTTGTGGCTTACCTAAGTTAAGATAGTAATAAAGGTTGTGCCAGAGCCTCAGGAGTTTCTGGATACTTCGTAGATGTACCTACTTGCAAACCATCTTGCAAGATCAAGATATGCTAAAGCATTCTTTAAAAGCTAGGTAATCTATGCTGATTATTTCTTGTGAGAAGGAAAGAACAATAAGTTTTCAAAATGTCGTCAGCCTTGGTTTGGTTTTTATTTGCGTAGTTAGATGCCGATGCACGAGATGATATATCTATTTATCTGCAATGACCTAAATACAATCTCCTCGCAGATATACAGCCTACAGGGTCAATCGTGATCGTGATGCGTTCACTTTCGCGTTAGTAATCACCAGGATGGGCGATTAAGTAAGAATCTAAGAGATAAACTAAGTACATTACAAAAATCGCTCTTTTTGCACAACGAAATTACGAGCATTAAACTTAACACATTTAATGATGTTCATGATTATCTCTTTCAACAGCTGACTCGACATTATGAGTAAGTTATTGATTAAGTTAAGACCAAACAATGTACATATATTCGAGTATACTTATTTGCTTATGCAAGATTAATTATAGATCAGATTCTAAGAATGGAAGCAGATTTACATTACCTATACCTACATACGAGTATTATTATTACGGAACTAAATCCGGAAACCGCAACTAGGTATGCCAACATAAAGGGGCGATAAACATCATTCACACTTTTTTACAGCACCGTGGTTGGTGTTCATACGTCGTAAACCTCCATACAAGACAAAGTTATTTGCAGTCTTCCTTATAAAAACATTGGCACCCTTATTGTGCTTTCAATAATGATTAGCAGCAGCGGAATATGCGCATTTTCCTTAAGTGCTTCCTGTCGCGGTCGCAAGATGTCAACGAACGTACCTCCTCGCATTGTTTAGTTTGCATTGTTGACTCGCTGTTGCCAAGTTGGCGAGCTAAGCTCTAACATCCGGCATTGCGTGTCGACTGTCGGTCGATGGAAACCGTATACAGTCAGTTAAGCGAGCATCAATATTCATAAGGCGAGTCGATTAGATTGATTCGATTTGTAGAGCGTTGAAGACGTCGCGTGAAAGGGGTGCAACGGCCGTAGCTCTGCGGAGGCGTGGACCGGGCAAGTGGCACGCGGCACACATACCGGCCACAGCCGTGTTGCCCACTTCTAGTGCCGGACGTGCCTGGCGGACATCTGTTTCCCGTCGAGCCCAGCTTTGTACTTGCCTACTTTTTAGAGTAGAGTAGAGCCTATAGACACTTAGCAAAGAAGGCTTTATGACAAAAAAACAAGAAGCAAAACTTATTATTTCGTTTTCTTATGCAGAACTTGTGACTTTGCTAAACAGTGTATCGACATAAAATCTTAAATTAAAATGGGTAGGTTTTTTATTCTACAATAAATATCAAAATAAAAGATAAATTAGGACTCTTATTAGATTATTATTTGGAATGTTAAATCCATGACAAAATAAAGCGAGCTGAATTAGGTAAATTGATAACAATTCGTACTCGTTCTAAGTTACAGTTATGATGACCATTCATTACTTATTTATTACCTACCACGTTACACGCGATTGCGTTGTTAGACGTCTCGCAATAAATTCGCGCATTACCGCATGATGCGTAAAGATTAAACCGGGTCCCGTAATAATGTTGAGTTTAGCGCAGTTCGTTGCTCTTTGACTCCTCCAACTTGTTTAGATCGGTACTTATTTAGAGTTGGTTTCCCCTACAGTAAGTGATTGTCCATAAAGCGAAAAACAAGGGATAAGGTGGACATGCACTTTAGCGACACCCTATAGCGGACTATAACTCTATGGTTTAACCTATATTGTTTGCAGGAAAATGAATTTATAAAACAAAGAATCGCCCGCGGAAACGTGCGATTCATCTGGACTTCAGGCCGCAAGTGCAACTTCGCGGGCTGCGACCGGCCCGACTTGCAGCCCCCGAACGTGAACGGCTGGTTCTGGTCGGGCTCCGGAGCCAAGATCGGGCCCACCACGCAGCGCAACACCGGCGACTGGTCCTACACCGGCGGGTACGGACAGCCCCAGCCCGACAACAGAGAAGCTGCCCAGGTATGATCGATAAGGATAACCATATAGTACCCCATTACAACTGGTCCTATATCTAACTAATCAACTCGGACATTCTCTGTTCCGCGACAAAAGATCTATTGATCTTTGTGTTGAAGTAAAACATAAGTTTTTATTGGTTTAGAATGTTTTTAACACTCACAGTGTCATATTTTATATTCAAGAGGTTGCTGGTTCAAGTCCAGCCCGTGCGCAAATTTTTGGTTTCTTATTTCATCTTTATGAATAAGTTTTTATGTTAGATCATCATCACATAATATTAACACTAAAAAGATACGTGCGCAAATGACAAGTCATCAACCTCACAATCTGCAACGTAAGACACAGACAAAAAAACGACCCACTGATCTAATCTATACACGTACTCGATCTTTTTGCTCTTTTTGCAGGGTAACGATGAGTCGTGCCTGTCGATCCTGAACAACTTCTACAACGACGGCATCAAGTGGCACGACGTGGCCTGCCACCACGTGAAGCCGTTCGTGTGCGAGGACAGCGACGAGCTGCTCAACTTCGTGCGCTCGCGCAACCCCGGCCTGCGCCTATGAACCCGCCCCGCCTAGATGGCTGACGTTGTACAAACATGTGGCTAATAATGTCCTATATTTAAGTTATTTATTAATTTAACAAATTATCCTAATCCACCGGTACAGCTACTGTATTTGGTGATCTATTTACACGGTCTCCTGAAGAGTAAATAATTTATGTTGTGACAGTCATTATGTTGTGGTCCAAAATTGTCTTGACGCTTGTAGCGAGTTTCGAAATCACTGTCGCAACCTGAAGGTCAGTCATCTTCTCTTTGGTACCTTGTATTTCTTCACTGACATGAGTAATACTTTGTAAAAAGTCTTATTTTTGCACAAATACTTAGGAATAACTTATAGAAATTAGAATAATAAATAATAATGCCAATTTGGTCTTTTATTTTTAATTCTCATGTGAATGTCACAAAGTTATTTAAAACTAAAACATGGTAGTAAGGAACAGTTCATTTTGACAACATAAAATGCAAATTCATAATACTAAAACTTAATAACTCCAAACGAGTTTTAGCCTAGTCATTGGTCACTTATTCAAACAGACATTTACATCATGCACAGGCTGCACTTGTTACTGTGTCAATCTGTCAATCAACCACAGGCCTTTATAAACGTGAATATTTCCAATATCAAAACAATAACAATCCAACCACATAAAACAGGCTATTAAACTTAAAATTGGTTTTACAGAAGACCCGTAATCCCTTGAGCACAATATACAAACATAATCGAAATACTACAAATTTTCAAAACTGTACCTCAAGATTTCAATAATAAGTTTGAAAATAAAACGTTACTGCCGTAGTAACGATAGTTGATTTCCCATGAACATGATTAATACAAAAAATAGCAACTCACTCAAATCACACTACTAAAAGTAACTACAACTAATCAGAAGAATATAT
This sequence comes from Pyrausta purpuralis, assembly GCA_963924145.1. NCBI lineage: Eukaryota > Metazoa > Arthropoda > Insecta > Lepidoptera > Crambidae > Pyrausta > Pyrausta purpuralis. The sequence continues at coordinate 15,097,062 of OZ001654.1, forward strand.
TTATTAAGGTTAGGTTATATTAGACTTTATCATTACTAATGGGCAAATAAGAACTGTATTAGATTTTAAAGGTCAATATAATAATAGCTCGCGTTCAATTAATAGCATACATTCTTGACTCTCACTCAAACATTAACGCAAGAGAATGATGCCAAATACAAAGTGGATACTACATAACGTAATTAATGTTCATTTAATTTATCCGTACACACAGAGCAAGTTTGCAAGTTTATTACAATTGTTTGAAAGGTGAACGAGACCATCACTACCTACTACTTTTACTATGAGTCGAATTGAAATAGATTGTAACGGGATTGCTACCGTTCCTTATAATTTTTCAATTTCCGATATTTCGGCACTGTTGCAAGTGCCAAGGTCACGGCGTAGTTTAAATCAATATAGAGTCGAATTGAATTTTATTATTTTTACCTGAATCTTCATAAATTATCGTCAATGTAGCCGACTGATTGGTATAGACCACCTGAAATTTTGTTTAAGCTTTCGGCCATGACCTTATAATAAAAGTTGTACATATTATAGTCTCATTTACCTTCTCAATAACACCTTGCAGTCACGATGTATACACAAGCCTTCATTCAACTTAAAAAACTAATAAGTTACTAACAATAAAAACTTGACGATTGCAATTCGTTTTCAGTCTTTAAAATAAAAGCGTGCTAAATCTTAAACCTAAAAACAACGTCGTCAGGCGTCTGTAATTATTACTAAAACTTTTAATAGAATTAGATTAGCGATGAAGAACAACATTCAGCTTCAGCAGCAGTAGTTAATACAAAATTAAATGCAAATTATTAATAACTTACAGTCAAACATAATACCTCTTTGTTTTAAGTCGGTTGATAAAAAGGCCACTAAAACTCTTAACTAGAACGCCAGAGATTTGAACCAGTAAGTATTGGCAAGTACCTACACTTCTATCTTTAGTAATCAGCTAAGCAATAAAAAAATAGAATATTCAATTGTTTGTTTATAACTTTAGATAAGGCGTGGTATCTGCTGTCTGTCCTCATACATAATTTTATTATGAATGGATGGTTCTTACACAAACAGACATTTTCTTTCAATTTTATTCATAATTTGCTATAGCTATTAATCGGTTATGCGAGGAGTAACGACTGTCGCTTAATTGCCAAAAATAAATAATGATAGAGAAAGCAGGAAAGGCGCTAACATGTTTATTATGTCATACAACACACATCAACATTCACACTTGCGCGACGTAAGTGAGATTACGAAACCAATCGGGTATTTAGATTGAACAAAGCGTCGCATAATTATAAGTCAATAAAGCATTCACTTTCATCTTTTTACATATTATAATATCATGTTAGATTTTTTTTAATAATCCATTTCATAAATAAATATGAATTTACTAAAACGAGTAGTTAAACGTTTTATATGTATACGCAACATTCGATGTGTTTTGGCAAATAAGATCAAATCGAAATCCCAAGTGTAAAAAATAAGAATATAAAGTGCGTATGACTACGACTTCACCAATAAGTATTTGAGATCTTGAGAACCCAGTTAATTACAAAAAGTTAATTTATTTCAACTTAAATGCACTGTAATTTGTACAATTGGGGGACGTTATTCTTTAGGACATTCTCTACCAGTCAACCACTTAGAAATGAAAAGTTGATTTAACAAATTGGATATACGAACGATTTACTGCCGTGTGTCTAGATTCTAGATAATTTTACTAACGTCCAATAAAATAACAAGCCATAAAATGACCAAGGATGACTACTAAGCTAAAATGGTTAGACATTTATTCATCACCTTCATTGGTAATTGCGGGTTTATTATTTACGCAACAACAGTAATAAATTACATACTTGTCTTTTCTCGCAAAAAGGTAAATAAAAATTACGAAACGAGCATATAGGATTATGGATGTGTGTGTCCATGCAAAATCGAAAATACCTTTATCAATGTCTTACGGTGAAAGTAAAAAATATTATTGTGTAAGATCATCATCAAATTTTTGAGGGATGACGTAAGCAGCGTGCAAATACAAAATACATGTGCTTACTTAAACACCACATTCACATTCCTCAAATACATTTTATATGTTTCTGGTTATACAGCGCTCTAACCATACTTCTCGCATAGTTCTAAAAGTTGCAAAGATTACAATAACAAGATGAAACTTCCAAAATTTGATTGTCAGCAATCGCTAGTAGAAATATAAATTGCACTTGAAAAAAACAACTCTGTCAGATGAGGATTTGAACCCCGTGTCTTACGCTATCCGGGCGAATGACTATGCCACTCGGCCAACGACACATTAGCAAGCCTGTTGTAATTTGCAAGTGCTTTCTTTAACGCGTAAGCTGTTCGATTCCTCGTCTGACACAATTACTTTTTTCTAGTGCAATTTATATTAATAAGTTTGTATAGTGACACAACACTATAAAACAAAATATAATTATAAATTGGCTTCCTTCATCTTAACCGATTGTTAAATATTTTTAAAACATTTGCATTGGATATTGTGAGGGGTAATCTCCCAACATTGTTGAGGTTACGCAGCTTACACGTTAAAGAAAGCACTTTCAAATTTAACAGGCTTGCCAATGTATCGATGGCCAAATGGCATGGGCATACGCCCGGATAGCGTAAATATAATAATAAATATAAATATTGGACACCGATCACATACATTGCTCTGATCCCAAAGTAAGTAGATAGCCAATGCACTTGTGTTATGGAAATCAGACACAACGGTGGTACCACAACACCCAGACCCGAGACAATATAGAAAATATCGTTTTCTACATTGACCCGACCGGGAATCGAACCCGGAACCTCACGAGATGGCGACGCTTGAAACCAGCGTGCTAGACACTCGACCACGGAGGTCGTCAAGAGGTGTAAGACACAGGGTTCGATTCCTCGTCTGACCCAGTTACTTCTTTCAAGTACAATTTATATCAATAACTTTGTAATGTAGTGTGTTTAAAACTAAAAATTAACTATTTAAATAACATTTGAGTATCCATCCGGTATCGACTCATAGCGTAGCAGTCTAGAAAGACGTTGTACACTTACTAGCTAGGTTAGGAGCTGCCGAGTTCTGTCGATGGCAGTGGAATATGCGTTGCACGGGGCGGTTCCTTCTGTGCAAAGCATATCACTCGCGCTCCGTCCATGTCTGGTTTTATCTGCAAGAGTGAAATAAGATTTAAGTATGCATATGATTGTCTATATTAACCTCTACGTACTCTAAACATATAAATGAACTATTTTATGTTTACTTTTTTTATACTAAGATTATAAAGCTTAAGAGTTTGTTTATTTGTTTGAGCGCGCTAATCTCAGGGACAACTGAAACGATTTTAAAAATATTTTTGTGTTGGATAGCGTATTTATCGAGGAAGGCTGTAGTAGGCTATAAAAATATCACGAAGCGTCGGGAGGGAAGGTAGCATACTCAAAACGCGGGGGACCGCTAGTCACATATATTATATATGAACGCTGAACCAATTAAGATTAATATCCATTTACTATAAAACTATGATGATATAATAATACTATAAGTCCAGCATATTTACCCTAAATTTGTGAAATGAAAGCTTAATACGAATGTGGCCTGTAATCTATACTAATATTATAAAGCTAAAGAGTTTGTTTGAACGCTCTAAACTCAGAAACTACTGGACCGATTTAAAAAATATATATAATTATCTTAACGTAAGATAGCCCATTTATCGAGGAAGGCTTTTTAGCTATTAGCATCAAGATACGACTTATACGAGGGTCAAACTGAAAGTTCTTAGAAAATCAAAAACTGATTACATTAGCCAGTTATTAGTTTTATTATATCTTTTCAAAATATTGTCCATTGACGTCAATACACCGCTGCATGCGATGGAACCACTGGGAAAAGCACTTTGCCCACTCGTCCTTAGGGGTCTCTTCAATGGCATCGCGATACGCAGCCACCGCTTCTTCAGCATTCATAAACCGCTTTCCTTTAAGTTTTTCTTTAATTTTTGGAAATAAATAAAAATCACAAGGCGCGAGGTCGGGGCTATACGGCGGGTGACCCAGTAATTCAACGTTTGATGTCGCCAAATAGTCGATCGTTCGCTTGGCGGTGTGCGACGAGGCGTTGTCGTGGTGAAGGAGGATCCTACTGCGAGGTCGTTTCTCTCGAACTTTTTCCAAGACAAGTGGCAAACAATTGGTAGTGTACCATTCTGCAGAAACTGTTTTTTGATCCTCTAACACAATTGTTGCGAAATGACCTATCCTTCCAAAGAACGAGGCCACCATTTTTTTTCCCGCACTTCGATCTCTCTTCACTTTAGTTGGCAACTCCTCGAAAGGAAACACCCACTGAGCAGATTGTCTTTTGGTTTCAGGATCATAACAGTAAATCCAGCTTTCGTCACCTGTTAGTATGTCGAACACAGCATTTGAGTCACCTCCGTTAAATCTTTCAATCATTTTACGGCACCAATCCACACGATGGAGTTTTTGAGCCTTAGTCAAATTATGAGGTATCTACCGGGCGCAAAGCTTCCTGACCGCTAAATGTTCGTGGAGGATTTTGTGCACTTGACTCATACCGATGCCTAAGCTTGTCCGAATCTGCTGATAGGTCACTCTTTTGTCAGTCTCTATCATACGCCGCACAACACAGATGTTATTTTCAGTCGTCGCCGTAGAAGGCCGTCCCTCACGTACATCATCAGTGAGATTAGTGCGACCACGTTTAAACTCATTAAACCAGTTGTAAACAGTCGCACGAGATGGGGCTTCATCGTGAAAGGCCAATCGTAGTCTATCATAACTTTCTTGTTGACTTAAATGACATCGAAAGTCATGAAAAATCATTGCACGAAAATTTTCTCGTGTTAAATTCATGTTGACGTGACACAGACAATTTTCAATTTGCCGCCAAATCGTAAAACAAATGACAAATGAATGAAATATATACTCAGTAATATTGGCAAAGAGTTCTATTTTCAAATTTTAGAATATTTTTTTTATTATATTGTTTATAAGTGGCCAGTTCTAAGAACTTTCAGTTTGACCCTCGTATGTCCCCAGCGCTGCAATGAAAAATTTTGCGAAAACGGGGTGAAAATATTCCTTTTTTGAACTTCCACTGCGTTAACCGTTTAAGTTACTTTAAAATCATATATGATGAGATAATTCTGCATTAATAGTTCTACAATTAAGTTCGCGACAGCATTCGTCTATCTTTTGGTTCACTTACTACAACCTTTTTTATGTTAATAAATTTGTTAGAAAATAATGCAGTATTTTCGAAAGTATTTTTTATACACACGGGTATTGATTCCGATCAAAATAAATACCATCATCATTACGAGCAATTCATTTTGAACAAAGTTGCTCTTTACGTTATTTGATTTCAATAAATATCTTAGAAGCTATCGCAGTTTTGAAATAACTCCGCATTAAAACAATACTCACAGCTTAAGTACCTACAACGTGAGCTTGCGCTAACTATGGTTGCTGGCCTCTCACTTGCATCTATACTAATATTATAAGGCTCAAGTAAATACAGGCCCTATAAGTAACCAATAATCAATTCTAAATGGTTTTAATTTATAATCATTAAAAATAATAACATTGTAATTTTCTGAAATGTATTGCCAACAAATGAGTCCTGTCTTAGAACTTGACATTGTCATTTACTACAACGAGCGATATCGGTATACATTTATTGGGGATTATAACTTTGTATAACTATAACCCTGAGTCAAAGTATTTTGGAGGACTAGGACCAGGTGAAGGTTACATAATTTAAATTTTTTTCCTACTACAGGCCACACGCTGTATAAATAAAATACAGAGTGTTGTTTTGGTCAGTGACATCCAACTCAGGGATGATGATATGAGTTATGCTTATTCTAAAAAAACATATATTTTTTTAAATTTTGAGCAAGTTTTATACAAGAAAACGTCTTCACAACATTCATAAAAATTACAAAACGAATGTGAAAACTCGCACCCTAGCGCGTAGCTAGCGCTTATCTACGAAATACTACGCCATAGCTAGTAAGCTATGAAGAGGCTACCTGGTGTTGGTGGTTTTGACTCGATCGCTGTACCGGATAAAAAATGTTTTTTTGGGTTTTTTCCATTTCAAAAAAAAATATTTTGGCATCAGTATCGTTAGTACAGGCACCCCTGAGTCGCTCGTCGCTGACCAAAACAACAACCTGTATAATATTATTAAATAAATGATTTCACGAATGACGCAGCGGCGAGCACCCGTCGCCGGGACCAGCGCTCACAAGGGAGACATCCCGCTCAAGTCTAAGTGTCTGATGTTGTGTGCCGCTTCCACTGTAGGTCTGGATTTAGAGTGGCGCCGATCTAATCGAGAACTCGTTTCGGTCTTATGTCAGATCACAGAAAGGGAGCCTTAAATCAGTGACCCAAAGCGAAGCAGAGATTGTATGTGAGCATTGCCTACTACTGCTATAGTTACCGCGCTATCAAATGATTCGTCATTTTATATACACTTATCTCGCTCGCACGTACCGACGAAGCAGCTTCATATTACTATATTGACATTACGGCCTTACGACTCAGTTGTTAACGCGCCGTCTTTAGGATCACACGCAACGACGCAAAACGCACTCACGCAAATACGTTTACGCCCTAATAGGCCGGCCGATAGAGAAGCGGCGAGTTCTCTTGTCGCTCGCACAGTAGTTCGGTTACTGTGCTCACAAAATCCAAAAAAACGCGTGCAACGTCAGCGACGCACGACACATGTAGGCTGCCTATAAGTGTGTATAGGCGCGCAATAAGTGTGACTCCAAATCCAGCCAAGACCATCCTAAGCATCGCAAGAAACCAAGCCGCACACGAGCCACCCCTTTGTCGGACGAGACCTTACGACTGGGCAGCAAATATTGAATATTAGCAAAGTTTAGAATGTTTTTAACACTCAGTGTCATATTTTATATTCATAAAGATGAAATAAGAAACCAAAAATTGCGCATGGATAGGACCCGAACCAGCAACTTTCTGGCTAACCGGGCCAAACTCTCGTCCTACCGCTACCGTGCCGTCTCGGTCCGACCGTGCGAAATTTCTGGTCTCTTATGAATACCTACGTCATTACGCGTGACGTCTGCGCTAACTACCCCAACTGTTTTCATCATCATCATCATTATCAGCCAAAGAACGTCCACTGCTGAAAATCGGCCTCCCCACATATTTCCACAGCGACCGATCACTAGCGGCCTGAATCCAGTTTGATCCTGCGATCTTTATAAGGTCGTCTGTCCATTTTGTTGGTGGACGTCCTACGCTGCGTCTTTGGTCGAAAGGTCTTCAATCTAGAACTTTCCTGCCCCAACGGCCATCAGTTCTTCGCGCTATGTGCCCGGCCCACTGCCACTTAAGCTTACTGTTTCTCAAGGCTATGTCCGTTACCTTATTTCTTCTACGTATCTCCTCGTTTCCGATTCTATCTCGTAGAGAAACACCGAGCATAGCCCGCCCCATCGCTAATTACCATTGTGTAATTATGAGCTTCTTTATGAGGCCCACAGTTAGAGACCACGTTTCGGATCGTATGTCATCACTGGTAGTAACACACACTGGTTGAAGACTTTCGTTTTTAGACACTGAGGTAATTGAGACGAGAAGACGCTCTTGCGCAGTTTCCCAAACGCTGCCCAGCCGAGTTGGATTCGTCGATTGACCTCTTTCTCTAAGTTGGACCTACCTGATTGGATCACTTGTCCAAGGTAGACGTATTCGAAAGTTGAGTTCCCAACAAATACTGGAGTGGGTACAACACTGGAACTTGAAATAATTTTAGTCTTTTCCATGTTCATTTTAAGACCCACTTGTTGGAATACTCGAGGTCTTCGAGCATAGTGCCAAGATCATCCAGCGTCTTTGCCACAACGACTATATATATCATCGGCAAACCGGAGGTGTGTTATGTATTCGCCATTACCGCTTATGCCGAATCCTTCCCAATCCAGGAGCTTGAAGGCGTCTTCCAATGCCGCTGTAAACAGTTTCGGAGATATAACGTCGCCCTGTCTTACACCTCTTCGCAATGGAATCGCCCTCGTATTCTGTACTACTCGGACTGACATGGTGGCATCGTTATACAGACACTAACACCTCTATATACCTAGAGTCTATGTGACACCGCTGAAGAGACCGAAGCACCGCCCAAGTTTTGATCAAATCAAAGGCCTTCTCATAGTCCACAAAAGCTAAACATAGAGGCATATTATACTCCTTGGACTTCTGTATAATTTGCCTTAGCGAATGGATGTGGTCTATGGTACTGTAGCCTTTTCGGAATCCGGCTTGTTCGGGAGGCTGGAAGTCATCAAACCTACGTGCGAGACGATTCGTGATGACTCTTGAGAACAGCTTGTAGACATGGCTCAGCAGTGAGATGGGTCTATAGTTCTTCAGTAAGGTTTTGTCTCCTTTTTTAAGAACAACACCACCACACTCCTGTTCTATGCCTCAAACGTGATGCCCTCTAGCAGCACGGAATTAAAGAGTCTCTGAAGGACTTTAAGTACCGTAGTTCCACCCGCTTTCAGAAACTTTGGTGTGATTCCGTCCTCGCCAGGTGCCATGTTGTTTTTAAGCTGTTTCATGGCCATCCTAATCTGGTAGAGGCTGATGTCCGGGATATATTCGGTGTAGTGTCGGGTCAGGATAGCTCTTGGGTCTCTGGCCGAACTATCAACGGGTTTGGTAACTGAGGTGTACAACTGCCCATAGCACTTTTCGATCTCCCTCAAAACCTCTGCTTTCGTCGACGCTACACTGCCATCCTTCGTCTTAAGCTTCGTCAACAGGCTTTGCCTAATAAACATGTCCCTTGCAAACACCTTGGAGCCTTGGTTCCGCTCTATTGTTTCTTTAACACTATTCGTGTTAAAGGAACGAATGTCTTGTCGCAGAGACTTCCATATTCGTCTTTTAAGCTGCCTGTAGGTTTGAGCATTAACGGAGGTCTTTTAAGGTCTGTTCTTACGGCCAGGTCTAAAAAACTTAGTTGCCATCGTTTGGACAGTTTCCACAAACCCGTTGTTTATTTCGTCCACTAATACGCAATTCTCTATGGGCAATGACAATCAAAGTGGTTTGACAACTCGAGTTGAAAGCTCTCGGGATTTTGGATATGGGCACGAGTAGGTCGGAGCGTGAACTTCATCAAGCAGGACCTTTCCAATTTTACATTCATATTCAATATGCCTCAAACCATACGGTGATCACTGCCGGTTTTTACCCTGTTGATCACGGAGACATCATTGAATAACCGTCTCTTGGTGGTAATGATGAAGTCTATCTCATTTCTCGCGTTGCCATCCGGACTCTACCAGGTCGATTTCCTTTGAGGCGGCTTCTGGAAGATAGAATTCATCGCAAAGAGTCCCTCCTTCTCCAGAAAGTCGGCCAGCCTTTTTTCCCCTGGCGTTCCTTTGACCATATCCAAAAGGTCCTAATATCAACTCATCCTCGCCTCGCTTGTCGAGTTTTGCGTTGAAGTTGCCCATAACAACCCAGCTTCTTCTCAGCACAAGCCCACAATCGTCCCGAAGCTGTGGTAGGGTTTATATTGGGAAGCGTAAAAGTGCCCCCAGTGGGTCTATTTGCATAAATATGTGTGTATGGCTTTACTTACGTCCTCATACATTTCCTCCACCTCTTCATCCGGGTGGTTCGAGTTCGGTGCATATACCTGTATGACCTTCAGCGAATACCTTTCGGTTATACAGAGTATAAGGTATATCACCCTGCTCGGCACACTCTCGATGGTTACGATGTTGTAAACGAGGGACCTGTGAACAAGAAACCCAACACCGCCTTGAGACTTTTGGTCACCCTCCCGGTAGAAGAGCAGGTTGCCGGACTTCAGAGTTATTGTGTTCTCGCCCTTTCTGCGGACTTCTGATAAACCCACTATGTCCCAGTGTAACCTGCTCAATTCTTCCTCCAGCTCGAGCAACTTCTCGTCTGTCCTCAGTGTGCACGCGTTATAAGTTACCAGGGCCAGTTGTCGTTGGGGGTGTCGTCCGTTACCGTGACCGCTACCGGAGACAGGAATAGCGGGGCTGCCGGAGACTGGGGGGCTGGATTTTTTGTGGCCTACCATTTAAGGGGGGTATTTGCCAGTACTCGCCACGCGTGGCAGGCGGGTTGGCGAGCGCAGAGGCGCAGTCTCATTTAGGTGTGAGAGACGCTGCTGCGCGTCACAACTGAGCATTTTACTGCGTCTTTTATTGGATGGTTATCCCGCCATCGGTCGGTCGCCAGGGCCCCGTCTGTTGAAACAGGACGCACCGCGTGAAGGTGAGGTTGACTTGGAGCTTTGGGTCTTGGCCTTACATCCTAATTGATTTACAATATAAATATGACACTTTGAGTGTACCGCAAGAAATCGAGCCGCACACGACGCACCACGCCCTTCGTCGCCAAATTGAACAACAGCAATGTGAGTATTCATAAAGATGAAATAAGAAACCAAATATTTGCGCACGGGCGGGACTTGAACCAGCAACCTTTTGGCAGACCGGTCCAAACGCTCAACTCAGCTTCAACTTGGAAATTCCAATTTGAATTTATTCTGTAAAGAATAACTGCTTGGGCCATCTGTTTCATAAACAGACGGCTAGATGGCGCTAAGCGTCACGCAATTGATGTTTTCATAAGAAACCACAAATTTCGCAGGGTCGGACTGACAGCACGGTAGCACAATTGGTAAGAGCGTTTGGCCCGGTCTGCCAAAAGGTTGCTGGTTCAAGTCCCGTCCGTGCGCAAATTTTTGGTTTCTTATTTCATCTTTATGAATATAAAATATGACACTGTGAGTGAGAGGCAGGCAGTGTCCGCTAGTATGTCTGCGAGCAGCGGCTTGTCGCGGAGGACGAGGCCTTACGACTGAGTAGGAAATATTGAACATCAGCTATGTGAGTGTTTACCGTGAGTGTGAGAGGCAGGCAGCGTCGGCGTGAACATTATCAAAGTGTGTGTTTACCGTGCGTGTGAGAGGCAGGCGGTGTCCGCCAGTATGTCCGCGAGCAGCGGCTTGTCGCGGGGGACGAGGCCTTACGACTGAGCAGGAAATATTGAACATTATCAAAGTGAGTGTTTACCGCGAGTGTGAGAGGCAGGCGGTGTCCGCCAGTATGTCGGCGAGCAGCGGCTTGTCTCGCAGCGCGGCGGCCAGCTCGCTCGCGTCCCACTGCAGGCGCAGGCGCCGGCGCGCGGCCCCCTGCCCCGCGCCCACGCGCAGCGCGCCGCTCGCCTCCAGCAGCGCGCACGCGCCCGCCATCTCGCTCAGCTCCAGCGCCGCGATGTTGCGCGCTGCTGCCACTCTGGAAACGAAGACAACAACCTTCACGCACTGCGACTGCAGCAAGATGCAAACGCGCGTTAGCATCGATACAGCCGCGATGCAGAAGCTAGAAATTGACAAATAACGTACTGAATTTTAGCGACTGCATCTATAAAATATAAATAAATATCCTTTGGACATTCCCACACATCACTATCTAGTCACAAAGTAAGCTACTCAAAGCTTGTGTTATTGGTGCCAGACAAAGGATATAATACTTAAATACTTATTGGTTTGTAAATACATATATGATATACATAGAAAACACCCAGACCGATACAAACAGACATGTTCATTCACACAAATGTTTGTATTGTGCGGGGATCGAACCCGTAACCCGCTGCGTAGTAGGCAATTTCTCGACCACTACACCAGACGGGTCGTCATCATCTATACTAACGGTCGTTACCATTACTAGCATAACATACTACTCACACACTATCATACCTCTCGCGTGACATCTGTGACAATATTGTCCATAATGGCCACCGGTCACGTGACGCTGTCGTCGTTCACGGGCCCAAAAGCATCTCTTTACACCCCTTACGCACTGCGACTTTTAGCATCGATGCAGTCGCACTTAGCACCGCGACCTAAATACGCAATGAACAGATTTAATTTGCATCGATTCTATGTAATCGCCAAAATTCAGTACATAATTTGACAATTTCCAGCTTCTGCATCGCTGCTGTCGCGCGTTTTGGAAACACGCTTCAGCATCGCGAATCCCAAAATGAACAGTTTTAATTTAGCAGCGATACTAACGCACGTTAGCATCGATGCAGAAGGGGAACTGCATCGACGCTGACGCGCTTTAGTGTGTGTCAAATGCTATACTAACTTCATAGCAGTCTTTCTCACTCATTCATTAAGAATAGGATTAATTAGTTTACTGCCCAATTACATCGCAGAATTAAATATTATATCATCACAGTTTAATAGAGACCTTATAATAAACTGTGATGTGCTTTTTTATACCTACAAGTCTAATGACTTTTAGTACATGCTAAATTCTTGGACGAGCACGCGCGGTAATAATAACCTTATTATAGAGGAGACGTGTCTAGCAAAAAATATAAATCACTAGCGGTCCCCCGCGACTTCGTCCGCGCGTTTTGAGTTTGCTCCCTCCCCGCCCGTCGCAGCGTCATGTTTTATATCCTAAAGCCTTTCTCGATAAATAAGCTATCCACACACAGAAATATTTTTTCAAATCGGTCCAGCAGTTCCTGAGATAAGCGCGTTCAAACAAACTGTTTAGCTTTATAATATATTAGCGCAAGCGCACGTTGTACTTAAGCTTCGAGCATTATTTTGGTGCGGAGTTATGTTAAAACTGTGATAGCTCCTAAGATATTTATTGAAATCAAATGATATAAAGGGCAACTTGGTTCTAAATGAAATGCTCGTGATGATGAATGTATTTATTTTGATAAGAATAAATACCTGTGTGTATAATACACCTCTAAAAATAATTCATTATCTTTTTACAAAGGAGAATGCGCAAACATGGTTTCACTTTGTACCATAATAAATTTAGTATCAAAAATTAAGTTTTTTTTTTACTAAAACTTGTTTAAAATATCAAGCAATAACTTCGCCGGGTATAAAAATGCTAATTAATTAGGAAGTCATTTTATTACTTGCTTGCTATGCCAAAAACACTTTTTCCAACTTTTCCAATGTTGCCAGTGTTTAAGGATGGAGGAAGACGGTCATCTGTCCATCCCCTGGCGTTAATCGATTCTGGCGAATATCGATTCACTATAATAGGTATAAAGGCACTAGAAACCGAAGAATTAAGAATTAGCTACAATGCTAATACGTTTGAAATTGACTCTAGCTCATATTCAGGGTCTGATGATGGTGCTGGTAGGTAACCATGGGAACTCTGCAATAAAACGGCACAACATCATCGAGTTTGAGCTTTTTTGAATTGTTTTCACAAGGACTCTGGTCTGTTCGAGATGATATCTAAGGTCTCAAAACGAATCGCACGAGCCCAAGCTGATAAGGGTGCAGCATAGTTTAATTAGATACAGACTACATCATCAGACCCCAAATACGGACCCGAGACCCATAAAAAATATATCGAAAGTCCATTTAACACAGTTTATGCATTAAGAATTATAAAATCTTGTATTAAAACGTAACTATCGAAGAAATTTTATCTGTCTGCTTAAAATATTTTCTGCAGTAAAAACAGATAGATAAACAGTATTTACTCGATTTGAGTATTTAGTCGGTAAATACTCACCGTCTGCCTAATCAGTAAGTTTATTTGCTTTATTAATTAGTAAAAAATTGATATTGTTTCGGATGATATTCGATTACAAAAACCTTAAACGATGATCGATTATTTTCATCTTTAAAATAATGTGGCGGGCAACACCAAGAGTGAAAAAAATGTCAAGTCATTTATTGCAATTTTGTGTTGGAATCATCATAATATTGTGTGCAATCAAAGAAAACAATGTAGAAAAAGAAGGAAACGAAGTAAAGCGTTATCTGATCGCATTTATTATAGATTCGATAATACGGAGCTCGTTCGTATAATTCTATTTGTCAAAAATAACCTAACCTAACTAATGAATTTCGTGAAGCTGCTGTTCACAAATCCGGCGAATTTGAGATTTATTGTTTTGTGTAATTAATTGTTCGTTTAAAACCCTACAAAATGAGGTAGGTTTCATGGAGGTACATCATGATACAATCTGAAACGAAATTCCATACTTCAATGCACAATCTCCTTTATTAACATAAAAAGGTTTTAGTAAGTCAACCATAAAAGATAGACATATGCTGTCGCGGACTTTATTATAGAACTCTTAATGCTGAACAATCCTGTCATACATGATTTTTGTGTCACTTAAGCGGTTTCCGCAGCGTATGCAGCGGAAGCTCTCAAAAGGAATATCTTTCTCCCGTTTTCGCAACATTTTTCATTTCTGCTGTGGTCTTATGAGTCGTATCTTTATGTTATATAGCCTAAAGCCTTCCTCGATAAATGGACTATCCAACGTAAAAAAAAAATTCCAAATCGGGCCAGTAGTTTTTGAGATTAGCGCGTTCAAACAAACAAACAAACTCTTCAGCTTTATAATATTAGTATAGATATTAATATTTCGTTTCATTTTACAATTTATCATGGCTGGAATTACTTTGATGCTACTTTTAAGCAAATCGAACATAGTATAGTATCGAGAATACCGCCGCCTTTCGGGTCGTCTTTTGTTTGATGAAGTGACAGTCATTTATGTATCGTGTATGCAAGCGATTTTCGTTTGAAAGTGATAAAGCGACGACGTCTCGAACCATACCTACATGTTTGTTCAGGTATCAAAATACAGTAACGAATCGATTCATATATTTACCTTTTATAAACTTCATGCAGCTTCCCCATAACAATATCCTTATTCTTTCCCTTCGTCAGCATCAGCATCAGGCTACACAGAATCAGTTTCTGCTGCATCGGAAAGCCTTCGTCCACATCGTTCTCCATCTTCTTACATCCGCCGTACACATCGCTTAGTACTTCTAGTACTTGCTTCAATTCTACCGTCACTGAGGCGTCATTCATCAGATTGTCTACTGATTGATTCTCGCGGAATTTATTCCGTCGCGCCAACTCGATCACGCGGCGCCCTATGTCTAGTGCTCGCCTCATATCCCCGGAGACGGCCGCGATTTTTGCTGTAGAAGAAAAGGAATGGTTTATTGATACGATAAGTGGAGTTTTAACTAGTCTGAGAAAGCTTTAGCATAAATAACATAAGATAATTAGTTTAAGCACAAAATTTGGGCTCTGAAAAATAACATACGACGATATTTGCTGAACGTGCGCCTTCTGGAGAGACCCTAGATTTTTTTTTTAATCTGTACAAAATAATGTACTATGTATTGTAACGGTGATGTGTGTGGTGACAATGTAGAAAACTTCACTGGATATTGCGGTAGCCTTTGGATAACATTAATTAAAGAAAAATATTTATGCCAAATATAAGAGCATGTTTACCTGCCAACATTTGCAATGCAACCGGCGAAAAAACGTTGCTCTTATCCTCATTAGCAAGGACTGTAGTAAAAATCTTAACTATTTGTTCTTTGGTATAGGGCGCGAAGTGCAAGTTGCGCGGGCGCAGGCTACAGCGCGCCTGCAGCCGCGGCAGCGTCCGCTCAGTCAAGTCGAGCGCGTTCGCGATCCCGACCAACACGATACGAGAATCGGGAATCGAAGGCCACTCAAATATCGTGTATAGAACCGATTGACGCTTACTGTCCAACTGGTCGATCTCGTCTAACACCAAAAGGCTGTAATAAAAAATAATAAAAGGCTGTAGTTTAAGATGGTGACAAAACGCTAACGGGGCAGAAGCAGCGCATGTAGCATTGCGATGGGAGACATGGGAGTTTCAAAAGCGCATTATTTTGTAAGGCGATTATTTCAATTCGACAGTTGCTTGTAAAGCGCTTTTTAAGAGCGATGCTATCGCTCGCGTTTGGTAAATCCCTATATGCCCACGCAAAAAAAAGCATAATCTTGTTATTGCAAATAGGTCACATTATGGCCTATTATGTACATGTGTATATGATTAAAAGTCTCACTATTTCCTAGATTCACTCACTTTTTTCTTCGCTGATAAAAATGGTATAGTACAGATACAGTTTTCATTTTTACAGATACAATTTTCAAGACATGTTACAGGAAATGTTTGATATCCGTCATTGTATGGAACTCCTAAGAATTGTATAATAATTCCTAATATCACCCGGTAATGTGTGATATAAATTATATTATACGACACATTTCAAAGGAATTTTATACATTTCTTAAGCAGCAATCGGTAACGTAATATATTTAATTTATTGGAACGTCTCATTGGGAGCCCAATATTAACTCTATTTCCTAAATTATATAGGAGTATGAAGATATATTATAAATCGAATCATAGTTACTTACTAGATTTTCTAAAGAGCCTTGAAAAACTTTGATCCCTGAATTGGTAAGAATAATTAAGGATTACTTTAATTATTTTGTAATAATGTAATGTCAATTTAAAAACGTGTTTTATTAATTTTATTCACAAAAAGCGTTCGTTTTTATAAATTTCCTAATAGGATATCGGAATTCTATGAAATTCCTGGCAAACGTATAAATTTTCTTTTCTCTTTTCTATGTGCATATTTAATAATCTCCGAATTTGTACATTTCCTTCATAGTTTCGGAATTGTATACATTTCCTAGGAGTTGTATACAATTCCTAAATTTCAATCATTTCCTGTAACACAATTCTTACTCAATAGAAGTATTGCTCATGTAACTCACATCATTTTATGTTTCTTCTTTAAGTGGTTCTCGATAGCCGTCAAGCAAGCTTTCTCGGTTGAACTAGTCGTTTTTAAATTCAAATCTTTACAAATTCTACTATAAATACTGGTCGCTGATTTCATCATAGTACAATTAATATACACTTTTTCATATCCATCAGCAATCTGAAAAAATAAGTCAAAATTAAAGGCAGGCTTTCTTTGCCATATAAAACTACTTCTAGAATCCCTTACATAACGATCTAGAATTGCTAGATTTAACTTACTCTCTAAAATAAAACTTACCGTTGGCAATTGTAAAATATGTGATAAGCAGGCAGTTTTGCCAGTGCCTGGTTGTCCCGAAATATAGATAGATGAAGACTCTTCTTTTTGAAGATGTTCTAATAAAAATGTTTTTAAAATGTCTATTTCATTTTCCCTACTCGTCAGGGGTTTTATTGGGTCTGTCTTGTGTTTCGCATCCGCTATTTGATCTTCGGAAATGAGATTTTCTTCCTTTTTCGAAATTTTGTTCGCAGAACAAGCATCTGGAAGTTTGATTAAGTAAATTAATAAAAATTAGGTTACCTTCGCGTTATTCTGTAATTTTATGACGTGTAGGAAGCTGATGCTAAACTATGCAGCTGATATTAATTACCTTTTGTGTCACTATTATCTTCTTTCAAATGTCTTTTTCCCAGTACCCTGTTAGTAGGAATAGGAGAACTACATTCGTTTTCTATATCCAATTTATGCTTTTTGCTGGGCGCAGATACTTTCTTACGTGGCTTGAAAGGGATTCTAGCTTGAAGCACAGACATCTGGAATAATAACATACAGTAAGTATCTTTATATTTTTTATAAACTTTATTTTGTAGGTTAGAAAAAGCTAAGAAGCCTAGTACCTTTCTATAAGCATCTTCTACTACATATTTAAAACCATACTACTATTGTTTAGATGTAGATTCATAACATGTGTTTGGCGGTGCATTTATGACATATCCGTAAACCCAAATCTAGGAGCTATAGCGACCGGGGCTTAATAACACAATATTTAAGAGTATAATTTTAAACATTTTGTAGAACTTTAAATGGTTGATTCCGATGGCTTCACGAGAAATGAGATAGACTTTGTCATGACCACCAAGAGACGGTTCTTCAGTGATGTCTCCGTAATCAACAGGGTGAACACCGGCAGCCACCGAATGGTTCGAGGCACATTGAATATAAATGTCAATTGGAAAAAAGGTCCCTGATGAAGTCCACGCTCCGACCTAATCGTGCCCACATCCAGAATCCCCAGAGCTTTCAACTCAAGTTGTCAAATCACTTTGATTGATTAAGGAATTGCGTTTTAGTGGACGAAATAAACAACGGGTAGGTGGAAACTGTCCAAACGGTAGGTTCGAAGTTTTTTAGACCTGGCCGTAAAAATAGACCTCAAAATCTCTCGGTCCACACTCTCGAGCTCGACTTAATGGCAGTTTATCTCCATTAATGCTGAAGACTACAGGCAGCAAATATGGAAGCCCCTGCGACACGACATTCGTTTCTTTAATGCTTCAACACCCGAGCGGTTGCAGGCAACCGCATAACAATAGAATTTGCATTGTGTCTCGTTCGCATACGCTTGAGGGATACGAACTGTGTTAAGAAACGATAGAGCGGAACCAAGGCTCCAAAGTGTTTGCAATGGACATGTATATTGGTCAAGGCCTGTTGACAAAGCTTCAGACGGATGACGACACTGTAGCGTCGACGAAAGCAGAGGTTTTATGGGAGATCGAGAAGATGGAACTATGGGCAGTTGCACACCTCAGTTCAAAACCCGCTGATAGCTCGGCCAGGAACCCAAGAGCTATCCTGACCCGACACTACACCGAAGACATACAGGACGGATATCGGGCATCAGCCTCTACGAGATTAGGACCTGAAGCAGCTTAATAACAACATAGCACCTGGCGAGGTCGGAGTCACAGCAGAGTTTCTGAAAGCGGGTGAAACACCGGTACTCAAAGTCTTTTAGAGACTCTTTAATTCCGTGCTACTAGAGAGAATCACGCCTGAGGCATGGAACAGGAGTATAGTGGTGTTGTTCTTCAAAAAGGAGACAAAACCTTATTGAAGAACTATAGACCCATCTCACTCCTGCGTGAGCCATGTCTACAGGCTGTTTTGATGGGTCATCACGAATCGCCTCGCACGTAGATTTGATGACTTCCAGCCTCGCGAACAAGCCGGATTAAGAAAAGGCTTTAGTTCCAAAGACAACATGCATACGCTTAGGCAAATTATACAGAAGTATGAGGAGTACGAGTATAACATGCTCTATGCTTAGCGTTTGTGGACTATGAGCAGGCCCTTGATTCGATCGAAACATGGGCGGTGTTCCGGTCTCTTTAGCGGTGGCACATAGACTATAGCTATATAGAAATGTTAAAGTGTCTGTATAACAACGCCACCATGTGGGTCCGCGTACAGGCACAAAATACGACGGCAATTCCACTGCGAAAAGGTGTAAGATAAGGAGACGTCATATTTCCGAAACTGTTTATAGCGGCATTGGAAGTGGCCTTCAAGCTCCTGGAATTAGTAGGATTCCGAATCAATGTCAATAGCGAATACATTGTACACCTTCGCAGCTTCGGTTTGCCGATGATATAGTAGTTGTGGCAAAGACGCTGGATGACCTTGGCGGTCTTGGCACTATGCTCGAAGACCTCGAACGAGTCTTCCAAGCCCACTTAGGGTTTTAAAATGAACATGAAAAAGACGAAAATCATGTCGAGCTCCAGTATCTGTTGGTAACTCAATTCCCGAAGTTGTCTACGAGTGGGACAGGTAATCCAATTAGGTACCTAGGTCCAACTTTGAGAAGGAGGTCAATAGACGAATCCAACTCGGCTGGGCAGCGTTCGGGAAATTGCGTAAGAGTGTCTTCTCGTCTCAATTACCTCAGTATTTGAAGACGAAAATCTAAAACCAGTGTTATACTTACTTATTGTGGATCCGAAACATGGTCTCTTACTATGGGCCTTACAAGGAAGCTTAAACTCACACAGCGAGCGACAGAAAGAGCTATGCTTGGTAAACACCAAGCATAGCTCTTTCTTCTCTACGAGATGGAATCAGAAAAGAGGAGATACGTAGCAGAAGTGAGGTAACGGACATAGCCTCGTAATCAGTAAGCTATGGCAATGGGTAAGCCACTAGCGCGAGGAACTGATGGCCGTTGGGGCAGAAAAGAACTGAATTGGCGACCATTCGACCATCGACATGGCGTAGGACGTCCACCTACAAGATGGACAGACGACCTTGTAAAGACCGCGGATCAAACTGGATCAGACTGCTTGTAATCGGTCGCTGTAGAAAAACATGGAAGAGGCCTATTTTCATTCAAGATGATGAATCATAATGATGACGAGAATTTTAGATAAAATGTGGTGTATATTTAACATCAAACAAACTTCTAGTCGTTTCAACACACGCTATCCGTACTCCAAAATATAGTCCTTTGAGGCATATATGAACTAGCGACATATAGATAGGCATAG
Source organism: Pyrausta purpuralis (assembly GCA_963924145.1). NCBI lineage: Eukaryota > Metazoa > Arthropoda > Insecta > Lepidoptera > Crambidae > Pyrausta > Pyrausta purpuralis. The sequence continues at coordinate 15,117,321 of OZ001654.1, forward strand.
GACGAAGACGGTTACCGGACACCAAGTTGCGCAATACTACACGCCCGCAAAATAGTGTTTTATATTAATATTATTTCTGTTATGTTATATGTATGTTAGTCTGTAAGGTATTTATTCTATGGGCCTAATTGCTTTTGTAATTATTTGTAGCCTGATTATAAATAAATAAAATAAAATAAAACAAATTTTTAGTTTTAAGTTTATATACCTACTAGCTGTGCCCGCGACTTCGTCCGCGTGGAATAGTGACTTTGGGTAGATTTTTTAATTATTTAGGCTAATTATTTTACAAATAAGATATGCCGCGAATATGTTGCAGCAATATTCTCAAATAATAGCATTCAGTTTGAGACGGATGGAATGTTTTAGACGTGGCAGACTGCCGAGAAAGCTGAGTTCTTTTTCTAGGCATTTTACTAATTAATTCAGTAGGTATTTTTTTTATTAAAAATTATAATTTAATAGGTAATTTAAAAATGATGAGAAGATAAGCAAAACTTAACAATTTTGTCATAAAAAATGACCAAAACGTCAAAACTTTGTAGAGATACAACAAAACAATACCCAATTACAATTTACAATGAAATCCAATTTTGCATTAAGATTGGTAAATATAAATTAAGTCAACCAACCTATTAATTAAGCATTAACCTAATGTAATCAATCACTTTACAGAGAATAAGAAGAACAATATCAAATCAAATTTTCTACTACAAAATCAAATTATAAATGCACATTTAGATTTAATACCTACTTCCTACCTACTTTAAATGGTACTTATTACTAAGTCAAGAAAAAAAATTATTACATGCTGAGATGACCTATCGCAGTTACTTATACCTGCATAAATCAGAATAAAGAATAACAAAAGCAATTATCTACTAAATCTATTAAACTTAATAATTAATAGATGCATTCAAAATTAAAACCTACTCAGTGGCGAAAAGAAAACTTTAACCTGCATAAATCTGAAGAAAGAATTTTAACCAAAAGTATTACTGAATCTACCTAATAGAAAATATCTGCAATCAAAATAATGAGCTCAAGTCCTTTACTACTCAGTAGCGAAAGGAAAACTATGTATTACGCGCTGAAATCACTTGAAGTATCGCAAAAAAAGCAGTTGCGCGGGAGAACCGTTCCGTAGGGAGCCGACTAAATTAATCTAATAGGTATGTATAAGGAAAATATTTCAACGCAAAACACATATTTTAATGTAAGTGAGATGCCACCAACCATACTTAGCGCAAGCTCGCGTTGTAAGTCCTTAAGGCGCTACCCGGATTTTTAACGCGCACACTAGCGCCACTTAAGTAGAAAAATCATAACTCGTTGAATAAAAGACCAATCAAAAATCTGGTAGACACGATTGTAGCTCTGGTTATGTGGTTTAGATACAATGTTTAAGTTCAATAAAACAAAGTTATCTGCAGTTACAGTTAGAAAAATTGCCAAAAGTGGCCATATTTAGCAGTTTTTCTAACTCTAACTACAGGAAACTACTATAGAAGCAATTTAAACGTACTAAATAAACTAAAGAACCGGTACTACAATCGTGTCTACCAGATTTTTTATTGGTCTTTTATTTAACGAGTTATGATTTTTCTACTAAAGTGGCGCTAGTGTGCGCGTTAAAAATCCGGGTAGCTCCTTAAGCTGCGAGTATTATTTTGATGTGGAGTTATTTCAAAACTGTGATAGCTTCTAAGATATTTATTGAAATCAAATGATGTGAACTTTGTTCAAAATGAAATGCTCGTGATGATGAATGTATTTATTTTGATAAGAATCAATACCCGTGTGTATAAAACACCTTCAAAAATAATGTTCGAATAAAAATAGTAAAAATAATTTAACGCAAAACATACGCAGTTTTATTGTAACTAAGAAGCCAGCAACCATAGCAATTAGTGCAAGCGCACGTTGTACTTAAGCTGCGAACATTATTTTGGTGCGGAGTTATGTTAAAACTGTGATAGCTCCTAGGATATTTATTGAAATCAAATGATATAAAAGGCAACTTTGTTTTAAATGAAATGCTCGTAATACTGAATCTATTTATTTTGATAAGATTAAATGCCTGTGTGTATAATACACCTCTAAAAATAATGCATTATTTAAAAAAAAAAATATTAACATAAAAAAGGTTGTAGTAAGTCAACCATAAAAGATAGACATATGCTGTCGCAGACTTTATTATAGAACTCTTGATGCTGAACAATCCAGTCATACATGATTTTTGTGTAACTTAAGCGGTTTCCGCAGCGTACGCAGCGGAAGCTCTCAAAAGGAATATCTTTCTCCCGTTTTCGCAAAATTTTTCATTGCTGCTGTGGTCTTATGGGTCATATCTTTATGTTATATAGCCTTAAGCCTTCCTCGATAAATGGACTAATCCAACGTAAAACAATTTTTCAAATCGGGTCAGTAGTTTCTGAGATTAGCAGGTTCAAACAAACAAACAAACAAACTCTTCAGCTTTATAATATTAGTATAGATTATTCAGTTTTGTTTGACAATTATTATTAACCTCCGTCGTTATTGTTGTATCTGAATATGCGTTTTATGCGCACAATACATTGCGATTGCGGCTTATAAATAAACTAGCGCCCGCCCGCGACTACGTTCGCGCGTTTTGTTGTATTTACTCCGTTCTCATAGATCTGCACACCCGTACCGCGCCCGTTACCCGCTCGCGCGCTCGCTAACCGCTAGTGTGATAGATAAGGCTCTGAGGTTTTTTAAAGCTTTTTGTTACACTTTGTATATTAAATGCAATAATAATAAGGCTTTATTTACTCAATAAATTTATTTCAAAATTACACTCCTTTTATCTTATTATTATTCTTATTAAGAACCTAAGATTGTGTTAGTTTCATCTAACTTGATTTCCTTACAACAAATATGTTATTATTACAACACTGTATTTTTATTCGAAACTATTTCTATAATTTAAGTATTAATCTAACATACATTGCCACAATAAAATCATGTTACAACACAACAAAACAAAGTTAAATAAAAATATAAACTAAGTCACCTTTCCTACCTAATTAACATCCTGAAAGATCGAGCAAATCCATTTTAGCTTAAGTATAAAAAATATCATACTAATGTATGTGTATAAAAATTAAATGTCACATAATTTTATTTCGTGTATAAAAATAACTTAACACATATAACGGTCAATATCATAATGTCAGTAGGAAGTAATATAGGTCTAAAAGATACAGTTCATTACCCTACTGATGAATTGGTTCATGAATGCATTGTTGGTCTTAGTAGGTAAGTACATACTTGCAGGGTAAGACCTACACAAAGTACTTGTTAGTTTTCTAGTTTTCCACCTGATGTTTTTTGTAAGTAGCTTTGAATATATAGTGATGTAGGTAACGGGAAGATATTTCGGGAATTATCATCAAGCTTCTTTGAGGAAACGCGTTTCATCAATGGAATTATTCACAAATGCAGTAAGTTCAAATTGGTAAAACAAATATTTGTCTTACGAAAACGCGAACAACATTGACGTCAAGAAATAATAAGTTACCTATTCAGCATAAGTGAGGGTCTTCATGTGGATGGAAACAAAATATGATGTGTTTGGGTTACATTAATTATTTATCTTTATTAAAATCTGTTTTTGTTTGATGAGCCATATACATTGTTTTCATTATTTCAAATTGTCTTTTAGCGAACCAATCATCCATTTGATGTCGAAACATTGCATTTTGTGGAGAGAGTAATTGTGGTCTTGTTAGATAATCGGCTGAAGTGTTCATAGTGGGATTTAAGGAAATTGGGGGGCGCATCCCAGGAACTTTGCTCGTAGATGTTAAAGGTTTTATTGGTTTAAGAACAGGTTTCGAAGACCCTGGCAATGGTTTATGGGAATCATTTTTTGTCGAACTTAATGAAGGCATTGATGCATTCATAGACATAGATTGGTTGCCAATGGGTTCCATGGAACTAGTTGCTTGCTTTTCTTCAGCAATAACCAACTTCGGAGAAGAACTTGGGGAGCGAGTTTGCCTTGGCGAAGGTTGTGTTGTGTTTGGTGAATTATGAAGTCCAATAGGATAATTTGAAGATGGAACAACTGACCCAGTGTTAGTTGCTGGCTTCATAGAATTGTTTTTACTAATATCTTGTCTTGTAACATTGGGGAGTGGTGAATTTGTTTTTTCAACTTTAATTTGATTGTTATTAGCGGTAGGAACTCTTATCGTAGCATTGGATGTCAAAGGTCTATTAGGAATACCAGAAAACAAATTACTGCTTTGAGCTATTGATGTTAAGGGGAGACCTTTTGAGGGCAAATTCTGTTTTTTAGCCAGATTTGCTATAGATTGCATTGTTTCCAAAGCTTTATCGAATGTTTGTTGTGCTGGCACTTGACTCTGTGTAATGTTATGAGGAGTTGACAAATCTAAAGCAGAACTAGGTTTCGGTTCCATTGATACACTTGACGTAGTTGGTTTATTGGTGGCATTAAGAGTTTTACTCACAACATTAAACGCTTTTGGAGCCGGGACTAACTTAGGAACTTGAGGTTTTGATTTGGGCAGTTTTGGTTTCTTATCTGTTTGCAGAGATTGCAATTGTTTCTCAAAAGTTTGTTGGAAGGTAATTGGAGCAGATAAGTTCCCTGACTGTTTCGCTAATTTAGTATCAGAAATAGGTTTTAAGTTCGGAATTGGACCTTTAGCAGATGTTTCAGATTTAGTAGGTTTTGGTTGAGTATTATTGTCTGGTTTGCTAGATGAACTGACAGTAGTATTTTCACCTTTATTTTGTTTTTTGGGATCAGCTTCTAACTTTGTTATTTCAATATAGTTATGAACTGGAGGACTAGGTACTTTGTGTGCAGGAGCAGTATTGGCACCAGCTAAATTTTTATTCAGAATAGTCTTTTTCTGGTCAGTAGGTGCAGGCTCATTAGGGTTACGGGGGTCTAATTTTTGGTCTGTTAATGTGATTGACAAAGAAGAAGGAATATTAATATTACAGGAATCAAATATTGACTTTAAGGGATCCCCGGAATTTGTCATACCACCTGGCCCACTCAACGATGATTTTACTTGAGATAAAATTTTACTTCGATCCATGGTTGGGTCACTATTATTAGCTAACAGGTCCATTCGAACTTTATTCACAGGTTGCGATTTGCTTTGAGAAGACTGTGAAACTAAAGGACTAGGTTTCAGATCAGGAATTTTTTTAATGGGCAATTTTGGTAAATCTGTAGTTTTAAGATTTGATGATTGAGTTTCTAATTTCGGTATTTGCAATTTCAAAGGGGAAACAGTTTTTTGAATATTGGTGTTTGCTGGATTAGCTTGAGCATCAATGGTAGGTTTACGTTTAGGAGATGATATATTGTTCTGTGGTACAGGCACTGTCCGTTTAGTTCCAGAATTGTCAGGAACTTGTTTAACTAAAGTAGCAACTTGATGTGGCTTGTTATCTTTTGAAAGCAGTGAGGAAATAGGTGACTGTAATGAATCATTTTTATTTGCACTTTCAATTTCTTTGTTTTTGTTTGTTGAGTCTATCTTGATATTGTGCTGAGGACTCTGTATAGGAGCGTCTAGATTATTAGTAATTGAAACAGGCAGTTTTGTTTTTTCTAACTCAATCTTCAATTTCTTTAATTCTGGTGTATTAGTGGGTGTTTGATGTTTTCTTTTCAATGATTCTTCATTCTTAGGGGAAAGAATTGGAGTTTTAGATGTTGTTTCATTGGAACTATTATTATTTTCAATGCTGTTTGTCTTTGAAGGAGATGGCTTGGCAGGCATGCCACAATTTTTTGCAGTTAGTTCAAAAGAAATTAAAAATTGAGATTTCTCAACATCTTCATCACACTTCTTAGGAGATGAGGTGACTTTATTGTTGATATCTTGAACATCCTTGTTTTGTTGAATTGCCTTGTCACTCTTGACATCATTAGCTTGTTTAGCAGAGTTCTCATCAGGCATTGGGCTTTCAGCACCTGATGAACCTTCAGAGACATGATCATTTAAATTTGGTGCTGGGCTACTAACATTAGTATCTTCTGTGGATGTTGGACTAGACTTTCTATCTCCAAAATGTGAATCTTTTCTGTTAATGTATATTCTATTTCTTATAGCAACATAATCAATTATTTGATAGAAAAATCTCATGGGCTCATTTCTTTTCCAGTTATAAATGTAAGCTATATCCATTAGTGTATAATAATCAGGTAATGGCACCCTTTTATAAAGTATATCAATAGCAAATTGGGTACTATCTATGTCAAATTTCATACTGAGAAATTTCTTCAAGTGACTTATATTAACAACTGCTGGGCATTGTAGGTATCTCCTTGCTACAGTAGATATAGATTGTGGTTCACTGCTATCAGAAGATTTACTAGATATACTATCAGCATCAGTTAAATCCGCATACTCTAGAGAGAATGAAATCACGTCTTCTGGGCTGAATATAATTCTTTCGGTGTCTTCACCCCTTTGTTCAGGAGTGGCTGATGCTGCTGGGCCGGGTCTGGAGGAATAAAATTGCTGTCGACGTTCCATTTCCTTTTGAAAGAGGCCTGGCACTAATTTATACACTATATCTTGAAGTGCCTTATCAAGCTTTATGTTAGGTTTGGCTGAATTTATCATCATTTCGCACACAGGGCAGTAGCTTTTAGCTTGCAAATGTTTAATAATACAACTTCGACAGAATGAATGCAAGCATTCCACAATAGTAGTGGCGTCGATGTAGTACCCTCGGCATAATGGGCATGTTATGTGTTCGTTAACTTCACCTAGTAAAGTTCTCTGTGGCACAACAGCACCACTGTTTTGCCCAGCCATTTTCACAAACTTTTTCTCAGGCAATTTGTTTGAGGTAACCATTTTCACAACACTCACAGGCGTCACTGGATGATGGAGTTCCACACAAATGTCAACATATTATCGTTATGTACTGTTTACGAGTTTTCAATAGAACAAACTGTAGATAGACTATTTTGGCTAAGATTTAACCCCAAAATCAATAGAAAACATTGTAAAAATCTGAATTACACGCACAATACGTCGCCATCGCCATTAGGTGCAAGAACTAATAATTTTTATGTGTTGGTAACATTGACAAACAGCTGCTCGAACCTCCCAGCGGTTTACATTAGTAATTACATTACTTAAACTACCATGAAATCTAAATATGTATCACTTACATTAACAAAATATGCTGTGTCTGGCCGCCGTCCTTTTCAATTGGATAGAATTCGGCTGCGATTTCAATTTGTTTCCAATAAATTACATTATTTTTGGCGCGAACCTGCTAAATTAGATGTCACATTGACATTTGTTTGATTGAATGAATGAATGACTACTGTGCCCATAGAGATAAAATTAACCTTTCAAACTATGCCGTGTCATGCCTATTTAATGCCAACTTTAACCCTTTGATTGCCACTTTGACCCCCGATAAATAATTATTATTATTTATTAAATGTGGTAGCCACCCCACCCGGCAGCTTTACCGGAGGCATACGTCAAATACTGTCAGTACTTCAGCAGATATTGCTGCGGCCAAGGCGCCGGCTGCTCCATATACTGTGTGAATACTCCATAAGGATTCAATAAATAAAATATTTGCACAGTTTTATCAACAAAAAATTGATTAATTTTAAATAATTAAATAAATTTAATTTTTATTTCCGATCATTTACGTCCCTCACAACAAACAAACCATAGACTTATAGAGGCAAGTTATCGGTACCGACTTGTCGTGTGCCAAGTCATTATTGTTTGATATTGAAATATTAATTTTGGAAATATGTTATAATAAATTCAAATAGGTAATAACCGGAGACTTTCTTTAACGAACACTACCTCGTGTGTTCATAAGTTTTACGAGGTGTACGAACACACGAGGCCTCGCCTAAAAACACCTACTACTACCTCGCCAAATAAAAGTTGCAGTAGTTTTCAAATAATTTAGCTTACTTATATTTCTAAAATTTACAGGAAACATTATAAAGATAAAATTCTTCAATAAGCAATCATTCATAAAGCAATCGTATTCATTTGATAGTTTATAACGCACGGTTTGATCTGTCAAACCCCTTGTTCTTTACCGTTTGACAGATCATACCGTACGTTTTGAACTGACAAATGAATACGATTGCTTTACACAATCGCACCCCTGATTTTGGGAAACCCTCAAATTTGGAAGGCACATATAGTGTTTTTTTACTGGAATTTTAATATTAACGTGTTGTTACGTCTGATGGTCAACATTTTATGGATCTGAGCTGATGGTGGAACTCCTTAACGCTTAAGAGTTTAGTAATTATAATGACAGAACTTATGATAGGTAATTTTTAGCTTCTTAAAGAACAGAGTCATTAAGTGCAATTTCCCCCCCCCCCCCCTCCTCTCCTGTAATCACTAAAAATGAAGAAACGAAATTAACTTTAAAAAAAAGTAGAAACCGCCTTCAAACCCAAAATGCACTAAAAAGTCTTTAATAAACTTTTGACCCTTGAAAGGAAAGGAAGCTATATTAGGCAAACAATTTCTTTTTGGAGTCGGTGCCATCACTTTGGCCATCAAGCATCAGCTATCAGAGCACGCCCACAACCCGCGACTGCATAGCTTTGTAATTTGGAACGTAAGACACGACACGACTCCAAAAAGGAGTTGTTTGCCTAAAATGGCTTCCTTTCCTTTCAAGGGTCAAAAGTTTATTAAAGACTTTTTAGTGCATTTTGGTTTTGAACTTTTTTTAATTTTAACAATAATTAAAAATGTAACGACTTTTTTAGTGTCGTGATTTACGTTCCAAATTACAAAGATAAGCAGTCGCGGGTTCGAATCTCACCCGCACAAGCCTAACACTTATTTCTATGGTCATGTATGTTATTATCTGTCTCTGTCTTATATACATATAAAATACATCTTTAATTTCTTTAAAAAGGTTTTGATTAATATACTACCTATCTAAACCGTAAACAGTAAACCTTAATGGCATTAACTCCTCAGGTGCCCCGCTTCAAATGGGAGTGCCCCAGGGCTCAATATTGGGACCTTTGCTGTTTTTCATCTATATTAATGACCTTCCTTTTTATTCAAAGGACTCCTGTGAGATAGTTCTGTTTGCTGATGATACATCTTTAATCTTCAAATCAAGAAGAGGCGATAAATCATTTGACAATGTTAGCAGAGCTCTCTTTAAGGTATTAAATTGGTTCACTAGTAATATCTTGCTTCTTAATACAAAAAAGACTAAATGTATTAAATTCACCATGCCTAACGTGAAGCAAGCTACCACATAAATTGTACTCAACAGTGAAAAATTAGATCTATCGAACTCCACTGTTTTTCTGGGCATTACATTGGATTCAAAATTGCAGTGGGGACCAAATGTTGACGCTCTGGCTGGGAGACTCGCTTTAGCTGCCTTTGCGGTTAGAAAAATTTGACATTTAACTGATGTGAAAACAGCAAGGCTTGTGTATTTTAGTTACTTTCATAGTATAATGTCTTATGGTCTTCTCTTGTGGGGTTCTGCTGCGGATAGCTTTCGCGTGGACCGCTTCCTTCTGACGCAAGAACTCGTCCCGCACCCCGTGCTTACCGTAGTCCGTACGCGGACGTTTTCGGCTGACAAAAACAGCGCGCGAGATTTCTGTTGGACGCCCGAAAGCTGAAGGTCCGTCCGTCAGCCGCGTCCGATAATGTGTTTCCAGCTTTAAAATAATTCAAAAATATTCAAATTCCATTAAATAGCCAACTCAGCACATCATTATTCGATTAGTATCGGTTTCTCTATAGGTCTTCACCGTAGAGCCAAAAGAATGAATGAACAAATTCATTCAATCATATTCTGTTTGGTTCGTTCGTTCGTTCGATTTTTCTATCTTTCTTTCGTGTTTGTAGATTGTGCTCGCAAGTCGCATTTTGAATCGTGGATTAACTCAATAATCCTCTAAGAAACGAGTGGTTTCTGTTAAATTAATTTATTCTTTTATATCTTAGAACATGCGCGCAAAGGTATTTCTATTATTTCTTTTTATTGAGTGCCTTATTTTGTTATTTTTTGTGTATTGAAGTTTGAAAGTGTCTTGCAGTAATTTATATTAAAACATACTTACGTTTTATTACAGTGGCGTAAGAAGCGCATGCGAAGGCTAAAGCGTAAAAGGAGGAAGATGCGTGCGAGGTCTAAATAAATGGTAAGTTTAATAAAATTGAATATTATTTTAAGGTTATCAATAACATGCGCCCGAACCTAACCGGTATCTTCTTGGTCATTGCATGCCTGACAGGCATGACCACTCATTGAATTGTTTATCATTATGTCCTGCCTTCATTCGCCTATGTCTTACTATATCTTGTTGGTACTTATGACTTGAATGGCAGACAGGACCACATGCATGGCGTCAAGTCTGCATTTGTTTAATGGTTTATCAGTATCAGTTCGATCAATAATTTCTATTTATGATGTTGTATCAACAGGCATTAGTAGGAACCTACTAAAATATTTTATAGCTTGTTTTATCCCTCTGAGGCAGTCGTTTTCTCCACATGAGTAAATGAAAAGAATCGGAGGGAAGATTAAAATACCTACTCCACCTTTTTAATAATACTATTTGTTAAAAGGACTAAATAAGGGTGAACAATTTCTCTAAATTGTTGATTATTTTTGGAGTGTCACCTTTTTTACTATATCTTAATCAGTTGTTAACATTATCTGTTAATAATACTTCTTTCAAAATAACATTCCTTATAAAGATTATTTTCTAAATAGTTGCTTGGTTGTCTTTGGTGAAACAAGCCCGTACAGGGCATTTAAAATTACTATCATTAGATGTTTTGGTTAGATAAGGCAAAGGATATTGCCAATATGTACTCATATTTTATAGGGTTTAGCCACCCGCTGAATGCAATTGTTGCCAAACTTTAATTTTTACTCTTAAAAATGCCTCTAAATCTCATAGTAGGTATCTAATGAGTCTCGATGTAAGCTGATGGTTATGTAGCCCGGCTTTGAGGAGGAAGGACGCTATAAAATCGCATATATTCTGCTCTCTTCTGTTAGGATAAGGTGAAAGCATTGGTATACTGCTTAAACTATGTACATAATCATTTGTTTCTATTCCAGGTACATGGGTGAATGTGAGAGGAATAACCTTCTGCTGCTGCCTATGTATCAAATAAACACGTAAAATCCATATTCTCTTTTCTTTCAAATTCCTAATATTTACTCAATTAGGGAGGAAATAATTAGACCTGTGTATGTGATATTCTCAGAATTAAATAAAATTTCAGTATGGTAAATGGTTTAGGCTTTCTAACACATGTGCAAAATTTTCTTAAATGTAGATGGGAGAATGAAAATTCTTTTAAAAGAATAAGTTGAAATGATCATGTTTTTTTACAATAGATCCTTATGAACAATCAATCATATTCCAAGAAGAGAATCATATTCCTTACTAATTGTGACACATCGTCCGTTCTTCTAAATGATATAGAGATGACCAAAATAATGTTAAATTTTCTATAGGCGAAAAAAATAGGGTGACCATAGTTTATCATAGTAGGTGTAGACAATATTTTTTTCAACTTTAAAATCGCGGACGTCCTCTTGGTTTTTTAAACTAAGGGATAGAGTAATCTACCACAAATGCCTGAATAAAACTTCCGCGCTGATAACATGCATAGTTTTTTTTATATCTTAAATTCTGAACTTTTAATTCAGGGAAATTGCAAAAACATAAAATTAAATCTAACAAACATTTACTTATTAGGTTGGTAAAGTTAGGACTTAGCTAAATTACAAGCGTCACCTAGATGACCTACGACTTACCATTACCAGTGATGAGTAAATCGCTATCAAGTGATTTTAGATTTTTTTTGTGGCTCTGTTTTATGATTTGGGAATTTGCAATAAACACTAATCAGTAGGTAGTAGATAACATGTTTTCGCTTCTAACAAAAAAAATTGTGTGCGTGTACTAGTGAACACACACGTAAGAACTGAAACTACTTTATGGCCTTATTTTTCGAAAAATGATCTACATGCAACTTTCCAGAAATTGGTTAAATAAAGTTAAATTATATAAAGTTTAAACAAAAGGATTTTATTATCATAGGCATGAATACAAATAATACAAATTGTTCACTTTACCTTTTTGCTACTAAGATTATTACAGCATGAGAAAGTGGGTGGGTGGGCAAAAAACTTCTATGTCCCTCATATTACCTACTGTTTCGACCCACTGTGCGTTGGTAGGGGCAAGAAAAAGATGGCGCGTAACGGAAAAATGTGACGGTATTTTTTTTTCCAACGCCCATAAAGAAGTTTCACTTCAAAAACAAACTTCCTATTCCGTGGCCACGAGATGTTGGCCGATGTTGTAGATCGCGCCACAACCGTCACTTTTTGCACGCTTCGAGAGTGACCGCAAATTCGCTAAGGAGCAGAAAATGACGTGTACATCCGGCCGTCTGAGCCAGGCTTCGATAGAGATCTTGCATATCTAGGCTTATAAGGAATCGTTAGTGACGCTGATGTATCCAGGTTTCATCGTTTGTGACGCAATAGTTTTCTTGGAAAGTCAAAAAAACTAGGCTCAGACAGCCAGAATTTCGCATTTTCTGACTTTCCAGATCTCAACTATCAGAGGGTTTCAGGTAGCTGTTTCTTATAAAATGTGATGTGACGCGTTAGTGACGGTCATCCGAAGTAGTTTCATCCATTTTAATCCAGTACTTTTTGAGAAAGCGTGATAAACGTGTGGCTCAGACAGCCTGATATCCGGTCGTCTGAGCCAACTTGTTTTTCTCTATATTTCAAGAAATGTTACGTTTCGGACAAATGTTTTTCGGATTTACTGATGTGACGACGTTAGTGACAGCTCTCGACCAGATTTGAACCTTCGTGACGCACGCGTTTTGGAGAAATTGAGAAAAAACTGCTGGCTCAGACAGCCGGATGCTGGCTGTCTGAGCCACCCAGATCGACCACTTCCAGGTGTTGTACGAAGCTGAAAACTCATCTAATCTGATGTGACGCGGCCTCTAAGTACAAAAAATCGTAAGTGACGGCTCTATATGCCGCCAATCAAAAGTTATAAGCATTTCAAATGTTTTCCATACATCGATGCATTTGGGTGGCCACACTTCGCACTCTTTATGGAAACGGAACGACAATTTAGTAGAAAATGTAAGCTAAAGCGCCTCATATCAAAGCGGATGCTTTCTCTTGCTATTTAAATATTTAATTACGTAGTCAATAACTACGCCGATGAAGGAAAATATGTTAATTATTTATGGTCTCAGGTATTCCAAGGAAAAAAATCGTTAGATTGCTATTTATTTGAAAACAACCGCTAGTTTATCGAAGGTACTACAATTTTAGAGAATTTTGGTAAGGTACATACTACTTACATATTACTCGACTCTTCCCATGTGATTTTACGGCCCACTTGGGACAAGATGCAAAAAATCAATATAAATACTAACTTAATCCTGCAAGTCGTTTCCCTTTTTTGTTTGGATGGAAAACTTAGTAATTCATTGACTCGTCCCACCATGCCTATATAATCTTTGGGACGAAATGCGGAAAATCAAAGATATATTTACAAACTGCAGCTCGTCCTGAGTAGATATGTAAAAATACCGTATTATACCAAATGGTACTGAATCATACCGGTATTTTACAATAGAATTCAGTATTTTTCGTATTATTCGTATTATATTATTTCTTATCACAAAGCAATTGACTTGAGTTTTTCACGTATCACTGGAGAATGTATTGATATATTCTGAAATATCTATACATATTATGAACATAAACATTGAAAACAATGCTTTCTTAGTATTTTTTCGACTGAATTCACGCATATAAAATATTTCTCGCACCATCCTACGTTGCACGAAGTGGCAACGTCGGATTTGTTTGCTGACAAGTCTTACGTTCGCACGCTTATGTATGTGTACATTTAGTTATCACTATTACATTAATAGCCAAACGAGTGAGTGAAATAGAATGACTCCCTCTCTTCCCCCTCGTCTACGCACACGCACGCACGCCGCGCTGGCGCTGGTCATTTTGCTATTGCCTGCCGCTAGTTCCGTACGGAATGTTGTTGTGAGTAGTCGTTACTATATTTTCTTAAAATGCCTCGACGGACTTCGGACGTGTGGCAGTACTATCAAACCCTTAGTGACGAAAACAATAAAAAACGTGTGGTTTGCATACCTACCTATATGATTATGATTGCGATTATCTTAAAATTATCTTAATAAATCATAATATCTGCATAACAATTTTCATTTATTAATTACTAGCTTTGCTCCCCTAATAAATCACCTTACAGACTAATTTTTGCCATCAAAAGCAACCTTTACTGTCGCTAACGCCAACTAGTGTGAGACTAATGAGACGGTATTTTAGATACATATTAGTATTCTTTGTAAAATAAGAATCGAATTCGTAATCACTTTTCCAAGGAACCTCAAACATGAAACACAATGCCAAACATAAAATACCAAAAATACCATATGAAATAGTATAATACGGTTTAATACGGCATTATTGGTATTTTACCTTCGAGCACATTTGGTATAATACCGGGCTTACATCTCTAGTCCTGAGTAATTCTTAAACTTTCTCAATGTTTAAAAGAAGGCTTTTATTTTTATTTCTAGTTTAAAGAGATGATCTTACCAAGATTATCAGACCATGTACACTTGTACAGGCTCATATTTTATTCACCATTTAAAAAAACAGGAATATGCTATCAAGTTAAAGAAAATATGTTAAATAAGAACATTAAAACACTTTTTAATCACTGTTAATTCGACATGCAAGATAGCGTCAGACGAAAAAGTAGACATTTACAGTGATGACAGTTGCTGAAAAAAAATCCGCACTAGTGATTAGTGACTGATGTCCTGACAAGGAAACCTGCACTTACGAAGTTAATCATTAAAAAATGCATTGAAAGAAATTTATGGTGATAATATTGGGCTAGTTATACTAAAAGGGGGCACAAAGACTTATGACAACAATCAGGCATGTTTTGACGTGAGCTCCAGACTCAGACCTCAGTAAGCAGAGCAGTATTTAGTTCGACTACTTACTACTTTTACTAGGCGTAGTCAGCGTTCTCTTGAAAAAAGCTAGGCTCCAGGCTGACTAGGCATACTCAGCGCTTTGCACTTACTATTTTACTCGGCGTTTAGATAGCTGTTTACTGATAATTCTGATATCACCCAACGTCTAAGAATTACCATGCGGAAGTCTCCTGTTATTGATATTTTAGTAAAAAAAAAAGTTATTTTACCAATTGTTTCTGGTGTAGCATTTATACAAATAGTAGTTCATCAATACATCCTATACATGTCTACAGCTTATTTTGGACGAGATGCAGATAATTTAATCAAATGATTTTTAAAGTCATTTAATGTAACCAAAAAGTTAAAACTATCAATATGAGTATAATCAGAAAAAAAACAATAATATTGTTACAAAAAAGTAACACAATTTTGTTGTATGAAAGGAAACCCTTTTAATGATTACAAAGTAAAATATAATATACATCTGATAAAACAATTTTAGTCAAATGTGAATAATACTCCTCGTAAATAGGTATACTATACTCGTCATAAAATCAATAAAGTCTACGAACTAAGTAAAAATCCACGAGCACAAAACTTATATCATTGCTTTATTAAAACAAAATAATTATTACTTGTCTTATGAACATAAACTTTAAAAGAAGATAAACGCTACAACCTGTGGTTATAAACATGACAGGTCCAAAACAAAATATATTTTTTTCATTTTATTTCATTATTTTCGTAAGTTGGTTTCTACGCACCTCTCTTACCGCCATATCCATTGTTACTTACTTACATTTTTATTTATTATGTATACATTTTGTAACATACATATTTAAACTTTCTTGTAAAATTCAACAACAATATTTTGGGCTATAAAAATAAATGATATTAAGTGGATGATTTCTTTCCATCCTGCATAATTTTATAGTCTATCTAAATATTTTTATATATATGATCAGCCATTTGACCACTATCACAACTGGTGGTACCTAAGTGATGATGTCGTCGAGGATTGGTCATGTCTGATCAGTAATAGCGTAATCATTCTTCTTTTGAAAATGCCCAAATTAAGGGTTTCGGGAACACCTCAGCCGGTAGCGCATTCCATTCTTTATTCCCCCGCATCAGAAATATTGTTCGAACAAAGATGGCGCGCGTCTCGTGTTCCGAAGGTGAAATAAGGCTGGCTTAGTAATTTTTGTTCGTAATAATAATAAGCGGTCCCAGAGAACTGCGTTTCACCTTCTGCGCTGTTTTATGGTTATTATTTTGCACCCAAAAAAGCAGGAGACGATTTGCATAATGATTAAAATTAATTATTGCATCTTGTCCCAAATGGGGACGAGTTGAGGAATGAGTACTTAGTATGTATTTTATACCGAAAAAGTCTTATATTGTAGTAACCAGCTGGAGCTAGTGATTTTTAAATAAAGAGTAATTTTGAAACCTGGAATAGCCCATTCATAATTAACATATTTTCCTTCATAGGCGTAGTTATTGACTACGTAATTAAATATTTAAATAGCAGGAGAAAGCATCCGCTTTGATATGAGGGGCTTTAGCTTACATTTTCTACTAAATTGTCTTTCCGTTTCCATAAAGAGTGCGAAGTGTGGCCACCCAAATGCATCGATGTATGGAAAACATTTGAAATGCTTATAACTTTTGATTGGCGGCATATAGAGCCGTCACTTACGATTTTTTGTACTTAGAGGCCGCGTCACATCAGATTAGATGAGTTTTCAGCTTCGTACAACACCTGGAAGTGGTCGATCTGGGTGGCTCAGACAGCCAGCATCCGGCTGTCTGAGCCAGCAGTTTTTTCTCAATTTCTCCAAAACGCGTGCGTCACGAAGGTTCAAATCTGGTCGAGAGCTGTCACTAACGTCGTCACATCAGTAAATCCGAAAAACATTTGTCCGAAACGTAACATTTCGTGAAATATAGAGAAAAACAAGTTGGCTCAGACGACCGGATATCAGGCTGTCTGAGCCACACGTTTATCACGATTTCTCAAAAAGTACTGGATTAAAATGGATGAAACTACTTCGGATGACCGTCACTAACGCGTCACATCACATTTTATAAGAAACAGCGACCTGAAACCCTCTGATAGTTGAGATCTGGAAAGTCAGAAAATGCGAAATTCTGGCTGTCTGAGCGTAGTTTTTTTGATTTTCCAAGAAAACTATTGCGTCACAAACGATGAAACCTGGATACATCAGCGTCACTAACGATTCCTTATAAGCCTAGATATGCAAGATCTCTATAGAAGCCTGGCTCAGACGGCCGGATGTACACAAAATGACAACAACGACCACACCTGTGTGGAGAGGTACGTTGAATTGGAGGGATTGGCTTCAATTAGCACTTTTACGCGACTGGACGCCTTCCTGCTCTTAGAAGGGGAAAGCAAAAAAAATAATGGGTGATTAGCAAGACCTTCCGACCTCGGCAAACCAGATAGACTGCTTGATAACATTGGCACTTGGAGGTATATTAATTACATTCTCCACTTTCTCAACACCAAGAAAAAGAATTGGGTAATGCTATAAGTCACTATATTTCCAATGTTGAAAAGTATAAAGATAGCCGCAGCTAGACATCCCTCAGCAGCGGGCTTAATATGCGCGCCTATTTAACATTTATCGCGGCAATCGATAAATTTCAAACGTCTTTTTCATCATATTTAAAAAAAAAACAAGTAAATTTGTTGCATTAATTTGTTTTTAAAAGCAGTAAGGATTGATGTAGGTACATGTAGTATGTAGTGGAAAGTATGTCGTAAAACAGATTGTTTAGGAAATAAAATTATTTTATCGACGCGGTAAACGGTATCAAGGCGTGCATGTTAGGTTTACAGGCTGGGTCAGACCCTGCTGAGGTAAAGTGGCTCGTCTTTGAGGCAAGTCTGTCGGCTCCATAGTGCCTCACCCCCGATTCCTCCTGGTAATATGTATGGATGCGGGGTTTTGGACCTAACCTAACGAGGGTGGACTCCTTCCCGCATCACAAGTTAACCATTCACAAAAAAAAACGGGATACCGGGGTTTTTTTAAATGACGATTTTCTCTTTGTGGCCACGGAATAGGACGATTTTTTTTGTTAGAAGTGCAAACATATAATCTACTGATTTGTCCTGATTGAAAATTTCCAAATCATAAAACAGAGCCAGAAAAAAAATGACTAAAATCACTTGATCGCGATTTACTCATCACTGCACTGGTAAGTCGTAGGTCATCCAGGTGAAGCTTGTAATTTAGCTAAGTCCTAACTTTACCAACCTAATAAATGAATGTTTATTTTATGTTCAATACTTTAAAGTTAGATTTAATTTTATGTTTTGGAATTTCCGGGGATTAAAAGTTCAGAATTTAAAATATAGCGCAGTCTACGGATCACTATAGCAACAGAGACGTTGCAATAGGTACGCAAATGAACTAAAATCTTTTTTATAAATTAAACACGACTAGTAAAATTATTATAAAAATCTATTTAAATATGTACTTCACATAAATGTACCTTACTTCTTATATCTTACGTCTTGCAAGTGCAACTACGTAATCAGCTGCTGATATACACCAACGTTTATTGGGGAAGAAACATCAAAACTAAAAATTGTCTAGTTAGACGATAACTTTGTATGGGGAAGTGAACAATTACGAAATAAAAGTTGTTGTATGTCAGTAGCTAACTGTATGCTTTCACACAATTACACGACTTTGGATTCACCTTGTAGTAAATACTAGGTACGTGGAACGTATAGACTTCTTTCAGGACCACTCCGTCAAGGTATCCGGTTATAGATTTTGGAGGTACCTATAAGAACATATGCTGGCTGCATACTTCCGCATGAAGTACCCGCACATTGTGACGGGTGCCATCGCGGCTTCGGCACCCTGTAAGGCCTCGTCCTGGACGCCAGTGGGCGGCGCGGGCAACGGCGCGCGCGGCTTGATCAAAGTTCATAGATTTTTGTGTAAAGCTGTTCTCGACGACTGCGGTGCGGGCGGCGTCGTGATCAACCTCGTACACTGCCCGTACCGCCCGCTGGCGTCCAAGACGAGACCTTACGCCTTCCATTGAATTGTCAGAGCAAAGTTTTAAAGACAACAGTACATAGTAATAAGGTTTTGGCAAGTGATCAGAGACTTCAGAAAATCAGCTGACAATACTGCCTGGCTGAAGTCTAAGTGGAACCTTTGTGACCCCATCAAGAACGCAACGAACTTGCAAGACCTAATAGATTTCTCACACCACACAAAAACGTACCTTACTTCAAGCTAAAGACTACGCGTGTTGCAAGCGATTTTGGTTCTTGTGGTAATTGTGCGGCGGTGAACGCGAAAGTACATAAGGTATAGTGGTAGGTATCTGCAGTGACCACAGCGGATGGCGCAAACGCGCGGCGTCGTAGATAACTATTATATATATTTTCTGTGGTCGTATGGAACCACTTGAGCTATGAGCATTATTTTGGAGTTATTAAGTATTGAAATCAGATCAGTTGTATCAGTAGAGGATAAGCGCGTTCAAACCAACAAAATCGTTTGCTTAAGACTATAATAAATATCAAATTATAGTAGGTACCTAATCGTCAGCATGTCATCAATTTGAGTCTATCTGCTTGAACTTTTTTTCATATAAGGGCCTCTCCGTCAAAACTCAGTTGCCAACGGAGCAGACTATGAAAGTATGACTGATATGGATAGGCCAGCGCCACTTTTCATCTTCCTTACGAAGTCCTCCAGGCTTTGGTACTGAAACTATCGAGCTTTACTGAGAGTCAAAAACTTACAGCGCAATCTAGCACATCGAGACGCTATAATCACTTATAACTTAGACCGATGCATCGATGCTAAAAGTCGCAGTATGCAAAGGGTCTTAGGGCGCGAGCTGTTGCTTTAATTTTATTTTTGATGAAATATTATTCTCATGAGTGAGAACATAGTAATGGTTAAAGTAAAGTTAGCCTGTGACATCCCACTGCTGGGCAAAGGCCTTACCTCAACTATGAGGTAGTTTCAGCCATACTCCACCACGCAGGCTCAGTGCAGGTTGGTGGAGGGGTGTTTGCAAGGCAAGCGTCTAACCCTACTTTCAGATGTTATCAAGCCGCCCATAAGGCCTCTGACTAGGCTTGATGACTAATATTAGCCGAGACCAACGGCTTAACGTGCCTTCCGAAGCACAGAGATGCTCGTGATGTACGTCACTTATATGGTCGGAATGGTCACCCATCCAAACACCACCGCGCCGTAGGTTGCTTCACTTCGGTATCACTACCAAAACGCTGCATCTACTGCGTTACGAGCACCTCTAATTATAATGGTATATATATATAATATATTATTAGAGGTTCTCGTAATCGGTCATCGCTCGTAAGTCGTAAATCGAATCCGATTTTAATAATTCAAAAAGTAATTTACAGGTAGGTAGGTACGTACTTCTTTGGATAAGGATTAATACCAAGATATAAAATCTATGGCTTACTTGGTACCGTCGCTAATATAGCAAAATTTGACATAAAAAAGGGTTATTGTGACAAAACTGTAAAAGTTTAGTTAGATATACCTACTTTATCTCGGACTTTATTGTAGATATTAATGTCCCCTATAAAACTTCAGTAGGTACATCACTTTGCTCAATTATCAATAGTTTAAGCAGCGTTAACGATATAAAGATTTTCTATACATACCTTGGGTTATAGGTACTCGTATTATCTAAATTTTCATACGGTTCCCTAACTTTTTTGAAAATGTTATATAGTTTATGTCCATTTCAGATAATGCAGGGTTCTTATATTATATAGGTATAAATATAAGTATAGCACATCAATGAGTAAAGTATATAAAGGTTAAATACAATCGCAAAACTAAATGGAAACACAAAGTAGGCAAATGTTATAAAAATGCTTAGAGCGGGCAGCCCTAGACCTATCGCATGTTTATGTACTGCGCGGCTACGTAGTACTATTATATTTTCTGTGCTATAGGCATGTATTTTAAAGATACGGCCGTGTTACAGTACTATATGTACACGGTAACGTTAATTCCGATACATATTAACATTACCGTGATACTTCATACTATTAAAATACTGTATATTCTAGAGGGCAAAACCTATAGAATACCCATGGAAGTACTATAGGGATAATAATTTTATGAGAATAGATACCTGCCTGCTTAATTATTCGAAATTTAAAAGTGAGGTGACTATTTGACAGTGATTAGACACAAATACATCATTTTGGACGACTCCTGCTTATATCAATGTAAAATTTCTTGCCTACCAAAAATATTAGATATTTCTGTTACAAGTACATACCTATATTTATTTTTATTTAACAGTTTAAATAGACAAGTGAAGTTTTGTTACAGGCATGGGGAGGATGGGTGTAATTAAGTGGGAGAAGGCGAATCAGTGTAGACCTGTTCACAATATTATATCATCGGATTTTCCAAAATACAATCCCCAACCATGGAAGTTCATGGTAAATAAAGCTTTAATTAGGAACCGTATGTTGGTAGAAAGAGCACTTGTTTAATTAGGACGCCACAGACACTGATAGTAACTGCTTATCTTTGTCTCCAAGGTTTACCAATCTTTCACATTTGAAAATACATATGCCTGTGTAGCGGGCACTCCTGCATGCCAGCTCCTTGCACGTGCCATCCACTTCTATGTGTAGGTTTACGATTACTGGCATGCAATGTGAGAGAGGGGACGCAGGGTTTGTAAACCTGGCGCTTGTGATTATCGACAGTATGAATTTATGCATGCACGGACGCAAATTGACTAAACTTTCACATGCCAATAACTGACATGCAAGCTACTGTTCCGTTTTACGGGCATGTGTATTGCCGCCTTCCGCTTTCTAGCATGTGTTTAAGTGGCGAGCGAAATGATTTTTGTACAGTAACTAGCGAAGACTGGTACATGGTAATAAAGGCGGCGATACAATCCACATGTCTGCAAGTTACTGGCGCAACGTGGATACATTTGCAAACTAAACTTGCATGCAAGTTGCGTCCTTGCATGCATATATTCATGCTACACTACATGCTACTATATTCCCACGCACCGATTTTGCGGCCCCCGCATCGTCTACCTCACATTGCATGCCAGTAACTGTTCGAAAATTATATCAGTTGGCAGTTTTAAAGGCATGCCAGTGAGCGTACTTCCAAGGAGCTGGCATTATAGTTTGCCAGCTACAGGTATGTGTAACATCACCAGCAGCACTGTCCTTGATAATCACCTCATTTTAAGTGATAGTAAGTATTTAAAGGGCCGTTTCAGCACATTTTGCTTAAAACAGTGGGTTTTTATGAGCTAGTTTGAGCAAAAAAATTTTTTTAGGTTTTGTTTTTTTATTAATTCACGTTAAGATAAGTGAAAAAGAAGGGTTGGGCATTGAAATGAGAGATGTAAAGCCAATGATTTCAAATAAAATTAATTTAAATGACGTAAATAAAATAAAATTAATTAGTAAAATTTGACCGAGTGCTGTTTAAAAATATGATATTCTCTTTGCAAGAGAAAAAAAAAGAATCGATTTTTCAAAAAATATTTTTTGCGTTGTGTTTCTATGATGTATACAAAGACACAGTTAAAATATTATCATTTAATATACTTAAGACTTTGGTGAAGTGTAAGGCCGAAGTACTTTCACCCGCACGAAGATATAAGTTGTCTATCCATTCAGTGCCACTAAAGGTTCCTAAGCGTCTTCGATCGGCATCGGACGCATCGCGCGCAATGGTATCGTTATATTCTTTGTATAGAACGACGATCCGTACCAGTGGAGGCACTTTTAACCGTTTCTACGTGTTTACTTATTGGGTCCGTTGCACTAACAAACTCAACCAAAAGAATAAACAACGAAAATTATAGTTAAAGTAGGTAACTTAGTACAACGTTTGCCTAGGGAGTCCCTTGAAGGGACTAACATAGTACCTGTCAAATTAATTAAACCTACATACCTGTTTATTTATTAGGAGGGAAAATCTCGCATTGAGTGGTTGCTGTCTTACGAGTACCAAAGAATGTGGTTAGAGGAGCGGGAAGCCTGGAAGAAGCGCATGTATCCAGAAAACACCACCGTTAACGTTGATATAGTCAAAAGTTACGTTATGACATTCAAAACAAATCATCAAGCACCGAAACCGGAGAAAAAGAAGCCATTCAAAATGAAAAAGTATACAATTGTCAAATAATACCTAGACCGTAACATTGTACCTACTCTCTGTTATCCTAACCTTTTCCCATCATTTGAGGTCGGCCGGTCGGGATACCTATTATAATAGTAAATGCCTGTGTCTATTATATGTATAAATTCACAAAAGCTGTACTCCTGACTACCACAGCATCAAGTGTAGGCATTCGACTGATTTTTTAATCCAATTTGCAGATTCGAGAGTATAAGAAGTAAGACTGAAACGAAACGTCCGCCAGGCGATAGGGCGATGAGTTATGAAAAAGAAAAAAAGAAGCAAAACCCTTCTGAAAAAACGAAATAGCGGGAATATATACTTCGTTTATAGTTGGATCGATTATCTAATATTTATTTGTATTATTTTATACATATTGTTAAAGTATGTACACAAGATTTTATTAATTTTCTTATAGTTAAATAAAAATATTTCATAACTTACTTGCCCATATAACTTGTAGTTATTATAGATTGCCAATATTCACATTACCCGACGTCGTCAACTGTCAAACAGAACGTTGGTAGAAATACTTAGTCTTTCTTTATTCCCAATTCACTGTACCTAAGCGAAAGAAATAAGCGCGAGACGAGACTTAATGTGCAAATTATATTGGAGCGAGATATTGCATAGGTATGCTAAACGTTAAAGAACATTTTATAAACTTTCTTGTTCTTCATTCCGCATGCACCCGATACTGCAGTTGGTAGGTACTTTGGTAGGTACTGTACTTCAAGCGCGTAAGGCTGCCTGTCCACTGGAGCGGAGAAATGGAAAATATTAACAAATAGGATTGCAATTTGTTAATATTTCAATTTCTCCAGAGTGACGCCGGGCGGAGCCGGATGCGCTTTAGCATAGGTACGATACGGGGCTTTGATTGACGTCGGATTCAATGTAACCAAAACGCTAGATAGGTAGGACATAATAATGGCTGAAATTCATATCTGACAGCTGTCAATCATGAGAACATATTTATACCAATAATACCCCTTATTTCTAGTATATAAAAGTTATATTTGTGCTGACTTAGGACGGGTCCGGGACACAGCAGTTTAGGTTCATGCCTAGATACGACCTTATTCCAACGCCGCCCGTGCCCGTTTAGGCATGAATCACTTTATACAAAATGTATACAATAATGTTTGACAGCGCCCGGTCGGATTCCGGCTCTGCGCCGGCACGGTGTAGCGTGAATCAGCCTTACTTACGCCGCTCATCCGCCTGACTCCAGTATGCTCAAGGGAATACAAAGTCTTACCACTTATAATTACACAAATTTTCCATTTGCAAGTTAAAAAAGTACCTCTCGAAAGTGAAATTACCGAACACGCAAGTGTGACAAAATAAGTAACACTAAATGTTATGAAATTCAATTTATTTCAAACCGATAATAATAATTATACAGGAATCTGGGTTTCGCTAGAATCAAAATGTAGTATTTTACAGATTTATACATATCAAAAGTTTATATTTTAAAGTCTAAGCAAACTACTCATTCGTTCATTCATTACGGGCAGTGATTATCTACTTTTGCAATTTTAAGGACACGACTTACAATTTAAATTAGGACTGCCTATTTTACTAAATTAAATAGGAGTCAATTATACTTCAAACAGTGTATCAATTTAAAATTAAACCACTTATCTCCTAAAAAACTTGTAGGGTTGTCATTTTTTATGATCCATTTACATATGTAAATAAAATATGTGGCAAGCTTTAATTTTTTTTTACATTATAGTAAACATCTTTAACTATTTCTTCACATTGAAAGATGCCCCCAATCATCCGTGTCGGAACTGCCAGGTATTTAGGCAAAAATAATGTATTTATGACTCTAAACAATACTATTACGATTTGTTTAGTGATAAGTTGTTGGCATAACCAACAGTATTTTGATTGCTAGTTCAAAGTGTCGTTTCTTTAAATGAAAAAATATTTTACTCATAACTACAATAATATAACATCGTTATTATAATTATGCAATTATTTGACAGGTTAAGCCAGATACACAGAAAACATATTCACAGTGTTAGAAAGTAATGAAAATTAAATTTACTTAACCAAATCAGTCCATATTATAACTATTAATTAGGTACTACATAGTCAGTTTGTATGCATTATTATTTGAATAGGTTATTCTACAATAAGTAAGGCGGTCGTACTAAGAGTGACCATTACTTTGTGAAAGTATAATATCTAAATATTCCCAATCCCAAATGAACAACTAACCACACACATAAACCAAGTTTCCAATCACAACGTGGCCGGCAGCTTTTTTATTATGCTGTTTTTGCTTGGCAGTCGAGTCCGACAGCTACGCGCACTTCAATTCAGTACCGTTACTGTGAGCCTACGGGGGTTTCACTCTCTAACGACAACGTATTATAGTGTATGGAAAATTTTAGTTCTGCAAGTGACCATTAGAGGCGCTGTGTAAGTTCCATAGACTTTTTACGTCGTGGCTAGCGATTAAAACCGCCGTAAACTCACGGTAACGTTACTAGGCGTGCGAATGTGAAGCTATGTAGTCTTGCAAGTACATGATCAGCTGAAGAACAACCACTTACTCCATAATATTTTTGGTATTAATTACGATAGAAATGGAATCACCTATCAACTATCGATCGCCGGCAGAACTGAGATGTTTCTAACGTCACTTTTATCGCATACATTTTTTCCCTCCTAATTTGTGTACACCATAATTCTTATGAATGATTCTTCTTTACTTAAGTGGAGAACATTTTGTTTATATTAATAATATGACCATATTATTGTTAAAAATTAAATTTACATAAATTGGGAGGGGAAGACAGAAGTGACGTCAGAAAGGTATTAGTTTTGTATTTTTATAGAGTTCTCTAGCAGATATTTGAAAAGTATGTGTTAGCGAATTTCCCATTGTTTTCTAAACATCATTTGATGTGTACTTTCAAGATAATAGTATTCGATCCGAAATTGTCTTTTTTACTTCATCAGCAATAAAACAGTGTTCTAATGATTTCGCAACATATTTTTTTGTGGTGGAATGACAGAATATCGAATTGGGACCCAATTTTTATTTTATAATAATATAAACTGTTTTTTTCATGTCACCTAAGTATATAATATTTTGCCAATTATCGAATGTTAATAAGTTCGTAAATAAATCGTTAACCAAACTGGAAACTAAAAGTTGAGCCAGGGAACCCACCGTCCGAATGAAAACCGTAATGTTGTCCTCCGCCCCGGTTGAAGAATGTCTGGAAGACCACGTTGGGGTCGATGTCTGAAATTGAAGAAAAAGAACAGGTAAGTTTTTTAAAGAGTCGCAGTCGCCGTGCGAGTTTTTTAGTTCTACCCAAGACTAGAACAAATTATGGAAAAAAAATGATTACTTTTGAAGGCGCTAAACTCTTTAACAAAATACCCACGTCCATAAAAAATATTAGTTCATATGACGTGTTCAAGCACAAACTGGCAGAATACGAGGGTCAAACTGAAAGTTCTTAGAAAATCAAAAACTGATTACATTAGCCAGTTATTAGTTTTATTATATCTTTTCAAAATATTGTCCATTGACGTCAATACACCGCTGCATGCGATGGAACCACTGGGAAAAGCACTTTGCCCACTCGTCCTTAGGGGTCTCTTCAATGGCATCGCGATACGCAGCCACCGCTTCTTCAGCATTCATAAACCGCTTTCCTTTAAGTTTTTCTTTAATTTTTGGAAATAAATAAAAATCACAAGGCGCGAGGTCGGGGCTATACGGCGGGTGACCCAGTAATTCAACGTTTGATGTCGCCAAATAGTCGATCGTTCGCTTGGCGGTGTGCGACGAGGCGTTGTCGTGGTGAAGGAGGATCCTACTGCGAGGTCGTTTCTCTCGAACTTTTTCCAAGACAAGTGGCAAACAATTGGTAGTGTACCATTCTGCAGAAACTGTTTTTTGATCCTCTAACACAATTGTTGCGAAATGACCTATCCTTCCAAAGAACGAGGCCACCATTTTTTTTCCCGCACTTCGATCTCTCTTCACTTTAGTTGGCAACTCCTCGAAAGGAAACACCCACTGAGCAGATTGTCTTTTGGTTTCAGGATCATAACAGTAAATCCAGCTTTCGTCACCTGTTAGTATGTCGAACACCGCATTTGAGTCACCTCCGTTAAATCTTTCAATCATTTTACGGCACCAATCCACACGATGGAGTTTTTGAGCCTTAGTCAAATTATGAGGTATCCACCGGGCGCAAAGCTTCCTGACCGCTAAATGTTCGTGGAGGATTTTGTGCACTTGACTCATACCGATGCCTAAGCTTGTCCAAATCTGCTGATAGGTCATTCTTTTGTCAGTCTCTATCATACGCCGCACAACACAGATGTTATTTTCAGTCGTCGCCGTAGAAGGCCGTCCCTCACGTACATCATCAGTGAGATTAGTGCGACCACGTTTAAACTCATTAAACCAGTTGTAAACAGTCGCACGAGATGGGGCTTCATCGTGAAAGGCCAATCGTAGTCTATCATAACTTTCTTGTTGACTTAAATGACATCGAAAGTCATAAAAAATCATTGCACGAAAATTTTCTCGTGTTAAATTCATGTTGACGTGACACAGACAATTTTCAATTTGCCGCCAAATCGTAAAACAAATGACAAATGAATGAAATATATACTCAGTAATATTGGCAAAGAGTTCTATTTTCAAATTTTAGAATATTTTTTTTATTATATTGTTTATAAGTGGCCAGTTCTAAGAACTTTCAGTTTGACCCTCGTACGTAATCGAACACATGTAAACAACTACTTTGTTATTATTGTTTTTGTAAAATATATAATTTTATTAGTTCGAACGACTAACTAATTAATTAATTAAGGATTTAGTGATAAAGTTCTCATGTAAGTGATTTTTTGTCTTTTATTAGAAATAAATGTATCTTTAACCTGAAAGAGTGTTTAGTTTTTACTACCTTATTAACAAAAAGGTTAGCAACATTTAGTGCACGGTCTCAAACAAAAGACGACGACTAAGCCAAGCGTCGCAAAGACAAAGTCGATTATAGATCTCTTCTAATCCAAAAAAACAGTCAAGTTCGAGTTGGACTCGCGCACTGAGGGTTCCGTGCCAACGTTAACTGAATTAGGCAATCCACTTAGTTCCACTTAGTAAAATACCACAATATTTTGTTGACAGCAAATATAACTTTGTTTTTCATAGTGTTTGTATGAAGAACAAAGTTATGTTTGCGGTTGTTGAAAATGTGCTATACAGGGTGACTTTTTTATCAGTACCGAAATTTTGTGTAAAGACTCACACTGATGAATATGAACATCTTTTACTATGGGGGCAATAGTGAAATCGAAAAAAAAAATCAGCTGTGCCATACATTTAGACCGCGCGCCAATTGCACTTTTGTAAGGAACAACTGTTTTTTTTTCTCGATCGTTGGATTCCGTCCGAACCAATTTTCATTGAAAATATTTGTTATGATCTACATTATATTTTTTTTTCAAAATTTACATTCGCTTAGTTTAGAAGTTAGATGGGGGGGGGGGGGGGGGGGGGGGAACGCACATTTTACCACTTTGGAAGCGTCTAAGAAACGTTACACTACGAGGGTTCCGTTTTTTGCCATTCGGCTACGGAACCCTAAAAAAGAGTAAAACTTGATGCGGGCAGTTGAGTTTCAAATGCGAAATCATCAGTCAAGGTGTCTGCCGCCCTACCGAAAATCGCTTGCATTTACATAAATAAATAAAAAACAGAAAACGCGAGGTGCTAGCGATTTTAGCTTTGAGATAGGTCAGTTGTTACAATAGTACATTACTGGCGACAAGAAGTGCTTGGTTCGCATCGCTGGAATACCTAACGGTATGGGGAAGTAAAGGAGTCCCGGACGTTGTGCGGCGCGTTTCGCACTTAATCAAACATATTGCGTTGTACGAGTGTGTTGTTTTTATTTGTCGCGTCTGTACGGTCAAGGTCTTTGCCGCCTAACCACTTTCAAACGAAAAACGCAAGCATACAGGATTAACAAAACATAAAAATGGGCGTCACTTGAAACAAACGACGGCGCGAGGTGTAATCGATTTTGGCTCTTAAAGGTCTTTGTCCGTACACCGTAGCATACCATGACTGCGCTAGGAACGTGTCCTTTAAAAAAATCTTTATATTGAAAGCTATGACACCTTATCCACTAGACTAGACCTGTGTAACACTTTACTGAAACGACTCACTGAGTCGTTACTTCAAGATGTGTCCACTGTTTTGAAACCCAAACGTCGCTTCCAAATGATGCAGATATGTTTTACGGAGGCGCATCTTTTTAGTGATACAGATACAAATGATCCATTCTCAATCAAGACACACTTTTGCCAGTTCGACACTAGGCCGTTCGGTCACCGAGTTCTCGCTCGCTCTCTCTACATAACGGTGAGACAGAAAGCTGTCAATCCGTTCAGCGGGCAAGTTAAAGCGTATCGTGTTGCTGTTCGTGCCTGACAAGTTCCTAGCACGCGTACGGTCATGGATCGGTGCAGTGGGTGTAATAGGTAAAGGTGATATGTGAACAAATATAATACTAGGAATAAGGAGAAGCTTGCTATCCCACAGTCCATGCTTCGAAAGGTTGCTAATTTATAATTTATTTTTTCGTTTTTATAGTGTTGTTTATTTTTCATTATACAAACTTAATAATATAAAAT
Source organism: Pyrausta purpuralis (assembly GCA_963924145.1). Lineage (NCBI taxonomy): Eukaryota > Metazoa > Arthropoda > Insecta > Lepidoptera > Crambidae > Pyrausta > Pyrausta purpuralis. Next base: position 15,147,328 of record OZ001654.1, read on the forward strand.
AATAATAATAATAATGGACACCAACCACATAGATTGCTCTGATCCCAAAGTAAGTAGCCAATGCACTTGTGTTATGGAAATCAGACACAACGGTAGAACCACAACACCCAGACCCGAGACAATATAGAAAAGATCGTTTACTACATTGACCCGACCGGGAATAGAACCCGGAGCCTCACGAGATGGCGACGCTGGAAACCAGCGTGCTAGCCACTCGACCACGGAGGTCATCAAAATAAATAATGCACTTGAAAAAAGCAACTTACTAAAAAACGATTGTTAAATATTTGTAAAAATATTTCTTTCTGATATTGTGAGAGCATTCTCGCAACATTGATGAAGTCATGCAGCCTACGCGTTAAAGAAAGCACTTGCAAATTTCAACAGGCTTGCCAATGTGTCGATGGCAGAGTGGCATAGGCATACGCCCGGATAGTGTACAAATACAAATGCGTTTATTTGCGTAATTTTGGGTGTACGTTACAACAAAGGTCTAAAATAAAACATTCGAGTTCACCAAAATTTGCTACATTAGTTAGCATGCAAATATTAAATTGATAAAAGCGTAAGACAGTTCGATTCCTCGTCTGACTCAGTTGCTTTTTTAAGTGTATTTATATTAAGGTTGGTAAGAATACTTCTCAGCACTAGCCCACCGTTGTCCTGAAGCTGTGGTAGGGTTTAAATAAGAAGCTATTTGCATAAATAAATGACTTTAAATGTTTTAGGATGTTTTTAAATCTCACTGTGTCATAATAAAAGTTTTTTTTTTACATATTTCTAAATGTATGCCTGTTTTTTCTTTTTCTTTGTGTCCGAGCGTTTGTTTGTTTTGTGTGTGTGTGTGCGGGACTCGAACCAGCAACTTCTTGGCTAACCGAAAATAAACGACTTTTATGACTATTGACTACGGCACTGACCCGGCACGCCGGCGTCGTCGTCGAGGTCGTGTCCGTGGTCGTAGCGCGCGCGCTTCTTGGGGTCGCTGAGCACGCCGTACGCCTCGCCCACCTCCTTGAAGCGGCGCTCCTGCTCGCGCCGCTCCGGCTCCGACGCGCCCGAGTGCCGGTCCGGGTGGTGCACCAGCGCGCGCTTCCTGCACACCGGAATTATGCTTTTTTTCAACACACTTGCTCAAAACGACGTTTTTATCCCACCGATTTTTAGCTCATAATACTAGATATTAAACCGACCAATTTACATTTGTACCCGGGTACCAAGTAGTAAATAATAAGAAGAGGCGATATAATTTAGTCGGATTATAACTTTTATTTTAGCAACAAACAGTATTATGCGAAAAATCAGTATCTACATATTTATTTCAATACATGGTAAATACAACTTAATTAACAAAAAATAACTCAAGTTGATTTAAAATTTTCTGTAACATTCTGTAATGTTACACTTTTAATCTTGTCTGTTAGCTGATCTAGTTTACACCTTAGCCTTGCGCGCACATCGATATCGCGGCAAGGAAAAGCAACGCGCCATTTTTCGTAAATAATTAGGTCTTGTTTTTTTCCTCGTGTTGAAAAACGTCGTATGAAACCGTGTGCCTGTGACCATAATATACGCGGACGAGCGAACATATGTCGCCTTGTATATAATGGTCAACCTAGCACACTTGTATCGTAATGTACTATTTTGATACAGATCGACTGATTGTAAAACGCCGTTGACATGATAAATCGAGACACATTTGCGGAGGAGGTAGAAGCGTAATTTTTTGCCCGTCTAACGGCAGTCAAATGTAATAAGTAAAGTTAGCCTGTAACGCCCCACTGCCGGGCATAGGCCCTACCTAAACTTTGAGGTAGTTCGCACCACGCGGCTTCAACGCGGGTTGGTGGAGAGGTGTTTGCAAGACAAACGACTAACTCTGCTGTCAGATGTTACCAAGCCGCCCATAAGGCCTCTGACTAGATATCAACCTATATAAGCCGGGAATAACTATAATAACTTTTTAGTCAGTTTTGTTGATGGGTGTTTTATTTTTTTAAGTTGCAGTTATTATTACCTACCAATCTATACTAATATTATAAAGCTGAAGAGTTTGTTTGTTTGTTTGTTTGTTTGTTTGAACGCGCTAATCTCAAAAACTACTGGTCCGATTTAAAAATTATTTTTATGTTGGATAGTCCATTTATCGAGGAAGGCTTTAAGCTATATAACATAAAGATACGACTCACAAGACCACAGCAGCAATGAAAAATGTTGCGAAAACGGGAGAAAGATATTCCTTTTGAGAGCTTTCGCTGCGTACGCTGCGGAAACCGCTAAAGTTACACAAAAATCATGTATGACAAGATTGTTCAGCATTAAAAGTTCTATAATTAAGTCTGCGGCAGCATAAGTCTATCTTTTATGGTTGACTTACTACAACCTTTTTTATGTTAATAAATTTGTAAAAAAATAATGCATCATTTTTAGAGGTGTATTATACACACAGGTATTTATTCTTATCAAAATAAATACATTCATCATCACGAGCATTTCATTTAGAACAAAGTTGCCCTGTATATCATTTGATTCCAATAAATATCTTAGGAGCTATCACAGTTTTAACGTAACTCCGCACCAAAATAATGTTCGCAGCTTAAGTACAACGTGCGCTTGCGCTAATTATATTATAAAGCTGAAGAGTTTAAAAATAAGAAAAAATAGTTCTGTGTTACATAGCTTATTTATTGAGAAAGGCTTTAGGATATAAAACATGACGCTGCGACGGGAGGGGAGGGAGCAAACTCAAAACGCGCGGACGAAGTCGCGGGGGACCGCTAGTATCTCATAAACTAATGGGGCAGATTTTGATGAAATTTACATTGTACCCTAAGTTAGAATATACCTAATTGACAAAAAATCATTCCGCTATGACTATTTGTTTTAGAGAAATCCGTGGACAAAAATACATACATAAACGAAATAAAGTATACAGAAGCCTTCTTCTTAGCGTGTCGATGGTAAAAGCGACTTAAATGTGTTGTGCCCAGTAATTCACGACGCGGATTGCCTTGTCATTTGAACACATGAGGTCCTCCAAAGAGCAAGAATCAGGGCACGCAGGACAAGGCAAAAGATGGAGCATGTCTTGTGAGATGAAACCGCAGATGCAGGATAGATCGGTACCATCAGAAAAGCCCTACTTAAACATGGCATCCTAACATCTACCCACCTGAGACTGGAGTCGGTTAAGGGATTTCCACGTGGGCCATGGCAGTTTGTGACCTGGAGCACCCCCGCTCTGAGAAAAGGGACATGAGAAACGAAAGGAGCAGGTGGTAAGGGACCGTTCTCCCACAGGACACGTCTTGCAGTGGCGGGGCCGCGGTCAAGAGGCGAAACACACTTCATAAAGCTTCTGCGACTTTTCAGCCTTTGGGGGCTATGCAGTAAGCGTGCAATGGATGAAGTGCGATTGTTTCCCGTTTCCGGCGCTCCAACTCACATGGTACCCGTCTGCGGATGACCTTAGTTGCGAAGCCAGCTAATGGATACAGCATTTCAACAGGGGTAGGTTTAAGACAGCCTGTAATATTACGGCAAATTCATTTAAGGCTGTATCCACCAGTTTCGAGTGGGCAGATCGACCCCAAACCGGACACGCGTATTCGCCTACGGAAAACGAAAGGGCTAGAGCTGATGTCCGTAAGACATCCGGCGATGCGCCCCATTTGGTGGCGGTTAGGCGACGAATCAGATTTTTACGGGCATATATCTTGTTCTTGGTGTTCTGACAGTGTTTCTTATAGGTCAGAGATCTGTCCAGGGTGATGCCTATCTGGGTATCTTTGGGATAATCGTTGTGTGCTATAAGCACCCCCCTCCAATGGATGTTTAACTTGCGCCTAGCGACTCTATTGCGCAAGTGGAAGACGTAGGACTCCGTTTTCGACGGATTTGGTTTCAATCCATTTTGTGCGTAGTACCAATCGAGGTCTTCCAGAGCAGCAGTCAAGGCTGCCTCAACCTGCACGCAGTTCACGGCTTGTGAGGTCAATGCTAAGTCATCGGGGTACAGGAAACGGGTCGTATCTCCAGACACGGGCTGGTCTTCAGTGTAGATATTAAACAGCAATGGGGCCAGTACACTCCCCTGAGGAAGGCCATTTTTAATTGTTCGCCATCTACTTTTCTCTTCCAGAAAGTGGACTTGAAAGCGCCTGTTATGGAGTAGTTTCCTAAGCATTTGCACAAACCCAAAATTTTTAGTAATGGACTCTATTTTCTAAATAAGACGCCTAATGTTGACCGTATCATAAGTCGCAGATAGGACAACAAATACTGTGCCTGTCACTTAATGCGTTTTGAAACCATCTTCAATATGTTTGGTCAGTTTCAGAGTCTGATTGCAGCAAGACTTTCCCTGACGGAATCCAGCCTGCTCGGGAATTAATTTTGTGTCTACAGAGGGGGAAAGACGCACCAGCAACATCCTTTCGAAAAATTTGAGCAAAGAAATAGGACGAAAGCTCTTAGGGTCTGATTCTGGCTTACCCCCCGGCTTGAAAATTGCGATCACTTTAGAATTTCGCCAGAGACGAGATTTTTAACACTTTTAAGCAATTGTTAATAAGCCGGAGAAGCCAGGCCACCGCATCTGGACCCAAATTTGTAATATGTCCAACAGACACCTCGGGTTTTGATAAACCCGAGACTTTACAGAGCTTTAAGCTACGAAGTTGAGTCATCAGATCATCTAGCTCAAAATGGTGGCTTATAGGGTTTGTATCTTTTGTACTATTCGTAACAGGGACTTTCTCGGGTCTTGATGCCGGTTTTCCATTGAGGAGAAGTTGTGTGGCTATTTGGTTGGCTGTCACTTTACCAATCGCTTTTGGAGGGGGTGGATCACTTGTCAGTTTCCCGATTGTAGACCAGGCTTTCTTACTATTGTAGGTCAGATCAATACTAGTGACCATATTTAGCCACTTGTCATGTAGCAGCTATTCGCCCATGTCAATAGTTTTCATCGACTGCTTTTCGGTAGTTTTCCAGTCCACTCTCAAGTAATTGAAACGTCTTTTGAATGGAACAGTGTTTGGGCGAACAGGAGCGATAACAGAGCACATGATTGGCCGATGTTGCGTTCGAGGAATTGGTGGTCACACACCTTTGTTACACCAAGAGCTAAGGCTAGAACTCACAAACAGCAAGTCGGAGTTATAGCCACGTTTCCAACGCCCGCTGTTAAATGACGGTGGTAGTTTATGTTGTGGTAGGGTGAGCTCGTTGTTGTCAGCCCAGATTTCAACGGCGTGCCCGTCATTGTTACTGGAGGTATAGCCCCAACGAGGACTATGGCTGTGAAAGTCTCCTATGACGATGTGGTTCAACTGGCATAGGTCCGGAACAGATAGCTCAAATGGTGTGTTAGGCGTTTGTATACCGAAGTAACCTTGCATTTTCTGAGGTCTACTGTGATCGCTTCTACTCCATTTTCGGAGGAGCAGTTGATAGATAGTATGCTTACGCCGGGAGCAGCAAACACTGCGTTACAGATCACAGCGACAAGCGACAGTCCAAGAATGTGAGTTCGGCTCTGTTTGTCATCTCAATGGGTCTCTTGCACACATAGTATATCACAATGGTTGGTTTTGCACAAATCAGCAAGAATTTGAGCTTTTTCTTCCGAGAACCCTTCGATGTCAATTATATGACGCACAGAGCCGGCTTATAGAGTGGACTGCCGGGACCTATTGGAGGTCGCTTTTGGTTTACCATCGCGGTGAAAGAATTTGTCAGTCTGCGGGGGAACTAGCTGACTGTCCAGGGTGCACCGGACGTATGATGGACTAGATACGTCACGCGGGGAGGTTTCGTTCATGCACCCCAAATGGAAGCCTTACTAGATCAACAAACTTAAACATTATTAAATTCAACGATATTACATACGTAAACACTAATTTGATTACCTAAATCGGTAAAAATAAGAGTTTCTGTTAAAAAAATATCTACTTTACTTCGACTTGGCTCAGTTTAAGACAGCGTTTCCACAGAAATTTGAACTGTTTGAGCAATACAATTTGCTCGTTTTCTTTTACACATGAACACTCAGCTCCGCTTCAATAGAAACGCTTATAAACTACAAAAAGGTATTACAGCTATTTCTGTACTTTAATGAGATGAGATACTGAGTATACTGATACTGATCGCGGCAATCACAAACGGTTACTTGCAATATAGGAATACTGATCGAAATATCTTTACCTGTAAGCTTTTTTGATGTCATCCTCAGACGCAGTCTTCTCTATCCCGAGAATCTTGTAATAGTCCTTGCGTTTGGACTTCTTAAGTGCGAGTTTGGCTTCATGGAGTAGTTGTTTGTTCTCTTTGCTCTTGTCAATCTTGTAGAGTTTCTCGTAGTCCTTGACCGCCTCTTCGTACTCGCCGAGCTCCGTGTAGCACTTGGCGCGCCTCAGCAGAGCCTTGACGTAGTTCTCGTCGAGTTCCAAGGCGGCCGTGCACGCCTCCGCCGCATCTTTGATCTGGTTCAGCTTGGAGCAGACGGTCGCCTTGTTGAAGTATAGCTTAGCGTTCACTGTCTTGTTGTTCTTGTCTACGGTCAACGCTTCGTTGTAGAGTGTTAGGGCTTGTTGCCATCTGCCCATTTTGAATGCTTCATTGCCTGTAAAATAATAAAGTTTTTTTTTATTATTATTGAATGCGTTAGTATTTTCTTTGGCGATAAAAATCAGGGGCACTTTTTTTGTTAACTCTACTAAATATAGCGTGTGAAATAATAACTCGATTTTGTAAAAACTTGTGTCAATATGTCACGTGATTTTCGTTGATTTTTGATTGACTTTTTAATGAAACTCACTCGTAATATTGACGCGAGTGATTAAAAAATAGGCACTTGAAGAATGTTCAATACCTTTGCTCAGCATTATCACTACATTTTATAAAAGAAAGTCGCTTCCCGCTCTCTGTATGTATGTATGCTTAAATCTTTAAAACTAGGCAACGGATTTTGATGCGTTTTTTTATAGATAAGAGTGTTTCAAGAGGAAGGTTTACATGTATAATACATTGCAACCGTGCGAAGTCAGGGCAGGTCGCTAGCTATTTTATATAAACAAAAACATCAGGCAGCAATGTATGAGCACAAAATATCGCGCAAAATATCGCGCTATACAGATTTTGCAACTAATTTAAACGCATTTAACCTTGAACGGTACATTAAAATAAATAATACTGAGACAAATATCGTAGGTAGTTCCAGAATGCATACATCGTTAATTAGAGAAGGCCGAAGTACGATTAGTAATCAAACTTGACCCAAATGAACGTGCATACCAAAAACTTGAAAATGTAGGTTATACCGGCGGCAAAAATATTGGTATTTGGTTCATATTAATAAAAAAAGTAAAATTTTGGAAGGTATCCTCGACCTATGAAGTCTAGGCGAGTTTTAGGGTATAAGTGTTGCTAATAGTTATTAAAATCTGTCCAGCTTTAAAATAAATAGAAATAAGAAAAACAAATGCTGATCACATGGAAAGTGTAATTGTACAGAAGCACTAACCCTCTTCCTTCTTCTGTTTGAGCAGTTTTGCTCGTTTGTACGTTTCCATTGCTTTCTTGTGATCAGGCGCGAGCCGCAACACTTGCTGGAAATGCTTGAAGGCTTGCTCATCTTTGTCCTGCAAAACAAACATTAATTTACAATATTATGTGCTTGTTTCACGATTACGAAATAAGCGCTAACCAACAAATAATTCCAACATGGTTTCATTTCGTATTATGTATTTAATGATAACAGGAACTTATTAGGACATTGTGCAACAGGCATTGTAAGTTATTTTGTTTTATTATTGGTCTTTAGTGCGTAAGTATAAGTGACGGTAATAGACTCAGCCCTACTATTCTTTGCGCTCATTATTAATTAAACTTACTACTTTTATAAAGTTTTCTCAGTAAGTGAACTGAATGTTATTGTTCTTCATCAGAATTAGAAAGATATTTAAACCTAATTTACTAATATTATACGTAAATCTGAATTGTTTGTTTGTTTGAACGCGATAAGCTCAGGAAGTACATGTCCGATTTAAAAAATATTTTCGTGTTGGATAGCTTCACCAAGGAAGCCTTTAGGCTATAAAACATCACGATGCGACAGGAGGGGAGGGCGCAAACAAAAACGCGCAGGCGAAGCCGCGGGGAACCGCTTGCTCGCTCTCTAATATTATCGAGTATGGTGAAAGCAGGGATCAGAGGGCTTAGTTTGAGTTTTTCCACTCACGTTTGATTGCGAGCGCGTTAGAATTTTGTATGGAGAAGTTACAGCGCCATCTACCTTAACTTTGTCTTTCCCATACAAATTTTTCCAAAATCCTAACGCGCTCGCAATCGAACGTGAGTGGAAAAACTCAAACTAAGCCCTCAGGTGTAATACGTTTTAGTTATTTCATAACAAAATGTTCATGTTCAGTTTACAAACCTCAAAATAAAGGCATAGGCCTCGCACATAAATCGCCTCGGCGTCCAGACTATCGAATCGTAAAGAGTCGTTTGCGATTTCCTGTGCTTCCTGGCACCGCCCGAGCAACGCCAAGCATTCCGCTTTTTTGAGCTTGGCCCTGAAACGAACGCACATGTTTTATGTACATTCAGAATACGTCAAATATCGAACAATAGGCTATAGTCGTCTACAATGATTTTATGAGTTGATCAAAACATAAACAACATGTATGGAATCATGCATGCGTGTAGACAAAATGTTGGATGTTTGGATACGTAAATATTAAGAATGATATGAATTTGGATTTAATAAATGTTTTGTTAGAAAGAAAGCTGAAAAGTTTGTTTCGTTATTGAATGAGCTTATCCAGTAACTAGTTTATCAGGACTTACAAAAAAACCGTGCTGTATAGTGTATTTATTAAATAAGTTACCTAAATTAACTACCAAAAATCGGAGTGCAGATTCAATCAATCAAAATGTTGCTAAACCAGGCGGTCTAACTCGCGAAAAGTTGCTAATAATAAGCTTTCTGCTAAAAACTATTTTTTGGACTAAAACTACCTGTAGCTCAAAATATATTTATAGGACAGGTCTGCTAATTGTCTAGTTTTAATCGTTAGAGTCATAGTGTACTGTAAAAAATAATTTCACACCAGAAAATTTTAAAGAAGATAAGTTATGGGGCCTGAAGTACCGTAGTAAGGTAAAAAAATAATTTTCAGGGCAACTTTCTATGGGATTTAAAAAAAAAACGAACAAGGTTGGAGTTCTTCTGATTTTTTTTAAACATACCCAGTTCATACCCTTTCTAAAAATATGCTTAAAATGTTACTATCTGTTTTAGTTCCGAAGTTATCAATTAATTTCCGCAACTAGGGTACTTTAAGCAAATTTTTAACTCAAGAGAAAGTTGCCCTGAAGTTGAGTTACAGGAAGTTTTAATCCAAAAAATAGTTTTTTTCCAAAAACTAATAAATAAAACATTAAAATAAAACCTTGAGGCCAAGGCCAATATAATGGGCGGGGGTAGGTTGTAGACCATCCCAAGTTTCTACCCTAGGCGTATGTACAGCTCCCTACCAAACACCCTGTATATTAACATTTGCTTTATTTAAAACATCAGGTATCATAAAACACTTCCTACATTTATTAAATGTTAGAAGTGATAATAGAAATGAATCCCATAACCAGTACGTCGGCGGGTGTGCAAATTGATGTGAAATGTGTGATCGCATTTAATAAGTAATTCTATTTATAAATAATATGCTGTCTTATACGGTTACTTTTAAAATGTTAGAAATCTTAAGATTGTGTTGACTGTTTTTAAATAAATATGGTAATTAATTGGAGAAGTAGTCCTTCAACCAAGATACAGTTAAATTAAATCCTAATATGTTTAGTAAATCTGGCGTAAGGCAATTGATAAAATGGTGCTTCATTTTACGTGCCTACCAGATTACCAAATCTGTGCTTGTTAAATACAAACTTTGAGCAAGACGGGCTGTAATCGAGGCATCTGTCCATGCAGAAGACGACACGGCGGTAGTCGGCCGCCTCCATAGCGCGCTGGCCCTCCTCGTGCAGGCGCCGCAGCGACTCCAGCGCGCGCCGCTCGCTCGCCGCGCACTCCGCGCCGCCCAGCTCGCTCGCTCGGCTCACGGCCTGCTCCCCGCCCGACAGGTCGCCTGCCAACAGACACGGACACGTCACACCGCTCCCGTGATCACTCGCCGAATGAATGTCATCATGTCTGCGCCATATAAATTGACTAGACTCTAAACGACCTTCCCGGTCGAACCATGACCATTTTTATGGTGTCGCGCCTTGAAAAAGCCGTCACAACCTTGTCGATCCTGTCTGATTTCTTACTGATACAGGGAGGGTGTCCTAAGAATAGATTGTAGAAAAGAAAATTAAGAGAGTCACAGGACACAATTTGCCTAAACACCACATGAATAAAACATTTTATTCAAGATGAATCAAATGATAAACACTTTGAATAATTAACACATAATTAATGTAAACTAAACAAATTTCACGTTATTTATTAGTTTCAAGTAACATATATCATTTTCCCTTTTTTGTTTTCACTTACCTCTTATAAATGGAGCTGGTTAAGTAGATGTTCAAACTGGCTGCCGTACTTAGTCAGCTGTGAGCCAACCTGGAGCCAACTTAGTACAGCAGTTTTTAAGATATTCATCTTGTACATTATTTTCGAATTTTTCTTACCAGCAGGAGAAACTTATTTTATGGCAAACATAAATGATATCAATAATTTCAATGTTATTGACATCAGAAAGCGGAAAGGTCATTATTAGACTAATTGAATACCAAAAATTAAGACTCTTACAATAATAGTTTAGTTGTTACTCATTATTTTCTGGATCAATAATTTGATTTGAAATGAAATAACATTAAAAAAAAAACATAGCCCTTGGTGTCCTCTCCACCAGACAGCCATTGGTACAACCTTCTTGGTACACTGTGTATGTTTTGATTTATGTTTAGTGTGTAGATAGTTAAAAAAAAAATTTGCAATGTCACCAATAAAAGGATATAAAAAGAAAGTTACCTAGAGCAATACAACATTTTGCAATACGGATGAAGCCTTTTGTGTATGTGGGGTCCAACGTGACAGCTTTCTGGGCATCTTCTAGGGCTTTTTTGTAAAGACCCAACATCATGTAACAAGCTGATCTGTTCCCGTAGTATGCAGCATTCTCTGGGCAAAGTTTTATAGCTTCATCATACATGGCTAAAGCACCTTTATAGTTTTTGAATTTGTATAAATGGTTTCCGCTTTCCTTTTTTTCTTCAGCCAGTCTGAAAAGGCAAGTGGGACGTCACATATTATCGTTTATAAGAACTTTCATAGGAACAATCTTAATCCCTCAAGCGTATGTGAACGAGACACAAGGCAAATTCTATTGTTATGTGGTTGCCTGCAATGCAACCGCTCGGGTGTTGAAGCATTAACACTACAAAATATAATGTGTAAAAACAACCTTGTCAATACTTGACATAAGTCGAGTAAACAATAATATTACTTTTCAATATTCATGCATGGCATTGAGACAAAGAAAAAAAAACTAATTTTAGCAACAAACTACATGTAGTTAACCTAGGTATGCACGATGGACTTTATCTTGATTTTTATACGAAGACTAAGATAGTTCACTAAATTAAATCAACCCACTCAAAGGCCCTACCTACCAAATACAAGTAGGTAAAAGTAGGTCAAATGTCAAGAATCCTAGCATCAGGCTGAAATTTACATATCTAGCGCTTACAAAAATAAGTAAATTAGACTCAAATACAGCGTAGTTAGTTAAATCAGTCTCATAACGATAATATTTAGTCTTGTTCCTTGTGTAAAGTTCACGTTGTGGGTGATTGGGTATGACGATTTCATAAAGTTGTTACCTTTCTGGACTTTTTGGAACTAAATCATCAATAGTGAGATCCAAATCTGCAACATCAGACTCTGCCATCTTGACGATTTTATATAAACCAACCAAGTAATTGTGAAATAAAATGGAAAACAGAATCCTCTTATTTTGAAGAAGACTGATTTGTAAAAGAACGAATGAATGAAGGAAGTATTCATGAATGAGGGAGGGGAGGGAGGACTGGAATGAATGTTGGCTGGCCTTGATTTATATCACAATATTGGCATCCTTGCCTACCCAAGTCGACGAACTTATATTTTTTTATCATCTTGAAATAAACATTAAAGTATGAATGAGTTCATATTCTTTACCCAAAGGTTGTCTGGAAGGGATCGCTTATAGCGAAAGGATTGCATAAATTCTGTATTTCCTCGAAACGAATTTGAAATCAACATATGTAATGTACAATAATGAGTTATCAATCTATCATAATCGACTTATTAAATCATTAGTATGTTACCTCTCTATTTTCCAATTTCCATAGATAATAGAAGCACAGTTGTCAAAATATTGACTGCTATGCTGTCTGACATTGAAGTTGACAGTTAATTCTGTGAATTTCTTCGTCTCTTTCGATGTGCTTGGTTGGTGTTGTAGAATTTTAGTAAAATCATGAAATTTCTCTTTTCTTATTTTGTAAAATGATGTAATAGATACTATCTAAAACTTACAATGGAAGATCCAATAAGCGATAACATCCATAATGGTGATATTGAATGGCAGCCCCTGGCTCTCACCCTGGTGGAATACCCAAAAGGTTTAATACTTTTGTATAAACACGTTGGATTTATGTGCAGTACTCGTTGCATTATTGCTGCTTATTTCTTTCAATGACCAATTGCTATTATGTACAATTTATATTACTCAAAGAATAAGTTATTCATTTTAATGTTTCAGGTGATTTGTTGGGAAAATTCTTTGCATTTATAAGCTTATCTCCATTTGGTATTGGAGCTGGTTTCATAGCACTCATTCTATTCCGGAGAGACCTTCATACTGTAAGCTTTTTCTATTTACTTTCAGTTACAATTATGTTTGTAATAAGTTACTTGAAATCACTTACATTTCTCAATGATATATTTTCAGATTGCATTTTTTTGTGGTATTTTATTAAATGAAGCATTGAATATACTATTGAAGCACTCATTTTGCGAAGCCAGGCCTTTAGCAAGAGGTCATTTGTATAATGAGTATGGAATGCCATCCTCACATGCCCAATTTGTCTGGTTTTTCGGTATATATGTCCTGTACTTTGTTGTTATAAGGTATGAAGTTTCATTCATTTGTAAATCAACCATAAATCATACTTGAGATGTTTTTATGTAGAATGTTAAATTTATTTTGTAGGTTACACCATATAAACAACAATAGTATAATCTCAGCTTTATGGAGAGTGATTATTGTTGGTGGATGTATGATGTTGGCTCTGCTTGTATGTGTGGGAAGAGTATATCTTCACTATCACACTACTCATCAAGTGGTTGTGGGAGGCATTGTTGGATTTATGTTTGCCACCATTTGGTTTGCTATTGTACACCGGATATTTACACCTTTGTTTCCTCAACTAGTATCTCTGTAAGTACTATTTCTATTGCACTATTTAATCTTGTCATCCACTCATCAATCTTTTTGGCACACAAAATGATTTACATCAATATGATACAATAGTAATATTTGTGCGGTATATAAAATATGTTTTTGTTACAATTATGCAAGTAATATATTCTACTATCAATTACTAAAAAATGTTTTTTGGTTACAGAAAGTTTTGTGAAATGTTGATGATCAGAGATACAACATTGATACCAAATGTTTTGTGGTTTGAATACACAACATCTAGGCAAGAAGCAAGAACTCGAGGGCGAAAGTTGGCAGCTTTAAAACCAACCCAATGACGGTACGCTTGCATACGCATCCCAACAGTGGTGCTTAAGCCCCGTACGTGACGTCTCATTGCCACCTCAGTGGTTACACTGCTTGGTGGCATGTTGTTGATAAAAGCAGAATTTATTCCTTCATTGTTTCCCTAATTACTAAGGATAAACAATTAACAATTTAAGGTTGCACATAAAGATTGTATATAGTTATAGGTGAGGTCAAGTCATGGTGTATATTTTCTTGCAATAATAGACTATGGAGAATCTTAAAGTTTAAGTGTCAATGTTTAGTAAACAGTGTGTTTGTTATTTATATTATTCATTATTCTATTATGATAAAAATATCTAGGTGCCCGAGCGTCACTTAGTATTTTGTAAAAACTAAAAGGAAAAATAAAATTACAAATATAATGTGATGTACTGAGATTCAAACCCGAGTTCTGAGACATAGCTTCTAGCTTAACTACTGAGCTATCATGTCATGGTCGCTGCTCAGCGTAATTTACCTAAGTATTCTAATGACATTTTAGCACTATTTCAGTGCTAAAAATATGGTGATAGCATCATTTTCTGAAAATAGTTAGATTTGATTCCTCATCAACCCCCTATATCTACCTATATTTCCAAGATTCGGAATTGCTCGTTTAAAGTGTAGGATACCACACACAAGTGGGTTCTTTGCAGTTCCTTCGTTGTGTATGTAATTATGCGTAAGAAGACACCTTATTAGCAGTTAAATTGTACCTACTACCCAATTCAGATCTATATACCAATTAAATGCTTGCTGCTAGTAAATTTATAACAAAGTATTTTATTTCATTCTTTGATAATTTATATTCTTAGGGTTACATTATGTACAATAAGTAAATAAATATAGAAATTTTACATGAGTAAAATCCACTGACCTACATGAAAGTAATATTCCTCATAATAAATGTTTTTATACTACAGTAGTTACATACATATTTATGTAATAATAAATGTTTTTCTTTTGTTGAACTAGTAATTTTTATTTCGGAATATTAATTCTAACCATTTAATTATGTTACTAGTGGTCACCCGCGACTTCGTCCGCACGTTTTGAGTTTGCTCCCTCCCCTCACGTCGCAGCGTGATCTTTTATAGCCTTACGCCTATTTCTATAAATAAGCTATCCAACAAAAATCATTTTTCAAATCGGTCAAGTAGTTCCTGAGATTAGCGAGTTCAGACTAACTCTGCTTAATAGTATAAGTAGGTATAGATAGTAGGCTTATAAATAATAGCTACTTAGTTTAAATAGTACTTTTCAGTATAGCTCAGTTGCACCATCATCTCTAACCAAAGCCACAATGATTTTCAATTCAATGTAATGTTTTTAAGGTGTGTGACCGCGTGTGGGGTTTGAATATTTTGTTAATATTGGCAAAACAATTGCCTCTACCATGACCGGCTGTTCAAGCAATAATTGTCCTGTCGTTGACACCCTGTCACCGGTAAATTCTCTGGTTTTGTTGCCTGTTGATGAGGCAGAGATAGAGTGCCTTATTGTGAATCTCAGGGATGCTTGTGCTGTGGGTTATGATCAGATATCAAGTCGGCTATTAAAACAACACCGGGTAATTCTAATCCCAGCCATTACTTTTGTATGCAACCTATCACTTAAAACAGGTGTCTTCCCTGATATTTACAAAAGGTCCATCATTACGCCTATCCACAAGAGTGGGGACAGGTCCAGGGTTGAAAACTACAGACCTATTTCGCTGCTCCCAATTATGTCAAAGATACTTGAGCGGGTCATGAACAAGCGTCTGGTTGGCTTTCTAGATAGTAACAACTTATTGTCTCCATCGCAATATGGCTTTCGGTCAGGGAAATCAACTGATGATGCAGTCCATGAACTAACTGATTATGTGACCAGGGGTTTGGACGCTGGGGACAGAGTTATTGGTGTCTTCCTGGACCTGGCCAAAGCGTTTGACACGGTCTTTATCCCTAGGTTGCTGGATCAATTATTGAGAATTGGCATTCGAGGCGTAGCCCACCAGCTCTTCTCCAGTTACCTGTCAAATCGAACCCAGGCCGTCAAAATTGATAACTGGACAAGCAGTGAACTCCCGGTCACGTTTGGGGTTCCACAGGGTAGCGTCCTTGGGCCAACGCTGTTCTTGATATATGTGGATCAGCTGTGCAACATCAAATTACGTAACGGGAAACTTATTTACTGCCTTGCTGTTTCGTGCTGGTGATTGGGCTGAAGCCTACCACTGTGCTCAGGAGGGACTTAATAGGGTGTCTGCTTGGCTATCCTCTAACTCATTAGCTCTAAATGTATCTAAGACCTCATACCTAACATTTTCCATCACCATACGTGGGCAGCCAACCGGTCACACACTCAAATGTCACGATAGCAACTGTCGAACTTATTCGCATTGTCTGTGTTCCGATCTGTTCCACTCTACCACAGTCAAGTACTTAGGCGTATCTCTTGATCAACATTTAAATTTCAGCAACCATCTTGATCTCGTATCTACAAGAGTAAGGAAACTGATTTACATTTTTAAAACATTGCGACATCTTACTGATCATAGGACCATAAAAATGGTTTACCAGTCCCTATGTCAATCTCTCTTGGCATATTGCATCTCCTCCTGGGGTGGTGCCTCCAAAACTCACTTATTGAGAATTGAAAGAGCCCAAAGAGCTGTTCTAAAAATTTCTGCATTCTTGCCTATATTGCATCCCACTACCGACGTCTATTTCTTCTGGAAGGTGCTCACTGTTAGACAACTATTTATTGTATCTATAACGCTACGTAAACACTCTTCAATTCAGTATGATCCCAAACTAATGCTCAATCGACGGAGGAAAGTGTTGGCTCGTAATAATTTACCACCATTCAGGACCGCTTTTGCCAGGAGGTTCTTTTGCTTTCTGGGTGACTACCTTTATTCTAAGCTCAACTCTAATTTCAACATATACCCATTACCCAGATATAACTGTAAGAAAAAAATTGTTCTGTGGCTCTTAGACCAGGACTATGAGAGAACTGAAGACCTCATTACTATCATAACATAAACAACGCAAGCATGCACACTTACAAACACAAACAATCACACACACACACACACACACACACACACACACATGCACACATACACACACTCACATACATTCTATTACTACTATTACATTTTCTAATTGTCTATCATCATATACATCATTATCTACTATAACCTTTTGTTACTTCAAGCATTCATACTTAAGTACTTTTGAATAACCTACGGCTGTTCGAAGTAGTGGGAGGCTGGTAACCTGTAATACAGGTATTTTATGGTCGATATTTTGTCGTCGAAAGTCGATTTTATAAGACAGTGTCATACATGGAGTAGTTTGGTACTATTTTTCTTTTTAACAATAATTTAACGACCGTCATAGTGTGGTGGTTTACATTTCGGACTACAAAGATAAGCAGTCGCGGGTTCGACTTCGAATCCCGCACGCACGACCTTAACACATATGTATATGGACATGCATGTCATGTCCATATAAACATGCATGTTACTATCAATGATACTGTATTAAGAACTACGATATCATTGAGTACTAATTACACTGCAACTGTTAGAGACAAGAAAAACGTGTGTTTCATAAGTACCTACCTAGTCTTGCCATAAATATTGTCACTAAGAAAAATATTTTTTTTTAATGCAAATAATATTTATTACTTTTACAGTGTGGTAGTTTTTTTATACATAAATATTTAAAAAAAAACTATTTAAAATATAAAAAGGTTATTCGAAGTGGTCTCCATTGGCTGCAATACAGTCTTTTAAACGTTGAGGCCAGTTATCAATAGAAGCACGCACTATTTCCATGGGAAATTTCTTCACTGCCAATCGTATGGATTGTTTTAGGGACTCCAAATTATCATAGCGTTTAGACCAAGCCGTACTCTCTAAAACAGACCATAAATCATAATCCAGCGGATTAAGATCGGGCCTAGACGACGGCCAGTCTTCAGCTCTGATGAAGTCCGAAACGTTCGCTTCTAACCAAGACTGCGTGGACCGAGCTTTATGACCCTTGCCAACATGACTCGGCGCCGGGTCATAAATCGTGATCGATAAGAACATGCTTGGTTATTGAACAGGGTGTTAAGGGGCTTAACTACCTTCTCAAGAATGGTAATCTTAATACACTTGTGCCGATGTTTTAGTACCTTATTCACAAAAATATGGCTCAGTTACTCCTTCATAGCTAACACGTCACCAAACCATAACTGAAGTCGGGTAATGTCCACGTTGCACTCTGCCGACTAATTGGGAAGCCTCCTTAGAGGTTTGAACATAAATACGGTCATTTTGTTTGTTAAAATGTTGCTCAATTGTAAAGATTTTCTCATCCGTAAACAAAAAAATTCTGTGACCTCCTTTGCGTACCGCTTCAGGGCCCTTATTTTTGAATCACTCGCGTCAAGATGGCGTGTGATATTCATTGTTTAATGTCCGAATTTCCTATGAAAATTAGTATAATCTCACGTGGAAGTGATTTGGAAAAATGATTAATGAATTTTGTGAGTACCAACGCCAATATTTTGCGTGATTTTTATTGATTTTTAATTTGTTTTCAAACAAAACTCACACGCCATATTCAAGCGAGTGATTCAAAAATAGAGGCCCAGTAGTTTTTTCGATTTAACCACCCTATTATTTTTTAAATTATCAGTTACCAGTGCGTCTCTTATAGGCTGCAAGTCCTAAATCATCTTTTAAAATACGCGACATGGTTCTGGCTGGGTGCTATCTTCATCTCCCGCGATAAAATCTTTTGCTTTCGGACAGTATTTCTGCGAATTCTTCCCCTTACTAAGGCCTTACTCTGGACACAAAACCCGATCCAATGAATATTATTTTTTATTATTATTTACTTATTATGAAAACAACATGGTACATTTTTATAAACAAAGTCCTACAAAACTATTTACACAGTTTGTCTGTAGGATCAAGTGAGTCTCATTTAAAGTTATTTACAGGTAATATTTATGTAGCCAAAGTGCTAAGGTAATATTTTTTTAATTTACGTTTAAATTTATTCTTACCTATCTCTTTCTCGACGAATGTCTTCCGGCAAATTATTAAGATTAAGGTATGGTATTCGCTTCTTTAAGGTTCTATCTCCAAAATATTTTTTGACTTTTGGTACTTCAAATTTACCCGAAGACATCGATCTTGTACAGTGTGTATTTTTAATTAGAGTTAGGTCATGCTCCCAAGAGTCATGAGTATTGATTGCCAACTGATACTTATGTTTTAGACTAACTGAAAGGATTTTACATATGTTAAATAATTTCGAATAGGTAGTCTCCTTTACATTTAGCTTTAGTTTTTTTATTTACTAATAATTTTTAAAATCTAATTTGAAGTGCTTCTAGCTTATCTATATGTGTTTTGAAAGTAAGACCATAACTATCAAGAGCGTAACCCAACACTGAATCTATTAGTTAGAGAGAAATACAAACATTTTAATGTAGTGGTTGGAACTTTAAAACTTAAATGATGGAATTTACCTAGGAGTATCCTTAATTTATTACATATATAATCTACATGTTGGGACCACGAGACCCATCCCTGTCGCTCACACCAGGGCCTCTATTTTTGAATCACTCGCGTCAAGATGGCATGTGAAATTCATTGAAAACGATTGAAAATTGATTCGATCTGAAAACCAATGAAAACTAGTATAATTTCACGCAAAAGTGATTTGAAAAAACAACTAATTTTTGTGAGTACCTATGTCTATATTTTGCGTGATTTCCATTGAATTTCAATTGGTTTTCGAACGCAATTCACTCGCCTTATTAAAGCGAGTGATTCAAAAATAGGGGCCCTGGCCGTGTGCGCGTGTGACAGGGATGGCTATTTATTGGATCGGGTTTTGTGTCCAGAGTAAGGGGGCTGCTTCGACCACCTTTTTCGTAGAAACATTATATGGACGGTCAGGAGCTCTATTTTTGAATCACTCGCTTCAAGATGGCGAGTGATTTTCGTTCGAAGATGAATTAAACGTCATAGAAAAAAACTCGTTGTCGAACAAAAATCACTCGCCATTTTGAAGCGAGTGATTCAAAAATAGGGCCCCAGATCTTTTTCTGTCACAAACAGAGGAGGTCTTATTGTACCGTTTGACACAGACATTTGCCCGGTACACAAACTTTTGACTAATACCAAGCGTATGGAGAGTTTTAACTTTGTGTAATGCAATCACAGCGATTCGGTTCTCTTTATCACCCCACTCCATTTTCATATCGCAAAATATTATAAAATGTATCGGCGCCAAATTTAGAAAACACAATGAGCAATCGATCGTATAAATATTACAGATTCCGAATTCAAATGTAATTAGTGCTGAAGTATACTATTACCATAAAATTATTATCCATAGGAATATTAATTTTATGACTATTACAGAACTAATACCTAAATATGTAGGGTTGACTAGGATCGGGAATCGTCGTGTGCGATTTATGTTAATAAAACTGTATAGCTCCTAAGATATTTATTGAAATCAAAATTAAATGAGGTAAATGGCAACTTGGTTCAAAATGAAATTCTCGTGATAATGAATGTATTTATTTTGATATTTATTCTACCCGTGTGTATACAACAAATTCATTAACATTAAAAAGGTTAAGGTTAAATTATGTAAGACAGGAACAATCCTGTCTTACATAATTTTTAGGGTTCCGTAGCCGAATGGCAAAAAGCGGAACCCTTATAGTTTCGTCAAGTCTGTCTGTCTGTCTGTCTGTCCGTCCGTATGTCACAGCCATTTTATTCTGTAACTATAAGCATTACACTGTTGAAATTTGGTAGGAAGATGTATCCTATTAACCGCTTTCCGATTCTCATACAAATAATAAAAAAATATTACATTTTAGGGGGGGCTCCCATACATGAAACTAAAACCAAAAAAAAATTTTTTAGTCAGACCTATGCGTGTGGGGTGTCTATGGATAGGTCTTTAAAAATGACATAGAGGTTCGTAAAACCATTTTCTTTTAAAGTCTAACGTTTCATAGCTAGACGCTTCCAAAGTTCCAAAGTGGTAAAACGGGCGTCCCCCCCCCCCCCCCATCTAACTTCTAAACCAAGCAAGTGTAAATTTTGAAAAAAATATGTAATGTAGATCTTAATAAATACTTTCAACGAAAATTGGTTCAGACGGGATCGAACGAGTAGTTTTAGAGATAAAGCACATTTTTTACAACCGCAAACATAACTTTGTACTTCATACAAACACTACGAAAAACAAAGTTATCTTTGCAGTCGACAAAATATTGTGGTATTTTACTTAGTAGAAGAAAGTGGATTCCCTATTTCAGTTAAAGTTGGCACGGAACCCTCAGTGCGCGCGTCCGACTCGCACTTGGCCGGTTTTTGATTAACTTAAACGGTTAACGCAGCGTACCTACGCAGCGAAAGTCCTCAAAATGAATATGTTTCTCCCGTTTTGGTAACATTTTTCATTGCTGCTCTGGTTTTATGAGTCGTATTTTTATATTATAAAGCCTTCCTCGATAGATGGAATATAATAGGAATTTTTAAAATTGGTCCAAGAGTTTCTGAGATTAGCGCGTTCAAACAAACAAACCTTTCAGCCTGATAATATTAGTATACGTAGATTAATGTAGTTTATAAAAGTAAGTAATAAAAATCTTGAAATATATTTTTAAATTAACTATTTATTTTTCAAGATAGGTTAAATCATGCTCTAGTACCTTATAACAGCAATTTAACTTATTTTTTGTATTCTCTTATATCGTTTGTATTGGCAGCTCCTGAAACCATAAACATTGAAAACTACATAAGGTATCTTTTCGTCTGTTCGGGAATGTTAAACGTCCTGACAATACTAGTTGCAGTTCGCATTTTATTCACCAAATTCCATATCGTACGGTGGAGGACTCCGCCCACCACACCACCTTCGATACTGCTCGAAAATCGGACCGGACCAAACGAAAGATAACGCAAGGTCGAATATATACATATATTTGGCTTTACAATTAGTAAGAATTTAAAAATCCAGAAAATAAATTGCATGACATAAACTTCGTTGGTACCAGTCCAGCAGTCACCAGCTTGTTTTTCGCTGAAAATCTCCTTTAATAATAAGTACTTAGGATGAGATAAAGATGGCAATAACCCACCTGAACAATTTCTGCAACCATTTGCGCAATACTTGAAAATGTTTCAGATTCTTTAATTGGATTTTCAACATAAATATTACTATCCCGCCAGTCTTCCCTTCTTAATTCATTATTTTCATCGAACTTTCTGGAGTTCTCGGTGTCTGCGTCTGCGTCATAATCACTTAAACGACCTTTTTCAAATTAGCTTTTCAGTTATTTTATTTAGGTAATTTTAAATATCATCGTAAGATATGTGTGTACTACAGAATAATTATTAGCTTTAACTTACTGCAACTAAACAAAGCTGACGTCATTGATGTAATAGAATTACTATTTTCCGTAAGACTCTCCAACCATTCCTGCATAAAAATAAAGATAGATACAGTATATTAACCCATAACCAATACAAACTCCAAACATGAATATCAGCTTCGTGCGTTTGCTAACAGCAAACTATTGGGCAAGAAGAAACTTACTGAATTAAGTAGATTGAAAGTATCAATTGCTGATTTTGTTTAGTAAAATGATTTGAAAATTAATTACCTACGTATGTTTGTAAGTACCTAATAATTGTTAAAATCAGTGATTCATACCTTATCTGGTGGTATCAAACGATCAGCTTTTTTCATGAAGGTAAAATTAGCTTTTTGCCCAAGGTCCACTAAATGCTTTGTCACCTCTGTTGTTGACATGACTCTATCAAGCATTCCTTGCAAAGTATTAGGATCTTGTTGTAACAAACCAGGAAACATTATAGCCAATGGTTTCAGTTCAGGGCCATCTTCACATTCAACCTGGGAAAGGATGAAAATATACCCACATTAATACTTTGAAGTTGGGGCATAACGAAATAAGAAGTAATCTAGTAGTGAAGCCTGAAGTAAAAATTTAGTACAAGTTGCAGTACTTCCTCTTCATCGGACACATGGGTGCAGGACCTGGTGGCCTCAGATGATGATGGCGTCTGTAATATGTCTACCCATTCGGAGTCTTTTGCTGCTAAGGGACATGTCGGTTCTGTCGAGGCTTTCCTCGAGTTTTTGTTAAGTTTCTGCAGAAAAGATAATTCAATGTTAAAAACCAAAAACCAAGCCTACTACAGAGGTAGACGCGCGGCGATTAAAAATAATTGAGTTATCTTGAACATTATGTTATCTTTATGATTTGCTATAAACAGTTATCTATGTAAACCAGTAACGTTAATGTACTCGTATGTAGGGTACTTGCGTTTAGTTACTACGAGTTTAGTTTAGGTAAATAACTACCTAAAGAGAGGTTGAGTTCTATAGCTATTAAGCACAGAGTACCTACATTGTTTACTTAGGTCATATTTTGACTGCCTCGGTAGCGCAGCGGTTAATTAGAGGGTCGCAGATTAAAGCGTAACTGCTGCGCTAGATCCCCGGTCGGGCAAAATATACCGGGGTTTTTCTCAATTCAATTTCATTTTTTTCTTCAATTCAATTTCTTTATTTCAAAAAGGAATTTTCTGTTTAATAATTCACATCGTAGCCCGTTCATGCCTCGGAAAGCACGTAAAGCCTTGTTTGTTTGTCCTGCTACTAAACGCGCTCCGGGTAAGGAATAGAGAGTGCACCAGCTGTGAAGCTGTGTTTGCGCACACACTTCCGCACTATAATGTCCCGCGCAGTTGGCTAGTAGTTAAAACTGGCCACCGTCGAAATGGGCTAGGGGCACTATTTTACCTAACATCCTCACATTAACTCTTTACCGGAACTAACAAACTTTACCTCATTTTAGGAGAAGTAATTTAGGTTAGTTAGCAAAAGGTACTAAAGTGAGGTAAGCACCTAGGTAAACCTAGCTAAAAGATGGTCGGATTTCACGTTCTATCGTCTTTAAATACTCGCAAGCCACGTTTTCATTGTTGGCAGGCAAAGTATTTGAGTACTTGTGTATGATTAATATGAACTTCTGTAAGGGTGGGATTACTGAGCGAAGGAACATAATAACAAATCCTTATTTTTATAAACGCTTTGTTACTTACTTGAAGTTCTGGATTAGTAGTAGATTGTGTTTTCTGCTTTGGCCTTTTAAATTTTTTGTTAGTGTTTTTGTTCATATTTTGTAAAACATTGTTGTTGGAATAACTTTTTTTGATTAAGTTATTTTTGAATTGAATTTGACATATTAACAATCAAAATAGTCATTCAGAGTCAGTTTGACACTAGTCGGACAAAAGTTCCGAAAGTTGTTCATCCATATTCAAGTGAATAAAAGGTATATTAATAGCATTATTAGGTTTTGATTTTGTACAGCAAGATTACCCGTTACATATTAAAAAAATACTATATAGGTATCAGCCATAGACCAATATGTCAAAATAGTACATTATGATACAAGTGTGCTAAGTTGACCATTATATACAAGGCGATATTGTGTGCACACGAGCGTAAGCGAGTGCGCCATAAGAAAGCCGCGTATATTATGGTCACAGGCACACGTGTTTCATACGACGTTTTTCAACACACTTGCCACATTAATCCAAACTTCTCACACCACAGCCGCCAACTATTTACGAAAAATGGCGCGTTGTTTTTTTTTTTCTTGCCGCGTAACCGATGCGCGCGCAAGGTTAAGGCGCGAACTAGATCGGCCAGCAGCTAAGATTAAAAATGTAATAATTCGTTATTTAAAACACAAATTACAGAAAATTTTAAGTTATTTTGAGTTCTTTTCAGTAATAAAGCTGGATTTAACATTTATTGAAATAAAATATGTACAAACTGTTATTTTTCGCATAAATACTGTTTGTAGTGTAAGTTATTACCCGACTAAATTATATCGCTTCATCTTCTTACGTACTACTTGGTACTAGGGTACAAATGTAAATTGGTCGGGTTAATAAACAAAAGGCACTAGTGCAATAATATACTGAAAAAGCACGCGTGTTTAATATCTATGATTATGTGCCAAAAATCGGTGGAATAAAAACGTCATTTTGAGCAAGTGTGTTGAAAAATAACTTTATTCAGCGTTACACCACACAAAATATAATAGCACGCTTTTGATGATAATAAACGCATACGCCTGATCATATCATAATGGCAAATACATCTTCATTTATTGCTACTACGGTTTTATTAGGCTTTCGAAAATAAACTTTTCACACACATGTCTATACTTAACACGCGATACATCTATCAAAGGTTCATATCTGTTAACGGAGATTAATGGATAGTTCGTTGATCGCTAGTAGCTAAAACAGGTTGTTTGAATCTCAGGTTGGCACGAAATTCAGAAGAAACCTAATGAAATGAAAATGTTTATTTGCCCAAAACATGGTCATATGCAGATGGTATAAATAACATTAAAAGAATATAACACTCATGTTTTACCTTTATATATGGCATGCAAATTTAATTAATTTGAACCCTATAGATTTTATTCATATCAATTTAATTTTGTTATTATAATTATTAGTTATTATAATCAAACTAAACAGCTCTGAAATAGGAAATTGCTGATGATGGTACCCTCGCGCCTCGGAAAGCATGTTATTCTATTGTTTTTAGCAGTACAGTAATACTAATGAAAAAAAAAAGGTATGCATAATAATAAGGTTCATGCAACAAAGGCAATAAATTAACAATATAAAGTTTGAGTTTCTTTAATGTAAAATACCAATTTACAGTTTAGTGTAAGTTGGGCCCTACTCTCTAGCTAATCAGAAGTTAAACAGTTATTATGAATAATCATCATCCTCATCGTCTTCCTGTTTGATTGTTGAGGGAGGAGGGATGTATGGCGGTGCAGCCCCATCGGCACCAACCAGCCCTTGCTGTTGAAGGAGCAACCACTGTTGTTGTTCTTGCTTAGCTTGCTCCTCTCGTGCCTATAAAAAAAAATTAATACAGTGTACTTTCTTTTGCACTGTGTTTAATTAAGTAGGTGTATTACTAAACTGCTATTACAACAGCTATAGGTAGACCGCGAAATTGATACCTCGTCAGTTAGGCACGGATACACCCACCCGCGCTTATCATGCACCACACCATCACCACCCCCACAGGCAGTCTCAATGAAGCATACACTTACTACTGAAGAGCTGAATTAAGAAACCTACTTTAGCAAATAGTTCCTGTTGTTGTCTCAGAAGCTCTTCTTCTGGTATCCCTAAGTTTTCAAGTCTTGTGCTTTGTCTTCTTCTTTTAGCGGCTACAGCCTTACAGTCCTTGAGAACAGCTTCAGCTTCTAATGTGTAATCTGTAAATCCTAATCTGTCCAAGGCTGAAATATTGAAACTGTATATTAATATTGTGTACATACTAACATATTTATCTTGTTTAAGCTACAAAAATTTGTAATTTCTTTGCTGTATTCTCAGTACATCTCAATTTTTTATTCTTATCATACCAAACTGAAAACTAGCACAAGCAAAGTAGCAGGGAACTAAAAGTATAAATAAATAGAGGACTTCCTCATGCATATATCCAAGCATAGCACTGGCTAAGACTAGCTAGGAACTAGACAGTTGAGTCAGCATAAAATCTAAGCATATTATAGTATAATGTGCTATTATTACCAGCTAGAACATGTTCAGCATTAATAGTTTTCTTATTGCTTTGATTGCAAATTTCATTAGCTTCAGAACTAAGCAAATGAATGAACTCTGTACAGCAGTTCAAAATCAACTCCCTTGATTCATAAGCAACTCTGACAGAAGGCACTAATTCCTTGATCATTTTATTTATACTGGCTCGAG
The DNA here is from genome assembly GCA_963924145.1 of Pyrausta purpuralis. Lineage (NCBI taxonomy): Eukaryota > Metazoa > Arthropoda > Insecta > Lepidoptera > Crambidae > Pyrausta > Pyrausta purpuralis. Next base: position 15,174,016 of record OZ001654.1, read on the forward strand.
GCAGTGTAAGTTCATCTTCTTCCGATGGAGGTGGACATAGCTCACGTTCTGGACTACCCATTTCAAAAACTTTATGGTGTATCTTTTGACTTACTGATGAAAGTAAGGATCGAAAAATACGGAAATCTGACTGCCTTTGTATTTGTTTGTGATTCTTTTGCAGAGTGAAATTACGAAGTAACAATGACAAGTATGATGACAGATTGACAGAATGACTTTATTTTTTGGTTCTCTTGTTTCCGTTTGGATTGGAAAAGGCAAAGGTTTAAACCATACAGCTACAGCCTAGACATCAGTAATTTATTTGCTGTAGTTGAAATGGGAAAATAAATTCTTCAGTGTTCGTGTTTCTGATGCTGCTATGAAATTCAGATTTCTTCTACTGTAGTACATATAAACTTAAAAAGTGGTAAACAATATTCTTGATTCTTCAGGAGGTCCTGTAGACGGCGTGGGGTTTTTTTCAGGATTTTTATTTCTAATATATCTTAATTAGGAAAATCTCTGAAGTGAAAATTTCATACACTCGAAGAAAATATGATGGAGTGACTGGACAGCTTGATCGCAATAGTTACATGATGGGGAGGAAATCATGTTTATTTATCCCATGCAGTTCATTGAATCGGCATTGCCCAATTCTTAAACGTGACATGTGTGAATAAAACTGTCTATTTTTGTATGTACCTTTTCTAAACCAGGGCGCTCGTATAGCATCATTTATTTCCTTATACCATGCTCCTTTAACTACCCGTGTCTCTTGCCAATGCTCTTTCGGTAGACGAGAGGTCAAAATGCAATTTTTGTAGTAAGATTAATTATATTTCGCTAAACACATGCAATAATTAGAAATCACACGACCTCAGAACGGCCTCAAACGGCCTCAAACGTCCATAGCACAACGGTTTTCTTGAATAACAAAAACGCTTAATAGACATCAAGTCTATAATCTACATCAAGAAGGAACATTGAATTTTATAACTCCAACACTCTCCCTTAAAATTCAATGTTTCTTTAATAACATAAGTTTCAACAACACTACAATCACAATCAACCACTAGGTTGTAAACTTACAAACAATTCATTGACTCTATTAGGTATTGAATATACCCATCCCGGTCACTCATACCAGGCCGTGTATGCGTGTGACAGGGATGGCTATATTCATTGGATCGGGTTTTGTGTCCACAGTAACGGGGCTGTTCACAACTCTCAACATATTTAATACATAGGTTACAATTCCCAATCTTCTCTCTAATGAAGTTATACTTAATGCCAATATGTTTAAATTACTTGAAATTTCCTCTTTCCACCTTGCTGCCTCTTCTTTACATATTTCAGTCATATTTACTCCATTATCATTATGGAATCTTACTCGAAATCGAACGCAGTTCTCTACTACAGCTGTCAGGAACTTTAACGACAGAATCTTTATCTCTAGAAAGTTTTGCTTCAGGCAATTCAAAGTCAGGCAGAGACTGTTCCTCAGTCATTAAAATTTCATAAATTTTACCATCCTTTTTTGTCTGTCTGTCTGTATGTATGTCTGTCCGTCCGTCCGTCCGTCCGTCCATCCGTCCATCCGTCTGTCTGTCTGTCTGTCTGTCTGTAAAATGGGTGTCCCCCCCATCTAACTTCTAAACTAAGCGAGTGTAAATTTTAAAAGAAATATATAATGTAGGTAGACCTTAACAAATTCTTTCAACAAAAATTGGTTCAGACGGAATCGAACGAGAAGTTTTTGAGATACAGCACATTTTCAACAACCGCAAACATAACTTTGTACTTTATACAAACACTATGTAAAACAAAGTTATATTTGCTGTCAACAAAATATTGTACATTTTACTAAGTGGAAGTAAGTGGATTTCCAAATTCAGTTAAAGTTGGCACGGATGGAAACCTCAGTGTACGAGGCCGACTCGCACTTGGCCGGTTTTTTATCAATAACTCATGTCTTTATCATATTCGGTACTTTTCTTCCATAAACATAACAACTTTCCGATATTTCCACAGTATTACATTCAATGTTAAAGATAGTTTTAATATCCAAATAACACAAATTATTATTGGTGTTCATCTTTGCTTGAAGTACCTACTAAGACACCATCTTTATAAATTCTAGCACGACTATTCTTTTTAATAATCTCGTTACCTCTAGACATAATTGCCCCCTTGGAAAATAAACTTTTTTAAAGCTCTGGTACATATAAAACATTTGGCGACTTTATTTCTTTTATCTTTCCATTTATAATTGTTTTTGCCATAACTGTACCTGCACCTTCAATACTCAACGTCTGTTGGTCACTCAATTTTACAGTATCATTTTTGTCATGTCATCATTTTCACAAAACGCTGCTTCGGTGCAACAAAGTCTTAACTACCCAAAATTTCAATATAGAGTTGAATAAGCCAAATTGTTCCTAAACCATGCGTCTATACGGGGAAACAAAGACATCCGTCAAATTACAGCAAGTTTCTACTAGATGGCGCTAATGCCTTTGTGGCTACAGTGATTTTTTCTGTAACTCGTGGGCCAACAGGGGCTGATTGGTTATTAGTGCCCCCCGCGCCCGCGCGCCGCTGTCGTGTTCTGGAGCAACATACCCCTAAAGGTATGTATGACCAATTTTACTACAAATTTTGGAGAAACAAGGGCTCAACTTACCTTATGCCTCCAATAACTTTGAGCTATTATAAAAAAAATTGGAGCTATAACGGCATTGATTATAAAAGCGCTTTTGTTGATCCAATTTTCTCGATTCAATATCAAATTAAAGTGCCTTAAAAGTCATTTTATTGAAATGCGCTTTTATAGGTTCAACATTAATACTGATTCCTATAATAATTGGAATTACAGAATTATTTAAAGGAACGATACCCCAAGCTACAAACTCCAATTACATCCGGAAAGGAGTAAGACAGGGTGACTGCCTATCGCCGAAGCTTTTTACATTGGTCCTTGAAGACTGATTTAAAAAAAATGGATTGGTCCGACAAAGGCCTTACCATCTCAGGTGCACGCCTAACTAATTTGAGATATGCAGACGACATAGTTCTGTTTGCAACATCGTCAGGCGACCTACAAGTTATGATCCAGGAACTGATGGAGGCATCCCTGGCTATAGATTTGGAGATGCATCTCGACAAGACCAGGGTGATGACCTCAGAAAGTGAAGACCTGACAAAGATAATTATAGGAAACACAGAAATCGAACGTGTCAACAAGTACGTGTACCTGGGACAGGAAATAAAAATTGGGAAGCAGAACCAAACCAATGAGATAGGCCGACGAGTGCTACTTGGATGAGCGGCCTACTCCAAACTCAGTTTTGTGTTTCGCATGAATCTGTCGCGACAGCAGAAAGCTCAGATTTTCGACCAGTGCATTCTACCGCTTCTCACTTATGGAGCGGAAACTTGGGTTACGACCAAAGAGATTCTTGACAACCTTAGTGTAACGCAAAATATTGGAGTAACACTAAAAGACAGAAGAACTAACAAATGGCTGAGACAACAAAGCCAAGTGACTGACGTGGTCGAGAGAGTAGCAAGACTGAAGTGGGAGTGGGCTGGTCATGTTTCATTTACTTTAAGTCGTTATAAATGTTTTAGAATGATTTTAACACTCACAGTGTCATATTTTATATTCATAAAGATGAAATAAGAAACCAAAAATTTGCGCACGGGCGGGACTTGACCCAGCAACCTTTTGGCAGACCGGGCCAAACGCTCTTACCAATAGAGCTACCGTGCTGTCAGTCTGCCAAAAGGTTGCTGGTTCAATTTCAAAGGTAATAAAACACAGTAGTACTCTATTAAAAGACGTAAAACGGTAGAGCTAATATAAACATAGCATTTAAGTAAATTTAATTTTCCTATAATTTTATAATTTTTTAAATAATACCAATATGCTCAATTGTTTAAAAAATGATTATTATATGTTTGTCTTACAAATTGTAGAAAGAATAAACAATGTTCCCTAAAAACTTGTTTTTATTTTTAAAAACTAACCTTTTAATTCTAATGAACATAAGACACAAGTTACAATATTTTATTATTTCTAGTACAACAAAGTCACAATTTCGGTCATTTTTTGTCTTTATTGAATTTTCGTTAAGTATTTATTTAAAAAAATATAATCTTTTAACTACAACCTAAAGCACAGTCAATAAAGACTTAATTATCATTTAAATTTTAAACCTAACACAAAGGGTTATGCCATAATAGGGAAACAATATAAAAAAAAAAATCTTAAAAGTTAATTTCTGTAAAATTGAAGAATGAGGTGATGTGACTTTGTTGCACCGAAGCAGCGAAGAATTCTCTCTTATTTGTCATATGGGCAGATGCTCCACTATCTAGTTACCATAGCTTACTCTCATCTACAGCAGAATTATCAAGACATGACATAAATGCCAAAACGTCATCATCATTCTCATTCTGTCCCTTCTTAGAAGCTCTGCACTGTCTTGCACTGCAAATGTCCCCTTTTGCCACATTTGAAACAAGTAAATCTGTTCTTGTTTGCTTCATTGCTACAAGTAAACGTATTTCTAGTTCCTTTCTCACCAGTATATTTGACCTGAACCCGAGAAGAAGAAGCCATCAACGCAATCTCTTCTTCTTCTTCACTCTTCATATTAGCTTCCTCATCCAAGAGTCTACACGTCAAATTATAAATAGTTTGCTTTGCAGGATCTAAAGACATCCATGCTTGTCGCACCATTCTATATTTGGGAGGTAACGTACTTAATATCTTTGTGATAATTGCTGTATCATTCTCTCTCTCACCGCTAATATAAATAAATAATAAAAACGTGTGTGTTGTTCACTATAACAAAAAAGATTACATGATCAGTGCTATAACATATCTTTAATTGTCAATGACAAACATATAAACAACAGTTGCTAGGAAACAAATATAACTTTTAAAAGAGGAACTGAGAGGTCCTTCTTCTTAACATCCCGTCTCCTCTGATTAGCGACTGTTTGTTTAGGAAACTCCTGCTACCATCAATAGGTCTTGTAGCCTAGGTTTAAACAGGGGCTTCGTAAGAAAGTCAGCCAGCTGATCCTTAGTAGCAATCTTTGCAACTGTTAAATCTTTTTTTAAGACACACTGTCAGACAAAGCTTTATGTGCTTTGTTCGCTGGTGTGTCTCGTAGGGAGGATCATGAGCCAGCCTTATACGTCCACGAATAGTGGGGTGATTGATTTCGTTGCATCACTTTTCATGAAATTGATGATCCGAGTGAGCCATATGATCTCTCTGGCGGCCTCGCTTGCAGCAATAATTTCAGCTTTCGTAGAGGATATTGCAACAGAACACTGTCGTTTACTCTGCCATGCTATTGCACCATTCGCGTTAATGCATATCATGCCGCTTGTGGAGCGTCCAGTAGGACTGTCACCTCCATGATCTGCATCCTTTCTAAGCAGTGTACCTCAGACCTTTCTGTGCAGTGAAAGTAAATGTAATTCCGTACGTCTGTGTGCCTTTGACATAACGAAGATTCTCTTCACCCTGGCTACGTTTTCTGATGTTGGAATATCTAGTTTGCGTGAAACAACTCCAACAGCGTACAAATTGTCAGGTCTGGTGCCGATCATCAGGTATGAGAGTGCACCAACAGCTTGACGATATGGGAATTTATGTGTTTCATCGTTTACTTTTGTGGAAAGGATGGTGTCTTTATCTATCGGGGTCACAGCTGCTTTTCAGTCCTACATACCAAATCGTTCTAATAGGCGTTTTGCATATCCTTTTTGATATATTTTTATAGTCCCATCAGCCTTCTGTTCTATTTCAATGCTGAGGTAGTAGGAACCACACTTCGTTGTTATTTTGAAACACTGCCGCAATTCATTAAAAAACTTCTCCGTTTCTTCAGGACTCAATAAGTCCATCGTCAACGTATAAAGTTAATACCAGCTTATGGTTCCCCTCTCCTCTTTTAAACTAGCAGGGATCGCCGTCACTCTGTTCAAAACCAAGTTCCTTGATGTAATCTGTTATGGTAGAGTTCCAACAGCGTGGAGCTTGTTTTAATCCGTAAAGACTCCGTTTCAGCTTGCAAACTTTTCCATCATCATTCGAGTATCCCTCTGGCGGTTTCATATAGATCTCCTTAGAAAGAAAAGCCGTCGATACGTCGAACTGAGAGAGCGAAAGTTTTTCTTGTGTAGCTATACTTAACAACGCTCGTATCGTACTTGTCTTTGCAACTGGGCTAAACGTTTGGTCGTAATCTAAAATCCCTTTTACTGCAAAAATCCTCGTATCACAATACGGGCTTTGTACTTGTCTATAGAACCATCTGGGTTCATTTTTATTTTAAAAAGCCACTTACTGGAGATAGGTTTTCTTCCTTTGGGTAAGTGTACCATTTCCCAGGAATCCTTGCGTGACAATGCTTCTTGGAACGAACTTGGTTCTGTCCGAAGTTCATCGCTTATCGAATTAACGTTGAAGCAAACGTTGCAGATGTAGTCTTTGAATCTGGATGGTGGCTTAAGGCTTGAGCGCTTTCGTAGCGTCATCCTGCCTTCCTCCTCAATCTCTGATGCAGTCAGTGATGAATGTTTCTAATTTCTATATCTCTTTCATTAGCATCATCGACTTCATAGTCTGCATCGATCTCGTCATTGACCTCTACTTCCGACTCTTCAATGGATTGTTCTGCCTCGAAATATGGATCAGCCTCAGGAATTTGCACTTCAATTAGTGGCTCGTATGCTGCACATAATGGCCCAGCTACTTCATCTTGCGCGTCTTCTTGACATGATGATGCATTGGCTATTTATCTTCATCATGATTCATTGATTTTGATAAGTTCTTTATCTATACTAATATTATAAAGCTGAAGCGTTTGTTTGTTTGTTTGTTTGAATGCGCTAATCTCAAAAACTACTAGCCCAATTTGAAAAATTATTTTTACGTTGGATAGTCCATTTATCGAGGAAGGCTTTAGGCTATATAACATAAAGATACGACTCATAAGACCACAGCAGAAATGAAAAATGTTGCGAAAACGGGAGAAAGATATTCCTTTTGAGAGCTTCCGCTGCGTACGCTGCGGAAACCACTTAAGTTACACAAAAATCATGTATGACAGGATTGTTCAGCATTAAGAGTTCTATAATAAAGTCCGCAACAGCATATGTCTATCTTTTATAGTTGACTTACTACAACCATTTTTATGTTAATAAATTTGTGAAAAAATAATACATTATTTTTAGAGGTGTATTATACACACAGGTATTTATTCTTATCAAAATAAATACATTCATCATCACGAGCATTTCATTTAGAACCAAGTTGCCCTTTACATCATTTGATTTCAATAAATATCTTAGGAGGTATCACAGTTTTAACATAACTCCGCACCAAAATAATGTTCGCAGCTTAAGTACAACGTGCGCTTGCGCTAATCTATACTATAATATTATAAAGCTGAAGAGTTTGTTTGTTTGTTTGTTTGTTTGTTTGTTTGAACGCGCTAATCTCAAAAACTACTGGCCCGATTTGAAAAATTTTTTTTACGTTGGATAGTCCATTTATCGAGGAAGGCTTTAGGCTATATAACATAAAGATACGACTCATAAGACCACAGCAGAAATGAAAAATGTTGCGAAAACGGGAGAAAGATATTCCTTTTGAGAGCTTCCGCTGCATACGCTGCGGAAACCGCTTAAGTTACACAAAAATTATGTATGACAGGATTGTTCAGCATTAAGAGTTCTATAATAAAGTCCGCGACAGCATACGTCTATCTTTTATGGTTGACTTACTACAACCTTTTTTATGTTCATAAATTTGTAAAAAAATAATGCATTATTTTTAGAGGTGTATTAAACACACAGGTATTTATTCTTATCAAAATAAATACATTCATCATCACGAGCATTTCATTTAGAACCGAGTTGTCCTTTACATCATTTGATTTCAATAAATATCTTAGCAGCTATCACAGGTTTAACATAACTCCGCACCAAAATAATGTTTTGTTGGTTTGAACGCGCTTATCTCAGGATCTGCTGGACCGATTTGAAAAAATATTTCTGTGTTGGATAGCTTATTTATCGAGAAAGGCTTTAGGATATAAAACATGACGCTGCGACGGGAGGGGAGGGAGCAAACTCAAAACGCGCGGACGAAGTCGCGGGGGACCGCTAGTATATTATAAAGCTGAAGAGTTTGTTCGTTTGAACGCGCTTATCTCAGGAACTGCTGGACCGATTTGAAAAAATATTTCTGTGTTGGATAGCTTATTTATTGAGAAAGGCTTTAGGATATAAAACATCACGCTGCGACGGGAGGAGAGTGAGCAAACTCAAAACGCGCGGACGAAGTCGCGGGGGACCGCTAGTTTAATACATATAATACAAAACTTAAGACCTAGTGTACATTTTATTAATAGGGCTATGCTGGGTGTTTCTCCACGGGATCGAATCAGAAATAGGAGATACGTGGAAGAACTAAGATACTGAACGGACATATCCCTACGAATCAGTAAGCTCAAGTGGCAGTGGCCAGGTCACATAGCGAGAAGAACTGATGGCCGTTAGGGCAGAAAAGTTCTTGATTGGAGACCTAAAACCGCAGCGTTGGACGTCCACCGACAAGATGGCCGGCGAACTTGTTAAGGTCGCGGGATCACACTGGATGCAGACCGCTTGTGATCGGTCGCTGTGGAAATCCATGGAGGAGGTCTATGTTCAGCAGTGGACGTCTTTTGGCTGATAATGATGATGATGATGAAGTAGTGCAAAAGACGTCATTGGAGTTTCTGACTTACCACTTACTAGCAGAACACGCTTGAGCACATGGTTGATATTTAGTCAAGTAATTTAAAAACAAACTGAAACTAAGCGAGAGGCAGGCGCTATTGGCTCTAAGGTAGTAAGGCGGTTAATTGTGACTTGATACGAAGACTTTCAACTAATTATAATGATTATACGTGTTGTGTATTAAATACATAATTTTAGGGAACATCCGTAATATACGCTGGGCCACACGCCGCGGCTTTCCTCTATTAAAAAATGATTTTTAAATAACAGATTATCGTTGTTTAATTTGAGAGCCGCGCTCTTGTCGGTGGAGTAATCGCCATTATTTTCTCCTGCCTGCTGTTTTCTTGACTTCCTGATACCTACGACATGACATACATTAATTTTCTCCTTTTCTTGGTCGAAATATCTTATCCTAGGCCGTCCTCTTCCCCTGTTTCCTTTTTTCCTATTTATGATATTCTCTAAAAATCTGTCATGTAGTATCAAGTGTCCTATCATATTGCCTCAAAAATAAAGCATTACCTACTGAAACGATAAAGGGACCTTTGTCTTTAATTTATGCTCCACCAGCTATTATACATATTGTAATAATATGGATTTCATTTGTCATAGGTACCATAACTTGGACTCGATTGGCGTGATGGGTGTACTGTGACGTACATACCTACAGGTTTGTACGGAACCCTCGGTGCTCGAGCCCGACTCGCACTTGGGCAGTTTTTATTCTAGGAAGATCAAATAATCAGCAACCAAAACCTTACGCACACGGACTGAATTCGAACCTGCAAGCCGTCTGGCAAACCGGGACGCGAAATGACGAATTCTTAAGAGGCCAGAAATATCGCACGTTGGATCAATGCGAGGTTGCGATTTAGAATCCTGTCCGTCTTGTCCGTGCGTAGGTTTATGGTGTCATGTGTAATCTTTAACACATAATATTATATTTAATTATGTAAACATTAAATTGCGTAACACGCGATCGCAATCGGGGAGACAACATAATTTTGCTTCTATAAAAAATAAGTATCCTACCTACTCATATTACAAATGCAAATGTTTGTGAGGATGATAACAGGATGTTCCTTGCTCCTTCATGCAAAAGCTCATAAAAACCTAATTTTTATTTTTTTTATTTAAAACACTTCATGCACAAACAAAACGCATTCTCAGCTACCAGTCAACCATAGGTCTATACAGAGAAATTGCTTGCGGCGCGAAGAAAGTGATAGAAGGGCAAAAGTGAGAGCTTGATTGAACCTACAATAGGTATTTAAACAAAAAATATACATACCTACATACTACTTATTACATAAATACCGTATACATAATACATAATTATGGAATAATAAACATACACATAGTACATACACATAATAATAATACTAATGGTACACATGTGAGAAAAAAAAGAAGAGGTCAGTGAGACAAGTTCGATATCTCTTACTTGTAAAGTGCTCGGAGGGCCATCTTGAAAGAGAATTTGGAGGTGGATGCTTGCACTGTCTTTGGGAGGCCATTCCAAAGTTGAATGGCTGTAAGGGTAAATGAATTGGACATGAAGCCAGAAGAGTGACGCGGAGTGAACAGTTGGAGAGAGCTACTGGAGCGAAGGAACCGGTCATGAGAAGTATGGAGATACGAGAATTTGTCTTTAAGGTACGACGGAGAATTGAGATTGAAAAGAATGGAGTACAACATGCTAAGTGTTCAAATATGTCTACGCTGCCGGATGAGCTAATAAGCTGCTACTGACAGTAAATGTCAGTCAGTCAGCTAACAAAAAAGTGGAAACCGATTTCAAAAACGAATTACATTAAAAAGTTTTAAATATATGATTTACTACGCTAAAGAACTGTTAGAAGTAAAGACTTGTTACATCCTCCAATGTCAGAGAATATCCTTGGAAATAAAATAAGTCCTCAAGTGACTGAGATATGAGATAATAAATATATAAATAAAAAAAACATGCAGTCGAATTGAGAACCTCCTCCTTTTTTGAAGTGGGTTAAACGTCACTAGTGAATAGACCAAGCAGTCTGTACGTGCTTATTAATGTGTCTGTTTAGCTCCAGATATCTTGTAGCAAATGAAACAAGTAATGATATAAGTTGTTGAGTATCCAGATATTTTTGCGAGTACGACGATTCGCGAAGTAGACGTTCTTCTATACGGACCATCTGAGAGTTGGACGTTTTGCTAATTGGACCTTTTCCTAATTGCTCATTAGGCATTTCGCTCCATTGGACGTTTTGCTATTTAGACCTTCTGATGGTGAGCCGTCTAAGGGGTCATTAGGGTTGTAGGATGGGGTGGATAGGGTCATATTATGGGGTTAATATATTCATTAGCGAGGTGAATAGATTCAACAAAGGGGGGAAAAGGTTTTCGATATAGGGTTGTCACAAAAGTTGTTCGCGCTAATTAATTTATCATTAGGGGTTTAAGTTAGCAAATAGTAGTACAGCTTTTATTTAAAAAATCATATGTTAAAATGTTAAAAGATTCAACTTATTACTTGCAACAACACCTAAATTTTGTTGCACCTTATGATTATGTTCTTTAAGAAGCCACAAATAACCGATCATAAATTCTGTATTTATAATAACTGAACTCCTAAACATTAAGAAGTTTTACTATCAGCTCAGTTCCACACAATATTGATCATCAGACATAACAACCACGGACGGGTAAAAAAGAAAGGACTCCGCACCGCGATTATAGCAAGTGAAGCCACTTTTATGCTGTATGTGTGTGCGTCACGGGGATACCAGTTGACACAAACATTTCTCTCTTTATGTGTAGGTGTATCAGACTGCAAATTTTACTCGTTTATGCATATGAGCAATGTGCGAAAAATTTGAAGTAATGTGTCTTTCAAAACCACAATCATAATTAAAATAATGTAAGTCGCCAACCTGATATCGAAATGGCTAGATAAATTACATACCTGTAATTCTTTTGGTTGGACTTCATTATATTTTTATGTAAATTAAAAGTGCTTGCCAGCTCTTCTAATTATTATTATCAATACAAAAAAATAATTAATTTGCTTGATTTTCTGTTACACAAACACTACAATTTATTTAAATGTCAAATAAATAAAGAACTGTTTAAATTATATACTTAAGTTAAATTTAAAAACTTTAAAAAGTTGTGTTTATGCAGTAGAATACTGCTTTAAAACCAACTTGTAGTTTTTCAGTGCGCGAGTCCGACTTGCACTTAGCCTGTTTTTTCGGGTAAAGTCCCTATTTATTTTCCGGCCACTCTGGCTGTTACTTTCACCGGCAAATCACGTGGGGTGGAGGTTTTGTGTTCCAAATAAATATTTTTTGTATTTTAAAAAGATCAGAAATTAACGTAATAGGTACTGGCTAACCTATGAAAGGTAATTCCTTGGCACTTTTTTTGTAGAAATGTAATATTTTTACACCGTTTTACGGTACACGACGGTATTTTTTCATTTTTTTATACGCGAAGGCTTGCACTGTCACAGACGATGGCAGAGAGGGTAATGGCGGCCGATCGGCTTACTTTTACGTCAGTGTGTGAGTGTAGCTTCGTATTTACACGTATGCTGGCTTACTTTGGGTGCTTCACTTTATAAGTAGGTGACGCGGAGTCCTTACTTTTTTTACTCGTCCGTGATAACAACACATCAACATAGAGATTCTAGTACAAAAATACTATACGTGCTTTTAAAATTTGAGGTTTTCCCTAGATTGCACCAAGATCAAGATCATCAGATCCTATCTTGGAAACAATGGGACCAACTAGAAGGTTTAATATCTAAGTAGGCGAAAAAAGTCAAATTGGTCTACAAATTACTGTGATATGAGGTAACATAACCACACAAAAAACATTCAAAGTTATAACCTCATCCCAACTAGCACACAGGGACCGTTCAAGTATTACGTAAGCAGATTTATGACAATTATTTACCCCCTCCTCCCCCTTGACAGCAAAAGTAAGCAAAGCTCTTACTCCCTCCTCCTCTGCTTACGTAAACGCTGGACCTAATAATAATAATAAATAAGCAAAAATTAAGCAAAGCTACCGCAAAAACTTTCCATTATTTCATTACCTACTACACGAGCTAAGCAAGCGATGTCAAATATCGCATAACAATCGTCTTAGATTGATTTATGACGGCGAGTATAAATTTAAGACTGAAACGTCAACGCTCCCAGGCCGCAGTTTGTGCATCTTTTATCTAAACGAAACTTTTACCGAAAATGGGTTTGTTTTTCAAACAACGACAATGTGTGGGTTGCCAATATGAAAAAGAAAATACTTCCGGTCTGCTGACGTAATCACCATCCCGACCCCCCCGACCCCCATGTCATCAAAAATAAGCAAAGCAAAGACCCCCCCGCCCCCCTATAGTGCTTACGTAATACTTGAACGGCCCCACAAGCGCTATAAAAAGCTCTACAGTGGCCGTTAAGAGGTTGTCGATTACGGCATTAGATTTATAGATAAGCCATACAGCAGCCGTATTAACTGCTATAGCGCTACTCTAACCCCAAAATAGGTACTTTTTATAACAGTATCAGCTCTATAATCGCGCTATAGGAGCGAAATAAGAGTTATAACCGCCGTATAATGACGTTACAAGAGTGGTAATGTACGTTAATGTTTGTACAATGACGCTATAAGAGTGGTTATGTACGCTAACAGATATACAATGACGCTTAAAAAGGTTTAGCGAACGCTGGAAGAGTAAAATTATATTTTGTAGCGCTATTCTGCAGCTCTTGTCGTATTGTTCGCGATTGTGTGACTAAAAACTAAATATTTATGGAAAAATAATAGTTGTGATTTTAAATCAGTGCAAATGAAACAAGGTGTTGTCTGTCAGAAGTTTTCCAAATACATAAACTCAAAAGGTAAGTTTGAGTATATTATTACTGTGCCATATTTATTGCGAGTATCAGTTTACTGTGAATATATACATGTATTTTCGCTTAGATTTTAACGCGTCCACAAGATAATACGTTTTAGTGTTGTAATACTTTTATAATATTGGTGACATAGTTTTTTTATTTTATTAAAACCACTTATTAAGACTTCCCAATAAATGTTTAAGTCATTTATGAATAAAAAATATCGAAACTAAACCATAAAGTAGTTGTAATAACTCGATATCAATGTGGGCGTTGTTATTATTATTGTTGAAGATTTTAACTCAAAATGGACGACAACGTTTACGTTTTTCAAAGCATTTGAAACCGCTCCTGTCCTACTCAAAGCGCTACAGCAACGCTATAAACGTATTACTCATCGTCTTAAGTAATTAAAACCACTACTATAACGCCTTTAGCGCTACGAAAGAGTTCATCTCCTCAAATATAGCGCCTTTAGCGCTACTACAGAGTAACTTTTACTCTACTGTAGGTAATGACGCTACAAGAGTGGTGATAAACTATATTAGACCTTATGAATCTATAGAGACTCTCATTTCCACTCAAAGTGATTAAGTAGCTTCCTATAGCGCCTTTCAAACACTCATACCTTCCAAAACATCATTTATACCTCTACTAGTGGTATAGGAGTGTTCACAACGCCTCCATCACCTGTAGAATGACGGAACAAGATACCATTGTAACTGCGTTAGAGTAAATGATTACGATTGTATGGCCACTGTATCGCATACCTGTAAAATGGCTTTAGAATACGTTGCTATACAGGCTGAGGAGTTGGTTTAAGCTTTTCAACGGCAATTGCATCGCTAAGAAGCTCTATAAAGGCGGTGAAAGCTGCTTGTGTGCTATTTGGGATCTTTTTTTGAAGTCGGTAAATAAATATGTTTACAACATTTATTTATTGTCAACCCTAGCTATAAACTCTATTCTCCCCAGTCCCGATTCTATTGACCCCGTGCCTGGGGTGACTAGGGTTTTGAAGGATTTTTGCGATTTTCTCATAATTTTGTTATCAAGTATTATACATCATTCAGAAATATAAATATCTGGACAAATGATAAAGTTCTTAAAATTCTCATTTTTTAACATTTACACAGGGTACCTACTTCTAGAACAAAGTTGGAAAGCTACCCTATTCACCCCATTTTACAGCGGACGGGTAGTGTGGGGCCACCTTGCTGTGTGCCTGTCAGTCATGTTTCAATGTCACGTAGGTCTTTCTTTCTTGTCACTCACCACTCACCACAGATTAGTAAGAGTATGTCTAAAGACTCACTCAGTTCACTCACGCATCTGCATAAGGAAGAGTATGGTTATCTGTAGGTCAGCCGGAAGAAAAATCTAAATCGTTTTGTATTTATTTTACCTGTTATTTCTGAATAACCATATTAAATATGGTATTCTATTTCACTAGTAGTGTCGTGTCCCCTCCAGTAACATTGTTTATGGGAGCAGATAAACATGAAAGTAAGTGACAAAATCATGGTTGATACAACAACAAATATTTAAGACCATTGCCTTTCGATAATGTGCTTCGGAAGTTATGTTTGCTTATTAACAGTAGGGATATTACAGATGAAGACCTAATTAAATGGGGATGGCCTGAAGATGTGTGGTTTCACGTTGACAAAGTATCTTCGGCCCACGTATACCTACGGTTAGCGCCCGTAAGTCAAGTGATAATTTTCGTAATAGTACCTATATTTAAACAATATTGTAGCAATACAGTGTAGTTGGTAATATGGCATCGCTTATGCTGTATACAATACACATTAATTTATTTTCATAGGTGAAATTATAAACTTACATTTAGTGTGATTGCAGGGCCAAACAATTGATGATATACCTAACTCAGTGTTAGATGATGCATGTCAATTGGTGAAGGCTAATTCAATTATGGGAAACAAAATGAATGACATAGATATTGTTTACACAATGTGGTCAAATCTTAAGAAGACTCCATCAATGGAGGTAGGTAACTTAGTTCAGTCATAATTTTTTATGCAAAATAATGATATTTGTTTTAAAAATATAAAGGATTTGGCATACTGGATGTGGTCTGCGGTTGGGTCTATTCAAAATTGCCCGCGGACAATATCACAGGAACTGAATGCTACCTGTGTACCAAATTCTTTTAGTTTCAAGACATATTTTTGTTTTAGGCTGGGCAAGTAGCATTTCATAAAGACAAAGATGTAAGGAAAGTCAGAGTTGCTAAAAGATGTAATGAAATAGTTAATAGACTTAACAAAACAAAAAAGGAAGCATTCCCCGACTTAAGGCAGGAAAGAGAAAATAGAGATAGAGAAGAAAGGGAAGACAAGAAGAAATTGCTAAGAGAAAAGAAGGAAAAAGAAAAAGAAGAAGAAAAAAGAAAAAAAGAAGAAGCTGAACTCAGAAGTTATTCTACATTGATGAAATCTGAAAACATGACTACAAATTATGATGGGAATGACTCTGATGACTTCATGTAAAGCCTAATAATTGGTTTCCTGTAATATTTGTATCATTTGGAAGTTGTTAATTCTTTCCATTGGCAAGTATATCTCTGGCTTCATAAAGTGAAATAAACAGGCTATATTTATATGAATTTTTTTATGTTTATTTACAGCTTATCAGTAGTTATTCCAACAGAACCCAGAGAATCTTTTATCCAAGAGGGGATTTGGTCCTCAGCATACATCTCATTTACAAAATTATTAACAAATTGTGGAAATGTCCCCTTTTCTATGTTGTCCCTCATAGTTTGCATTAGTCTCATCTGTAATAAATTAATAATAAATGAAATGTATCATAAAAAACATTATATTTACTAGAGTACAGCCATCCTTATTTTGTTTAAAGGAAGAAAAGTTTTACCTTAACTACAACTACCTATTTAATTTGATAAGATTACCTGAAAAGCTATATTGTGCACAGAAATAAGATGACAAGCAACAGTTTCCACTGTTACAATGGAATGTAAATATGCTCTTGTGTAGTTTTTACATGTGGAGCATGAACAATCATCATCAATTGGATTTAGATCTGTTTCAAATTGTTTTTGTCTCAAGTTCAGCTGTCCTGTATTAATAAGAGCACATCCAAATCGCTGTAAAATAAAAATAAAATATATTTTATGCCAGGTTCCATACCTTCTTAAAAGAATACTCTCTTATACTTACAGATTGCGCCATCTATGAAGGCACATTCATTTATGATAAAGAAAAGTGCAGGGGGTGGGGTTGTTACAAATATCAAATAATTATATTATATTATCATAATGGCAAAAACTTGTACATAGTAAGCCATTTACATTCCTTTATTGATGGTACTATCTGTACAACATAAAATTGTGTTTGCATGCCCAGTGAATAAATCTCTATTTATATGAACCAGTATCTCGACATCTTTATTATTCCCTCAAGCATATGTAAATGATGTAAACATATATTCTATTTTTATGCTGTTGCTGTTGAAGCATTTAGTAAAATATTAAGTAACTAATTTCATGTATTAACTTATTGTATTTCATAAGAGATGGAAGACATACTTACAGCAGTTCTTGTGGGGTATACACAGTCAAACATATCCACACCCAATGCAACACAAATCACTAGATCAATAGCTAGCCCAACTCCCATTAAATACCGCGGTTTATTCTTGTCTAATATACCTGTGCTAAGCCTAACCATAGGCCAAAATTCATCTTTGGCTTCACCACCACTAAAAGAAATGCATCACAGTGTTAAGTTTCAGTCAGACATTATATGAAAAATTGTTTGATGGTATATGGAAAGGGTGAAAGTGAAATATCATAGGTAAACCTTAGTCCTCCTATAGCAAATCCATTAACATTCTTGGACATGTGTTCTTTAGCACTTTGTTCTCTTAAATCTTTATTTAATAAGCCTTGCACTATGGGAAATATGCTTTGCTCGGATGGTCTCTTGTGAGCTTTCAGACAGCGATCTAACCATCTGCTTGTTCTCTCAGTGGCTTCTTTGATACGATCATAATCTTTAAAGGTTGTTTGTACAACATCATCAAGCTGCATTATAATATCTGCACCTGTGACGGAAATGTAAATTTTTATACTTTACCCAAAATTTTAGTTTAGGTAGGAGTAATACTTACCTATACAATTTTGGATTTCAATTGACTTCTCAGGAGTCAACATAATCTCAGAATTGTCATAAGGTGATTTAAACTTAACACCCTCTTCAGTTATCTGGGCTAGTTTCAGCAAAGAAACCATTTGAAACCCTCCTGAGTCAGTCAATAGTGCTCTATTCCAAGACATGAATTTGTGTAGACCTCCAGCTTTCTCTAACACGTCAGTTCCAGGTCTGTTACCCAAATGGTAAGTATTCCCTAATATTATTTCACAATCTAAAGATTCCAGCTGTTCTGGCAAAAGACCTTTCATTGTGCCCTAGAAAGATTGAAAATTATTATACTGTAAGAGCCAATGGCAACATATGCTATTGTTGTCTGTCTATCCGTCTCCTGAGAGGAACATCTATGCTCCGTAAAGCTCGAGAAAACAAATGATAAATGGCCTGATTTTAGCAGTAGACGGCAAAAGCATGATGATGACAAAGAACTCATCACCTACTACTAGTGTGGGTGAAGATTAAAATCTAGAAGTCATCAAAAATCTGTTTTTTACCTGAGTTCCAACTGGCATGAATACTGGAGTCTTAACCTCATAGTGCGGCAATTTCATTAATCCCGTCCTAGCTCTCGATGTTGAGCATTCTGTTTGGACATGAAATGAGAGAGCAAGAGATTTTGATGCCATGTGAGCTCCTTCTCTTCCGTTTCTTTATTTTCGTAGTAAATAATGAGTTATTAATTTATTGAAAATAAACAGTAGGTAGGTCTTGTCTTTAGACATACTCTTTTTTTTTTCGGTTTTTGGCTTACACGGCTTGTGAGTTGCCATTTGACAAGTAAAACGGGGAAACAGGATTATTTCAGGAAAGATCGGTAGGACGTGTAATTGCGGAATAAGGACGGTGATCAGGTGGGTAAAAGGATAAAGGAATTTAAATAAATATACAATAATACTAAGTTATATAATTACTTAACTTTTTTTTTTAAACTATATATATTATATATAAATAGTATTATATTTTAATATTGTTTAGACTTATAAATGGAGCTATAGTTTTATAAATAAAAGGATCATTATTAAAATCATAATTGAGATATTATTGTAGGGAACAAGGGAATCATAGAAGCTTGATAGGTCATAAAGTGAGCAAGGGAACATTATGTGATTGGCGTCAGCATTTTCCACACCACATTCGCAGGTTGAGTCAGCTCTTAGAACTGGCCACTTATAAACAATATAATAAAAAAAATATTCTAAAATTTGAAAATAGAACTCTTTGCCAATATTACTGAGTATATATTTCATTCATTTGTCATTTGTTTTACGATTTGGCGGCAAATTGAAAATTGTCTGTGTCACGTCAACATGAATTTAACACGAGAAAATTTTCGTGCAATGATTTTTTATGACTTTCGATGTCATTTAAGTCAACAAGAAAGTTATGATAGACTACGATTGGCCTTTCACGATGAAGCCCCATCTCGTGCGACTGTTTACAACTGGTTTAATGAGTTTAAACGTGGTCGCACTAATCTCACTGATGATGTACGTGAGGGACGGCCTTCTACGGCGACGACTGAAAATAACATCTGTGTTGTGCGGCGTATGATAGAGACTGACAAAAGAGTGACCTATCAGCAGATTCGGACAAGCTTAGGCATCGGTATGAGTCAAGTGCACAAAATCCTCCACGAACATTTAGCGGTCAGGAAGCTTTGCGCCCGGTGGATACCTCATAATTTGACTAAGGCTCAAAAACTCCATCGTGTGAATTGGTGCCGTAAAATGATTGAAAGATTTAACGGAGGTGACTCAAATGCTGTGTTCGACATACTAACAGGTGACGAAAGCTGGATTTACTGTTATGATCCTGAAACCAAAAGACAATCTGCTCAGTGGGTGTTTCCTTTCGAGGAGTTGCCAACTAAAGTGAAGAGAGATCGAAGTGCGGGAAAAAAATGGTGGCCTCGTTCTATGGAAGGATAGGTCATTTCGCAACAATTGTGTTAGAGGATCAAAAAACAGTTTCTGCAGAATGGTACACTACCAATTGTTTGCCACTTGTCTTGGAAAAAGTTCGAGAGAAACGACCTCGCAGTAGGATCCTCCTTCACCACGACAACGCCTCGTCGCACACCGCCAAGCGAACGATCGACTATTTGGCGACATCAAACGTTGAATTACTGGGTCACCCGCCGTATAGCCCCGACCTCGCGCCTTGTGATTTTATTTATTTCCAAAAATTAAAGAAAAACTTAAAGGAAAGCGGTTTATGAATGCTGAAGAAGCGGTGGCTGCGTATCGCGATGCCATTGAAGAGACCCCTAAGGACGAGTGGGCAAAGTGCTTTTCCCAGTGGTTCCATCGCATGCAGCGGTGTATTGACGTCAATGGACAATATTTTGAAAAGATATAATAAAACTAATAACTGGCTAATGTAATCAGTTTTTGATTTTCTAAGAACTTTCAGTTTGACCCTCGTACCAAGCTTGGCAAGATGAGGGGGGTGTACAAACATGTCCCAATCGCAAACGTATTAATATTGAAGTTGTCATCTTGCCAAACTTTGCATCAAAATACCACGGTTTACGAGGTATAACAGGTTGGAGTTGTGCGTAAAATCTGCCTTTAGATTGACTTGATATTTTCCAAATAGAATTCCAATCATACAGCAGGTAGGTCTTAGGTAAAGCTAAAAGATCATGAACATAATTTTTAAAAGGATGCAGATGACAAACTCTTACTAATCTGTGCAGTAGGTACGGTATCTTTTTTTTTTGTTTATGTTTGGCTTGCACGGCTTTTGCATTGCCACTCTACGAGGTAAGGTAGGAAAACGGTTTGGGGAGAAAAATACCCGGGGAGATAGGATAAGAAAGGATCGTAATACGATAATGTAGGAGGAGGTCTCAATATTTTTTCCAACTATTATTCGTAATAATAATAAAAAAATAGGTACTATTTTTTTATATTATTGTGGGAAATATACATAGAAATACTTTTATATATATTCATATCATTTGAAGCCAAAAGGCAAGTCATGGAGGTAGGCAGATAGACATGGAGAGATACAAGTGATAGGATGAAGGAGGAATCATATTTCTGACAAGAAAGGAAAATATGGTTTAGGTCGCCAACATCAGCTTCACACTCGCATAAGTTATTATCAATAATGAGTAATTTAGCAAGGTGGGCTGGAGTACACACACGACCCAACCTCATACGAATAAGGATACTTGTTGAAATTTTATCAAAATGAAATTTGAAGAACTACGGTTTTGCTGGAATCGTTGGCTGTATTTGGCTATAATATTTCCCTTTCAGTTTGCTACTCTCATCCCATTCTTTCTGCCACATTTCTGTTAGATAAATTTTAGGAAGTGTTATGTATAAGGTCGTGGCAATAGTTCTGAAATGGTACAATATCACCTTTAGACAGCATCATTGGCCAAAAAATGAGCTTTAACATTTACAGAAATATTGGTATGTCCAGGAATCCAAACTAAAGCTATTTGTATCCCTAACAGGTAACATTTGTGTAATAATTTGCGACTTTCTATGACAACAGGATAACAAGTGTTAGATTTAAAAGGAAATTTCCCTAAAGCTTGAAGGGCACTTTTCGAGTCCGAAAAAATGACTGCCTTCTTTAGTTTCATTAGGAGTATATACTCCAAAGACTTAAGTATGCCAAAGCATTCTCCAGTGAATACTGACGATTCAGGAGGTAGTTTAATAATTTGATGCAGTTTGTATTGGTGATGATAAATACCTATACCGACATTGCTATTGGTGTGTTTGGACGCATCAGAATATATATGATGCCAGTCGTACCATTCATTATCTAATATTAGGTTAAAACTAGTATTTGCGTGTACGTCATTTTTGGAAATATTAATATCTAATTTTATATTTAAAGGAAGGATCAATGATTCATAATCTATAAAAAAAATAGGAAGGTAAGTGAACTGTGTTTAGGGGCTTGTAGTGAAACAAACTTTCGGAAACTATGACAAGGGGGGGTTTTTATGTGCCTAATATGGGGAGATTTCTACAAATTCAGAGAGGGCTACTAATTTGGAGCATACTACAAGAGAGCTGCGAAATTCGGAATAGGTATTTGACACTAAGAAATTGACGTCGCAATCTTAATGGTGGGTCTACGCATTCAACTTGTAATGCGTTATTAGGACTAGATTTCATGGCACTAACCACTATTTTTAGAGCTTTTGTTTGTATTGTATCTAGCTTTTTGATACCCATCGCACTACAGGGTTCCAGGAGATAGGTACCATAGTCGAGGATGCTTCTTATAATAGCATTGTATAACAGCTTTAAAGAATATGGGTGAGAACCCCACCAGACTCCACATAGATATCTCAAAATTATTAATAGGCGTTCACATTTGCTGGTAATATAATAAGAGTGTGAGAGGCCATTTAACTTGGAGTCTAAAATAACGCCAAGAAATTTAGCCTCTTGGTTAACCGATACCTGTGTAATATCATAATAGATTGAGAAAGGTGGAGGACATCTCATTCTAGAAAATAAAACTGCACAACTTTTGGAACCGATAAAGACATACCATTATAATACGACGACCCGTCTGGTGTAATGGCCGAGAAATCGCCTACTACGCAGCGGGTGCGGGTTCGATCCCCGCACAATACAAACATTTGTGTGCATGAACATGTCTGTTTGTATTGGTCTGGGTGTTTTCTATGTATATCATGTATGTATTTACAAACAAAAAAGTATTATATCCGTTGTCTGGCACCCATAACACAAGCATTGAGTAGCTTACTTTGGGGCTAGATGGCGATGTGTGGGAATGTCGAAAAGATATTTAAAGGATATTTATTAAAGGATAATCAAGCCAAGATTTTAATGCTCTGAGTTGAGAAGTAAGGGCGTTGCTGAGAAATTTTATATTATTGCCAGATGCATACAAAACCAAGTCGTCAGCGTACTGAAGTACACTGATGGTATTATCAAAAGCAGGTCATGTGAGTAAATATTAAACAATAGTGGACTCAGAACTGAGCCTTGTGGTAGCCCGTTCCAGAGTATTCTTGACTTTTTAACACCATATTCATCTAAAATATATACACTTCTTTCATACAGAATATTTATAACAAAATTTATCAACAAAGCCGGTACTTGTAAATTGAGCATCTTATCTACAAGTATGGATAACACTACATTTTCGTACGCGGCTGAAATATCAAGAAAGGCTGCTAATAAATGTTCATTAGCAGAAAAGGCTATTCTTATATCTGTAGTGAATATAGCAATGCTATCCGATGTACTCCTCCCTTTTCTAAAGCCGACTTGGCTATTACTTAGGAATCCTTTACTTTCTATATACCACTCAAGGCGGTTTTTAACTAGATGTTCTGCCATTTTATGACCAGCCATGATCAGCCAAAGGACGTCCACTGCTGAACATAGGCCTCCCCCATGGTTTTTCCTCAGTGATCACAAGCGATATGCGTCTTGTGTGATCCTACGATCACGATATACGATCTTTACAAGGTCGTCTATCCACATTGTTGGTGGACGTCCTACGCTGCACCTTTGATCGAAGTTTCTAGGATCTATAACTTTTCTGCCCCAAAGGCCATCACTTCTATGCGCTTTGTCATGGACGGCAAAGGCTCCACATAAACAGCATTGCTCTTGTTTAATTTTATCAAGGAACATAAGGCGGAAACCAAAAATTAAGAACAATGTTATTCATGATGGTTATGTCAAATTTAATACCTAACGCCACCTATTATCAAAAACGGGTACATATTGATCGACCCAGTATTATCACAGACGCCCTTATTGATTAAAAGCTTTGGTTTACGTAACCAGTAAAAGCAATATTTATTGTGTTAAAAACTGATTGTTTTAAGGACTAATCACACAAAGTGAAGCACTTAATTTAAAAAAAATCTCGGCCCTAATAAAATTGCATAACGTGTTTGTTTTGGTTGTAGACTGGAAAATATTGAATAAGTGGTAAAACTTATGTATGCCCCTAATTTTGGTATTTACCGGGTATTTTACCGCGTTTCTACCCAATTATGGGAAATACCGGGTGGTATCTCATCATTACTTTCAACGAAAATTGGTTTAAACGAGATCGAATTAGGAGTTTTTGATATTGAGCAAAATTTTAATAACCGCAAACATAACTTTGTTATTCATACAAATACTATGAAAAGTAAAGTTATATTTGCTGTCAACAAAATATTGTTGTATTTTGGCTAAGTGGAAGTAAGTGGATCTCTAATTCAGTTAAAGTTGGCACGGAACTCTTAGTGTACGGGTCCCACTCGCACTTGGCCGTTTTTAAAAGATGGAATACATCGGGTTCACTGAAGCTCGGAAACATTTTTTTTTATTCTTTCAAATATTTTATTTTTTATCCGCAACGGAACGGAGAAGGTGAATGCGTTTGGGGTGAGAGCTGTGTGTAGATTTGTGTGTTCGCAAACGAATGTTTCCATAACGTCTAGACCGATTCACATGCAGTTATCTGCAATTTCTGTTCTTAGATTGTATTATATATTTTATCTACAGGGCCTTAGGGCATCCTCAATGGCCAGGGCGCGCTGCAATTGCCATATTTTTTTTCGTAAAATGACCATCGAATGTTCCCATTTATTTAGAACGGTTTGATCGATTGACATGCAGTTATCTGCGGTTGATTTGTAGCGTCTACGATTTTTAGATAGGCATAGTGTTATTCTGCCAAGGGACGCTGCAGTTAAAAATTTGAAAACTTTCGATGTAAGTAATAAATATTTTTCGAATTATCTCAAATTTGAAATTATTATATATATTATTTAAAATGTCCTAATACGTCACTTTTATTATTTTAAAACAAATTTATTTTCACTGATTTGAATAAAAACAATTGCTTGCCAATCATCTCTCGCATGTTATAATGTAAATTTTATTGTTTGTCGCCAATCCGTGTCTGATTTATAGAGCTATTTAAAAGTTCGGTTAAAACACAATCCTTATTAGCTGCCCAATAGGCACCAAAGCCTACCGTCATACTCTTCCGGTAGGGAACCTATCTATTTGGTAGACGACCATCGTTTTACAATACTTACTTTGACAACCGTGAACCGTGAATATCGCTAAAGAGCCGCGCTTGCCGCGCATGCCGGCGGCAATTGCCGGAGGCTTCTTCTTTACCTTCTTTATGGCCATGCCGCAGGCATTGTTGGGCATTGCGGTCGGCGTGGATAGAGTTTGGCCATCAAAAGCTGAACCTAGCAAAACGCGGCAAATTTAAAATATGAAAACTAGGCAACACCGTCTATAATAGGAAGAAACATATTTGATACTTTTTTAAAATTCACAAAAAGTAGATTTCAACTGTGGCTTTCCTCATATGAAATACGAAGTTATAACACGTTTCATATATGTACTATGGCTGCTACACACAATGTCGGTGGTACGGCTGGTGGCCATGTCACCGGCACCGCTAGGCTCGCATTTTACTATCAATAAGTTAGGATATTCATTGCGATTATACATCTGACATGCTGAACTAGGTATTTAAACCAACAGAAGTTAATAGTATTTGGGATGTCGGGATGAGAATTTCAAAAACAAAGTTTACTAATATACATAGTTATTTATTATTCACTATAATCAAAGTCTGATTCCAGATACTCCACACCCATCGATTCTTCTGAATCTGAACTGCTAGATTCGTCACCTGAATCGGTTACATTTATAATGAAACTTTCCATTTCTGCCACTATTCCATCTTTTTGTTTATAATTCTCTTCAATATGAATGACATGATTAACCATCTTATTCCATTCCTCAGAAGTAATGCTATCGAAGCATTCTTTTATTAAATTTTCCATTTCTGATAAGGATCTTGAAATATTTTTACTTGCCACTTTTCTCTTTCCTGTGCTCCAAATAAGCTCAATGGGATTGAGGTCACAATGATACGGCGGAAGTCGCAACACCTCATGGCCATGTTCTTCAAGGATCTGATCAGCTTCATAAATAGGATCAGGTTTATGTTTATCAACCAAGCACAGCAGTTCCTCTCTTGACTGAGTTTCTTCAAATGAAATATCATAACAACGGAGCCAATTTTGTATTTCTACTTTGCGAGTACTAGTGTTTGGTGCCTTATTCACTTGTATGGTATGATAACTTGCATTATCCATGACAATAATGCTGGGTTCCGTCAAATTGGGAATTAATTTTTCACGTAACCATTTGTTAAAATTTGAGGCATTCATGTCATGATGATAGTCAGCTTTAGTTGATTTTGTACTAAAGACTAATAATGCATTTGGTATAAATCCACTTTCTGATCCTGCATGAACAATAATAAACCTTTTCCCCGAAGAAATATTATCAATAGCGCCCTGAGTTGAAGGTCCCTGCCATGACTTTTTTGGTTTGTAATTCTGATGAATATAAGTCTCATCTAAGTAGACAATTTTCTTCCCCTGTTGTCGTTTTAAAGCAATAGTTCTTAAGAATCTATGTCGCCACGCTGCGATATCATAGCGTTCCACAAGTACAGAACGCTGATTTTTATTTTGCTTGAATACAAATCCGTTGGTTAATAATATTTGACGTAATGTTTCTCTACAGCCTGTAAATGCAATACTCTCTTTTAAATCCGTCAAAAGGCTTCTAAATGTAGGCACTTGCTTCTTGACAACATAATATTCATTTATTTTGTTTCTTATAGCTTGAATATCAAAACTGTCCAGGTTAGACACTGTCTTTTTATGAGGGCGTTTCTTACCTGGGGTGCTGAACACCCCTTTGTTTTCTTTACTTTCATTATTAATCCTTTTCAATGTTGAAATACTAATATCTGAAAAAGAAACAGCAATATTTTTTAAACCTATTTATAATTTTAAACTAATCACTCCTGTGTATTTTTGTTGCATATAAATCTATGTGAACTTATACGTAATCTGAAAAAAAAAACATTGTTTATATAAGCCTTTTATTTAAACGATGTTTTTTTTCTCAGTCTGTAAAATACATCTTGTATTTAAAACAAGTCTAGAATTTTTTTACAAATAGTGTATGTTGGTGTAAAAATCTAAGCAATGGAAAAAAATTACACGAACCTATTACCAAAAATATGTATTTCTGACATTTTATATCAATAATTTTGAGCTTGGTAGGAACTTACCAGTCATTGAAGAGATTTTCTCAAAATATTTATTCTGTGAGAGATACTCTTCTTGATGAAATTCCTTTATTTTTTTGAGATTTGCCAAAGCAGCACTGGCTCCTTCAACACTCGAATTCTTTTCTGTAAAATTGGTAAAATTGGAATGTACTAATTATAAATACCTATATATTATTATGACGTGAAAGTCTTGATAAATATGAAAGTATCTAAGTGAATAAGTTTTACTAACCTACGAACTCTATCGCAACATGTAAACAATCTTCTTTTTGCTTGATTATAGCCATTTGCTCATCTTGTTTTTCTTTATATTTACTTATCATAGTAAATAGAATCTGCCGCACTGCACTCTTTATAGTTTTACCCATATTTTGAAAGAAAAACCAAGGAATGCACAAAATAAACTTAACACAGTGACAACCAACTACGCAGATACGCCATGATGGCGGCCATGAACACTTTTTTTTTCACAGTGGTAGTGTTGCCGCTATAAAAATCACCGGGTTCAGCTTTTATTAGCCAGACTCTAGCAAGTGTAACGCACTCTCATGTCAAGGCCGATTGTCTTGCTGACACTGAAGAAAAGGCTGTATGGATTCTCCAGTCCAGTCCAAAGTCGTAAAACACAAAAAAAACCTGCTGTTCTGCCATATTCACATAGTAAGAATATGTTTAAAGGTCATTGATGTCATCATGTCTTATGTCGTATTGTCGAACACTATAAAAAAAAAATGTCTTCCTAGTCTGTGGTCATGTCATGTCTTCCTTCTGTTATAACCTATAATTTCACGATGAAATTATTGGAAAAGTAATTAATCTTTCTTTTCCTTGCAGCGTCGGCTTGTATCTCGCAAGTAAAGACTGATGTTACCTATTTCTTTCCAAGTCCTATAAAATAACGATTGTAAACAATGCGAAAGTAGGTGCTCCCGACATCTTAGATGCCATTCAGGAATAAGTAAGTTTCTATTTCATTTTACATTTACTGCGAATACATTCATGTGTTGTCATATTTTTTTTTTAGCATTGTTACTTGTGAATTTCTTATGATAAGATTTTACGCGATATGTATTTTAGTATCCATGGCTCAGTTAGGATCTGCTAACTACCACGAGGTCGCAAAATCCTCATACGTAGGTTCGAATCCTGTGGTATGATTACGTCTTTTACACTTTTTATTTCTAATTATTGCTTTTTGTTTCGATAAAATTTATAAATTGTGTTTTTTAACATAATGGAGAAATAATAATATTTTTTTAAGTTACTTCATTGAAACAATAAAACTATGTAATTGCAAATAACTATTTATAAAAAAAAAGCTAGTGATAAGAATATAAAAAAATATTTAAATTGTTTTAACAAATTCAACATTGCCATTTACTTAATAATTTAATTTGTTACACCTCCTTGTTAAGATAGTGTCTTAAAAAGTAGTGTCAAGTTTGAGCCCTGAAATAAAGCACTAGATTTTGGGGTCACCTTACATAGTTATAATACCCATTTAATTATTTTTGTAACCATGTTTTTCTTTTAATTGTTCAGGGAGCATATTGTTTTGGATGGAATAATTAACAACAAATTAATCAAAACTTCTTTACAAGAACTGTTTACTGTCGGGTATGCTATTAAGCTATTTAATATTTATAAAATCAAATATATGGATTTAAAAAAAAAAAAAAATAGGCTCCATTTTTTATCTGACCAGTTATTGTTTGTATGTATTTACAAACAAAAAGTATTTAAGTATTATATATCTGTTGTCTGGCTCCCATAACACAAGCTTTGAGTAGCTTACTTTGGGACTAGATGGCGATGTGTGGAAATGTCCAAAGGATATTTAAAGATTATTGGCTAAAGGATATATTGTGTTATTATTACCAAGATCAATCAAATAATAAAAATATCTTAAGTCTTTTGCAGTATTAGAAAAAAAAAACTAAGTTTCCTTAGTTACTACTACTACATACAGTAGTATGTTCCTAGGTAAAATTGGTTTAGTGCTTTATATTTCAAGTAGGCAGGTACTTTTAAGGAGTATTAAAAAAACATTTAAACAATGTTTTTATTATCTAACAAGGGTGCTTTTTACATGTATTGTTTTTTATCAAATCTCTAAATGCCATTATGAATTATCCCTTTGTGCTTTTCCTATGTATGAAAAATATCATTGCACACAGTAGCTTTCGCATCAAGGAGCAAGGAACATCCTGTTATCATCCTCACAAACATTAGCATTTGTTATATGAGTAGGTAGGATAGGAAGTTAATTTTTTTTAGAAGCAAAATTATGTTGTCTCCCCTATTGTGATGGCGTGTTACGCAATTTAATGTTTACATAATTAAATATAATATTATGTGTTAAAGATTACACATGACACCATAAACCTACGCACGGACAAGACGGACAGGATTCTAAATCGCAACCTCGCATTGATCCAACGTGCGATATTTCTGGCCTCTTAAGAATTCGTCATTTCGCGTCCCGGTTTGCCAGACGGCTTGCAGGTTCGAATTCAGTCCGTGTGCGTAAGGTTTTGGTTGCTGATTATTTGATCTTCCTAGAATAAAAACTGCCCAAGTGCGAGTCGGGCTCGAGCACCGAGGGTTCCGTACAAACCTGTAGGTATGTACGTCACAGTACACCCATCACGCCAATCGAGTCCAAGTTATGGTACCTATGACAAATGAAATCCATATTATTACAATATGTATAATAGCTGGTGGAGCATAAATTAAAGACAAAGGTCCCTTTATCGTTTCAGTAGGTAATGCTTTATTTTTGAGGCAATATGATAGGACACTTGATACTACATGACAGATTTTTAGAGAATATCATAAATAGGAAAAAAGGAAACAGGGGAAGAGGACGGCCTAGGATAAGATATTTCGACCAAGAAAAGGAGAAAATTAATGTATGTCATGTCGTAGGTATCAGGAAGACAAGAAAAGAGCAGGCAGGAGAAAATAATGGCGATTACTCCACCGACAAGAGCGCAGCTCTCAAATTAAACAACAATAATCTGTTATTTAAATATCATTTTTTTAATAGAGGAAAGCCGCGTCGCGTGGCCCAGCGTATATTACGGATGTTCCCTAAAATTATGTATTACATACAAAACACGTATAATCATTATAATTAGTTGAAAGTCTTCGTATCAAGTCACAACCGCCTTACTGCCTTAGAGCCAATAGCGCCTGCCTCTCGCTTAGTTTCAGTTTGCTTTTAAATTACTTGACTAACTATCAACCATGTGTTCAAGCGTGTTCTGCTAGTAAGTGGTAAGGCAGAAACTCGAATGACGTCTTTTGCACTACTTCATCATCATCATCATTATCAGCCAAAAGACGTCCACTGCTGAACATAGACCTCCTCCATGGATTTCCACAGCGACCGATCACAAGCGGTCTGCATCCAGTGTGATCCCGCGACCTTAACGAGTTCGTCCGGCCATCTTGTCGGTGGACGTCCAACGCTGCGGTTTTAGGTCTCCAATCAAGAACTTTTCTGCCCCAACGGCCATTAGTTCTTCTCGCTATGGGACCTGGCCACTGCCACTTGAGCTTACTAATGCGTAGGGATATGTCCGTTAGGTACCTTAGTTCTTCCACGTATCTCCTCATTTCTGATTCGATCCCGTAGAGAAACACCCAGCATAGCCCTCTCCATCGCTCATGTGAAAGTTTGAGCTTCTTTATGAGGCCCATAGTTAGAGACCACGTTTTGTCATCTGCCACGTATGTCATCACTGGTAACACTCACTGGTTGAAGACTTTCATCTTCAGACACTAAAGTAATTGAGAGGAGAAGACGCTCTTGCCCAATTTCCCGGACGCTTTGTCGATTGACCTCCGTGGTGTAGTGGCTAAGCACGCTGGGTTGTCTCCGCTCCGAGGTCCCGGGTTCGATTCCTGGTCGGGCCAATTTCGAAATCATAGTTTTCTATATTGTCTTGGGTCTGGGTGTTGTGGTACCACCGTTGTCTGATTTCCATAACACAAGTGCATTGGCTACTTACTTTGGGATCAGAGCAATAAAAGTCGTAAAGGTCATTTATTTATGAAAATAGACCCTCTGGGGGCACTTTTACACGTCCCAATATAAACCCTACCACAGCTTCGGGACAATTGTGGGCTAGTGCTGAGAAGAAGCTGCGCAACAAACTCACTCACTAATGTCAATGCCTCTTTTCAAAAGGTTTACAATGTTTGTAGTGATCATGCAAGTCCATACATTATAATATTTTAAATAATCATCTACTTTATAATACGCTTTCCTCATAAGGGTTTCTGTAATAACAGTTTTAAATTTATTAACCGGTAAGTTTGTAATGTGTTCTGGTAGTTTATCGAAAATTTTTATACCTTTCCCCATGAAAGAATCACCAACCTTTCAAAGCCTAAATAATTGTGGAATAGCAAGCTTATCCTTATTATATTTGTGTATGTCACTATTTTTCGTGAATAAATGTAATTTTTTATGTACATACATTAAATTTTCGTAAATATACTGAGAGGCTAGAGTTAATATTCTAATTTCTTTAAACACCTCTCGTAAGGAATCTTGAGGTTTAAGATTATAAATAGCTCGCACGGCTCTTTTTTGTAACACAAAGATTGTTTCTACATCAGCAGCCGCGCCCCACAGTAAAATACCGTAGGACATCAAGCTATGGAAATAACTAAAATAAACTAACCTAGCTGTTTCTACATCAGTCAAACGTAAAATCTTCCTTACAGGACCCCATTGAAGTTTGAAGTCTAAAGTGATTCCCAAGAATGTTGTGGAATCAATAGTATCAAGCGGTTTGTCTTTTATCTTAACCTGAGTTGATGCCTGTCGGACATTAGGCACCGTAAACTTTACACATTTAGTTTTACTTCTATTAAGAAGGAGATTTTTATCAGTAAACCAATGTTATACTTGTGAAAGAGTAATATTTACATCGTCAACATTTCCTTCACCTCTTGGAATTTTAAATATAAGTGAGGTATCATCTGCAAACAATACTATATCACAAAGATTCCCTACAAAATGCGGAAGGTCATTTATATATTTTAAAAATAAAAGAGGTCCTAATATAGATCCCTGGGGCACACCCATTGTTAGAGGTGCTCCAGAAGACTCAGTTCCGTTTATACGTAATTTTTGCATTCTACTTGAGAGATATGAATGAATTAAGTTTAACGAGTTCAATGATGCTCCATAGTGACATATTTTTTTAAAGTAATGTTTCATGATCCACACAATCAAACGCTTTCGATAGATCACAGAAAATCCCTAAAGCATCATGCCTATTATCATAAGCATCAAATACATGTGTTAAAAGAGCAACTCCTGCATCTGTGGCGCTTTTTCCTTTAGTAAAACCGAATTGTTTGTTATGTAATAACTTGTTCGATGAAAAGTGTGCTAAAATTTGATTGAATATAATCTTTTCATATATTTTACTCAAGACTGGCAGAATCGATATTGGCCGGAAGTTTGAGGGGTCACTTTTGTCACCCGCTTTGAAAAGCGGTATTATTTTACTAATCTTCAGTAAACAAGGAAACTGTCTGTCATCAATACACTTGTTAAAAAATAATGCTAGTTGAGGGGCTATTATGTTAATAATTGACTTAATAATATGCACAGATAGTCCGCAAAGATCCTCCGTTTTTTTCATATTCAACTGTTGAAATGTTTTTATTATTACTTCAGGTCTTACATGCCTAAAGTGCAGTTGAGAATTACATTCACTGACATTAAGTTTTAGAATAGATTCGGCTATTACTGAAGAAGAAGCAAGTTCTTTCGTTGTTGTTGGTGCATTATGTGAAAAAAAAAACGACTCAAAAGCAGTTGCAATTTCTAAATTTGAATTTATTGTTGTATTATTGATTTTTTCGCAAATTTACCATCTTTCAATTTATTTTTACAAGATTCTTTATTTATGATGCTCCATGTAGCTTTTCCTTTATTTTTGGTGCTAGAGACATTTAACCTTATTTTATTTAGTATTTTGTATGGGAAATATTTCATTAAATTCGTTTTTAATAAAGTTAAAAAGGTCGTCATATTGTTTATCTACACCACAGAAAATATAATAGTACTACGTACAGAAGGATCACTGTGCTAAGAATGATAAATTAAAAACAACTTTCGCTGCAACGCAATGAAGTGCAATTCACTTCGCACGATTTTAATTCAAGGTTGTTTCATCTACCTATCTATACCTGTCTCTTTCTAACACGTAACGCTTTCCCTGTTTCGCGGCCTTGAATGTGTCAGGGTTGCGAGCGGCGCGTGGCACGAACATACGCGTAGGTACCTACACAACGCGCTACTCAAATAAAATAAATAGTCTAGAGGACCTAGCACATTTCTTGACTGTGTTCTATCGGAGAAAGTAATTGATAGTGTCAGCGTTCGTTCAATATTAAAATAAGTGTTTACTCTGTCTAATTTAATTATTTGGTACATAATTACTGAATTCGGAGAAATGAAAGTACAAACCAAACACACATGTATGTACGGACAACAGCACGTCAAGGTAAACACTGCGGTATCTTATGCAGTTGTAATCAGGGTAAAAAGTAAGAGTAAAATTGTATAGTAGAATTATTTTCTCCGTGCAGTTTGGGTCATAAATCATAGCTCGGCCTCCGCCCGGTTAGGGCGGTGATTATGTTGCGCGGGCGTACCGCCGTTTTAAAATTTATATTGTTTAAAAATTTTAGTTTATTATAAATAATTTCAATAAACATAAAATTTTATATTAATTTATTTTTATTAAAAAAATATGTAGTACATTCGCCAGCATCTTAGGTTACACACACTTTTGTTGCAAACTAGCCCTAATGTCAACTGCATAAGATACCAGTGTTAACCTTCATTTGCTGTTGTCCGTACTTAACTACAAAAAACCGGCCAAGTGCGAGTCGGACTCGCGCACTGAGGGTTCCGTGCCAACTTTAACTGAATACGGGAATCCACTTACTTCTACTTTATAAAATACCACAATATTTTGTTGACTGCAAATATAACTTTGTTTTTCATAGTGTTTGTATGAAGTACAAAGTTATGTTTGCGGTTGTTGAAAACAGTCTATATCTCAAAAACTACTCGTTCGATCTCGACCAAACCAATTTTCTTTGAAAGTATTTGCTAAGATCTACCTATATTATATATTTTTTTCAAAATTTACACTTTCTTGGTTCAGAAGTTAGATGGGGGGGGGGACGCCCATTTTTCCACTTTGGAAGCGGATAGCTATGAAACGTTAGACTTTAAAAGAAAATGGTTTTAGGAACCTCAATATCATTTAAAAAGACCTATCCATAAACACCCCACACGCATAGGTTTGACTAAAAAATTTTTTTTGGTTTTAGTTTCATGTAAGGAGCCCCCCCTTAAATGACATTATTTTTTTATTTTTTTGTATGAGAATCGGTAAGCGGTTAACAGGATACATCTTCCCACCAAATTTCAATAGTGTAATGCTTATAGTTACAGAATAAAATGGCTGTGTCATACGGACGGACAGACAGACAGACAGACAGACTTGACGAAACTATAAGAGACCTAAAAAGAGACTTTTGTTTATGTGAACCTTATCTATCGTACCTTTATAAATTCTATCAAAATCGAGATTAATTTTATTGGAATACCTATAAATTAAGGGTGATATTATATAGCTAAAGTAAAATAATGAACTGTAGCTCTTGGGCTATTAGATTTCGGACTACGTAAAATCTTAACACAAAATTACTTAAGTAATTTGGTAGGTACTTATAAATATTAAGCTAAATTTAAAGTAAGTTTATTGACCTGTTTCCGTTTATTTTAAGTTTGATTGACGTAAGTAACTGGGTAGGTATCTTAAACTCAAACCTATTTCTTTGAACAAGAAATGTTGAATACCTGCCTACAAAATTTGATTTAATAAATAATGTCATAATTATGAACACATATCTCAAATTATTAATAGTTATTTCGTTGTAACGAAGTCAGTCACAGGCTGAGAAAATAAACACAATCACAGGCGCGTGGCGCGGTCCGAGAGCGGCAGCCCCGCGCTCATTTATGCTCGGCGTACAGAGTCGCTTGAACGTACCTAAACTTCGGAGTGACACCCCCCTGTCTACACTATCACTAGTATTTTGTTTTACTGAATATAGTGTATGTGTATCGTTAATTGTATCCCTAAATCCTATACATAGTTTCCACAGGTAAACTTGCGGTACGATTGTTTTCAAATAAAACCTTTTGACCTCTATGATCAGAACTGAGGCCAATTAAAATACCTTTATCAATGACACTTGCGTTTTTGTCACAAAAAATATTGGGTGGTGGCCGTGGTGGGAGTTACCCTTGTAGGTTCACAAAAGAGATTTTTTAAATTAAAAGATTTGAAAAGATTAAGAAATCGAATGGCAGAATTCCATTCCTTTAAAATATCCAAGTTAAAATCTCCACATACTATTATTTTCTTATTAGATTTTGAAATCTTTTCTAGCGCTGATTCTATAATTGGTTCTAAAAGTTGGTAAGTAGCGTCGGGGGGGCTATACACAGAAAAAATTATAATACATATAATGTTCGAGCTCAGTACACGCTAATTCGATAGTTCGTTCTAAAGAGAGTGACACAATGTCCCTGCGATCTTTACAATTTAATTCATTTCATTATGTTATTTAATTCATTTCAATGTATGTGATCGGTGTCCATTTATATATTATATTTAATATTAATTTATTTACCTCTTTCTCAAAGTTGGACCTACCTAATTGGATCACTTGTCCAAGGTAGTCACTATTTACTTTATACGTAATAATATTTAGCTATTCGGGATAACTTTAAACTGAGTCGCGACTTCATGAGGAAAAGCGGCTTTCTATTGACAAATATGTAAATAGCGGGAGGCTGATCGTATTAAGTATGTATCTTCTATACAATATTATTACAAACGATAACTATAATGGTATGTCCGATTTGAGTAAATAAAAAATATTTACAGGTACTGATAAGAATATAGTGTGATTGATTTGGATAAGAATAAATACCGAGATACGAATACTGGGCTTTCCAACCGCCTTTGCAACCGCCGTTAAAATTGCATATTTTTACTTACAATAAGAGTTATTGATTGTCACAGAACTATAATAGTTATACATTTATGGTGTCGCAAACTAGACCTTATTAAAACTGCATAAGATACCTCAGTGTTTACCTTGACGTGCTGTCGTCCGTACTTAGCTCTGTTGTCAATAGTTTTCGCAGCGTTTGCTATTTATGGATTTTCCTTTTACACCTTCGGTTACATTATTAAAGTTTTCTAACGGATCTCTAACTTTTTTTATAAGTTATACAACGTGTAAATAAAATACGTAACCGAAAATATTATTAAATGCGCAAAACCTTAGACATCCTGAATGATTATTAATTCAATTGATGTAATTCTAAGTGAAAATAACTTAAATAACTTTGGCCCGGTCAGCCAAAAGGTTGCTGGTTCAAGTTCCGCCCGAGCGCAAATTTTTAGTTTCTTATTTCATCTTTATCAATGAAAATAACTGTTAAAGATTTTAAGTGGGTTTTAATTTTACTACTGGCACATCTGTACCCCAATCACGAACTTTAGACGTATTCGTCACGTTATCGTAGCGAGTTTACGCAGTACAACGTTAGTCGGCATCACGAATCACTCTCGTGTCGTGTAGTAAGCTCGATAGCATTGACGAAGATGACGTCATACTAACGTAAATATGGCCGTTGAATGACACGTCCAGAAACAAGTTAAGCGATCTTTTTTATGAATATTATCGAAATATATCATGATATTCCAGTAAAATCTAAGAAAAATCAATAACGAAACAAAATTACGATCAATATGTTTGGCAGGGTTAGAAAATGTAAAAAATTTGGTCTATTAAATATGAATATATATGTTTTTCTGTAATCTTAAGATTTTTGAACTGTTTAGTAGACTGTCAATTGACAGACTGACGTTATGCCATCAAATTGTGACAAATTCAAAAGTTTTACAAAAGATTTAGTTAAAAATTATGAAAAAATATTAAAATAACGAGGACAAGTCGTTTGCAGTACAAGGCAACAATTTTTGAAAAAGTAAGTAGGTATGTAAAAGTAATACG
This sequence comes from Pyrausta purpuralis, assembly GCA_963924145.1. NCBI lineage: Eukaryota > Metazoa > Arthropoda > Insecta > Lepidoptera > Crambidae > Pyrausta > Pyrausta purpuralis. Next base: position 15,211,155 of record OZ001654.1, read on the forward strand.
TGGATAAGTGATTAAAGTGCTTTTATTCATTGGCTATTATAGCGAGATAAACTCTAACTAGATCTTATTTCTCAAGAAATTGTGATTTATCCAAGCCCTCAGCTCTCCAAGAGGAAGCTGTTTCTAACAAATGGAATGAAAAGCATTACGTCAATATAAAATAAATATATATTATTTTTCAGAATGAAGACAGACCAAAGTACAATGTGTAGAAATACGCCTATATATGCCAGCTAGAAGAAACAAAGTTAGTCTAGCAGTTCCGGCGGTCTTCGTTACTCCCATATATATATTTAGAGCAAAGATGAACCCAACAAGATCAAAATCGATACACCTGTTACAAGTGACCTGTTCCTGATTTCTTTTTAAGTTAAAAATAATGTGTATAAGATAAGAAATATTGTAATAAATTTCATATTTCTAATGTAATGTCATAATTTTAGAATTATAAATATGACCACTAACGTTTTCTTTATTCCATACGTTTCTTTATTTTTTTGCCAAAAGCCAAAGCTCTGTCTGTGGTTATATGTGATATTTGAGCACATATAGTAAGAAACTATGTGTCGGATCCGTACGTTCTCACTAGTACACACACACCCGTTGAAGACTCGTCTTCAAACACCGAGGTTAATGAGACGTGGCGACGCTCTTGCGCTGTTTCCCGACCTCTGCCTAGCCGGCCGCGTTGGATTCTTTGATAGACCTCTTTCTTAGAACCTTTTGTTGTGAGGCTCGGTTAAGGCTTTCGACTGTAATTCCAAAATCTCATTTTTGCCTGCACGAATAGTATATTATCAATAAACCGGAGGTGAGAGATGTATTTGCTATTGAAGTTGATGCCGAATCTTTCTCATTCCAAGAGCTTGAATCAGTCTTCAAATGCAGCTGAGTGATAATTTCAGAAAAAAAAAACAATTTAGGCGGTCTTATCCGTAAAAGTTACCTAGTTTCTCTTCGCTCATTTTTCACATTTAGAATCTGAAGTAATCTTGTTGCAACTCACGATACTATACGTCAAAGAAAGATTCGTGATCGCAAATCCAGTTTAACACTATAGAAAATGTTTACGCACAATAAATGTCAGGTATTTGAGCTGCCAAATTTAGTTTGTTTTACGTCCGATAGAGGCGCTTTCAGATTCTCATACAAATGATTACGTTACTATACGAATACTTTGACGCAAATTATTCGTGATAGGGGTACTGATCATTTACGACGCTCTGTCGAGAGAGGAGTCGGAAGTTACGTATAAATAAGACAGGGCAACAAATTGATGCAAGTTTTTTCAAAAATTTGACCTATATAAAAAGTGGCTAACTTGATTATTTACTTGTTATTCTAATCAAACTGTTTTTAGGTTTTGCGCCTTTAACGTTACACTTTGTATACAATATTCTTCATTTCTTTATAAATCATATAACTGGCGGCTGTGACACGAAATCTTTAGCATACCTATACCTTACATGTTTACTTTTTTAAATTATAAATATGCATGCACTCTATATTAATTTGCAAGTTTAGTAAAGAAATAGATTCGTAAAATACGGTTTACTAGTTCGGAATTTAATGTTCACTTTGCCTACCATTTATTCTATGTGTACTAATAAATGTATACTAAGTAAACATAACAAATTATGAAAAAATCCTCATGATGCCTACCACCACGTTGATGTAAACTTTGTTCTACCGCAATTTAATTAAAATGGAACAATAATCGATTTATTTATTTATCCAATAGGGGTTCTATATTTTCGTTTCGAGGTATGTGACCCTAAAAATACATTGTGAGTGTCCAAAAATATTCAAACCATATTTACCATGTATTAATTATAATATACTCATACGCAATAATGTGTTTTTACGCGACAATTGATCTTCAGCAATAATAATACCCAGTAAAATAAAAATTAATCATTATCATGAGAAGGCCTCCGTGATTTTGTTTACCATTATGGTAGGTACATAATATCCTTTATTTTTGTTACAGGTATCAACAAATAAAACAATTTTAATTTTTCCATGAATCATGAATAATAGAAGCAAGAGAAAACGTAACATTAATTCCAAGACTAAATCAAAACATACCGAACCTGAAGTTTTTGTGCTGCCACCGAATCTTTTGGAGAAGTTGGGAATAAGACTGGATAATATACAGCCTGAAGAAAACAGCTCCAATGATTCAGAAACTTTAATCGGTATGTGATCTTTTTTTAAAACTAGCGGTCCCGGTTAACTTTCCCCCATAGTTCATAATTCGGGGCGGCGACAAATCAAACGTACAACTAGGTCCACCCGTTCTCGGGTTTTTTTAAGTGATGAACCTAACACGACTTTCTTTTATGTATATTTATAAAAAAGAAACTACTTTCTAGTTTTTATTATTCAAATGATCTTGAGGGCTGACTGACTTAAGGTGTTTCTAAATTTTAAACGGTAAGACCATCAATACCTACAACATAATATGGGCAATCCATGTAATATAGAAAAAAAAACTCTTCTTCTTACATTATCGGCAATAGTATTCAGTACTGGACTTATTTTGTAATTAAATTAGAAAATAACTATGATTTTGACCATGTCCCCATTGTAAAAGTTTATGTATTGATGGTCTGTATAACTTCCTTAAATTTGGACACATTGCGAAGTCATTTTGTATACGATGCCACTGCTGCGCCGCCCACCGCTCAGCTCCCCCCACCACACAGCTCCGCTTTTTTTTATTATCTTTTTTTTTTTGCTTTTGTCTACAAGACATGTCAGTCCCATTGAACAAACAACATACAAAAATACCAGCTCCGCTTTATGTACGGACAACAGCACGTCAAGGTAAACACTGCGGTATCTAATGCAGTTGTAATAAGGTTTAGTTTGAAACAAAAGTGGGTAACCCGATGTGCGTGACGCGCGGATGAAAAAAACCGTACCATTCCGTGCGTATCGTATCTTTTTGCTCAGTGGGGGTGGCGCGATTGTCTAACAACAGCAGGTGTACTCATGGCTGTAATAATATTTTTATTACCATCTTAGTATTTTAGAGTTTTTAGTTTTTTTTTTTCAATACACCTTTTTTTTAGATGTTGCTGAAAATTTTGAGAAAAATGTCGAAGGTAATGAAAATTCTAACAGGCCAAGCGATACGTCTGAATCTTCGATTTTAGAAACAGCCAGTTTGATGACAGAATCTGTTTTCTTGAGCCCAACATTTGTACCTACCCCATCCAATATGATTACTGGCGAGGTAGAGATAGCTACGATTGTAAAAGAATTCAAAAATCATGATGAAAACCTTAGCCAAAGTCCAGTGGACATTGAAATTTGTCCAAGTCAATTGAAGTCAGAACATGAACAGCTCAATACATGTGATGCAGGAAACATATTGTGTCAAGATGATTTAATAAATGTAAAAGAATTCAAAAATGATACTGAAAAACTTAGCCATGGTCCAGTGGACATTGAAAATTGTCCAAGTCAATTGAATTCAGAACATGAAATGCTGAATACATTTGATGCAGTAAATATATTGTCTCAAAATGATTCAATAATTGTAAAAGAATTCAAAAGTCTTAATGAAAACCGTAGCCATGATCCGGTGGACACAAAAAATTGTCCAGATCAATTGAACTCAGAGCAGAAATTGCTCAGTACATTTGATTCAGTGAACACATTGTATCAAAATAATTCAATAAGTCAAATGCAAGTGACTGATATGTATTCTTCGGAAATAAGTGATAATATCCAGACATATAATATCCAAACATCAGACTTACAAAATGATCTACAAATACAAAGTGTTGATACAGATCATAACATGCAAAATAGGATCACGCCAAAGAGATTGTTGAACACTGAATCATTATCGAATGTGAAATTAACACCAAATGGAAGTCCAGAAATAAGAAAAAATAAAATAAATATTATAAATGATGAAATAGTCGATATTGCAAAGCTTAATAAGGTGTTTAGTTTTCATAACAATAATGTGCTTACTCCCATTACAGCAGGGGCACTCTTACTGCCTACTAAGTCATACACAGACTCATTCAAGTTGAATAGGCGTTCTGATCATGGTAGTTCTGATAATGATAATAATCAGAAACTTAGAAAAGATGTGGACAACATCGACGGCAAAAAATATGAAAGTCCTGAAACTTTTATTACTAATACTGGCCAACTTTTATATAAATCAAACTTCGGCCTAACTTTAGCAGATTCCGCAGATAATTCTAATAATTTTGAAAATGTAAACACTAATCAGCCAAATGAAACAGAGATTAAAACAATATCAATTGTTAATAATAGTACTGACTTTCTTCAAGACCATATATCACGAGATTATCCAGTTATCTCAAATTCTTTAGTACCTTGTGATATCAGTACTGTTCAACAAAGTGCAGCTGATCAAGAAACAGGTAAATCACCAACGGCATGTACTAATATACATGAGTCTTATGCAATTGGCGAATGCAATCATAATTTCATTGAAGGGGAAAAAGACGTTATTGAGTTGAATGAACCTTGCTATAATATGACCAAAGAAAATATTTGTCATGATAATTGTCATGAGAGTTTATTGGAGAAATTTTCTACGCCTGTATTGAATAATTTGCCATGTATTACCAATGAAAACAATAATGACTTTGAAAACTGCACTAAAAAACCAAAACTTCTATGTACACAAGGAGTTGAAAAACCTGGTGGACCGTGGGATTCATCTCAACAGTTAAACAAAGTGTATAATAGGCAAATAGTAAATAAGCCTGAACCTGGAATAAGAATTGAAGAGCAGATTAAAGAGAAAGTTCAGTTATCATCACAATCTGACACATGCTCGTTCGAAAATACAAGCGATAGTATACAAGTAGCAAAAATCCTTAAAACGTATAAAAGAAATATTAATGAAAAAACAATAAGACCTTCCAAAACGGAAGCTGACATCAGTAAAAAGTTTGAAACTCCAGAAAATCTAATCAATGATGATATTGTGATACGCTCTGCGTCCATAGATGCGGCATACTGTCTATGTAGCGATTTTGGACAGTTGAAATACTATGATGAGAATAGTTTTTATGAACATCTACATTTTTGGCAGAATAAGAATGTTACATGTGAACTTGACTTAATTTTTAGTATATATGCTGACAATCTACTATACAACCGATATGAAGATGATATAACAGTAGAAGTGTTAGAGGAGACCCCTGAAGAAAGCTATTTTAAAATATGTTGGTGTGAGATGTGTGATGAACATGTTGTTTCGGAAAAAAATATTCCTGCTATTTATAGAAAAAACATTCATACGAACATTGTTCCACGTCAAACTGGTATTGAAATTGAAATAGCAGGAAAATCTGATAAGGTAAATTAATATTATTGTGTACCAAGTAATATTTTTTTGTTTGACTGTTGACCATTTCTATTAATTTGAATTTTACTTACAGATTTCAAATTCAAAAGAACAGGCTCCAAAATACATTTCTGGTATTTCTATGTCGGAAATGACTCCAAAAGATAAAGACTCAATTCAAGATGAGGATAAACCCAAAACAGAAAATGCAAATAAAACTCTAAAGGAAGTTGATGGTCACAATCAAGACAAAGAAATCATCAAAGATATTTCAGATGGAAACTTCAGTAGTAAGATTGGAATTGTAAGTATATGTTACAAACTGAACAGACAGAATAGTTTGGGATTGCTTCTTTTTTTGAGATGCCGAAATATTGTATTATAGCATAACAACTTACCTGCAAGAACGTCAGTTATGCCGTGACTTATTGTAACACGTTGCATCAGTACCGAAATATCAGTAGTTTTTACAACAGCTAAACTTGGTTTACTTTTGTGGTTGTTGTTGTGAAAGATTGTGACAAAATGTCAAAAATGAATGAAAATATATAAATAAATATTTTAAAATAATAATAACCTTCTTTACAGAAGCGGAAAAGCAGCTTTTGCATTTCAAGAGGTGAAGATAATAGTTCCGTGAGCTTCACTGAACCTCACAGTAAAAGACATGTCAAATGCGGTGTTTGTGGTCAAATTTTAGCAAGACGGGAGTGGGAGGATCATTCCACTAAAGAGCACGGATACATAGCTTGGCAGTCTGGTGAAAAGTTTGTATGTTGATAAGTGCAGATATTAAAATAAAATTACGTAATATTTTTCAAGCGCGTACATGCTCATATAAGGGCGTCATTAAATAAGTCTCACGAGGAAGCGCTGCAGTGAAGCAGTTTATGTGTCATAAATGTCTCCGAACATTTTGGTGAGGAATGGTGTATGTGTCATGAGGGTGTCGCTGCGACTGCGCTTCAGAAAATGTGTATGTAATCGAATAGGTGGCGTGGCACCGCCAGTTGGCAAAAGTGCCACCTCTGCATTTCTGCATCGCTTCCTCACGCAGCTAACTTGAAGGCGCCTTAACACACAAAGTATTTTATATGCACAGGATCCTCAAGATAAAAAGGTGATTGCAAACGTCAAGCATAAATTAGAAAATGAAGGCATTTTAAAATGCACTTTTTGCGATTTCCGTATTGAAAACTGCGAACAGTTTTTGGCGCATGTGGGAGAATGTGTCAAAGTAAAGGTAAGTTTTACGTTTTATCAATTATGCTTTTAATCAAATGTGTTTGCGTTTGTTTTAAAGCGTCTGCATTTTGTTACGATTAGTGTCATTCATCATCCTATACATTTCTGCAATATCAATTATTATATTTCAAACATTACAGATGGTTGGAGAGAATGTAACAATCCCAAGTACTTCAACATCCATTGCACATACGGAACCAACAATACCTAAAAGTAAAAAGATGTCCAGATTGACTCAAATAGTTAAATGTGGTGTTTGTCGATGCGATGTTCGGAGATCAGACTGGATTAAGCATATAGGCCAAAAACATAATTATATTGCATGGAAAGATGGAGAAATACCGCTGGTAAGAAATACTTTGTATTGAAACTTTGATGAAGAATAAAACTAGATTGCCAGAAAAACTCTAAAACATGGTCAAGCTAAATAACACCACACTTAAAAATGGGATTCTAACTTGGACTCAGTCTGTTTTAAAAGACGTCAGCGTTCATACGTGTCACAATGTCTCAGTGCGCATTTAAAACTGCAAGAATAACATTCGAAATGGGAATGTTCCTATTATAAATATCATATTTCCGGTTAAACAATGTCATTTTATAATCCCAATTATTTAAACTCTAACCCCTTTTTCATAATAACTCAAACAGTCTAATACACCTATTTTAGCTATTACACTGTGTTGTCACTTTCTGTCAAATGATGACTGCGGCAAGAAAGAACGAGACAAAACATTGTAATAGTTAAAACAGGTTTATTAGACTGTTTGCATTATTATGAATAATGGGGTAAGCATTTTCAATAAAATAACCGAGTTTCTTACCCACACACTTTTACTTTACTTTATATTATTAAATTAAAGATCTCTAAGACAGCCAATTGAACAATAATGTATCGTCCGTTTTGTTGAAGTGGTGGTTTGCGCTCCGAACTACAAACCTAAGTAGTCGCAGGTTCGAATCCCACTCGCACGGCACTAACATTTTTAGGCATGAACATGTTTGTATTCGTCTGTGTGTTAAGGATGTACGTAAATACGGTTACGACGACCGACACGAATAGTGACTACTTTTGAAATAAGGAATTTAATTACTAATTGAAATAAGGACTGTCAATATTTTAAATAATTAAATTGCACATATGGTAACGTGACCGTGCATGCCTATCAGAGTTACGAACGCTTACGAATTGAATTTTATAAATTATGATCTAAAAATGTAAATGCAAATATGTTTAAAATACAAAGTTTTTTGATTAAGGTAATTTTCTAAGCAGGTAAAGTATTAATTAGTTTTTGAAATTTGGTTACCTAGCCTATTGAAATGTAACTACATACCTTAATAAATAATACTATTGAGAAAGAGATGACTCTGTTCCGAAACTGATGTCTGATGTATGTCAATCCATAATATCCATTAAACCGACGGTGCCATATTTGATACTGTTTTTGTTCTCGAGATGTCGTCTAGTTCTAATTCTTCATTAAAGTATTGTAACCTCGGTCACTAGTCAAACGATACAACTTCTCTTCATATACAAATATTGACTAATATTACTGTTGAAATTACTTTTCACCACATTCTAAATAAGAAGTATATATGCTCTGCTATGTTAAATCAATGATTAAAGATTTTATTTTTTATTTTTAGGATAATGATAACCAGGATCAAATAAAAGAACATTTGCGTAATATTATTACCAGACATGGTCCGCTAACTTGTTTCAAATGTCAATCTAGTGGGCAATACGGAAGCAATACTATTACAGCTTATTTAAAACATGTGAAGTCATGTAAAAAGTTTTTTTATATGAAAGTCGGCACAGTAAAATATACATACTCCAAAGAGAAAAACGAAACAACTAATACCGAAATCACTTCAACCCCTTGTACAGATGAAACTGTGAAGCACGGGACTTGTTCCGAGAAAATTTATTCAGATAATAAAAATCATTCGTCCACTTTAGCTGTAGAAAGAGATGCTTATCACAGTATTAAAAATAAGGTAGATAATGAAGTTGAACATATAATTTTACCCAAAGAAAAATCTTTGGAAAGTGGACTTAGACTAGTGACTCCTTTAAAAAAGAATACAAACCCTAAATACACATCAACCCCTATTATGAAAGAAAAAACGGGGAAAAGTGATACTCATATGAAAAAGAATAAAGTGAATACTAGTCTTGTAAGATGTGGTGTCTGTAAAGTGGAAATGAATGACAACCTATGGGATGATCACATTCAGAACGAACATGAATACCTAGCATGGAAAGACGGTGAAAGCGCTTTGGTAGGTGTAACTATCACTTTTTGATATTGTTAAGCTTGAGTATCTTGAATTGTATTGAAACTTAAGACTTAGAACTTTAACAATAATCCGTAGTCCTTTACAAGAATATCTCTTCTTCATTGAACTTTCTGTTTATTAATATCAAATCATTGCAGATTCTGGATGACGAAGAGCAAGTTTGGAAGCATTTACATTTAATTTCAAAGAAAAGAGACGGCCTTGTTTGTTCCAAATGTGGCCTTGTTCGTAAATATGTCAAAGCGTACCACAAACATCTAAAGGAATGTGACGGAACGGTAGGTCTACTATGTACATTTTTCATATGTATTTTTTTTGGTGATTTAGGTTCTCAGCTTTAATGCCAGGGATCTCGCATTCATGCCCTATACGTATATGGTTCGTTAATTTTTCGTAAGAAATATAAAACCTAATCAGAATCGGATCAGTTGAAAAGCGCCCGGATTATGACCTAGTGTACTACTTCTTGTTTAGGCTATAATAAGTATAGTACCGACCCGCCCCAGCTTCGCACGGGTGCAATGCTGATAATGCTGTCTTTATGCAACGTTCAGAGTTTTTTTGTTATAAGACAATATAACTAAATTTTCTTTACATGTTGGAAAATATTCTTTCATCAAAATGTTTTAAGAGGCCATATAGTAACGGAGCTGGCGAGCAAAATTTTAACATGAACAGCATACGTGGCAGACGTTATAAATAGCGATAATTATATTCTAAGAAACATCAAGGACCTCGTCTTCCACCATGGTGGAACTGCGTTGTCAATTTACAGCGTTTCAAAAATGAAAAAAAAGGTGGGCGAAATTATGTGCATATGTCTGCCTCTGCAGAGGCTAATGATCACAGTCATCCTTAAAACACAAAAAATTGAAGCGGCAGACATCCACGACTCTGACTTGTAGTTAGAATTTTTTAAAGTTTTTTCATGATTTATAAACATATGAAATGCAAACTTGGCACATTTAAATATTTCAATAAAAAAAATATGAGGACCACGCTAAATAGTCTGCCAGCAAGTTGCCTCTTCGTTCACTATTGAAAGCGCTTCAAAAACGTTTTAAAAAAAAGCAGTACTATATAATGCGCACATGTCCGCCATTTGGCATGTTCTTTGAGTTTCATATGAAAACCAAGAAACTTTATGAGGCAGACGATCAAGCCCCTGATATTCCACAGGCAGACCAATTGAATTTTAGGGTTCAATTTTTTTTGGTCAAACCTATACGTGTAGGGTATCTATAGAAAGGTCTTTTATTTGGCATTGACACTCCTAACTTTTAGGAAATTTTGAACTAACCATGTAAAATTACTAAAAAAAAAAGGGCTATGTAGACCTTCACATAGACTTAAAGTAGTAAGTAATATTCATCAACTGCAAATATACCTTTGTCCTTCATAGAAACACTATGAAAAACGAAGTTGTTTTTGCTGTCAACAAAAGTCAAAATATTGCGATAATTTAGCTAAGTGGAAGTAAGTGGACCCAGTTCAGTTAAAGTTCACGAAACCCTTTTCGGCTTTTTTGCAATCCGATTCTCCGTTTTTTTTTATCCGCGCCTATGGAACCCTAATTAGAGCCTTAGTTAAAAATCTACGTAGTTTACACAAATAAACCGTGATAAGAATAAGTTACAGTCTTTAAATCATATTCAGATTAAATTCAAGCATACATTTAAAACATCCACTCTTTAGGTCCCAGTAGCTTTTTTTTTTCATGACATGTAAGAAAAAATATGATTCATTAGAAGAAGTTGAATCGTGAACGCAAGTTCAGTGAATAATAACAAACAAAGTAATACAGTTAAACTATAAAGAATAATCCCAAGGAATACCTGCTTCTCTTCGATTATGTGGATTTCAAACAGTTATACACCTAAAAATCAATGACTAGAATATCTGCCAAATCTTATTTTGTATCCACGAAGTCATAATGAAGTCATTATTGAATGGGCGTAACGAGAACCGTGTGCAAATTACGTAGTAGAGCTTTTTTAAAATAATTTTTACAACTCTATACCATGATAATGCAGAGCTCTGAATGACCGCCGCTTCAGTTTTTCCTTTTTCAAGATGATTGTGACTATGAAGCCCAGACGCAGACTGTGCAAATGATTTAATGCCCCCCTTTTTTAAGCAACTTCAATCGGTTCTACCGCGAAAATGCAGCTACGTAGGACTTTATTGACTGGACCAAATCAATTCGTACTGACGTAAACTGTTATCTACCTCGGTGAGAAAGAGACATATACCACCGCGAGTTTTTTTTAAGACCTTTTAAGATGTACAATGCTATAGTACATTATTTTGATCCATCTCGTAGGGTTCAGCCAGCGTTGCAATATAAGCGCAAAAAAGGAGTTTGTTTAAAACTAAGAAACCTATGCTGTATTATTCATGTATAATACACATAAACCTTTCACTTGAATCACTCTATCTAACTTTAAAGATTTAAGCATACATTGGTGCGGAAAGCTACTTTTGTTTTATACTATGTGTTGATTTCCATAATATTTAACTTTAAGATCGCTTTTTGAGATATGTTACAATTATTATTGATTCAATTGTAATGTTATGATTGAATTTTTAGGGTTATAACATAGAAGCCGATTCTACTTTAAACATGGATATAAGTGAAAGTAAATCTACACTTCTGTCCTCGGATACAAGGAAATGTGTTGACCCGTCTACCGATCAAAATGTCAGGATTGAGAGTATATTGGATCCTACAGTGCAAGATATTAGTGGCCAGCCTGTTGACACCCCAATGAATCAGAATAGTGATATCGGAATCACTAAAAAAACATGTGATCAGTCTATTGTGAAGTGTGGTGTTTGCAAACAAGAGATGGAACACAGTCTTTGGGATGATCACATGCAGAAGACGCATGATTATCTAGCATGGAAGGAAGGGGAGAGTTCTTTGGTAAGTATAAATTAATAAGGCCGTAGGCTACGTACGAATATATCCCTATGTTGGTGACATTCCACCTTCTTACACAAAGCGTTTTACTGACACTTTTTTAATTAACGAGTGCGCGTATTGTCGCAATGATGTCCTTAATTATTTGACAGTATAACCTGATACTTTCATTTTTATACATGTATGTTATATAAATTGCAGAATCTGGAAGACAAGGAGCAAGTCTGGCAGCATTTACATTTGATTTCAAAGAAACGAGATGGTCTTGTTTGTTCTAAATGTGGCCTTGTTCGTAGATATGTCAAAGCATACCACAAGCATGTAAAGGAATGTGACGGAACGGTAGGTCTACTATCTACATTTTTCATATGTATTTTTTTGAAGATTTAGGTTCTCAGCTATATTGCCAGGGATCTCGCACTCATATCCTATACGTATTTGGTTCGTTAATTTCTTGGATAAAAAACTAAAAAAGCTATCCGGAATCGGATGAGTGGAACAACTGCGCCCGAAGCACGCGTATTATGACCTAGCTTACTACTTCTTAATTAAGCTATTAAGAAGTATATTTCCATCATATTCAACTGTCGGATCGCTTTTCAAGATATGTACTAAAGTTTTTATTATTTCAATTATAATGTTATAATTATTTTTTTAGGGTAATAACATCGATGCCGATTCTACTTTTAACATGGATATAAGTGAAACAAATACTACAAACCTTTCCTCGGATACAAAGAAATGTGCTGACCCGCGTACTGAAGTAAATGTCAGTACTGAGAGTATATTAGTACCTCAAGTGCAAGGTATAAGTGCCCAGTCTGTTGACTCCCCAATAAATCAGAGTAGTGATATCGCAATCACCAAACAAACATTTGAACAGTCTATTGTGAAGTGTGGTGTTTGCAAACTAGAGATGGAACACAGTCTTTGGGATGACCACATACAGAAGACGCATGATTATCTAGCATGGAAGGAAGGGGAGAGTTCTTTGGTAGGTATAAATTAATAAGGACGTAGGCTACGTACGAATATATCCCTATGTTGGTGACATTCCACCTTCTTACACAAAGCGTTTTACTGACACTTTTTAGGGTGCCGTAGCCGAATGGCAAAAAACGGAACCCTTATAGTTTCGTTAAGTCTGTCTGACTGTCGGTCTGTCTGTCTGTCTGTCCGTCCGTATGACACAGCCACTTTATTCTGTAACTATAAGCATCACACTGTTGAAATTTGGTAGGAAGATGTATTCTATTAACCGCTTTACGATTCTTATACAAACAATAAAAAATAATCATATTTAAGGGGCTACATGAAACTAAAACTGAAAAAAAAGTCAACCTATACGTGTGGGGTGTCTATGGATAGGTCTCATAAAATGACATAGAGGTTCCTAAAACCATTTTCTTTTAAAGTCAAACGTTTCATAGCTAGACGCTACTAAAGTGGTAAAATGGGCGTCGTCCCCCATCTAACTTATAAACTAAGCGAGTGTAAATTTTGAAAACAATGTATAATGTAGATCTCAACAATTAATACTTTCAACGAAAATTGGTTTGGACGAGATCGAACGAGAAGTTTTTGAGATATAGCACATTCTGAACAACCGCAAACAGAACTTTGTTCTTCATACAAACACTATGAAAAGCAAAGTTATATTTGCTGCCAAAAAAATATTGTGGTATTTTACTAAGTGAAAATAAGTGGATTCACTAATTCAGTTAAGGTTGACATGGAACTCTCAGTGCGCGAGTCCGACTAGTACTTTGCCGGTTTTTTAATTAACGAGTGCGCGTATTGTCGCAATGATGTCCTTAATTATTTGACAGTGTAACCTGATATACTTTCATTTTTATACATGTATGTTATATAAATTGCAGAATCTGGAAGACAAGGAGCAAGTCTGGCAGCATTTACATTTGATTTCAAAGAAACGAGACGGTCTTGTTTGTTCTAAATGTGGCCTTGTTCGTAGATATGTCAAAGCATACCACAAGCATGTAAAGGAATGTGACGGAACGGTAGGTCTACTATCTACATTTTTCATATGTATTTTTTTGGTGATTTAGGTTCTCAGCTATATTGCCATAAATCTCGCACTCATATCTTATACGTATTTGGTTCATTAATTTTTCGGATAAAAAACAAAAAAAGCTATTTGAAATCGGGATGAGTGGAACAACTGCGCCTGAAGCACGCGAATTATGACCTAGCCTACTACTTCTTAGGCTATTAAGGCGCTACCCGGATTTTTAACGCGCACACTAGCGCCACTTTACTAGAAAAATCATTTCTCGTTAAATAAAAGACCAATCAAAAATCTGGTAGACACGATTGTAGCCCGGGTTATGTGGTTTAGATACAATGTTTAAGTTCAATAAAACAGTTGTCTGCAGTTACAGTTAGAAAAATTGCCAAAAGTGGCCATATCTAGCAGTTTTTCTAACTCTAACTACAGTAAACTACTTAAGAAACAATTTAATCGTACTAAAAAAACTATATAATCTGTACTACAATTGTGTCTACCAGATTTTTGATTGGTCTTTTATTTAACGAGTTATGATTTATCTACTAAAGTGGCGCTAGTGTGAACGTTAAAAATCCGGGTAGCCCCTTAAGAAGTATATTTCCATCATATTCAACTGTCGGATTGCTTTTCAAGATATGTACTAAAGTTCTTATTATTTCAATTCTAATGTTATAATATTTTTTAGGGTAATAACATCGATGCCGATTCTACTTTTAACATGGATATAAGTGGAACAAATAATACAAACCTTTCCTCGGATACAAAGAAATGTGCTGACCCGCGTACCGAAGTAAATGTCAGTACTGAGAGTATATTAGTACCTCCAGTGCAAGGTATAAGTGGCCAGTCTGTTGACTCCCCAATAAATCAGAGTAGTGATATCGCAATCACCAAACAAACATTTGAACAGTCTATTGTGAAGTGTGGTGTTTGCAAACTAGAGATGGAACACAGTCTTTGGGATGATCACATGCAGAAGACACATGATTATCTAGCATGGAAAGAAGGGGAGAGTTCTTTGGTAAGTGCTTCATACCCCTGCTCACACAAAGCGTTTTACTAACACTTTTTTTAATAAAAAAAGTGCGGTTAACATCGCAATAATGTCCTTAATAATTATATGGTGTAATCTGATTACACTTTAATTTTTATACATTAATTTTGTATCATTTGTAGAATCTGGAAGACAAGGAGCAAGTCTGGCAGCATTTACATTTGATTTCAAAGAAACGAGACGGCCTTGTTTGTTCTCAATGTGGCCTTGTTCGTAGATATGTCAAAGCGTACCACAAGCATGTAAAGGAATGTGACGGAACGGTAGGTATCTATAATCTACAATTATTATTAACCGGTGATTTAGATTGTTAGCTATACTAAACAAAGCAAGGGATTGACCACATCTTCGGGACAAATGTAGGCTAGTGCTGAGAATAATTTACGCTACAATTTCATTCACTATTGTAAATGCTAATTTATAATTTATCTATTTAAAAATATAAATAATATTTGAACTAATTTTAAATATTAATAAAAATAATAATACATCTAGTATATTATGTCTTACTGGATGGGTGTAAGAGCGCCCTTAGTGCGTGAATATACAGTGTGTCCCTGGATAAAGTGCAATCCCGAAAGGGGATGAAACTAGACCATGAATCATTGACTAGAAAAATATTAAAAAAAATATAAAAAAAAATATAGGATTTATTGGTATTTTAAGATTTTCATGTTTCATTAAGGACTCTATGTACAGAAGTATTGATTTCTTCCAAAATAATGGGTCTATTTCTTTGAAAAAAAAAATCAGTATGCCTAATACCTGGCGATGACCATGAAATAATAAATAGTCCGCAAAAAAGTAACTATCTTGGGTAAAAAAATGTATTTTTATGAAAAAAAAAGATTTTTTTAGACGTTTATTTTAAAAAACTTCAAATTACTAAAAAAATGTGCCCTATAACTATGTAATTTTATAGCTTACTTTTATTCTTTACCATTTTAGCTTGTCACACTCTCCGTAGGGGAGGGGATCAAAAATAAAAAGATAGGCTAGACAATACTTAAGGTTTTATTAGGTGGGTTCAGAGTTCGACCGAATTGATGTAGATTAGCCCTTCTCACTATCACTGTCCTGGTATTGCGGCCAGCAGATCCTCTTAGGCTTGTTAGGTGGGGTAGTCAGATGTGGGCAGCAGCAGGGCAGTGCGCTCAGTAGATGCTGAATGCAGTGTTGTTCGGTACCGGGTAGGTGAGCCCTGGAATGGCATACACAAAATATTTTAACACTGTCCGAATTTCGTAGTTTGACTGCAACCTTCAGAGTTTAAGCAAGCGAAGCGGGGCGTAGGCGCAGATGATAATGATTTGCAAAAAATAGTGATCAATGATGAGGCACAAGAAATAACCAAAACATACAATGGGATAATTAATGAAGAAATAAATTAACTACTTTGAATCTTAACTTAATTAATATATGTTTCTGACATTTCGTAACATCCATGTTCATAAAAACTATAGGGATTATAATTACGAAATTCCACAAACGGAAATTAATGAGCAGGCTTTAAAAATGAGATAAATTAACAAAAACTAATTGCGGTAGCTAGTGAAGGTTACGGCAATGTCATGTCACGTATGCATGGCTGACGCAATAATGTCGAGCCTTCATAGGAGTGACTAAATAACGAGAAATTAAGCAATTACAATATGTTTACAGCTTAAAAGCAAAATAAATTAACAATTACAAATAGATAAAAAATCTGTGCTAGATATTAGTCAACATGACACAGCATTTATGAGCAGTTAGCCCAAAATGGGGAATATCTACATAGTTAACTAGAAAAAGCTTAAAACTACATTAAGCACTTTGCAACACTTACCCGTTCAAATGGGGAATGCACAAAAGTTAATTTACTGTATTTTACACAAGGCCGAGTTGGCACGGTAGTAGAAGTAGGTTCTCGTAGATAAAAAATAAATAGACCGATACGCGTCTTGTTCCGAGCGTGTGCGGCCGTCTAGTGTCGCAGAGGCGAACCACCGTGACCTTCGAATCGCTTTCACAATCCGGCAGCGCATGAGCGTATGATGCAGACAGTAACGTGCGTTAGGACATTACTTGATGGAAAACGTTCTTCTCAGTTAAGTATGATAGTTACTAGTTTTATTAAAAATATCTTTCGTAAGTATTTAGAAGTTAGTTAGTGAGTAAGTTGTTTTATATTAGTTATATTTATTAGACATTTATTTTTTTGAATTGTTTTATTTTTATTTAGGTAAAAATAAAATGTTACATACCCCCCTTTTTAGGTTAGGATTTTATCTAAGTAAAATCCGCTGAATTAACTTAATGGAGCTTGAAATCTTTCACATGCCATACACCTATATTGTTTCCTGCCATGTCTTCAAGCTCATAAACTAATTTAGAAAGTTTGTTTATAATGCGGCATTTGAGAAATTTGGGAGCTAATTTTTTTGAGAACTTTTTGTCTTTATCGCTTAAATAAAATGTCCTTTTCCAAACTATATCTCCCACATTAAAATCCACGTTTTTACGCCTCAGGTTGTACGTAGAACAGTTACGTGAATGTGCTTTCATGAGCGCGGCCTGAACTTTATCAAATATTTTCCGTAAGCAACCTAAGTTTTCAGCATAGGGGTCACGAGGGGTGAAAATAATTTGATCAGCTAAGTCTGTATCCGTGTAGTGTGAGCCACAATCGACTAATTCACGCCCAAACACCAAAAAAGAGGGTGTATAACCAGTGACCTCATTAACTGCGCTATTTAGGGCAAATTGAATTTTAGGAATATGAATGTCCCACGATCTGTGATCGTTATTTATGAGAGTTGAAACAGCAGTAATAATTGTTTTATTGTAGCGCTCTACAGAGTTTACTTGTGGCGTATAGAGAGGAGTATAAAAAATATTAGGAATGTTGTAGGTAGAAAATAGGTCTTTCATAATATTACTTATAAATTGTCTTCCGTTGTCCATTATAATAGTACTAGGTATGCCGTGAACAAGGAGCACTTTTTCTTCTATAATTTTAGAAATGATATCAGCAGTAGCTCTCCTAATTGGAAAGAGTAAGCAGTATTTTGAAAAGCAACAGTTAACCACTAATAAAAACGTATTTTGTTTTCTAGAAACCGGTAATGGTCCGACTAAGTCAATACTTATCATTTGAAAAGGGCGGCTACAGTCCTTAGGTCTGCCCATTGTACCTAAAGTAGTATGAGTAGGATATTTATAAGAAAGGCAAGTGTCGCAATTAGAAACAAAATTAGATACATCGTGTTGCATGCTTGGCCAAAAATATTTAAGAGCAATGCGTTTATATGTTTTAAAAATGCCAAAATGACCCGATGTGGCTTCACAGTGGTTTTGTTTTATAATATTCTGACGATGCTCAAGTGGTACGACCTCTTTCCACTGAAATTCTCTTGTAAGGGGGTTAAGTGACCTAGTGTATCGGTAAAGTTTTCCATTA
This sequence comes from Pyrausta purpuralis, assembly GCA_963924145.1. Classification (NCBI taxonomy): domain Eukaryota; kingdom Metazoa; phylum Arthropoda; class Insecta; order Lepidoptera; family Crambidae; genus Pyrausta; species Pyrausta purpuralis. The sequence continues at coordinate 15,229,499 of OZ001654.1, forward strand.
GAGACTTGGTAGTTTAGAAAAGACGTTGGCGATGTAAGGCAACCGTTAAATGTTTTCAAGTACCACGAATCGTGAGTAGTAACTAAGGGCCTATTCTGTAAATCAGTTGCATCACCAATAGCGGCAATAGGTACAGAACGAGATAAGCTATCAGGAACTACGTTTTCAGCGCCTTTGCGATGTTTAATTTCAAAGTTAAACGCTGATAGCCTGACACCCCATCGAGCCAAACGTCCAGTTGGGTTGTTGAGTTTAAAAACCATTTGAGGGAGGAGTGGTCTGTGTAAACAGTGAACTTCTGACCATTTTCGAGGTAGCATCGCCAATGTTCAATAGCGGATAGCACGGCTAGAGCCTCGCGCTCGGTGGCACTATAATTGCGTTCCTGCTTGGATAAAGATTTGCTCATATAAGCTATAACTTTTTCTTCATCATTAAGAATTTGTGTGAGAACAGCGCCTATACCATGGTCGCTGGCGTCTGTATGTACCTGAAAAGGCTTAGAATAGTCTGGACACGACAGAATCGGAGATGAAGATAAAAGTGACTTAAGTTTTTGAAAGGCATCGTCAGCTTCTTGAGACCAGACAAAGGGTGGAGCCTTTTTGCTCTGGGACGTTAATTTATTTAGTGGAGATGCTAAGGCGCTAAAGTTAGGTATGAACCTGCGATACCAAGATGCAGTACCCACAAAACGTCTTACCTCTTTACGGTTTGTAGGGGTAGGGTAATTAGAAATGGCTTCTACTTTTTCGGAATCAGCATGAAGACCATTAACGTCTACTACATAACCTAAATACTTTAGTTGGCTACGGAAAAATTGGCTCTTTTTTAGGTTTATAGTGAGGTTAGCACTTCGCAGCTTATCTAGGACGCGTTTTAGTAAGGTTATATGCAAATCGAAAGTTTCTGAAACTATGATGATGTCATCGATAAATACAAAGACTTTGTGCTCAAATTCAGGCCCATAGAAAAGTAAATCGACCAATCTTTGTTGTGTAGCAGGTGCGTTAGTTAATCCAAAGGCCATAGACTTAAATTGGAATGTGCCTCTAGACGGTATGTAGAAGGCAGTCTTGCATCTATCGTCCGGATGAATCAACACTTGCCAGAAACTTTTGGATAAGTCGATGCTACTCAGAAATCTAGCGTCGCGAAGGTTGTCAAGTATTTCTGAGATGTAAGGAAGACTATAAGCATCTTTTTTTGTTACGGAATTTAATTTTCTACTATCCAGACATAACCTTAGTTCTCCGTTCTTCTTAGGAGTGAGTAGTACAGGAGAGGACCATGGGCTCTCACATGGCTCGACAACATCGTCCTTGAGCATATCATCAAGTTGTTCAATTAGTATTCGTTGTTTTTCAGGGGACATACGGTAATAGCGTTGGCGTATGGGGGCAGCATCCCCAGTGTCAATTCGGTGTGTGATAACTGAAGTTTTACCTAATCCTCGCTCTTCATAAGATATTTCGTGAAACTGAGATATGAGTTCATCAGCGGTAGCTTTTTGAATATCAGTTAGATGTTCATAGGAACAAAGAAAGGTCTGAGGTTCGGAAACAGTATCAGATTTAAATTCAAAATCAGAATCTTTATGAAATAAAATTGCATTTAAATGTTTAGGAATTAAGTTAAATGTTCGCCAAAAGTCGATACCAAGAATGAGTGAATTTTTAATTTCTGGGACGACATGTACATTTAATGTGTGCATTACGTCTTGGAAAAGAATCGGAAGTGTAAGAATTCCAATAGAGTAGACTGCCTCACCACCAGCAGTAGTAAATTTTAGATTACCGGAGTCTTGCAGCTGAAATCCCATTTCTAATATTTTTTTGTGACTGTGGTTTCCTAAAATAGTGACGCAAGATCCGGTGTCCAGTAGACCAGTCAAGATTAAGCCGGATACGTCAATTTGAACATAAGGCCTCGTGCGGTCAGTTACATTATTATCGATTGAAGCGACCGAACTAAATTTAGTGAATTTGGTAATGAAAGATAGCCAGCATTGCCATTCTCTATCGCGATCACTCCAATCGGGCCTAACTAGTTTTTTGAGGTGACAGTAGAAGGTTGGGGTTGGCAATCTGGGCATTCAGGATATTTCACGTCTTTTTTGCCACACTTAAAACAGATAAGGAATCTATCTTGTTTACAGTTCCTCAATGAGTGGTTGTCTGATCTACAACGAGGGCAGTAAACATTTTTAGATGTTTGACCGTTTATTGCTGCGACTTCAGAAATTTGGTTCGTGTTATTAGTTCCAAAGTTATATTTATTTGTGTCATTATAATTTTTATTAGGTTTAAATGAATTGTTATAATAAGATGTGCTAGGTTTAGGTTGATCAAATCTTTTGAAATTAGTTGTAGGTTCATTTTTTTGGTTAGCTGTGTATGTAGACTTTGATTTGTAGGAGAATTCAGGAGCGATCGTGAGAGACGATGCTTTAGGTGGCTCCCTGAAATTTGAAAACCTAGAATTTACGGTCTCGTAACTAAGGCACACCTTTTTAAGGTCTTCAATAGTTTTTATATTAGAAGCAGGGGCAGCAGCTAAAGTATTAGCGTAGCAAGGTCGTATATTGTGTAGTAGAATTTCCAACTGAGCTTCTTCTGAAATTGGCTTGTTGAGGCGTGAAACATACCATGCATTATCGAAAGATAAATGATGATGTTTTCGTGTTCGCCTTGAGTGCGTGCCCTGATTTCTTCAGTAAATTTATAATCGTAATCACTGCTGCTGAAATCTTGCTTAAGTAGTGTACGTAGTTCTGACCAAGAATTGACTTTATCCTTGTTATAACGGAACCAGTGTAACGCATCGCCATCGAATATTTCATAGCCTAGTGACGGTATTTTTTCAATAGATATACCGCGGGAACAAACAAATTCTTCGACTTTTTGAATGAAGGCATGAACGCAAGTAACACCATTAAATTTTAGTTTAGTAATATCTGACGTCAGACTTCGCTCACACGTTACCGATATAGTGGTAGGATTCGCAGAATCAGGTGATGGGGCACTAGTTGCTTGAACGCTAGATAGTTTCAAAGATGCAAGGTCTTTGAATTGAATATTGAAGTTTGTAACGCAAACTTTGTATATGTCGTTAACTTCTGTAGCGTTTACAATGCGATTGATGCGGTGGTACAGGTGATTTAAAAGTGTTTCTGTCCTGTTTAACAAATTTTTATCAAATTTAGTATGTAAATTAGCTAAATTATTTTGTGATTTAATGAGGGATTCTTTCACCTCTTTTAAATCATCCGCGGCGTCTAAGTGGGACTCTAGTATATCTTCAGACGGCAAAAGTTGTGAAAGTTTGACTATTTCTTTTCGTAAATCTTGTACAGACTCACCGCTACCGCCACGAAGCTCAACTTCGTATTGTAGCTCGGCTTTTTGTAGAGAAAGGAATTTAATTGGATAAGACATGTTTGTGCTATAAATGTTGCAAAGTGGTTCAATGATCTAACTAATGATTACAAATTGTGTTTAAATTAACTAGTGTACGGTGACTGTAGTAACAAAAATTTATAAATTTAAGGATAACCATACAAGTAGAGAGAAGATTGTTTTAAGATACGTAACCGTGCACTACGTTATTAGTACAATCAGCCTTAAAAGCTAGGAAGTCAAAGCCAACACCAAAGAAAAGCTATTTAATGCGATAAAAACCAAAATACACAATTCGGTCGAATTTTACCTATAGTTGGGCGCCATTTGTCACACTCTCCGTAGGGGAGGGGATCAAAAATAAAAAGATAGGCTAGACAATACTTAAGGTTTTATTAGGTGGGTTCAGAGTTCGACCGAATTGATGTAGATTAGCCCTTCTCACTATCACTGTCCTGGTATTGCGGCCAGCAGATCCTCTTAGGCTTGTTAGGTGGGGTAGTCAGATGTGGGCAGCAGCAGGGCAGTGCGCTCAGTAGATGCTGAATGCAGTGTTGTTCGGTACCGGGTAGGTGAGCCCTGGAATGGCATACACAAAATATTTTAACACTGTCCGAATTTCGTAGTTTGACTGCAACCTTCAGAGTTTAAGCAAGCGAAGCGGGGCGTAGGCGCAGATGATAATGATTTGCAAAAAATAGTGATCAATGATGAGGCACAAGAAATAACCAAAACATACAATGGGATAATTAATGAAGAAATAAATTAACTACTTTGAATCTTAACTTAATTAATATATGTTTCTGACATTTCGTAACATCCATGTTCATAAAAACTATAGGGATTATAATTACGAAATTCCACAAACGGAAATTAATGAGCAGGCTTTAAAAATGAGATAAATTAACAAAAACTAATTGCGGTAGCTAGTGAAGGTTACGGCAATGTCATGTCACGTATGCATGGCTGACGCAATAATGTCGAGCCTTCATAGGAGTGACTAAATAACGAGAAATTAAGCAATTACAATATGTTTACAGCTTAAAAGCAAAATAAATTAACAATTACAAATAGATAAAAAATCTGTGCTAGATATTAGTCAACATGACACAGCATTTATGAGCAGTTAGCCCAAAATGGGGAATATCTACATAGTTAACTAGAAAAAGCTTAAAACTACATTAAGCACTTTGCAACACTTACCCGTTCAAATGGGGAATGCACAAAAGTTAATTTACTGTATTTTACACAAGGCCGAGTTGGCACGGTAGTAGAAGTAGGTTCTCGTAGATAAAAAATAAATAGACCGATACGCGTCTTGTTCCGAGCGTGTGCGGCCGTCTAGTGTCGCAGAGGCGAACCACCGTGACCTTCGAATCGCTTTCACAATCCGGCAGCGCATGAGCGTATGATGCAGACAGTAACGTGCGTTAGGACATTACTTGATGGAAAACGTTCTTCTCAGTTAAGTATGATAGTTACTAGTTTTATTAAAAATATCTTTCGTAAGTATTTAGAAGTTAGTTAGTGAGTAAGTTGTTTTATATTAGTTATATTTATTAGACATTTATTTTTTTGAATTGTTTTATTTTTATTTAGGTAAAAATAAAATGTTACAAGCTTCCAAATAAAAATAAAAAACCAATGTTCTAACTAAAAAAACACGCTATCTACGAACTTTTAAAGTGGAGCCTAAAATGTAAATAACTCCTACCTAGCCAATTTTTGAGTTAGAACATTGGTTTTTTTATTATTTGGAAGCTAAAATGGTAAAGAATAAAAGTAAGCTATAAAAGTACATAGTTATAGGGCACATTTTATTAGTAATTTGAAGTTTTTTAAAATAAACGTCTAAAAAATCATTTTTTTCATAAAAATACATTTTTTTACCCAAGATAGTTACTTTTAAAGAAATAGACCCATTATTTTGGAAGAAATCAATACTTTTGTACATAGAGTCCTTAATGAAAAATGAAAATCTTAAAATACCAATAAATCCTACAATATTCTTTTATATTTTTTTTAAATATTTTTCTAGTCAATGATTCATGGTCTAGTTTCATCCCCTTTCGGGATTGCACTTTATCCAGGGACACACTGTATATTGATCGTATTACTTACGTGTAGTCATGCCCATTTATAAGTTCGATTCCATGACCATCATATTCAACTTTGGTATTGATTGCATTGAATTTAAAATAATAAGGTACTTCAAGTTTGTTTTATATTATTTGAAATAATTATACCTACATCGAATGTTTTATTGTATTTTTTAGGTTAGTAAAACCGACGCCGATTCTACGTTAAATATGGACAAAAGTGATACAAATACTACAAGCCTTCCCTCAGTTACGAAGAAATGTATTGACTCTCCTACTGAGGTTACATTAGTTCCTTCAACGAAACAGGAAAGTGCAGAGTCTGTTGACTCCCCCAGAAATCAGAGAAGTGATCTTGGAATCACCACAGAATCATCAGAAAAAACAATTGTGAAGTGTGGTGTTTGCAATCAAGAAATGGATGATAGTGTTTGGAATGACCATATTCAGAAGAAGCATGGATACATAGCATGGAAAGAAGGAGAGAGACCTGTGGTAAGTTTGTTGTATGTGTGTATGAATTAAGTCATTTTTCAATGTTTTTTTTATTATCATTTGATTATGTTTTTAATGTAAAGACCTATCTTAGTGATAATGATATGTATTTTTTTCAGACAGTTCAAGATAAAGAGCATCTCTGGCAGCATCTTCATACCGTTTCAAAAAATTGTAACGGGCTTGTTTGTCCTAAATGTGGCCTCATCCGCAAATACGTCAAATCTTATTTGGGACACATAAAGCGATGTGACGGAACAGTGAGTCTGATCTCTTCTTTATCTATAGAGTGCAACACAAAGATTATTGAAGCCTTAAACTTGGCATTCGGTTCATCAATCAAAATCGTATGCAAATAAAACAAATATTTTTTCAATTAGCCATGGCGAAGTCAAAGAAAAGAAGCAGTATAACCATAGAGTGCGACACGCATCTTTTGGACGACAGCGAAAATGAGAACTAACGCTGTCATCTAGTCACTCATACTATCACAGCTCTGATAGTATATTCCACCAGATTTAAAACGCAAAACAATTGTTTAAATAATAATTTATTTTTTTATTGGTAGCTAAACGGTATTAAAAAAAAATAATTTTATTTAAACAAAAGTGTAAAAAAAAATTAAAATTCGGAAGACAACTAAAAATCGGGAAATCGCCTGTAAGATCTCGGTAAAACTCCCCAAGATTTTACTTCTCTCGATCTGGCAACCGCATTTTAGAATTTGAATTTGTTAGTTCTGATTTTTGCCGTTGGCCAAAATATCCATGTCGTACTGTAAATGGCTGCGAAATTTACGTAAGTATTCTAATGCAATTGTAAAAAAATTGAATGCCTGAAAACACAGATAAAAATCATTTTCTGTAAATGAAGCCTTGCTAGCTCGATATATCGATATACATTTTATAATAGCTTCGGAATTTAATACACTTCCTAGGCATTAAATACAATTCCTAGAATACATACATTTCCTGTAAAACAACACACACACACACGATCAGAGTACATCGATCGATTTTTTCTCATAGACAGTAATAATAGTGGAATCACGCAACGTTCACCTTGTCATGAAAACTACCACAGGTTATGTCAAATTGCAGATTCGTTTTAATCTCATGAGATAGCGCTATGAGTGACAGCCAAAGGAGGGAGTCCGTATGAAGATTTTATATTAAACACCAAAGATAAACAACAATTAAAAAAAGATAAACAAAGTGTCATGATGACATTACAACGTGTGCCAGGCACCCGAATATTTTTATTAGAGATGCGCCGAGTAGCACTTTTGCCGAGTACCGAGTACCGAGTTTTACGCGGTTCATTTTTTTCCAACCGAGTACTCGGCCGAGTAACTCGGTTACATCAAATTCCTGTTTAGGGTGTGTAAACAAGTACAAACAGGTTCGCGAAAAAGATGATCCTAAAAGCCCCAGTTCTTTAGTAAGAATAAGCTGACAAAAGAAAAGAGTCCTTCCGAGAGGTGGGCAGGGTACCAAACAAGGTATCCAGAACTGGCACGTTTAGCACGAGTGTTACTATGTGAATCTGCAAGCACCGTGCATAGGGAGTGATTACTTTCGGAGGCTGGTAACGTCTACGAAGAAAAAAGGCATAGGGCGCTACCAGAACGTGCAGAGATCTTTGTTACTGTATCATAATTTAACTTTATAAAATTTCTCATTTTTTCCTTCACTAGAGATCCTCATTTTCTCTCATTACCACTCATTCATTACCATAATTGTGATTTTTTGCTTTACTCAAACCGAGTATACTCGGCATTATAACCGAGTTACTCGGCCGAGTACGAGTATTAAAAAACCCGTCGAGTACCGAGTATTAACCGAGTACTCGGCTCATCTCTAATTTTTATTATTGTTTTTGTTTTCATTGTTACAAATCAAAACAATTGTATATTTTTAAAGTCAACAATTATAATAATCACGTTTTTTAAAGTTTAGCTGAGTAAAAAATTGTGGAAAGCGTTTTTATTTTAATAATATGATTTGACTCAGTTATCTTTGACGCCATGTCTGATCCTTGCAATAAAAACTAAGTTACTTTCTACCCTAGGGATGGAAAATCTTTTTTCCACCTCCACCATCTACAATTAAAACTATAATTTTTCGAACAGGAGGGATTAAAAGAATATTTTCATGCACAAATCTTAAATAATAAATCACTGACCAGGTAGGTATGATAGAGAAAAAAAAACGTTTAAATAGGTATAATACATGGCATTCGACTTTGTTAAGCTTTCTATCACAGTCTTGCCATAAATATTGTCACAAAGAAAAAATAATAATTTTAATGCAAATAATATTTATTACTTTTACAGTGTGTTAGTTTTATACATAAATATTAAACAATTTAAAATATAAAAAGCTTATTCGAAGTGGTATCCATTGGCTGCAATACAGTCCATTAAACGTTGAGGCCGGTTATCAATAGATGCACGCACTCTTTCCATGAGAAAATTCTTCACTGCCAATCGTATGGATTGTTTTAGGGACTCCCAAATTATGATGGCGTTTAGAGCAAGCCGTACTCTCTTAAACTTACCATAAATCATAATCCAGCGGATTAAGATCGGGACTAGACGATGGCCAGTCTTTAGCTCTGATGAAGTCCGAAACGTTCGCTTCTAACCAAGACTGCGTGGACCGAGCTTTATGACTCGGCGCCGAGTCTTGTTGGAAAGACCATGCTTGGTTATTCAACATGGTGTTGTCAAGGGGCTTAACTACCTTCTCCAGAAAGGTATCTTGTGTATACACACTTGTGCCGATGTTTTGATACCTTTTTTACAAAAAATATGGCTCAGTCACTCCTTCATAGCTAACACCCCACTAAACCATCACCGAAGTCGGGTAATGCCCACGTTGCACTCTGCCGACTAATTGGGAAGCTTAATTGGAGGTTTGAGCATAAATATGGTCATTTTGTTTGTTAAAATGTTGCTCAATTGTAAAGATTTTCTCATCCATAAACAAAATTTTTCTGTGACCTCCCTTTGCGGTACCGCTTCAGTAGTTTTATCGATTTTACCACCCTATTCTTTTTTAAATTATCAGTTAACAATTGACCATCTTTTAAAATACGCGACATGGTTCTGGGTGCTATCTTCATCTCCTGGGATAAAATCTTTTGCTTTCGGACAGGATTTCTGCGAATTCTTTCCCTTACTGCTTTCACCACCTTTTTTGTACGAACACTACGTGGAAGGCCAGATCTTTTTCTGTCACACACAGAGGAGGTCTCATTGTACCTATTGATAGCCCGGTACACAAACATTTGACTAATACCAAGAGTATGGAGAGTTTTAATAATTGCATTTGGCTTCATACAAACTTTGTGTAATGCAATCACAGCGATTCCGTTCTCTTTATGACCCTACTCCATTTTAATATCGCAAAATATTATAAAATTTATTAGCGCCAAAATTGGCAAACGCAATGAGCAATCGTATAAAAATGTCAGATTCCAAATTCAAATGTAATATCTTCCTTATTTTTAAGTGTAACAGTATTTATGGCCAGACTGTGTATGGGATATTTATCTGCAACTGCAATGTCGCCTGACTTTTTCGTCGTTAAGTCAATAAATAAATATTCTTTGGACATTCCAAATATTGTGGTAATATTATTATCTTTCTTGGTCCTGAAATTACTACTTATCATCGCTGGTGGAGAAGCATGATCTTCTATCTTAATTATGTGACTATGTTTTATATTTTTTATTCTTTAACGGTTTTAGTCAATGGAACTGTTCATGTTTCATGAACATGGTCAGTCAGCCTGGAAATAGTTAATTTATGATAATTTATTTATTTCAGACTTCAAACAACGAATCTGTATTGTCAAGTTCACTGGACACAAGCAAAATATCAGATGACATAATTTCGGAATCAAATAGTGATCTAAAATGTGGTGTTTGTTCCGAGTCGTGTCGTGAAAAAGATTGGATTACACATATTCAGACGAAACACGATTACTTGGCGTGGAAAGAGGGAGAAAAGAAAATAGTGAGTGATGTTTCATACTCACATATCACTATTTATAAGCATAGATTTCATTCATGTTTCACTGTTTCAGGATTTTGAAGACCAAGAAGCGGTACTAAGTCACCTAAGTGGTATTATCAAAAAACTGGGTAGTATTTACTGCAAGAATTGTGGCGTTAATCACAAATATGGGTCTAAGTCTGTAAAGAAATATTTACGACACATTGAAACTTGCGGCAAGGGTGAGGTGAGTGTCTTAGTCGTAGTTATTACTGTTTGTCGATTACACTTTATCCTTTAGGAGCGAGGCGTTTGCCCCTAGTTGTATGCAGAAGGTGTATGGATGAAATGATAACACGAAAGATCGGTAATAAAATACGCGCGAGCCGATAGGTACAGTAGGCGGGCGAGCGGCGTGCGCTCCGCGTAGTAGCTATGTTCGGACTGATTCAACGAATGCACGCGCTCGGGATCGTTCGCCGAGCGGCTCCAGTATTGTGCCGCCGCTGTGACGCGCGGCTCGGACTACCGTAAGCGCCGACTCCATTAGGTCGCGCCGCGATAGCTACGCGCGCGCGATAAAATGTTATAATATAATATCAACTTGGTGGCTACGCGTAAGTTAGTTAGTTTGTAAGTGTAGTTGCAATTAGTTAGTAAGTGTATTATAATAAGTAGGTAAATTCTTATGTAAATAAATGTTTTATATGTAATATAAAGATCTTATGAGAACTTTATATTACAAGCTATGTTTATTATACTTAAATAATTCTAACTAAGTAAATACTAATAATAATTATTTCTAATTGTAAGGAGTAGCCCACATCTTACCCCCCCAGAGACCGTCACTACGGGCGATAATAATCCGGGAAGCGGACAAGTCTGCCGGAACGAGTAGTTTTAAGTTCTGGCGAGTGGGTTACTCTCGATTCTGTACTAGAAGGAGAAATAATTATGTTGTCTTCTCGTGGAAGTGGTTTATTGATTGGCACGGTATTTTCTGGTGACAGTATATAGGCCGGTTTAAGCCTATCAATGGATACTGTTACTGTCTTACCCTTAACACCTAATTTGAACGTTTTATGGCCTCTGTCTAAAACTTTATATGGTCCTGTATATGCAGGTTGTAAAGTACCCCGAACAGTATCGTCCCGTAAAAATACGTGGGTACAAGTGGATAAGTCTTTAAAGACGAATACTTTGTCGGAACTATGACGAGAGGCTGGGCAAGGTCTAAGTTTGTAAACAAAAAATTTGAGTCTCGCAATAAATTCGGTCATATCGGTAGTACCGCTGAGATCGGGTTGGAAAAAATCTCCCGGAAGCCGTAAGGGCTCACCATAAAGGAAAGGAGTTCAGCTGGTGAGCTTTGTAGATCTTCCTTCAGGGTACTGCGCATACCTAACAGAACTAACGGTAGCGATTCCGTCCAGTTACTCTTGGCGTGACAGACTATGGCGGCCTTTAACTGTCTGTGAAAACGTTCGACGAGGCCGTTACAAGCAGGATGATACGCTGTAGTTCTACGGTGCTGGAATCCGATATGTTTTGACAGAGAGCTAAATAACGCCGACTCAAACTGCCTGCCACGGTCTGTGACAATGATCGTTGGGCAACCGAAGCGTGCGATCCAAACTTCAATAAATGCTTTTGCTACAGTCTCCGCAGTAATGTCGGCTATGGGTATCGCTTCAGGCCATCGTGAAAAACGATCGACTGCCGTGAGGCAATACCGGTAACCGTTCGATACAGATAATGGGCCTATGAGATCTATATGTACGTGCTTAAATCTGGCGCGTGGTAGGTCGAATGTGCGCAATGGTGTGGAAACATGTCGACTTACCTTTGCGCGTTGGCAATTTAGACAAGCTCGAGCCCAATCCCTACAGTCTTTTCGGATACTAGGCCAGACGTACCTCTGGGCTACGAGCTTGGCGGAGGCGTTGGGTCCCGGGTGACTTAACGAATGTAAGCAATCAAAAATTTGACGGCGCAACATTTTTGGTACGAATGGCCTGGGAGTCGGTGTACTCGTGTCACAATAGAGCTCATGGCGACTGCCAGGTATATTCATTTTCTCCAACCGGAGTGAAGTACCGCCGTTTATAATATTTTGAAGCTCGCCGTCGACGTTTTGAGCCTTGGCGAGAGAATCATGGTCCACAGGGGCTTCCAACTCTTCGATACGCGAAAGGGTATCCGCGACAACGTTATCCTTGCCAGAAATGTGCTGTATATCAGTGGAAAATTGCGAGACAAAATCTAAATAGCGGAACTGACGAGGCGAACAACTTGACTTTCGCGTATGAAAGGCAAAGGTGAGCGGCTTGTGGTCCGTGTAGATCGTGAATTCTCTCGCTTCCAGCATGTGACGAAAATATTTGATGGCCTGGTATATCGCAAGGAGTTCGCGGTCGTACGGAGAGTATTTACGTTGCGCGGGACTCAACTTGCATGAGTAAAACGCCAGTGGCTGCCAGGCGCCTTCGATTCGTTGTTGAAGAACAGCGCCTAATGCAACATCGGAAGCGTCGGCCGTGACTGCCAACTTGGCCTGACAATCTGGGTGGGCTAAAAGTGCTGCATTGCACAAACTGTCTTTGCTATCGTTAAAAGCTTTTAGCGCATCCCCTGTCAATTCGATAGGTTGGTTCCCTTTGACTGAGCCAGTTAGCAGAGCGTTAAGAGGTGCCTGGATTTCAGCTGCACGTGGAATAAACCGTCTATAAAAATTGAGCATGCCGAGGTACCTCCTAAGCTGTTTAACAGTAACTGGCTTAGGGAAGTCTTTAACGGCCTGAACTTTTTCTTCAAGCGGTTTAATACCGTCTGATGAGATGCTGTACCCCAAAAATGTAACTTCTGACGCTCCGAACACACATTTTGAGGTGTTTAATAAAATTCCGTACTCGGTCATCTTCTGAAACAGCTGTTGGAGGTGTTTTTGATGGGTTACAGGGTCAGGAGACGCAACCAAAAAATCGTCCAAATATGGATAGACGAAATCCATATCACGGGTCAGCTCATCTACAAATCTTTGAAACGTTTGACCTGCATTACGCAAGCCAAACGTCATGTAGGTGAATTCAAAGAGGCCGAAAGGTGTTGTGATCGCCGTTTTAGGGATATCGTCCTTATTGATAGGTATCTGGTTATAGGCTTTCACGAGATCTAGAGTCGAAAAGATAGTACAACCAGAAATATTATGAGTGAAATCGTGTATGTGCCTGACCGGATACCTATCAGGGATGGTGCGTGCGTTCAACCTACGGTAATCGCCACAGGGGCGCCAGCCGTCTTTTTTGGGTGCTAAATGTAGTGGGGACGACCAAGGGCTATCAGATGGTCGAGCTGTCCCCTCCTGCAGCATCATGTCATACTCACGTTTCGCAATTTTTAACTTATCGGGTGCAAGTCGACGAGGTGCGCTAGCCACAGGTGGACCAGGTGTGGTTTTTATGTAGTGTATGGTGTTGTGTTTGGTGTTGCGTGGTGAGCCAGCAGGTCGAATTAAGTCGGGAAATTCTTTTAAAATATTGTGATAGATGGAATCGCCGGTAACGACTTTAACTGACGAAATGCCACTATGTCTATCGGCTGACACGACAGAAACATTTAATAAAGTAACATTATCCACCAAACGCTTATTTCTAACATCAACAACAAGGTTAAAGTGTGCTAAAAAGTCTACACCAATGATAGCTTTGTTTACATCGGCTATTACAAAACGCCACACAAAGTCTCGACGCAACCCGAGGTTTAAACGCAGGCTTGCGAAGCCGTATGTATGTATAACGGTTCCATTCGCGGCACTAAGTTCAAAATTAGTCTTGTAACGTCGTTCCTTGAACGCTGAACGGGGGAACACACACAAATCACTGCTAGTGTCCACAAGAAATTGCACCTTACTGTTCAGGTCTGTCACAAATAGGCGACCGTGGCTGTTGGGGCGATCGTCTGTCGCCATTACCGACAGCCCTGTCCGTTTTCCGGCTTGTAGTCGCAGGGCTTGATGCAGGAGTGAGCCTTGCTGCCGAACTTGGAGTGGTACCAACAAACTGGGTATTTGCGGTAACTGGATTGGGATCTGCTGCGACTGCGCGGACGTCTCTTGTCCTTGGCCCTGGAATTCGTCCTTGATCGGCTAGGTCGTGTGGTAAGAGCGTGAACTTGCTGCGTCAGCTTCTCTATTTGCTCCGCCATCATATCTAACCTGTCATCTGTACTGCGGTGGTGCGATGAGGTAGACGCCGATGTTGATGCTACGCAGGGAGATGCCGGTACGATGTCGTGGATGCGATCCGCGAGGTCAGCTGTGGCTTCTAAAGATGAAGTGGCCTGAGATGCGATTATGGTCTGCATGCTACTGGGCAGTCTGCTAGTCCAGATGGTGCGTATGAAGTCCTCTGGTACACTTGGGCCGGCTAGATGCTGTAGGTGACGCAAGAATTGAGAGGGCTTACGATCACCTAACTGCTCATGGTCCAGTAGCTGCTTTACCTTGCGTTCCTTAGATGCTGACAGGCGTTTTATCAACTTGCTCCTTAGCTTGTCGTACTTATCTGTAGGCGGCGGGGACTCGATGATATCTTCTACCTCTATTGCGTATTGATGGTCGAGCATGGCAATAGTGTGGTAAAATTTTGTGGTGTCGCTAGTAATGTTGGCTAAAATAAACTGACCTTCTAGCATCGCGAACCACAGTGCTGGCTTATCAGGATAAAATGGTATGTTCCTTACTCCAACACGATGTACATCACCCGCATCGCTTCCAGTGGAGGCTTGCCCTTGCGCCACGCCATCGTTGCCGGTACCCGTCATCGCTTCAGAAAAATGGTCATCGTCGCTATCTTCATCCATCAAACGTGTGCAAGCGGGTCACCAGTTTAGGAGCGAGGCGTTTGCCCCTAGTTGTATGCAGAAGGTGTATGGATGAAATGATAACACGAAAGATCGGTAATAAAATACGCGCGAGCCGATAGGTACAGTAGGCGGGCGAGCGGCGTGCGCTCCGCGTAGTAGCTATGTTCGGACTGATTCAACGAATGCACGCGCTCGGGATCGTTCGCCGAGCGGCTCCAGTATTGTGCCGCCGCTGTGACGCGCGGCTCGGACTACCGTAAGCGCCGACTCCATTAGGTCGCGCCGCGATAGCTACGCGCGCGCGATAAAATGTTATAATATAATATCAACTTGGTGGCTACGCGTAAGTTAGTTAGTTTGTAAGTGTAGTTGCAATTAGTTAGTAAGTGTATTATAATAAGTAGGTAAATTCTTATGTAAATAGTGTAAATAAATGTTTTATATGTAATATAAAGATCTTATGAGAACTTTATATTACAAGCTATGTTTATTATACTTAAATAATTCTAACTAAGTAAATACTAATAATAATTATTTCTAATTGTAAGGAGTAGCCCACAATCCCAAAAAATTCCTACTTTTTACCCGCCGTCAAAAACGGAGGAGGTTATCAATTCTGTGCCGGATAACACGGCACGGAGCTGGATTTGGTGCGAAGTCAGACGGTCGGTCGCCCGTTTGTGTCTTGATGTTGGACGCGTAAATGAGAAACTCCTATGTCAGGTTTCAGAGTAACAGCCAACCCAATGTTCTAATGTGGACTGTATTGTGTGCGGTGAGGTGGCCGTTAATTGTTCCAAGTGTTTTCTTCAATGTTCTTTCTTCAGTGTTCTTTCTTGAACGTTCTTTCTTGAATGTTCTTTCTTGAATGTTCTTTCTTGTGTGCTCTTCCTATGTTGCTCAGGAGCGATGTTTCTTCTAGCCGCTGCTGGATCTAACTCCAATGTGTTCTTCCTAGAATGTTCTTTCTTGAATGTTCTTTCTTCTGTGTTCTAGGGCTCTTCCTGTTCCTTAGGAGAGATGGTTCTTCTAGCTGCGGCTGGTGGGGCTCGTGGGACTCGTCGAACTCGTCGAACTCATTTTCTACGTGTTTCTGCCCGTCTTTTATACAATTTTGTGTCCAAATGTGCGAGCAGGAAGTCGGTGGGAGCGAGAGGTGAAATAGCATGCGCGTGATATTCGCGGTCAAAAAGCATTACCGTAAGGAAAGCCGCGTGCCATCTCATGATCAGAAAGAGAGGGGAGATGGCCGCGCGTGATATTCGCGGTCAAAAGGCGTTACCGTAAGGAAAGCCGCGTGCCATCTCATGATTAGAAAGAGAGGGGAGATGGCCGCGCGTGATATTCGCGGTCAAAAGGCGTTACCGTATGGAAAGCCGCGTGCCATCTCATGATTAGAAAGAGAGGAAAATAGAGCGGGCTTATATTTTGATTTGAAAAGGCAATACCGTAAAGAGAGCCGCGTCCTATTTCCCTATGATTCTTCTAGTCCTCGCTAGCCTATACGAGGGTGTGTGCCTACTAAATGTGTTTCCTATACCCCCGGCTGTTACTTTATTTATTAACATACAAATATTTACAATAAGTTTTAAACAAAACTAACAAATAAACGATTTTACAAATTATACATAAAACAACAAATGTATACTATTTTACATATAGACGCCGTCCTGTACATTCTCCCGCCGTGTGTCGTAGCGCCGTCGGAGACTCACTCATTTCGTGGAGGGGGCGGCGTCCTTTTCTTCAATCTGTAGGTTGACCAGCTTCTTGGTGGGGCGTCGCAGGATACCTCCTCGAGTCAACACGTCCGCAGCTCGCACGACGCCGTCGGGTCCTGGGTACACGGTGGTAACTCGTCCCAGTGGCCAGGTGTTTCGTGGCAAAGTGTTGTCCACGATCAGTACGACGTCGTCGGTCTTCAGTTCAGGGCCGTGGCCGCGCGGCTCCCGCCGGCTTTGAAGTTCGGGAAGGTACTCTCGTATCCAACGGTTCCAAAACATGTTCGCTATTGTCTGGGACGCCCTCCAATGGGTCTTGCCCAGCAGATCTCTGTCTTCAAATTGTCCTATGGCCGGTTCATGTGCAGACTCCAGCAGCAGAAAGTGATTCGGCGTCAATGTTTCGGGTTCATCTGGGTCGACCGCAACGTGGGTAAGCGGTCGACTGCTGACGGTGAATTCCACTTCCTGCTTGGCACAGATTCGGGACTTTAGAGTGATCAGGCCGTCGATTAGTTCAATCGCCGATTCGTTCAGTCGGCTCTGGCGGCTGACCTGATGACCTCTTCTCATGTTTTCGTTGTCTTCTTCCAAGGCTTCTTCTTGGCTCTTCTTTATGATAATCTTCTCGGCTTCAATGATGAGCTCGGCAGGGATCTTCAAATACATGTCTTCATCATGAACCTTCTCAACCAATTTCTTCGTTCTTCTATCGACGTGCTGAGTACCCCAGGATGGATCTTTCTTCTTTTTCGCTTTGGTTCTTGAGAAGAATGTTCTGTGTTTCTTCCTCTTTAGCAGGTTCTCTGGAACAGTCTTCTTTTATTCTGGCCATGTCGTGTTTTCTTGCTTCTTTCCTGGGTCCAGTTGTTGTAGTACTGCATCAGAGTTCGATGTCCACTTCCTTAGTTCAAAGTGTGCTCACTGATGGATGTCTCTAACTTTTCTTGCGATCTTGTCTGCCTGCTCTTCTGTCTCGAAGCTCTGGATGTAGTCGTCCATGTAGTGGTTGCGTTCGATGGCATCAGCAGCTTCGGGATAGGTCTTAGCGGCTTCTTTCGCGTTACGGTCTTTCACATAGATCGCTGTGGCAGGAGACGACGTGGCTCCGAAGATCAGTGACGTCATTCGGTATTCAGTGGGTGGAGCGTCACGATCTGTTCTCCACAAGTAGCGGAGCGCGTCTCTATCTTCCGGTCGGATTCTCACTTGCAGGAACATTTCGGTGATGTCCGCTGATACTGCGACTCGGTGTTGCCTCATCCTCAGTAGCACTCCAGGGAGTGATTGGAGCAGATCTAGACCGGTGGGTAGGGTATCGTTCAGTGATACACCCTTCGTGGTGGCTGCTGCGTCGTGCACCATCCTGACCTTGTCCGGCTTCATAGGATTGATCACCGGGAAACAAGGCAGGTACCATGTTCTGTTTTCATTCTTCTGTGCGGGTGCGACTTCAGCGTAGCCCTTTTTAACGAGCGCTTCCATTTGTTCGTGGACCTTGGCCTTCAATGTAGGGTTCTTCTCAATTTTCTTCTCGGTGGCACAAAGTCTTCTTAGCGCATAGTTCCAATTGTCAGGCAGCTTGATATCCGCTGACTTCCATAGCAGCCCGGTCTGGTAGCGGCCGTCCTCGAGACGTATGGTCTCCGCATCCAGTATCTTCAAGGCCTGGGCTTCAGGATCGTTCTGTGGTTTCTTAGGCGCGACTCCAAAGGACTCTAGAGAGAAGAAGTTCTTCAGTTGTTCGTCGATTCTCTCTAGCTCTTCTGATTCCTTTGTCACGTGGTTCACGAAGTGGACTCTCTGTCCCAGCGTCCGCGCCTGCGCCCCATGAAGGACCCACCCTAGCTTCGTTAGCGATGCAACTGGCTGCTGTCTGTTGCCGACGCGGGTAGACTCTGCCAGAAGAAGTGGCCAATTGTCTTGCCCGATAAGTATTCCCGGCTTGGCTTGCTCGTAGGTGAGATTCTTCAGGTCTTCAAGGTGACAGCAGCCAGCCAGATCGCGTTCGTTGACGGTCTGCGGGGATAGTCGCAGCCGGTTGATGCTTCTGGCTTGGATGGTGTGGCGCTTTCTCTGGGCTCCCTGGATCGTCAGCTTGAGCCGCCTCGAGGACCCCGTTTCAACTTGCCGTTCACCGATTGCTTCAATGCGTAGTGGTTCCACTGGCCCTCGTAGTCCAGCTCGCTGCGCCAAGTCCTCGTCGATAAGCGTGACGGTAGAGCCGTCGTCGAGAAGTGCATACGTATCGATCTTTCTCTTTGGCCCGACGACGGTCACAGGTAATATCTTCAAATAGGCTTGAGGCTTCCTCCGCGTCCAAGTGGAACTCACTACTTCATTCTTCTTTTCTTCTTTCTTCTCTTCACCACTCTTGGCGTGGTGTAGCAGCTGATGATGTGGATGGGGGCACCCGTCTATATTGCACTTCGTGTTGCGGCAGTTATGTATTCTTGTTCTATACCGCAGGCAACGAAAGCATAGTCTCTTCTCTTTGGCGAGGTCCCATCTATCATTGACGCTCAGCTTCTTGTATTCTTCACAGTTCCCGATGGCGTGCCCTGTCTTCTCACAACATAGGCAGCTGTGTATTTTCTGTTCGGGTTCCGTTGTGTTCGTGTTGTAAGCCCGTTGTGGCTTCTTTGCTGACGCGGCGTTGTCCGGTTGTTCAGGCTGTGCATAGGGGCCGCATCGTTCGGCCTCCCGGTTCAGAAAGCGCGACAGCTTGACGAGGTCCGGTTCTTCTTTATCTTGTTCAGCCGCGTAGTCGTACCACCGATATCGCATGGTAGAGGTCAGCTTCTCCATTGTGTTCTTCGTGATCTCTGGGTTGTACAGGTAGTGCCTCATCTTGATGGCACCCAGCGCTGCGACGATATTCGAGACCCGGCTGGCAAAAATGCACAAGTCCCGTGCCGTGTCTTGAGGCTTCGTTAGTGCTCGCAGTCGCTCCAGTTCGGACATAGCGATGGCATCTGGACGACCAAACCTTGCTTCTAAGGTTTTCACGACGTCTTCTGGGTTGCCATTGTACAGTAAGAGGCTCTCTACTGCTTCCCTCGCACGTCCTTTGAGGCTTCGGCGCAGGCGGGCGAGGTTCTCCAATGATGTCAACCCGCTCTTCGATTCTTCATATGCAGCTTTGAAGATCAGCCATTCATGATGGGATCCAGTGAATATTGGCAGTTCAATGTTCATCTTCGGTTGACTCGCCCTCGCAGCCATAGTAATGGCAGCGGCAAGTTGGGCGATGTCACTTCTCGTTGTCTCGTTTCCTCCCGCCGGTGGGGCGCCGGCGTATGCCGACTCGTTCACTCCCGCCGGTGAGATGTCGATATGTGCTGTCTCCTTTTCTCCCGCCGTGGGACACGTCGCGACCTGCGGGGCAGGTGCCTGCGTCGGTATCGGCGGTAGCGGCAGTGGCTCTGGGATGTGCGGTTGCCCGGTGATAGCCAGCATTTGTATGCGGCTATCGTCGACCCAGGTGCCGGTGCGCTCGTTGTTATTCTTGCCGGAGTCTTCAATCACGGTGTCAAGTTCATCTTCATCGGTGTCCGTTTCTGCCTCGATGGCCGCTACTTTGTTGGCGGCGAGCTTCAGTTGGATGCGCAGGAGCTCTTCTTGGGCCTTCAGTAGTTTCTTGTTTTTTCTTGATCTCGCTGAAGGCGTCTGCGCACGTGCCGCGGGCGGTTGCACCTGAGTGGGTGCCGCCGGCGGCGGTGCTGTTTGCTGTTCTCTTGTTTCTTCGAGGTGTTCTGGCTCAGTTGCCAGCGGACTGGACGCTTGACTCGTGGCCGACGTATCTGGCATAGTGGTACCAGTATACTCGGTCCCCGACGGTGTTTCTGTTTCGGACGTAGGCGTTCTCTCTTGCGTACGAGAACGAGTGACGGGCATCTTGACAATCTTCAGTCTTCACACGTAGATCCGGCTCGAAAGACCAGCAATGTGCCGGATAACACGGCACGGAGCTGGATTTGGTGCGAAGTCAGACGGTCGGTCGCCCGTTTGTGTCTTGATGTTGGACGCGTAAATGAGAAACTCCTATGTCAGGTTTCAGAGTAACAGCCAACCCAATGTTCTAATGTGGACTGTATTGTGTGCGGTGAGGTGGCCGTTAATTGTTCCAAGTGTTTTCTTCAATGTTCTTTCTTCAGTGTTCTTTCTTGAACGTTCTTTCTTGAATGTTCTTTCTTGAATGTTCTTTCTTGTGTGCTCTTCCTATGTTGCTCAGGAGAGATGTTTCTTCTAGCCGCTGCTGGATCGAACTCCAATGTGTTCTTCCTAGAATGTTCTTTCTTCTGTGTTCTAGGGCTCTTCCTGTTCCTTAGGAGAGATGGTTCTTCTAGCTGCGGCTGGTGGGGCTCGTGGGACTCGTCGAACTCGTCGAACTCATTTTCTACGTGTTTCTGCCCGTCTTTTATACAATTTTGTGTCCAAATGTGCGAGCAGGAAGCCGGTGGGAGCAAGAGGTGAAATAGCATGCGCGTGATATTCGCGGTCAAAAAGCATTACCGTAAGGAAAGCCGCGTGCCATCTCATGATCAGAAAGAGAGGGGAGATGGCCGCGCGTGATATTCGCGGTCAAAAGGCGTTACCGTAAGGAAAGCCGCGTGCCATCTCATGATTAGAAAGAGAGGGGAGATGGCCGCGCGTGATATTCGCGGTCAAAAGGCGTTACCGTATGGAAAGCCGCGTGCCATCTCATGATTAGAAAGAGAGGGAAATAGAGCGGGCTTATATTTTGATTTGAAAAGGCAATACCGTAAAGAGAGCCGCGTCCTATTTCCCTATGATTCTTCTAGTCCTCGCTAGCCTATACGAGGGTGTGTGCCTACTAAATGTGTTTCCTATACCCCCGGCTGTTACTTTATTTATTAACATACAAATATTTACAATAAGTTTTAAACAAAACTAACAAATAAACGATTTTACCAATTATACATAAAACAACAAATGTATACTATTTTACATATAGACGCCGTCCTGTACAAATTCGACTGTATGTTTTTTTGTATCTATGTTACCTCATATCTCATTTTTTCGTGTACCTAGAGGGTTTACTTTCTAGTTGGTCCCATTTTTGCCAATTTAGGATCTGATGATGGGATCTTGGTGTAATCGAGGGAAACCCTCAAATTTTGAAGGCACAAATAGTGTGTTTTTACTAGAATCTTAATGTTGACGTGTTGTTACGTCTGATGGTCAACATTTTGTGGAGCTGAGCTGATGGTGGAACTCCTTAACGCTAAGGAGTTCAGTAAACTAAAAATGAAGAAATAAAATTAACTTTACAAAAAGTGAAAACCGACTTCCAAAACCAAAATGCACTAAAAAGTCTTAAATAAACTTTTGATCCTTAAAAGGAAAGGAAGCTATTATAGGCAAACAATTTCTGTTTGGAGTCGGTGCTCAGATGCTTGATGACCAAAGTGATGACACCGACTCCAAAAAGAAATTGTTTGCCTAAAATGGCTTCCTTTCCTTTCAAGAGTCAAAAGTTAGTCAAAAGTAAAAAGTTGAGTAAAAAGTCGGTTTTTTGCCTGTAATGTTTTGCGGAAACTTTGAAAATAAGTTATCTCTTTAGAATTTATACTTTGCTACCTTGTATCTCATCCGCCCGCGCCGCCATCTTGAAAACATGACGACCAATGTAACTTTTTAGACGACGTCTCCTTTTCGGATGGTTTGACAGTAAAATATGTTTGACAACATTAAAGCAGACAATAAGCTAGTTTCCACTAACGACAAAAAACAGTTTCTTTAACAGATGATTTATTTAACATTAAATATAGGGATTATCAATATTTTAAATAATTAAATTCAGCAAAAACACGCATTCAGTCTCGTGACAGTAAACGCTAATCAGAGCGTGACGTCACATCGTAACTTCCGCGCCCCGCTCCTTTTTCAATTGACAATTTAATTGTCCTTACATAGTAAATAACAAATTTACTCAAGCTGTATTTTTGTGCTTAGATCCTTTGTAATACGCAACGGATTTAAATTAAATTCTCAGCAATACACCAAAGGATTTACGAGGAACTGTTCCTATCCACGCAGAAAAAGCTAACTATGTCTTGTGCTCTGGCTTGGGTATTTTATAGTACCGAATCCTATGCTGGTGGAATTTGCAAACCATGTTCTGTGTTGAAATTTGGATATTTCTTATTTTTTATAGCAAAGCCTACCATACGAGGAACGAACGACGTTTTTTTAAAAGTTTTTTTGAACGTCGTTTCTGCTACGCGAAGCTTAAGTGCACGAAACGTCGGGTAAAAAAAGTAATAATTATCCGCGCAAAATATCCGTAAATAGTGTTTTTTTAAATGAGCAGTATTCGCGTAAACTTCAGAAACAAGTATCTATACGGTAGCTCATTTTCAAATCTCCCGGAAAACATTCCAGGTAGCCTAAGAGGGTTACTCCTAAATGACTGTGTTACTTAGAAATAAGCTGACAACGAGAGGAAACATAACAATAATTCTCACATATTTTAGGTACCAGTTACATCACTCGTCGTTTCTCAAGATGTCGTTAAGTGCGGTGTCTGCGAGCAGGATGTCGAGGACGCCAGATGGATAGAACATATAGAAACAAAACACAATTATTTAGCGTGGAAACTTGGTGAAACACCTTTGGTAAGCTTTTTCAAGTTATACGAGTATAATGGCTCTGCCACACGAAAGACATTTGATGATTAGGCGTTAGCCTTAGCCGATGGTACGTCACGTCAACAAACCATTTTGAAAGTATAGTGCCACCAACTTTTCTGAGGAATGACAGCATGGCACCACGATCAAAAAAGGTTACCGCGGTTATACAAAAATATCACTTCTGACTTCAATTTATGTCGTAACTACATGATTAATTATAAATAGTAGATTGTTATACAAGGGGAGAAAGTGACCCATTTCACTCGAGATGTTTCTGGCGCTCGAACGGAGTGAGAAATGGGTGCTTTCACCGGAGTTAAACATACTTTTTTTCGTTTCGACTGTGAGGAAAAATAAATAAATTTAAATGTGTGTCTTGGAATGTGATAATGAAGTAGGTATAAAGTTGTACACATAATCTGTTACCATAAGTGAATTTTGTTTTATTTCAATAAGTGAATCATTAGGATTTTATTTATTGTGGCAATTTATGATATGTATTTTTTTAATTATTATTATTTTATTGTGCTTAAAAATATCTTATTTCCGCATCTATCGAATTGGATTAGTCTGTAAGGGTAGATGTATGAAGAAAATAAATAAACAATAAACAATAATTGTTTTGGCGAGAGATGGAACCTCAAGATTTGCACAACATATCAGTTAATTTGCTGTCTTTATACATTAAACACACGATTAGAAGGGCAGTAAGGAAGGGTACGCAAGAAAACAGAGTACATTAAACGTGGACGATATCAAATATTACAAATACTTGTTGAAAATATCGATCGATTTTATGCTTACAGACAATTATAATATTAAAAGAACGCAACCTTAACCTTGTCACCAAAACAACCACAGGTTATGTCAAATTCCAGGTTCAATTTTTCTTCATGAGATAGCGCTATGAGTGACAGCTAAATGTGGGAGTGAGTAAGAAGACTAATCAATGACAAAATCGCGGCAAGTCGCCTCCTAGTCTATTGAATAAAAAGTTCTAGAGTGCGTGAGTTAGTAACGTAAGATGTTTCTTCGGAAACATGTCAAGAGTCCCTAGGTAATAAACATACTAAAACCCCGGGACACTAGGAGGAGCCTCGGAGGGGGGGGGGGGGGGGTGGGGGAAAGGGTCAATTTTTTCATTTTTCGCTTAAATCTCAAAAACGGTACATGTTTGAGAAAAACTTTCAAGGCCATAAAATTATCTACAAGTTGTACCTTAATATTTTTTTCCTATATCCTACCGTTTCTGAGTAACACGCAGTAAAAAATAAATTTGGCTCAAACAATTTCCCCATACTACATACCCATGTTTATCACATCAATCGATCAAAAAATATTTCTTTTGTCCAAAAAACTCAAATGTGCTACGTGTGACCGGTACTGATAGATTGCTCTTAATTAGGTCTATAATTGGTAAAATAAACACATTCCTCCATGGAAGCCTTTAGGAGGAATCGATTGTCAAAATATTATATTAGGGTAGTTTGGGTTACTGAACTTGGTCTTTTTATTTTTTTCTTCCAAAAAACTCAAAAGTGCAACTTGTGACCGGTACAGATAGATTGCTCATAATTAGGTCTATCATTGATAAAAATACCAGATTCCACCACGGAGACCTTTACAGGAAATTGAATTTTATTAGGGTAGTTACGATACTTGAACTTTTTATTTTTTTTCTTCCAAAAAGCTCAAAAGTGCAACTTGTGACCGGTACTGATAGATTGCTTTTAATTAAGTCTATCATTGGTAAAAAAAACACATTCCTCCATGAAAGCCTTTAGGAGGAATTGATTGTCAAAATATTATATTAGGGTAGTTACGCAACTTGACCTTTTTATTTTTTTCTTCCAAAAAGCTCAAAAGTGCAACTTGTGACCGGTACTGATAGATTGCTCTTAATTAGGTCTATAATTGGTTAAAAAAAACACATTCCTCCATGGAAGCCTTTAGGAGAGTTTAGGAGTTCGAATTTTTCACGTTTCATGGGATGTAGCTCGAAAACGGCTGCGAATAGAAAAAAAATATTGAGGTACAACTTGTAGATAATTTTATGGCCTTTCAACTTTTTCTTGAAAGTTTTTCTCAAACATGTACCGTTTTTGAGATTTAAGCGAAAAATGAAAAAATGGACCCTTTTCCCCCCTCCCCCCACTCCGGGGCTCCTCCTAGTGTCCCGGGTTTTAGTATGTTTATTACCTAGGGACTCTTGACATGTTTCCGAAGAAACATCTTACGTTACTAACTCACGCACTCTAGACCCCCCTTGGAGGGACTCATTCAATGGACTTTCCGCCTGCTTGATAATCTGTGCAATAATCGACCAAAGTAAAAAAATATATTGTCAAAGACAAACAAAATGCGACAATTTAAAATGAAAAAAAAGTATGGCGGACAACCGAATATTATATTTGTAGATTTTTTTTAAATTGTTAAAAATTTGACAAATTGTATTTTTTTTCAATCAGTGAACATAATTACACACACTTTTAATGTTTAGCTAATCTGAAAAACATGGAAAGCTTGTTTATTTTATAAATATGATGTGACTCAATTTTCTTTAACTCCATGTCTGATCGAAGCAATTAAAACTGAATTACTTTCCACCCTAGGGATGGAAAAGCTATTTTCCACCCGTCTATCTTCACATGAAAATTCATTTTTCCGAGCAGAAGAGATGAAAAAGCTATTTTCCAGCCGGATATCTTCACATGAAAATTTAATTTTCCAAACTGGAGAGATGAAAAAGCATTCATTTAATTAACTTTACTGCACAACCAATAGGGTAATAAACGCTGAATGGTATTCTTTACTACTTATACTTTAGAGCTAAATATAACTAAAATGTTGGTTATTTTATTGCTCCCCTTATTCGCTATCACCGATAAAAAATACGGATTACCATAAAATTAACTGCCTCATTACGAAAAAAACTTATCAAGTTTAAAAGCCGGTGTTTAGTAATATGCCTATTTAAAATTTGCTTATGAGATTTCTTTACATCATTAGTGGTAACACTTACTTGTACCGGCAACAATGATATTTCGAAAGTGACAACTGTAGTTCCGTTTTTGGCCATTCTTCAGATTCTCCGATCCGTGTGTAAGATGCCTTTTTAGGATTCCGTAGCCGAATGGCAAAAAACGGATCCCTTATAGTTCCGTCAAGTCTGTCTACGGTCCGTGTGTATATCACAGCCACTTTATTCTGTAACTATAAGCATCACACTGTTGGAATTTGGTAGGAAGATGTATCCTGTTTTGCATGTAGGGTGTCTATGGATAGGACGTTTAAAATTTCATTTGATGGTTTGAACGAGATCGAACTATGCATGTCTTTGGGGATTAGTCTGAGTAATATTGAATTTTATTTAATTGGTTTAATACCAATTTTCTATGCACAAATACCCATTCTGCGAATATCTCTATATCTATCTATGATTAGACAAGATATTAGCCTAAATTGTACATTTTCTTTAAATGATTTGTTACAGACCTATGTGATGCGCAATAAAGAGTTATCTAATCTTTATCTTACAATTTCAGGACCTCGAAGATTCTGAATGCATAAAGTCACATTTATTTACGCTTATGGGCTTAGTAGATGGCTTTTACTGCACAAAATGCGGCCTAATAAGAAAATATCCCAAAGCTTTTATGGATCATATTGAAACTTGTGACGCCACACGCGCAGTTTCTGGGGTATCAGGAAGGTTTGAAATGGTCGAATTCAAAGATACAGGTATTTTTTTTGTCTCAGTACTTTTAAAACGATCAAGATATATCTAAAAGCTTAAATGTAGTAATACGGACATAATTTATGTAATACGGTCGGTTTAAAATGGTGTTCATAAACATTTTTTTTTAAAGACCCGGTGACATGTGCCGTGTGCTCACAGAAAATGAAATGCATCAAATGGGAATCTCACAACATGAAAGCACATTACAATCTTGCTTGGAGGGTCGGAGAAACTTCAATTGTGAGTACACACACTATAACTATCCAGTTATCATAAGAATGAACCTGTCAAAGATGTAAAATTCTTCCCGTTTCCCTGCTCATCCACCCGCGTTCGTCCGATTCTTGTCAATACAGCTAATTTTTGCATTTCCCACCGCGCAGTGACAGTAAAAAGCCTATTCTTTCGATAATCGGAGGTGGGATGGATTGGGTTAAGCAATCGTATAAATCATTTGACAGTACAAAACGTACGGTATGATCTTTCAAACGTATGCCGTTCTGCCGTTTGACAGATCATACCGTACGTTTTGAACTGTCAAATGAATACGATTGCTTATCACAATTCCACCTTAGGTATTAAATAGTAAATACTATTAAAAATACATTTAAAAGTTTCTTATTGATGTACTCTTTTTGTATAAATAACGGACATTAAACACCAATCACATACATTGCTCTGATCCAATAGTATTTTCTTAATGCACTTGTGTATTGGAAATCAGAAACAACGGTAGTACCACAACAACACAAGATTCTTCAAACATAATAGGTTGGATGTTATTTAAGGTGTCCATACCACAATCATATCTTTTTTAGCCCTTTGACACAGTCAAAATTGGTTCAAAGTCAGTCGTTCAAAAGTTTTTATTACGGTAGCTTTTATCCATACCTACATTAATAACATAACGTGTAAAAAGGCATATAATCTGTTTATTAGATAGACCAGAATGACGGCTTCAATCATATATTATTTGTTGCAAGTGTGTTGTAACAATTCAATTGTACGCGATTAATTGTACTTGTGGATAAACAGTACATGTAAAACGTTCAAAAAGTTAAAAATAAACGTTATACATAAAACAGTTTTTGTACAAAAAAACATAAAAATCTAGGTACTTTACTTTCTTGTGCATTAACAATATTCTTTTATTATTTTACCTATTTTGACGTTTTAATGCCTTCCCTAATTAATTATTAGAAATAATTATGATCTACGGAGGCCCGAAAACATTAGTTTTTTAAACATATTTACAAAATGTTTTATAATCGATTAAAACAACGATTGAATAAAGTTGAATTTTTCGATTACCTATTTTAAAAACACCACTATTTTTAAATTTCGAAAAAGTGGCCATTCATTAAATGTTATTTTCATCTATCTTATTAAAAATCAGAGGTATAGGTAGTATCGTATTTTTTTTGTATCTTCAATTATTTTTGATTTTTACAGGACCTAACAGCCCCATATGCTGTCGAAAAATATCTAAAGGAGTATAAACGGAAAATGAACAAGCTAGTATGCAAGGTCTGCGGTATTAGTAGAGCGTCGTTCATTGGCTTTTACGCGCACATCTTAACATGTGGCAAGAGCGAAGAGGTACGTATTTTGTACTTTGTTACAAGAATATAATAGGTACCAGGCTAAAACCAAGACTAATATAACCCGAGCAATTAGAAAAGTATACCGCCAATATTGAATAAGACAATAATTTAAAATGCACGGTTTATAAGTATACGGTTCTAAGTCTGGTACTAAGTTTTCGAATAAGGGAATTTCAGGTTTGTGTCTACTTGATTCAGCGAAACACATTAGTCATTTCACCATTCAATTACCTACATTAATATTTCGTTACGCTTTCTTTTCTAACATCCAAAACACTTTTAACCTTCATACATTCTCCATACAACCCTTAAAACATGACATCAAAAAACTAATCACATGCGAGTGACCATATTTTTAACTTTATCAGCATGTTAGCAGTATCACAAATATAAACGTGATACCATTTTTTATTATTTTTTTACTTTAACTTGACATCTTTTTCATATGATATTTTACAGGAGATTCAACAGTACATCTTTTTCATATGATATTTTACAGGAGATTCAACAGTACATGCTTACTTGCGAAATATGCAACAAACAGTACGTGTGCGTGTACAAAAATCAGCACATGACAGCGCACAGGGAAGCTGAATTTGCATTAGAACGTAAAAGACTACGGGAGGAACAAGAGAAATTAGCGGCTCAGTCAGTTAGTGAAACGAGGGTGGAAGAAGAAGATGCGTATCCGGGCCGGCGGAAAGCCGCTATGAAGTGAGATCTTGTTTCTTTGAAAAGTCTATTAATTTTTTGCTTGGTTAATATTGTTAAAAAAATGTTTTTTAACGCAATTGAAATGATTTAACTTATACAAGCTATAAAAAAGGTTTGATACAATATTCGGAAACTGTGTCAACATATATTTGAACAAAAATATTAGGACAGCGAGCATTTTAACATTACAAATATAATGCTTTCAGGGCCAGGAGCGTAATTGAGAAACTGAAGACGGACGAAGTAAGTTTATTACTTATCCATCACTATGTCAACTTTAAAGAGCATAGGAGGGCAAACATAATTTTTGTTTCGTTTTATAACTTTCAGAAAGACATGATGTCGTGCGCTAAATGTGGGTTTGCAGTGACCTCTGCCAAAAAATATATGGAGCATAAGTGCGCTCCCGGCTCATTCGAGCTCAGCGCCCTTTTGGAAGACTCAAGTGACTCGGCTGATAACGACGATTCGGGTTCCACTTCTAACTCAGAAGAGGAATATACACAAGTTAAAAAAAGAAGAAGGAATAGACAAAAAGATACCGGTCAGTCGAGTTTCTAATTAACTTGCACTGTATGTTTGTCCGGTTGGAATCTTGCAACTTAATTTGAACTAGTTAATTTTAACCAATTGAACTGAAATTTTGTATACACGCTTAGTTTCGATAAAATGTATGGTTAGCTATATAATATGTAATGGCATTATAAATGATGGCGGACTAGTATTTTTTCTGCACTACCACAATATGGGTATCAAATAAAAAGGCGTGCTAAGTGTGAAAACTTTTTTAATTAAGTTTTTATTAAAATGATCTAAAAGGATAAAAATAAACTTTTGTATTAGTCAAACTTATCAATTTAGTACTATGCATTTATTTTAACACGATAAAATAATATAAAAGCCTGTCATGAGATGTGCTGGTATCTGGTTATCTTATACAGTGTGAGTCTTTATAAAGTTTTTGAATATGTTTTCCGTCGATAAAATTAAGCATAGAATGCCTTATTTCAATAGTGCACTTTATGAAGACTCACACTGTATATAAAATTCTCGTGTCACAATGTTCGTTCCCGTACTCCTCCGAAACGGCTTGACCGATTCTTACCAAATTTCATATGCGTATTCAGTAGGTCTGAGAATCGGCTACTATCTATTTTTCATACCCCTAAGTAATAAGGGTTGTTCACCCTTATTTTTTTTAAAAAAATTTTGACGAATTTTTTATTTTTGTTTTTTATATGTGGCATAAAAAATACACAGAACCATAAATTTTCATTTTAGTAATTTTATCATTTTTCACCCCGCTCGATAACTGATCCATCGTCATTTAATTGGTTATCCTCGCCAGTTGTCTACAGGTGTCACTTCTGACCCAGTGAACAAAACGGAGGAGGGATGATAATGAAGCCGGTCTCCTGTTCCTCTCACACAGCCATTTCCTTTGGGGTCTGAGCAATGTATTCGAATTTTTATTTTTTTATAAAAGAAAGTCGCTACACTATTATAATTCAAGAACGGCCGAACCGATTTGGCTGTAAATTGGTAAGGAGGTAGCTTAGGACCAGAAAAAGGACATAGGATACTTTAATCCCGTTCGACGGGGCCAGAGTTGGGGTGGGATTGGACCGGGGCGAAGCGGTGGGATGGTATCTTAGAACTTGGAGAAGGATATAGGATACTTTTTATCCCGTTCGATGGGGCTGGGCTGGGGAGGGACGGGGTCGGGGTGAAATAATATTCGCTGAGATGGCTTAACATTTTAAATTACGGGGCTGGACGGGACGGGGCCGGGGCGGGGCCGGGGCGGGATGAGGACGGGGGGCAAACAAAGTTCGCTGGGTCCGCTAGTGATATAATATAAAGAGACTTGTCATAATAAGAAACAAAATGTCTCTTAGAAAATAGACAAATAAAATAAATCGTGACAAGATTTAAAAAATAATAATTGTGTAATAAATTCAGTGGCCAGTCCATCAGGCTACCCAATTTTGATGCAAACTAGCCCTTATTACAGCTGTATAAGATAAGATACCGCAGTGTTTACCTTGACGTGCTGTTGTCCGTACATAGTACTTAATTGATTGGTTTGATTTATTTAAAAGTTTTTTTTAATGTTCTGTTGCTCTTTTTAGGTCACTTAACTAAAAGCTTGGTTAAAAAGTTTAATTTTACAGCTCTTTTTAAATTATGTCATACAGCCTAAGCCCTAAAGACTATTACCAAATATTGGTTGTTTCAGTTCTAACTGCAAAAATACCGTTATTGCCATTTAAATACAACGAAGTTCATTCTTATACGGACCAAAGTGAAGAAGACTTGTAAGTTTATTTTCTTTTCCTTGAGTATATTTTGTTATTAGTTGTTGTTTCTTATAACACTCTTCTTGAAGCAATATAATGTGATCCTAACATTGATTTAACCGGCACCGGCAGTTTTTAAGAATTTCAATATGTTTATTTATTGATTACAGCTTCCAAAAACACTTTACACACGATACATTGTTCCCGGAATGGCATGAATGTGATTGTACATACTTAGAAGAAAGTCAGAAGACTGATTATTTACCGAAAGTAGAGAAATCTTGTAAAATTAAAATGGATGATTCATGGGACACATTTGATAGGTTCCAAGTTAAGAAGTTCAACAAAGGTAATATACTAGTTAAATGATAAAATTGAGCATAGATATGTACACGAACTGCGTTGCCGAACTATTGATAGTATTGATTCTATCGGTACTATTGACTATGGCTTTGCTCAACTATCGATAGTGGACTATTTAGCGACGAAGATATACACGAAATATATTTTAATCGATAAACGTTTGAACCTTCCAGCATGTGTCATTTTTGTTGGTGGAGCTCTAAATAGCTTGACATGGATTCCCCCGTGCTTGGACGAGGATAAATCGAGTAGAAACTACTTGGCCGTCTCGTGTCACATGGGCAACGATACTCCTCGGTTCAACTTCGATGAGCTCTCCTCCCATCCTGGGGTTATACAGATTTGGGACTTTGGCACCTTCAATAGGTAAGTGCGTACCTATTAATTACTGTTCACTTAATACATTAGTCATGCGTAGAAAGATTATACATAGACTAGCGGTCCCCCGCGACTTCGTCCGCGCGTTTTGAGTTTGCTCCCTCCCCTCCCGTCGCAGCGTCATGTTTTATATCCTTAAGCCTTTCTCGATAAATAAGCTATCCAACACAGAAATATTTTTTCAAATCGGTCCAGCAGTTTCTGAGATAAGCGCGTTCAAACAAACAAACTCTTCAGCTATATAATATATTAGTATAGATTAGCGCAAGCGCACGTTGTACTTAAGCTGCGAACATTATTTTGGTGCAGAGTTATGTTAAAACTGTGATAGCTCCTAAGATATTTATTGAAATCAAATGATATAAAGGGCAACTTGGTTCTAAATGAAATGCTCGTGATGATGAATGTATTTATTTTGATAAGAATAAATACCTGTGTATAAAATACACCTCTAAAAATAATGCATTATTTTTTTACAAATTTACTAACATAAAGAAGGTTGTAGTAAGTCAACCATAAAAGATAGACATATGCTGTCGCGGACTTTATTATAGAACTCTTAATGCTGAACAATCCTGTCATACATGATTTTTGTGTAACTTAAGCGGTTTCCGCAGCGTATGCAGCGGAAGCTCTCAAAAGGAATATCTTTCTCCCGTTTTCGCAACATTTTTCATTTCTGCTGTGGTCTTATGAGTCGTATCTTTATGTTATATAGCCTAAAGCCTTCCTCGATAAATGGACTATCCAACGTAAAAATAATTTTTCAAATCGGGCCAGTAGTTTTTGAGATTAGCGCGTTCAAACAAACAAACAAACAAACAAACTCTTCAGCTTTATAATATTAGTATAGATTCGGGCGCGGTTCATACGCAGTATTAGAAGTTTTTGTTTCTTTAAAAAAAAACGTTAATACTTGAGGCATTGCTAAGACTACTGTTGTGTTGTTGTCATAAAGGAAAAGTGAAAAAAGACAATGACAAACTTGTCGTGTTTGAGCTTATTACATTGTTTATGTTGAAAAGAATCGAAATCTTTTTTGATGCTGTATTATCGCGGTCTTACCACGTGAAAGTCATAGTTTCACTCGGTAAGACCGCAGTGACGGCCATATGACACTAACAATTACGGATATGAATTTAATAACAAAAGACGACCCGAGGTGTAAGCTATTTTGGCTGTTTTACTTGTAAGGCGACGGTGCACTCCTAATCACGTAAGAAAGCTTGTATTGTAAATTTTATCGGGATTCTTATTTCGTTTCAGCGCGCCAACGTTGGTAATGTGCATAGCACATGACTACGGCACGGTGTGGGCCATGGACTGGTGTCCATCGGGCGCGCGAGATGCAGAGCCATCTAGCGGAGAAGCTGCGAGGCTAGGCTTACTCGCTTTGGCCTGCTCTGACGGATACGTACACATATTGGCCGTGCCGTATCCTTCAAACACAGAATCGTAAGTTCTTTGTTATAATTTTTTTAGAAACCTTTGATTTGTGGACTCTCATTTTAATCACTCATTTCGCATGTGATCAAAATAAATAAATATATGCGCTCAGCAATCTCACAACACTGTTGAGTTCATGCAGAATACGCGTTAAATAAAGCTCTTGCGAAATTCATAAGGCTTACCAATGTGTCGGTAGCTGAGTGGAATAGGTATGTGCCCGGATAGCGTAAGACATAGGGTTTGATTCCTTGTCTTGAGTTTGTATGTAGTGGCAAGAAAAATAATAACTTACGTAATGTATGTATTCTTGCAAATTAATTTTCTGGTTTCTGCTTCAGAGAAATACTATTCGTCAAGTTAAAGCCCGTTGCTGAGCTCCGAATATCAACGAGTTCAGAAAGGAAAGTTTATCAAGCTACAGCTGTCAGCTGGTCTAAGGTATGCTTTTAAATTATTTGTGTAAACTACCACACGTAAGATTTCGTATACCCTCGTTACATTATTTATTGGTACTTTATTATTTTTCAGCAAAAAGGCCACGCCATTATTATGGTCGGCTATTCGAATGGAACTATAGCGTTGTTCGATTTGTGTACCAAGTCGCCCTTGTTGAAAAGTGTTGAAAACGGCATGGCTGTCTTCTATCCTTACCACGACAAAAGGGATCACAACGTTAGCGTAACAGGTTTGTTATAAATTGCTATTTTTTGCTTGTCACGTAAGCTAATTTTTTACCGACTTCAAAAAAGGAGGAGGTTATCAATTCGACTGTATGTTTTTTTTATCATTATTTTTTTTTGTATGTATGTTACCTCATATCTCAGTCGTTTGTCGACCGAATCGAAAAAAATTTTCGCCTACTTAGAGTGTGTACTTTCTAGTTGGTCCCATTTTTTTCCATTTTGGGATCTGATGATGGGATCTTGGTGTAATCAAGGGAAACCCTCAAATTTTAAAGGCACGTATAGTATTTCTTTACTAGAATCTTAATGTTGACGTGTTGTTACGTCTGATAGTCAACATCTTGTGGGGCTGAGCTGATGGTGGAACTCCTTAACGCTTAGGAGTTCAGTTATTGTAATGACGAAACTTATGATAGCTAATTTGTAGCTTCTTAAAAAATTGAATCATAAGGTGCAACTCCCCCCCCCCCCCTCTTATGTAATCACTAAAAATGAAGAAATAAAATAAACGTTTAAAAAAAGTAAAAACCGACTTCAAAACCAAAATGCACTAAAAAGTCTTAAATAAACTCTTCACCATTGAAAGGAAATGAATCCGTTTTAGGCAAACAATTTCTTTTTGGAGTTGGTGCCATCACTTTGACCATCAAGTATCAACTATCACAGCACCGACTCCAAAAAGAAATTGTTTGCCTAAAACGGATTGCTTTCCTTTCAATGGTGAAGAGTTAATTTAAGACTTTTTAGTGCATTTTGGTTTTGAAGTCGGTTTTTACGATAAAATTATTTCGTTAAATAAATTACAGATTTTCTAATAATGTTTGACAACCTCCGTAGTGAAGTGGCTAAGCGCGCTGGGTTTCAAGGCGTCGCCGCTTTGAGGTCTCGGGTTCGATTCCCGGTCGGGTTAATGTAGAAATCATAATTTTGTATATTATCTCTGGTCTGAGTGTTGTAGTACCACCGTTATATCTGATTCCTATAACTCAAGTGTACTTTGGACCAGACAAATGTATGTGAATGGTGTCTAATTTTTTTAAATTGTGAGACGTGAAATTATGTCATCACGTCGTATCTTCACTTTCTTGGCCTTACAAATTTCATTCATCCATTTAATTTAAGAGCTTAGCTAAGCTTTTGCCTTTTTTTCTTTACGCTCTTCCGCCATTCCCTTGACATCTTGATACGAAGCAACATTTAACATTCCTCTCTTTCTTCTTCCTGCTATTGTTCCCTCTATTATCGTTCTGATGTAACAATTATTATTAATAATTACCAATTTATGTAATGCATAATATATTAAAAATAAAATATAGGTCTATTCCCTTTAGTTAGGTGAAGATACGATGTCATATAAATGATTTGGAGTACAGTGGCCAGCACATCAGGTTACCCACTTTTGTTGCAAACTAGCCCTTATTCCAACTGCATAATATACCGCAGTGTTAACATTGACGTGTTGTTGTCCGTACATCGATAGGGAGAAAAATGAAAACCATGGCGAAAAAAGACATCAGAAACGTCTCAGTATAGCTGTCTACCTATAGTTTGGCCGGGCAGGTGCAAGTTAAAAAAACCGGTCAAGTGCGAATCGGACTCGCGCACTGAGGGTTCCGAGCCAACTTTAACTTATTAGGGAATCCACTTACTTCCACTCAGTAAAATACCACAATATTTTGTTGACGGCAAACATAACTTTGTTTTTCATAGTGTTTGTATGAAGAACAAAGTTATGTTTGCGGTTGTTGAAAATGTGCTATATCTCAAAAACTTCCTGTTTGATCCCGTCCGAATCAATTTTCGTTGAAAGTAGTTGTTAAGATCTATATAATTTTTTTTCAAAATTTACACTCGCTAAGTTTAGAAGTTAGATGGGGGGCGGGGTGGCGCCCATTTTACTACTTTGAAAGCGTCTAGCTATGAAACGTTTGACTTTAAAAGATAATGGTTTTAGAAACCTCGATGTCATTTTAAAAGACCTATCCATAAGCACACAGCCATAGGTTTGACAAAAAAATTTTTTTTTTGGTTTTAGTTTCATGTATGGGAGCCCTCCCTTAAATGTCATTATTTTTATTTTTTTGTATGAGAATCGTAAAGCGGTTAATAAGATACATCTTTCTACCAAATTTCAACAGTGTGATGCTTTCAGTTATAGAATTAAATGGCTGTGACATACAGACAGACAGACAGACAGACTTGACGAAACTATAAGGGTTCCGTTTTTTACCATGCGGCTACGGAACCCTAAAAACCCTTTTTTTTTTACAGACGTGGACATCTGCCCGCTCGGCGAGCACAGTTTGCGCGGTCTAACCGGCGCGCTGTGCAGCTCGTCGGTGTCGGGGTCGGCGACGTTGCTGCGGCCGCGCGCCGGCCTGCCGCGCGTCGACGCTCACTCGCCGGCTACGGCCTGCCGCTTCTCGCCCGGCTGGCCCGCCGCGCTGCAGGCAGCCGA
The DNA here is from genome assembly GCA_963924145.1 of Pyrausta purpuralis. Taxonomy (NCBI): domain Eukaryota; kingdom Metazoa; phylum Arthropoda; class Insecta; order Lepidoptera; family Crambidae; genus Pyrausta; species Pyrausta purpuralis. Next base: position 15,266,419 of record OZ001654.1, read on the forward strand.
CGACATTATGTGTACGTACACTATACATACACACACTGCGTCTTTTAGCTGTGATGTCAACGCGCTTCTGTATCGATGCGCCTGCCGCGCGTCGACGCTCACTCGCCGGCTACGGCCTGCCGCTTCTCGCCCGGCTGGCCCGCCGCGCTGCAGGCAGCCGACGACATTATGTGTACGTACACTATACATACACACACTGCGTCTTTTAGCTGTGATGTCAACGCGCTTCTGTATCGATGCGCCTGCCGCGCGTCGACGCTCACTCGCCGGCTACGGCCTGCCGCTTCTCGCCCGGCTGGCCCGCCGCGCTGCAGGCAGCCGACGACATTATGTGTACGTACACTATACATACACACACTGCGTCTTTTAGCTGTGATGTCAACGCGCTTCTGTATCGATGCGCCTGCCGCGCGTCGACGCTCACTCGCCGGCTACGGCCTGCCGCTTCTCGCCCGGCTGGCCCGCCGCGCTGCAGGCAGCCGACGACATTATGTGTACGTACACTATACATACACACACTGCGTCTTTTAGCTGTGATGTCAACGCGCTTCTGTATCGATGCGCCTGCCGCGCGTCGACGCTCACTCGCCGGCTACGGCCTGCCGCTTCTCGCCCGGCTGGCCCGCCGCGCTGCAGGCAGCCGACGACATTATGTGTACGTACACTATACATACACACACTGCGTCTTTTAGCTGTGATGTCAACGCGCTTCTGTATCGATGCGCCTGCCGCGCGTCGACGCTCACTCGCCGGCTACGGCCTGCCGCTTCTCGCCCGGCTGGCCCGCCGCGCTGCAGGCAGCCGACGACATTATGTGTACGTACACTATACATACACACACTGCGTCTTTTAGCTGTGATGTCAACGCGCTTCTGTATCGATGCGCCTGCCGCGCGTCGACGCTCACTCGCCGGCTACGGCCTGCCGCTTCTCGCCCGGCTGGCCCGCCGCGCTGCAGGCAGCCGACGACATTATGTGTACGTACACTATACATACACACACTGCGTCTTTTAGCTGTGATGTCAACGCGCTTCTGTATCGATGCGCCTGCCGCGCGTCGACGCTCACTCGCCGGCTACGGCCTGCCGCTTCTCGCCCGGCTGGCCCGCCGCGCTGCAGGCAGCCGACGACATTATGTGTACGTACACTATACATACACACACTGCGTCTTTTAGCTGTGATGTCAACGCGCTTCTGTATCGATGCGCCTGCCGCGCGTCGACGCTCACTCGCCGGCTACGGCCTGCCGCTTCTCGCCCGGCTGGCCCGCCGCGCTGCAGGCAGCCGACGACATTATGTGTACGTACACTATACATACACACACTGCGTCTTTTAGCTGTGATGTCAACGCGCTTCTGTATCGATGCGCCTGCCGCGCGTCGACGCTCACTCGCCGGCTACGGCCTGCCGCTCCTCGCCCAGCTGGCCCGCCGCGCTGCAGGCAGCCGACGACATTATGTGTACGTACACTATACATACACACACTGCGTCTTTTAGCTGTGATGTCAACGCGCTTCTGTATCGATGCGCCTGCCGCGCGTCGACGCTCACTCGCCGGCTACGGCCTGCCGCTTCTCGCCCGGCTGGCCCGCCGCGCTGCAGGCAGCCGACGACATTATGTGTACGTACACTATACATACACACACTGCGTCTTTTAGCTGTGATGTCAACGCGCTTCTGTATCGATGCGCCTGCCGCGCGTCGACGCTCACTCGCCGGCTACGGCCTGCCGCTTCTCGCCCGGCTGGCCCGCCGCGCTGCAGGCAGCCGACGACATTATGTGTACGTACACCACACACACACTGCGACTTTTGGCTGGGGTGGTAACGTGCGTTAGTATAGATGCAGTTGCAAAATGTCAACCTTTACTCACTGCGCTGCTTTAAGCATCGATACAGTCGCGATGTAGATGCTGGAAATTGATGCAGACGCGCTTCTGTATCGATGCGCCTGCCGCGCGTCGACGCTAACTCTCCGGCTACGCCCTGCCGCTTTTCGCCCGGCTGGCCCGCCGCGCTGCAGGCAGCCGACGACATTATGTGTACGTACACTATACACACACACTGCGACTTTTGACTGGGGTGCTAACGTGCGTTAGTAAAGATGCAGTCATAAAATGTCAACCTTTACACACTGCGCTAATTTAAGCATAGATACAGTCGCGATGCAGAAGCTTGAAATTCATGCAGACGCGCTTCTGTATCGATGCGCCTGCCGCGCGTGGACGCTCACTCTCCGGCTATGCCCTGCCGCTTCTCGCCCGGTTGGCCCGCCGCGCTGCAGGCAGCCGACGACATTATGTGTACGTACACTATACACACACACTGCGACTTTTGGCTGGGGTGCTAACGTGCGTTAGTAAAGATGCAGTTATAAAATGTCAACCTTTACACACTGCGCTAATTTAAGCATAGATACAGTCGCGATGCAGAAGCTGGAAATTGATGCAGACGCGCTTCTGTATCGATGCTAACGCGCGACTGCTAAATTAAATGCCTCAATGCTAAATTAAATCTGTTCATTGCGTGAGTCGCGATGCTGAAGCGCGTTTTCAAAACGCGTGACTGCATCGATGCTAAAAATCGCAGTGTGGGGTCATAATCTGATTTTTAACACGCTTATATTAGCTTCATTTGTAACTACGTATGTAAGAAAATCTTGGAGTTAAATTGACTCCACTTCCGGACCGTAACTACATGCAAATGTGCAGTGCGTCCGTGTCAGCTCGGTGACGTTGCTGAGTTCGCGCGCTACTTGCTTCTCATTCTATTGTCCTGCGTATTATTGTAATAGGCGCAAACATTTTAATCTACGATTCTACAGAGTACCCATACTTTGACCTGATCAATGTGTTCTAGAATACTTTAAACTCAGAGATATTGTTTTCCAAAGTTATTATTCCAAATCAATGTATATCAAAATCGCTAACTCGTTACAGTAAATCACAATTCCGAGATCTATGACTAGACACATTTGTTTGGTTAAAACCAGTTTTATAGGTTACTAGGCACTTACAGCAGATCATATATTAATTTTTTCTATCACAAGCCTCACCTAGATTTTCCCCGCTATAGAATCTGCAAATAGAATGCGCTGTGTTTTAAAAGTATCGTTCGTTCCACAGCGACGACAGTGCCCAACGAGCTGGACTGGTACGGGTGCGGGCGCAAGTGGGGCCCGACATGCGCGCTGGCCGGCTGCCTGCGCTGCGGCCGCGTGCTCGTCTACTCGCGCCCGCTGCTGCGCCACTTCCCCGCGCTGCCCCCGTACAAGCCTATCGTTAAGCAGGTACGTCGTCATTGTCAGACGAAGGACTGCTGAACATAGGCCTCCCCACGGCGTTCCACAGCGACGGCAGTGCCCAACGTGCTGGGTGCGGGCGCAAGGACTGATGAACATAGGCCTCCTCACGGCTTTCCACAGCGATCGATCACAAGCGGTCCGCATCCAGTTTGAGCCTGCGATCTTTTTAAGATCGTCGGTCTATCTTGTCGGTGGAAGTCCAATCGAAGGGTCACGGTCTAGTCACCAGTAGGCTCATTTCTAACTCAAAATAACAATTTGTGTTATCGGAATTAATGTTTCTGGCTGCCATCATCCGAAATAGAACAATAACACAAGAATGGGTAGATACGGGATTACTACCATGTACCTTATTATTTATGAGTTTCCGATATTTCGGCACTGTTGCAACCGCCATGATCACGGAGTTACTGAGTAACTCCGCGATCATTTATCTAATGTTAGTGAACATGAAAGTTTAATACATTATACAATAACACAAGATTTAATTAATTTATCTTACAATATTGACTTAATTTTCGCTTGACAGCAGTGACAATAATGTCTAAAATGGCCATTAATCACGTGGCGCTGTCGTCGCGCACGGCCCCAATAGGTAAACTGCCCCATAGAGACTACAAGTTCAGGGCGGCGGGGTGCGGGAGGATGCGGGAGTGGGTGAACACCAGTCCGCGCTTCGCAATAAAGCGGTTTACCTATACATTTGTACGATTTAAATCGGTTTCTGTCGATAGGGCAAGATCTTAGGTTAAAGTCATGTTCGTTATGTTGAATTTTGTTCACAGACAATAGCAACGTTGAAGACTGTGCCATTGGGGAAGGAAAGAAAGAATAAAAACGACGAGTTATCTATGCTGGTAGAGCCGCTGACATACGACGAAGCGGTCCTGAAGTACGGAGTGGAGGTCGTATTTTTTAACGAGAAGGTTAGTTTAAAATTGTGTTTTGAACTCTTCAAAGTGAACATGTATCACTATACTCAGACCTAAAGTCCATGTTTCTTTGCTTGTCTTATAATTGTAAACAATCTTTACGTAACTTTTAAAATAATGTGTCAAGCCGAAGCCCAGAGCCACTTTATTTTGAAACTATTGGTATTACACAGTCGAAATTTAGTAAGTATATGTATCCTGTTAACCGCTTTACGATTCTCATACAAAAAAATAATAATAATGATATTTAAGAGGGCCTCTCATACATGAAACTTAAACCAAAAATAAATTATTTTGTCATACCTATGCGTGTAGGGTGTCTATGGATAGTTCTTTTAAAATGAATTCGAGGTTCCTGAAACCATTTTCTTGAAAAAGTCTAACATTTGAGAGATAGACGCTTTCAAAGTGGTAAAATGGATGTGCGTGCGGTCTGTCTCAACAAACCTCAACCAAATTATAAGGGGATTTAAGAAATAATTGTGAAAACGTAATGGTAAGGTATAAAAATTGTGAAACCTAAACAAAGAAAGTTAGAATTAATTAACTGGATCACTCAATCTGGACGCCTGAAGAATAAACCAAACCGAGAATATACTACCTTTGTGTTTATAATTTGCAATTTAAAGAATTGTGAAGAATTTTTGAAAGCTGCAAAACAAATATTCGAATCATTTCAAAGGCTGGTTTAAGATTTAGAACGGTTTATATGGACCACTCAGAATGCACTATGTTCAGTTGAGTGATCTCCTTAAACACCACCTTATACTGAAAAAGTATGAAACATTATCATGTTTATTATAAATTATGCTTCTGGGAAAATTTGTGAAATAAAGATCGTGATTGAAATCATACTGGGTTAAGAGAAAACGAATATCTCGTTTTTTCTCGATCGTCCCAACTGAGTGATCCTTATTTTGAACTATCTATACTTAATATTATAAAGCTGAAGAGTTTATTTGTTTGTTTGTTTGTTTGTTTGTATGTTTGTTTGAACGCGCTAATCTCAGAAACTACTGGCCCGATTTGAAAAATATTTTTTACGTTGAATAGTCCATTTATCGAGGAAGGCTTTAGGCTATATAACATAAAGATACAACTCATAAGACCACAGCAGCAATGAAAAATGTTGCGAAAACGGGAGAAAGATATTCCTTTTGAGAGCTTCCGCTGCGTACGCTGCGGAAACCGCTTAAGTTACACAAAAATCATGTATGACAGGATTGTTCAGCATTAAGAGTTCTATAATAAAGTTCGCGACAGCATATGTCTATCTGTTATGGTTGACTTACTACAACCTTTTTTATGTTAATAAATTTGTAAAAAAATAATGCATCATTTTTAGAGGTGTATTATACACACAGGTATTTATACTTATCAAAATAAATACATTCATCATCACGAGCATTTCATTTAGAACAAAGTTGCCCTTTATATCATTTGATTCCAATAAATATCTTAGGAGCTATCACAGTTTTAACATCACAACGTGCGCTTGCGCTAATCTATACTAATATTATAAAGCTGAAGAGTTTGTTTGTTTGTTTGTTTGTTTGTTTGTTCGTTTGTTTGTTTGTTTGTTTGTTTGTTTGAACGCGCTAATCTCAAAAACAACTGACCCGATTTGAAAAATTTTTTTACGTTGGATAGTCCATTTATCGAGAAAGGCTTTAGGCTATATAACATAAAGATACGACTCATAAGACCACAGCAGCAATGAAAAATGTTGCGAAAACGGGAGAAAGATATTCCTTTTGAGAGCTTCCACTGCATACGCTGCGGAAACCGCTTAAGTTACACAAAAATCATGTATGACAGGATTGTTCAAAATTAAGAGTTCTATAATAAAGTCCGCGACAGCATATGTCTATCTTTTATGGTTGACTTACTACAACCTTTTTTATGTTAATAAATTGGTAAAAAAAATAATGCATTTATTTTTAGAGGTGTATTAAACACACAGGTATTAATTCTTATCAAAATAAATACATTCATCATCACGAGCATTTCATTTAGAACCAAGTTGCCCTTTATATTATTTGATTTCAATAAATATCTTAGGAGCTATCACAGTTTTAACATAACTCCGCACCAAAATAATGTTCGCAGCTTAAGTACAACGTGCGCTTGCGCAAATCTATTATAAAGCTGAAGAGTTTGTTTGTTTGAACGCGCTTATCTCAGGAACTGATGAACCGATTTGAAAAAATATTCTGTGTTGGATAGCTTATTTATCGAGAAAGGCTTTAGGATATAAAACATGACGCTGCGACGGGAGGGGAGGGAGCAAACTCAAAACGCGCGGACGAAGTCGCGGGGGACCGCTATAATATTATAAAGCTGAAGAGTTTGTTTGTTTGAACGCGCTTCTCTCAGGAACCGCTGGACCGATTTGAAAAAATATTTCTGTTTTGGATAGCTTATTTATCGAGAAAGGCTTTAGGGTATAAAACATCACGCTGCGACGGGAGGGGAGGGGGCAAACTCAAAACGCGCGGACGAAGTCGCGGGGGACCGCTAGTTATATTATAAAGCTGAAGAGTTTGTTGGTTTGAACGCGCTTATCTCAGGAACTGCTGAACCGATTTGAAAAAATATTTCTGTGTTAGATAGCTTATTTATTGAGTAAGGCTTTACGATATAAAACATCACGCTGCGACGGGAGGGGAGGGAGCAAACTCAAAACGCGCGGACGAAGTCGCGGGGGACCGCTAGTATTTAATAAACCCAAACTTATAGGTAGAAGGTAGTTACATCCGAAATTGTGAAAAATTTTATGTTGAAATTATGTAGTAAAAACCTCAAAAACAGCTTTAAACCTCTATAAACAAAACTCACACAACTCTCGGTACTCAAGTAAACCGATATGGTTACCCTAGTCAACGTTTTCCTTAAGGATTGCAAAAAATGAGTTTTCTTTTAAAATAAAACACTTACAGGGACGATTCCTACCCGACGACGATGACCCGTCTGGTGTAGTGGTCGAGAAATCGCCTACTACGCAGCGGGTTGCGGGTTCGATCCCCGCACAATACAAACATTTGTGTGCATGAGCATCTGTTTGTATTGGTCTGGGTGTTTTCTATGCATATCATGTATGTATTTACAAACAAAAAGTATTGAAGTATTATACCCATAACACAAGCTTTGAGTAGCTTACTTTGGGACTAGATGGCGATGTGTGGGAATATCCAAGGGATTTATTTATTATTTATTGGTTCGTCAAACTTTAGTACAACATTTTTCACAATTTCTGATTTAACTATCTGCTACCTATAAGTTTGGGTTTATTAAATATAGTTCAAAATAAGGATCACTCAGTTGGGACGATCGAGAAAAAACGAGATATTTATTTTCTCTTAAACCAGTAAGATTTCAATCACGATCTTTGTTTCACAAATTTTCCCAGAAGCATAATTTATAATAAACATGATAATGTTTCATACTTTTTCAGTATAAGGTGGTGTTTAAGGAGATCACCCAACTGAACATCACACGGATACAAGGGATATCTTAATGTACGGAAATAATTACTCTCATGACATAACTTTGAATGAACTTAAACCTTGTAGCATCGATGAAGTAAATAAAATCATTAATAACCTTGATACTAATACGACTGCTGGATTGGATGGTATTTTAACCAAGGCACTAAAATGTCTGAAATATTTAATAAGCAATAAATTAGTTTTATCGATAAACGAGTGTTTTAGATTAGGAGTTTTTCCCGACGCACTTAAGATTGCTAAAGTGAGTCCAATACATGAATCTGTATCTCAAAATGACCCAAATAACTTTAGACCGATATCTGTGTTGCCGTTAATGTCAAAAATATTTGAAAGGCTTCTATATAATCGACTTAATGAATACCTAACAGAAAAACAATTTCTAATTGACGAACAATATGAATTCCGCGCAAAATCGAGCACACTTACCGCTGTCATAGACCTAATAACTAAAATTAAAACTCATATAGACAATTAGAATATATCTTTGGGTATTTTTATTGATCTAAGAAAGGCTTTTGACACGGTGAGCCATCAAAAGCTCATATTGAAACTAAACGACATAGGTATCAGTGGCGCAGCTTTAAATATATTTAAATCATATCTGAGCGATAGACGTCAAGTGGTAAAAATTGTCAACTTCACGAGCTCTTCCCAGAATATTTTATTTGGAATTCCGCAAGGGTCCATACTAGGCCCATTATTATTCTTAATTTACGTAAATAATATTAACAAAATAGGACTGGACAGCTTTCACTGTACGCCGACGACACGTGTCTGTTTTACTTCGGTGATTCAATCCACAAAATTATTAGTGATGCCCAGAATGATTTAAACTTACTCAATGAATGGTTACTGCGTAATTTGCTTACAATTAATATTTCAAAAACATCTTTCATGATTTTGGCTGCCAAAAATAAATTAATTTCTGACTTTGCCCCTCTAAAAATTAACCATGACATAATTAAAAGATCGAATTTAGAAAAGTACTTAGGCTTACATATTGATGATAAATTAACGTGGCAACCACATATTGAACATATCAAGTCTAAGCTAACATCCGTTCTTGGAGCATTTCGCAAGATAGCAAATTATGTCCCAAAAAATGTAAGACCTATTATTTATAACACTCTCGTGAAATCGCACCTTGAGTACCTATTTGAAATTTGGGGGTCAGCCGCAGCTATTCATGTGGATTCATTACAGAGGTGCCAAAACTACTACAATATAATAAAAGTCCTACATCGCTATCCATTTCATACACTGACCGAACGTTATATAAAAAACCAAAAAATTTAACATAAGTCAATTATACCACTACAATACTTGCCTCTTAGTTTATAAAATTGTAAACTTTGCCGTAAAATCTAATATAAAACTAGAAAAAAGTAATCACACTCGTAGACTTCGGAATAAAAAAGAACTAAATATAGGGACTCCTAGGACTGGTTATGGAAGGAGGACTATTTTATTTGAAGGAGCAAAGCTTTATAACAATCTACCATCAGACATAAGAAATAGTAAGTCTTTGAATTCCTTCAAAAAGAAGCTTAAGCATTAAACACTTTTAAACTTTCGCGTTGCATTTTAAATACACTTATATATACGGGAATTAACGCGATCGCGATAAAAACATAAATACCTTATGTTTTGGCCTGATGTTTCGATCGGGTTTCACCGATCGTGGTCACAGGCGAACTGATGAACTGCGATTTCTTAACTCCGTTTGCGGGGTAGAAGTATCTTGTTCCACCCGCAAAGTATTTATTATTTGCGCACCACCGCCACACACTACACTGACAATGTCCCTATTCTGGAGACCGCTCGACGCGTCCGTATTCTGGTGATTACTCGACTGCGAACTTAAACAAGGCTGTGTCATTCTAATCACGGGATTCCACGTCGGAGACAACTTAAAACCATCTTCCCTATTGAAATTAACATATTTTTGTATTTCAATAGCTTCACGCACAACTCTCGAGTGAAAATGGCGATCTGTGGAGAGGACTTGCGTTTTGTGGAATTCTATCCAATGATTGGTGCCCGCTTCTAATAGATGTTCAGCAATCGCTGACTTGTTAATTTGGCGATTTTTCACAGCTGCGATGTGTTCTTTGATCCTTTCCGCAACGGTCCGCTTCGTTTGGCCTATATAGGAACTACCACAGCTGCAACTGATTCTATAGACTCCCGGTGTATGTAGGGGCAAGACATCTTTAGGTGTGCGCAAAATATTATTTACCTTAGATCCAGGAATATAGACAGTGGGTATGGAGTACTTTTTTAATAGGGAACCGACCTTGTCTGTTACCCCTTTCACATATGGTAAATATGCAGGATGCCTGTTAACACCTGTATTTCTGCACTTCTTTGTCGACGGCTTCAGTTGATGTGGTGACACTTTATATCCATTACTTTTTAGTACCTCCTGAACATGGTCTAGCTCTTGCTTTAAATGCTCAGGGTCACAAAGAGCATAGGCTCGGTTTTTTAGTGAAGCCATAACAGAAATCAAGTGTCTAGGATGGTGGTGTGAAGCAGCGTGTAGATACCTATCTGTATGTGTGGGCTTTCTATAGACACAGTGTGATAATGTGCCATCTGGTCTTGACGTAACTCTCACATCCAGAAATGACAATGATCTGCCTTTCTCCAACTCATAAGTAAATTTCATCTTAGGATGAATGGAGTTAAGGTATTCTAAATATTGATCTACTTCCGGCTTACCACCTTTAACTATACTAAAAATGTCATCTACATACCTCTTCCAAAATTTTATTGTACTAGGACCGAGACGCAATGCCTTCTCCTCAAAATGTTCCATCCAGAGATTAGCTAGTACGGGGGCTACAGGGCTACCCATCGCTACACCATCAATCTGGAGGTAGTATTGACCTTGGAAAAGAAAGTAGTTACCATCCAGGCAGTTCTTCAGCAAATCAATATAGTTAAAAGCCATTTCATTGTCACTCAGCCTGTCCTTCACTATGTCCAAACATTCTTGAATTGGAACATTGGTGAACAAAGACTCCACGTCAAAACTCACCATAATTTCATCAGGTTCCAATTTGAGGCTGCTTATTATTTGGACAAAATGTCGTGAGTCCTTTACAAAAGATGGTGTCTTCCCTACCAATGGCTGCAATACGGATGCTACATACTTAGCTAGGTCATAAGTAGGCGAAGATATCTGACTTACGATTGGTCGTAATGGAACACTAGCTTTATGTACTTTCGGCAATCCATACATTTTTGGTGGTTGGCATGCCTTAGGGCTATGTAGTTTTTCGTACTCATCTTTTGTAAATAGGTCTTGATTTTCTTGAATAAGAGTACGTATTCTACGCGCTACTCTGGCCGTGGGGTTATAAGTTACTTGCTTATACACACTCTCATCACACAATAACTCCCGTATTTGGTCCTCGTAATCATTTGTGTTCATCACCACAGTGGCGTTTCCTTTATCAGCCTTAAGCACTAAAATGTCTTTGTTTTCACTAATACTTTTCAGTGCTTGACGCTCCCCCACAGTGATATTGCTAGCTGGAGGTCTTGCCTTACGCAATATTACAGCAACATCCTGTCTTAAGGTATCGGCTTCAACTGACGGTAATTTATTACGTGCAAGTGTCTCCTCTACAGCACTGATTACTTTTTCATACGGAACCCGCTTTGGTGTAATTGCGAAATTCATACCCTTGGCCAATACGTTTACAGCATCATCGCTCAGAGTGACGCAGGATAGATTTACTACCGTATCTTTTGAAACCGTTGGTGACGTAGTTTCTTCTGAATACCGTTGACTGTATAATTTTAAATACTTTCGGTCGTGGGTAGCACTAGATAGTTCAAAAGTCCGACACGCTTGCAAATATGTTATCCTATCACATACATCATAATCCTCACGAGACAACACAACACTGCAATTCATAAGTAACGTATATATATCACACTGTATCCGATCTAGTTCACGGTACTTGTTCTTTATTAACTGTCTCAGGAGCCGATCACTCGCGTTCCTTAGAATCCTACTCGAAAATGCGATATCACTACGCGGCCTAATACGCACACACGTAGGTAATAGTAAGTTATCGCGACATTTTGTTAAGAATATCAACGATGTTTCCACTCTCGCTCGTTTTTTCCGTAGGCATTCTAGATGACGTATCTGTTTTGCAGTATCCGACCCGTAGCGGTTTGCAATAAACACTTTTAAACTTTCGCGTTGCATTTTAAATACACTTATATATACGGGAATTAACGCGATCGCGATAAAAACATAAATACCTTATGTTTTGGCCTGACGTTTCAGTCAGGAGTCTAAAGGAAACGCCACTGTGGTGATGAACACAAATGATTACGAGGACAAAATACGGGAGTTATTGTGTGATGAGAGTGTGTATAAGCAAGTAACTTATAACCCCACGGCCAGAGTAGCGCGTAGAATACGTACTCTTATTCAAGAAAATCAAGACCTATTTACAAAAGATGAGTACGAAAAACTACATAGCCCTAAGGCATGCCAACCACCAAAAATGTATGGATTGCCGAAAGTACATAAAGCTAGTGTTCCATTACGACCAATCGTAAGTCAGATATCTTCGCCTACTTATGACCTAGCTAAGTATGTAGCATCCGTATTGCAGCCATTGGTAGGGAAGACACCATCTTTTGTAAAGGACTCACGACATTTTGTCCAAATAATAAGCAGCCTCAAATTGGAACCTGACGAAATTATGGTGAGTTTTGACGTGGAGTCTTTGTTCACCAATGTTCCAATTCAAGAATGTTTGGACATAGTGAAGGACAGGCTGAGTGACAATGAAATGGCTTTTAACTATATTGATTTGCTGAAGAACTGCCTGGATGGTAACTACTTTCTTTTCCAAGGTCAATACTACCTCCAGATTGATGGTGTAGCGATGGGTAGCCCTGTAGCCCCCGTACTAGCTAATCTCTGGATGGAACATTTTGAGGAGAAGGCATTGCGTCTCGGTCCTAGTACAATAAAATTTTGGAAGAGGTATGTAGATGACATTTTTAGTATAGTTAAAGGTGGTAAGCCGGAAGTAGATCAATATTTAGAATACCTTAACTCCATTCATCCTAAGATGAAATTTACTTATGAGTTGGAGAAAGGCAGATCATTGTCATTTCTGGATGTGAGAGTTACGTCAAGACCAGATGGCACATTATCACACTGTGTCTATAGAAAGCCCACACATACAGATAGGTATCTACACGCTGCTTCACACCACCATCCTAGACACTTGATTTCTGTTATGGCTTCACTAAAAAACCGAGCCTATGCTCTTTGTGACCCTGAGCATTTAAAGCAAGAGCTAGACCATGTTCAGGAGGTACTAAAAAGTAATGGATATAAAGTGTCACCACATCAACTGAAGCCGTCGATAAAGAAGTGCAGAAATCCAGGTGTTAACAGGCATCCTGCATATTTACCATATGTGAAAGGGGTAACAGACAAGGTCGGTTCCCTATTAAAAAAGTACTCCATACCCACTGTCTATATTCCTGGATCTAAGGTAAATAATATTTTGCGCACACCTAAAGATGTCTTGCCCCTACATACACCGGGAGTCTATAGAATCAGTTGCAGCTGTGGTAGTTCCTATATAGGCCAAACGAAGCGGACCGTTGCGGAAAGGATCAAAGAACACATCGCAGCTGTGAAAAATCGCCAAATTAACAAGTCAGCGATTGCTGAACATCTATTAGAAGCGGGCACCAATCATTGGATAGAATTCCACAAAACGCAAGTCCTCTCCACAGATCGCCATTTTCACTCGAGAGTTGTGCGTGAAGCTATTGAAATACAAAAATATGTTAATTTCAATAGGGAAGATGGTTTTAAGTTGTCTCCGACGTGGAATCCCGTGATTAGAATGACACAGCCTTGTTTAAGTTCGCAGTCGAGTAATCACCAGAATACGGACGCGTCGAGCGGTCTCCAGAATAGGGACATTGTCAGTGTAGTGTGTGGCGGTGGTGCGCAAATAATAAATACTTTGCGGGTGGAACAAGATACTTCTACCCCGCAAACGGAGTTAAGAAATCGCAGTTCATCAGTTCGCCTGTGACCACGATCGGTGAAACCCGATCGAAACGTCAGGCCAAAACATAAGGTATTTATGTTTTTATCGCGATCGCGTTAATTCCCGTATATATAAGTGTAGCTTAAGCATTATATTGAAGTGGGTACTGGCCGCCAGTATATTTAGTATTTATTTATTTTTAAATCTTATTTTATCTCATTTTAAGTGAAACTTGTATTTCGTATGAGAATAAAGATCTTTAAACCTAACAAAGTGCATTCTAAGAGATCCATATAAACCGTTCTAAATCTTTATCCTGACTTTGAAATGATTCGAAAATTTGTTTAGCAGCTTTCACTAATTCTTCAAAATTATTTCAAATACAAATTATAAACACATAGGTAGTATATTCTTGGATATGCGTTATGGTTTATTCTTCAGGCGTCCAGATTGAGTAATCCAGTTAATTAATTCTAACTTTCTTTTTTTAGGTTTCACAATTTTTATACCTTACCATTACGTTTTGACAATTATTTTCTTAACCCTCTTATAATCTGGTTGTGGTTGGTTTGAGTTTTTTTGAAAAGATCACCCAGACCACACGCACATGTAAAATGGGCGTCTTCCCATATAACTTTTAAACAAAGCGAGTGTAAATTTGGGAAAAAAACCTTGATCTAGATCTTGACAAAGACTTTCAACAAAAATTGGTTTGAATTAGATCGAACTAGTAGTTTTTAAGATAGACCACATTTTCCATAACCTCAAACATAACTTTGTTATTTATTTATACAAATACTTTGAAAAACAAAGTTATATTTGCTGTCAACAAAATATTGTGTATTATAGCTAAGTGGAATTAAGTTGATCTCTGATTCAGTTAAAGTTAGTATTCACATTCACACTAAGGGTTCCTAGTGTGTGTGTCCGACTAGCACTTGGCCCCAATAACCAAAAAAAGACCCGGAGATCGAACCCGGGACCTGTGGCGCAGCCGTCGCTTTAAAGTGCGACCCTCCTACCGCTGCGCCACCGAGGCAGTTGAATATACTGCTGTATACACCACATAACTCGAGAACAGGTGCACCAAACATAACAATTTACATAACGGGGTAGGGGCGATATGAAGTTTGCTGAGGCTAGCAAATACATATAAAACCGTAGAACGACGCCTTAGTTGGGAGGGAGGCAGGGCAGTTTTAGCTTCTATGTACTGTTTGATATTCGCAGACGCCGCTAACCATTCTTACTCACCCGCAGAACGCACCAACAACGGGCGGGTACCGCGAGCCGTACTCGGAGCGGTTCCCGCTAGCGGACGTGACGGCGTTGTCGTTCTGCGCGTCTCGCCGCTACCACCGTCGCGCCGCTGTCGGCTTACACACCGGGTTCGTGCTCCTGCTTACTATATGAGCTGTTACTATATAAGGTCAAATCATTTTAGGTAATAATATTTTAACTGTGTATTTGTATAATAGTAAGAAAAAGGAAACTATAATTATTTTTGGGAAATTTGAGATTTATTTTTTTCTATTTTCTCTAACAAAGAAAATTGTTTTTTTTTTAAACAGCACCCTGACGATTTTAAAAGTTATCTACGTCATAGGCTTTATTTTTCTTTCATCTCATGCCTACCTAATAAAAAATAAATTACTGAAATAATTATGAAATCTTAATCTTTAATTTTCTCAAAAACTAGCGTATAAAAACCCAAAGTGTTTTCTACAAAAGAATATCAATTTATTGTGCTGAATCATTCCTATAAATATTATCACTTAAAAAGAGGTAACCTTATATAGCGTTATTATACTAGACGGAAAGACACTGATTTAAAAGGGATGCGCACGCGCATATTGCTGGACTATCGATATTACGAAATGTATACAAAACCTTATTTTCAAACCTAATGTGATCGATAAACGTACGTATACGAACAGTGCTAATCTCTGTGTATGTGTGACGTCATCAATAAAAAGTGCAAGTGTAAATGAGAAATGATGCACTTTTTTTGCTCTGCCTGCCGCTAGTCTTTAGGCACCAAGCACCCCATATCGTACGCAATCACAATTATTATAAATAATGAGTTACAAGGTTTAATATATATTTACTATAGTGTCTAGAAACTTAGTGCCTGATGTTTCGGGTATAGAATGCATACTGCATAGATATATGTATTAATAAGTAGGACTGTTTGTCGACAAATCCCAAAAGATTGTGTGTTGTTTTATAATTTTGTTGTAATTACTACCTATATTAATGTGATTGCACCGTATTGCAACTTTGTACATACTCGAACGCGTTTTAAAGACCGTGATACTGGTATTAGTAAAGTTGACGTATTAGTAAGTAATTATCATCATCATCTCATAGTAATGCTAATGACAATCATCTTCTCCATCGGCCTCAGAGACGCTCAAATAAAATAGCAAGGCAATTAAGGGACGATTCGTGCCCTCTGTCTACCTTACGTAATATTTGCTGATACAGGATGTTTGGTACATCGCGTGCGTGTTATAATGAGGGTCATTAGCTATTACTTCTTTTTTTTATTCTGATGAATTTTTATATTTAATTATATTTGGGTTTTTATGAAAAATATCCGAATTTCGGCATTCTAATCACTTTTTTAAAACTATAATTGTTTTTTTTGTATATTATTTTCGTATGTTATTGTGCATTATTTTGCGATTTTACTCACATCAAAATCACAAACAAAGGCCATTTTTATTTACTTGCAAAGCTGCGAAACATCATTTTATATTGCTGTAAAAAATAAACAAAAAACTACTGGACTCGTCAGATTTTATGAAAACTTCTCTGGACTGCTAATGGTAAAAGTATGCCGAAAATACTCAAATAACTCCGAAAATATTTTTCTTATGAACTTATCCAGGTAGCAAAATGCTGCATAAAAAATTCACACCAAAACTAGTTTTTGTTAAAGATACGAAAGTTTTTTATATATTTCTATTCAGAACTGTTATTTCACTATTGTCAAGTAAATCTACTTATTCCTCTGGGTATATTTCATTAAAATCCTCTTAATTTTTATTAAAAAGCATGTCATGTGCATGTCAAATTGTGTATGGAGTAGTTTGCAACCCGAGTCACATTATGAGAAAATTTATATAGTGGTTTGAATGTTTTCATGACATGCGGGATGCTTTTACCTTTTTTTTTTTTTTATAAGCATAGTCTAGAAGTTTTCATGAAGACGAACGCGTTTAGTCGTGATTTGTTTATTTTGCACAGCCGTATAAAGTTGCAGGTCAACTTTGAAATGATTGTGTTCCGCAACTTTGCAAGTAAATTAATATATAATATATATATATATATATATATATATATATATATATATATATATATATATATATATATATATATATATATATATATATATATATATATATATATATATATATATATATATATATATATATATATATATATATATTAATAAAACCTCAAATTAATGCACAACAACTTACAAAAATAATATGCATATAAACAATTTAAGTAAAAAAATAATAATTGATTTGAATGACAAATTTTTGATATTTTTCATAAAGAACATAAATAATCGATATACAAAACCGCCGGGCCAGAAAAAAATTAAGGCAGAAAATAATAGCTTTTTAAGCTATTATAAGGCATTTTCACTAAGCACACGATGTATCAAACACATGTATAAAAAACAGCTGCAACATATAAAACCATACCTATTTAAAGTTATTTAATTATGTCAAATGTATAATACAAAAAAACAGATCTACAAGATATAACACCATATTTAAAGTTATTTAAGTATGTAAAACTTCACAACACTACGGAACTTTATGCAACTTTCACTTGTGGGTAAATATGGTATTTACCTTCCCGACTTTCCCGTGGTGTTGTGAAGTTTCGTTTAAAAATGCAAAGTTTAAAAGCATTTACCTATGTGTATCAGTTATGTGGGATTTTTGGTATTTTTTTGTAAAGTATTCGATTGTATTTCTCAAACTTGGTAAATATTTTACATCACAATATTAAGATTTTCTTGCCATTCAAGTGTTTATTTAAAATATGAAAAATGTAATTAATTTAATTTAGTAGAAAAAAAGAAATTATTTTTATATAAAACGGCTCACTTGCTATTAATTTTGGTGGTATATGTTTTCGAATCTACATTTTGCGTATATCTTTTGTCACAAATAAAAACGTAATAAAGAAGGTTTTATCAGGTTTTGGTATTTGTTTGCGCCATTTTACTAGTAACTTTACAGAAACTCCTTACCATGACGTCTCAAAAATTAATTACCAAATAAACATGTAGTTTAGTTATATGTACATACTAAAATGTGTGTTTTGATTTAGTTATTTACATTTCTATGCAAAATTGTGTAAAGTTTGACTAGACATAATTTATAGCACTAATTTTGTATAAAGGGTGTATCAAATGTTTATACTGATAGTAGAAATAAATGACGTGTTTAATTCTAAGAAACATATGTAATAAATAATAAAGAATATTATTTATTATTAGATTATATCGGAAACACATATATCGGATAAAAAAGTGATATTATTATTTAACTTCTTGTATAATAATCCTTAGTTATTGTGGTATACCTAAGCTTGTTAATAAATAAACGTTAATTATTACATTTTTTTTTCTATTGAAGTAATTTTTTTATCAGTATAAATTTGTTATCTCTTGTTCAGGTAGGTATGCTGAACAGCTTCTTAGTTCAAATATTTATTAATACACATATTTTTCAAAAATCTCAACCTGTGACATAGTTTGTCACGATGTTGACCCTGTCTGACTGCAAAATATTGCAAAATGGTAGGAACGAGTAGTAATACATATTTTTTAAATAACGTACTCGTACATACCTTTTTGGATCAGAAATAAGACATACATTAAAATTAGAAGCAATGATCTTTATATACATATCTTTTTTTTTTAATTACCCATTTATAAATTGAGAAGGCCTTATATATTGACTCACTCACACAGTTTATCATAGTTTACATGATTATTTCAATCGTAGCGAGGTTTTAATTTCAGTTGCCACATGTTATCCACACTGGGTGTGCTTACTGAAATCATAAAACAACATCCAGCGTAACGAACACGATAAGTACGTTGTATGTTTTCAGCGAGACAAGTGAGTGAGTTTTATTAGTGGTTGCGTTGCCGCGAGCGTCACGCGCCGATTCGGCAGTGAGATTCGTGTCGCAGCAGGGAGAGAACGCCCGGTCGCTCTCTGAGTATTACACGCGCGTTCGTTCACGATAATTAAGTTTGCAAGCAATAATACCAGGCTATTAACAATTCATTTTTTTTTAAATCTAAGTTGCAAAATTAGAAAAAAATATTGCAATGTCAAAAAAAATAAAAAGCACATAAAAGTTTGAATTTAGAATTAGTACGCTGAATCGCGTATTTTTTTCGTTGATGATATATTAGTGGACTTAAAAATGATGATGGCCAGTGCGAAATTGGTGAGGGACTGCAGCTCGGAGCTTAGCTCAGACGTCCGGTCGCTGTCCGTTGCGTCCTCCACGGAGGAGCAGGAGTCCACCACCACGGAGTCGGAGTACACTGAAGAGGAAAAGGAATATGAACTGGACGACTTACAGATATTGAAAACTATTGGTAAGTATTTTTTGTTAATTTATCGAGGTATACTTTGTCCCTAGATATAGGCCCTAAAAACTCTGCATTAGTATAAAAATCTAAATTGAATAAAATTTGCATTTAATTGCATACATTTCAAAGTATTTTTTACAAACCCAGTATGTATACTTATCAACAGAAAACTACATTATCCTTTAATGCAAATTATTTTATTTACGTCAATTTGTTGGAAATGCAATTCCTTTCATACTATTACCAAAACAAAGAATATACATAATATGGTCAAAGGTCTTATGTGAAATATATCAATAGCTCAAAACTTTTAACCAAATAAGAAGATACTGTAGTGTTTTCAGAAAGTTTTAACTGACTTCAAAAAAGGTGGAGGTTATCAATTCGACTGTATGTTTTTTTGTGGCTGTTTTACCTCTTATCACAGTCATTTGTAGACTGATTTAAAAAGTTTTCTCACTAACCTAGAAACAATACCTTCTAGTTGGTCCCGTTGTTACTTAGTCGGGATTTGACGATGGGATCTTGGTGCAATCGAGGGAAACCCTCAAATTTTAAAGGCACATATAACGTTTTCTACTTGAATCTGAATGTTGACGTGTTCTTACATCTGTCAGTTAACATTGTGTAGAGCTGAGATGATTGTAGAACTCCTTAACGCTAAGGAGTTAGTGATTTTAATGACAGAACTTATTATAAGCAATTTGAAGTCACAAGGTGCAACTCCTTCTTTTATCACAAAAAATGGCTAATAAAGTTTACTTTAAAAAAAGTAAAAAACCGACTTCAAAACCAAAATGCAAATCAAATAAAATCATCCTTTAACAGGTTGAGGGTTTATTTAGGACTTTTTAGTGAATTTAGGTTTTGAATTCGGTTTTTACTTTTTTTATTTTCATAAGGATTATATTCCATATAGTTATCGCGGCTCCAGAGTATGCTCTTTCTGTCAAGAGCATCGTGTCGGCGGTTTTCTTACGTGCCCATATATTATAAAAAGTCGAAATCACTAAATTTTGAGCCCCTATAGTAGGAAAGCTGCGATTTCTAATAAGTTTTTAAAAATATATAATTAAAAAAATATAAATTATGTTCTTACGAGCACTTCAAACTTACACTCCAAGTTGTTATACACCTGTTTATGTTTATGGGACGCAGTTACTCAATGTTTGTTATTATCTTGATGCCGGTGTGTGTAGTTCAGTGGAACGCTGTACTTTCATTTACTTGTAAGTATATAACTGCCATTAAAAGATAATTGCACGTATAGACTAATGAGGACTTCTATAGAGTTCTGAGAAGACATCAGGCACTCATGAGACAGGCTGGAGCTGTAAAATATAAATCATTTGACGTCTCGGCAACCCACACGGCAACATTACGGCGAGTTAATGCGTTTTCTCTGGAAAAACAATATGAGTAGCGTGCCCTGTTCGCAGTTCATAAGAAGTAAAACACTTCATTGCATGTCGCGGCCCATTTTTTTGTGAACTGACTCACCCGACTTTTGCAGCCTTGTTTTTGATTTTATTTTTATTTTTTTAAGGAGAAACTTTAGTGTTTTTCCGCGTTGTCAATTTTCAACTTCAGGTAGCAAGAGATATTACCGAATTTATTAAGAACTTTAAAAGTCTATCGCAAACTACATGAAATAGACTTACACAAATTTCAGGGGGCCTTAACCTAGCTAGTTTATTTTGGTTTTGATTTTGCTTTGCATTTATTAAGGCTTCAAATAAGAAGTTATTCAGGACATAAACTAAACACAGCAAATTAATCGAAGTGAATTTGATAACATATAACGGCAACGAAATGTAAACTAGTATCACCTTCCTTTCGCTTTAAAAAACTAACATTTTTTTTCTTTAATATAGTACTATTATGTTTTTATTATTTTTATGTGTTAATTCATTTGTTACAACAAATTTGTATTTGTGTTATTACGTGTATTAGTCATATTTTATTTCATTATGGACCTATCTTTAAATTGTAATATTTAAATATTAGCTATATTTTTCACTCCGCTTTCTACCTTACTAATAAACGTTGTTTCCTCTACCCAATGGTTGTCTGGAAGAGATCGCTCTCAGCGATAAAACCGCTAATATTGTACTAATGATTTCCCTGTAATGTAATTGTTTCTTATATCCTTACTTGTGCAATAAATAATATTTATTATTATTATCACAACTAAGTTTCAAACGTAATTAGGGCGTTTGACTGAGTATGGAGTAATACCTAGCTAGTTTATCTATCAGTTAGTCTAACTATCTGCAAAGAGTTCCAGGAAGTAAACGCTTTATTGTCGTCACGTTTAACACGTTTCATTTACAAATAGTACAGGGAAAACTTAAAAAATACTGGCATTTTATGCTAATTTCAGAAATTACTTTGCGCTAAGGTCGTTTGGTTGTTTAGTTCAAATATTGTTTCAACGTTGTACTTAATATTTTAGTCCTATTAAAAAGTTGGAGGCATGATAAAGTTAGAGGTGAAGAATATTTAGGCCTGATTTTTCCAAAGTCAGATAAGGAATATTTGTCGAATAAAATACAATACGCCTAATTAGAAAACGTCACCTATTTGACAGCAATCATTTATGTTAATGTAATTTTAAGATCGGTCGATTTATACTTATTCATTCGGATAAGTCTTATCTGACGATGGAAAAATAAGCCCTTAATTGGATATTGCGAATGCATTATAGTAATTTAAAAGAAATTGAACATTGATGTGCTAGAATAGTGTTATTCAATCTTTTTGATGTTTGCCTTTCACAAGTTGAAAAATTCTTGTGACCCCTTGCAAAAAGTGATAAATATCTACATTGGTATGACGACTAGTTTCAGCCGGCAAATAAGGCTTGGCGATCCTCGTAGGGGTTGAGGAACACTGTGCTAGAATTTCGGTTTATGGTATCAAATTATAAAACGCTCGTATAAATTGAAATGTCAAAAGTAATTTATGGTTAGTTGCATAGTGAAAGTAAGATTGGCAATATTGCAGTGATAACATTATTTTCTTCGTGAATCAAATGCTATTCAATTTATGAATCTAATCACTTGCTTGATTATATTTTTATTCAAATTCGTTATCCAGAGATATTCAAATGAGGAGCTCTCTTCTTAGAATCACAGAGCTCAATCCAATGACATGCAATTTGTAACGGTATACTTTCAGCGCAAGCAAATGAAATCAATCGCGCGCATATAATAAGTCAATCAGCACCAAAGAGTATGGAAATATAAGGTTAGATATACACTTATCTGTTACGTACGAAGTGAATTGATGGACCGGTCGTAGACAAGGACATTTATAGATGATATGGTATCAGTGAAAGTGGTTATGGGTACACGGCGATCTGTAATCCGCCCGCGACCTGATTCTCCACATAAATGGGCCAAGGGCGATCGAGCCACATTCAGCTGACCTAGTAGGATAACAGCTGCCGGCGTCATATTTACGCACAATTATTCTATATTGTGCATGAGAACACTGTATGTATTGATCGTACGAATTTAAAGCTCAGAAATTAATCTTGTTATTTTATTTGTTTAGTTCACAATTATGTACATATAATATTATTGCAAATCCTTAGCAACAATTCTAAGTTTGTTTTTCTTACCTTGTCGAATACTGTAAACAGTCTTTACATTCCTTTTAATGAAATGAGTCGTTTTTAAATAAGAGAAACACAAAACTCTAATTTGTTGGCAAATAATCGTTAAACACAGAACTTTTTTAATTAGATAGTAGATTAGTTTTATTCACCGACATTATCATAAAAGGTATGAAAAGATTGTTTACAATATTGGACTAGCTAAGAAAATCGAACTTTGGCGTTAGTTATGACTCATGTAGGTGTGTAAATCAAGGAAAAGAGTTATGCAATTAGGAATCTACGTACAACACCAGTTATAAAAAATACCAAAAATATGAAAACCAACTTCAAATAGTGTATTTAATTTTAATGTAAAAGTTTATTTTATTTTCAAAATATTTGTGATTTCTAGGAGAGGGAAGAGTGAAGCCCTCCCAGTGGTTCTTGGGTGAGGTAACATATAAATAAAACAACATACGGTCGAACTGATAACCTCCTCCATTATGAAGTCGGTTAAAAGATCGGATTAACAAGAATGTTTAATAAATGGTGACATTCTGTTAATATTTGCTTATTGAAACAGAAATGTAAATATTTGGGAAAAGTAAGGTGCATAATATGGCTGTGCTCTTTTGGGCTGTATTCAAAGTAAGTAAGTAAAGTTGTCCAAGTGAGAGTTACATTTCAGCACAGTACCGGTGTAACTGTAAGCGCAAAAGGCTTGGACGCGCGGCGGTATTGTGGCGGCGAAACAGACCGCATAGCGTCTCTGGACCGGCCCTACTCAGACTGCGTTATAATATCCTCGGCCGACATCCGGGCAATTTACATTATACTATATTTTTTTAACCTGAAATGCATAATGAAACCTTACTTTAACTTTTTGAAGGATTTCTTACATTGGTGGTCTTATCCCCCCTCAGTTTCATCTGGCGCCCCTCACACTCAAGTTTCTTCTGGCGTCGATTTAGTGTAGACAAAACTAGCCCATTTCCACTTTATAAGGTCTTTGTGTTTACTTTGTATGGAAGGAAAATCATCCCTTCTCCTTTATATAATATAAAAAGCAAATATAATTTCAGGAAATCTTGATCGTAAAAAATATAGAGCAGTAACATCTTGCAGTGCATCGCGGTTTCCAAGAAGACACTTTTTATAATTTACGTCTGCAAAATTGTTTCCGTCATCCGGAGTCAACGCAAATTAACTCCTCCAATTTATGTTTTTAAAAGTATCATCGCATTCAGTTTCATTATTTTTATTTGCAGCGTCCGAGCGATTAGCGAAGCCACAATTAACAACTGAAACTGGGTGCTTGAAATGTTTTTCAGACAAATGAAACAAAACAAAGCGATAACAATTACTCTATTTATAAATGTGAAATGATTCCGTACAGTTACAACATTCAAGCGCAATAGAGAGTTTAGCCAAAGTCTTTGGTCTACTAAACATAATAAAGTAACATTTTATTTAACACATATTACGATAAGACTTTTAAAACCTAAAATATATATTCAATGTTATTAGTATTAAATATTGGACACCAATCACATACATTGCTCTGCTCCCAAAGTAAGTAGCTAATGCACTCTCGTAATGGAAATCAGTGGTACCACAATACCCAGACCAGAAATTTGAATTTTCTACATTGACCCGACCAGGAGTCGAACCCGGGACCCCGGAGCGGCAACCTTGAAACCCAGCGTATTCAGCCACTACACCACGGAGGTCGTCAAATCCTATATCAATTGAAACTTAGCGTTCTATTCAATACGGACAAGACAATGTCGATTTTCCGAGCAGGAATGCAAACACGTATTTAAGTATAAATATTATGAGGATTGCGCACGCGACCGATTGTTTTGTCACGCGTGATTAGCGCAGATATGTGGGGCAGTGTGCCGCCCAGCCGCCCGGCAGCACACAGGAAGCATGACGCTATAACAAATAAACAAACATTTTATCAGAACAACTCACCTCAATCTCATTCGCATTCGGACTGGAAGATCCCTAAACAAATTAGGCAAGTGACTAAACAAACCATTTAGTTAAAATACAACCCAACACAATTGTAGGTCGGCTAAAATGAAATTGCGGGCGCCTGAAATCAGCGCTCATGTTCTGGTTCAGTTTAAAAAGTAGGTAGAACATAATAATATGTAATTAAGTGGGTAGGTATGATATTATCATTCTCGAATTTTTTTGGAGTCCGCGGTAAAAGAGAATACATTATCACCCAGTTTAATAATAAAAACTTAATAAAGAATAGGCTGTTATTTAATATAAAAAGATTCCCATGCCTGGACGCTTTCAAATCGGATAACATAGTTCACGCACTATCATATTGCTCATTGAAGTAACCGGGAGAGTCAAATTAAGAAAAGAAAGTTAAGAACAATGTGGTGATCTGAAAGCGGCGTGCATTGGAGATGGAACCGGTCGCGTCCGTTGTGTACACCAGTTATTTCCACATTCGCATTGCTGTGGAAAAGACACATGTTGAGCGACACTTATGTAACTAACTTACCCAAAATCGCATCAAGTAATAGGAAATAAGCTCTTAAGGTCGTATCAGGTCAAGTACCTATGTCGTCTTTAAATTACATATTCAAAATGTTTTTAACCGGATACTTCGAGCAAATAATATTTTAGTTTGCGAATATTTTGCAAAGAGTGGTTACCTACCTAAATATTCCATCTCGCGGAAAGCGTAATCCAAGGACCAAATGACGTAAAGCTTCTTTTACTTACGAGTATGTATCGCATAATCAGAGGTCGTTAAACGTATTTTGAGCCGACTTCAAAAAAGTAGGAGGTAATCAATTCGACGTATGTTTTTTTTGTATCTATGTTACCTCATATCTCAGTCATGTGTCGACCGATTAGAATCATTTTTTCGCTTACCTAGATGTTATACCTTCTAGTTGATACCATTGTTGCTAACTCGGGATCTGATGATGTGATTTTGGTGCAATCGAGAAAAAACCTCGAATTTACAAGGCACGTTTAGTATTTTCGTACTAGAACCTTAATGAAGACTTGTTGTTGCGTCTGATAGTCGACATTGTATGGAGCCGAGCTGATGGTGGAACTCCAAAAAGCTTAGGAGTTCAGTGATTTTTATGACATAACAGAGCCAAAATGTACTTAAAAGTCTTAAATAAACTCTTCTTTAAAGGAAAGTACTCCATTTTAGGCAAACAATTTGTTTTTTGAAGTCGGTGCCATTGCCGCTTTGGCCATTTCAAGCATCATCAGTCCTTTCCTTTGAAAAGTGAAGAGTTAATTTAAGATTCTTTAGTGTATTTTTGTTTTGAAGTCAGTTTTTCCTTTTTTTAAATTTGTTATGGTGTAAAGTGGTGCAGTTTTCGACACGGTGGAGATATTTTTGCAATAACGATAACTTAACTCACAGAGAGTGATTGTCACTAAAAAAAAACTGCAATTTGTTTTTACATCTTCATAAAATCAAGTTTTATATAGACTCTACTTTCTAGCTTAATTTTGATTCTGCCTTTTTAGGAGTCGTTAAAGCAGTGTAAAGATACGCATGGGGATACGGTATCGGCGCAAGCGCAGCGGTGCAGCGCCCTTGGCTTACACTCTCCTGACAACCTCAGGTTATTGTTGATAATATTACTTAGGTCGTAATCTCAATGCGGGCGGCGAAGGTCAGCTATTACCGATATTTGTTAGCATTGTTTGCAGTTACTTTACTTTGTCTATAATACGGTGTAAATGAGATGAGTCATTGATGTAGAGATATATAAAGGGATAACTAAAAACTTTTCTTTGCCATAATTACTGCAATTTCTAGCAGTAAACTTTACTCGTATATACCATAGTCTAGACAAAATAAAGGCCAACAAGTAATCAAATACCTACTATCATAGATTGTCCTTGCTGATAGGATCTAGATATCGCTGTAATAGGTACTTACTTATGGAGTCCTGGATCTTAGTTATTTCCAATTATTATTTCTATTACATCTAATATTATGTTCCATATATTGCATAATCGACACTAGATAATAGTAAATCATTGTTTGATATGAACCATATGCCATTGCCTAATCAATATCAGTGGCGAAAAATTGGGACGGTATAATGAGTGCATCGTATTTATAAATATTTCATGAATACGGGTAAAGGAGAAATAAATAAAATAAAATATTTTATTCTAACAAAGGCTAGAATATCTACTTCCAGCGTCATTTAAAAGATTTCATTAAGTTTCGTTCAATAATGTCAGCCAGCTTCCGAAATACAAATATTAATTTTAAGTTTTGACCTTTTCAAACCTTTCTATAGGTGGTGAGTAGAAAAAGAAAAAAAAGTAGATAATGATGAGTGTGGCAGCTTATGCAACGTCTGACGGCCGCGGGTACTTTCGCAAAATGAGCCTTTTTTAAGCCTACTTATTGTATTTATCTGCATAGCAATAAATAAACAAAGGTGTATTGATGGTTGTGGCAACTTATGCAACGTCCGGCGCGGTCGCGCTCACATCTGCGACCTGCGCAGACGCAGCTGACTTTCTCTGCGCGGCACTAACCGTGACATTGTGCCTTATCGGCCGCCACCAAGGAAACAGTAGAACAATGCATTAAAAATAATTTCAATTTCACTGTACATTGTCAATTGTGTGGCGCGGATTTTTTTCTCGACTGATAAGAGCGCGTTCACTTTCGATCTTACGACATTGAGCCGTAAAAAGTGCAAAGCGCAAGAAAATATTGTATGAGTTAGGTAAGCTGGTACATTACACCCTGCATTCCATCTTTTAGGTCTCAAGAAGGCATGATAACCCATTGTTTGTTTATAAATGATGTAACGATTTTTGTCTTCTCGCCGCATGATAATGTTTTCAGCTAATTGAGCCGTATTGCCCGTTTAGAACATTTTTATATTGTACGTTTACTTTAAAGTTTTTTCATGATTTCAACAAACAACGATTATCAATTTAAAGATCCTCTGTTCCTTATTTTAAATTAGATATTAATAAATATTTCATAGCGAAATTATAAATGTTTCATGAAGAATACATTTGGTATTTTTATTTTAACGGAAAAACTATCTTAAAAAGCTAATCCAAAAACATGATTTGTGATTCCAATAATGTTGAGCCTACTTTACTCTAAAAAACAGATTGAAAGGTAAATTTTCAAAAGCTCTTGTTATTCCATACAAAAACTGAAATATAAATAAAACATTCACTTATTTCAACCCCAAATCTACAGTGAGGAGTAGAAGGGATACTATTACTTATTAGTTGTTAAGTTTTAAAACACGTAATTTTAAGTCGTCCCTGTGATAGGAATAGTGCAGATGCCTTATTAACCAGAATGTGAAATATCGTTTTAGTCATAAATCTGACTGTAGATCATTCAAACTTCGTGTTGTAATGAGGTATCGTATAATAGAGTCCATTAACACACAAAACGTTTCCCACGTCTTCCTTTTCACTCGTTCACCTCTAATGAGCGACAGGGATTTATGGACAGCAGCGGCTAGTGAGGCACTTAAAACATTCAACGGAATGATTCTCGTGTCAACTACGATTAGGATAGGACCGTAAAAATCAAACACCGCGTGAACTAATCGATCGATGCTTTCGCAATGTTATTTAACGCACGTACCGAGTGACGATTTTAGTTCTATCGGAAGAAGCGAAAAAGTGAAATGTTCTCGAGAGTCACACGAAAGTGGGGACGCGAGGCAGTTTATGGCGGAGCGGGTGTTTGTCAGCGGAAACTTGATAGGCGACGGATTTCACAAGATACTCCTGCCCACAGACATGTTGCTAAATATATGTTGTATGGCATTAAGTCTGTATTATAAACTATGCCAATTTTACCATCGTCATGACACAAGAGCGATATGACGATAGAAAATCTCCGTCGATCCAAAATCATTGATTGTTTTGTCATAAAAATAATCAAACGGATTCGATTTGATTTATTGATTCAGTTATGGTTGAGCGGGTAACTGAATAAAACGCGTCAAAGAAATTGTGACGTGACTCGTGAGTAAGCAATCCTCATCGCTGACGTTATCTTTTGATACGCTCAGTACATAGTACTCGCGTCATCTACTTAGACACATAACTGTGCCCCTGCCTGTGTCGCACAAACATGGTTAACACGCCCCGCTGCCTTCGGTGCTCTACGCTCTGTGATGCTGCCTTGTTAACATGACTTCACTTCGCACGTATTTTTTTCATCTCCAATTTCAAATGTTTCCGTGTCGCATTTTATTTTATTTTATAAATGTTCAGGCATTTAACAACCATCACACCTTGTGGTAAGTGATGACGTCGAGGTAAAGGATAGATCATGTCTGACCAGTAACAGCCCATACATTATTCTCTTGAAAATTCCTAAATCAAAACGTTTAGGGAACAGCCGGTAGTGCTAGGTAGGCATTCCATTCCTTAGCCGTTATTATTTTCTATCAGTTTAGCTAACGTTTGATGTTAAGTAGATTTATGTCCGTATATTTTCAAAAAATGTTTTAATAATTTCAAATAATACGGGAACGGGAACCAATGCCGGGACTTATAGATTAACAAAATTCAGTTGATCTAAAGGATGTGTCCTAATGATCTATTTAACTGATATAAAACAGAGGCGATGTATAAACTGTGTGATTTTCCGTTAAAGTCGACCCACTTCGCCTCGAAGCTCCTCCCACGCTTCTGGGAAACGCTCGTTAGTGTTTTGACAATTTATTAAGTGTCAAATACAACGTGCTGTCATAAAAGTTAATAAAACACGAGTCTCGGTTTTGGACACGACTTTTTCAGTGTTAACTGTTTCAGTGCGTTTTGTTTCTGGAGAACATACACACTGTAAATCTTATTTGCTTCACACGTGTTTATTAATTATTCTGGATGGGATGTAAACATGTTTACTTGGCTTAATACATCCATAATCCAGAATAAGATGTTGGTTTTATACATAACTAGCGGTCCTCCACGACTTCGTCCGCGCGTCTCGAGTTTGCCCCTTGCCCTCCCGTCGCAGCATGATATTTTTATACCCTAATGCCTTTCTCAATAAATAAGCTATCTAATACAACAATATTTTTTCATATCAATCCAGGAGTTCCGGAGATTAGAGCGGTCAAACAAACCAAACAAACAAACTCTTCAGCTTTATAGATATGGAATATCTGTGACAATTAAACTGACTTCTTAATCTTGGCTTACTACTTTACATCATTATCCTGCTCTAATAATTGTGACTGCAGGCTTTAAAAAATAACACATTTGCACTCTGTTTAGGGGAAACAAAGTCATTTAGAGTCGGTGCATAATGTGCGTAGATTATATATGAACGTAAGCTTAAGATTGTGCACCGACTACAAATGAATTTGTTTCTCCTAAACATAGGTAAATGTGTTATTTTGAGCTTTTTGAAGGCGGTTTATTTTTATTTCATGCTTTTTAGTTATTACCGATATCTCAATAACTACTATACCGGTTTTGATGATACTTACACTGCACCCTTAGTTGAAATATACCTGATTCAAAGGGATTTAAAAGGAATCATCTCGGTATGACTTATCGTTTTCGAGAAATCTGTGTCTTCAAACATACAAACACGAAATTATGCACACTTGTTTGATAGCCTTAATAGATCAACATACTCAAATATAAAATTATAACGATATCACATACACATACATTGAACTGATTACCTCATTTTTTCAAAGTCGGTAAAAAAGGTTACCTACTTCTCTAAAGTCCTACAACAAATCCATAAAACAAAACATATAAATGTTGATATCTTCTTGTTCCTTTTGACGCAAAAACAAAGCTTGTTAATGAAAACATTATTATCTTATTTATAAACCAAACGTTTCATCAAAGCATCACACGAGCATAACAATCTATTTGTTATTCTTGGATTTCTTATGGTTTGAGCTGATATGAATTATGATATCACATTCTGCTGTAAACTTGACGTCACTGATTCTATTTAAATGTTCAATGAGAAATAACTTTCAATAATCTGGCCCTACAATCGTTACTCTCTGCGCAAAATTAACCACTGGAAATACTTTTATTACAAGTTTTAGTTTACACACATCCTCAGGCAAATAATATTCTTTATAAAAACTTTTTTTTCATCGCTTTACTAGGAGATGAGCCTCCACCATGTGCTTTTCAAATATCACTGTAGCTGAATCGATAAGTAGGCCAAGTTGCCGCCTCAAGTAAAAACCAGAATTTCGCAATTACGGAATACTTATCATTTTTTAACCGACTTCAAAAAAGGAGGAGGTTATCAATTCGACTGTATGTTTTTTTTTTTTTTTTGTATGTTTGTTACCTCATATCTCAGTCGTTTGTCGACCGAATCGAAAAATTTTTTCGCTTACTAAGAGGGTGTACCTTCTAGTTGGTCCCATTTTTTCCAGTTTGGGATCTGATGATGGGATCTTGGTGTAATCGAGGGAAACCCTCAAATTTTAAAGGCACGTATAGTGTTTCTTTACTAGAATCTTAATGTTGACGTGTTGTTACGTCTGATAGTCAACATCTTGTGGGGCTGAGCTGATGGTGGAACTCCTTAACGCTTAGGAGTTCAGTAATTATAATGACAGAACATATGATAGGTAGTTTGTAGCTCCTTAAAGAACAGAGTCATAAGGTGCAACTCCCCCCACCCCCCTCTCTTGTAAACTCTAAAAATGGAGAAATAAAATTAACTTTAAAAAAGTAAAAACCGACTTCAAAACCAAAATGCACTAAAAAGTCTTAAATAAACTCTTGACCATTGAAAGGAAAGGAATCCGTTTTAGGCAAACAATTTCTTTTTGGAGTCGGTGCCATCACTTTGACTATCAAGCATCAACTATCACAGCACCGACTCCAAAAAGAAATTGTTTGCCTAAAACGGATTCCTTTCCTTTCAATGGTCAAGAGTTTATTTAAGACTTTTTAGTGCATTTTGGTTTTGAAGTCGGTTTTTACTTTTTTAAAGTTAATTTTTAGCGCTACTTATTGTAGAACTTCTAGTGTTTTTCCATTAGGACATCAGCTAGGAGAAGGTTTAACGCAACATGGTCGTGGAAACGAGCTACTAAATAAATCGTGCTAATGGTATCTGCTTTCTTATATAATAAAAGCTTGCAAGATATATAGATATTTTTATTAAAACGCTGATTGCCCAGTTAACTGTTACACGGTTAATTTTTTCTGTTTGGGCGATTTGATTTAATAAATAATGTTTTAAGACATTGGTAATATTGATACTGTAAATATTACAAGGGAGTCTTTTTACTTTATTAGGTACTTCTACTTGGCCAGATATCTTTTGGTCATGTCATCATGACCAGACAAAACTTCTTAGAAATGCAAAAAAACTAAGCGTCATTGTTTTCCAACGCCTCTTTCTGTGTTGATAGATTTATCTCTGAGTATTCTTAGTAGGTATTATGGCTTGTGGATTATTGTTTAGGATATTTCATATAATACATATTCAAAACTGTTATGAAAGATTAATACGAGTATATCGCCTGCTGCCAAAACGTGCCGTGTCGGAGCGTTTGAGCGGAACTCAAAATAATACAACATAGGATTTAGCACCCTTCCCCAACGGATCAAGTCAAGTTTTACATTTCTGTTATAAGGGGGACTCTCTCACCGCTGGGGCTGCTAGAACAATGATAGTTCAGCTTATAGTGGAAGAGTAAAGCCGTGAATGCAGCCATGTGTAGATCCATCAACGTGCCTACGTACTCCGGAGCAGACACGTTCCACCAACGCTATTTATGACAAGCTCGTAACAATCATAAAACTCCCTTATTTTGATTGAGCGCGACTCTTGCAAACACGGACTCAAAGGAACGTAAATGAAAAGCCAATAAACAATTTTGTTTAACTAAAGTTTTATGTGAGTTTTATTGAGTCATAAACATTAACACGTTCATAAAAAATTGGTAAAATATATAATTTTCTTTTATCTCAAATTGATTGACGACCTCCGTGGTCGAGTGGCTAGTACGCTGGTTCCAAGCGTCGCCATCTCGTGAGGTTCCGGGTTCGATTCCCGGTCGGGTCAATGTAGAAAACGATATTTTCTATATTGTCTCGGGTCTGGGTGTTGTGATACCATCGTTGTTTCAGATTTTCCATAACACAAGTGCTTTAGCTACTTAGCTTGGGATCGGAGCAATGTATGTGATGTCAAATATTTATTATTTATTTATTATATTTATTTGATTTGATTTGATTTGATTATCCTACTAATTATGCAAAAATAACCGATTAATCTAACAATTTTTATGGAGTGACGATGATGAGATTATTAATCGACAAAGTAAATACCCACATTCTGGACAGTTTTTATCTGTCATTTCAATACATAAGTAACTTCTACATTCAACTCTACCGAAAAACTTAACAGTTCACTTAAGCATTTAAACGAGGTCTGTCAAAAAAACTTGGAGAACAGCCTATTGTAATGTAACATGAATGTGGAACAAAAGATATGAGCAAAGATAGATCTCAGACGCTTCCGGACGTGACACAAAATTACTTCCTAAACCTCGTAAGCAACTCGGTAAAAATACTGCCTACCTTCTTTGTGTGGCGGGTTTAGTTATAGACAAGAAGCCAACCAAATGCTGCGATAAAACTTAGTGGCATGGACTGGCTAGGTGCTAAGTACATATGTAAGGTATTGATTCTGAACTTGTTGGTCTTTTATAGAAGTTGCGTTGGCCACAATGTAGAGATGTACAGATCGATTTACAGATTCAGTCAGATTTTGGCTGCAGGTTTTATTTTAAAATTACCCTTCCAATTTAAAAAAAAAATCGAAGTTCGCAACATTCACTTACGTATGTTGTTGTAAGAAATTGTTTGGTTCTAGGCTCTTTGTCTAACCGCGATTAAAAATTACTCGGCCCGCGATCAAAGACCATTGAACTGCCTGAACCCATGAATATAAAGCACTTATTTACTGTCCACTCTCATAAAATATTCATTGCTTACCTGCAAGAAATTAGCATAGGCATCGATGCCGCGATAAAAGAAAACTGTTTAAGGTGAAGTAGGTACATATTTTAATTAAAATGGGTTTTCAGTTAAGCGATTACTAGTTTTTGTAGAAGTTTTCCACTGACTTAGTATATGAATTTTTCACAGCACTGATTCTAATAAATCTGGCTCAATCCAATTAAAGCGAACGACCTCCGTTGTGTAGTGGCTAAGCACGCTGGGTTTGGAGGCCTCGCAGCTCAGAGGTCCCGGGTTCGATTCCCGGTTTTTATATTGTCTCGGATCTGGGTGTTGTGGTACCACCGTTGTGTCTGATTTCCATAACACAAGTGCATTGTCTACTTACTTTGGGATCAGAGCAATGTATGTGATTGGTGTCACATATTCCAATATATTACAATATAAACTTTTTTTTTGTAATAATAATTATATTTATACAATATAAACTGATCCCATAATTATTTGCCATAGACTGTTTATTTGATTTCTTCATTATATAGTGCGTATTAATAATAATGGTAGGTAATTTTGTGCGATATTACGCCCTGACGTGCGAGTTATCCTGCCACCAGCACGCGATGGGGGACGAAGGGGTTCTGAAAATATTAAAAACCTTCAACTTTGTCACGAAACACCTCATTTCCACAATAGTAGTCATCAGAGCATGAGTAACATCTAAATAATGACGGGTCAATGTGCAAGACCAGCCGAAAGTCCTGCCCACTAGCGTTAGCCCCATAATTCTACTCCAGTTTGCAATCTTGAGTGCTGTCAAATACCGATTCCAATCGCTACATGTACACTAAGATTGCTTTTGGAAGGCAATTTGAACTAACTTACTTATAATTGTCTCGCTCAAGGATACTATAGCAATTATAAGGTACCCGTTGTTCATGTGTTACAGTTTTTTTGTAATTTACATATTAATAGCATGTAGTTCCAACAAATGATCGAGATGGTGTTATGTAGAACAGGTTAACGAGAGTAACCGCACCCGCGGGCGATCGCCGAGATTCGAACGACTACTGTACCGGTTTTATGTGTTATGTCATGTATTACAATGCAAATCGAGTGCAAGCTACATTTATGAGAGCAGTTACAGTTTAGTTGGCTATCGATACGAAGTAACCATTAGTTAGTGGCACTATTATCTGTGACATAATAACTTTAAGTGGCGAGAATGGATTCTCGGTCGTTGGATCGAATGGAGCGTTGATCATCGGTACTATACAAGTACAAAGTCTTAATAACTCAATTAACTAGACGTAGTTGTGATGTAACATTCAGAAATGGTTTTAGAATGGTGATTGCAACGCTACTCCTATTTAACCTTCAACTATCCTACCGATCTATTTATAGGTCACTCTCGATTAAACAAGGCCCAGCAATTGTAGTACATGTTGTATTAAGCCATCGGAGCATTAAATAAACAGCTGTCACAGATGATTACCGTTAGATATTTTAAGTAAGTACAAAACTACAAGTACAATGTGTCGTTTGATTAAAAAATATAACTTTCATTCATATTTTAACGAAAATGGGTCCGGTCCGCTCTTTGGAAGACGTCCAAAGATCACTTCTTTGACTTGGATCCTTGACACGCGGTGGATGGTTACATTTAGTATTCTTGTCTGTAACGGACGGGTACTACACTTACGTGTACATGAAACAAAAGACAAATGACGTGGTATTATATTGTTTTGAACAAACGTAAACGTTCTGATGTTGATGCAGGAGTGCCGCAGCAAGGAAGATCTGCAAATTAATGCATGCAACAATGACTTCTAAATCCTATTTCAGAGCTGCTGCTATTTATTCCATGTCAATCCCATTACATAAGCGTACTTTATAAGCGTATGGCAATAGAAGCTGTTAATAAGGTTAACGTTTCTTTTGATAGCAAATATTATTCAACTGCTCGAATCTTAGGTAGACAAATAAATATTGCGTTTTATATAGAAATGTCGATGACGATAACTAATAGTTTGTTGACCATTAGTGTGACATAGCCGCTTGCGGATAATTGTATTTACCTATTGTTATTTGTTGCTGTTTGGTTTGATTGTGCAGGAGGTAATGGGTTAAAACCATTGTTCATAGAAATAGAACTATCAGTAACTAAATATTTAGTTAATTTTACTTCAGTGATACCTAATGATTGTTATTATTAAGATTATCATAATAATTGCCTAAGATTGGCATAATAGTACCTACTCACTACTATGATTTTTTCTTCGATCTGTTCGTCAATCCAAATTTTATATGATGTAAAAAATGAAGATATGAGCCACAATCTTTGTTAATGGAGTCTCACTCATATTTTCCATTATATTTTTTGACCTTTGTGTTTTCAAAATAATATTGTCTCATACGGTCATTCATTACAGTCATTGGATGCGCCGGTTATTTATGTTGATGTATAAAGATGAATGTTGATAAATTCTTGGATTAAAAATAATATCGTGTCAGTTTCTCCTCGCTAGACACACAGGACAGCTGTGCGGCGCACGTCACGTCTGCAAAAATACATATTATCTACACATAAACGTTTTCTTTCCCGATGATTTATTTATTGCTGGAAACACTGGACACGAGTATGCGTGGGAGTGTACCTTATTGGAAAATAAAATTATTTGACACTTGCGTTTTCAACACGGTATTTATAACGATGACCTACGATGACTGTATTCAATTTTTCATAGTGTATTCTGTCCTAACCTTAAAGTGTAGCTTAAATTTTATTACTGCAAAATATCACGCGCAGTTTAATACCTTAAGGCTGTCACTAAAGAGTAAAGTTTAATTTTATTTTGTAGCTTTTGAATCATTGTAAGCACTTGCACAATTCAGAGATATATTATTTAACTCAGGGTTAAACACGTCTCCGCATCTTTTTGTTTAGTAACAGTACGATAATTTCAGCCCAGTCGTGCAATTGGGCCTTTAAGGTTTGTTTTTTAAAGAAAGCATTGCTACAGCTGGCAGCATCCGAGTTTCAACTCGTGCGCATTTACGTCAGTCCTGAGGCGAGCTAAACGAAAACACGGGAAAACGGCTGAGAAAGTGGCCACAGAAATAGCTGCAACTCATATTCATTGCTTACCACTGCTAATTGATCCACGTTTATCCGCAACTCGTATGCACTATCGGAGATTTTATTAGAATGGACGTCAAACTGGATTACCTTAAATAGTATGCAGTAAAAATGCACAAAAACTAAAATGGTGCGAGATAAGAATCTTGTCAATTTAGTGTTGCGTTCGAACACTGTGCAGCTATAACAGTTTTTGACATAGAGGTGTAAATTGATGCTTGATCCACTCAGATCGAAAGTTACGTCTTTCATCTGTCAAAATGGACGGCAAAATATACCGTTGCATACTTTTTCAACAATACCGAATAAACAATAGCTCAAGAAAAGGCGAATTTCGATCACATTTCCAATTCGGACGTATATTTTTTTGGTACTCCAATCCAAATTATAATAGAGTTTAATTCCGGACAGTTACTGTCAATTTGTGGACAAAATACGTGATTTAATTATGTTTAAACGGTTACGTGCGGCTTTGGTGATTGCCAATGTCAATGTATAATGAGACAATTCGGGCGTGAATGTTTAGGATGAGGTTAGTAGCGACGGTCGGCTGCGCGTGCGCGGGGCCAAGGCTAAGAGGCGACTCTTTGTTATCTTTCTTTACCAAGTAGTTACTATCTAACGCGACTGTTTTTTTTCTATATCTGTAAGATCTGAACCTTAATTCAGACGTTATATCCAGGGAACTTTACTTGCTATTTAACTTGATATTTTGGATTACAGACGTAACTCATAAATCTTAGGCCTACCGATAACTTTTTTCTGATTACCATAACTAATTATGATTTAAGATTAAGAACAATATTTTTAGAAAATATCTAAAGAACATAATAAAATCTGCAATTTAAATTCAAAAGTTCGATTGTTTTGATTATAAAAGTGACAAACAAATCTGAGGCCTACCGGAAACTTTTTGTAATTAACATAATTAAAATGTCCGAGAAATGTTAAGAAAGTTGTTTTTCACCTTTTAACCGGTTTTATTGAACCGGCTTTGATAGGGATTATTAATAAATGAATACTTATGATGTCTGAATGATAGCACCCGAGAATTAGGGCTGAGATGAGCCAGTGCGTCACAACAGAGGTCTATTGGTCGGGTCATGCAGTGAAAGTGGTCCTAGTGTCCGCTTTAAACAGGGCCTGATTCTTAATACCGCACTTACTTACAATATAAAGTTCATCTGTTATATCTGACGAAGAAACAAACATGGACTCATCACGTTAAGTACAAGACTCAGCACATTGACTTAGACACAGCAAACTATTAAAAATACATTATTAAAAATAATATTTTAAATGTTTATAATTTAATAAATATTGGACACCGATCACATACATTGCTCTGATCTCAAAGTAAGAAGCTAATGCACTTTATTGTTGTTTCATCTAATTCTAGTCGTGACCGATGGATGCTATATTTTTCGAGATGTTGTATCTATCTCTTTTCATTTCTTGAGAAGGTAGATATAGAAAAATGAATTTAAAATTAGTCTTGCCACTTGGCTGTTAGGAATCGGCACCAGTGCACGACTACACAGCTGCACTGTAGCTATTTACTAATCTCGATGTCATAATCACCGGAATAATGGATGATTTAATTATCAGGGCGCCGTTTCGTGATCGATACTTAACTAATGGCTAAATGTCGCTACCAGCTGTTGAATATTTTGCGTGTTTTTGAGAAAAATACCTAATAAAGATGTTAGAATGGTTATTTTACTAACAATTGTTATCTACTTATTACGAAACCGGGCTTAAGACCATA
Source organism: Pyrausta purpuralis (assembly GCA_963924145.1). Taxonomy (NCBI): domain Eukaryota; kingdom Metazoa; phylum Arthropoda; class Insecta; order Lepidoptera; family Crambidae; genus Pyrausta; species Pyrausta purpuralis. The sequence goes on from OZ001654.1 coordinate 15,305,324, forward strand.
AATGATGTTGTTTTCTGATCGGATTGTTTAGTTTTCGATGTTAAAATTATATTTGTTAAACAAGAAACTTAGCTGGGCCCTTGTTTATGCATATATCGTAGATAATTTTGCATACAATCGCCCTAAGGGGGGCAGTTCATAGATCAAGCCTAGGTAGAGCATGTTATGTAGGTTTTAATGAATAATTAATCGAAGGGCCTGAGGGCTTAGTGAAAAGTGGCAAACGATTAGAGAAACGCCAAGGAAATTCTTTGGATACGACAAATGCGAAAAAAAAGTGTCTTTGTAAGTGACATGTAATTTGGTGCGAGTGTGGTTGTAACAATTATGTGTGACAATTTGTTGTTATTTTTCTTAAAATTGAAAATCCCTGTATATTATGAATAAAACTATTTAATAACAGTATAGGTAATCTACCGGGCCAAAAAGATTACGATTTTTCAAAGTGATCCCATACTTTTTTATGTTTCATCATCATCATCATCATTATCAGCCAAAGGACGTCCACTGCTGAACATAGGCCTCCCCCACGGATTTCCACAGCGACCGATCACTAGCGGTCTGCATCCAGTTTGATCCTGCGATCTTTATAAGATCGTCTGTCCATCTTGTTGGTGGACGTCCCACGCTGCGTCTCTGGTCGAAGGGTCTCCAATCTAGAACTTTCCTGCCCCAACGGCCATCAGTTCTTCGCGCTATGTGCCCTGCCCATTGCCACTTGAGCTTACTGATTCTCAAGGCTATGCCCGTTACCTTAGTTCTTCTACGTATCTGCTCATTTCTGATTCGATCCCGTAGACACCCAGCATAGCCCTTTCCATCGCTCGTTGGTTGATTTTGAGCTTCATTATAAGGCCCATAGTAAGAGACCATGTTTCGGATCCGTATGTCATCACTGGTAACACACACTGGTTGAAGACTTTCGTCTTCAGACACTGAGGTAGATGAGATGAGAAGACACTCTTGCGCAATTTCCCGAACGCTGCCCAGGTGCCTTGTTGTTTTTGAGCTGTTTAAGGGCCATCCTAATCTCGTAGAGGCTGATGTCCGGGATGTCTTCGGTGTAGTCACGGGTCAGGATAGCTCGTGGGTCTCTGGCCGAGCTATCAACTTTTTATGTTTGTATATGCGTTACTGCTGTTTCAAAATACATAATTATGTGTATCAATATAAAAACTATTTTTATTTTTCTAGGTATAAAATCTGGTTAGTTTTCATATTTACCTATAAAAAAAGGACAGAACCAATGTTCATGTTTTTGGATTTGTCTTTGTATATATTTGTACAGTATTATAACAACTAGAAAAAAATAGGAATAGGCGATTATTGTTTCATAGGAAAACTAACGCAGTCACGGGGACTTATTAGTGGTTAAGCCAATTTTAAATTCAGGTTCGTTGGTCTTGTGTTTTATAGTTGAGCTTACGTTATTAGAATTTTAGTGTTGTTTTATTTATATCATTATCAATCACATCCTGGCAGTCTTAGTATCCAAAAATTGAGACAATTACTATATTACAACCTATTATCGAAAAAGTCTTATTAAAAGTCTTAGTATTTTTATTATGTTGGTTATTTTCCAATCTCAGGACCATAGGGTCCCGGACCTATGGAACATGGGGATGAAGCCAACACGCAGAGGCCCGTTTGACAATAATAATATAAAAGAAATGACACCACTCGGCGATTATCCCTTTATGCATTATACTTTACCCCCTGGCATGCGCTCCCTGAGGGTCCGGCATCCTTCTCGCAACTTACGCAGCCACATCCACCCTTTAAGCATCACGCTCTTGCGACTTCACTGGGGCGACCAAGGCGAGCCAGAGGTGAGAGTCCTGCAGGAGCACCCCCCTAGGAGCCACTTCGGTAAGCCGAAGACGAGGGTCTTGACCGAATCCTGGGAGCACTCTGATTAGCCCCGTGGTGTCGCTGCTCACCACAAAGATGCCCTGTGCGGTGTATTATTATTATTATTATTATTATGTAAGTATGCCATTTCCATTTTTGGGACCATACGGTCCCGGACCTTAAGAATGCGTACATGGGGCTGAAGCCAACACAATCAATACAAAAGCTGTGTGACACAATCCGCCGATTGTCCCTGTATGCACTATACGAGTGCACCTTAGGACATCCCCGGTTAGTGTAGATCTATTACAAAATATGGATACAAATATATTAGGTTATAGCCGTAATGGGTGTGAATATTAGTTGGACCGGGTATCTGGGACTATGGCAGAACTATTGCCCCTGCCTGTCGTAGTTTCCCACACGGATAAAATGGCAGGGGGTGACAAAGTGACGTATGAAACAAGAGGGAAACACCAGTTGAGGTGCTAGGGGAGTGGAGAGGTTTCCACGGCGCTCAAGACAATTCCGGTAATCGTTCAAGATCCCTATAAGCATCTTCCTAGCACACTTCCTTTCCCCGAGCATCTCTGCACTAGCGAGTCTGCACTCAAGCCAGCCAATGAAGGCAAGCAAGAGGTGGGAGATACTGTCCCTCGTCAATGTTTACTCTGCCCTGCCAGTGAAGGCAAGACCGAGTTGAGGAACAGGGGTTCTCCCGGGAGCAATCAGGTATGTGGGGTCGCTTCTGCCCAACAGCTCGCAACAAGCTACCCTGCATATTTATTATTATTATTAACTGTGCTTGATTTTTAGATCATTAATTGTATTGATACGGTTAGTCATGATCTCATAATCATACTGCTATCTATCCTTCCCATGATACAAAATATCTCTGCTCGGACATTCCATTACAGTTAGCAATCACTCCAATGACTAATTTGCTTACGGAGCTTATTGGTCCTGTGCGTCGACTTTGAACGGATGAATCTAAATCAGAGATTTTCTGTTATAAAAAAATATGTCTTTATAATATTAGTGTGGCCCAGGAATCAAAAAAAGTTTTTGTATCTGGATGTATTAAGTTTATCAAAATTCAAAAACATAGTTTGACGGCTTTGCTCAGTCGGCATACTCCGCTCCCTTCTAAGTATACCTATAAGTACCTTATAGGTATAAGTATAAGTCCTTTCCAACAACCATTGATCCTATTACTGACCTCAAACGATTTTATACATAGTAATATTTGCGTTCCAAGTCGCTGTTAGGTACTTGGTACACTGAAACTGATTATTTTCATAGCAGTCAACGCTTTATACGCGAAGAGTCTTGCGCAAGGGACACAAAATAACTCACTATGAGGAAACTCCAGCGTGTTTCACGTCTCTGGCATGTGTCTACTCGCGCTACGTAAATTAAGACCTCACAAATAAAAATATTGGGTCAGTAGCCTTCTGGCGCGATATCACAAGGGCCCGTTACGAAATATTATATTTTGTGAAACAAATTCATTTACTTTTCTCCAAATCATTTTTTATTCGTGTATTCCACCTCTCTTGTTTTTCTTGACCTTTATGAAACGTACGTTTAGATTTCGTAATGACTCGTCCTATTTGAGAGTGAATTATGTGACATGTCGTCAAAATCGTGCATAAAACGTAAAATAGTGTTTCCAGTTCTCGCGTGGCAGTAGGTGAAATAGGATGGTCGGGTGACAGTGGAGAGAGAACTCATTATGAGCGGCGACTTCAAACGGAGTTGATAATTGACTGTTATTGGCCCACCCACTCCCGGCCCGCTGATTTTACAAAGCTCATTACAGTAAATATTCCGTGCTGCAGGAATATCGTGGATGACGTTGCGGTTGTAATTTATATCAACATCCTTAATCCGCCTGTCGCCGGTACGTCTCGATGGTTGGGGAACAGGTATTTTGACTGACTGCTTCGAATTTTTTTACCTCACTTAAAGGTTTTTTTCATGTCTCCTGTCATTTATCAACTATCTGATTATGATTTACAGATTACAATATAGGTACGACCAGTTTTCTATGAATTTAAGTAGCCTATCAAACGAGTTCTCAACTCGTTGCGCAGGCGCAAGACATCAGCTCATTGTCCGACTTGGTTTGAGTTTCGTCAGCTCCAGCCATTACTCATTCAGTCTTTGCGCCTGTGTCGTGACCTGCGCGCCTCAGTTGATCAAGATAAATGGGCAGCAAACTGCAAAGGATCTCTTATTTTATGATCTCTTCTTAGGAGGGTTTGGCAAGTGTTGACGTCAAAAGAAATGGTTAAGCGGCTTTCATCGCACTTACAAAGAAATTTTGTAGACATGGACATGCATTTTAAGAGAGAAAGCTCAGCTCATTCATGTTCCCGCCTGCGCGTTCCGATACATAACCGAACCTACGCGGACCTAAGCGGTTCTGAAGAGAAATAAGATTACTTACTAATGACTCCGATCATAATGACTTGATGTAGTATGAACCAATCTATACAAATACTTGAAAGACAACTGCAGCAAAATACAAACTTAAGATGAAGGTAGAGAGGTCAAGTGCATCAAGAAAGTAAAACTTATTCAAGGTAAAGGATAAAAATGAATGAAGCTTCCAATTTATGTTATATAATACAAATTATACGTGTAGTCTTGCAGTAGACACATAAATAAAACTCTTTTAGAACAGATAAAAATAATATTACCGTTGGAAACAAAGTTCGAGTACGACACAACGATTTGATATATGTGTATGGTTTGTTAGAGTATTAAAGAAGGGATACCAACTCGCATTTTGCTTAAAATTGCACTATTGAAATGAAATAAAGGAAATGCGGAGTTTTAGCTAAGTCTCTGCACCCACACCGAGGACAAATAAATAAAAGCTTGTATGTATTAAATGGGTCAATTGGCTCTGTCTATACATAAGAGTAGGAATCCAGGATGATGTCAGGTGATTAGGGATTCACATGTTATTCTAACGTTCATTTGTGCTAGTTTTTAATGAAGGTTTACGAGGTTTGATTAATTGTTTTCAAGGCAAGTGGTTATTAATAGATCTTATGATGATTTTTCTTACGTTTCTAAAATCGAAAAAAGGTAAAAAAAATCAACTTCTTTTCTAAAGGTTTACTACATGTTTTTTTTCCAGACGAATACTGAAAAATGTTCCTACTTAATTTTTTTGCGATACATAGCTACCACTATAAAACGTGTCAAGGTATTTCAGTCTACCGAATTTTTCTCTACAATTATAAGTTCACGTGTTCGCTGAGACTAAGCGAGTAACATGCGAGTTACTTTTTTTAATTGCTTATTTTATTTGAAAAATATTATAAAAACGCATGTATGTTCAATAAATAAATTAATGGTAGCATATTGTACACATAAAACGCCTTTAAAAAGCTTACAATAAAGCTCAAATATCGCGTTCTTCTATTTGGTTAGGAAAAAAATTGGATTCGGTGCATGATGTGCGTAGACTAGACCACAGATTATAAAGAGGAAACTAGTATAAACTGTTGTGCTGTACTCGTAGTTACTAGTAGTATATTATCTGTGGCTGTATGTAAGCTTTGCATCATGCTCCAACCAACTGAATTTGTTTTTTCTTAATAGAAGACGAATTCGTTATTTTAAATAGATTTATATCCATATCTCAAAAATACTGTTAAAACATTCATATGATTGGACACAAAAAGAATCAGTCCCCTCTTCCAGAAAGTGAAAAAAACATACAAACATTACATAGACGACACGTTTGGTGCAGTGTTTAGCGCTCCTGACTACTAAGCCAGCAGCGGTCGCAATAAATAGATAAATATCCTTTGGACATTCCCACACATCGCTATCTAGTCCCAAAGTATAAACTACTCAAAGCTTGTGATATTGGTGCCAGACAACGGGTATAATATTTAAATACTTTTTTTTTGTAAATACATACATGATATTATACATAGAAAACACCCAGAACAATACAAACAGGCATGTTCATGCACACAAATGTTTGTATTGTGCGGGGATCGAACCCGCAGCCCGCTGCGTAGTAGGCGATTTCTCGTCGTCTAGTGTATCGTCAACGTTTGTGTGATGAGCACGAACATTAGTTTGTACATATTTCAGCATTTTTGGAAGACGCCGCCATCATAATCGTTGGCTGGTACTTCAAGAAAATTAAGTCTGGCGCATTTTTATACAATTTGTAAATAAATACATGTCGAATTGATAACTTCCCTTTTTTTGAAGTCACTAACCAAAAGTAGTTTGTTACCAAAAGCGACAGACAAAAAATCAAACGTTTAGCTAGACTATAACTATCAACCGTTGATCTCGACTTTTAGGTGTGTATCACGGGTGAGTCAAGCAAGCAGCATTGCGATATAGACGAATCCGTATATTGGCACTGAATGATAGGTGTTTGTTTGTAATTTTTTACCGTTCCGCAACGGTGCGTAAGGAGATCAGCTTATACTCACAGATAAGCTAATATCTAATTGAAAAGAAAAACTGCGTAGGAATTTACATTATAATTATGACAAATTTGCCATACTGTAGTAAAATGACTGAGATTTTCTTATCGAGAGTTTTTATATTCAGTTAAATATTGGTTTATTTGTTAGTATTTGATTTATTTAGCTTATCACCTAAAAGCCCTGTGTTACTTATTAATTTGTATTCCACACTATATATTTCGACACGAGCCGTCATGTTCAAAGGCCATAAAGCACTGTGAATTAGAGATATTTTACCATACTAAACCAAATGTAACTTGAAATGGAATTAACTATTTTTAAGATAGTGTTTATTAATCGGCGATAACCACCACAGACCAACACTTTCGGTACACGTAATAATTATTCACGCTTCGGCATAAGCCGGCATTTCCATCGCGTGATTCATAAAATCGTAGCTCGTCTTCTCCGAACGATTTTATTAACAACGTAGTCAGATAACACTGTTTTGATCATTACTAAAACAAAAATTGTTTCCAGCATTTGTTTTCGTTGAATGGGTTTTTACAATCGGCTACTATTAAAACTCATTGAGTTAAAATCTTCCATATGGCTAATAAGATTCAATGGAAAAGTATCGAACGCTTGTAAACGCGTGTAACCATCAACAAAATCATTAAAGCTTTGACAATCATTTATTTGAGAAACTCAAGTTTTACTTTATTATAGGTAATTCATTGCACTGTAAATTGTTCAATTAGCGGACTTAATGCCTTATGGCTTTCTTCATTAGACAATTACATACGTTTGCACAGTTTAACAAAGTGTTGTTTGTGTGTGTGTTAGGATACTGCGCGAAAGTTATCCTAGTTCTATTTTCGCAATCATCGTAATTTTATTTTAAGTAAGTGGGACCTGATTAATTCATCTATTGCTTCTTTGTTTACAGGTACTGGCACATTCGGCAGAGTCTGCCTATGTCGAGACAAGGCAGCTGACGAGTACCTAGCAATGAAGATACTGTCCATGGCAGACGTCATACGCTTGAAACAGGTCGACCACGTCATGAACGAGAAGAGCATCTTGGCCGAAATCAACCATCCCTTCATAGTTAATTTGTGAGTGAGAGAGATCCTAACATGAACGGAAATATTCTTGTCTGAGGAGAAAAACCTCGTGTCTTTCGCTTATGGGGCGAATCGCTACACTTTTCGACCACCCATACATATATAGGCAGAGTTATCGTTTATTTACAGCTTAGAACAAATTTAATCATCGCAAATCTGATCTGTTAAGTAATGAGCTACAACGTAGGTAGTACGCAGCATGAGTAAGTGTTGCAGCAGTGCGAAGTAAAAAAATAGATAAGTTAGTTTCTGTCGACGGAATGAAAACACCGCCTCCACTTAGTTTTGCATTTATCCGCTGGTTACCGTATCGGCATATTTCATAAACTATTTTGATAGCAAAAACGTGCATGCGTCTGCAGACTGCACGTGCCTTTTCCTATAAAAATACCGTGTGTAAAAGCGAGTTGCATTTAATAACCCATGGTTTTTGCCACGAGTAGAAATCACAGAACCATGGAAATGAATTTGTTACTTTAAATTAACAGGAAGTTAGAGACGTGTTATATGGTAAGGTTTTAGTTGTGGATGTTAATTTGGGCTAAGCTTTAGCCTAGCTAGCTTACACTAAAAGAAGCCGTATATTTAATAAATATTGACTTACCATCTCGCAACCTTCTGAAGCGTCTACACGCATCTGTTTCTCGCAGTAAAACAATATTTCACACATCATATTTTTGATACAGTATCTAAGGTAGACCGTGAGTTGACATTTGAAGCAATTGTGTTTCTCTAACTTTGCAGTAATCTGATCCCAATAAAGAATAATTCATTATAAAAGACAGGAAATTGACCCCAGAAGCCGTTTTGTTCAATGTCAATCCCGATGCCTGAACTTCAAGGGCATCACCATTACGCGAATCGGGTCATCACGCCTACTCTGCCACGAAGGTCTGCCACTGTTATACCACAGTTGTAATAACGAATAGATTCGACTCGGCGACCACTCATTTCTACTGGATTAACGACCGGCTATTTTGGCCGGGAGTTACGGTTGCGATATAGTATCGATATATGCTCTCTTCGAATATAAGTGGTAGTTATCGAAGACCGGAATAGACGAATGTTTTGGTTTAGGTTAATAGTGACAACTAGCTTACATGATTTTAGAATAGTTTGTCCTTTGTAAGACTAAATGAACTAATAAAAATGAGTTTAATAAATAACATTATTATGATCAATGATCAGGTATACACTTAATACTTGTTTCAGGGAAATGCGGATCAAGATTTCTCCAAAATGATTTATTAAAAAGCTGACCGTCATTGCCAAACATTGCACTACGATTTGTTAATTATATTTACCTAATGGCTCATTTTGCTTTAAATTATTACCAAGTTTAAGGTTTCATAAATTTTGACTGTCACTCCAGGGTTTAAATGCAACATTGTACCTCTATAATACTGGTTTAACTACATGTGCATATTATCACACGCGTCAGTACGCGACACTGCGGCACGGTGCCAATATTGTCTACGAATGTTTTGGAGTGGACACACTGTGCAATATTCCAGACGCATTGTTTATACCTAAACGTCCCGCCAAATGCGTATATGCGTTGGAATACGGTGTACCCATCAAAGAAACCCGGTTTGCTAAAAAGCTGGGGTCACACTCGTGATGGCTTGTGTGACACATCTCAAAATTCACCTGTCTCTATCATCTTCCTGCTACTAATCTTGCGTTGTGAAGCCGAAGCCATAGTAAAAGGGTACTCGAACTAACAGTACTACTAAAACTAAACGTAAGAAAGATGATTGCGTACCGTCATAAAATTGCTATAAAAATTTAACAACTTTAATCATGATTAGTTTTTTGTTTCCATTGAAAAGAATTAAAATTTAGGATATTGTTAAGAACTAATTATATATGGTTGTATACTCAGCTATATGTGTTCTGTAAAACGCAAAACGTAGCAACAGCCAAAATAACATAAATTGTCTGTCCTGTACCTGTATTGTACATCATTTAGGTAATAATATACTTGATCGACTCAACTGTCCGATTAATTTAAGGTTTCAAAAATATTGATATTAATTAATTAATATGAAGCAGCTTACATTAACGTCGCTCATAATGAAATGCTTTGTATACAAAAGCTGTCATTTGCATAAAGAAGTGTCCATTAGGCGCCAAGTGCGGCCGACACATTGCCTGCGCGTGCGCCGCGCCGAACTCTACTATCTGGCAACCGTCACACTGTCACTTTTTATCAGACGCCACTATGATCTATCGGCGTACGATATTTATTACTTGTTGTTGCCATCTATATATAAGATTGTGTTGTTGCAATCGGATCGTTGAGTGATCCTTAAAATTTAAAGAGTTAAGATAAGACAAGAAAGTATACCGCTAGATTTTGTAAAATAGTGGGTAATTATGAAATCTATGTAGAATATATTTGCCTCTGCTAATAAAGTAATATGATAGAAAAATCCTGATAAATTACTGGTAGATTCTGGTCAAGTGCGAGACCGTCGCGCGCACGATCAGTATGGTACCATTGACTAGGAACAGCAGATACACAAATTTCATGTTATTTTATTTTGTGTAAATGAGTAAAAATTATATTATTATAGTAAAATAATTGCGTTTTTTTATATGGGATTAAATATTCATTTTATTTTGTTTTTAATAGGTATTTGTTATTATTGCGGCAACATAATACATAATCTGTGAAAATTTCAACTGTCTAGCCACGCGGTTATTGAGGTACAGCCTGGTGAGAGACAGACGGATGGATAGATTTGGGTACGGAACCCTTAAAAATGATTTTCATACATTTGTACCATCATAGATCTGAATCTTTGTTTCTTTCAGATATGGCATAGAATCTCGATAGATTTATGTAAGATTCTGCTGTTACTTTGTGAGCTACCTGCCATTAATAGAAATATTATAAACACTGGGTGTGAATAAAATATGTTTTTTTCTTAGAACTAGCCCGCAACAGTCCGGAATCAGAGTATTTTTTGGGATTACTCTAAAATTCTTGTAGTGAGTCTCTGTCATGCGAAAATGAGAAATTTTATGTGAATGGTGGATACCACTTGGATGGTGCACCACCCTAAAGTGAGGTTATTTTTCGTAATATACAAACAGTACTATCACTCAATGAAAGTAAATAAGAACTTGCGTACCGGGGCGCTAGATATCCATAGTTTGCCAAGGATCATATACCGTCCTGCTTTCTTTTGAAGCTTTAAAGCTTTGTGCCCTCTGCATACCAGCACAACACAATAGTTAAATATTGTATTTTTGCAGACGGTGGTGGACGCATGACGACTCCTGCATCTATATGTTGTTCGACTACGTCTGCGGTGGGGAGCTGTTCTCTTACCTCAGGAACGCAGGCCGGTTTAGCAACAGTATTGGTATGTATTTAAACTTTATATACACCCCTACTATTGAATAAAGCAGCTGAGCATAGCTTTCCGTGAGAAGCTTTAATCTCGGCGATTTTGGTCTCCAAGTGACTATCGTTATAGTAATTCAGTCGAACGAATATGTTGGCGACGCGATTTGTGTACGAACCTCAATGGATTTGTATGTCGCTTGGAGACTAGAATCGTCTCAAAACTGCTGGTAACGGTGGAACCATAACTGGAGTTGTTTTTATAGTAGACAAAGATGAATTGACCACAACCTTTTGTTATAAAATGCACCTTTTTGTGAATAAACAATAAATTATATCTGCTTGTAAAACTAAAGGAAAATTGAAATTAGACAACTAAAAAGTTCTATCTAGAGGAAATAAGGCCAGCACCTACGTTTATTATGGCTTTTAGCCAAATCTTTGTGCGTAGATGTATTTTGTCTGTCACGACGTGTACAATCGGTAATATTCCCTGTCACAACTTTGAGAGCCCTGTCTTTTGTTACAAGCAAGTAATTAAAAGAACATTGGCAACAAAGATTTTACAAAATGAAAATTCAGTTTGGCCTTTGTGTACCTAGTAATAACAGTACCTTCACTGGTCATGTCTTTCGTAACAAACCAATTTAAATGATTCACTTAGTCATTATTTACAAATTATGCAAGCGCAAAGCGCATTGGGAGCGCAACGCAACGCAACGCGCATTTGATAGAACCAGTCGGCATCGACTTATTGAGATTCACAAAGTGCACTGTAAAAATATACCTGATTTCGATCTATTCGAATGTAATTTTAGGTGAAATGTTGGATGGATTAGAAGCTAATGTAAATGCGGGCTAAAAATTTATTGGCATTTAGTAGCTGATATTCTAAATGGAGAGAAAGTTGGATTTCAATGAAATTAATTTGAATATCAAAGTTCATAACTTATTATAATGTGTCTTAGCGTCAATCCATACACGAATTGAATAATTTACGATACGATATTGTAAATTGATTTTTGATTAATATCTTAATATTTCATATGTAACTATGTTAGGATATGCGTTGTCTAATTTGATAATAAAGCTCTCAATATGATTTATATCATGAATGAGTGTTTTCGTGATGGCCTTGCACCCGGCACGCGGTCACCGGACCCGCTTTGATGTCTGGACGACGCTCATACGCGCCTTTATGTTATAAAAAACAGTAGTAAAGCACTGAATCTGTACTCTCGTTTATTGTTTTGATGACATGATAATGTAACCCGGCATAATCATAAAAATAATATATATTGTTATTTATTAAATGATGTAAATAAATAAATTGGAGTAAATAAATAAGTGCTGGAGAGGTGCCAGCGTGCGGGCGCTCGGCGCGGTTTAGCAATCACCTCCACTGCTTCACCGATTTTTATTGAAACTCCGCGGGCAAATAAATTCAAAAACGTATCCGCACGCAACCTATAAATAAACGGCAAAGGGTTGCTATTATACCAATTTATCACATTCAAATGACTCCTGCAGCACATATAAATGTGTGATTTTGTAATATTATTGCATCCTAAATTATAATAATGTCTACAATGTAACAGACTCGTTTGTTTTGTATTTCCATAAATAATGAGACAAATATTAGCGTTTTCCTATCTGCGAAATCGTGAATTTCAAAATCATCATTTTGTAATTTGATGTTATAATGCCTGGGTGGATACGCACTGAAATTGGCACAATATCTAGCCAGATCTTATCTGGTCCCACTAGACATGCCAGCTAGTGGCGCATTTCTCACGATTCCGTGATAAGCGGTTTGGGGTTTGGTATAATTTGGACTTGGCTCGGACTGTGCTCTTCCTCCTCAAGTTTAATTGGATTGTTACGGCAGTGTCGCTTAAGCGAAAATAGATCGTAAGAGTAATTAGTAAATTAAAGCACATTTCCTCTTTCGCCAGAAATAAGTTTAGCGTACGCGTGTTGAAATTGACGACGGCCGTAAAAAGCTCCAATTGCTAACAAAGCCGAGCTTTATAGCTAACTCAACATTGCGTTTTAATAACAAAAAAGTCATAAGTTCGACTAGACGTGTTTGTACTGTACTTTTGTAAGAAGAACACATTTCTGTTGAACATCATTTTCTTGATAGGAATCGTAAAACATTGATTCAAGTTAAACGTAAAAAAACTGTTTTTGTTCTATGAGCAAAGTTAGCCAACTCTGGTTATTTGGTCCGCTTGGAATCGTTTGGTCAAAAATAGTCGTTGACGCGAGCAGAGATAATTTTGCAGGTTAAATAACAGTAACATGAGCGTCCCGACGTTTTTTATTGGCTGGCCAAGGGTGTCGGGATCAGATGCGATGTCTGCGCGACCACTCGCCGGCAGACGTCGTGACGCCAAACTCTCCTGCGCATTGTCTACAGACTACATCTAATTATATCGGTGCCTCGAACCGTGTCTTGAACAACAATCAAAAGCAAACTTTGTTCTTTATCAACGATATTTTTGAGTTACTTATCTCTGAAAAATGTAGATAAATCTTTATGAACTGTGAAGAGCAACAGTACATTAGCTCTGTCAGATTTCAATCTGGGTCTAAAGAGAGAAATCATTTTTGCATTTTGCTCTAATATTAGAATATTATATGTTTTTTTTTTTTCATATTTAAGATGAACCAGCTTCTTGCTATATCACTATGAAAGACACACGAGGCTGCTTTATTAATTTACCAAGTAATTGCGAACCAAGAAGAACAGCGCAGAAAATTATTTAGCTTAACTGTGATAATAATGTCTTGACATACATGTCAACACAATATACTTTTGTGTGAAAGTATACAGTTTCTGTAAACTTATTTGTTACATCAACGTTTATTTTTGCAGAGCAACAGAGAAACGCAACTTTTTGTTGTGTTGCTAGGCCCTGTTTGGCATTTTCGATATAGTTAACTAACTTCAAGCGCCTAACTACATACGTAGCGCCCTGGCTTACTAGCCATGGTTTAACTAAATCTCAATATACTCAGTGTTAAGTCAGTATTTATTATTTAATTAATAATCCAATTAGACGGGGGCGTATCCACTTCAGTGATGTCACTCCGCGATGCTGCTAGCTCCAGTTCCGTATGACGCACTTCGCCCACTAGCTCGTAACCAACTCATTTGTTTTCCATAAAATCCCTCTAGACTTGTCATTGAACTTTAGAAAAATTTTAAGTTTGTCATTTGACGTGATATGTTTAAATGAAAGTGCTTAAAGGTCCAGCCCTTTCCCATTTGAATTAATTGCACTTGATCTTCAATGTTCCATCCTCTCGAGTTTTATTCAAGTTCAATATATATTATTTTGGCATTTGCAATCATAATAGATCGTCGATGAGATAAAACATCAAATGTAGTAGACGATTACTATCGTTATTTGTACCATTGCTTGAATTTGTTGGGATGACGTTAACTTATACTCAGTACTGTCTATTCATCTTCTCGACTAATTCGGATGGATAGAAGATTATTTTGAATAATCGGCCAAGCAACTCTTTTGCCAGTCACGGCCAATCTAACTCTAGGCAATTGGCATCGGCTGTTCGGCCTCGAAATAAACGTGATTTCACTATTTTTCAACATTCGATGATTTTATTTTGATACTGTCTTAGCAAGACCTACAATTACTAAACACATAGGACATAATATGCAGCTAGTTTTATACCTTTTATACCTATAGAGTTATTTGTTCTTCCTACTTATACTAAAAAACTCTTAATCACCTACTATGGTTAGATGTTTTTTTTTTGATGAGAGTACTTTATTGACCTCAAAAATAGACTTATTTAAATAAACTTGTGTGATGCAAAATCAGATGTTGAATCAAATAAAACTAAAATATTGCATGCTTAAGAATGTTTTTAACACTCACAGTGTCATATTTTATATTCATAAAGATGAAATAAGAAACCAAAAATTTGCGCACGGGCGGGACTTGAACCAGCAACCTTTTGGCACACCGGGCCAAAAGCTCGTACCAATTGAGCTACCGTGCTGTCAGTCCAACCCTGCGAAAATTGTGGTTTCTTATGAAAACGTCAATTGCGTGACGCTTAGCGCCATCTAGCCGTCTGTTTATGTAACAGATGGCCCAAGCAGATATTCTTTACAGAATAAATTCAACTTGGAAATTGATGTCGCTTCGCTATCTAATGCTTAAGAATGTTTTTAACACTCACAGTGTCATATTTTATATTCATAAAGATGAAATAAGAAACCAAAAATTTGCGCACGGGCGGGACTTGAACCAGCAACCTTTTGGCACACCGGGCCAAAAGCTCGTACCAATTGAGCTACCGTGCTGTCAGTTCAACCCTGCGAAAATTGTGGTTTCTGATGAAAACGTCAATTGCGTGACGCTTAGCGCCATCTAGCCGTCTGTTTATGTAACAGATGGCCCAACCAGTTATTCTTTACAGAATAAATTCAACTTGGAAATTGATGTCGCTTCGCTATCTAATGCTTAAGAATGTTTTTAACACTCACAGTGTCATATTTTATATTCATAAAGATGAAATAAGAAACCAAAAATTTGCGCACGGGCGGGACTTAAACCAGCAACCTTTTGGCACACCGGGCCAAAAGCTCGTACCAATTGAGCTACCGTGCTGTCAGTCCAACAATTTCCAAGTTGAATTTATTCTGTAAAGAATAACTGCTTGGGCCATCTGTTACATTAACAGACGGCTAGATGGCGCTAAGCGTCACGCAATTGACGTTTTCATAAGAAACCACAATTTTCGCAGGGTTGGACTGACAGCACGGTAGCTCAATTGGTACGAGCTTTTGGCCCGGTGTGCCAAAAGGTTGCTGGTTCAAGTCCCGCCCGTGCGCAAATTTTTGGTTTCTTATTTCATCTTTATGAATACTAAAATATTTCAATTTATCAGGTAATACGGCAAATGGGAACAAACACTGATTTATAATTATCGGATATTAATACCACCACCACTCGTATATTTTAATAATTGATCATGTTTAATTCTTCCGTCCTTAAGGGTTCCGTAGCCGAATGGCAAAAACCGGAACCCTTATAGTTTCGTCTAGTCGTCTGTCTGTCCGTCAGTATGTCACATGCACTTGATTATGAAACAAGTAGTATTACACCGTTGAAACTTAGTAGGTAGATGTATCCTGTTAACGATAAAAAATAATGATATTTAAGAGACAGCCTCCCATAAATGACTCTAAAACCTATAATAAATATTTTTAGTCAAACCTATGAGTGTAGGCTGTCGATGGATAGGTCTTTTAAAATGATAGAGAGGTATCTAAAACCATTTTAATTAAAAGTCAAAAGTTTGAAAAAAAGACGCTTCCAAAGTGGTGAAATAGGTGTCGGGGCCCCTATCTAACTTTTAAACTTAGCGAGTGTAAATTTTGAAAAAAATACGTGATGTAAATCTTCACAAAGACTTTCAAAGAAAATTGGTTTAAAGAAGATCAAACTAGTAGTTTTTATGATAGAGCACATTTTCCATAATCGCAAACATCACTTTGTTATCCATACAAATACTATGAAAAAAAATCTTTTTTTGATGAAACAAAATATTGTGGTATTTTGGCTAAGTGGAAGTAAGAGGATCTCTAATTCAGTTAAAGTTGGCACGGAACCCTTAGTATGCGAGTCTGACTCGCACTTGGCCGGTTTTTAAAAATAATAAACTTACTTGCATTTAAAATACATAATTAAATTGATTGATTGAGTTGATGAATGTATTTCGTGCAAAGTCGTTTTCTGAGTTGAAATTCAAGGCGTTACTTGCATGAAATGTGAAAAAGGCTTTCTAAATCATTCTTGATAGTTTTAATTAGAAATTATATATTATTGCAATAACATTATCTGCTCTTTAATTAAACGAAAGCAAGAATGATCAGGAATGTCAGTATTTTTACTGAACTTCAGTAAATATATATGTTTCTAACCTACTCTACATAATATGTGAATGTATTTTGTTTTCAATTAAATAGTTTATTTGTATGGTAAAATAATTGGTTCATATGTTTTAAGCCTTTGCAAGTTTCATTATGTAATTTAATTGTTGAACTAACAATACTTACTTCTTATTTGAACGTTTGCTAGCCTAATGGCATAGTAATCTATTTAGGTCTGTGTTTATTTTAAGATTATGCAGTTGCATATATAATAAATAGCACACAGCTGATAATAAATAAATATTAATCTGGGTTAGGCATCGCAATTTATAAAGGAAGTGTATTTCATTTACTTGTAGTAAGTACTGATGGTCGTATAGGTGAGGTAGAAAATGGTAGTAGCTGTATATATTAAATTTTAATCTGTTGTAATTATTTTTGTTGACAGGAAACTTCTATGCAGCAGAAATAGTATCAGCACTAGAGTACCTTCATGCTAGGAACATCGTATACCGGGATCTCAAGCCTGAGAACCTGTTGTTGGCGAGAGATGGACACCTGAAGATCACAGACTTCGGCTTTGCAAAGAAACTGACAGATAGGACATGGACGCTGTGCGGCACTCCTGAGTACCTCGCGCCGGAGATCATTCAGAGCAAAGGACACAACAAGGCGGTCGACTGGTGGGCGCTAGGTAAGATTGTCAAATGTTTTATAAATAATACAAATCATCATCACCGTTATCATCATAGCCAGCTAAAGGACGTCCACTGCTAAAGAAGGCCTTCCCCAAAGTTTCTTAGGGACCAGTTGCAAGCAAACTGCACCTTGCGTTATTTGCAAGGTCGTTAGTCCATTTTTTCGGTGGACTTCCTACGCTGCGCATTTGGTCGAAGGCTCTCCAGGCTATACCTATACATAACTAATACTATATCATTTTTATTCCACATAATGATCTTTAGCACGACTCTACCTATAGGTCTACAATCTCTTTAAAAATCAAAACTTTATTCATGGGAAACCGCATGAGGTAACAGTTATTTGAGTTGACGCACAACTTGCGTTGGCACCTAGCGCAAATACATATTTCCAACGTTTTATTGTGTTGCTGCCATTGTCCACGGATAAACGTAAGTCACGCCATTTCACTCGCCTAATGGCGCCGTGAATAATTCTAAGGTAATTGTAAACGCTTACATCATTATTATAATCCTGATTTACCTAACACCTTCGCTGCGAAAATCCTAAGAGATAGTTGGTATCTTACTTTCAATCGTGCTTCAAGTAATTAAAAAAAAATGCAAAGTGTTAAACATATTGAACTAGACTTGTTTATCAGTATAAATAATGTGAAATGTAAATACTCTTAAACGGGCGGAAAGTTTTACGGATAGGTGAAATCTCGACTCTCGCAAATCCTTTCACATACAAATACGTCTTTAAGACCCCAATATGGAATCGGAATAATTACCTCGCCATTAATTAATTATTCGTAATTATTCCGAGTTCGATCGGTCAATGGACGCCTATTATTCTTGATATTGTTTTTATATCCACTGCACGCGAAGTAATTTACAACCACGATGGCGACACATTAATACAATGTTTACATTTATAATTATTTATGACGCTCAAGATATATTTTGCTGTGCACCATCTACCATATGGCAATACTGTGCCAAATTTTACAAGCGCTTAGGTAATTTATAAAGTACTCTACCTACACGGACAACAGTTTGTATAATCCGTCTTGGCCATGCCTTGATTACTTGGCATTATTCAGACGATATTGTAATTTTGCAATTCATCATATGCACCTGTGACAGTGAACACGAAATATTGATTACCAGATAAAATAGGCTTAAAATCATCATTCTGTAATGTGTAATGCCTTTATATTAATTATGTTGTTTTGATGTCTATTGCAATCATGAATATTAATACGATCAAGAAATCGAAGACACATTTATGTCTTTGTGTAAATGTTCTAGCGCAGCTTTGAATTTATCGCGATATGTTTAGCTCGCGCCAGTATCTTGAGTTTGAATCCTATGTTATTATTAATGAAGTGGGGTCTGTCAGTAAATCTAGTTAATTTAATAGGCCGTTAAATTGGTTAAGAAGAGATTTATACTTGATTTATTGGCTTTTGGATTAGATTTTGTGCAATTTGTAGTTAACATTTTGAGCGGTGATTGGACTAATTTTGAGAATTTAGTTAACCTATCGGACGTTGGGTTTCAGGAGTTCTGATATACGAGATGCTGGTGGGGTACCCGCCGTTCTATGACGACAACCCCTTCGGGATATACGAGAAGATCTTGAACGGCAGAGTCGAGTGGCCGAGACACCTGGACCCCGTGGCGAAGGACATCATCAAGAAACTCCTTGTGCAAGACAGGACGAAACGATTAGGAAATATGAAGGTGAGACAATTTTACAACTTTTACAAATGGTCTCTTAAACCTTTCTCAAGCTATTAAAAAACTTCAGTATTGTTTTTTAAATCAGCTAACTCTATATTATGGTTCCACTTAATAAAGAAATTAAATAAAAGTGATTGGTTCTCGAAAAGTCGAAAATTATTATTACTTATGGATTAGTGAAACAAAAGCAGCTTTTTTACGACAAGGACTTTTATGTTGACAAGGAGGTCGAGGCACCCACACTACTTCAAGATCATGGCATGGGCTGGTCTGACTCATATTCGAGGCGCATGATTCATCGAATCATCATCATATAAGTCCATCTAGTCCTATAGATGATGTTTTCGCGATTGAAGTTTCAATTTCGTCATCATCTAACCGTTTCCTAATTTGAATTAACACATGGTCATAGCAAGAGTATAGCGGTATAAATTCTAATTTTGGAAGTTTAGTTTTGTTTAAGCATGAATCATTTCAAAGTTTTATTTCGAGCTTGTGTTAAAATTAGGTTTTGTTTATTGTTGAACGTTCATGCAGCGGCGAGGCTGGAGACAACGGCTGCGCGCGCGCCGCTGAAATAACCAACCAGCCTTGCGCTTGACCCTCTTTGAACTAGCGCAAGTCTAAATATTTGATTAAAAACACATTTTTACTGATGATTAGATAATTTACTTCATGAAATACATGAGCCATACGCACACGACTTTAAAGTAACTAAGTACGGTAGTAAAATAAATCGTTTTAAAAGAGTATCTTACTTACTTATTTGTCTAGTCAAGTCTTGAAAATACATTATGAAATTATCGATTATAATACGGAAAGCTACGAAAAAAAAAGAATTTCATTGGAAGCTGCGAATAATGTGCAATCTTATAGACAGGTGATTTGTTCCAATGCAAAGTCTTGATTGACTAGTTTAAATTTGCGCGATTATGCACAAAAAAACGTTTATTTAGCTCTTGATGTTGGCCGTCCTCCAGCTGGTTCCCTATATAACTCCTAATATCTCACCGGATCGCAGATCGTATCGTTCTTGTATAATCCGCGTAACTAAAAACCTAAACATTTGAAGTCGCGTCACGCACTGGTGAATGTTGTTTACATTAACTTATAATTTTTATTTATGAAAACATTCACATACTTATATATATATATATATATATATATATATATATATATTAATAATCCATATGTACTTAGGTTTTATGCAATAAAATGAAGACCAAGTAAATACAATTAATACTTACATAATATTACATATACATAACACAAGCAATTAAATAAATACATCAATAAAACATACATATACCAATATATTATATTAGTATATATATTAGTATATATATATGTATATATATATATATATATATATATATATATATATATATATATATATATATATATATATATATATATATATATATATATATATATTTGACGTTAGGTACCAATATTATTGATTTGAAACTAACAATAATCATCTCGATAACATCTATCGTTCGTCATAATATATAGTATATATATATATATATATCTTCAGCAGTTAGAATATCAGCTCTTTTCTAGTTATCCGATCGATTCGAAGTATAGTGCCGTGTTACTTCAATCCTGTTAAAAGTAGGTATACGGTAGGGTTACAATACCTGATCAGACATTTGATGATCATCTGCTCTTTAATAGTTGATGAGGGGATCTGAAAACCTTGCATATGTTTAAAAAATAAATGTATGTCAAAATATATTTAAAAGACCAGAAGAGTATAGAGTTTTATAAATTTAACTAATCTTCATTTTGCTTAATAAGTGGTCCACATACAGATTTTTATTAGAGACTGGTTTCTCACTTTTTACCAGACAGAAAGCAAAAAGTGAAATTTCAAATAAAATAAACAATAAACTTATTTATATTTAATAATAAAATTGAATTAAACAGTCCTAACGAACCGAATTCAATAATATAAATACAACATGGTAAGGCTGACTTTAAATATGATGACATCTGTCTGAAGGTTCTAATTTTTGAATTATCTCTATCTGCGTCTGCGCACAAGAATAACCTATTCATGATTTATAATCTCTTCCACATATTAAAATTAAAATCAATTTATTTGATCAAACCTAGAAAAATCTGCGATTCCCAAGGTCAGCTTAGGCTTAACTTGACTCTATTGTATTTTTTGATACTTTAATGTTATTTGTCGTTCGAATTGGAATCGTTCGAATTATTCTCTAATAAGGTGGAGTCGAGAATAGGTAACGACAATGGCTTTACAAAAGCGTCGATCTTAGTTCTCTTGACTGTTTCGTACAGATATAGCATAAAATATATGGATGTAAGCATAATTCGTCTAATCTTATGCGATTAAAACAAAATATTAGGGCAGAAACGGCAGTAATATCAAAATACTATGATACAGTGTCATCACCAATCTTCGTTTCAGATTAGAAGAGTGCCAGCAACTTATTTGAACAATCTGCATATGTATTGTTGAGTTTGTTTGAGCACATATGACTTAAAAATATCTCTTTCAAAGTGTGTACCAGCGTTAGAAATTTTTGTTCCATTAAAAAAAACAATTTTAAAAGATTTAAAAGGTTAAAATAATAAAATATAATATTTAAGTTACCTATTTCTCCAAATTTGAAAATTCTACCTAAATTTTAGATAACAGATAGCTAAAACTTTAAAGCGGACGAAACGGTCCGGCGTTTCTTCGGTTTGAGGTTTATTAACACTTTTGCGGACGCAGATTTTCAAATCTGAGTGTCACCGGCGACATGGTGTATTTTTACCCCGAGTTTTTAGCGGCTGTGTATTTTCTCCGCGTCGTTGTCGGGGCTGCGTTTAGAAAGTCATCAGTCAGGTGTCCGGCGGCGAGATCAAACGTCCATCCCAGCTGACTTTGCGACGCACACGGTATACAGCTTGATCCGATAGTTCACCGGTATTACGATATAATTTAACCGAGTGATTTAAAATAAAAAATGATGAAGTTTAATATTTTTGCTTAAGTGTTACAGTCGGTAATGTTCGGTCACCTGGCACAGTATATCAAATATTTTTTATTGTCCCTTCTAACCTGTATAAAGTGACTACGTTATAATTTTTACTTTTAGGAAATTTAAAAAATAGCTGGTTCAAAAATACAGTTGTAATTTTTGGTATAAAATAGAATTGATGACTTAGGACTTTATTTTACCAAAATCAGATTAGACTTATCCGACAGAATAAGTTTAAAACGACCGACTTTAAAATGACTTTAACACAAATAATTGCTGACAAATAGGTGACATTTACAAATAAGGCGTTTTGTATTATATTCGACGATCATTCCTATCTGACTTTGGTGAAATCGGGCATTAAATGTGCTAAAATTTAAAACAAATAAAATTTATCTCAGTATTTAACAATAACAATATAGCTCACGATCAACCTGTATAATGTAATGCATGCGTCGCATAGAAAACTAGGTTTCCAAGGAAGCGCAAGTCACCGCGCAAGTGCTGTGCCCATAGCACGACATGCGAGTGGTAGCATTGCATATTCAAACAAAGTACAAACATTACGAAGCCTTTCATTCACTTTCATTTGTCTATTCAAAGACGATTCGAGGGTTAGTTAGTCACACAATTTGGACTGGTATTTGATTTCTGTACAAAAACTAGCTATTACTCGTACATACACACGCACAAATACCAAAGTCCGTTTTTCTTTGCTTTACGAATATTGTAAACAATCTTGACATTCCTTTTTAACGAAATGATTATTTTGAAAATAAGAAACACAAAACTCACAACTTATATAAATTATTCATTGAATACTGAGATCTTTTTCAATAAAATAATTGATAAGTTTTAATCACTGAATACTATTTTAAATATTATGAAAAGATTGTTTATTAGACTTTCAAATAGGTTTCTCTTTTAAAGTCTTATATTGCTCATGGTGCCATACCTTACCTTGAATGTTATTGTCTTACAGAGACTAAAACTCTGTTCCTTACATTTTTAAAAACTTTTAATACATGATGACGTGTTAAAAATGACGATGCGGCCGTGTGTTAATCTTAGTTCAAGCAAAAGAACTGACGACTCAGCGCCGTGTGTATATAACAGAAACACATAAAATTACGTATATTTATTAACATCTGTAAGGATAAGAAGAAACATAAATTTAATTTACCTTACTCAAACAGTTACGATAGATATGAAGGTTTAAAAGTCGCCAATTTTCCACTGATTAGATCAAAAACCTAACCTACTTCCAGATGACCTGGGACCCTATTTTTGAATTACTCGCTTGAATATGGCCAGTGGATTTCGTTTGAAAACGAATTAAAATCAATAAAAAATCACGCAAATTATAGACGTTACTGCTTACAAAATTCTGTTATATTTTTTTGAATCACTCCCGAACTGGAATTAAACTAAATTTCATTGGAAAAGCGGTCATTAATCAATGAATATCACACGCCTGGTCAGTTGAAATTTGGCATCTAGTTAGGTAATTATGTATAAACGTAATATTGAACTTAAATTTATGTTTTTCGTGGGTATTTGATAACGGTGCGTGATGGTCTATCCGCTATCGTTTGACAATGAAGTAATTTACTCCCAGATAAATCATAGATACAAACAAACATTATCTCACGCAACATTTGCATGCTCTGATTGCGTCAGTGGCGTGTTTCAGTTAAGTTTAGCTCTCTTTGATTGACAATACGGGCGAAAACTAGTGTCTCAGTTGGCATAGATCGTAGGGATAATAATATATTGGCTATAATCCTAGTTCTAGACCTAGGTTTACGAGGTCTAACGTCGCGTACGCCAATAATAACAGTCTTGTTCTATATTCGCCCACCCAGTAATCGCATTAAACCAATGGGAGTAATTGTTTGAGTTTCGCTGATGGTATTATGATTGATATGCTAGTAAAAACCATCTTGAGTCCGCGTTTTCCCATTAATCTGCTCTTAAGAATGTGTGTTTATTTTTGTTAACATCAACTACGTTTCTTTGTTTCAGTGCGGATCGGAGGATGTGAAAAGACATAGGTGGTTCAAGCATATAGACTGGGCGGACGTCTTTATGAAGAAATTACAGGTTGGTGAAGATTTTGTACATATTGTGCTGCTCCTGAATCACCTAAATGTTAAATACTTTTTTGGTGAGATACTTGATGATAGCATAACACATTCGTTTGGTGACAAATAATGAAGAGGTAGTACGTTAGATAGGCAAGCTACTAAGAACACATGTCAGCAGTTGTTATTGATCTTGTTAATTAATAATCTTTCTGAGTACAGTCCAGTTCAGGGTTAAATCTAATCCAGGTGTCTATTGCTCAAATTAAAAGCATGAATGACGCATTTGACGTCGTGATATTTTTTATTGGCTGATTGTATGTAAAAAAGCTAAAGCTGATCACGCAGATTTTGGTGGAGCTTAATACTTCTTATAATGTAACACGTATACAAGTAACGTCTGCCAGGAGTCAGCACACTTTAAAATAAAGGACACGTCACTGTTTAAATTAGCTCAGAGATCATAGACTCTGTTTAGTTCTAAGACCTTTACGATTATGCTATTGACACAGAATCAAATTAGGTAAATTTGAAAAAAAGAAATTAAATTTGATCTCCGAACAGTTAACCCAATTACAGGGTTGTACATGTTTTTTAGACTGGTACCTCGTACCAGCTATAATTATTTGTTGAACATCGATATATTTGTAGGTGAATCGGCATGTCATCGATGATTCATTTTGATCATTCTTATTTCAGCCGCCGATCATTCCATCAGTGTCCTACGAAGGTGACACGTCGAACTTCGACGAGTACCCCGAGACCGACTGGAAGGCGGTTCGGTCCTTAGACCCGGACGAGCTGAAACTGTTCGCCAACTTCTGATCGCCGCGTGCGCGCCATAGATAAGCTACATACTATAAGGTCCCGGACTTTCGTTCAGCCGAACTAAACTGGAATATGAATTTAGAAAGCATCTTATTTTTTTTTTAATGCCATTGAGAAACTTCATTTGTACCGAAATTTCCAACAGACATGATTAATATAAGCATTACAATAGATAAACAAGTGAACTTTCAAGATCTGTTTCGTTTAACAATTATTTTGAGGTTTTCATTCAATAATAAAATAGGGATGTTTTCTCTTCATGGTTTAATGGCTGATCTAGATTCGGGCTAATTGGTTGCCGTCGGTGAAGCAGGGAAATCAATGAATATCGGATAATTTAAATAGTTTAATAATGCAAATAATGTTATTAGTTGATTCTCAACCCCATGACGGAGGTTGAGACCATCAAAACCTGAGCAACGCACTGAATACGAATGATACAGTCCGGTTGGGAATAATGAGTTTAGAGTAGCAGGCATAAGGTTACCTAGGTTGGGAATAAAATTAACAAGATGTTAAGACATTAATGAGTGATACTTTCCGAATGATTGTTAGTTATTGGTTAAGGCAGGAAGCTTTTTTGCACTTACTTACAAAACATCACTTAACGTGCACAAATTTCTTTCACTCACCTGCTATATTATATCCTGATGTTAATAGTTTAATTATTTTTCATTAAAATGAACCATATGTTTGAGTTTCGGCTCAAAGTGAGTCCTATACTTGCATCACGCAGAATATTACGCAGTTATTCAAATTTGGTAAAACACAAAGAAAAAAGTATGCGAGTCTAATTTTGAGGTACTTTTTGGCACGAAATAGCTATAAAGAAAATAAATAGAACGAGTTGTTTAAAGTGGTGAATTCAACGTAGGAAGGTACTCTTAGCTTGGTTACTAATGTTAAATGATAGGACCAAAATGATTAGGATAGTTAAAGTTGGAAATAAACATATTTTATATGAATGTTGGAAAAATAAAATTGCTTTGGTTTAATTAAACTTTTCTATAATCGTGCGTTATAACCTATACTATTTCATTAACTTAGTATGAAATTGCATTATATTCCAATGCTTCCTAGTGCAAATGATAGTTTTAAGAAATGTTAACTTTAGTTTGTTTAGAATAAGGTTTGTCATCCGATGTTTGTGATTTAATTAATTTATAATACTGTTAATATATTTTTAAGTTTAAACAGGGCGACACAAGTGTACATCAGCATGCCCACCACACAAAGGCCAAATTATAATTGATTAGTTAATATGAAATACACGTTATCAACATTTCGTTTTACTTTGTTAATAAGGCTAACAAGATGATGTGCATTTGTGTTTGTTTATGTAAGCGTTTGAAGGTTTTAAATTTAAATTATATAGAAAAAATGCTATTATTTTCTTTATGTTGGTATTTTAATAACGACAACTAAAATTTTATTTTAGGAATCAGAATGTGATGGGATTCGGTTTAAATCTTTCATTTTTTATACGTACTTATCAAACATATTAAAGAAAATAAAAATAATTTTCCACGTTACAATGTAGGCAATATATAACACGAGTTCCATTCACTGTCCTTACTTATTTTTTTATTTATTTGTTTAAATAATTTTAAGCAGATTTTTGAATACGTTGGCGTAAAGTAACGAGGATCATGTCGATCCTCGTTACTTTACGCTAATATTAATAATTTAACGTTCTTTTAAGTACTAAATACAGTACAGCATTTCATGAGTCAGTAGATTATAAGATTAAGTAACTGGCAGCCAACGTGTTAATAGAAAAAAAACTTACTTAATTGTACTTGTGTGTATGTAGGTAGTTTAGAAGCCATAAATTATAACTTCTGTGATCTTATTAGTCTTGGCAAGTAATGAGTATTTAAAATATACATTTCAAAATTAAAACTAAAGTAAGTACATGTATTTATTTTAGTGTCATACAATTGAACTATAATGCAGTACCAATTTTAACTAAATAACAGGGTTGTAAATTTTTAATTAAAGAGAGGTGTAAATACACAGGTATAAATGATTTATTTAAAAATGCATGATTTATTTTTCTTAGTATAAACTAATATTTTATAAGCGAATAAAGGATCTTGTGAAAGAGCCATACAAAGTTTACATGAAGTCGGTAAAAAAATCTTATCCTGTAAAATTGACACAAGCAACAGAATACCAAACGCTTAAATAACGCTATATTTGAAAAAAAAGTGGTTGCTACGTCAGTTTTAAAGATAGGGACATAATCAATGATAAGGATTGAGTACCGATCAAGGCAGCAACGCCGTTGATAAACAGTGTTTGGTTTGCTTCACATAAACTTCTCTATAAAATGTCAATACGTCCGTTAGCACCTGAATTGGCTGAGTTAGCCCATAAAAAGTTTCAAGAAACCCCAGAAAAACTGCAAGAAGCATTGCATCAAATAAAGGATTGGGTAGCGCTGCAAATACACATACATGCCAGAACAGGTTAGAAATGTTCTTTTAATTCCCATGGGTTTGTTTTTGGTTCAAGATACCTAGCGTGGTAAAGGCATAGTAAACAATGGACCGAGCTGATCCAAAAGAAGCCTGTTCACTCACAACACTAGTTACTTTTTTTGTGTCTGTTTTACCGCTTCGGAATCTGGTTCATATAGTCAATTCTAAGGTTTTCTGGATTCTCTTTGTTAGGGGTGAAATCTTGAAATGCAAAAAGTGATATAATAAGTCATCTTCTTTTTATCAAATATTTCAGTAGTTGAAATAATGAACGTGTACAGTACAGATGTTGATAAGTATCTTCGTGAGCTAGGAGGGATGGCAGAAGACAGGCAATGTCTTAGTTTTTAAATGTCTTGATTAAGATATCCACCAGAAATAATTTCTGTAAATGTATGGATCATTCTTTCAATGGAAAGAATGATCTAATGTGCCTATTGCGGCATGACAGTGAACACATTCATCTGATTGAATACGTTAAATCTCCTTCAGATGAGCAGGATATCTTGCATATCCGAAAAGTAATCTATTTAAAGATGTTGTAAATTTACGACTCGGCGACTTCCAACTGTAATTCCACGGCTTGCGCGGTCACTAGTGACTTTGAAGACAATAGTGTTGTGATCACTGGAGCACTTTGAATTCACACTTTTGTTGTGTTGCATTATATTAGGTTTTTTAATAACAAAATTGATTGGTTTTCGGATACTGCATATAAATTATACATAATGATGTTTATTTCTCAAAACTATTGCAGATGATCAATGGCTGGCAGCTTATATTCGAGGATGCAAGTTTGACCTGGAAAAGGTGAAGACAAAAATAGATTTATTTTATACCTGCCGAGGCACTGCTAGCGATTATTATCAACTGCACCACAACGACGCTAAATTCAAGGAACTTTTGGGTTATGGGTGAGATTTTTGGATAGTATTTTCGTTGTCCCTTTACCAATTAAAGTAAATATTTGCAAATTCAGGTAGGCGCACCTTTTCTCTCTGCCGGTTTTAACTGCTAGGGCTGGAATAACAATATCAAATTTTATATTCATAAAGATGAAATAAGAAACCAAAAACCAAAATGCACTAAAAAGCCTTAAATAAACTCTTCACCATTGAAAGGACAGGAAGCCGTTTTAGGCAAACAATACCTTTTTGGAGTCGGTGCCATCACTTTGACCATCAAGCATCAACTATCACAGCACCGACTCCAAAAAGGAATTGTTTGCCTAAAACGTATTACTGTCTTTTCAATGGTGAAGAGTTTATTTAAGACTTTTTAGTGCATTTTGGTTTTGAAGTCGGTTTTTACTTTTTTTTAAAGTTTATTTTATTTCTTCATTTTTAGTGATTACCTAAGAGGGGGGGGGAGTTACACCTTATGATTCTATTTTTTTAAGAATCTACAAATTACTAATTACGTCATTATAATAACTGAACTCTTAAGCGTTAAGGAGTTCCGCCATCAGCTCAACCCCACAAGATGTTGACTATCAGACGTAACAACACGTCAACATTAAGATTCTAGTAAAGAAACACTATCCGTGCCTTCAAAATTTGAGGGTTTCCCTCGATTACACCAAGATCCCATCATCAGATCCCAAAATGAAAAAAATGGGACCAACTAGAAGGTACACCCTCTAAGTAGGCGAAAAAAAAATTCGATTCGGTCTACAAACGACTGAGATATGAGGTAACAAACATACAAAAGAAAATGCACTCCGGGAGTGCCGGCAGAAGTGAAAACTTGAATATCAACGTTGTGCATTTTTGATTTTTTGGAATAGTTAGGGAATAATTTTGAATGAATTGCTCTTATTATCAATATAAAAGTACTATCATTTTTGTGATAGAATACAACAATAATAATAATAATAATAATAATAATAATAATAATAATAATAATAATAATAATAATAATAATAATAATAATAATAATAATAATAATAATAATAATAATAATAATGATAATATAATATTTTTATAGAATACAATATTTATTTATTGCGCTATCGTACACAAACATTACAATTTATATTATATTAAAAAGTTTATCTCTCAGAAAAATCAACTTACATCCATAATTTCGCCAACCGTTTAACGGTTTTTCGATCAGCCCACGTGTCCTGACGCGAGTTTCACATTTTTCCCCCATCCCACAAAAGTGCTCAACGCCGCTAAAGAAGTTTTCACTTAAAAAAAAACATACAGTCGAATTGATAACCTCCTCCTTTTTTGAAGTCGGTTAAAAATATGCGCACGGGCGAGACTTGAACCAGCAACTTCTTGGCTAACCGGGCCAAACGCTTTACCAACTGAGTTACCGTGCTGTCAGTCCGACCTTGCGAAATTTGTGGTCTCTTATGGATAAGTCATTACGCGTGACGTTTAGCGCCATCTACCCGTCTGTTTATGATACAAGGGGCCAAGTCAATTGTTAGAGCGTTTCGCCCGGTTAGCCAAGAAGTTGCTGGTTCGACTCCCGCCTGTACGCAAATTTTTGGTTTCTTTTTTCACTTTATGAATACAAAATATGACACTGTGAGTGTTAAAATTCTTAACCAATTTCAAATTTTCTTCCAGGTTTTATTTGCCACTACCCAGGCTAGCTTACCCTGCAGCTCCTCGAGTCAGTTTAATACGAACAAGAGAGTATAATGTGACACAACACGGGGCGGTCAACGCGTTAGCTATTGCCCATGTTATAGATAAGGTACGTTTTGTTATTTCCTCTGCTGTTAATTCCTACGTGTAATGTTAAATACAACGTGTAATGTTAAATACGCATAACCTCAGACACCCCAAATGATTTTTAGTTGAATTACATACTGTTTATGGGGTTTTAGTTTTACTGGCACTTCTGATCATTTCTTGCTTTGACGACGACGCTCTGTCGAGAGAGGATTCTGTAGATATTCACCGGGTCGCTGCAGCGTGCGGACATTATTATTATTATTATTATCTATGGTCATAAAAAATCTTGTTATATATTTTGGCGGGTGTGCAACATTTAAATAAAGATATTTTGAAAAATGTGACTCATATTGAATAGTGGTTCAATTGATTCTGCTCGTTTTCCAACCAACCTGTTTTCAGGTTTTACGTATTTAACATTACACGTTGAATAGTATTGTATTAATGTGACGCGCAATGATGTGAGCTTCACCGTATTTCATAATAACGGTTTGTTTAATTAATGGAATCAGGCGTTACTTTGCGGAAATCCATTATTAAGTTGAAATTTATAAAAATATTTTGCTTTAAATTTCCGCGAAGCGACGCCGGCGCAGGCAACTAACAACACGAACCGTCACCGCGTTAAATATTAATTCAGGCAAATGCAGGATGCACCACCCGCCCTCCCTCAATACGCACGCGGCACAGCTGATGCAATTATTAGTACCCAACACCAACGTGCAAAAAACCTCGACGCGTTTCGCCACTACACCACTACTACTACTACTACGCCACTGTAGTGACGAAACGCGTCGAGGTAAGCGCGGTGACAATTCGTGTTGTTAGTTGCCTGCGCCGGCGTCGCTTCGCGGAAATTTAAAGCAAAATAATTTTATAAATTTCAACTTAACGGTTTGTTTCCCAGTATCCTGTCAGTACCGGTTACTGCTTTAAACTATCTGACAGATAACTATAACCGGATGCCGGAGCATATTCAAATACTCAATTTTTTGACTTCATACGAAATGAGTATTAGAATTATTCGTTGTTTAGTGACTTTTTGTGGAATTCAACAAATGTCCCTTCCTTAGTGTAAAATTTATGAGTACAAATGAGAATAAAATAGTTTCATTACAGATCCTGATGATAGACGACGACAACGCAATAATAGCAGGAAATATAGTCGTAGTGGACTTCAAGGATACTAACTTCTTACACATGTTGGCATTGTCCCCCACACAAATGAAAATGCTTATAGCTAGTCAACAGGTAATTGAAAAGCTAACAAATCATTGGTACTAGGCATTCTCCGTTTTGTAGATGAGACTTAGGCATTTTGGCGTTAAAAAAACAAGGACTCATAAAGCGGTACATATATTCACAACT
Organism: Pyrausta purpuralis; assembly: GCA_963924145.1. NCBI lineage: Eukaryota > Metazoa > Arthropoda > Insecta > Lepidoptera > Crambidae > Pyrausta > Pyrausta purpuralis. The sequence continues at coordinate 15,336,903 of OZ001654.1, forward strand.
GCCTTGGTGGCGCAGCGGTAAGAGGGTCGCACTATAAAGCGACGGCTGCGTCAGAGGTCCCGGGTTCGATCCCCGGGTCGGGCCAAAAATATATACCTTAGTTTTTTTGTTCAGAAATACTAAAGGTATACTCAAGGTAGCCCGGCGTTTGGAATTTGGCGGTGTTTCACCCCCGTGCCTCGGAAAAGCACGTAAAGCCGTTGATCCTGCGATCCTCTCACCGGTCGTGTCAGATTGCTGTCTCATCGGGCTATGAGAGTGAAAGGAATAGATAGTGCACCTGTGTTTGTGCACACACTTGTGCACTATAATATGTCCCACGCAGTCGGTTAGTCGTTGTGACTGGCCACCGTAGTCGAAATCGGCTAGGGGAACTATTATTACATACATTTAAAATTGTCAGCCAAAAGACGTCCACTGCTGAACATAGGCCTACCCTACGGGCATCCACAGCGACCGGTTGAGTGCAGTCTGCATCAAGTGTGGTCCTGCGATCTTTACAAGTTCGTCTGTCCTTCTTGTCGGAGGACATTCATAAATTTGTTGTCGATAAATATTTTCATACTCTGTCAATAATAAACAATGTTCGTAATTATCACAAAAACATTTGCCCCTTGTGGGATTCGAACACGCGACCGCTAGCTTTGTAGTAAGTGGCGCTTACCACTATTCCAGAGGGGTCGTCAAATGTGTCGCTCTGTAAAATGATTTCTAATATACTCAACTCACACGTTTCAGGATGCTGTACCGTTTACTAATTTGATCACTTTTTTCATAAATATACCAGAAGGCTTCGATGTTTTTTTGAATTTGATGAAAAATCTGCTTGATGAGACAAGCAGAGGTCAAGTGAGTATACTAAGCAATTATAATTTATTATTTTAAAGCGTGTAGTTGTGAAGTACCCTGGAAATATAAGATCATTAATTGATCATTACATAGCAAATATTAAGATGATAACGGAAGAAAATTAACTTTATTCACATACATTCATTGAAAATCAGTGTAATGATAATAGACAATGAAAGCGATGCTTTGCTTGAATTCTCATACCAAAGACGTTTTGCATAATACTGTAATTAAATAGATATACAAGCCTGCTTTATGTTTACAGGTGTTTATTTACAGTGATGATTTTGAAGAAATGTACACGAAGCAAGGCATATCCAGGGAGATTATGCCTGAAGAGTACGGGGGAAACGGAGGCACCATTAAAGACATTACTGGTTGGTACTATTAAAAAATGAATATAAATTATATAACTAGTCCAGTAAGCATTGACGCTGACATTTGATAAAAAGCCGCCGAACACTTACGTGACATTACATGGTATTACTAAATAAGCGCCAATGCAATGTACCATAAACTCTAACATTATTAATAAATCAATTTATTAACACACATAATCATATTTTACCAGAACTAAGTTAATCCATGTTGCATCTAAGAATAATTACTGATTACACTTTAGTGATTCGTTTGAAAACGTACGGGAAACCAACACCCTTACTCTAAAAACCCTTGCTAATAAATCCAAAACCCTTGTCAATCAGATCGCTGGCTGCAAAAGCTGGAGGAATACAGTGACTGGCTGGAGGAAGATACGCAGTTCGGAACAGACGAGTCCAAGAGACCAGGGCGGCCCAGGACCGCGGAAGATATGTTTGGCGACTCTCTGCCTATATACGCGAACTTGTTTCAGAACTTAGGACAGTGACACTGTTCCAGCTATGTCGAAGACTTATTTAAAGTTTCGTTTTTGTATTTACCTGATGAAAAACGAAATGAAGCAGACCATCATGACTTGGAATTAAGTTCTAGCTTTTTGTTTTGTTTGATACTCGATTGTACTTTATTGCTGTGATCACACACTTTGTTGCTCATTTGTGAGCAACATTAATTGTAAATATTTATGTTAATTTAATACTCCTAAAATTATATTACATTTTTTGTACAGAATCTGTTGTTTTCCTTTACCCCTTCCAGAGTAATCCATTACATTACACAAATTCTTGATCAATTAATTAGATTTTCATAACTTTCGAATTCTATCCTGTAAACTTTGTTACTCGTGCCTCATGAATATTTCGTTATAAAAAATATATTTTGTATGGTCGATGGTATACAAACTATGTAATTGTAAATACTAAACTTTAAAAGGACTGTAGACTGGCAAATAAATGCTACTTGATGTATCGACGATATCAGTCGGTTGTTACGTGTTATTATAATATAGTTAAGGTTGATAACATTCGATAATGGTGCGAGATACCACTTGGACCAACAGTGCAGGTGCGCCCTGACGTACCTACTACTGTATGATAACTAATTAAACATATAATTTGAAAATGTCTGTGCGTGAGTTAAGCCCGGAGTTGGCAGCCAAAGCGAAGGCGGAGTTGAACGAGGACCCAAAGAGGATACAAGAGGACTTACAACATCTGAAGGATTGGTTGTCCAAACAGCCTCATTTGAACGCCAGAAGAGGTAATTGCTTTTATTTTTTAGAATTACAGAGTTTTTAACTGTAGAACTTGAAGAGGAGGAACACGCGAGCTCACATTAACAATGAGTAGCGAAACCAACACGTCACCTACCTCATGATTTCCCTGTCATCTTTGGTAATGAAGTAAACTAGATGGTTGGTCATTTATTGGTGACGACGCGTTTGGTGTACCTAGTGGTTAGCACTCATGAGTACTATGCGGGCCGTAGTGGAATTCCGCAAGGGGCAAATGTTCATTTAATGAACACGTACATTTCTACCTTAGTCATGGACGTGTCTATGTATTTAAGTATTTATGAGAGACACCCCAGTCATAATCGTTATCTGTAACACAGGAAAGAAAATTCCTTACTTCGGAAAACTCGGCAATCGGTGCGTTGTCCGGTGCATATTTATTTATTATTATTAATACTTAATTTTAGACGACCAATGGCTGATAGCGTTTCTGAGAGGATGCAAGTTTAGTTTGGAACGCACAAAAGAAAAACTTGATCTCTACTATGCTATCCGTAAAACTGCGCCTGATCTATACAGGCTTCATCACAAAGACCCGCTTTTCAAAGAGATCCTTGAATTAGGGTAAGTGCGGTTTATGTCATGAGAAAGCATTAAATAATAACACTACCAAATAAAACATAGTACTCGTATTAAGTGCCGGTTCCGTGATCGATATTTAACTCAACTAATGGTTAAAAGTCGTTACTAGCTGTTGAATACTTACGACTGCATTTTATGAACAAAATATGCCTAAATCAATAGACAAAATTATTTATTAATTAACGAATGGTAACGATTTTTCACAGTAGTAGAGTTGACTATCGATAACGAAACCAGCCCTAAGAGCATTGCCAGAATTTGAAGTATCAGCTTTCATGATCAGATCAATCTTGAGGTTTCATTCATGATTTCAAATAGTAGCAAGTGTGTAGGTAGGTTATTTAAAACAATTTTAAATGAAATTGCAGGAGTTACATTATCTTACCAAATGCTCCGGGACCAACGTCACCTAAAGTAGTAGTAATTAGCCCGGGGAGGTATGACGCTGAGAGATATAATATTTCCGACATATTATCAGTATCAAATGTTTTGTTAAAAGTAAGTACTTGAAGTTTTTTTAATATTGAATTTTAATCAAATTGAGAATGAAAAAACTTATAAGCATATTAGTATTTATGCAAACGAGAAGTCTGTATAACACAGAAGAATGTCATTTGTAATCCTTATGTTCATTTGCAACCAACATCTGCGACTTTATTGTGTCAATATGGAAGCAGAAAATGTAATTGAGAATACTCGCGGGTGCCAGTAATAAGTAATATTGGATACCAATCACATACATTGCTCTGATCCCAAAGCAAGTAGCTAATGTATTTGTCTTATGGAAATTAGGCACAACGGTGGTACCACGACACCCAGACCCGAGACTATGTAGGAAATTGTGATTTCTATATTGACCCGACCGGGAATCGAACCCGGGACCTCGGAGCAGCGACGCCTCGAAATCAGCGTGCTTAGCCACTACACCACGGAGGTCGTCGATTTTTATTTTTATCAGGTAATATTTTTTATTGGCAGATTGTTCTCTTCGATGATGACCATTCGGTTGTGGCGGGGCTACAAACCATACTTGATTTGGAAGGAGTAACTATGGGCCACTTCTTCCAAATGACGCCTTTACAGATGAAGAAAATGGTCGTCTCAGGGCAGGTTTGTTTTTTAATTACATAATATTGTGTGTTCAAAAATATTATGGTAAATTATGGCATAGCGAGAAGAAGACTTGAATCATCTACTCATGAAAGAAGTGCGAGTTGGATTAAAAGACCCCAAGAGTTCCGTCTTTATAAAATACTATAACCTTCATTACAATGGGGAAATAATATGCGTTAATTAAAACGTATTAACGCTTTCAGGACGCTCTACCCTTGCGCATGAAAGGGACGCATTACCTGAACACTCCCACCGGCTTTGAAACCGTGTTTAACGCTATTAAGGGCATGCTTAACGAGAAGAATAAGAGCAGAGTAAGTATTATAAATATTTTGTTTACTTACCGATACTAGAAATAGTTTCATCGGCTTCAGAAATATTAATATTTTTGTTATTTTTGTCATTACACCATCAATTTAAATATCAGTGATTAATTCAAGACTTTGATAGGTATTGCAAAAGATAAATTTATTAAGTACTCATGCGTTACCTTAACAATGTATCTTTTACAGCTATACGTTCACAACAAGAATTACGATGAAATGTACAAATCCATACCGAAAGAAGTTTTACCGAAAGAGTATGGCGGTGAAGCCGGCACTATTAAGGAAATCACAGGTAATAAAAGTAATGTAAAGAATTATTAATTGCTAGTTAAAGCACTAAGTAACTCTGGCATTGTAAAAGAAAGTGTTTTCAAATGTTTGAAGTATAAGCTTGTTTTGTTTGTACGAGTATTATGGGTTTGATACCTGGGCGGAAGAAGATTGAAGCTTAAAAAACCTTCTTGCACAAATAATTTATTCTGTTTGTAAAAACAATAATCTAGTTCATCATTTACAGAGTACTGGAAAAAGAAGGTAGAAGAATACAGTGACTGGCTGGAGGAAGACCTGAAGTACGGCACAGACGAGAGCAAGAGGCCCGGGAAACCCAAGACTGCAGAGGACATGTTTGGAGTGGAAGGCTCCTTTAGGCAGCTCGAATTTGATTAAAATAAAACTATGCACTTTTTCCGACTCCTTTTTGTGTAACTACTCTTTTATTATATTAAAGTAGTGGTGATCTAGGTCGCTATCGCTAACATTGTTGTAGCTGGTTTCGAATGTTTTTAATACTCACAGTGTCATGTTTTATATTCATAAAGATGAAATAAGAAACCAAAACGTCACGCATAATGATGTATCCGTAAGAGACTACAAATTTCGCAGGTTCCGACAGACAGCACGGTAGCTCAATTGGTAGAGCGTTTGGCCCGGTTAGCCAGAAAGTGCTGGTTTAAGTCCCGCCCGTGCGCAAATTTTTGGTTTCTAATTTCATCTTTATTGTTGTAGCTTTTGTTACTGAAAAACTTGGACATTGTATCAAATGAGGTGAATTTTACTGCGTTTCTGGGACCCAATTTGAAATTTTTTGGGGAGAAGTCTGTGAAGTGACTATTTGAAAGACAGATACTAAATAGACTAACATGAGGTAGCAGGTGGACGTGTATCTAGATGAGTCAGGGTGTTGGTTTGGGTCGAAGAAAAATTGTAGTCCATCAACCGCCTCGTTTTGACAAACCTTATATGCACAGGACTGCCAGCTATAAAAAAATCACACAATGATTATGTAGAGTGAATCCTCCTTTAGCGGTTAAGTGACTTATCCTCTTACAATAATCAATTAAACTGACTGCTTACATAACCAAATAATAAAGTATAAGAGTCATTGCACTACTTATTTATCTTCTATACTTATAAAATGCTTTGTCATGAACTACTCACTGACTGACTGACGGATCAACGCACAACCTAAACTACTGATCGTAGAGACTTGAAACTTGAAGGCTGTGTTTTTTGTATAGTGCAGGGATATGTTAAAAAAGGATTTTCAAGAAAGAAGGGTGTAAACGGGGGCCAAAGTTTGTATTAGACAACGTAATTCCTTCGTCCAATCTACTTTAAATTTTGCATATATATTCTTTAACAGGATAAACAAAACCCGTGTTTTGTATTTTATTGAAATGCATCTTTGATTGGTTGCGTTGGTTCATTTTGAAACACCAAATCTGTCGACATGCACTTGGTTTCTGGATCGTATTTATAAATCCAGGACTCATCATCTGTAAGGATGTCATAAATATGCCGAGACGAGCCTACTTCAAACTTGTTCAGCATATCACAGCACTATTACACCGGAGGTAGTGTGGCACCCAGCGTAATACTATCCTCCTCATGCGAAGATACACTTGTGGAATCTCGTGAACGCTTACCGATCCAATTTTCAATATGCTCTGCATCTCCTGATATGTATTTCGCCTATTATCACTTCTCTTCAGCTATTATCTAAACAAATGGCACTAGCCAGATTTGTTAAGATTGATAACATTCTGAAAATTAAGTACAAAAGTCCATATAAGGTGTATTATTCAAGTACAAAATAAAAATGAGGCCGAAAAGCTAATCAAATGCCGCCAACTTGCTGAAATAGGTTGCAGATGCCAAATTTTATCTGAATTAAACCTAATGCTTTAGAATGTTTTTAACACTCACAGTGTCATATTTTATATCCATAAAGATGAAATAAGAAACCAAAAATTTGCGCACGGGCGGGACTTGAACCAGCAACCTTTTGGCAAACCGGGCCAAACGCTCTTACCAATTGAGCTACCGTGCTGTTAGTCCGACCCTGCGAAATTTGTGGTCTCTTATGAAAACGTCAATTGCGCGACGCTTAGCGCCATCTAGCCGTCTGTTTATGAAACAGATGGCCCAAGCAGTTACTCTTTACAGAATAAATTCAACTTGGAAATTGATGTCGCTTCGCTATCTAATGCTTTAGAATGTTTTTAACACTCACAGTGTCATATTTTATATCCATAAAGATGAAATAAGAAACCAAAAATTTGCGCACGGGCGGGACTTGAACCAGCAACCTTTTGGCAAACCGGGCCAAACGCTCTTACCAATTGAGCTACCGTGCTGTTAGTCCGACCCTGCGAAATTTGTGGTCTCTTATGAAAACGTCAATTGCGCGACGCTTAGCGCCATCTAGCCGTCTGTTTATGAAACAGATGGCCCAAGCAGTTACTCTTTACAGAATAAATTCAACTTGGAAATTGATGTCGCTTCGCTATCTAATGCTTTAGAATGTTTTTAACACTCACAGTGTCATATTTTATATCCATAAAGATGAAATAAGAAACCAAAAATTTGCGCACGGGCGGGACTTGAACCAGCAACCTTTTGGCAAACCGGGCCAAACGCTCTTACCAATTGAGCTACCGTGCTGTTAGTCCGACCCTGCGAAATTTGTGGTCTCTTATGAAAACGTCAATTGCGCGACGCTTAGCGCCATCTAGCCGTCTGTTTATGAAACAGATGGCCCAAGCAGTTACTCTTTACAGAATAAATTCAACTTGGAAATTGATGTCGCTTCGCTATCTAATGCTTTAGAATGTTTTTAACACTCACAGTGTCATATTTTATATCCATAAAGATGAAATAAGAAACCAAAAATTTGCGCACGGGCGGGACTTGAACCAGCAACCTTTTGGCAAACCGGGCCAAACGCTCTTACCAATTGAGCTACCGTGCTGTTAGTCCGACCCTGCGAAATTTGTGGTCTCTTATGAAAACGTCAATTGCGCGACGCTTAGCGCCATCTAGCCGTCTGTTTATGAAACAGATGGCCCAAGCAGTTACTCTTTACAGAATAAATTCAACTTGGAAATTGATGTCGCTTCGCTATCTAATGCTTTAGAATGTTTTTAACACTCACAGTGTCATATTTTATATCCATAAAGATGAAATAAGAAACCAAAAATTTGCGCACGGGCGGGACTTGAACCAGCAACCTTTTGGCAAACCGGGCCAAACGCTCTTACCAATTGAGCTACCGTGCTGTTAGTCCGACCCTGCGAAATTTGTGGTCTCTTATGAAAACGTCAATTGCGCGACGCTTAGCGCCATCTAGCCGTCTGTTTATGAAACAGATGGCCCAAGCAGTTACTCTTTACAGAATAAATTCAACTTGGAAATTGATGTCGCTTCGCTATCTAATGCTTTAGAATGTTTTTAACACTCACAGTGTCATATTTTATATCCATAAAGATGAAATAAGAAACCAAAAATTTGCGCACGGGCGGGACTTGAACCAGCAACCTTTTGGCAAACCGGGCCAAACGCTCTTACCAATTGAGCTACCGTGCTGTTAGTCCGCCCTGCGAAATTTGTGGTCTCTTATGAAAACGTCAATTGCGCGACGCTTAGCGCCATCTAGCCGTCTGTTTATGAAACAGATGGCCCAAGCAATTACTCTTTACAGAATAAATTCAACTTGGAAATTGATGTCGCTTCGCTATTAGCGGTACGGTAGCTCAATTGGTAAGAGCGTTTGACCCGGTTTGCCAAAAGGTTGCTGGTTCAAGTCCCGCCCGTGCGCAAATTTTTGGTTTCTTATTTCATCTTTATGAATTAAACCTATCATACGGAGTAGTCAAAGGCGTTGATCTAGACATCGAAGACAAAGACTTGATGGAAATAATTCAAACTAATGTCGAAATTATATCAATAAATGGCTTGAAACGCTTAGATACACAAGGCAAATGGGTGAATAGTGAAACCATACGCATTTGTTGCAACAGTCCAACGATACCGACGTATGCTTACAGTTGCAGATTTAAAGTGGAACGATATGTTTTCCCTGTAACGCAATGTTCTGGATGTTGGAAGTTTGGCCACCCAGCGAAGTTTTGTCCTACTAATGATGACAGTGATGACTACCACGTCAACTGTGAGACAAAAGACATTAAATGCCTTAATTTCAAAGGCAACTACGTTGTTCTTGATAAAACTTGCCCACAGTTCCTAAGAGAGAAAAAGATATGCACAATTATGAGTGAGCAAAACCTTACATATCGACAAGCATGGAAACTTGTGATGAGTGACAAAGAGAGCGGACATAATAAACCATATGTAACAGACAATGCTGATAGTCAATCTGTAATTCTACCAACACCATCTTACCGAGCCTGGGCAAATAGCAAAGAGAGATCAAATTCGAATATCACCACTACGGCAGTTCTACGCAGGGAAGATATAGATTCAGATGAAAACCGTGAGCAACCAGATAAAAAGCTGATAAAAAAGAAAAAACCAAAGTCGAACTTATCTAAAAAACTGAAGAAAATTGGAAGAGTGCTACAAAACAATTCTTTTGAAGAGAGTCAAGAAAGTAAAGAAGCATTAAAAGACGAAGATGAAGAGAATAAAAAAAAACATAACAATAAACCAAATAGATGTTTTGATCTCTTAAAACTACTTGAAAAATTAAAAGACATTATGATATCAAATTTGGAGTTGAATGTAAAGTTTAAAGCAATATTTAGAGTATGTTTATAACTAAGTTTATGCTAAGTGCTGATTGTATACAACCAATTTTACGTTTCTTTAATGGGTAAAACACCATACTCTTTTTCCGATTTCAATATACTGCAGTGGAACTCACAAAGTCTAAGGCCAAAGGTAAGTTGTCTTGGTGCTCTTTTAACTCAAGAAAATATTCATGTAGCAATTATTAGTGAGACATGGCCAGAGGAAGAATCAACTCTTTATATCAGCGATTATAGTATCTATAGGAAGGATAGGATAGATGGGTATGGAGGAGTGGCAAATTTAACACATAAGTCTGTTCGAAAACGTGTTTGTCCAATAACAGTATCTAATCATGGCATCGAGTGCATAAGCGTGAAAATACTTAACTGTAAAAATGTCGAAAGTTTTGTTTTGTATATTGTCCATCATCCGTTCGTACATCTTCCCATGATTGAGATAACTTATTTTCTCAATTCAAAGGTAAGACTGTTATAGCTGGGGATTTTAATGCCCACCACACTAACTGGTCGTGTAAAAATGACGCCAGAGGATTTCAATTACTATTAGATTAGATTTTAATTACCCTTTTTGACTCAAGTCGCCTGCTTTTTTAATATATTTGTATTTATGCCTGATGTATTATTTGAGTCAAATAAATGAATTTTCTTTCTTTCGTTCTTTCTTTCAATTATTTAATTCTTCGTTAGAAAATGAGTTTACTTGGCGAACGTGTAACGAGAATCTGGGTATTGACCATCTTATAATAAAATTGTCAATACTCTATAATAGCTCATTAAATTTTATCAAGAAAAGGAACTTTAAGCTGGCAAATTAGAAAGGTTATTGAATTACTCGTATAACGACTCTTATAGTGTTCAAAGTAAATATGATTTTTTTGAGACTCAATTGATTACATCAGCTGACAAAAATATTCCGTTCTATAAAATTTTTACCAAACGTGCAAACGAAATTTAAGCCAAAAACCTATTGGACCCAGGCACTATTAAAAGTAGTAGCACAACGTAGATTAGCATTAAAATATTTAAGGCGCAATCCCACCCCCCAAAATTAAATATACTAGTAGCTAAAACAGCAAAAGCCCGTAGTATGATTAAGAAAGCGAAGTCTGAATCTTGGCAAAAGTTTTGCACATCTATAGATGGAAGTAAATCTATAACTGAGGCGTGGCAAAAAATGCGTTGGGTAAAAGGACATCAGAGATATAAGCAACAGCCCTCAGATGAAAATCTGGAGGAGTTGCTGTGTTCCCTTGCTCCTGATACAGTAATAGAAAGTGCACTTACTTTTGAATCCAAAAACCGGTTATTAGAGTCGTGTTTTTCTATGCAAGAACTCAAATACTGCGTTTCTAGTCCCTGGTGGAGATGAAATTACATACTCAATGATCTTTAATTTACCTGAATTGGGACTTAATTTACTTCTGAAATTGTATAACGAAATTTACCAATCAAGTATTATCCCTCATCAATGGACTAATATAAAAGTTGTGGCGATACCTAAGCCAAACACTGAGAAAAATTCAGAACCCAAATCAAGACCTATTTCAATTATTTCATGCTTATGTAAGATTTTTCATATCATGTTAGCAAGACGTCTAAAATAGTATGTAGAAAAAAATAAAATTATTTCAACTCTTTCTACGGGATTTCGAAAAGCCCAATCTTGTATTGACCCTCTGGTACGCCTGATAAGCTATATAATAAATTGGTTTAACGAAAAATATACCTACTCTTGCTTGTTTTTTAGATGTAAGAAATGCATATAATTATGTTCTTGTAAGCAAGATTGTAAAAATCCTTGATGAAATGGAAGTTGGGTCCTTAATTTGCCAATACCTTTGGGGCTTCTTATGTCATAGATCCTTAGAAATCAGTGGAAGTACAAAGAAAATGGTGAGATGTACTAGTATGGGTCTTGCCCAGGGTGATCCAATTTCTCCGTTAATTTTCAATATTGTGACCGCTAAAATTTGCCATGGAATAAGAGACGTAATGGTGAGTCAGTATGCCGATGACTTTGTATTTTACTTAAGTGATTAAAATATACTTTACTGTGATAGTTTTATTCAAAGTAGTATTAACACTGTTATACAATCTTTAGAGGAGTTAGGATTGGAACTTTCGGTAAATAAAACAAAATTCTGTCTTTTTAGCAGGGGATACAGACGACAATCTGTTAACCTAAGGATACAAAACCATAATATTTTGTCACAAGATTGCAGCAAATATTTGGGTGTTTGGCTGGGCAGATCTTTGCATTGAAGAAAGCACATTAATCAAATTTATGAAAAAGCACAAATGTTTTTACATATTTTGAATATTCTAGCGGGGTCTGTTGGGGCGTTCATCCAAAATACTTGAGAACTCTATATATTTCAATAATAAGAAGTAGACTGGACTTTGGGTGCTTTTTATATGATTCTAGTGCCAAAACTTATTTATCAAAATTAGATAAGTTGCAGAATAGGGCTCTTAGAATTATAGGAGGTTTTATAAAAAGTTCACCAATCCATGTTATGGAAAGTGAAATGGGCATCCCACCTTTAAATTTACGACGACAATTCCTTGCTTATAAGTTCTGTCTCAAAGCACAGTCTTGGGAAAATAATATTTCTGTGAATAATTTAAATGAATTGAAGAAATTATGTTTAAATAGATGTTGGGCCAATAAGAAAATTCCATTATTAGTAACTGTCTACAACTCTACTAAGAATAAAGTTATTGAATCAAATTATCCACTCCAAATGTTTCAACTAGATATATGGATAACAAATATTGATATTAATATGTTATGATGATATTGTACGTTTTCTTCGCGTTTTCTTAAAAAATTGGTGCAGGTTTCAAATCACGTCGATGGTCACCAGTATGGACCGGTGTCCCGGTCCATCTTGTTTGCGATGAATTAACACTGAGTCAATTATCTCTCGGGTGATATACGGAAAGGACACAGGCTTCAGATTATAACTAGGAATTTATATTGCACTTTGAATGGTTACAAGGCGTATGTCTAAGTATTATATCAAATTACAAATCTTGTAGTTCGCGCCAATATGAGTGAATGCCAGGCCAAACCCCAGCAGCCGTCCCATAGCCAGACCCCTAGGTGGCAGCACCATCGACGCGCTGCCGTACCATAAACTTACAAAAGTTACAACCATGGCACATTGGCGTTACGCCACATAAATAATAATATTTACATTGATCTTAACTGTATGCAAGGACCTAAGAAATTTTTTAATAATAATACACTGCAATATGAAATATTACGAGAGCTTAATAATAAATACCGTGGATGGGTCAAAATTTTCACTGATGGTTCAATTACTCAAGATGGGAAAGGAGCAGCATATATTTGACCAAGTTCACTGCAAAGGGCTTGCTTTAAAATAACATCGGATATATCGATCATGACACTTGAACTTATAGCTCTTTATGAAGCGATGCCCTATATAAATAAATAATAAATAAATATCCTTTGGACATTCTCACACATCGCCATCTAGCCCCAAAGTAAGCTACTCAAAGCTTGTGTTATGGGTGCCAGACAACGGATATAATACTTAAATACTTTTTTTTTTTTGTAAATACATACATGATATACATAGAAAACACCCAGACCAATACAAACAGACATGTTCATGCACACAAATGTTTGTATTGTGCGGGGATCGAACCCGCACCAGCTGCGTAGTAGGCGATTTCTCGACCACTACACCAGACGGGTGTAGTGGTCGAGAAATCGCCTACTAATCGGCTTCAGATATGAAAACTGGTTGCTACGTCATACTTTCAGACAGCACAAGCGCTTTGCAACATATAGCTCGAACCGCCTCTGGTTGCAGAGGGGTATCGATAGCTTACAAAATACTTGCAAAGCTACGTGAGTGTAACAACGCTGCCATTGACCTTAGACTTCAGTGGGTTCCATCTCACTTTGGCTTAAGTGGTAACGAAGAGGCTGACAAGTTGGCTAAATTGGCTATCACTAATGGAACTATCTATGATATTTTAGCGTGTTACACCGAAGTTCTTCAGTTCTATCGAAAACTGTACTATAATAACTGGAAAACATACTTTGATGATCGTTCCAAAAGCAAAGGCGTATGGTATAAGACCATTCAATGTGAGCCTCTTCGCATTCCCTGGTGCTGTAAAGGTAAATTTAATAGAAATAAAATTGTGTTATTGCATAGACTAAGATCCGGACACTTTCTATCAAACAAGTTTGGATATCTCATGAAAAAAGTTGACTCACCAAACTGCGAGGAGTGCGGTACGATAGATGATGTCCAGCATTTGTTGGCAGAATGTGTCAAAAATGAGTGCCAGCGACGTTCCCTCTTACAAGCTTATCAATTGAACTATCATGGAATGGGTATCTTCCAGCCTATACTGGGAGAACCTACTTCCAACTTAGCTAGTATGCTCGCTGATATGGCGGGCAGTCGCTGACTCTCACCTAGAATTAAGTTTAACTTTTGTATATTAGTTTTTTATAAGGTATGATGGGACTGTCATATCTTTTTAAGATAAAAGTCCTCAAAAAAAGAGAATAAAACAAAAAAAATATTACAATTTAGTTGGGAGAGGGTAGGGACATTGAAATCTAACAAAACCTGCTTTTTAAAACTGAATGTTACTGAAAATAGCCGCTTTATTGATAAATTATGTTAGAAAACTTAATCAAAATCATTTTAAAAGTAAGCTTTGAACACAAAGCTCAAACTGCGGCTAAAATGTTAGGCATCGACAACAGAGTAAAGCGATACTTCACGTCTGGACAGCTTCTAACACTCTACAAAGCTCAAGTCCGTTCCTGCATGGAGTATTGCTGTCACCTCTGGGACGGATCAGCTAAGTACCAGCTAGCCGCACTTGATTCAGTTGAGCGCAGAGCTAGGAGGCTTGTCGGTGATGCTACCTTAAGCGCCAAGCTCCATAGCTTGACCCACCACAGCGAAGTCACCTGCCTGTCGGTTTTTTACAGGCCTTACTTTACAAAAGAACTCTATGAGCTCATCCTACCAGCTCCCATCTTCTATCACACATCAAGACGCACTGCGATCTTACCACCCATACCTTGTTGATTTTCTACTGACTCGCAAGCACATTTTCTATTCTTACTATGTTGTTCATTCAAATACTATGAAAAACAAACTTATTTGCTATCAACAAAATATTTTGGTATTTTGGCTTAGTGGAAGTAAGTAAATCTCTAATTAAGTTAAAGTTGGCACGGAACCCTTAGTGCGTGAGTTCGACTCGCACTTGGCTGGTTTTATTACCAATCCAAGCATTAATATGAATTACTTAAAAAAATCAACTTTTTTAAAATAAATAATTATGTATTTCAAAAAAGTTTAATACCTACGCGATAGGTCGTTTGGTTGATAGGTGATCACTTGGGGTTTCTTGATCTAACTATAATTTACCACGGGTGAATGTGTATTTATAAAAGTAACATATTTGGCTGTATGATTTTATCAAATAAATCAAAAGAACCGAATGTTCTAGATTTTTTCATGGTGATGTATGCATTTTGATTATACGTTGTATCCGCATACGGAGACAAAAGCGTATCAGTCAAAGATATGGCTAATCAAGATATTGCCGAATATGGGTTTTGGTATTTTATCTATGTTAGTGTGTGGGAGGGAGAGGACGCACACTAAATAATACACCTTGTGAATTTGTTGATAGTTATATTTAAAATGGGTGTCCGTGTGCTATGTCCTGAATTAGCTGAAAAGGCGCGACTGGAATTGAATGAGAATGAAGCAATCATGGACAGTGGCTTGGAGCACATCAAAACGTGGATTGCCAAACAGCCGCATATACACGCCAGAACAGGTCAGTACCCGTCAACCATCGTATTGAGTACACGGTCTTCATATTGTAGTACTGAAATATACGGCTTTTTGTAATGCGCCACAAAGTAAACCGACCGAGTCATTCAATCCATGGTATTATTTTTCAAGAATACGAATTTTCGCAAATCAATACTGTTAAGAAAACAAAAACTCCTAATGGTTTAGGTTGATGATTAAATCAGGAATACCTATGTTTTTAGGGTTCCGTAGCCGAATGGCAAAAAACGGAACCCTTATAGTTTCGTCAAGTCTGTCTGTCTGTCTATCTGTCTGTCCGTCCGTATGTCACAGCCATTTTATTCTGTAACTATAAGCACCACACTGTTGAAATTTGGTAGGAAGATGTATCCTGTTAACCGCTTTACGATTCTCATACAAAAAATAAAAAAATATGATATTAAAGGGGGGGCTCCCATACATGAAACTAAAACCAAAAAAATCTTTTTTTCTCAAACCTATTAGTGTGGGGTGTCTATAGATAGGTCTTTCAAAATGACACTGAGGTTTATAAAACCATTTTCTTTAAAGTCTAACGTTTCATAGCTAGACGCTTCCAAAGTGGTAAAATGGGCGTCCCCCCATCTAACTTCTAAACTAAGCGAGTGTTAATTTTGAAAAATATATATAATGTAGATTTTAACAAATACTTTCAACGAAAATTGGTTCGGACGGAATCTAACGAGATGTTTTTGAGATATAGCACATTTTCAACAACCGCAAACATAACTTTGTACTTCATACAAACACTATGAAAAACAAAGCTATATTTGCTGTCCACAAAATATCGTGGATTTTACTAAGTGGAAATAAGTGGATTCCCAAATTCAGTTAAAGTTGGCACGGAACCCTGAGTGCGCGAGTCCGACTCGCACTTGGCCGGTTTTTTATTCATAAGGTTCGTCTTTACAGATGACCAGTGGCTGGCCGCATTTCTAAGAGGTTGTAAGTTCAGCCTGGAACGAGCGAAAGAAAAACTGGATTTCCACTACACAGTCCGAAATACCGCCTTAGATCTTTTCCGGATAACACATAAAGATCCTTTATTTTATGAAATTCTCAATTTAGGGTAGGTGTCATTTCACAGTAGTTTTTATTTTTTTCGGTGCCAGATTTTATTATTAGAAAGTATCTTTGAGATACAAAATTGCAATTTCAAAAAACGTCATTTTCTTTCACTTCAGCACGATCACCATCGCAAACATGATTATTAATCCGTCCGTTTCTGTCAATAAATCTAACAGAATTAGGTAGTCTTATCTTCAATTCAGATAAAAAAATATTTTCCATATTTAACCAGGCTTTTTATAGCTGTGATTAGCTTGGAATGCGTACGAGTGTATGTAGGAAGACCTCACTTGCAATATTTTCAATGATATTTTCTAACAAGAAGATCTTTGTTAGTCATTTCTGTATTATCTGGTCTATTAGGGATATACTATTTGTATAACCTCTTATGAGGCTCAGTAGAATTGTTTGATCTTTACTTTAAATTATGCCTCTTTCAAATAATACTTTGATTGTTTTCAGTGCTGTCCTAATTTTGCCAAAATTGCCAGGACCTGCGGAACCGAGAGTGGCCATTGTAAGGCCCGGCAGATACAATCCCAATAAATATACAGTCTCGGACATAATATCTGCATCTAACATTTTACAGAAGGTACCAACTTTTAGTTTATATTAGGGATATCTGGTTAGAAAATAAACATCGCAAATAACGTTAAACTCCAATGAGACCTAAAGACATACAATCAACCTCTAACGACACTTGTTTTTTCACTAACTAGCGGTCCCCCACGACATCATCCGCGCGTTTTGAGTTTGCTCCCTCGCCTCCCGTCGCAGCGTGATGTTTTATAACTTTCCTCGAAAAATAAGATACCCAACACAAAAATAATTTTTCAAATCGGTCCAGTTGTTCTTAACTGCGTTTAAACAAACAAACTCTTCAGTTTTACAATCTTAGTATGACTTTAAAAAGCTTTAAAGTTAATAAGCACAAGCACAATCAAAAAATATATAAAACAGACCCCATTTTTTTTACAATTCTACATTTGCATTTATTTTGGTAAGTATAAAAAGATCAATTTAACCTAACATTTCAGATTATAGTGATGGAAGATGACAATTGCATAGTGGCAGGTATAAGAGCAGTCCTCGATTTGGAAGGGGTAACGTTGGGACATTTTATGCAAATGACACCAATTCAAATGAAAAAGTTGGTTGTATCCTTGCAGGTATTATTGAGCATCAGTATATTATATTGCTTCACTGCAGATGGACGGGCAAAAGCTATCTCTATTTCCAATACTACGGCCCCTGCTTGACCTGGATCGATGTGTAATAATTTAAAAGAACCATAAGACATATTTATTTACAAAAACATGTAGCCGTTACATAGTTAAGTAATTCTTAATTTTAACGAATGTACAACTTTATTTAATCAGCATACTTTAGTTTACAATAACTTACAAAAAACAACGGAAAATAATAAGAAAAGAAAAGGGATGGGTGGGTCACTCAAACAACCCTCCCTGTATCGCCCCTGGTACAAAGGTGCTCATAACACTCACCGCGTTTCCGCGCTGAATTGCGATGGACAGCCTTTGGGCCAGAAACGACCCAAAGCGGGGGTCTAGACCACTCTCCCGGAGTCGGCGGCCCAATTCAACAATGAAAATCTTAGTAGCCTTGCCCCAGCAGCCGGTGGTTTCCACTGCCATCGGAACGAAACAGTAGTTGTTGGCTAGTGCGGCATACTATTCGCGTTTTTTGGCTGCCGCAAACTCGGCAGCAGATCCCGCTTGTTTAATGGTACGACCCAGGTGCGAGGTGGCGAAAGTGCTGACGCACGTGACGTCCCAAAGTAAGCATTTGCCTTTCTCCCATGGCATCAAGGTCATTCCATCCTTTTACCATCGGTTCGGCTGAGGCCTGGAGGCTCAAGGACCGACGGGATATTGGCTGAAACCAGCGCTCTTCAGACAATATCGTTGAGTGCGTGGTGTCTCGGGAACCTTCCCGTACACCGGCAACAACTCAACGCGTGGTGACCGTTGCTCTCGACCATAGTGCCGCAGATGCATACATGTGGTTCACAAACATCGCAGCCCAGGCGGAGAGCAACGGCCGCCCGCAAAGAGTCCCCATCAAGTAAGTTTCCTATGTGTGGAGAAGGCAACGCATGCATCCAAGCTCCAGACTCTGGCTGAGAGACCGCCCTGAGTCTCGCCTCGTCGACGCCAGTCGCTCTAGCCAATAGCTGACAGAGGACCCTTTTCGCACCCACATTTTCCCAAGAACGCTGTATCTCAGGTGTGTCTGGGACGGTCGTACCTGTGTTTAAGGTCGCAAAAGCATCCAGAGCGTAGGGTATACGTGTCTCACCACCATTTGATGAGAGAATGATAGTGGTGAGGCTCGACACCCTATGGGCACGCCCGCACGCCCAAGCCCCTATATCGGGTTGGTAACGAAGCCTGATACCACTGTTCCGTACCGAGGGCCACATTCAGAATAGATTCGACGGTTTCTTTAAGCGCATTATCGAAGTCGTCGATCTCATTTAGGTATAACCAGGTGGGAACCGTTTTTAATAAATAGGTGATCTTGGGGACTGCGAAGCACATACGCAATAAGTGAGCTGGACGGATGCCATCGAGTCCGCCGGCAGATCCGTTGAAGAACGTACTGAGTGTCAATTGGATTTCATCCGGCTTAAACTGGTACGCTGATACTGATCACTCAGGCGCTGGCGGGAAAACTAGGTGACGGGGAGGAGAAGGGTGCTTGGATTCGAGGCATGCTAGGGTTT
The DNA here is from genome assembly GCA_963924145.1 of Pyrausta purpuralis. Classification (NCBI taxonomy): domain Eukaryota; kingdom Metazoa; phylum Arthropoda; class Insecta; order Lepidoptera; family Crambidae; genus Pyrausta; species Pyrausta purpuralis. The sequence continues at coordinate 15,356,180 of OZ001654.1, forward strand.
CAGTGCTAAACGGTGCCACTGCGTCTTCCGACATCAGTACGCGTACGGCCCCCCTCAAATCGCCCTCAAAAACTTTGGCTTCTATAGTCTTTACGATGGAATGTGATCTGGACTGTTGAATTTCGATTTAAAAGAATGTGTCTAGAAAGTACCTAAAAGATCGAATTAAGGAAATAAAATTTACTCCAGATGAATCAAAATCGAAATAAATTGTAATGCGAGTAAGTACATTAACAATCCTTCTTATGTTTTCAGGATGTAAATCCTTTCCGGATGAAAGGCACCCACTACATAAATGTTCCGCCAGGGTTTGAAATGTTTCTGAATGCGATTAAAGCATTATTGAATGAAAAGAGCAGAAACCGGGTAAGTTTTAATTTGTTAGATAAAAGTGCTATAGACCTATAAGCCTATAGTACTTACACATTTTCAGTTGATAAACATATTTTCAATTTTCAGATTTTCGTCCACAACAGAAATTACGAAGACATGTACAAATACATACCCAAAAAAGTATTACCAGTAGAATACGGCGGCGAAGGAGGAACTATTAAAGGTATCATAGGTAAGATTACTTTTCATTTTTTTTAATAAGTACTGAACTGTGTAATCGAGGAGGTCCTTCAAAAGTATAGTCAATTTATTGATTGAGAGAGGGAAAACGAGAAATCTTCTCTTTCAGGTGGGCATAACATGCATTTGTACCGATTGCAGGAAGTAGTCCTCTTCATTTTTAATAACTACATTTTTTTATATTATTGTGAAATCTAACATCTAAAAGATGCAGTGGTTTAACATTATTATCCAAACAATTTCAGAACACTGGGAGCAGAGGGTGCAAGATAAAAGCGCTTGGCTGGAAGAAGATTTGCAGTACCGGACAGACGAGTCTAAACGGCCGGGCAAGCCTCAAACAGCCGAGTCCATGTTCGGCACCGACGGGTCTTTCAGACAACTGGATTTTGATTAGGGACCTATTGCAAACACTAAACTTAGCCTTTAAGGAGCTCCACATTACACTTCAGACGAGGAGCTTAAGGAAAAAACCAAACTCAGGCCAGTAGCTGATTGAATTCAGGGACATGCTGAGACGTTCACTGCAATACTGAACTGCTGTTGAACAGGGTTGCTATACTGCCCTATTTGTAGTTTGTCAACATGTAGAAACTGACTTGAGTTTAGTGACCTAACGATTATAAAACTCAGATCATGCTTCAGATTGTAGGTACCATTTGAGCAGAGGCGCTACCTGGATTTTTACCGCGCACACTAGCGCCACTTTACTAGAAAAATCATAACTCGGTAAATAAAAGACCAATCAAAAATCTGGTAGATACGATTGTAGCTCGGATTATGTGGTTTAGACACAATGTTTAAGTTCAATTAAACAGAGTTATCTGCAGTTACAGTTAGCAAAAATGCTAAAAGTGGCCACACTAGCAGTTTTTCTAACTCTTACTACAGTAAACTACTTTAGAAACAATTTAACTGTACTAAATAAACTATAGAACCTGTACTACAATCGTATCTACCAGATTTTTGATTGGACTTTAATTTAACGAGTTATGATTTTTCTACTAAAGTGGCGCTAGTGAGCGCGCTAAAAATCCGGGTAGCCCCTTAAGGAGTAACTATGTGAAGTTTGCTTAAGAAAGAAATCTTAGAAAATAGCTAGGGTTTGTTATATAGAAATAGATAAACATAAGCATACGATGGATTTAGAAGATCTCGTACTAATTTCTTAGTTAACAATTTATTAAACCTTTCTAGTACAAAATTTTACTTTCATTTCATCAGAGGTATTTGTTGTATTTATTTTATTTGTATTTGTTGCAAACGTGTAACTGAAAACTCCGAATTTTCAATATATATCAAATTTAAAAAACCGACCAAGTGCGAGTCTGACTCGCGCACTGAGGGTTACGTGCCAACTTTAACTGAATTAGGAAATCCACTCACTTCCACATAGTAAAATACCACAATATTTTGTTCACAGCACATATAACTTTGTTTTTCATAGTGTTTGTATGAAGTACAAAGTTTTGTTTGCGGTTGTTGAAAATGTGCTTTATCTCAAAAACTTCTCGGTCGATCCCGTCTGAACCAATTTTCGTTGAAAGTATTTGTTAATATCTACATAATACATTTTATTCAAAATTTACATTCGCTTAGTTTAGAAGTTAGATGGGGGGGACGGGGACGCCCATTTTACCACTTTGGAAGCGTCTAGCAATGAAACGGTAGACTTAAAAAGAAAATGGTTTTAGGAACATCTATGTCATTTTAAAAGACCTATCCATAGACTCCCCACAAGTATAGGTTGGACTAAAAAATATTTTTTTGTTTTAGTTGCATGTATGGGAGCCCCCGCTTAAATGACATTATTTTTATTTTTTTGTATGAGACTCGTAAAGCGGCTAACACGATACATACTCCTACCTCATTTCAACAGTGGGATGCTTGTAGTTACAGAATAAAATGGCTGTGACATACGGATGGACAGACAAACAGACAGACAGACAGACTTGACGAAACTATAAGGGTTCCGTTTTTTGCCATTCGGCTACGGAACCCTAAAAAGGTTGAATGAGAGTACAGAATAATGGTGACTTAAAACGGATGTAATGTAAAAGTAGATCCTGCGTTTCCATTTACGCAAAATCTGATTGGTTATTTGCCTTAAATCTTATACCTGCGTCCGTAGTTTAATTAAGTAGGTCAGTTAATTATACTATTACCTAACCACCGACTACATTATTTATGGTATGTGCATAACCGCTTTAATAATTTCTTAGCGAATGTAATGAGAAACATGTATGAATTTCAGAAGAGCAATTTTATTTTAGTCCATAACCTGTTTTTGCAGCATCGCAGTGAATCGCGAAAAAACAGAATACTTTAAATTTAAAAGTAAAATAAAAAGAGTAAAATAGCTCTGGGGGCGTATTGCGATCCAACTTTAGTAGTTTAATTTCCATTCAGCTCAATTCCTACTCAGTGTAAACGAACATTATCAATATTATAATAATATTACAATGGTATTCCTAGCTCAAAGGATTAGCATAGCAATTCAACGCGGTAACGCAGCCAGCATCATAGCCGTTCGTTTTTGAATAGGTAGACTTTAAGTTATTTTTTTATGTTGCATGTCTTAGTTTTATTTTTTCTTGTTTGTTATTAATAAAGGAAGTCATACAATGGTATTGATATTCATATTTTATGTTGTTATATTAAAAAAATATTGTAAATATCATGCGAAATCGCAATAACAATTGCTAATTTGACAGTAAAGCTGAGCCGCTTACCTATCAAAATTGTATCGCAATACGCGCCCTGATAATACCGAAGTCGTATATACAAGAAGACACATTTTCTTTTAACTTAAATACGAATTTATCAATTCTAGTTATGTATTTAATATTATGTGGATTAATAGATACCTAATCGCTGATAATTTTATATCAAATGCTTATCAGAAGTGAACACTTCAAAGTGGTTTATAGTGGTGGTCTTGGCGTGACATAAGAGGTTTCAAGATGCCTGTCCGTCCCTTGAGTCCTGAATTAGCGGAGAAAGCTAAGTTGGAGCTGAATGAAGACCCAAACCGGATCGAGAGTGATCTCCAGCATCTAAAAGACTGGATAGCTAAGCAGCCCCATTTGAATGCAAGAACAGGTAAATAACCGAATATTTATTTGTGACCGAAATTGAATAGTTTTTAAACAGGGATGCGAATTCGGACAAGCTTTTATAAGTCCGGCTCAATGTCAACTGGTGAATCTGTTAAGGTACTTATATAGGATTCAAACTAACGCTGTGAAATGGGGCGACGCGCTCTATATTGAATATAGACTAAAGTGCGGCGTGCGTCAAGGGGGTTATATCGACAAGTTTTTTCGACTTGTATGTGAATGGTCTGATCGAGGAGCTGAGTGGCACCAAGATTGGGTTTCACATACAGGGAGTCTGCTTTAATAATCTTAACTATGTGGACGATATGGTGCTACTCAGCCCATTGATCGATAAAATTTCTCCACACCCACTATCTTAACCTTGGCTTATTTCAGAACTAACCACCACTCTCTATTGAATATAGACTAGAGTGCGGCGTGCGTCGAGGGGGTCTTACCTCACCGAGTTTTTTCGACTTGTATGTGAATGGTCTGATCGAGAAACTGAGTGGCACCAAGATAGGGTGTCACATTCAGGGAGTCTGCTTTAACAATCTTAGCTATGTAGACGATATAGTGCTACTCAGCCCATTGATCGGTAAAATTTCTCCACACCCACTATCTTAACCTCTTAACCTTGGCTTATTTCAGAAAACCACCATTTTCTATTACTTGTGTTATTTTGGATGTCGCCAATATCATCACTTTACCTATTTATAATTTTGTATTTAGTAAGTATATCTATTTTATGTATGTTCATTAGTATTTTGTTTATATGTCTTATTAATTGCTGAGATGTTGCAGCGCATGCAATATTAGAATGTATGTTTACGTTAGTGCATTTCACTTCTTTTTTTGTACAACTCTTCTCACTTTTTAGGGTTCCGTAGCCGAATGGCAAAAAACGGAACCCTTATAGTTTCGTCAAGTCTGTCTGTCTGTCTGTCTGCCTGTTCGTCCGAATGTCACAGCCATTTTATTCTGTGAATATTAGCATTACACTGTTGAGATTTGGTAGGAAGATCTATCCCGTAAATCGCTTACCGATTCTTATAAAAAAAATAAAAAAATGACATTTAAGGGGACTCACATACATGAAACTAAAACCAAAAAATTTTTTTTGTCAAACCTATGCGTGAGGGGTGTCTATGGATAGGCCTTTTAAAATGACATGGAGGTTTCTAAAACCATTTTCTTTTAAAGTCTAACGTTTCATAGCTAGACGCTTCCAAAGTAGTAAAATGGGCGTCCCCTCCATCGATCTTCTAAACCAAGCAAGTGTAAATTATGAAAATAAATAAATAATGTAGACCTTACAAATACTTTCAACGAAAATTGGTTCGGACGGGATCGAACTAGTAGTTTTTTAGATATAGTACATTTTTAACAACCGCAAACATAACTTTGTACTTCATACAAACACTATGAAAAACAAAGTTATATTTGTAGTCAACAAAATATTGTGGTATTTTATTAAGTAGAAGTAAGTGGATTCCCTAATTCAGTTAATGTTGGCACGGAACCCTCAGTGCGCGAGTCTGACTCGCACTTGGCCAGTTTTTATTAATGATCTGCTGATGCCACTGATTAAATATCTCTGCATTACTAAGCGGTTGACTGGTATAGAATGCTACACGGAATTAAGTTCGCCAGTTGAACAGTGCGATAAAGATTCAATAAAAATAAGTTAATAAGCTTCTGGCTAGTACAGGATTTATTTTAAATTAGTCGTTACTATTCGAATCGCGTATGGGGTGTCTATGGATAGGTATTTCAAAATGATATGAATGAATTGTTTTAGGAACCATTTTTTCCAAAAGTCTAACATTCGAAAGATTGACGCTTCCAAAGTGGTAAAATGGGCCTCTAACATCTGAACTTTAAGTGAAAATAAACATACATACCGTAGATCTAGAAAATAGTTTGTACAAGATCGAACCGGAAGTTTTAGAGATATAGCTTATTGTATTTTATTTTCAACTAGCGGTCCCCCGCGACTTCGTCCGCGCGTTTTTAGTTTGCTCCCTTCCCTCCCGTCGCAGCGTGATGTTTTATATCCTAAAGACTTTCTCAATAAATAAGCTATCCAACACAGAAATATTTTTTCAAATTGGTCCAGCAGTTTCTGAGATAAGCGCGTTCAAACAAACAAACTCTTCAGCTTTATAATATATTAGCGCAAGCGCACGTTGTACTTAAGCTGCGAACATTATTTTGGTGCGGAGTTATGTTAAAAATGTGCTAGCTCCTAAGATATTTATTGGAATCAAATGATATAAAGGGCAACTTGGTTCTAAATGAAATGCTCGTGATGATGAATGTATTTATTTTGATAAGAAAAAATACCTGTGTGTATAATACACCTCTAAAAATAATGCATTATTTTTTTACAAATTTATTAACATAAAAAAGGTTGTAATAAGTCAACCATAAAAGATAGACATATGCTGTCGCGGACTTTATTATAGAACTCTTAATGTTGAACAATCCTGTCATACATGATTTTTGTGTAACTTAAGCGGTTTCCGCAGCGTATGCAGCGGAAGCTCTCAAAAGGAATATCTTTCTCCCGTTTTCGCAACATTTTTCATTTCTGCTGTGGTCTTATGAGTCGTATCTTTATGTTATATAGCCTAAAGCCTTCCTCAATAAATGGACTATCCAACGTAAAAAAAATTTTTCAAATCGGGCCAGTAGTTTTTGAGATTAGCGCGTTCAAACAAACAAACAAACAAACAAACAAACAAACAAACAAACAAACTCTTCAGCTTTATAATATTAGTATAGATAACTTCAAATACTACTTTATACAGTCCTTCATAGATACACTATGAAAAACAAAGTTATTTACATAGTCAACAAAATATTGTGGTATTTGTTACCAACTGGTAATTCAGTAAAATTTGATACGGAACTCTTAGTGCGCGGTTCCGATTTGCACTTGGTCAGTTTTTAGGTTAGAAGATGGAGTGGCAAGACCTATTTCACAGTAAAAAAATATAAAATACTAGTTATCAAAGCTACCCATTGACAAACCAGAAAGTATAACAGAATATAGTGTCCTTGGTCGTGTAAATTAGGGCGTAGCTTATTTATCACATTAATCAGACCGTTGCGATAGTCGTTATAGTCATAAAAGTTGACAGTGTAGAGTGGATTTCCGTGTCAATTTCATCCGTGCTGTTGTTTCGCATAATATGTTGTCACTGAAAAGATTCAATTAAATAAGGAGCTTTGTTTTAATATTGGCTCTTTTCTGAATGAGCTCACTTCTCGAATGTTTTTATAAGTAAGATACGAGGCGAGGTCCAAAAGTTGGCGGAACGAAATATTATAATAAACTAGCAGCCCGTCCCGGCTTCGCACGGTGTAGACAATTATTTATTTTTAGAAATTTGGATATAAAACACCTTTTTTTCACAAATATTTATCTGAAACAGATTATTGTAACGACGTGCGTTTTTAAAAAACTGCGCGGATAATGTACTATTGTTCCTCAGAAGGCTTTTGATTGGTTCTAGAGGCTCTACGATACTGGGAAGTATTACTTTTCCAGCCGCGCAACACAAACCAATTGCTTCGTCTCTCCATTTCTTCGCGGAACATTTAGGGCATATCTTATCCATCGCTCTGATTTGAATGCTGTTTTCATCGGCGTAGTTAATTTGTGGATCGTAGCTGAATGCCGATCTATTGCTGTGAGCTGAAATCCCATCACGCCTTCTAATTGCTACTGCACGTTGTCTCTCTCTCTGTGCCGTAAGTCGTTGTGAGCGGTCACCGCTAGACTCTCGGGCACGTTCCTGTGAGTTACTGGCTCTTAGTCCAGCAAGCCGCTGCGAGCGTTCGGTGCTAGATTCTCTGGCACGTGCCCGCGAGTCTCTATCTCTGTTTCTAGCTAGGCGTTGTGAACGTTCGGAGCTCCACTCTCGTTCGTAAATCTGAGAAGATCGTTCATTTTGTTCTGCAAGGCGAAGTGAGCGTTTGACACTGCACTCTCTAGCCCGTGTTTGCGAAATTCTTTTTCGATTTTCGTCAAGGCGTTGCGCGCGTTCTGCGCTCGACTGTCTTCCGTGAACCTCTGACGATCTGACATTTTGATTTGCAAGACGAATCGAACGATCGGCGCTACTTTCCCTTGCGCGAGCTTGCGAGGTTCGCTCTCTATTCTCAGCAAGTCGCTGCGAGCGTTCGGCGCTAGATTCTCTGGCCCGTGATAGTGATGCATATTCTCTTTGACTTTCGAGTCGATCAGAATATTCTGAAGATGATTCTCCAACACGCCGAATCTTTGCTAATCACGCTTGGGAGCTATGTTGAGATAATTGGGACCTTTTTTAGGCATAATTGTTTGAAAGTTTTGGTTTTCAAGTAAAATAAATAAGAATTAATTTGATTTTAATATGAACGGTTTATTAAATAGAAGTTTTCATAAAAAAATACATACAATACTTAAATAGGTGCTTTAAAAAGAGTGTGACACTGCTATAAAAATAAACTGTCAAGGTTTAATCAAGTAATTTATGCGCAGTTTTGAAAATAACTCCTAATCGATAGAAAGAAAATGTGCTCTATCTGAAATGTGTTCTATGGAAAAATCTAAATGTTCAATATCGGTAGCGTTCGCTGCGTAAGGAGCCTACCTATCTTACAGACGTGCACGCCCCACTCCTGTATTTCAGTGCCCCCTCCACCCCGCCCGCCGCGATGCCCGGCGCGCTTTTCAGACTGCATCGCAAACAACGGCCACGGCGCTATGGCGGTTTTGTTTACTGTTTGAATTTTTTAATTCGTAATATCTTTTGAATGGAAAGTCCAATTTAAATAACTTAAAAACTATTTTATAGGTAGTTAAATGGTCTTGACCATTAAATAATTTATTTGGATAAGGATTAATATGAACACATAAATAGCATGGTTTGAATTTGATTAGCATTTGCATTAATGTTTAAAATGAAAAAAGTTGTTGTAGTGACATAACTACAATAGTTGGACATATGCTACCGCGGAGTTTTTTGTAGACATTATGATGTTCTTCAATATTGTTGTACATTATTTTGTTCTATCGCTAATAGTTTCGGCAGCGCATTCGACGAAAGACATTTTAAGACTCATTTTTCTACACCTTCGGTTACATTGTTCAAATTTTACCAAGGATCCCTATTTTTTTTCAAAATTAAATGTAGCCTATGTCGAATTGGAAGAATGTAGCATTCTATTGGTGAAAGAATTTTTTAAATCGGCCTAGTACTTTTTGAGCCTATTCATTACAAACATACAAATATACAAAAATAGGTACAAATCTTTCCTCTTTATAATATTAGTGTAGAAATAGGTACAAATCTTTCCTCTTTATAATATTAGTGTAGATGAAAGCATTGAACATTTGTCTCCATCAATATAACTCTTTGAGCTTAATTCACTTAACTTTGGGAGATTCTTTTCTTAGTCAATAAAAAATAAAATTTACTTTACCCTCAAAATGTATTCCTTTTTTTCAATTCGAAAATGAACTATTTAACTTCTCAATATTTTGTTAATGAATATTAAATGCTAGATTCCTTAATCTAGACTGTATGTTACGAGTAGGTAGACACAAGACTTGATACCGCACGTGTTCAAGGCAGCCGATGCAATTTTGCTCGTTATTTTTTTCTTTAATAGCTGCTTTTGAATTAACTTATATACAACCTAGTATTTTAATATCGACGAAAGTAAATAATAGGTAAATAATAGTAAAACAATACTCTTTTCAGATGACCAATGGCTGATTGTGTTTCTGCGAGGATGCAAATACAGCCTGGAGCGAGCCAAAGAGAAGTTGGACCTCTACTACACGATGCGTACCACTGCGCCTGAGTTCTTTAACACTAGACCCAAGGACGAAATACTGAATGAAGTACTTGATCTCGGGTAAGCAAGCTAAGATTTTTAAAGTAATAAATTAATATAGCTAAACGAAAAACATCCATTTAGGTACTCCGCAGACGTAACCAGTTATCGAGGTAACATTTTCTGTAATCAGTAGCAAGCACTTTCCAAATAAACATTTCAAATAAGTACGTATTGTAGAACGTATTTATAATTAATTCAGGCATATGGGGGCATATTCCTCGTCAACGGGGGTCCTCTTAGAGGAGTCGAGGTTCATTCCATTAGACAAAAAGTATAGTTAACAAAACTTATTATGTATTCGTATTGTACTAGTAACTAATTTATTGCGAAACAAATTATATAGGCGCCCTATTTTTAAATTACTCCCTTGATTGTGGCGTGTGATTTTCGTTCGAAAACCAATAATAATCAATGAAAATAACGCAAAATATAGACGTTAGTACTCACAAAATTCAGTAATATGCCTGCTGGTCCAGGCAATGGTACTGTCTGTAATCGATTACGCCGATGTGTGCAGCACCAACTTGTCTCAAAACAATTTAAACAAGTTTGAGCGTCTCCTAAATAAGTGCCATCGTTTCATTTTTGGCATACGAAAGTATAACCATATTTCTTCATTCCGTTCTCAACTTAATTGACTCACTATTCCTCAGCGCAGAAATCTTCGAGTCCTTTATACTCTTTTCAGTATTCTCGATAACCTGAATTCCCCCAACTATCTCAAATGTCATTTCAAATTTATGAGAGACATAAGTTCTCGAACCCTCCGCCCTAACAATGCCCTCCAGCTATACACACTTCTTCACAAGACTGCTTATACCATCAAGACTTCATCGTCTAAGTATTCTTTCAAGAAGTCTATTCGTGAGCTTTTTCTCATTGAGAATACCACGTGATGCTAAGGTATAAGGTTTGTCCTTCTCTGTTTCCCTATTATAATCTTTGTTAGCCTGTGTATGGATAATTGTATGTATTCAAGTATGTCCGTGACTTAAAGTCACGGACGAGTAAAAAAGTAAGGACTCCGCGTCACCTACATTAAAGTGAAGCACCCAAAGTAAGCCAGCATACGTGTAATACGAAGCTACACGCACACACTAACGCAAAAGTAAACCGATCGGCCGCCATTACCCTCTCTGCCATCGTCTGTGACAGTGCAAACCTTCGCATATAAAAAAATGAAAAAATACCGTCGTGTATCGTTAAACGGTTTAAAAATATTAATTTCTACAAAAAAGGGCCAAGTAATTACCTTTCATAGGTTAGCCAGTACCTATTACGTTAATTTCTGTTCTTTTTAAAATACAAAAAATATTTATTTGAAACACAAAACCTCCACTCCACGTGATTTGCCGGTGACAGTTATAGCCAGTGTCGCCGGAAAATAAATAGGGACTTTACCCGAAAAAACAGTCTAAGTGCAAGTCGGACTCGCGCACTGAAAAACTACAAGTTGGTTTTAAAGCAGTATTCTACTGCATAAACACAACTTTTTTAAGAATTTTAAATTTAACTTAAGTATATAATTTAAACAGTTCTTTATTTTTTTGACATTTAAATCAATTGTAGTTTGTGTAACAGAAAATCAAGCAAATTAATTATTTTTTTGTATTCGTAATAATAAATAGAAGAGCTGGCAAGCACTTTTTATTTACATAAAAATATAATGAAATCCAACCAAAAGAATTACAGGTATGTAATTTATTTAGCCATTCCGATATCAGGTTGGCGACTAACATTATTTTAATTTTAATTGCGGTTTTGAAAGGCACATTACTTCAAATTTTACGCACATTGCTCACATGCATAAACAAGTAAAATATGCAGTCTCACTACCGCCATTCCGATACACCTACACAATAAAGGGAGAAATATTTGTGTCAACTGGTATCCCCGTGACGCACACACATACAGCAGAAAAGTGGCTTCACTTACTAGTATCGCGGTGCGGAGTCCTTTCTTTTTTACTCGTCCGTGGTTTAAGTAGGTTTATTTTTTATTATTTATGTAAGTATATAAGTAGCTTAAAATAATTTGTTGTTTCTATGTGTTATTTTACGCCGCCTCAATCGTTTCTGCTTCACCCAATGATTGACTGGTAGAGAATGCTTTAATTCGCATTACGTCCGCAATTTATACTTTAGTTGTGTCAGTGCAATAAAGAATTAAAAAAAATATTAAATCACTACAATTATAATTATTTCCCTTTTAAAATCGATCATTAATCAATGAATATCACACGCCATCCTAACGCGAAATTAGGGACCAAGCTTATGATCATTTTTAAAAATTATTTTCAGAGTTATGGTATTCCTCCCAGAAGCGCCAGGGCCAGCAGCACCAGTCATCGGCATGATGCGGCCCGGCGTGTACGACCCTAGCAAATTCTCCATGCTGGAAGTTATGTCCTGCGCCAGCATGTTACAAAAGGTACAGTTGGATACACAGGGCTTAACAAAATTAACTACATTTCTTTTCGGTGGTGATTCAGTTGCTTACATAAATAAATAAAAAATGTGCGGGATCAACATCGAAATTTTTCGTTGCAGATAATTCTTCTAGAAAATGATAACGCTGTTGTAGCAGGAATTCAATCTGTAATGGATCTGGAAGGCACGACAATGGCCCATTTTTTGCAGATGTCACCACTTCAAATGAAGAAAATGATAATGTTTTCACAGGTATATAAAAATCATATTCCTGATTATATATTATATCATATGATAATTCTTAATAAGAGTATAAGGAATATTTTCATTCATATTTAATGACATTATAAGTAGAATATTTTGTATTTCTATTTTATCTGCTACTCCATCCTTTTGTGGTATGTACCTAATAGTTGTGATTAATGCAATTAGTCAATGTTTTCTAAATAAAACTTTGTTACAGGAAGCTGCCCCAATCCGTATGAAAGGTTTTCACTATCTAAATACTCCATCGTTTTTCGAAACCTTGTTCAACACCATGAAAACATTCTTGAACGAAAAGAACAAGAAAAGGGTAAGTTTTTTTCACATTGAACCAACAGCAGTTTATTGGGGTCTTCTCTATATTTATTAACGCATTAAATTTACAGATATCAATTCACAAAGATCTTGACGAATTATACAAGGCCATTCCAAAAGAATATTTACCCGTTGAGTACGGCGGAACTGCAGGCACCATAAAGGAAATTGCCGGTATGTTTTATATTATCAGCCAGAAGACTGTTAACAGCTGAGCGTAGACTTCCCACAGCGTTTTTCTTAGCAGCCGGTTGCTAGCGGAATCTGCATGCAATGTGATCCGACGATGTTTACACATCAATCTATTCAAAGATAAAATGAACAGGCTTCTTCTGGGCGAGCTCGTTCTATCTTCGATTCCGTCTTAGTCGCACTTGGCTTGGAGTCATGAGCAAACCCATAAAAATAAAAATAAAAACGTAGTCTGTTCATCTTCTGCGCCATTGATCAAATTTATTCAATCCAAAACTTTTTGGACAGTAATATCTTGGCAAATCGTTACTGCTAATAGAAACATGATAATATTTTTTTCACAATACTTCTATGTGTCCAACCTCTACCCAATCGTTTTACCATGCAGTTATTAAACAGCACCGTACGATTATCGTGGGATACTTCAATAATCACTTCCTTCTATATTTTTATTCATATACATTTTAGACTACTGGAAGAAGAAAATTATAGAATACAAGGACTGGCTCGATGAGGACTACACGTATGGCACAGATGAAAGCAAACGCCCCGGAAAGCCGAAAACTGCCGAAGAAATGTTTGGAGTGGAAGGCTCTTTCAGACAACTTGATTTTGATTAAATTATTATTATTATAGTAATTGTACTCATTTTATAAAACTTTTGGGCTGTTAGCCGCCTCAAATACTACATAATAAATAAGACCTACTTATACTAACAAAAGAGGATTCATAATTAACTACATATGATGTCGCTTGTTCAATTCGACTAAGGTTTACTATTTTGGATTATTTATGTTACAATAAATAATGACTTTACTCAGTTGTATATTTTTATTTATTACCTTAGTATAGGTCATTTTTTATATGTATAAATATGGGATGTACTTATAACTTGTTGAAATATGACGTCTACTGAGAGTGAGAATTTAAAGGTTATATATACAGGCTATCCTTAAAATAATGGATCCCCTTGGAATTGTGGATAGGCCATTTTTACATAGTCTATCTAATGACAAATTTGGATTTTTGAAAAAATATCATGATTTCCAATGTTTTATACATTTTGTGTAGTTTAAGAAAATTGCCGTCTGCGATTTTTAGAAATAATAAAAAAAATATTAAAATGCAGGAAAAATATTTTTTCCCCGCATTTAAGAACTTTCCACATTGTCTCGGGTTTGGGTATAAGTGCATTAGCTACTTACTTGGGGATCAGAGAAATGTATGTAATCGGTGACCAATATTTATATATTCTTTGTCGCGCATTTTTTTTTATCGTGGTGTAAAAAAAAGTACGATTGCAACACTATTTCCAACTGTTAGACTGATGTATGATACTACAAATAGTCGTTTTTCTTCAGAACAAAAGTCTTCGGTGTATGAGTGTATAATTACTAATATAATACACGCTGAATAAAATCATAATCTGCTGTTCAAGTGGCCGCCTGATAAAAACATTACAAACAGATAGGCTTGTGATATCTTTGTAAAATCTTAATTTATCAAAAAATATTTTAAGATTTTTGGCACGATGGACCTCTTTCATTTTTTCACACCACGGCCGATGATGAGTCGAAAGTTGAGAAAATAATAATAAAAAAAAAGTTTTATTAAAATGTTATCATTTCTAGACATGGCATGAAAAATAATATTCACAGATGTCAATTATGAAAAATACACAAAATGTTGAAAATCTTGAAAACCGTGATATTTTACCAAGTTCAAAATTTGACATTAGAAATACCATGAAGAGGCCTATCGACGGTTACAAGGTCATCCATTCTTTTCGACACATTCTGTAAATCAAACAACATAGGCACTTGTTTCATATAAAGAGGTTAGGTATGTATTGGTGTTTTCATGACACAAAATTTCCCGCTGATGAGGCAAGTCCTTATTACGATGTCGGCATTCCGTCTCGACTGAGCGGCGTTCTTATTTGCTGTTGCAACAACGCGGCTTGCATCGTTTCAGAACTCTGCTGCAACTGCAACTGCTACCCGTGTGCCGTGCGTTGCATTTTCTACAGAAAGTAAGTGCATTGTTGTTTGTTTAATTAGAAATTTATAGTGTGTATTTTTATGTGTTACAAAAATTATGCCACAAGGCATTACAAATATGAATCAAATCAATTGTCAGAAACTCTACTGTTTTTCTAAAAAAAATATATGTAAATAGTCATTTCATAATTTTTAACAACTTTATTTTACTAAAAAAAATATCAATAATTCACGAATGTGGGTGTTTGAGATTCCTAGTTATTTTAAAATAAATTATTTTAAAATAAATTATTTCGTTAAGGGCCGATTGTTCAATAGTCAGATAAAACTTATGAGACTGATAAATTATCAAGCGACAGATTTAAAAAAAATACAGTTACCTATGATTGCTGACAATTAGGTGACGTTTTCAAATTAGCCATATTGTATTTTGTTCGACGAATATTTTTTATCTGTCTATTGAAAAATTGGGCCGAAAAGAATTGTCAAGATTGTTTACAATATTAGACTAAACGCCGTATGATATTATCTACCAGATATACCTAGGTCATAGACGATTTCAATGGTTAATGCAACTAATTTTCAAAGGGGCAGTAGTGTGGAACGACGGACGACTGATGGTCCATTTCATTGAGCAAGTGATTTAGTTGACTTTTTTGTATATTAAAATGTGTTTATTAATAGCATATAATGCCGGTACGTCCCCTACCTCCGGAGTTGGCAGAGAAAGCAAGAGTGGAACTGACGGAGGACCCCAAGCGGCTAAAAGATGGCATTGACCACCTGAAAGACTGGATCGATAAGCAACCGCATCTACGGGCTAGAACAGGTATACATACTTCATATTTTATTTGAATATTCGTTAAATCAGTTCGTTCCTTTTTCCGCGAGCTGGCCAGCTGGCTACCCAGAAGCATTGTTCAAGCTTAAAGAAATAGTATTTTAACTGCCTCGGTGGCGCAGCGGTAGGAGGTTCGCACTTGAAAGCGACGGCTGCGCCAGAGGTCTCGGGTTCGATCACCGGGTCGGGCTAAAAAAACCTGAGTTTTTCTGATCAGAAATTCTTAGGGTAGTCCGGAGTTTGGAAGTTGGCGGTGTTTCACCCCCGTGCCTCGGAAAAGTACGTAAAAGCCGTTGGTCTTGCGTCTGATCTCTCTCCGGTCGTGTCAGATTGCTGTCCCATCGGGCTATGAGAGTGAAAGGAATAGAGAGTGCACCTGTGTTTGCGCACACACTTGTGCACTATAATATGTTCCGCGCAGTCGGTTAGTCGTTATGACTGGCTACCGTAGTCGAAATCGGCTAGGGGGACTACTAAAAAAGGTATAGGTTTGTGTAATTAACTTCAAATAATTCAAATGACCTTGTTGAACCTGCTTGTCTTACACTTAAGCCTCAAGGATAAGAGAGTTTTGTGAAGGGCAGCCCAAGAAATATCAATGGATTTAATTTCGAGATCATTTTAGTTAAGTTCTTTTTTCCTATAACTTGCTTAGCCTAACATATGTGCTCAACCTTTCTTTTTATATATTTACAGATGATCAGTGGCTAGCAGCTTTCTTGAGAGGTTGTAAGCATAGTATAGAAAGAGCGAAAGAAAAGATCGATCTCTACTACTCGCTTAGAAGCACAGCCCCTGACTTGTTTATACTCAAACACACAGACCAAAAATTTTTAGACCTTATCCGATCAGGGTACGTACTAAATGTATCTTTCAAATCAATATAATACTACTATGTTCCATTTCTGTGAAGGTATTACCCGAATATCTAATAACAGATATTTTCTGTTTCTTTTTTTGGTTTCAGAGTGGTGCTAATCCTTCCAAAAACAGTTGAACCTGGTGGTCAAAGAGTGACCTTAATCAGATCGAGTCAGTACGATCCCGATAAATTCTTATTGGATGAGTTTTCATCAGTGATGCTGGTTTTGAAACAAGTAAGTACTGCGATGACCGAACGTTGCTGCAATCCTTGCGTATCCTATAAATGGGAATCTGAGTGTACGGAGTGTGTGTCCTATGACTAATGTTGTATCTACAAAAAATTAACTCTAAACTTAGTCCAGTTCCTTTTTGTTGTCTCACAAACGTTTGGTCGTACTTTTAATAAACCTATCCCTTTTAGTTTGGTCTAAAACTACTATTTAAAATCATCTGTGACAATTTTAAGCCATTCATCAGCAATCAATGGCGATCTGTTTGAAATATTTTTCAATCTGACGTTACTTCTCGTAATGAATGTTTTTTCATGTATTCGAAGTTTGGTTCGTCGAACGGTTCAGACATAGACGTTTTACTCGAAGCTCCAAACCTCTACAGTACCTAACCAAGTATCTAAACATTTTCAGAAATAACATTCAACTTACGTCGTTTGTTATATTCTTATGAGACAAAGCTAGAGACGGTCAGTAGATACTGCTAAAAGACTATGCCGTCATTGGATAAATCTGCTTCGTAAAGAAAGTTTTTAAGCGATACTCATAACCAGATAATATACCATCGCTGTTAATAGGAAGATTACACGACCATCATAATATAATGTGAAGTTTTTTTTTCAGATCTTGTACATGGAAGATGATTCATTTGTGGTGGCGGGCGCTATTAATGTAATTGACCTTGAAGGTGCCACCATCGCGCACTTCTTACAAATGACACCCACGCAAATGAAGAAGATGGTCGTCGTAGAACAGGTAACTAGTTTAAAGCTTTAAAATTTACCACGAGCTGATATAACACTAGATTTTTTCTTTTTTTTTTTAGAAAATGGGCGTTCTAACTTTAAAACTAAGCAAATGTTCATTTTGAAAAAAAAACATGATGTAGGTCTTGACAAAGTATTTCAACAAAATTTGAACGAGATCGAAATAGCAGTTTTTGAGATAGAGCACATTTGCAATAACCCCAAACATAACTTTGTTATTCAAACAAATACTATGAAAAACACAATTATATTTGCTGTCAATAAATGCTGTGGTATTTTGGCTAAGTGGAAATAAGTGGATCTCCAATTCAGATAAAGTTGGCACGGATCCCTTAGTGTGCGAGTCTTATCGTAGTGCGAGTTTTATTACTGGTAGGTAGATATTTCGCAATAATCATAGACGTATGTAAAATGTACTATCACGGTCACCACCGCCTTACTACCACTTGTCAAAATTCACTACAACACGAGAGATAACATGCGGATTTGGACTTAGAATTGGTAAGGCGGCGGTGTCCCGATGGTACGTGACTTTGTACTAATTTCACAGGACGCGTCTCCACTCCGCGTCAAAAGCGCTCATTACTTGGGCACTCCGCCTGGGTTCGAAACCGTTTTTACCATGGGAAAGAAGATTTTGAGCGAGAAACACAAAAACAGGGTAATACATATTTCTGATATAAAGTATTTTTTACGTAAAGAGAAGAAAATTTTAAATGTTTAAATTTTACAGATCCACATACATAAAAATAAAGAAGAACTTTTTGAGTACATACCCAAAGAAATACTGCCGGTAGAATATGGTGGCGAAGGTGGTACCGTTGATGAAATTATAGGTAACGTATACGTTTTTTAAAGATTCAAAAATCCTTGTATTTACCCATTCATTACCAATTAAGAACGTATAATTCTAACCGCTTTAATGACTTGACTAATTTTAAAAATGATTATAGCATTTCCCTGGAAAAGATAGTGGTGCCCTAGTAGTTAAGATCAAAAAAATATTTTTCTAGACTAAATGTATTTTTTTGTAAGTTCGTTTTTTTTCCTCTTATAGAATACTGGCTAAAGAAGATCCAAGAATATAGCAGTTGGCTAGAGGAGGATCAACAATTTGGTACCGATGAAGATTTGAGGCCTGGCACTCCGAAGACAGCCGCAGGCATGTTCGGTGTCGAAGGGTCCTTTAGGCAGCTTGATTTTGATTGAATTTTGATCGTAAATAAGTTATATTAAAATCTTGACGAAAGTGGGAAATCTTTTTAAATATATTTTTACAAAAAGAACTGTTTTATAATGCATTTCCATCATAATTAATTTCAGATTCACCTGTTGATCACAAAATGCCTAACCTTACTAAAAAATAAAAGTTAACACTTGTAAACATTAATGCTAAATTGAGAAAACTGATAATAGAAAGAAAAGAGGTCACATTTGAAGTACGTTGAAGTGCCGTTGTACTGTACTTTATCTACAAGCTCTAGCACCTTCAATCAGCCCTAATTGAAATAATTGAACAATGGAAAATGATTTCAATGTTTTGGTAATTCGGTCATCAGGGTCAAGCTTATCATCATTGAAAGCAGATGATAATTGAACAATGATAATTTAATTGACATGTTAAGTATATCTCCAATCAGGCAAAGTATGTAACTTAAACGTCATCAAATAGATTGAGTACGAATTGCAGCACCTTAATTTAAAAACTGCGGTATCTTAGGCAGTTTAAAATAAGGGTTATAGTTGCAAAAAAAACATATGCAGGTCACTGTACCAGCTTAAAATACGAATTCAGTTTTTAACGTTAGCTAGTTGTTAATAGTCTGTGCGCTAATTTTCCGGGTTTCGGTTCATTGCCAACGCATTCGTTTCCGTCTTTCTAAAACACAATTTTTACTCGTATTTTTACGTAAGAATACGAAATCACAAAAGATATGTTCATGATTCTTTATCTCTAGATTTGCCGGTTGCCGCAAAAGATTCGTCTCATCTCTAGATTACGAAACGTTTTTAGAGTTCCGTAGCTGAATGGCAAAAAACGGACTCCTTATAGTTTCGTCAAGTCTGTCCGTATGTCACAGGCGCTTTATTCTGAAACTATTGTTATTACACAGTTGAAAATTAATAGGTAGATGTATCCTGTCAACCGCTTCACGATTCTCATACAAAAAAT
The DNA here is from genome assembly GCA_963924145.1 of Pyrausta purpuralis. Classification (NCBI taxonomy): domain Eukaryota; kingdom Metazoa; phylum Arthropoda; class Insecta; order Lepidoptera; family Crambidae; genus Pyrausta; species Pyrausta purpuralis. The sequence goes on from OZ001654.1 coordinate 15,375,821, forward strand.
AAAAATAATGATATTTAAAGGCGGGGGGGCTCCCATACATCAAAATCGAAATCAAAATCAAAAATAATTTATTCAATTTAGGACACAAAATGCCACTTATGAACGTCAATAATTAGTGTAATATCAATCAATTTTGGCCCGTATGGGGCAAGAACTTGTCTCCTTATCTTTTGGGGCCTACTAGCGCTTCGAGACAAAACACAGACAATTTGGCAAGTGCTGAGAAGAAACGCCGGAACAAACTCAGTCACCACTAGCTGCCTCAAAAATGATACAAATCAAAATAAACAGGTAGGTACATCAGTTTGGTGCAGGCTGGACTGTCCATACATTTTCGTCATTAAGATAGTCTTGAATTTTATAATACCCCTTCGACATTAGGGTAGTTTTGACATGTAACTTAAATTTGTGAATAGGTAGTTCGATGACATTATTAGGTATATTGTTGAAAAATTTAACACAATTTCCCAGGAATGAATTCATTGTTTTGGCTAACCTGAAGTTTGGAATGACAAGTTTGCTTTTATTTCGTGTGTTATACGACTGTATGTCACTTTTTTTCATGAAAAAAACTTTTTTTCATAAAACTAAAACATAAATATTTTTTGTCAAACCTATGCATGTAGGATGGCTATGGATAGATCTTTTTAAATGATATCGAGATTTATAAAACCACTTTCTCCAAAAGTCTTACGTTTGAGAGATAGACTAGCTTCCAAAGTGGTAAAATGGGCGTCCTAAATCAAACTTTTATACTAAGCGAGTGTAAATTTTGAAAAAATACATGATGTAGACCTTGATACACGCTTTTAACATTTTCTATAACCGCAAACATAGCTTTGTTATTCGTACAAATACTATGAAAAACAAAGTTATATTTCTGTCAACAAAATATTGTAGTATTTTGGCTAAGTGGAACTCTAATTCAGTTAAAGTTGGCACGGAACCCTTAGTGTGTGAATCCGACTTGCACTTGCCCGGTTTTTTTTTTTCGTCTGACTAGTTACTTTTGGACATTGATTTAATTACAAGCCTAGTGCCAGTAATAATGATGGACTGCAATCTGATACCAACTATAGACTAGGTCGAATCATACACAATAAAATAACTTTTATTATATCGGCTGTTTTATACTGTAGAGATAGCAAGATAAGCTGCAGCCAGCTGTTATCAGTCAGTCAATACTGCGGGAACGGTATATCAGGACTGGTGAGTCGATTGTGTTTCACATCAATATTGTTTTAGAAATACGATTTTATATTTGACCATTGTTATGTGAAATACGTACTTGTGTATTTTTTCTATGTAAATATGAAATACCCCAACGGATCATCGGGTAGTTATTAAAGCTAGCAAGAGAAGGTAGCATGGGAGTGTTCTAGAAACGTTGAACAACAACTGATAGAAGTAATTATTGTATCGATATTATAAATATAGCGATATCTCCTACCTGCTAAATGTAGGTTATTTGATGGTTGAGTGAGTAAAAATCAGTGATTGGAAGAAGGCTTAGAATAGTAATTCATGGCTTTAGGGATATAATATTTCTGTTGGGTTTTGAGACGATCCTTTTAATCGAGGTTGAATTAAAATTAAATAAACTTTCCTTACTATTTGTTTTGGGCTGTGCTCTTAAATTCATTCTGGTATATAGATCCTTTTTACTAGAGGTTATTAATGTAACTACATGGATCTATACACTTGAAACATACATTTTTTATAGGTTTTTTGTAAGTGAACAGGCCATGTATTATAATAAGCTGGGTATATTCAAATCTTCCGTAGCCAAAGGCGAAGAGATGGTTCGTGAGCTCTCTCCAGAGTTGGCGAAGATTGCCAAGGAAGAGTTAAATGAAAACCCTAAGCAGCTCCAGGCTGACTTGCAGCACATCAAGGAGTGGATCGCGAAGCAGCCTCATCTGAAAGCAAGAACAGGTAATTGGTTTACAAAGAGAGCCTCCTCCATATCTCTATAAACAGGGTGTTGTTTTGGTCAGCGACGAATGACTTAAGAGTAATTGTACAAACGATACTAATGCCAAAAAAAATAATGGATAAAATCCACAAAATTTATTTATTATTGCGATACAGCGAGCGAGTCACAACTATCAACACAAGGTCGCTTCTTCGTAGCTTACTAGGATGCGAGCTTCCCCATTCGTTTTTAAAATTTTTAGAATATTGTGAAGAGGTTTTCTTTTATAAGACCTGTAAATATAATTTAAAGAAAATATTTGTTCAAGTATTAGCATAACTCATTTTATCATCCCTGAGTTGGATGTCACCGCCCAAAACAACAGTCTGTATAAAAATGAATCCATATGTCCCTTAGTCACGGCATCATGTGTGAACGGCGGGACTGACTCGCTATTTATTTTTTGTTGTTTTTGTTATTATCAGTAGAAGTATCTTATGAAAGAAAATAATAAGAAAACTGCGTGGAAATTTTAAAATTAAAGAGTATGCTGGGCCGGGGTGGAACGGGACCAGGGGCAAAACAAAGTTTATTTGGTCCGCTATGCTACGAGTATTGTACTGTTGTAACAGAAGACATGTGATTAGATTGTCACAGTAGGTATGTCAATAAAACATACTCATATATACAAGACATTTCAAAAGTTGAAGATTTTCCGAATTGTGTAATATGTTTTTATCGTCAGACCTCTCTCTCTCTCTTCCTGGTATTATCTATTCCCACATGATGGTGTGGCCTGCCTTTCTCGTCTTCCTTCTCCACCTCCTCCTGTCGGATGTGTCGCTCACAGCGACGTTGCAGGCAACGAGTTCTCGTTTTACTACGTCGAACCACCTTGTTTTCGTTCTACCTCTACGTTGGGGGCCGGGGATGTTGAAATTTAAGGCCTTGTTGGCTTGTTCTTATCGTCAGACCAAAAAAAAATCAATTTAAAGAAATTAACTTTAATTTTAAGATATGGGTTGTACACTCATGGAGCAATGGAGTATTGATTTCCGGACTTATACAGCTAATATAAAACATTACGCTGGGTTTCCATGTTCATAAAAATATTATACATATTATTGATCAAATTCCATACTTTTGTTTTAGATAAATAATAATAAATATCTTTTGGACATTCCCACACATCGCCATCTAGTCCCAAAGTAAGCTACTCAAAGCTTGTGTTATGGGTACCAGACAACGGATATAATACTTAAATACTTTTTGTTTGTAAATACATACATGATATACATAGAAAACACCCAGACCAATACAAACAGACATGTTCATGCACACAAATGTTTGTACTGTGCGGGGATCGAACCCGCAACCCGCTGCGTAGTAGGCGATTTCTCGACCACTACACCAGACGGGTCGTCAATGAAGCATATAATGAGATGAAGCATAACTAGACGACACTGCTACTCTTATCTTGTTTTACAACTATTTTGTACTTGTTTTATATTTTCAGATGACCAGTGGCTGGTGGGGTTACTCCGAGGTTGCAAGTTTAGCTTGGAGAGATTGAAGAAGAAGCTGGACCTCTATTACACGCTGAAAACCACAGCCTCGGATATAACTTTGAGGCTGCGACCTACAGAGCAAGCGTTTTTGGACTTTTTGAGGCTAGGGTAAAATCATTTGCTTTTTCACTTGCAAATTGTCATTTGGCTAGATAGGTATAAAAACTTCGTTTGCAATTATGAAAAGTTTTATAATTAGAATAGTTAGATACGGGATTGCTATCATGTACTTTATTATTTATGAGTTTTCTATATTTCGGCACTGTTGAATGAACAATGGTACCGGCGGAGTTCTTAAGTGACTTTCTTAAGCCTTAAGAGGCTTTAAAGGAGGGTAGACCGATATGTCTGCCATCCACAAGTATCTCTTCAGTAACTCCGTGATCATGGCGCTTGCAACAGTGCAAGTATTGGAAAATAATAAATAGTAAGGAAGCAACCCCGTATCTAACTATTCCAATGTTAGTAACCATGAAAGTCTTATTTCATCTTTATGAATAGTTTAAAACAATATAAGTTATATAATGTCCAATAAAACCTAATTATTTATTTAGGGACGTAAGGGAGTTTAACCAAAACCTAAAGCTCCAAGCCAACCTCACCTTCACGTGTTGCGTCCTGTTTATACAGACGAGGCTCTGGCGACCGACCGATGGCGGTATAACCATCCAATATTAGGCGCAGCTAAATGTTGGACTGTGACGGGCAGCAGCGTCACAGCTGCAAGGGGCTGCGTCTCTGCGCTCGCCAACCCGCCTGCCAAGCGTGGCGAGTATTGGCAAAATCCCCTCAATGTTAGTACACCAGAAAACCGGGCCCCCAGTCTCCGGCAGCCCCGCTATTCCTGACTTTGGTAGCGGTCATGGTAACGGCGGGGCAGGCCACCCCCGACGACAACTGGCCCTGGTAACTTATAACGCGTGCACACTGAGGACAGACGAGAAGTTGCTCGAGCTGGAGGAAGAAATGAGCAGGTTAAACTGGGACATAATGGGTTTATCAGAAGTCCGTAGAGAGGGCGAGGACACGATAACTCTTCAGTCCGGCAACCTGCTCTTCTACCACGAGGGTGACCAAAAGTCCCAAGGCGGTGTCGGGTTTCTCGTTCACAAGTCCCTCGTCAACAATATCGTGACCATCGAGAGTGTGTCGAGCAGGGTGATATACCTTATACTCAGAATATCTAAGAGGTATTCGCTGAAGGTCATACAGGTATATGCACCGACCTCGAAACACCCGGATGAAGAGGTGGAGGAAATGTATGAGGACGTAAGTAGAGCCATACATACTTCCAAAACCTATTTTACTGTTGTAATGGGGGACTTCAACGCAAAACTGGGCAAGCGAGGCGAGAATGAGTTGAAGGTGGGACCCTTTGGATACGGGCAAAGGAACGCCAGGGGACAGAGGCTGGCCGACTTTCTGGAGAAGGAGGGACTCTTTGCGATGAACTCTTTCTTCCAGAAGCCGCCTCAAAGGAAGTGGACCTGGTTGAGTCCCAATGGCTTGACGAGAAATGAGATTGACTTCATCATGACTTCCAAGAGACGGATCTTCAATGTTCAGTGATATTCAATGATGTCTCCGTGATCAACGGGGTGAAAACCGGTAGCGATCACCGAATGGTTCGAGGCATATTGAATATAAATGTCAAATTCGAAAGATCCCGCCTGATGAAGTCCACGCTCCGACCTACTCGTGCCCATATCCCAAATCCCGAGAGCTTTCAGCTCGAGTTGTCAAACCGCTTTGATTGCCTAGAAAATTGCGTTACAGTGGACGAAATTAACAATGGGTTTGTGGAAACTATTCAAACGGTGGGGTCTAAGTATTTTAGGCCTGGCCGTAAAAATAGACCTCAAAAACTGTCGGTCCACACTCTCGACCTTATTGCAAAACGTCGATCTATGGCACTGCAGACCTCCGTTAATGCTGAAAACTACAGGCAGCTCAATAGACAAATATGGAAGTCCCTGCGACACGACATCCGTTGCTTTAACACTAACAGTGTTAAAGAAACGATAGAGCGGAACCAAGGCTCCAAAGTGTTTGCAAGGAACATGTCTATTGGGCAAAGCCTGTTGACGAAGCTTAAGACGGAGGATGGCAGTGTAGCGTCGACGAAAGCAGAGGTTTTGAGGGAGATCGAAAGGTTCTATGGGCAGTTATACACCTCAGTTGCCAAACCCGTTGATAGCTCGGTCAGAGACCCACGAGCTATCCTGACCCGACACTACACCGAAGACATCCCGGACATCAGCCTTTACGAGATTAGGATGGCCCTTAAACAGCTCAAAAACAACAAGGCACCTGGCGAGGACGGAATCACAGCAGAGCTCCTGAAGGCGGGTGGAACACCGGTACTTAAAGTCCTTCAGAGACTTTTTAATTCCGTACTGCTAGAGGGCATCACGCCCGAGGCGAGGAACAGGAGTGTGGTGGTGTTGTTCTACAAAAAAGGAGACAAAACCTTATTGAAGAACTACAGACCCATCTCACTCCTAAGCCATGTCTACAAGCTGTTTTCAAGGGTCATCACGAATCGTCTCGCACGTAGGTTTGATGACTTCCAGCCTCCCGAACAAGCCGGTTTCCGAAAAGGCTATAGTACCATAGACCACATCCATACGCTTAGGCAAATTATACAGAAGTCAGAGGAGCATAATATGCCTCTATGCTTAGCGTTTGTGGACTATGAAAAGGCCTTTGATTCGATCGAAACTTGGGCAGTGCTTCAGTCTTTGCAGCGGTGCCACATAGACTATAGGTATATAGAGGTGTTAAAGTGCCTTTACAATAACGCCACCATGTCGGTCCGAGTACAGGAGCAGAATACGAGGGCGATTCCACTGCGGAGAGGTGTGAGACAGGGAGATGTTATATCTCCGAAACTGTTCACAGCGGCATTGGAAGACGCCTTCAAACTTCTGGAATGGGAAGGAATCGGCATCAATGTCAATGGCGAATACATCACACACCTCCGATTTGCCGATGATATAGTCGTTGTGGCAAAAACCTTAACCGAGTCTCCCAACAAGTGGGTCTTAAAATGAACATGGAGAAGACGAAAATTATGTCAAGTTCCCTTGTTGTACCCACTCCAGTATCCATTGGGAACTCAACTCTCGAAGTTGTCGACGAGTACGTCTACCTGGGACAAGTGATCCAATTGGGTAGGTCCAACTTCGAGAAAGAGGTCAATCGACGAATCCAACTCGGCTGGGCAGCGTTCGGGAAATTACGCAAGAGTGTCTTCTCGTCTCATTTACCTCAGTGTCTAAATACGAAAGTCTTCAACCAGTGTGTGTTACCAGTGATGACATACGGATCCGAAACATGGTCTCTAACTATGGGCCTTATAAAGAAGCTCAAAGTTACGCAACGAGCGATGGAGAGGGCTATGCTGGGTGTTTCTCTACGTAATCGAATCAGAAATGAGGAGATACGTAGAAGAACTAAGGTATCGGACATAGCCTTGAGAATCAGTAAGCTCAAGTGGCAATGGGCAGGGCACATAGCGCGAAGAACTGATGGCCGGTGGGGCAGGAAAGTTCTAGATTGGAGACCCTTTGACCAAAGACACAGCGTAGGACGTCCACCAACAAGATGGACAGACGACCTTATAAAGATTGCAGGATCAAACTGGATGCAGACCGCTAGTAATCGGTCTCTGTGGAAAGCCGTGTGGGAGGCCTATGTTCAGCAGTGGACGTCCTTTGGCTGATAATGATGATGATGATGATGATTTAATTTAGCTTTAATAACAAGTAGATGTAGATGTGTCTTTGTACGTTGCTGCTCTAAGGGGGTTTTCGATAGAAGTTCTCGTGAATTAGCACTTTTCTTGACACTAGATGTTTATATAACATCGAGAGATGGCCTAGCGCCACCTCCTCACTATAGGAAATAACTTTTTAAACTTTATTTAACCTACAGGTTGAGTAGTATGGCAAAAGGAATTGCTTTTCGCCAACGTAAATAATAAACAGTAAAACAATATTGATAATATGTATCTTTAGTAAAAAAAACGACCTCATAACGATAAAAATAAGTATCTTAATTAATGTTAAGATTAAAACAGCACTTTACAGTATTTACTTCACACCTTTTTTCATCGTCTATGGTTTTCCGGCAACTTGAAAAAAATAATGTTTCTTACGCTATCCTAACGCCATCTAGTGATAGCTATTAAATCATGGAAAAAAACTGCTCATTGGGATTAAAATCTACGTCCTGAAAGCATAGCTCGACCGATTTGCGCTTGTATCCGAAGTAATATCTTTATTATTTCAGGACATGCATGGTGCTGCCTAAAGCTAAGAGAGGTTTGCATCCTCGCGTCATACTCATAAGGCCCGGTGCATACGATCCGTCAGTTAACACTGTGGCGGAATTAATGTGCATTCTCTACTACATGGTGCAGGTGAGATGGTTTTGGTATTAAATTATATTTTAGTACCTTTACAAATATGAAAAACAAAAATATGGTAGTATTCCTTGAAATAGTCGCTAAGTACAGAATGAAAACTATGGAGGAGGCCTTTATAGTAAAAGAAGTCTTGCTTCTAAAAATGATGATGAAGTTGATAGTAAGAGTAAAAATACATAAAAAACAGTCATGCAGTTTAACTTGTTCTCGTGTTGCGTTATAAGTTGGACTTGATTTAAAAATGTTGCTATTCTGCTTTGCAAAGACACTGTACCACTGTTAGTACCTAGGAAAAATAGGAGTAATATTTGATTACGCGATGATAAAGCTACGTCGTTGACCGTACTATTTTTTATACAAGGTCTTCCTCCTGAATTTCAGATAGTGGTAGTTGAAGATGACGTAGCAACGGTGTTGGGTACCAAGATAGTGGTGGACTACGAGGGCGTCACTATGGCGCACTTGACTCAGGCTAACCCCAGCGTGCTCAAGAAAATGATTGCTATCAGCCAGGTAAGGAGGTGAGGTGCATACAGATGATCACTATACAGGCTTCCATTGATACGTTAATTGCGGCACCAAAAGTACTAAACTTACCAAGGGTGCGGTATGAACTCCATAAATCTCACGCAGAACTTCACTATGGTGCGTCATAAAAGTCGAGGATGACCTTATACTGGTCAAGACGCATGAAAAGTGTTAATTTTATAAATTTCATATTCTTACATATAGTCTTTACAAAGTCCGTTTACACAACGTGTAACGTAAAATGAAAATAGGTTGATTGGAATAACGAGCAGAATCAATTGATCAACCTACATTTTTCAAAAAATCTTCATTAATGAGACAAGCATTATGTGCGCAAACCTGCTAAAATACGTAAACAAGCAATGAATAGTTCTCTACGAGCATACATAGTAATAAACTTTACAAAAAAGTAAAAACCGACTTCAAAACCAAAATGCACTAAAAAGTCCTAAATAAACTCTTCACCATTGAAAGGAAAGGAATCCGTTTTAGGCAAACAATTTCTTTTTGGAGTCGGTGCTGTGATAGTTGATGCTTGATGGTCAAAGTGATGGCACCGACTCCAAAAATAAATTGTTTGCCTAAAACGGATTCCTTTCCTTTCAATGGTGAAGAGTTTATTTAAGACTTTTTAGTGCATTTTGGTTTTGAAGTCAGTTTTTACTTTTTTTTCAAGTTTATTTTATTTCTTTATTTTTAGTGATTACATAAGAGGGGGGGGGGGGGGGGGGGGGAGTTGCACCTTATGATTCTATTTTCTACGAAGCTACAAATTACCATTATATAATTTTGTCATTATAATTACTGAACTCCTAGGCGTTAAGGAGTTCCACCATCAGCTCAGCCCCACAAAATGTTGACTATCAGACGTAACAACACGTCAACATTAAGATTCTAGTAAAGAAACACTATACGTGCCTTTAAAATTTTGGGGTTTCCCTCGAATACACCAAGATCCCATCATCAGATCCCAAAATGGAAAAACGGGACCAACTAGAAGGTATACCCTCTACGTAGGTGAAAATTTTTTTCAATTCGGTCGACAAACGACTGAGATATGAGGTAACATACATACAAAAAAAAGATAAAAAAAACATACAGTCGAATTGATAACCTCCTCCTTTTTTGAAGTCGGTTAAAAATATTAATGTCAGCGCGTCGCAGCGGCTCGGTGAATATACCTACCGAATCTTCCCTTGACATAGCGTCGTCCGCAGAGCAAGAAATGATCAGAAGTGCCATTAAAACTTAAACAAAACATTAAGCTTGAAAGTTTTGTTTTATAATTAGATAAATTGAATTAAAAATCATTTGGGGTGTCTGAGGTTTTGCGCATTTAACATTACCCGTTGTAGATCAACAAATATGCAAATTCTCATTGAAAATATTTCCCCCTTATTTCAGGATTCCATGCCTGTACGTTTAAAAGGTAGCCACCATTTGAGATTGCCGAGCGGAATAGAAGTCATATTTACCCTTATTTCTGGATTACTAAATGAAAAAGCAAAGGAAAGGGTAAGAATTCGCCTTGGTTTAATCCGCTTCACTATGGAATCCAGATTCAATTACGTAATTACTCATCTGTGTTTTTTTAGTTGAAAATTCACAAGACTGCTAGCGAACTACTAGATTTTCTACCAAAAGAAATAATACCTGCAGAATATGGCGGTGACGGCGGAACAATCCAAGAGATTACAGGTGCGTAATTTTGAAAAAAAGGCGTATTGCGATCCTTTCTAGTCCCAGGCAGTTCAACTTCCACTCAGCTAGCTGAATCGCCAAATAGGTATTGTAATCCAACTCAAGAAAAAAATGAAGTAACTCTTTTGCCCTCATTCATATGGTCGAAATTGAGATATCGCACAACGAAATTTGGTTATCCAACTAAATATAGAGCAGCTTTACTGTTTTAAGCACCCAGTACATAATAATTTCCTTTTTATAAAAATCAAACAAGTATTTTTTGTATAATGAAGTATTTTCAACCTGCTAAACTTTGACGTTTCACAGAACAATGGGCTGCCAAAATAGTTGAATACAAGAAATGGATGCAAGAGGAGGAGCAACTTGGCACTGACGAGAGCAAGAGGCCTAAACAGTCTGGATACAACCCTATCGACGTCGATGGCTCCTTCAGACAATTGGAAATAGATTAGTCTAGCAGTTGCGCCCATGACAATACATGTGTGATTGTGGTTGAGCGCGGAACGGACTCCGGCTTATGACGCCGGGCACACAGCCCGGATCTACCCTTACGTTCGTACTAAGTACTATGCGCTCATAGGCATAAATAAAATAAAAATGACACAATGAAAATACAATACATGGTGATGGATTTTCATGCCTATCAATAAAAACGATTTTTTTGTTAGGAAATCTTAAAACTTAGTTTTATCGTTGTTGTGTAAATATAAAGCGCATCACTATAATATTTTATTAAGATAAAATACAGCTAACTTTAAATTTTGTGTGAACCATCACAGACGGTTATGATGCTATAATATTTTCATAGTATCCGATCCCGTGACTATACGTAGTACGTACGCGCTTTGAGTTTGCTCTGTCCCCTCCCGTCACAGCGTGTTGTTTTGTAGCCTCCTCGACAAATAAGCCATCCAACACAAAATTATATTTTCAAATCGGTGCAGTAGTTCCTGAAATAAGCGCGTTCAAACAAACACGATTGGTGTGGCGTGTAAAGACCACACCTTCAGGAGGAGGAGAAAATTAATTCTCGAGGGTGAAGATGGGAGAATTCGGAGTACTTCCTTAGCTGGCTGTACAGGTGCGGTGGTCCACAGTAATATATTCTACCATACGACAAATTAAAACACACTAAGGTGTGCACTTACTTAAACTCCGGTGAAGAGAAGCAGCAATGCACCGCGCGGTGAATTGATTGGTGAGGTGTAATAATGAAATCTGGTGCAGCAAATCAGTTGTATACGTATTTTATATCACTGATCATGTAATTTTATATGGTGAAAATTTTGAAGAGCTTTTTTGAAGGGTGACAATTACCGAAGACAGAAGAATTTGTTTTTTAGGAATGTACTTATTTAAAAATTATGACGATTTAGCGCCCTCTATGTATTTTAAGGGGCACTAGAATCAGATGATAAGGCAGTGCCCGTAGTGCGTGCCTTGGATGGCAGATGTCGCTAGTAATATATATTAAAATAGACCACGCACAACCAACGATCTTCAGCTTTATATTATTAGTTTAGTTATCGCATGTTCCTTATATATATATATACATATATTTGATATTCATTTATATTCAATGTAGAATGATATTACGTAGCGTGTTGACGTCTACTCCAACACGTGCATATGCTTCAGCTGTGGCTGGAAAAAGCAGTTTAACGGTTGCTCCGAAGATGCTGGCATCACAGGCTGATAAATGTGATAAAGAGGGTTTCACTAACGTTGAGAGGAAGAAAAAGAAGCCCTCCACTCGCAACCAGTGCGGCTCCGCACCGACCGGTCCGAATCACCTACTGCGGCCTGCGATACCTGTGACGCTGTTATACGTATCCCGGCTTCATTACTCTACAAAGGTCGAGGAGATTGTAGAGTACATCCGTATCAAGACCAAATACTCACTGAGGGTCGAACGGTTGGAGTCTCGCCATAATACGAATTTCAATTCGTTTGTGGTGAGGGTTCCGACCGAACAGCTGTCGACCTTCATGCAAGCAGAATTTTGGCCGAAGGGTGTTTTGTATCGTCGTTTTCGCGGACGGTTACCGGACACCAAGATGCGCAACACTACGCCGGCAAAATAGTGCTTCATTTGTTTGTATTTTTTAATATTATTATATGTATGTTAGTCTTTAAGGTATCTATTGTATGGGCCTTTTGTAGCCTGAAATAAATGATTAAATAAATAAATAAAAATAAAAATTACATTCAAAAACTTTTTCTATCAGTTGTCACTGATGTTTTTATTATCACAATACTAAAAAGAAATCAATTATGAGTCGGGAATAAGTGGAAAAAAAATACTAATATTAACGAATCTTAAGATGAAATATTATCGAATCTGCGCCGCCTATGGCGCGCTTAATATGTAGAATTTGATAACCGCCTAATTCTAATCAATCAAATTATTTTAAACCTCTGACTGGTCGATAGTATTTTAAGGCTAAGTGTATGTACCTAAAACAGTCATTAAATATAAAATATATACTAATTTCTTTACATACCTCTAAATGGAAAACATGAGTGTTTTTCCATTGGATTGGATAAGATTTTTCGTTCAGGCGTGCCAGCAATTTAAATAAAAAAGAAGCCTTCCTTTTGACACAGCGATATAAATGGTTAGAATAAAAACAGATAAGTAGAAAGCAGTAGAGTGCTATTTATCAAACAGGTGTCGTAACGTATGTAACTGAAATGAACATCCGAGTTCGGACGTATCTAAAGCACACTCGGCTTATCAGAAAAAATAGTTTTCATAAGATAAAACCTGTCGTTGACCTCAGTGTTAAGTGATTTTGATTGAAATGGTTTATCTTATTCTACCTAAAACCATTTTAACTAGCGGCCGCCTTTTTTGGGTTTATTTCGTTCCTCGTAGTGTAATGTTTTACAGCCATTAAACTACTCCTATAGCCATTTTGGATTCATAAGGAATCTAACACACACTAGATTTTTCAAATCGAACAAATTCCTGAGATTATTGCGTTAAAATAAACAAAAAAATCTCTTCAGCTTTAATAATTACTTGCGGATCTTCGAGTCTTCGTATCGAGAATTCGTTCCTTCCTCTCCCATCGCAGCGTGTTGTGTGTACTATATTTTATATTGATGTTGGCTTTGTCCTCGAGCATAGGATTGATAATTTTTTGACGACCTCCGTGGTCGAGTGGCTAGCACGCTGGTTTCAAGCGTCGCCTTCTCGTGAGGTTCCGGGTTCGATTCCTGGTCGAGTCAATGTAGAAAATGATATTTTCTATATTGTCTCGGGTCTGGGTGTTGTGGTACCACCGTTGTGTCTGATTTCCATAACACAAGTGCATTGGCTACTTACTTTGGGATCAGAGCAATGTATGTGATTGTGTCCAATATTTATTTATATTTACATACATGCAGGTATAAATAATTATTCGTTGAATGTAAGCAAGTGCAGATTTCCATCAATGTCTACTTCCTAATGGTCGTTATACTCAAGGTTAAACTTTTACCCCCTTATTCCAAAAACTTAGCACTATGTTTCAAACTGTTGTTTAATATTAACCGAGCTATTTAAAATATATAAACAAATGTCAGACAAAGAACCGAATCCTATAACTTTCATCCGATAACAGGCCGAGTGTAAATAAACCAAATTTATAACAATGAAATATTGTTTTATGTATTAATTTATTCTTTTCAATAACGTTAGTCTAAACAGTCTATTTTTACATGTAATGCTGAAATTGCTAGAGAAATGGTAACAGAATGGCAAAAAACGGAACCCTAATAGTTTCGTCAAGTCTGTTTGTCTGTCTGTCTGTCCGTCCGTATGTCACAGCCACTTTATTCTGTAATTTTAAGCATCACACTGTTGAAATTTGGTAGGAAGCTGTATCTTGTTAACCGCTTTACGATTACGATACAAAAAATAAAAAGTAATGGTATTTAAGGGGGGCGCCCATACATGAAACTAAAACCGAACAATATTTTTTCATCAAAACTATACGTGTGGGGTGTTTATGGATAGGTCTTTCAAAATAGAGGTTCCTTAAACCATTTTCTTTTAAAGTCTAACGTTTCACAGCTAGACTCTTCCGAAGTGGTAAAATGGGTAAAATGGGTGACCCCCCCATCTAATTTCTAAACTAAGCGAGTCTAAATTTAGAAAAACATATGTAATGTAGATCTAAACAAAAACTTTCAACGAAAATTGGTTGGGACGAGATCGAACGAGAAGTTTTTTAGATATAACACATTTTCAACAACCGCAAACATAACTTTGTTCTTCATACATTTGCCGTCGACAAAATATTGTGGTATTTTAGCTAAGTGGAAGAGGGTAAGGTCAGTGGTTTCCCTTATTCAGTTAACATTGGCACGGAACCCTCAGTGTGCGAGTCTGACTCGCACTTGGCCGGTTTTTTATCACTGCGAGCGCTGTCATCGATTCGGGTTCCCCCACTACCTAACTACTTACATTGATCTATACTAATATTATAAGCTAAAGAGTTTGTTAATTTGTATGAACGCGCTAATCTTGGAAACTACTGGACCGGTTTGAAAAAATATTTGTGGGTTTGATAGCTTATCGAGTAAGGTTTTAGGCTATAAAACATCAGGATACAATTTATAAGAACACAACTCGAAGTTGTCGAATTGATCCAATTAAATTAATAATAAATAAATAAATATTGATAAATATTGGACATCAATCACATACATTACTCTGATCCCAAAGTAAGTAGTTAATGCACTTGTGTTATGGAGATCATACACAATTGTGGAACCACAACACCTGAACACACTTTCCATTCGAAAAAAACTCAACATGACTTCAGAAACAAACAATGACACCTGTATTTAGCCCAACCTATGAGTACAAATTCCCTCTTCTCCTATTTTTTGGGATTATAGATAGAAAAAAAATGTAATTGTACCTTTCGCCTCGTCGTCAATATATCTTGTTGTGACCATTGACATCTAAACTATGTCACTGACTTAGCAACTCATGTGGCTTGCCCCGAGACGGTGTGTATCTGCTTATCTATAGATACGACTACAAACATTAAAATATCTTTCGTTAATTCTGATAAAGATTTTTTATGAATAATTTTAAGTATATTAAGTTAGACCAAGCAATCAGGATTTCCCATTCAAACTTTCCATCCCTATTTGGGGCGGAATTGTGGGAAAAAAAATCCATAGCAGATCCCTAAGTTAGACGAAAAATACACCTTCCAACTTTCAGCTCTCTACGATCAGCGGTTTAGGGTGACGTTGATTCATCAGTCAGTCAATCAATAAGTTAGTCGGGACAAAGTATTTTATATGTATTGAAGATTAATATCTGAGAATTATTACACTTAACAAAGAATCTTTCAAAATAAAAGGTCAGATCTGCAATCTCAGCTTGTACACATGTATCTTATCTGATAGTTTTAGTTAAACTATGATAGTAGCCTCATTGGCTTAATAAACAAGATTACTTAGCTATAATTGTTGTATGTATTGTATGCGTTGTCTGGCACCCATAACACAAGCTTTGAGTAGCTCACTTTTGGAGTAGATGGCGATGTGTGGGAATGTCCAAAGGATATTTATTTATTTTTATTTATTAATTACTATGAACAAAGCCATTATTTTACCTTTGATAAATGTGGACAAATTGATAATTCAAGTTATCCAAAGATTTAGAAAGGATATTATGTATCCTTATGCAGCAATGCACACGCCTAAAAAAACGGATCAGTGGCTTGCATGCCAGTTAATGGCATGTGCAAGTTTAGTCATTTGCGTGCATGCTAATATTCATACTATAAATATTGTCACACGCCAGTTTTGCAGCCCCCCGCGTCCCCTCTCTCACATTGTATGCCAGTAAGCGTATACCTACATAAAAGATGGCACGTGCAAGGGGCTGGCATGAAAGTGTGCCAGCTACAGGCATGTGTATTGCCGCCATTACTCGTGTATGATTACTGGCTATGTATCTAAACATGGTCATAACACTATATTTTGGTAAGTGTTTTAATTATATTACATTATAATTTGCAAGTTTACAGCCGTTTACTACACCAACACACTAAACTTAATGAATTATTCCATATCATAATATTTTCGCATATTTCATTTCAAATCTCGCGAAGCTAATAGGTACACCTTGACCATTTGTTGTAATAGCAAGTGATGAAGTTACATAAATGAAGATCATTAAAATGAAAACTATATGATTTACAGCTTGCATAGTGCACCAAAACTCATTGCCAAAAACTAAAGTCTATGATATAGGAGTTTATTCGTACACCGTTATCGGTCAAAGGATCTCGGGGTATACAATATTTCCATAGAAAATCAACACGGTCTAGATGACTGATAAATGTAACATCTATCTTCTCATTCTGGTCTTAAATTTACCTAATTAACGTTAAATTTTTGTTATCAGTTTTAGCCTCGTTGCAATAGAGGTGTTATTTGCTTGTTGAAGGTGAAAATTGTATTAGCAATAAAACGGTGAGGTGTATTCAATGTCATTTGCAGAAGGCAATTAGTGCTAGGTTTGGTTGAGGCGAGCGAGGCCGCTTTCTGAAGTATCGCACGTTCAATTTGCATCTTCTCACGGAGTATGTAAACACAAACAGTGTTATTTTTTTGAGATTACATCAAACATCAAGTATAAGGAAGGTGAAAAGTCCCTCGTTGGAGATTGTGTAAGTAATCGTTTTTTTTGTACGTTTATTGTAAATCATTGTCTTTAGATAAAACGTAAAATGACTTTAAAATAACCTCTGTTATTAGGAATTAAATACGAAGATAAGTAAATGAGTAACAGTTTGAAGTTCACAATATGTCTGTCTGAAAATGCAGATGGTAATCTATACTAATATTATAAGGCTGAAGAGTTTGTTTATTTGCTTGAACACAATTAACTCAGGAACTACTGGACCAATTTGAATAGCTTATTTATTATGAAAGACTTCAGGCTATAAAACATCACGCTGCAGAGGAAGCAAACTCTAAACGCGCGAACGAAGTCGCGGGGGGCCGCTATACCTACATTTTTTTTGTAATTAGTGATTACTTTTGCTGTTTTCTTCTGCCATTCATTTATAGAACTCAGGTGGTAAAAAAAGTAAGTTAAGGCTGTATGTAACGTCCTTCTACTGTACAAAAGCCTTACTTTATTATTTGATGTTAGTTTTTATGACGATTCGATAATACAAATGAATAAATTATTTAAATTCTCATAAATCCATATGATGGAATTAACAATGTAACTTTTCAATTGGAATAATAAATTAGGTCTTACCAAATTACTTACAAACATCACTAAATCGATTTCATTATTCGATCGATTACATTATATTCTTATCCCTTTAGGCATTTTGCTCGTTGCTCCAAAAATAACCAACAGTTAGGTGCTAGCAAAAATACAATAAGCCATAATATGCGTAGGTACCTACACAGACACCTGCCCAAAAAACCAATTACAGTCTAGTTAATCTAAACTCCAAGCTTCTGATATTGCTTTTATCGAACTTACTTTTGTGACATATTCAGATATGCTATCTAATCATAATTGTATGTTAAGGTAAAGATCTATTTGCAGTACCATGGTTCTCACTTGCACTGGTGTTAACTGCGGATATAATTTTGTGAGATATAGACTTATGCCTGGTTTCTGGGATTTTAACTGGCAGTTTATCCGTTCGTTTAGTTTGACTGGTATATAGATCAATTCGTTGTATAGTTTCAATCAGACAAAGGTCAATAGTAAATTCTTTGAATATAATGCTTTAGAATGTTTTTAACACTCACAGTGTCATGTCAACCGGGCCCGGTTTGCCAAAAGGTTGCTGGTTCAAGTCCCGCCCGTGCGCAAATTTTTGGTTTCTTATTTCATCTTTATGAATATAAAATATGACACTGTGAGTGTTAAAAACATTCTAAAGCATTAGATAGCGAAGCGACATCAATTTCCAAGTTGAATTTATTCTGTAAAGAATAACTGCTTGGGCCATCTGTTTCATAAACAGACGGCTAGATGGCGCTAAGCGTCACGCAATTGACGTTTTCATAAGAAACCACAAATTTCGCAGGGTCGGACTAACAGCACGGTAGCTCAATTGGTAAGAGCGTTTGGCCCGGTTTGCCAAAAGGTTGCTGGTTCAAGTCCCGCCCGTGCGCAAATTTTTGGTTTCTTATTTCATCTTTGAATATAGTTTTTCAAATTAATTTATATAAAAGAACATTTGCATTAGGTAGGTACGTAAAGAACTATGAGTAGGTATGATTGTTGTAACACAATATTTAAAGATCTACCTACAGTGAGTTTTTCTTTGCTAGTCTACTAATGAAACAATCGTTTTATAACTTTTATGAATAACATCACTGAATAAAATTAACTTGCCAATTAAATTAAAAAGATTCGGGTATTCAACGATGAATTACTTATGTTACTTGTGAGGTATGTGTTAATCTTATTTTAAAATTAATAATTTCGTTAAAAAGGCATGAGAAAATTGTTTACAATATAGGACATGCAAAGAAAACTGGACTCTACTTATTGCATTAGATCAGTGTCATTAGTACCTAGTTTATTAGTAAAAGTAGTATATACTTGTATCATTTCAGCTAGTTTAATAATGACCGTGACAATCCGGCCGCTGTCTGCGCCTCTTCTTAAGAAGGCACAGAAAGAGATCAATGAAGACCCAAAGAGAGTGGATTCCGACATACAGGCGCTTAGGACCTGGCTCAGACAACAACCACACTTGCAATCTGTACAGCTCAGTAAGTATGAATTGGGTTACAAGTAATATTCTTCTTCGGATTTTAAAACAAAAGTGCAATTCAAAATTAAAATTAGTTTATTTTGTACAAAGGCTATTGCTAGCACTTATACACGTCCCAACATTGGCCCTACCACAGCCTCGGGACAATTGTGGGCTAGTGCTGAGAAGAAGCTGCGCAACAAACTCAGTCACTATTGGCAATGCCTCTTTTAAAATATTACAATTTAAATGTTCTTACAAGCTAGACCATACATTGTTATCGTTCATATAATCATTTATTCTATAATATCCTTTAGTCATTTAACACTGTTTAACAATATATTTGAATTTATATAAAGGTTATTCAAAAAATTTTTTAGGCATTTTTTTAAAGAAAGTAATACATCTTCCAATAAACGAGTGATTAACCTTCTGAAGTCTGAAGTTTGGAACGGCAAGTTTATTCTTGTTTCTAGTATTGAAATCATGTAAATCACTTTTTTTAGGAAATAAGTGCAAGTTTTTACGAACATAAATCATAAATTTTCATAAATAAACTGTGAATACACTGTAAGTATCTTGACTTCTTTAAACAAATCCTTTAAAGAGTCGTCAGATTTGAGATTGTAAATTGCCCGTACAGCTCGCTTTTGCAGTATGAATATTGTTTCAATATCTGCAGCCGAGCCCCATAACAAGATACCATAAGACATGATACTATGGAAAAAGCTAAAAAAAACTAACCTTGCCGTTTCAACGTCAGTCAAAAGCCTTATCTTTTATACTGCATAGGCAGCCGAACTAAGTTTCCCTGACAAGGTCTCGATATGTGGACCCCATTGAAGATTATGATCTACGGTTATTCCCAAAAACGTTGAGCTTTGTATAGTATCTAGTGGCTCATCTTTGACCATGATCTGCGTTGGGACTTGTCTGACATTAGGCATTGTAAATTTTATGCATTTGGTTTTACCTGCATTAAGCACTAAATTATTAACGGTAAACCAATGAAGCACCTGTGAAAGAGCACCATTTACATCGTCAAAAGATTATTTGGCCCTCGGAGTCTTAAAAATTAAGGAAGTATGGTGAAATAGTACTGTTTGTAGATGACAAACAGTACTATTTCACATACATCATCGACAAAGTATGGAAAGTCATTTATGTATATCAGAAACAACAACGGTCCTAATATCGATCCTTAGGGCACTCCCATTTTTAGAGGTGCTCCAGGAAACTCAGTTCCATTAATATAAACCTTTTGAGTTCTATCACTAACATAAGATTTGAATAAACCTAGCGCATCAATCGAAACGCCGTAATGTTGAAGTTTTTCAATAAGGTCTCATGGTTGACACAATCAAATGCTTTAGAGAGGTCACAAAGTACTCCTATAGCATCACACCTAACATCGTATGCATCAAATGCATGTTTCAAGAGAGCAACTCCAGCATCAGAAGTACTTCTATCTTTTGTAAAACCAAACTGTTTATTATGTAACTAGCGGTCGCCCGCGGCTCCGCCCGCGTGGATGTCGGTTACCGCTGCAAAAAGCCTACCCATGAAAGACACGGTCAGCAAACAAAATGATTCCCAGGTCAATTCACAGACACCAACACTAACATCGACGAAGCAGTCACTATCCGCTGGCTGAACAGATTTTCTTTCTGTGGATGTTAGTTGTTAAGTCCCGGAGTGCAACCCATTGTTTTAGGATAGAAAACTTAAGCTATTATTGTAGAGCTTCTCTATACACAACATTTGACGTTATATTATTTTCTGGTAACAAAATATACTGATGGTCGGGAGCCCCGACCCGTGATAGGGCAACGTAAAGTTGCCCACGCGTAAAACATTCTTTTCGTAAATCAATTCCTACTATTTTGAATGTTTGGCCCTGGGATTGTTCATGAAGACGTTGGTAATGCTCCAGGCTCGACTCTTGAGTGCGTAGCTTAGAGGTTCTCAAGCTTTGTACGGCAAGGCGTTGCGAACGCTCGACACTCGACTCTTGGCGTAAGTCAGAGGCCCTTACATTTTGTTCACAAAGACGTTGGGAACGCTCCAGCCTCGACTCTTGAGCGCGTAGCTCAGAGGTTCTCAAGCTTTGTACGGCAAGGCGTTGCGAACGCTCGACACTCGAGTCTCGTCCGCGTAAGTCAGAGGTCCTTACATTTTGTTCATGAAGACATTGGGAACGCTCCAGCCTCGACTCTCGTGCACGTAACTCAGAGGTTCTCAGATTTTGTTTTGCAAGGCGTTGTGAACGTTCGATACTCGACTCTCGTGCGCGTACCTGAGAGTTTCTCTAATTTTGTTCAGCAAGGCGTTGTGAACGTTCAGGTGAAGATTCTCCCATACGACGTATTTTTGCTGCCCGTGCTTGAGAACTATGTTTAGAAAGTTGAGACCTGGCTCTCTTAGGCATTTTCAAATGTTTAAGATAATGTTATTAGCGTGTAGTATTCTAGCTCTAAAAAGAACTGTTGGTTAGCCCTGAAAAGAACTGTTGGTTAGCCCTGAAAAGAACTGTTTTTTAGCTCTAAGCAGAACTGTTGTTTAGCTCTAAGAAGAACTGTTGTTTAGCTCTAAGAAGAACTGTTGTTTAGCTCTGAGAGGAACTTTTGCGTAGGTGTGGTTTAAAGAACGAAACCTAAAAAAAAATCGCACGAAAATTATTAGACTTCACGCACGACCGCTGCGTAGGGAGCCGACCGGGTACCTTACTCATAGATTTAAACTCACCCTCCCACACGCTCACCGGGCCTTGGTAACGCCTACTTCGCAACGGGCCGTGCAGCAGAAATCGTAATATTTTATTTTCGCTATAACTTCAGAACCAAACGTTCAATTTTAATCATTCAAAGACCAAATATTATCTACATTAACTGCACTTAGTGATGAAATAATTTATTTTGATAAGGATTAATAGCATGAGTAAAATAAACGCGTTTAAATGTAGTCCAAAAAAAAACAAGATTTTTCAATAAAAAAATGGTTATTGTGCCTCACTCGACATAGATAGGTATAGTGTGTTGCGGACTTTTTTGTAGATATTTATAAGATCTACAATTATTTAGAACATTTTATGGTTCTATCTTTAATAGTTTAGGCAGGGTACGCAAAATAAATAACTTTTTTGGTTGATTTTTTACACCTTGTGTCCGAAAAACCCTAATATCTTACGGAACCCTATTTTTATTAAAAATTAAATATCGCCTATATTACTCGTGGATAATGTAGCTTTCGAATGGTAAAAGAATTTTTAAAATCGGTCCAGTAGTTTATGAGCCTATTCATTACAATCAAACAAACAAACAAACAAAGTTTTCCTCTTTATAATATTGGTGTAGATAATTGATTAGTTGTGAAATGAAATAGAAGTTGATAAAAAAATATTTTTTCAAAAATTTTGCTAAGCACGGGTAAAATTGATATTGGTCGAAAGTTGTGTGGTTTTAAACTCCTGATTTAAAAAGTGGAACGATTTTACTAAATTTCATTAAATTTGGAAACTGGCCTTCATCGACACATTTATTAAATTATGATCGCTAAACGCGGAGCTATAAATTCAACAATGGTTTTAATTATATAAACAGTTGTCTTAATTACAAAATCAATCCCCATAAGACCTCAGTTTTTTTAAAATTAAGTTCATTGAATGTTTTTATAATAACCCCAGAGGATACATGCCTAAAGTTCAGTAAAGAATGACATTCATCAATATTAGATCTAAGAATAGATTGGGCTTGTTCTGGAGATGATGCAAGATCTTTGGTTGTTGATGTTGCAATATTAGTTGCAATATTAGTATGCTACGTTGCAATGCTATGCCTGCTATGTTAGTTCGAGTAAGATCCTATTCTTCCTTCCTTATTTCAATAATCTAGGGTCAAGTTTCCTCATACTTCTGCGCCAGGATATCCTGGGTTCTCTTGTTTGGCTTTTAGGCTTCCTTTAGGTCTCTCTTGATCTTAGACCACCAGGTCAGTAGTGGGCGTCTTCTGCCTTTCATCTGTTCGTACGCTCATGAATTTGTTTCTCCTAATAAATGTGTGATTTACATATTAGTCAGGAGCTTTAATAATCGTAGTCGCTAATTTTCTTTTAAATTTATTTTCGATATTTTTTGAAGTACCTAATAGGTAATTGTTTATAAATTCTCCATTCTAAATGAGCGTAAGTACAAGAATCAATATCATGTATTTGCCTTAAAATGGGGTACACATAAATACATTTCATGTTCAGCTCGTTTAGCCATTAAAAAAAAGCATGCAAATATGCAGGTATTAATTATTTTCGTTTACATTTGAATTAATTTTATTTTTGTATTATTATTAAATTATGTATTCTTAGGTCGGATGTTGCTATGTTCGATTAATAAAAACTGGTTAAGGGCAAGTTAGACTTGCGCACTGAGGGTTCCGTACCAATTTTAACTCCAGGGAATCCACGTACTTCCACTTAGCTACCAAATAAATACCACTTAAATACCACAATATTTTGTTGAGTATAATAATCTGAAAAATTATATCTCAATACATGTTTAGAATTGCGGTCTCGATTTTTTATTCGAATTTTCATCTTAGCAAAAGTACTTACGTCAATAATTCGCGTGATTATCGTAGATTTTTAATTCGTTTTCGAACAATTATCACACGCCATATTTATGCGAGTGATTCAAAAGTAGAGGCCCTGATGCTGCGTCAGAAAGCGACATCTACCGCGTCGCCTGGACATTATATAACATAGAAAGCGCTTTCAGCTGTATTGCTTGTTAGTGCTGTACACTGTACAGTAGTTGTGTTACGTTCATCCTTTCACTTAGTGCTGTACTTTTCTCATAGGAAGCGGTTTTTAGTCAAATATGTTTACGTGACAAACGTACCTTTATTTTGTTCGATATGTACACACAGCAGACTTATTCTTTACATACTTTTTGTAATGTGTATCTTTTTAGTTAATTATGTTTTCTTTCTTTTTTCAGCCGACCAATGGCTTATTGCATATTTACGCGGGAATAAATTCAGCTTAGAACGGAGTAAGGAGAAAATGGACATGTATTATACCTTGAAAACTATAGTGCCAGAATTTTTTGCCAACAGAGATCCATTAGAACCTAGAGTGCAAGAAATATTAAAATTAGGGTATGTAAGACGTAAAAACTAAAGTTTATGAGGATTCAACAAGGGTTTAAGTTCTTTTGAATTTCAGGACATTTTTACCACTGAAGAAATGCAAGGCAGAAGATTCTTCAAGAATAAACATAGTGAGGATAGGTCTATTCAACCCTTCCAAGTTCCACTTGTCTGATTTAATCAAAGTCTCTCTCATGATAACGGAGATCCTGTTGCTGGAAGACGACAATTTCACTGTGTCTGGTGAGGTACATACATTTTGTTTCCTTTTAAGTATAAACGTAGTAAAATAGTAGAAGAGAGAGAAATAAAATAAATGGATCTGTGTGCAAGTAAAGCTTTTAGGACAGTACGCAGGCGTTCAATTTCATACAATTTGCTATAAATACAAGGACTTATTGATGCATTTGCGTTTAGTGTAAGTAGTAGTTGGAGTTGGAGCTCTTGAATACTATGCCGGCCGTCGCGGGTTCGAGACCCGCAGGGGCAAATGTTTGTGTGATGAGCACGAACATTTGTACCTAAGTCATGGATTTCTATATGGTATTTAAGTATTTATAGAAGACTCCACCGTCATAATCGTTCTCTGGTATTCGTAAATCAAAGAAATTCCTTACTTCGAAATCACGTCAATTGGTGTGTTGTTTGGCGCATACTTATTAATTTAATTTACTTAAGATTGTCCGTAGACTACCCGATATCAATCAGGTTTTTATTGGCATTGCATAGGAGTGGATATTATACTGGATATTGTTGAATACAAGCAGTTAATCCCAGTTATATTGGGATTTTGAAGGATCTAATATGAAATATTGCACTCGCTTGCTTCAAAACAATAAGTGCTATTCATTACCGAAATTTTGAAATGCGCTATCTTCCATCATAGATACCTGTTGGATACTCATTTGATTTCACGGCCTCTAGTGGAAGTATCTCAACTTCAACATTTCATAACAGGGGCTGGTTTTATCTGCTGCTGGAAATCCTTTTTTATATACAATAAAAAGGCTTGCACCTACTACTTACAACACAATTATATTTTTAGGAAGTAATTGTGGACATGAAAGGCGTAGGCATAAGCGTGCTGAGTCAGTGGACTCCAGCGCTGGCCAAGAAGGTTATATCCTCGTTTGAGAAGGCGCTTCCAGTGCGAGTCAGGGGCAACCACATCTTAAACACGCCCACAGGCTTCGAGGCAGCGTATAAAATCTTTAAATCCTTCCTTGGAGAGAAGCTGAAGAGGAGGGTGGGTCTTTTGTTTTACTATTCAGAGTACGCATGAAAGCTTATATACCTATTAGTTCCTTCTAACACCATTAAAGCCTGGTTAAAAATGCCTTAAAAAAAACTGATAAGCGTTATCTGTCCAATACTTCATATTGAATAACGTTCCATATTTAGCGCTAACCAGAACTTAGTTAGATATTGTGAAGTGGTAAATTCATTTTTTATTTGAATTATGAGCTGGTCAGTGCTGATTTGTTCGGGGTGAAACAGGCCCAGAACTTTCTTAATTTTGCATTTTAAAAACGAATAGTATGTATGAAGAAAACAGATGTCATATTTTTAAGTTTCTCTCACTAAATGTTATGTTGAGTCAACCTTTGTTTTTCATAGTACTTTTATGAAAGGCATAGTTATGTTTGCGGTTATTGGAAATGTGCTATATCTCAAAAAGAACTTGTTCAATCTCGTTCAAACTATTTTTTGTACATCTACATCGTGTATTTTTTCAAAATTACGATCTTTTAGTTATAAGCAAGTTAAGATTGTAATCTTGACTGACTTGACTGTTCAAGGTACCTACTTAACAAATCTTAAATAATTTGTATTGGTTAGATCTTTACATTTTGTGCATGAGATCAAGCCACTATAGCACCAATGGTAGATTATGGCACATTCTTCTCAATACAGCTTTGATCAATATATATACGTAGTTATATTCTAAATTAAAACTCCTTTACTTTTTCAGGCCATAATAGTCCATAAATTAAGATTTTCACATGTTAAAGTTTTTGTTTCTTTTACAGATACACGTGCATAATCAAAAATACGAGGCGATGTATAAGGATATTCCCAAATCGATACTTCCGATTGAGTATGGCGGCAAAGATGGCTCTGTTGAAGAACTTACTGGTATTCGCACATATTTTTGTATGTAGATGTGTTTGTATGTAGACATGTTTGTTCAAATGACATCCGCTGAACCGATTTTGATGAAGTTTCCATAACAGCATTTTTTTGACAATAACTTCATCATCAATCAAGTACCTACCAAGGTAATAACTAAAACTACAAAAAACATTAAAAAACTAAACCGGCTTAGTGCGGGTCGGAATCGCGCACTAAGGGTTCGGTGTCAACTTAAACTAAATTAGGGGTCCACTTTCTTCCACTTAGCCAAAATTTTTTGAAAGCCGATATTTTGTTGATAGTAAATATAACCTTGTTTTTCATAGTATTTTTATGAAGGACAAAGTTATATTTGCGGTTGATAAAAATGTGCTATATCTCAAAAACTACTTTTTCGATCTCGTTTACACTAATTTGTGTTAAAAGTATTTGTAAAAATCTACATCGTGTATGTTTTCGCAAAATTTTCACTTAGTTCATAAGTCAGAGGTGGGTAGACGCCCATTTTACCAATTTGGAAGCGTCTATCTTACAAGGTTTGACTTTCAGATAAAATGTTTTTGAAACCTCGATGGGATTTTAAGAGACCTATCCATATTCATAAAGATGAAATAAGAAACCAAAAATTTGCGCCCGGGCGGGACTTGAACTTGAACTCTAAAGCATTAGACAGCCATAGACATCCCACATGCATAGGTTTGAGCAAAAAAACTTTATTTTGTCTTAGTTCCACGTGTGGAAACCCCCCTCAAATTTCATATTTTTTCATTTTTTGTTGGGAATCTTAATGATGAATGATTAACTTATGCTAAGAGGGCAATAATATGTAGAAGGTTGAAGCCATCTTTTAACCGACTTCAAAAAAGGAGGAGGTTATCAATTCGACTGTATGTTTTTTTTGAATCTATGTTACCCCATATTTCAGTCGTTTGTCGACCGATTCGTATTTTTTTTTCGCCTACTTAGAGGGAATATCTTCTAATTGGTTCCATTTTTTCCAATTTGGGATCTGGTGATAGGATCTTGTGGTAATCGAGGTGAAACCTCAAATTTTAAAGGCATGTATAGTGTTTGTTTACTAGAATCTTAATGTTGACGTGTTGTGACATCTGATAGTCAACATCTTGTGAGGCTGAGCTGATGGTGGAACTCCTTAACGCTTAGTGGTTCAGAAATTATAATGAAAGAACTTATAATAGGTAGTTTGTAGCTACTTAAGAACAGAGTCATAAGGTGCAACTTCCCCCCCCCCCTCCCCTTCTCCTGTAACCTCTAAAAATGAAAAAATAAAATTAACTTATAAAAAAGGTAAAAACCGACTTCAAAAACAAAATGCACTAAAAAGTCTTAAATAAACTCTTGACTATTGGAAGGAAAAGAACCCATTTTAGGCTAACAATTTCTTTTTGGAGTCGGTGCCATCACTTTGACCATCAAGCATCAACTATCACAGCACCGACTCCAAAAAGAAATTGTTAGCCTAAAATGGCTTCCTTTCCTTTCAATAGTCAAGAGTTTATTTAAGACTTTTTAGTGCATTTTGGTTTTGAAGTCGGTTCTTTAAGAATAAGTAGTTAATTATTGAGACTTAATAATATAAATTGCATTTGTAAAAAGAAACTGTGTCAGACAAGGAAAGAAGAGGGTTCCTCGTCTGTTTCAATGTGTTCCTGCAATTTATATTATGAAGTTTGTGTAGTGACAAAACACTTTAGAAACAAAAATCTTATTATAATTATGGAGAATCAATAAGATAGTAGATTATTATCAATTCATGCTACTGTACACCGTACTGTTGACAGTCGGTAAATGTTTACAATAGTGACTTCGCCATTTCGCATGTAGGTACTGAACATAAAGCAATAATGTTTCAGCAATGTTAGAAGTTTTCGAATTTTGAACTTGTTATGCAACATGAGATATGAACATAATATGCAGTTGTATGTGAAAGTTTCACTTTTGTGGACTATTTGTCGCATACATTCGTCAGAGAAATAACTTATTTGTATCTACGTATTTTAAACCGTTGTTTGTAAATCTATAAAGAGAAAAAAAACTGTTATACCTACTTTAGTTGCCTGCAAATATGACTTAGTTTAGCTGTTGTCCTAAACAAAAGATTTGGCTTTATGATTGCCATTGCTATATTTTCAAGATCACAAGGTGTAAAATGGTAACTTCTACTAATCATAAATACTTAAGTCTTAATGATCCAAGAACAATAACTTATAATTTCTAGCTAAGAAGCTATTAGTGAGCCATGACCGTAATAGAAGTATCATTTGATTATAGAGCGTTACTCATTTTTAATATTTATTGGATGCGCTGCCCATAACTTAATGATGATGCATTTAATTTGTTACGTGAAATTAACCGATTTTCATATGTAAGCAGTTAAGTAAAGTAGCTGTATGCGATTACGCAACTTGCTAATTTTGGCATTTGAACATCGACCTGTTATTCTTAACTTTCTAATAACATACGGACGTGTAGATATTTGTAATCATTAAACCAGTGCTGATCACATAATTTGATTATACTTTTAACCGACTTCGAAAATAAGAAGGTTTTCAATCGACTCCAAAAAGCAATGGATTGCCTTTTAAATGGAGTCCTTTTAAGAGAGTTGGTTTATATGAGACTTTTTATCAGTGTGTTTTGTTTTTGATGATACTTTTACTTATGTAAAAGTTAATATTTGTTCTCACCTCTTTTGCCTTACTATTTTACCTTATTACATATTTGTAGGTGTGGTTCCTAATTATTAAAAGTTCCCATTAACACAAGAAAATAATTTTACAAGTAAACTCTGAAAATCTGTTTTCCTACGTGATGCTATTCAACTAACACTCATGACTTGTCTTGTCTTCACATTAATCGGATATATTTTTTATAAAGAAAAATTATGTATAGCTTGAATGCTTTTCAGAATACTGGAAAACCAAGGTGGAAAGTTACCGCGACTGGTTCTTGAAGGGAGAAATGGCTCGCTCCGACGAGTCCAAGAGACCTGGCACTCCTAAGACACCATCAGCCCTCTTCGGCATCGAGGGATCCTTCAGAAAACTTGAAGTGGATTGAATTTAAACCGACAGTAATTTAGAACAATATAATTTTGGATCTTTTACAATTTGCGTTGGATTTTGTAACCTACGATTTATAATAAGTGTTGTTGATTGAATAAAGCTTTTGATGTTACCGTTTTTATCATTTTATTTTTCTAATTCCCTAATTGAAAGACAGCGTATTTGCAATTATTCTTAGTATCATTCATAACCTTCACCACATAAGTATGTACCTAGTTATTAAAAACTACGTACCTATTTCTTAAACCTTGAAAATTTAGAAGAAATCCTACCTACAGTATTATTTAAATCAGTACCTACTCTACGAAAAAAAAAATACACGCCCTTTTTAAATATGTTTGTGAATTCGATATAGCATTGAAGGTGTTGCAGAACCAGTGACACGATAGAAAGGCGGTTTACACTATACGATATGAGAATCGTAAATAACACTATTACTTAGTGTTTTATTGGCTAATCGTTTGAATTATAAAACCAAACAATAGTAATATACTAATGCCAAGTGTGTATTTATCTAACATTCTTAATTTATCTTATCACATTCGACGAAATCGTATCTACCTTGAATTAAGATATCTATCTCATTCAGTCTCGTTACGTGGCGAGTCGTGTCGTGTCGTATGCATCGACATTGGCCTCGTCAGCGCGCGCGCCCGCCAGTTGAGCCCGGTCACCGTGGAGCGCGCGCGTCACGTCGGTCTGCGCACGCGCGTGCGCCTTGATATGAGCCCCCATACACCACCCGGAGAGAGCTCGCGATCCCAACAAGCCGCCACACTCTCACCATGACACAAGAAGAAATATACGCTCGCCTCGGCGACGACCTACATCCCACCGATGAACCCGAAGACGATGACGATGTCATCATTCGCAGACAGAGCAGCGTCAAAGAAATGATTTTACGCTTCGAAAAGACATCCCTGACGCCCTCCGATCCTCCAAACGGCTCGCTTGAAAGGTCAAAGGACTCTGCCCTTGGAAGCCTGACGAGTATAGTGAACCCTCTTCAAATGCATTTCCAACATCTGTGCCCGGTTACCAGATCTCAAGATAGGAACTCTAATGTGTCAGTGAATTCAATACTATCCAATGCTTCGGAGAATAGCTACGAATCGAGTTCTTCTGGTTTCGTTTCCGATAGAAAATCAGGGCGAGAATGTCTAGTGCCTCGAAGGCCGGCGCCACCACCTCCTGAGCCTTTTAATGACAGCTGTTCGTCTGAAGAAAGCAAGTCACCTGTGCGTCGGGAGAGTCGAGAAATCGAGCGGAGATATTCGTCTGCGACACCTAATACCTCACCTCATGTGAAAAGACGTTCACGTCAACCACCTGTTATAAGAAAAAAATCTAATGCCAGCAGTGTGATGCTCGGTGAAGCACATTGGTCTTATGGTGTACGCCAGAAAGACTTAGAGAAGCTGTTAGGATTGAAAAGATCAGAAGTGTCTGATCATGAAGACGATCAAAAAAGTGTTAACTCAGAGAACGGTAGTAGCCGTAGTAAAAGCAGAAGTAGTAGTAGTTCTAGTGAATCTAATAATAGTGATAGATCAGACAAAGGTGATGAATACATAGTGAATGATGACGACGGTAGGGCGGACACTTTATCTACGGACCATTCAACGGACACCTTGATAAATGAAGAAAACAGTGACGATCAGGATGATTTGTCTGAGGTTTCTGCTGAAACTGGTTCACGTAGTAATTATGACAATGTTAGTATTAAGTCTATATCTTCATTTGACATGGTTCCCTACCAGAAGTATGATAGCATTACAGTATCTTCTGATGAATTCGGGTCGGAATTGTGCAATGCGCCTGATACGGAGTTCTTAACAGTTAGTGCTGTGAATGAGTGGTGTGTGTCAAGGTCTGTGGCCCCAACACTTTTGCCCGTGGAAACGAAAAAGGAAAAATATCGAAGGTGAGAATATTTCAAATTCGTTTGTCTACATTATCATGTTGAAATATTTGCGATATCGCACTAAGCCGATTCACCGATTGATAACAGATATTATCGCTCGGAATACAGATATGATTAGTGTATATTTCTACTTTTTGTTTTATTTGCAACATTATGATGTACAATCAGCGTGGAATGAAGGGTGGATACGTTCAAACCAAACCTTAGAATAAATCGCTAGTTATCCGAGAGTAAATCAATTTTGTGATTATACCATCTAATGTTCTAGAATATCGCGTTTATACGGGACTAATTTCTATATTATCCGTGTAACGAAGGATAAGAGCTAATCTAAGTGTAATGTTGTAATACATTATTCATCTGTGGTAATGACCTTCGTCTGCCATATGCTTTATATCATAATGTCAGAAAAAGTTGTCAAATTCAAAACTTTAAAAGCGCCATGATTTTTCACGCTATAATACGACAATGCGTAGTTGACAGAGAATATAATTATCCTTTGTATAGTAACGAGAATGTAAGCCTATATTGGGCCGATCCCAACCTAAGTTATATGTGAACAATACCTGTACGCAGACATTATGCACATAAATTGAATTCAGAAACTTGAAAAATTTAATAAAACGATTATTGCATTCATACGATCGCACACAGTTGTAATCTCGCACACCAGTTTTACCTTGGATGTTTATTCATAGGTATGGTTCGAGGCAGGCTACTCCACATAATCTCCCATGTTTGATGAACAGGTGTAAAGTAAAGCAATATGTATTGAATTACTTGCGAACATTCTTTTGATATACTAGAAACCAGTATGCAAAAGCAACTGACTTAGACTTTATTCAAATGATATGTGATGAATGAAAGATTTTCAGTTAGCTTTAAAATAATAAAAAGCACTCCATGAAGCAAAGTCTCGATAATAGGAACGTTTTTTTAAGTCTGTTAAAAAATATTTAATTTAAAGAGTGGAACTCTTTGCCTGCATCGGTATTTCCAAAGGAATATAACCAGAAAACTTTTAAAAAGAGAGTGAACAGGAGCTCTATTTTTGAATCACTCGCTTGGATATGGCGTGTGATTTCCATTCGAAAGCGAACTAAAAAGCAACGAAAGTCGAATAAATTATATACGTTAATACTCACAAAATTAAGTCATGCTTTTGTTATCAACCCTGTGTAAAATTAAACTGTTTTTCATTCGAAAATCGACAATTAATCAATTAATATCACACGCCATTTTGACGGTGATTCAAAAATAGGGCCCCAGGCTTCTTCTGGGTGAGCTCGCTCCATCGTCGACTCTGTCTAAGCCCAACTAGGTGTAGGCTAGAGTCAAGAGCAAACCCATTTTGAATTTTAAAAAAAATGGTTCGAATGAAATATAAAATATATGTTCAAATATTATGAATTCAATTAAACATTTGGAGTTAAGTAAACCCAGTAAAATTATAAGTAAATATTTATAATTTATATCTATCATGAAATTAGGACATAATAGCTATGTTTGTTTCGATTGGTAAGGCTGTATGCATTAAAATAAGAAAAACAAACACTATCAATATAACCAGTAGTAGTTTTGAAAACAGAAGATGTGGCCTGATAGAATAGAAGTATGTATCTGTGTATGTGTGTATTTCCTTACTATAAATAAATTTATAATTTCCGGAAACCGCATTCATACCTTGGTCAGATCCCAAAGAAAGTAGTAAAAGCACGTGTGTTATAGAAATATACTACACAACGGTGGTACCTCAACACCCAGACCAGAGACAATATAGAATATTATGATTTCTCCTTTGACCCGACTGGAAATCGAACCCGGGACCGTGGAGCGGCGAAGCTTTAAACCCCAGCGTGCTTAGTCACTTCACCACGGAGGTTGTCAATAAGCCGTAAAATTCATTTGTTTCCAAACACATTTAACAATGGCCCACACAAATATGTCGACGAAAACAAACACGCATGTTTTAAGGAATGCACCAGGCTAGTTAATTGATTGTAAGATTAACCTTGGTGTATGACTCCTAAAAACTTTTTTTTGTACTTTTCAACTAAAAAGATTTTCTTGTATTTCTAAAACGTGATACCTATATCAAGGTAAGTAAGTGTAAGGAGGTTTTTTAATTGACACTGGCAACTGGCAAGCTAAGTTTTTGTAAAAATTAAACTTAAAGTAAAACTTATGACTGTTTACTTTGGCGAGACACGTGTAAAAAATAGAGTTATTTATTGGTAAGAAGAAAATACCAATAATTTTGAAATTCTTACATTACGATTAAACGATGTTTCGGTAAATAACTGATGGCTTCGAACTACTTAAATGTGTTTTTTGTATCATTTTCATTATAAAATCGACTTTTTGACCTTTATTGACTGTCATACAGATGAAATAAGTAACCAAAAATTGCGCACGGGCGGGACTCAAACCAGCAACTTTTTGGCTTACCGGGCCAAACGTTCTTCCAATTGAGCTACCGTGCCGTCGGTTCGACCGGGCAAAAGACCGACGGCGTGTGGTGGTAAAAACATTCTAAACCATTATTGATTTCTCTAGACTACGAGTACGCATTTAAAACTTTGATTTATTTAAAGTGCTCGGAATCGTACTTAGGTACCAATTCTAATTTACATAACACAGCTTAAATACATATTTGTAATACGTAGGTGTCAATCCAAGCATGCCAGGTGGGTTTTTTGTCATCATCAGTATAAATATCTCAGTGGGTTGAGGCACAAAATGAACTATAGGTAGGTCCTTCAGTTAAGCAAAAAAAGTATGCTACCAAAAATATTACTATTTTTTTAATTTGTCTTCAAGGAGAAAATTTCCATGACAAAACCTTACTCCTCAACCATCGCTGAATTTGACAAATGCACAGATAAAATTCAAGTGACCGATATCCATCTATTGAACAAAATGAAATACGATTGAATGAAAATGTGTTAAATCAGTTCTTAAGTATTTTTACGAAATAAAAACCTTAGGTCAAATAAGGGCTCCAAAACAATGCTTCTCATTAGAGCAGATTAGGCGCTTATGACTCGCGTTTAGGCGCGGTGTAAATAATGAATAAAATTTTATTAGTGCTAATTAAATTCCGTAGCGATTCAGCGGCCCTATTTTTGAATCACTCGCTTGAATATGGCGTATGATTTTCGTTCAAAAACTAAATAAAAATCAAAGAAAATAACAAAATTCAGTGATCTTTTTCCCGTGTGGAACTATACCCATTTCCATTGAAAAATCTGACATTAATAAATGAATATCACAAGGCAGTCTGAACTAAAGTAATCCAAAAATAGCCGCCCAGGCAATCAACCAAACTTGATTGGAATCTAAAAACTTATTTAGTATTATAATTTCTTTGAATCGTTTGATAATAAAAGTGTACCATGTTGTACGAGGAATTGAAACATTATAAGTAATGTTGAGATAATGCTAAAGCTTCCTTTCAATTTTAGTACATATTTACATTACTAAATTGTTTGTTGTATGCGAGTAACTATGCATAACCATAGTGCAATTATAATTAACTGTTAGTTTAAGTGTAGTTAGGTATGTGCACGTCTAAATAGTTCTAAACACGCACGATATAAATGCCGGAACAAGTATGTAGAATAAATACACCGTATTTTTTCCCGAAAATTACAAAACAATCTGGGTAAATACCGTTCTTGCGAGCACACACACAAACACGTTCATTTATCAGTGACGTAACGAAGCGTATTTTTACGGTGCGCAGGCGTCGATGCCAAGGTTGAATTTGTGTTTATGTGTGCTGCTAAAACGTTGTGGTTCTTAAAATATAAAGACTAATCTCATTGTCTAAAAGTAGCAATGATGATACCGTTCGGTTTTTGTTATGTTTAAATAAACCAAATGCCTGTCCGATCAAACTCAAATCATTAGAAGGAGCTTCATAATTAAAAAAAACCTGCCTACTTATCATTTCACAATCAATCAAAAGATTATAATGTTTATAGAGAAATTCGTAGGCACTAAACAATCCAACTCGTGAATTAATCATTTTCAACGACTTGCATTTTGTGTTGCTTTCTTAGGCCCAATTTCTTCATCGTTAGTAATTGTAATATATTGTTACCAGCTGTTAAATATTTACGATTGTTTGTTTTCTGAAAAAAAAACCTTACCCAAATGATATAATGACTAGTTTCATGACCATTGGTTAAGGTAATGTTCCTTCAAAACACACGCAAACGTAAATATTCAACAGCTGCCTTAGTGGAAATGGCAGTAGGTATATATATATCGCCTCTATCAACAAAATAGTAAAATTGTAACTAAATTTTGTGTTGATTTGTAAACAATAGTAAGATAAGCAAATGTGTGCGTAGTGCACCGACTACAGGCTGAACCGGCAAGATGAATGCGCGCTGTCTCTGCAACGAACATGTTTTCTGAAGCAGAATACTCGTACCTATTGTGTTCTGTTTGAATGTACCGCGTATTGCTCCTTAATATTCATTACATTATTATTTATGGAAGCTGTATGGCGTCACTACATAGATTTCATTAAAGTATGATGCTTTCTTTAAAATACAGTGAACGTATAATTATAAGATTAAACGGAACTGAAGTTCTATCTTAAATATACGTAGCACTTTGTCTAAGATGACTTAAACTTGCAGTAACGCTGAGTGTCCAGCGCCATCACTAAATTTCAAAGCATAAAAAAACTGTCATCTCACGACTGACAGCTCTCATTTACGTCATTTCGGTTTATGTTGATATTACGTACGTACGTTATTTATAAACACCCTAATAAAGGGATAATCTTTAGGAATTATGGGGTGGATATTTTTGGGAGTATTATCTTGGACAAAGTACTACGTAAAATTAAGATAAAACTTCCCATCTCAAGTAATATTTTATTTGGGGTTGATGGTTTTGAGTATTTTTTTGAATATTTTTATCCTGTCATCTTCACCCACTTTTGGACCTATTATTAGCGAAAGTGCTGATCTAGTTGTATTAAATGACCCATATGGCAATCCATTATCAAAACATTCACTTAGGAATTTTAGTATGTATAGAACAGAGGCTTGATAAGTATCTATGTCCTGATTTTTGCAAAACCTCTACCATAATTTAAGGGATGATTTTGGCGTTGAAACATTTGGGCCGTGGGGACCCTCTGCTAAATTAATGTTTAGAAAAATTGCGCCAAAATTAAATTCTTTAACAGCCAAAAATAAAGCTGGCTGGTTCCTAGCCCAAAGGATCAGCATAGCTATCCAACGTGGCAACGCAGCCAGCATCATAGCCTCCTTGCCGCAAGGAAATGGTTTCGTGTTTGAATAGGTATTAATATTAAGTTATTTTTTTATGTTGCATGTCTTAGTTTAATTTTTTCTTGTTTGTTATTAATAAAGATTAGTATGCATACAAATTAGGGATGAGTTATATTGTTTCATGGAGTTACTAGATAGAGAATTCAACATAATGTTGAGAAGTTGAAGAGTGGAAACTGGGGTTCCTCGTCTTAAGTAGGCTTCTCGGATAGCAGCCCTGCAGCCAGGGTAAGTTGGTGGTGAAAAGGGTGGGTCTTCCTGAAAGGTGGTGACAGTATGTCCTTGTTCTAACAAGAACATACTGTCTGTCTGTCTGTCTGCTACATTAAACATTATTAACCTTTTAATTTTTGGCTCTAGCCAAAAATTAAAAGGTTACTAATGATTAACGTTGTGGCAGCGCTTTGGTTGTTATACCGAAGTGAAACCTACAGGGCGGTCGTGTTTGGATGGGTGACTATTCCGACCATATAGTGACGTATATCACGAGCATCTCCGTGCTTCGAAAGACACGTTAAGCCGTTGGTCCCGGTTAATATCAGTTGATATTAGTCGTTAAGCCTAGTCAGAGGCCTTATGGGCCGCTTGATAACGTCTGACAGCGGGGATAGTCGCTTGCCTTGCAAACACCCCACCGCCAATCTGCACTGAGCCCGCGCGGTGGAGTATGGCTCGAACTACCTCATAGTTGAGGTAAGGCCTTTGCCCAGCAGTGGGACGTTACAGGCTTACTTTACTTTACTTTAGGCATTTTAACTAAATTTTAAATAAAATAAAAAATCTTTCAAAATTTAAGTAAAAGCATCAATTACAAAAGCCTCCGGATCACATTTCCACTAAAAAAATCTATTACATTTATTATTTATCTTCAAGGAAAATAAATCAATATGCGGAGTGCCCCACAGTTATCTTTGGTACTATTACATGAGGCAAACACCCAAATATTTTGCTCTTCACTGCCATATCTTCCTAGTTATGATATTCAAGTGTGGATATTGAAAACCCCCCCATTTTGTTAATGTATGCTACTGCTGTGGTCTTGTCTACTCTCAATAGAATTTCACAATTACTCATGTTTTATGCAAAACACTTAAGACCTCAAAATGCAGCTTTTAGTACTAGAAGATTAATATAATGTCTTGCTTCTGTGTGAACCATATATGAGCCTGACAAAAGCAAATGTATGAAAACATCATCAACTAATTTCTGCGGGGCGGGGGAGCTTGTCGTGTCAATTATTGACGTTTAGTGCATGAAAGTGTCGATATTTTTATCGATACTAGTGGTCCCCCGCGACTTCGTCCGCGCGTTTTCCTCGCCTTTTAAACCTTCCCTAGACCTCCACAAACATTTCAAGATTAAGATAAGATGAATCCGTTCAGCCGTTCTCGAGTTTTAGTGAGACTAACGAACAGCAATTCATTTTTATATACATAGATGCGTTGAACGAATGAATGAACGAATCTTTTGTAAAATGATATTTATTTTATGTATCATTTTACAAAAGATATTTTATTCTTTCTGGTCCATTTTACCATAAAACTATCTTTGGAAATCTATTTACATGCTGCTATTGGAATATATAAGATATATTCCAATTTAAAATGCTCTGTTTGAACAAACTAATTCAATCATTTTAAAATAAGGATAAAGATATTGGACAAAGATATTGGATTGGATTTTGGTGTAAGAAAAAATTGGTGATCTGAACAATAAGAGCAGGCTGAAATTGCACCTAAGGTGATCAACTTTTGAATTTCAATTGATATTAACTCAGATTCAGATTTTGACCACAGCTGAGTAGCCGGGGGTGGCACAGTGAATGGGATCTTGTAGCCAATTCAAAATCAGTGGGCCAATTGTTATTTCTAGCCAGTTCTTTACAAATATTTTAAGTCTACCGGCATGTACCTGTTGTGTTCAGCGGCAATAGCTGGGTCTTGGTTGACGTCTGTGATCCCTGAAACTGGTGAGACCGCGCGTGAGTGTACTGCCTCTTCGGAGGTCGATATTGCCCGCTGCGGCCCCGTTCTCGCTACTGTCTTTGCTGTTGCAGGCTCCTGCAGTTCCCATGTTTTTAGGGAGAAATAATTTGTTGTAGTTTTTGAGCGGCTTTTGGTGTATTACGGTCTTTTTTAATTTGTAAGCTTGCTTTTTGGATAGTTTGTGCAGCTTTGATCTTTTCTGCACATTTTTTCCCAAAAAGAGACTCATCGGGATTTTCATTCCGTAAGGCATCTTACACCTATCGGTTTGCCCCTGCTAGAGCGAAGAACTTCCTAGAAAAATAATCTTTAAGTGAATTTTAGCAGCAATTTTGGCAGTATCATTCACCTGTTTTATAAGGACTTTTGAATTAATAGCGCCTTTTAGAAGGCTAGACAAGGGCTTGCCTAGACAGGACATCATTTTATGCTTTTTTTTACGAATCATTGCTTACACTAAAAACGTAATGACGTAAAAGACAGTTGTCACACGTGAGATGACAGTTCTTTTTATATTTTGAAATTTAGTGACAGCGTCGGACACTTAGCGTTACTACAAGTTAAAACCTCTGACAAAATGGCAAAGTATTATTTTTGTTTTGTATATTTGCATGAATATTATTATTTTCACCATAATTATGCCACTATTTTTGAGTGAGTGTGCTCAACAAGATAAACCCTATTAAATACTTCACTCAATATAAAGATAAACATAAGATGTTCTGGCAAAGGACTCAATATTGAAAACGCAAAGTAAAGCCCATTTATTTGCTAGTCGAATATTGTAAGCAATCTTGACATTCCTTTTTAACTAGTATACTGAAATATTACTTATTTTGACGACTATTTTACTTTATCAAACTACAGATACATTTGTAGCGTTAATTAGTTTTAATTGGTTACTTAGGCTAGATTACAATCACACTTTTTATCTTAGTCAGCTTGTAAATGGGTTTAATTTATTCATTCAGCAGTCTTATTCTTGACCTACTTACAACGCTACTTACTAATAAACAATCTATGAAAGAATGAAAACAATAATCAAAGAAAAGATACCTAGAAGTGTTATGTTATATTATAAACAAAGTCCAAATGAGAACATAGGTATATTTTTTAAAAGTATGCACTGATAATGTTAAAATCCTCAAAACGGACGAAAAGTCTCTTATTTTTTGGGATGATCACTGCTATGTTTACATTGTGTATGAATTGTTACACGACTGCCAAAAAGGAAAGTTTTCAAGGTTCACTATCTTTATTCAGATTATTTTTAATAATCGTAGTTATATATAGGTATTCCTGATTAGTGTCATTTGTACTGGCATTAAATCGGCCGTCGGGTATTGAGGCGTTTCGCATCACGAGGCTATTTGGCGCGCAGGGCTAATCGCCCAAGTGCTGGTTCAGAATAGGGTTATTCTTACCGCACAGTGGTCGACGAAATGGGTCGGTTTAAAAGATACCTTTATTTGCACAGCTTAACCACTGGCAGTACGAATGATACTATTTTGAAACAGCACTGGAGTGATTCACACCGCGGTCCGAAAACCTTTCGATGTGAAACGCCCCAAAACCCTGGCCGTCAAAAACACACTGATCTGTAAATTGTATGCAGTAGAAGCGCCTAATATTAATTAAAGCTAATACAGTCAATTGTAGGCCTTTTATCCCACATTTAAACCAATTTATGAACACAATATTAAGTACTTCTCATTGCGCAGGCGACTATTCGAGCGGGTGAACGAGCTGATACACACAGAGAGCGTATACGTCGAGAGGCTAAAGCACGTAATAGAAAACTACATTCCCGAGATGGACAGAGAAGACTTGCCCGCATCCCTGGCGGGAACGAAGAGCATAATCTTCGCAAACATCGAAGAAATCTACCGGTTTCACTCCAAAGAGTTCCTGCCAGCGCTCAGAGAGTGCGAAAACGATCTCAGGAAACTGGGTCAATGTTTTAGGATTTATGTGAGTATTTTAACTGAACTAAGACAACTTAAGGTTATACAGTCCAAGGAGTAGCTGTAACTTTTCTAATTTCACGTACGACTAGGTTTGCTTTTCTAATCTGACAAACGTGAGGTCAGGCTTAGTCTTCACTGTCATATAGCGCGTAGCCTCTATTAGGAGCAAAAAAATTAATCAATAATTCTACAAAGCTACCTCAGTAAAGCCTTGACCTGGTCATAGTGCTCCATAATGCTTTGACCCAAAAATAAAGTACCTAATCAAAGTTATAATCCCTAATCCATAAATGAAGTTTTATGCCTGGACACATATGTTTGATTTCTTTTGTAAAAAAAAAATTACAAAACATTTCTGGTTACTTAACTGACCTATATTTTAAATTTACTTCTCCAATTACAGTAAAAACTAACACGGATATATCATGAATGAATCAAACAAAACCATTGAAGAGAAAACAATATATTCAGACGTAATAATTACTGGATGCACGTCAATCGCAACGCGGCCATTATCACAGTCTACCGTAAATCTTAGTAATGAATGCGAAAAAAAAAATTAAACATTGGTGTCACGGACTGGTAGAGCGCGCGATTCTATGCTGGCTGCCATTATGGTAGACCTCCTTCACTATTTGATTCAAGGAACTGAATAGACGGGAGTTTCAATTGAGCCCGCGGACCCGGCTTGTTTGGACGAGTTATACTTAGTTTATTAGTAATGCACGATTCTAAGCCGCGAGTTACCGCCACATTACCTCAGGTCGGGGTTTTTTACGCAGTTCACTGCCGTGAAAGTATCAAATCTCTCTAAAATGTGTGCACTGGCTATTCGATAGATTCTAGAAATTGCAGCCACCGCAGACTACGTTTTGTTTGATATTGTATTGATTACTTATTGAAGAGAATGTTTTTACGATTTGAAGAAAAGGTTTGAGGTTTGTTTTACGTCTTTAAACCACAACTAGATAAATTATTGCGAACAAACCTTGTATGCAGGTACTTCCTTCCTTAGTAGGATTTCCTATTTATCCAATCGTTTGTAAGCGCTGCACGTTATTTATTTTGATTTACCAATCTGCTTAACTTTTAAACTTGTCAAAGAATAATAATTTACACAATAAATATATTTTGTGTATTTATTGTAAAGACAAAACTATATACAAATGGCATACTTAATGCTTAAAACATTCTCTACCAGTAAACCATTGGATGATGCAAAAACTGTTGATTAATATATGTTGTGTTTTTGTTGTGCAGGAACCAAGATTCAATATGTACGTAATGTACTCTAGGCATAATAAGAGATCCACGAGACTGATATATGAACACAAACTATTCTTTCAGGTGAGATTTTTGTTTTTATACTTTGCATAAGGCACATTTACTACGCTTTCTTAGCTCTACAGCTTTACCAAGGATAACCCGGTTAAACACTTATTAATTATATTTTATTATCTCCTTAAATCAACATACCAGTGTTTCAAAATTCTTAAGTGATGCAAAAAGAGAAGTGCTCACAATATAAGTCAGTGTTTCCAACCATTCATCTTGTAAATGTATAAGGTCACCTCGTTAAGTGATAATATTTAAGGGGCTGATTCAGCACAATAAAGAAATATTTTTTAATAGAAAATACTGTGGGTTTCTAAACGCTAGTTTTTGAGAAAATTTGTGTTAAAGGTATTGTTTAGATATTTTTATTATTATTAATTAAGGTTAATATTAGAGAAAAGAAGGTTTGGACATTAAATTGAAAGAGTCGAAGCCGCCCTGAACCGTCGTTAGGTGCTGCTTAAAAAAAACTTTGTTATGAAAAAAAAAGGAAAATTACGATTTCAAAAAACATAGTGTCTCGTTTCTATGAAGTGTACAAATACACAGTAAAATATTATCCCTTAAAACGATTTGACCTTGTATAAAATTGCTCGTGCTATTTTGTACACAAAAAAGTTGTTATTTGTCAAAACTATTACGGAAGTGCGCTGTGGATAGCACTTATCTGTATGATAAACTCCACAGAGTTTTTTAGCATGTATTATGGGATTTCCATAAATATATGTGCGGTATACACATACCAACTTACACAAGTTATTCCCCTGATTGATAAGAATAATAATGATGGATGTATTTATTTTGGTTTTGTACAACCC
The DNA here is from genome assembly GCA_963924145.1 of Pyrausta purpuralis. Lineage (NCBI taxonomy): Eukaryota > Metazoa > Arthropoda > Insecta > Lepidoptera > Crambidae > Pyrausta > Pyrausta purpuralis. The sequence continues at coordinate 15,418,413 of OZ001654.1, forward strand.
AATTTTGCGAATATGTACTCGTATATTCTTTTGAATTACTCGTACTTATTAATTTATTTCGTGAAACAAACCTAATAGATATCTACTATTTTAACTGCATAGCATATGTCGCGTCATGTTTTTTTAGTAAAACAATATTGAAACCACAAGAGTAGTGATGCTTGTCTTAATGCGCCAGCTAGACAATAAAAACAACTTTATTTTCCTTAAGCATTTGCATACATGTTCCTTATTGATGTAAAGGTATCAGTCTATAGTATTGGTCAGTAACTTGCACAAGAACAGTCTTGGCGCCTGTCTACAACATAACATATACTATTAATTATATGCTAAGATAGGTACCTAATTATTAAACGTATTATATTTATATGGTTTGACTATTGTCATCAAGATCATATTCGCTTTGCTAGATAAAGCCGTTATTGGGAAAGAGTAAAGCTGCATGCAACATCGTGCATGACTGGCGCTGCGCTTTACCCAAGATGCAGTTGCAATACCGTTGTCTACACGCAGGCCGTTGTCCACCGGCACATATTCATTGTTGTTCGCTGTGGCTTAAATTATTTCCTCATTTATAGCATCTAGCTACCAGCGAGATTGAGCACCGTTGCCAACACCGTTACTAGGCGATACCGAGTAACAGGCGTAAACAGCCAAGGCTTCCAATTTTAAAACAAACATCCGTTATGAATTACAATTAAATAAATGAGATGTAACGTACTCATTACTGGTCGGAATGCGCCATGTTTTAAAATTAAAATTAATTTGTAGTTATGCATTAATAATTAATTAATATGCGGCTACTTTTGTTCCTCTGTTTACTGTAAATACTGATTAATCTAGTCTGGTTATGGAGCGGTTATATTAATGCGACACATCATTAGCAGGGACACTTATCTCAAATTTCACTCTCGGGTGCCTATTAGAAAACCTCTTTACAACATAAGAAACACAAGTTTTTTGTATCACAATTGTGATAAGATAGAGTGAAAACATGGCTAGCCTTGCTTAAGTTATCTTTTATTTTTATCAAAAGGAAATTATGGTTGTCTGACATGGAATAAGTCACACCTTAAAAAATCAAAAACACAAAGGTTATGAAAAGCTGTTAGCTTGTATTCTACGTACGTTCGAAGAAATTAGTAATAACTAAAGGAGTAAATAAATTTGTCGGGTGAAAGTGTATTATATCGCGGCGCAATTTCCTCCGAAGGTTTGTTGTGCAGTCTACTTGTCCGAGAATTCTGCTCTAGTAATCCGCGAGTGTCGTGATCACATATCGTTTGGTCGAATTGCAAACGATACGGTGAAAGGCGATAAAACGCTACTGATATTAATAAAATGACAAAACGCGGAACAACGTTATTAAAATGGTGTAGATAGCCTATTTAGCTCAAGCAACATTGTTATTAAATAAATAAACAGGATCATGAAGACGAGGGCCCTAAAATTCTGTCTATTATTAAGATAGGAAAATTTGTTTTAGAACATTTGTTACTGTTAAATGCACGTGTACTTATATTGTATTGGAGATATTTAGAACGTCTCCATTTATAGGAAAGCGTGACATTGTAACCATTATTACTCATGAATCGTAACTTAATATCTAGAGCTGGTTAGTCATCATTAGTGTTCCGATTTCCAAACCTAACTAACTGTGAATTGTTACAGGAGAAGCAAATGGAACTAGGCGAGAGATTAGACCTCTCAAGTTACATATTAGAACCAATACAAAGGATACCGAGGTATAAGTTGTTCCTGGTCGATCTAGTTAAAACTTACACTAATTACGAGAACGAGAGATGTGAGTCTGACTCTCGGATATCTAAGTTGAGCGTGGATAGCGATGAGACCGGTGGAAGTAATGGCGACTCGGACAACGAAGAAACGCCTCTAGAAAGTTTGAAGCAAGCAAAAATTGTGGTGGAACGCATATTGATTGCGGTTGACGAGATTGTGGTTTTGGAAAATATCACAGATTTGCCGGTAAGTGGAAACACCCAATCAATCTGGAACAATCCGTAGATGTGTTTAATAACACGTCAACTTCATATAGTCATATTTTTCGCGTACACTAAAAAGAACAATTGAATTCGGTGTGAATAGTTTTTGTTATTTTTTTACGATAAACTTGCGTGGTTTGTGTTTTGTTGTGAGGTTATATTTATATAAAACACTGGCAATTATGAGAACTCTATAGTTGTTTTGCAATAAAATAAAATAAATATTATGATCAATTCTTCAACGAGTTCTTTGGGTTTGTTTTAATTACTTAAGACCCCTTACACACTGCGACTTATAGCATCGATGCAGTCGCGTGTTTTGAAAACGCGCTTCTGCTTCAGGACTCATTGCGTGAATGAACAGATTTAATTTAGCATCGATGCAGTCGCGCATAAGCATCGATGGAGTCGCCAAAATTCAGTACATAAGTTGACAATTTCTAGCTTCTACATCGAGAAACATCGGTGCTAAAAGTAGCGCAGTGGGTAAAGGTTGACACGTAGCGACTGCATCGCTGCTTAAAGTCGCAGTGTGTAAAGGGTCTAAGACACATAAATAATAATAAATAAATATTGGACACCAATCACATACATTGCTCTGATCCCAAAGTTAGTAGCCAATGCACTTGTGATATGGAAATCAGACACAACGTTGGTACCACAACACCCAGACCAGAGACAATATAGAAAAGATCGTTTTCTACATTGACCCGACCGGGAATCGAACCCGGAACTGACGAGATTGCGACGCTTGAAACCAGCGTGCTAGCCACTCGACCACGGAGGTCGTCACACATTTGTAGGTTCATATTTTAAAAATATATCAAAACTGACGTATGCTTTCAGCCTCAACTGAGCCTGCTGAACCAGGGTCGACTGATCGTGCAGAACGAGTTCTGGGCGATGGACTCGGCGCGGCGGCGGAGGACGCTCATGCGGCTGTTCCTCTTCGACAAGCTGGTGCTCATCACGGCTGTCTACAAGAAGGTAAATGGAATGGTGCTTCAGCCTCAGTAAACCCCTGACCAGTGTCACCTTATAGAAGATTTATAATCTGTAACAATTACTATGTTGACTGGAAGACTGGTAAAACTGACGAGTCAACAAAGGCGAATCAACGTTGGTGATTAAAAAATCTTGGTCTTATTCTTTATGGCGATGCTATTTCAATTAGGTACTTCCACCGCATACCGGTTAGGTTGCCATAACGAGGTATTTTTTATATAAAAATAATCATAAAATACAAATAGAAAAGTTTGTAATAATTGGATTGTGGCAAAGCCACCGCACACAGCCAGAAACATTTACATTACGATAGTTAATTACTATTAAATTATGTTAATTGAAATTATAAAATGGATTAAGTGGTGAAATTGCATCACAAGCTATATTACAATCAATAGTTACGAGTACACTTAAAAATAACAAACTCGACTCTTCGCTTGCTCTTTGCCTATTGCCGAGAAAACATGTGCCGTTTTTTGTAACATGAATAATATTTCATCAGATTTATTACTATTGTACGTGTAACAAAGTTGTCGTTGACAAAGTTTCGAGCTCCAAAGGGGAAGTTCATAAACAAGACATCATATTCTTTCCGCTCAGCGTTGCAACACTTACTTTTGTTTCCAGTTTGTTATTTCCGCTACTTGCCTCTTTTTATATCAATTCTGCAAAATAAATATTAGCATTTTATCGAACGCGAAGGCGTATATTAGTGCTGATATGATAATGAGTCAGTTAATGACTCACCAATCATTATGATTAAAAAATATAATGTTGTTGCGAATATTGTAATTAAGTTCATCTGTGTCTGCGCTACTGTGGCGATGATAACAATTAAATGTAAAATGTATAGGAAGTAAGTAAACTTTGTATGTCTGAACTTAATAGTGGCATTCAAGATTTATTGTTTGTTTAATTGGGTATGCGATGTTAGGTTATTAAATAGAGTTAATAGAGTTTGAGACATCCATTGGATACGACACTTAATCTTATAATTATGGATTATTACTTTTTATTATTCGTTTTTTATTTTGATTTGCTGATCCATCAGTAATCCTAGGGATTATACATTTTTGGGCATACGTCATAATTAAAAGGGTAATATTATCTTTAAAACTCAAGTTATGTAATGTTTAAATCGATGATTTATTAGAAGTAATATTTTCAAATTAATATATAAAGAAATGCGCCTACTGTGTGGAGTAGAAGAAAGACAATTGTTTATTTATAACCGCGACGCGACTGATTGGCGCGATGGCGTCGGAAGTAGATAGTAGCAAGAAATTCAACCTCTAACCTCGTCTAACTACTTGACACGAAAGATAGCGAAACACTAAAAGCTAATTATTAATTTCAATTGAATTGCCAAGTTGTAGTAACAATGAGTTTAAATTCAGAGGATCTCAATATCAAGAGAGGTTAATTTTTATTATTAGTTAGATGCCTTGTTTTTTAAGTAAACCTGGGTATATGTCTAGTGATTGCTGGGTTGTTAATTACTCAGCGATAAGTAACAAAATATTATGTTATGTTTCTATTGATATCTTCCAAGTGTACTGGGTAATAAGTGCCTACAGTTTCAGCTTATTCAAGAATATCAGTGAACTTTGTTTCGCCCCCGGTCCCGTCTTGCCCCGACTCTGTAATTTTAATAATTATAATCTTCCTTCGGACGAATCAGATAAGTAAAATCATGGAAATCGGTCAAGCCGCTCGATTTTTTTTCATATGAACCTTCTCCTGACAATAACAAACACAACAAAAAAATAATTAGCGAAATCGGTCCAGATGTTCATGTCACGTGATGCCGTGACCAAGGGAAATATGAATTCATTTTTAAATATGGAGATTCTGTACACACTTCATTTATGCATGATTCTCAATGCATTGTTCATTTGAATAGCGGTTGGACTTGCTTAATTCGATAAAACCACACAGCGTTCGAATCGAATCATTCTGCCACATATTTTTTGTTTCCATTGATTATCCGCTTTTGGACAGCAGCACAAATTATATCAGCCGGCTCACTTAACAATAAGCAGATTAGAAAGGATATAGTCACTGCATATATTTTGTTGTTATTCGTTTGGCCTAAAAGTTTCTAGTATGTATTGTGAAATTAGTGGCACGTCCTGCAAGACGCATCCGGTGACCAACAATTCAACTTGTATATTACGTAAACAGCTTATACGTAATGCAAATTTCTAATATTCTAGATAGATAACAAATTTAACATAATTTAATAATAAATGGAATACTGGTGGAATACCCAGACGTAGCTTTTTTGTCAATAATTTACAATCTCGTTGCACACCGTTGATAAAGGAACGACAAATGCTTATTGGGCTCTACTGGATGAGGACGAGCCTATACAAATACAGATTCAAAAAGTCGTAGGTATGTGACATAACCGTACAGTTCTGAGCTGTGACCCCAGCGAGAGCCAGTGACCTTGTCAATGCCAAGCGTGGTCAGTAGCTAATTATCCATGCATCGCCGATTTCAGCTGCTAGGCGACACAGGAAATATATCATGTGGGATGCCCGCGTTATAATAGTCTATTATGTCACGTAACGATTTGTGGGCCGATTGGTATGCGGAGCAGAACGTTTGAGAGCATACCGATGACTTACGGTAGCTAGTACTATAGTTTATGGAAGGTCAAACTATTGGCGCTGTTCGTGTTGATAAGTTTGATCTTTGCATAATGGAGATAAACATTTGAAAGGAATACGAAATTAAGATTGAGTTCCTTTTGTTATTCAGCATGATACCCCACAAGTATAGTACTTAGGTTCTTAAAAATACTTTGGGTATGAAGAATTAATTGCATGTAACAAGTACGTAAAATATGCTACGATCAGTACGTACCGTCATAAAGAATAGAACTATTTATTCAAAAGTAGTGAGTTTAGACGATTATAATTCGTATATCAAGTTTACTGAGATGCATCTAATCTATGCCTATTATAAGTATCAAGTAGACTATAGGATCAGTAGCGTATGAATTACACATGATGTTATGGGTATTCCCATGGAATGGCTTTGTTGTCTGTTCACGCGATTGATGATAATAGCGCTTCTTGCTGTAAGAGAATGACAGTGTCGAAGGTAATGAACCTGATCGGTTAATTATGATTGTTAGTGCCAATACTCAGCTGTAGAAAAAAGGAAATCTAGTGTATGAGAAACGAGACTTCGACCCCACGTTTAAGGCATGTTTTTATAGCACTACTCTGTTAAAAACATTATAAGATTTCATCGTCAGGGACAAATTGAAATTTTATCAGTCGCAACTGATCGACGAAACATAAAAGAATGTACCATTGTGTTCATCGTCACGCCTTTTTTCATAACCGTGCTATCTATCCATTTCAGCATCCAAGACTGGAGCTATACATCTACAAGGATCACATCCAGGTTGAAGACCTCGGCATCACAGCCAAGGAGCAAGACGAACTCAAGTTCACAATATGGTACAAGAATAGAAACCTGAAATCATACAAGCTGGAGAATAAGGACCCTGCGGTGAGGACTACGTGGGTGGAAGAAATCACTTCCTTGCTGTGGGAACAGGCCATGAAGAAGAAAGGTAAAAACAAAACATTTTATAAAGTAACATTTGAGTAGGCCTTTGTTCAGGCGTCCTTTTGCAATTATTGATGTTGATTATGTTGATTAATATTTTATTTCTCGAAATAGCCATTTGTGGGGTACTATCTAGGAACTGAATATTTGTTTGCAAAAGTACCTACTCACTATTGCATTACGCATCAGGGTAGGTACATTTCTTAGTTTTATTTCACTTGTAGTATAGTTACTATAAAGTTATTCAAGAGCAGCATACAAACAACATTAAAAATATATATTGTGATTGCAATTCGCTGTAAAACCAATATCATAGTGTCATTTAATAGACCAGCAGGTGCTATTTTATGGTAGTATTAGTTAGAGTTTCATACCGGTTGTATTAATTGTGCTGAAAGATAATTTAATACTTTGACATCGGAAGCTACACATGTTCAATAAAAGCACAAAATTATCAAGTTTAATTATGTGCAACATACGAAGCATTTTTCCATCGCATCGCATTTGCATGGGGTGAGCGAGATAAGGGATGCCTATTATTTAAATTGCTTGCAACGCATATTTTTGCACGAAAGAATTGAGCCCCTACAAATGATTTTCATGTCATACATGATGCACAGAAATATGCAAAAAAAGTTCAGAAATAATAATCTGGTCCCACAAGATTGATGACTGTTCGACCAATTTGTATTCTTGTCAACGACTTGCGTAAGCGTATTTTCAGAGAAACTGTTTTAGTTGACATGTTATCAGTAGGACTTAGTCTCTGATAAAAAACAAATTGATCGATAAAATTCTAAATGTGATTGCTCGTCATGCATTCATCGTTCGGAACCATGCGTTTACATAACACAACATAGTTTCATATCGAATAGCATCGCAATTGTATATTTCAGTACTTACAGTCTTGGATTGAAATTCTACTTCCGAAATTTATTTTCTCCGATCCTGTCGTGATGTGTTTACGACTGATCGTAAATATCCTTGGGTGTCTCATACTTCTTCGCTGTAAATCCTAGAAGTTGCAACCGCGAAATAATGCATACAGCAGTAAACAAAGCAGAGATGAATAGATCGTTATGCAATTCACCAACCTCGAAATAGCACGTCCAAGGGAATTATGTCATTGCGCTCAAATCACATTGTGTACTCGTTCGCTCGTAGACAAAGTACACGTTATGATATTGCATCTCGAAACTTCGACTGAAACTTAAAACAAGTCGTAAAGTTATATTAACTGTTTCAAGGTGCGGTTATCTGAGTTTCGAATGCACCTCACAACACTAGTGAGGGCGTCGAACTCTCGAGGGTTCCGATTAGGGTTTACTTAAGCTTGTTTCTCATAAAGAAACTAGTTGAGTCCATCTGGCACGCAAGACCGAACTAATTCCCGCATAGTTAATGCGAACAAACTTTTTAATTGATCGTCATCTGCTCCCCGGCGGGACGTGACGGAAGGAGTGCGAGCCTCTATCGGCGGCTGACGCACTCGGGGTCGACGACTGACTTTTTTATTGGACACTTGCGACTCGCATGTGCACTCACTTGCATCTGTGGGAACCGGAGACGTTAGGATCTCGACGCCGTTCCACCAACATCGCTTTTGTTTCATACACGGATCCATACACGATGCTCTTTTGTTTGCTATTTTGCAGACTTTTGTGTGACGTATGATTTTTTTGCAAAAATGATCCCACATGGTTTGCACTCGGCTTTTGTTTTTTTTTTATACCATTACATCAAAATGTGTTCTTCCATAAACGAATGTTTCTGTCTGATAAAATTAGATAGGACCAGCACAAGGGAGCGCTCAGACGAAAGTGCGATCGTTTTGAACTCTCGTTGTTACAATGCCACATTCCTTGCTAAGATTACGTCGATAAGCGTAAACTGGCATTTAAATCTTTCTGGTAACGCGTTTCTTTGTTATTTCAGCGCTATTTAGCGACATTCGCCGTTTCCTCAAATAGCACAATAGGCTTTTGTCTAGGGCGAAATACATTGGAAAACGTGTCGCGGCTTACATTTGAGTCATACTGCGATTGAGATCGTATTACTGGCTTTCATTCCATATTTATAGCCCTAGTGAGGTGTCGTATGGTTTTTACTATCGTCAAACATGCCTTGCCATGATAAGATAACTTGCTTTATCTGCTATTTTTATAATACTTTTCTTTTCAATAACATCATAAACTCTGAAAATGAATGCGTGTTCAGTCTGTGAAATCAAATAAAAACTATCGGTTTCTGAATAATTGTGCATCGCCATCCGAAACAAATGACGCTCGAGTTCCGGAGTTAATTTGCTGAGCCGGTTATCGAATCGAATGATTCACTTGGCTCTATCAAATTCCAATATTATTGTTTCTGTGTATAGCGGCGTCCATAACAATAATTCCGCAGTGGCCGCGCCGTCCGTCTATTGTGCCTGGTTTATCAACAATAGCATCGGTCTCGTCCATATCTACACAGAAAGTATTGGGACAGTAGACTCGCTTTGTATTAGTCATCCACTACTTGACGTAGAGTAAACGAAGGCCCTCACGAAATGAATGAGCTTAGTGACCGGTGCAACTTGTTGGATTCCTCAGATTCTCTTTGAAACTTGTGGGATTGCTTAGGTAACATCTGCCTAAGCTATTGCTATAAGTCGAAAAAATATATTCGTTTTTCTAACGGGCGTTGTGTTCTGAGTCTGAAGCAAAATTTTAGACATTTCGCTTAGGTAGATTATTTCAATTTTGTGCAGATCCCGAGCAGGTTGTATAAGATATGTGATGTTTACAACAGAAAACTCAGAGACACGAGTAAACTAGTTTACAATTGTTTGACAAATCTGCAGCATTATCACAATCAACGTGATGCCAAGTGCGTCAAGATTTACAATGCCATTCTGAATGAATTTGAAGTAGGTATTTTAAAGACCTTCCAACTGTACGCTTTAGAAGAAATTTTGTCAAATGGCTTAGGGACATCATCATCATTGGCCACAGCATCTGTTGTAGATGATTGTTGCAGCACTAGTGGGGTCCACGTTGGTTAGCGCAGCGCAAAAGCCCGTTGAGGCTATAAAGCCCTATAGCTGCGCGGCATTTCTTGCCACATCGATCGCACACATAACGTAAGTCCCCAGGAGGTGGTAAAGCACGTTGGAGATTTTTCTACCTAAGACTCTGCAGCCTATCTGCAGTTATGCTGCAGCAACGCGTTTTCGAAAGTACTACTTCGTTACTCATTTGTCTTCCCACGTAAATCCGAGTATAGTCCTCAGGCAGCGCATGTGGAAAGCATTAAGTTTGCGTTCTTGTTTTGCATAATTATGTTGAAACTTTCGCATATGTTTAGGGACCAGAACTATTATAAGATTAGTGACATTTTTAAGCAATAATTATAATAACAAAATTAAATTGACATGAATAAAATCTACAGGGTACAAAATGAATTATATTTGCATGCCATATATAAAGGTAAAACATGAGTGTTATATTTTTTAATCTTATTTGCACTATCTGCATATAACCATGTTTTAGGCAAATAAACGTTTTCATTCCATTTCATTTTCAAGAAAAAAGTTCACCGATCGTTTTTGCCGATAGCGCTTTCAAAATTTGTAGAACATTGTTTATTTGTTTTTACTGGACTTGCTGTCCATGCGTGTTTTGCAACACCATCATATCTGTAGCTAAGGGTGATATTTTGACGTGACCTACTTCATGTACGAGTACAACGCTTAGTGCAACAAAAGCAATTTTTTGATAGCATCATGAATATTTTCCGATTCACGCGCCGAGTGGGAAATGCTGACAAATTGCACCGCACATATCACACAGTTTTAATGTTAATATTACTAATATTTTGAAACCAAAAATATTTATACCACACAGGATTTTTTAAATAACATTCGTTTCCACTTTCAAAACAGGCTATGGTTGAATCATTTCATTAACAATATGCATCTTTTATGTAAGAAACGAAACGTCTTTTATGTGTCAATTTTTATAGTTTATCTGTAAAAAGAAACATGCACAAAAAAAAAACAACGACTGTCTTCATGATGAAATTAATCTATTCTCAATCAAAAACTGTTTTTTATTACTTGGATGACATTAAAAATTATTTAGCAAATCGCGAATTACTCCTTGTACATATATATTGAAAGTCCTATTGAAGAATATGAATATATTTATTTCCATAAAGTGACAACCATGATACATGAGTGACGGACAACCGTCACTTGCACTCTTACACTTTGCATTAAGCGTGGTTGCTAGTGCTGCTACAGAGACCAAATAACCTGTTACAAGGAGAAATTTAATTATTATGGCACGTTGTCGGCAAAATGCCTTCCTACCATTGTGAAATAAATATACATTTATTAGTTAGAAACAAATTGCATTTTCAAAAATAATGAAGGTACCTACATAACAATATGAAACATACAAAAAACCTGCATCATCAGGATATTGTTTGGTCAAACAAACATGGCGTAAGATCTTATGGAATATCGGCATTATCGTTATCAGCGAGTGCTCAAGCGGGCCTTGTGTTGCGATAATATTTCTACACGCCTTTTATTTTAAGAATTATTTACTCATATTATTATGCGTAGAACACGACGTCCTTAATGATAGCAGAGGATTTGGAGGGGCATTATTTGTATTGCAAGGTTGATTTCTGGTGTATTGGCTGGCTGTTACTCTACCTCAAATTATGTTTTAGGATCACGTCACGTGATAAATATTGAACATGACTCCTTCTTGCAAGGAGTAGCGACCTAAAATTTTCAGATAAACATTTATTAATACATTTACTACCATGTTTTCTGAAACTATTATTATGTAAGGTTCATTGTAAGTTGTACTTGGGTAGGTACTCCATTATGTAACAATTTTCTTATCTTTGTGTTTACGTAATCACCTAGTTTTCTCGTTAAGTATGTACTTACACTTACGAGTAGGGGAACGTGTACATGTCACGCTTTGAAAGCATTACAAATTTTCATGTAAGTCATAAGCAAACATGTATTATGCATTTATTGCCAAACCATTTGAGAAAAAATTGATCATGGTCAAGGAGATGGCTAAACCCCCATTGAAAAAAAAAGTCGACACGAGCTTCATGTATGCACAATGTAGTCTTATTAGGCTTTATAATTACAGTTACAAAAATGTACTCGTTTATAGTAGAAACGATTGTGGTATTGAAAGTTACTATGCACACCGCAGAAAACGCACATCCATATTTTTTTTCCGAGATGAAATGAGTTTTTGTATGGAACAGATGATTTTTTTTCTCGATTTCCAAGTTGGTCCCATAGCAAAAGTTGTTCAAAACCATCATTAAAAGTTCGATCAAGTGTAAAATTAACACATTGTATAAAATCAAACATCCCAAAATGCTTAAATACTTAGATTCTTACTATATTTTAATGAAATACATTTTTATTTAATTTTCAGAGTTAATAATGGAACAGCGCAAGAAGCGGATCTCTATGGTTTCACAGCACAGTCAGCAATCTAGTGAAGATGACAAAAATGATGACAAATGTAAGCATTTTCACATAGGTTGGCCTATAAAATATAAGAGCGATTTCTCACTTCGTCGTTTTTAGCAGCGCGACGGTCGCGCGGCGGTCGCGCTACTGTCGCTCTTATGTGAAAGCGCACTAAAACGTCGACATGAGAGTAATGTTTCTTTATTTTATATTATATTCATTTTATTTTTATTTAGGAAAAAAACAATTGTACAATACTCTTAATTAGTAATCCTAATAAAAATGTTTAATATTATTGCACAACCAACAACTTTATCCACATATTGTGTGATTTCAAAAACAATTAAATCTAGTTTTTAATATTGTTTGAATCTGCAGCGCACCCGCAGTACCGTGAATGCTAGATTTTCATGCACTTATAAATAGTAGGTAAAAAAAACAAGCAAACTTTACAATATTAAATACGAAAACGACTGCGACTGTGTCCGCTGCTTTTGAGTTTCTTCCCCCCCTCCCGTGGCAGGGTAATGTTTTAGAGCTTAAAGCCTTTTTCGATAAATAAGCTATCCAACACAATAAAAAAATATTAAATGGATTAAGTAGTTATTGAGATTAGCGCGTTCAAACAAACAAACTCTTGCTTGATAATATTAGTATAGAAACGACAAAGGCCAGTTTTTATTTATGTTCCGCCACTGATTAAAACGCTCTGAGTGCAGTAAAGTTTAAAGAAATAAAAAGTCAAATAAATATTCTAATGCACGTGCACTAATATAGACATATACTGGCTTGATAACACATACGTGTTGTTTCACTTCATTGTTAGTATCAATCATATCAAAATGTATAATGGTTTGTACACTTGTACAACGAAATCTATTGTTTATACAGGGTGTCCAAAAAATGAAGGATAATCCTGTAACAGGGGACAGGTCACATTAAGGCCTATTATACGCCAAAAAAAAATTCAGGTAAAAGTCTCACCATTTTCAAGCTATGAATATTTTTAATTTTATTTTGGAAATTTTGTACTCGTTTATTATAATTCATGCCATTTTTACAAATGATGACTTTTTTGAGTCCTGTTTTTTTTGTAACCCTCACAAATGCTTGAGTCATCTAAAGCAATGTCCCTTTTAGTTTGGAAATGGTACGAAAACTAAAAAAAAAAACATGTTTTGCAAATACTTTAAAAAAAATTATTCAATAGCTGACTTTCATAGCCTGTGGTGTAAAAAAAATGTACCAAGCAGATTGTGCCAATTGGTTTAAAAAGTTGCTTGTTTAGTGACAATTTTAAAATGTTATAATTCTTTCACGTTCCTTTATTAATTATTTTTTTATTAAAATTTAAAGTTCTTAAAAAGTATTTCTGCATTTTAAACAATTCTTTGAAAATTGGTTTTGTAATAGTGTAAATGCAAATAAAAATACAGAATAACTATAAAATAATTTTTAATTTAACCAATACAATTTAGAAAATCACTTAAAATCACAGTAAATGTTCAAAGTGGCCGCCATTTGCCCTTATGCATGCCCTAAATCTTTTAATGCAAGACCGATTTATACGGCGAGCATAACCCTCGCGTGAAATGTGTTCCGCCGCTTCTCGAATTTTTGTTCTCAGCTGTGTAATAGATGTCATTTCTTTAGAGTACACCAAATCTTTTAAGCAGCCCCAATAAAAAAAATCCAAAGGATTCAAGTCCGGCGATCTTGCTGGCCATGCAATAGGGCCGAGGCGCCCGATCCACCTTCTTGGGTACCTTTCGTTGAGATAATCTCGAACCACTCGAGCGTAATGGGCTGGGCAGCCATCATTTTGCAACCACATGCGATGCCTTGTTGCAAGCGGCACGTCTAACATGAGACTTTCCAATTGGTTTTGTAAAAAGTCTAAATAAATTTCTCCTGTTAAGCTTGGTGGCAGCTCGTACGGGCCAATCACTTGTCCATTTATTATTCCGGTCCACAAGTTAATTTTAAATTGTGTCTGAGAGTGGTCTTCTCTTATGGCATGGGGATTTTCCATCTGCCAGCTATGTACATTGTGCATATTTAAATATCCGTCTTTTCGGCACGAAGACTCGTCGCTCCACAAAATCTTACTCAAAAATGTAGGGTCTTCATTAATTTTAGTAAGCATTGTCCTACAGAACTGAACTCTTCGCGGGTGGTCGGCAGGTAATAAAGTTTGCACCCGCTGCACGTGATATGGGTGCAATTCGTATCTTTTTAACACTTTATGTACGGTGCTTTTTGGAATTCCTGTAGCGCGTTGTATTTTCCTTACGGAAGTAGAGGGGTCTGCTTCCACTTCACCTAACACTTCATCATCGATATCCATTCTTGGTCTTCCTTGGCTGCCTCCTCTTCCTGGAGTCCGTCCTTCCGAGTACGTGCGATGGACGTTTATAAACACTCGGTAGCCTGGAGAATGTCGATTAGGATACCTACAACAAAAAGAAATAACACTAATGTTTGTGCAACGTGCGTTGTATCGTCGGAAAAGGAAATTTACCGTTTAAAGATGTTTTTTGCATAAAAACCCGTAACAAGACGTAGTTTGAAAAAGAAAAAGTTTTTAATTAACGTCCAAATAAGATTTGTAAGACTGCTCTGATTAATATGACTTGATAGAGAAGGCTAAGTAAAAACTATCTTACCTCTCACGATAGAGTTGAGCAGCTGCGGTAGCGATGCAACGGCATTCTCCATAAATTAAATGCATATCAGCATACTCGCTAGCCGTGTACACGTGTCTAGGCATAGTGGCCCAAAATAACCTCGAAGGTTAGATGTCCGTTGAAAAGCCAAGTCGTCGAGATCACCAGTATCAAAGTCCAAATCACAAAGCACAACAAGTCCAATTTCAAAGCACAAAACGTAAAAGAAACTAATCAAAACCCAAAAAAATCACGTGCGCGTCACAACTGAGCAGAGTCAAGCAGGACACTAAAACATTTTTTTGTTTATTTGAGATTCGGATCCCTTCCATTTCCAGTGCGATAGCGCCGCGCTCTACCAATCAGGTAGCTATTTTAAGGTCAACCTCGGGCCAGGTAGAAACCCTTTTTGCGATTTCATTGTTCATAATTATGAACAATGAAATCGCAAATAAGGTTCCTACCTGGCCCGTACATGACTCACACAACGACAAAAGACTTGCATAGTTACTTCGTTTCGATGTAACTTTTTTTAAGAGTCCGAAATAACGACGTTTGTTCATTAGAATTACAATAAAAAATTAATTTAAAAGTAATTGCTAAACAATAATACCTTTCTCAAATTGTCAGTAAACTAGCAACTTTTTAAAGTAATTGGCACGATCCGCTTGGTACATTTTTTTTACACCACAGGCTATGAAAGTCAGCTATTGAATATTTTTTTTAAAATTATTTGCAAAACATGTATTTTTTTTTAGTTTTCGTACCATTTCCAAACTAAAAGGGACATTGCTTTAGATGACTCAAGCATTTGTGAGGGTTACAAAAAAAACAGGACTCAAAAAAGTCATCATTTGTAAAAATGGCATAAATTATATTAAACGAGTACAAAAATTCCGAAATAAAATTAAAAATATTCATAGCTTGAAAATGGTGAGACTTTTACCTGAATTTTTTTTTGCCGTATAATAGGCCTTAATGTGACCTGTCCCCTGTTACAGGATTATCCTTCATTTTTTGGACACCCTGTATATAAAGTTGCCATTTATATTGTAGGTACACTGTGCTTAGATTAAAATTTATGGATATGGGTGCACATTATTAATTTTATTTCATTTTAAACGGTTATTTCTTTTGCCATCAATGTGTATTCGAATTATCTCAACTTTACAACACTTAGATACAAAATGATTATTTAAATCCCATTATAACTTTTCCACATAGTATTTTTCTGATGTCTTTCGTAAACTACACTTTTGACTGTTCCTTAGTTTAAGTTATATGACATTTCATTTGTATTGCACCGCAGAATACTAAGTATTTTGACGGTCAAAATTAAAGTAAAATGTAAATCCCATGAAATCTTTCCACCAGGTCTTGTAGACTACGTTCTCGTCAGGTCGCACCAATGAGTTGCTTAGTAGGTCAGTAACCTTTAGGCTCGCTTCCAACATAATTTAAAACATGGTTTTGGCTTTCCTTTGCTTTGGGCGCACTGTTTACTTTGTTTTCGTGTGGGTACAGGCGGCTACGAATGTTTTATTATTAAGGTCGATTTTATAAAGGTCAAATTGTCTCATTAAGGCCTGATTTTACCAATGTCAGATAAGGTTTATTCATCAAATATACTACACAACGCCTAATTTATAAACGTCACCTGTTTGTCAATAATCATTTATGTGAATTTCATTTTGAAATCATACGTTTTATACTTATTCAGTAGGATAAGTCTTATCTGACGTTTGTTAAATCCGCTCTAAGTTAATCATCTGAGCTAAGCTTATCCTGACCTCGCAGGTCTTAATTAAGTTTACTTTCAACATAAGCCTACGGTCAAAGATGGGTATTAGCAATTTCGCGGATATATTTATACTTTTGGGGGGATGTCGCATGCAATGCATGCGATTACTAACATCAATACCACCACGTTTCTATGAAAATAAGACATTATATCTATGAAGCATGATTGAATTTATTAGATAACATTAATTTGCTGAGCGAAGAATCACTAGAACATAATATCCGAAAATTTAACTTTCTACTTTTCAACCGTAAGGAGTCCTAATCAAAGGTCTGGTTAATGACGTCTAAATGCTAAAGTTTTATTCGAGACAGTCGGGCTACATTATGTCTATCAACGACTTGTAAAAACTTAAGCAGAGTTACTTCATTTAAATGTTAAATAGTTACACTAGTACATTATTTAAATAAAATTCGTAGCAGGTCGTACTTTATAAAAAAATAAAGGCTAAACATTTGCTGCGAAGTGTACTTGTTTTTTCATAAACGCTAATGGAACTAGATTATGCTATCTTATTGTAAATACGTAGATACTTGTGTTGTTCTGTCTGACTTTGGTAAAGGTTTTATTCCTTATTGTCTAGATTTTACTTTCAATTCAGCCTGTAATGTAGGATATTATTTACGATACCTCCTAAAACAAAAATGGAAAACAATGTTTGGCTGAAATTCCATGGGAATTTATACAAAATGTTAGTAAACTTCTACTAACATTAATCTAAAATAAATGTTAGGTAAAGTACCTACTGTTAGTCGATAAAAATCATGATATAAAATGTCTTTATGTCATATTAGAGTAATAAGATGATATCATCATTCTTCCATTTTGTTTCATGCTTAAACCTCTGCTATTATTAATATTGTTGATTTGTTCTTTAAAGACTCAATTCTTTGGTTTCAGATAACTCTCTCCGTGGAGTACCGGGCGAAGTGAACCGATCAGGAGAGAAGAAGAGCAGACGGACAACTTGGTACTGTGAATGAACGGACTATTGGATAGGTCCATTTGCGCAGTCCTGTGTTTACATTAAATTTTAACAAGGGGTTAAAATGACAATTCGTCTGTCCGTCTCTGTCAACATCAAAGAAACTGACAGCAACAAAATAATGACTTAACCAAGGGTTAACTAACCTGGGGCCGTGTTATTGGACCTTCGAAAGGAATCAGCTAATTTTTGGACAGGAGTCCACAATTATTGACAATATGAACGTTAGAGGTAAATGAAATATAACAAGTCCTGCCAGTGATGTATAATACAATGATTGCGATATCAGACGAAAAGAAAAAATAATGTAGTAGCAAAAATAATAGTTAAACAATATAGCATCCCGGCCGTATCGTCATCAAGAGCATTTTTCTTGATCGATAGTTATATAGATGGATTTATAGATAAATAACGACCCAGAAAACCGGCCCTAATCATAATGTGAAATCACCAGTCATCAGATGATTTTATAGTTATTTAATTCAGACCATTGAACTAATATTCCTCTCCAAAGGTATGAAGGGAGAGATTGAATTCAACGACTTACAAAATTAAGCAAATAAGAAATGGTTGCAGCATATAATAACCAACATAAGACTTACTTTAATAGGTTTCCATTCTGGTCTTGTATTGTCATATATTCATCACTTCTTTATAACCAGTTATTACCGTAGATTTAAAATCATATGCCCATGATAATCGCAGGTAATCATATTGTTTGTATTATATAATTTGCCTTCAATAATTAATTATATATATATATTTTGTCTTATTCCTCGATCCGAAAGCAGCATGGCGTAACATTGTAAATAATATTATTTTAATTTTATTGTACCAACTAATAACGTAATTAAATATAGGCGTAATGTTGGAATTGTTTAAATTCGTGATAGTTATTTTTTCCAAAGATATTAAAATTGTTAACAAGTAAATTGGTATTATATTGTAAATAAATAATAATTATAATGCGATTGGAAGGATGTGTATTTATAGTTAGAAGATGTTTTTCAGATGCTCAATGTTTCACAAAATTGTAATCCTATCATAAAAATTTTCATGTATAGTGTTGCCAAAAGACGAGACCGTATGGCTTTCTGTGTCAAAAAGTTATGAGATCTCATTTAGATCTAAACTACGTATCCTACACGCCCTAACTTTACAAAACTTCAAAATGTTCATTAACTCTACACCTAACTTTGCATGTTTAATAAGTTAACAACAGACATTATATCCAGAAAGTTTCGTTTGTCAGATATAATTGACGAAACACTTAAAGAAAAGGTACAGTGTGCCCTTGCGCTTCGCACTCCCAGGCGCCCATTAGTAATTGAATGAGACATACATTTATTTATTAATTTGATTAGAAAACCCCTACAGTATCTTTAAACTGAATTCATGCAGTCGCTCGTTAGCATCGCTGATAAAAGTCGCAGTGTGTAAAGGGTCATAGGCCAGTTGGGTGGGATTAATTCGTGCACACGACTTTGACCAGCAAAAGTAGGTTTATCCGTATTAGTCAAGTCTATGTTATTACATAAAATAAATTCATTTTACTTTGTCTACATTTAGTCTACTGACTTACACCAATAAAATATCTAAATTTGTATGAAAATAACTGCGTAAGTAATGAATAATACTTGTAATTGACCATAAATACGAGTGCCTTCCATTTTTATTACGAGTATGTTCATTTTATAACATACATTAGGCAACGGTTACACTATCAGTTTAGTGTCAGTGTGGTCTATCAATCCAGTAAAAACGATCAGTGACGCCCACACGAACAGACAGACCGATGAAAATTTAACCGTGGAAATAGACCATCTTTCTGGTGTCAGTCCGGACTGATGGACTGGACTGATGCCAGACTGAACGTGAAACCTTTGCCTTAGATACTTAGTAAGCTTCATTAATGGTTAAAATTGAAACTATACTTGTACCTTTAGGCGCTTTGAAGACAACGAGGCGGGATGGTCTTTTAAACCGCGAAGTAATAAAGACCGCGTCTGCCCGTCGAAGCCCGCGACTGCCCGCCAGTGCCCGACGGTCACCTGTTGTGCGGTTTTTTTGCCCTCCATTTGCATTGGTAGAATAGTAGTCCCTTGTGCTATCGTTCGCGGTGAGATTGACCAGCCCGGCCCGTCCCGTCGTCTCTAAAGTGCCTGAGTTGCTGAGCAGACGACGGCGCGGGCAGGTCTTTTTGACTGCAAAGTAATGAAGACCGCGTCTGTCCGTCGATGCCCGCGACTGCTCGCTTGTACTAAACCAGTGCCCAGCGGGCACTTAAGGCGCGGTGTTTTTGTCTTTCATGTGCGTTGGTAGTATTGGATTCCCTTTGCGCTATCGTAAGCGGTCAAATTCACCGCCCTGTCGTCTGCTCAGCACTTTATTGGGCCTGTAGTGTGCTACAGCTGTGTTGATCTCCTACTTAAAGTTTTACGTACCTAACCTTCTTACTCACTGTCTCTTTTCTTTTGTTTTCATGTGATTCAGTTTTCGGAAAAGTGTTATTATAGCATGAAGCTTTTATTTAAATTAAACGTAAAGTATTTGTAAATTTTATTGCAGTCATTATTTTATTGGACGTATTATATTGTTACAGTTATTAATTGTTTAATTCCATGTATATAAGTATTAATTATTGTAGATACAAGACGATAGCTCGCTGCTATAGACTACATTATTTTAAGAATTTTTATTGATTATTAAAATTAAAACAATTACTGTCTATTTATTGTATAATTTACGACACGACCTCAAGTTTGATTAGGTATACAGCGTGTTGCCTGTAAAAGTAGCAAATATTTTAATCAACTATTCTAAAGAGTAAACGTAGTTACCTTGACCTGGTCATAGTGGTCTCAAATGCTTTGATTCAGAGATATATAACTATAAAGTTATAGTGTGATCCTCCGTGGCCGGACCACAATTTAGTACTCAGATACTATAGTTCTAAATAACATCTACGTAAAGTCTACTTTCATAGGACTATATATATTTTTCAGTACCTCAAGAGATAACTTTTTAATTAACAAATTATGTGGTCCGGCCGCGAGGCAGTGCTCTCTGGCCGCGCCACCAAATTAAAATAGAATATAAAGAACTATTAATCAGTTAATATCTCGAATAAATATACCTTAAGAGTACCTTTCATACGACAAGTATGATCCAGTAATCCCCTTTAGTTAGGGAGTTATTGGACGTAGAGTGTGGTCCAGCTGGAAGGCCTATCTGCAGCAGGTCAATTTGGCAATATTTCATATTAACTATCCATCAATCAATTTATATAATAATACCTAATCTATATTCTTCGTTGATCCTGTTTTCTCTCAAGAAACTATTCATTTCGATTAATTAATCTTTAAACTATGTGACGCGGCTAGGGATTATTACTTTCAGCAAATATAACGAAAAATGCTTTATTTCTTTATACCAACGAAAACTGCACAGTAAGTACTTAATGAATTTTATTATTACTGGCTACTTAAATAGTCCATATTTAAAATTGGCGCTCCTATTACAGGCAACACTCTGTATATACCTATAGGAACGCATATAAACCAAATAAGAAGAGCTATTATTATTACTATTAATCGTAAGTAAAACTAGGCAATTTTTTATATCAGAAGGTCATTATGACACAAATATATTATGAAAATTCAACTAGGTATGTCCACCAAACCAATATCAATTCCATGAAATTTAGCTGTTATCTTAAGATAAGATTGACGCCACACATAACAGCCCAGTCATAGGCAAGTTTCTTTAAACGTTAAATTCGGTCGTTTCTTCATGCATATGGTAGAAAACCAATTTCGTCCGAAGTAGTTTCGGCATACGAGTTGAAAGTAGAAAAATGCCGAGACAGAGACAATCCGAAAAGTTCAGGTAGCGCAAACGATGATGCCACATTGCATTTTCCATTTGAGTCTGATACCTGCAATGGATTCTACCTTCATACTGTATACAGACTGCATCAAATAGTATAATTTATCTGGAATCGGTTTTAAGGGTTCCGTAGCCGAATGGCATAAAACGGAACCCTTATAGTTTCGTCAAGTCTGTTTGTCTGTCTGTCTGTCCGTCCGTATGTCACATCCACTTTATTCTGTAATTGTAATCATGACACTGTTGAAATTTGGAGGAGGGTGTATCCTGTTAACCGCTTTAAGATTCTTATACAAAAAATAATAATATTTAAGGGGGGGGGGTCCCATACATGAAACTAAAACCGTTTTTGTTTTTTTTTTTACTCGAACCTATGCATGTAGGGTATCTTTAGATAGGTCTTTTAAAATGACATGAAGTTTTCTAAAACCATT
This sequence comes from Pyrausta purpuralis, assembly GCA_963924145.1. Taxonomy (NCBI): domain Eukaryota; kingdom Metazoa; phylum Arthropoda; class Insecta; order Lepidoptera; family Crambidae; genus Pyrausta; species Pyrausta purpuralis. The sequence goes on from OZ001654.1 coordinate 15,440,277, forward strand.
TTCTTTCTTATTTCAGACTTTAAGTCTAACGTTTGTGAGATACACGCTTCCAAAGTGGTAAAATGGGCGTCCCCTTCCCATTTAACTTCTAAACTAAGCGAGTGTAAATTTTGAAAAAAACTACGTAATGTAGATCTTAACAAATAATTTCAACGAAAATTGGTTTGAACGAGATCGAACTAGTAGTTTTTGAGATATAGCTCATTTTCAACAACCGCAAACAAAACTTTGCTCTTCATACAAACACTATTAAAAACAAAGTTATATTTGCTGACAACAAAATATTGTGATATTTTAGCTAAGTGAATTCCTTAAATCAGTTAAAGTTGGCACGGAACCCTCAGTACGCGAGTCCGACTCGCACTTGGCCGTTTTTTTTTTAATGCAATACGAGTATTCTATACAGTGTGAGTCTTCATGAAGTGCACATATTAAAATATGGCATTCTATGAATTATTTTATCGACGGTTAACTTTTTTTATGTATAAAAATACAAAATAATGATTTTATAAGTAATTTATTGTTAAAAAATTTATTTTATATAAATACTGTGTGCAGTTTTCTCATTAATTAAAATTGTATGAGGATGTCTGATCACCTCCGAATATGATTAAGTTAAATTCTTTGTTATAAATTAATTAGTACACGATGGTACGCAATAAAAACTAAAAAAAAACATTACAAATAACAGTATTTTTAATTTTTTTAAATATGTTTATCTACTCTCATATCGTTAAATTCAAAATACAAAACTCAAAACGAGTTTATATAGACGTACTTTATAAATAGTATATCGAAATGAAATTAAAATAGTACATTATGATACAAGTGTGCTAAGTTGACCTTTATATACAAGGCGATTTTGTGTGCGCACGAGCGAAAGCGAGTGCGCCACAAGAAAGCCGCGTATATAATAGTCACAGGCACACGTGTTTCATACGACGTTTTTCAACACACTTGCGAGGAAAAAACAAGACTTCATTTACTAAGTTTTTAATTACTAAAACAGTAAAAATACATTTCACTCAATTTTGATGGCAAAGACTTTCGCATGCGTTTTTCGCCTCGTTACGTATGTCCGGCGGAGTTAATAACAGGTTTTCTTCATTTTCTTCACTTGAAGTAGACATTTTCATTAATATTCGACTTCATAATTAATCCAAACTTCGTCACAGCCGACAATTATTATTTACGAAAAATGGCGCGTTGTTTTTTTCTTGCCGCGATACCGATGCGCGCGCAAGGCTAAGGCGCGAACTAGATCGGCCAAAATCTAAGATTAAAAATGTTATAATTCGTGTTTAAAACACAAATCACAGAAAATGTGAAATCAATTTGAGCTATTTTTTTATTAATAAATCTGGATTTACCATTTATTGAAATAAATATGTAGATACTGTTATTTTTCGCATAAATATATTGTGTGTTGCTAAAATAAAAGTATTGTATAACCCGACTCAATTATATCGCTTCTTCTTCTTACTTATGACTTGGTACTAGGGTACAAATGTAAATTGGTCGAGTTAATAAACTAAAAGCACTAGTGCAATAATATACTGAAAAAGAACGCGTGTTTAATTTCTATGATTATGAGCCAAAAATCGGTGGAATAAAAACGTCGTTTTGTGCAAGTGTGTTGAAAAATTTAATTATGACACTATTTCTCTAACAAAATAATGTTATAATAAAATTTTTTTTCATTACGATACAGATTACAGATCATAGATACATCTATTTATTTTTTTATCTGTGGCTGCGCGCGCTTTGGCGCATGCGCGGTGATAACGGGAATTTTGGCGTCATAGTACGTTTGTGTTTCGGTAGATAATTATTAGTGTTTATTAAAATTTCTCATAGTGAAAGTGCAGAAAATTTGACGCCGCCCGACATTTTAGAGACTGCGACAGCAGTCTGTCTTAATCTACTACCAGTAAAGTCAAGAAAATTATACGATAAATGTTATCAAGACTTTTTAGCATGAAAATCTTTATCTTTTATTTGATATGTTCTTGTTCAATGAGAGTAGATAAAGTAGTGTATGAAACTGCACGTAACTAGGTATTATACACTCGTGTGATACTTTTAAAAAACTTGCTTCGCTCGTTTTTTAAACTCACACTCGTGTATAATACCTCTCATTATGTACCAGTTTCATAAAATAATATTTAGCATAGAATGCCATATTTTATTATTTTCATTTTATGAAGACTGTATTTTATCAGTCATAACAGGTCTTTAGGTAATGCACTCCTATTGAATTCCGCTATAGAGGTAGAAATTAAATATTACCTAGATGAAAGGTTGAGTAGATTATTTTCTGTAATGAATACTAATAATTTTATAAGTAGCTACTCCGATCTAATCCAGACACAAACGAAAAAGTAAAAAAGGGATCAACCATACGTACATACATCAAAAAGATCGATCACTTTGAACAATTAAAAATGTAGACTAGCACTTCTTTTTAAAATTAATTTTGTTTCTTTGCACCGCCCACAATCATTTCTGCTTAGCTCAAAGGCATGGCTGGTAGAGAACGCTATATGGAGTTAAATTTTGGTTGTCCAAAAAGTATAAATAAATATAATAAAAATAAAATCTTTTTTACTACAGTAAATTCGTAAATTATCTTTCAAAAAATTTTATTTCTTAGTAACTGTTTACATTTGTTACAGGGAACGTTAAAAAAAGCATTAGAGCATAACATTTTAAGTAAACGCACAATGAATAGTTACTTTAAAAAAAACGCTTCAGCTTATATGAAAGTTGGACGTCGAGTAAAGTTGGACGTCAAGTCGTACCAAGCGGTCAAGGAGATTTTAAATAAAGAAAAAGAATGCTAGTGAATGCAATTTTTTTTTGATGAGTGAATCTTGATATAGGTTAATTATTGGTTATTTTCATTTATTGTAGAAAAAAATTCTTAGTGCGTAACCGTAAAAAGTAAAAAAAACGATAAAAAAGCTTAACCCAAAAAAGTGAAAAAAAAAAACGGATATCGTGAGTACTTTTCATTTACTACTACGAGAACGAAATCTATGTTGATCTTTACAAAATTTGTATTCGTAAGTATCATTAGAACCGTTCACATTTGTCATAGGGAACGTAAAATAAAGCAATGAAATACGTTTACTTGGAATCCGCAATGCGAAAAATTATAGCTACGGCTACGAAATGGGGCGGAATATTCTACCTGAAGGCTAAATTTTATTGCCCCGCTCTGTTTTCGAACAATTGCATTAATAGTGTATCAACCGAGCGCCTCGCTTGCTTCTTTACGGCTATGGAGTCGGGCGTCGGAATACAATTAAAGTTTTAATATTTTAACGCTGTGGAATCACAATTTGAGCCGGAGCTGAGAGCCGGCATTATTAAATGCATAAAATAAACTAATTTCTCCTTGTACTCGCGGCTTATTGTTCACTTTAATATGTTAAGACACTGTTTCCTTTCGACACATTTTCACCAATACTTTATTAATAACAAACAAGAAAACCGGCCAAGTAAGAGTCGGACTTGCACACTAAGAGTTCCGTACCAACTTTAATTTAATTAGAGATCTACTTACTTCCACTTAGCTAAAATACCAAAATATTTTGTTGACAGCGATCTCGTTCAAACCAAATTTCGTTGAAAATCTTCGTCAAGATCTACATCGTGGATTTTTTTTTAAAACTCTCTCTGAAACGATAGACTTTTACAGAAAATGGTTTTCGAAACTTCGATGTCATTTAAAAAAAATCTATCCATAGACCCTACACGCATATAATATTTTTATAGGTTTTTGTTTCATGTATGGGAGCCCCCCATTAAATATCATTATTTCTTATTTTTTGAAGGACAATTGTAAAGCGGTTAACTTAGTAGGTATATGTATCCTATATACCTACTAAGTTCTAACTGTGTAATACTAATAGTTTCAGAATAAAGTGGCTGTGGCATAAGGACGTACAGACAGACTGACAGACAGACTTGACGAAACTATACGGGTTCCGTTTTTTGCCATTCGGCTACGAAACCCTAAATAAAAGTAAGACATGCAACAGAAAAAATCCACTTAAAATTTACATTCAAAAACAAAACCATCTCCTTGGCAAGGATGCTGACTTCGTTGCCGCGCTGGATAGCTATGCTGATCCTTTTCACCTCATCTTATATTTCACGATTTTACAATTTACGTATATCATTAACTTTTTTTTCAGTCTTTGTTTTAACAATTCTTAGCAAATAATAATACCTATCATATCAAGCATTTTGAGAAGATAATATATTATATTGGAACTAGGTATATTAGAGTTGGGTAGTTCCTGAACGAATGCTGCAATCAAAGTAATTCAGCAATCTAGTTCCTTCATTCACTCATTTACTAGCGTCAAATATGGCTCAGTGGTCTAGTCCGTGACAGAGAGCGTACGAATAACGTTTTTTGCAATTGAACTTAATATTTAGTAGTTTGACGACCTCCATGGTCGAGTGGCTAGCACGCTAGTTTTAAGCGTCGCCATCTCGTGAGGTTTCGGGTTCGATTCCCGGTCGGGTCAATGTAGAAAACGATCTTTTCTATATTGTCTCGGGTCTGGGTGTTGTGATACCACCGTTGTGTCTGATTTCCATAACACAAGTGCATTGGCTTACTTTGGGATCAGAGCAATGTATGTGATTGGTGTCCAATATTTATTTATGTATTTATTGATGTTTGAGGTCATTTTCAGAGTAATGTTTGTTAATTGTTGTTGTATCTAGATTGCCGAAAACTTATAGAAGTGTTTAGATTGAGCTGAAGACTGTAAAGTATTAAGTGATATTGTGATAGTAGATCTACTGAGCTAAATGAACTTAATGAACTAGATGAGAGATACTAGTGTTCGGCTCTTACTGAGGTATATCACTTCAGTGAACGATTTGCGTATGTTTTTTTTCTTCATTTATTTATCAATTCCAATACATTACATTCTCAGATAAGATAGTCTTAAAAAACCACTGAGGTTTACACTAAACTATCGAGTTCGAGTTTACATATCTGAAATCAAAAGGAAAAATAATTAAAAAAAGGTTATTTAACACAATAAACAACTACAATGAGCTTAAAAAGTATTGTTTCTATTTTACTTTGATATTCTTACAATTAATATCAGTCACCAGATCTAACAGCAGGTTATTTATATGTCTAGTATATAACTCGTATTAGTCTTATCGTTTTTCAGCAAAAGTCAAGTAGTTATTTATTCTCTTGTTTAGAGCACTGTTTATTCATTTCTTATTATTTTTTGTGGCTCATCGCAAAACGTCTCAGTGGATGGGGCGGTTTACGGCGTAATTCTGCGAGGTCGACTTGTTTCGTCAGTTCTTCGCCGTCTTTAACGCTCCCTAGAGGGTTCATTTATATATTCGCAACACGAAGCCGGCAGTAAAATTGCGTTAGCCCGGTCATTATTTAGTCATCGGCCGGCCTCTTTGCTACGCGAGGAGATAAAATGCAACCGAATGACTACGATGCAGTTTTATATGCACACTGCTCTCGAGATGGATTTTCAACGCAAAAAGTATGCTATTAGTCTTGAAGTGGTTGGATTGTTTAATAAAAAGTTTCAAGATTTACGAAGATAAGTTTTGTATAAATCAACACTAATTATTATCAATAGTTGGCCAACTACGAAAAACAAAATTCGTCAATTTGATAATCGTATAGCGGATAAAAAGCATTTTGTATTTATTATTTTATTCTTAATTGCTAAGACAAAATAAAGTACAATTGGCACACTTTAAACTGAAAAAAATTTCTACGAGTCAAACATTTGGTGAAGCAAAAATGATTTAGGGCCGATTTTTCAATGGTCAGATAAAACTTATCAGACTAATAAATTATAATAGCGACATATTTAAAAAAATGACAGGACATATGATTGCTGCCAATTAGGTAACGTTTGAAAATTAGCCGTATTGTAAGTTGTTCGACGAATATTTCTTATCTGACTATTGAAAAATCCGCCCTTAGGCGGCGTAAAGAAGACAAAAAAGCAACAAATTCATAATTTACTATTAATATATCTTAATACAAAAATATGCATAAATAAATACTTAAATCATACATCAAATTTTATAAACTAACATAGATTATAGAACACTTCGTAGAATATATTTTGTAGTAAAAGCAGCATATTAAAAATGTATCCAGAAACTCTTTCTTGAATCTGAGACCGAATTATTACAAATTATTTTTAATTCAGAAAAATGATATTATAAAAGTATATATATGTAAAGTTCTAACTGTTAGTTCAAATTTTCTGCTACGCAGTCAAAATTATTTACAGATAGAGTTTAGTTTTAGATCTCATGAATTAAACATCGTTCGTTGAACGCTTGAGAAGGCATATTAGATGTTAATGGAAAAGTAAATGCGTGGCAAATACAATTATATAGCGCGTATCTCCTCGCGGACTGAGCTGTGAACTTAATTAAGTCGACCTGCTTACGGTAATCTATTTGTGTCGGATTCCCGAGGAACAGGGCAAATTTTACTCGGAGTGTAGGTTTCGATTACAATGTTAGGACCAGTTTTGCTGCAACTGACACTAGCGTTATAAGAACTTTGGCGATAGATCCTGTTTTAGGATTGCACATGTTATAAAGATGCCTGATAAGAAAGCATTCTTGAAATCGGTCCAGTAGTTCAGGAGCCAAATCGATGTATACAAACAAACATTCAAATCTTTCCTGTTTGTAATATTATAAATAATAATATATAATATATAATTATAATATATGTATAGATATTGCGTTATTTATCTGAGTAGAATCTGAATCACAAATAGGCTTGTAAATTCAACTTTACAAAACACTTTACGGCACACTTTAAACTGAAAGAATTATCTACGAGTCAAACATTTGGTGAAGCAAAAACGATTTAGGGCCGATTTTTCAATGGTCAGATAAAACTTATCAGACTAATAAATTATAATAGCGACATATTTTAAAAAATGACAGGTACCTATGATTGCTGCCAATTAGGTGACGTTTTCAATTAGCTCTTTGTTATATTATAAATAATATATAATTATAATATATGTATAGATATTGCGTTATTTATCTGATAAGAATCTGAATCACAAATAGGCTTGTAAATTCAACTCTACAAAACCAATATTGAAAAAAATAATAATAATGCTGAACTGCTTGTTCAAAGTAATGGCAACAAAGAACTGTTGTAAATTCATAGGTGTTAGGTAATATATAGTTACATTAGCACAAGGTCCGGTCGCAGGTCCCGGTTACGAGCCGACCATTTTATGGGCCGGCTTCGGGCGACGCCGCTAAATCTCCTAATTTATCCGGGAAACATAAACCGTAGCCTCAGCAAAAATTAATTGGCTCTTACGCTATTTCATGTCTCACATTAAGTATTTGCCGGTTTATTGTTTTAGTTGTTGTTTTGCGGTCCATATCGAACCCATAACTTCTGCGCTGATAACTCACAGTTTGTTCTTTACTACCGAAACTTTATAGACATTTTTACAGGTACAGTTATGAAAAACAAGCTTTGTTCAAACTCAAGTTGAATGTCTTGGAGAAAAATTCAAAGAAATTAAAATAAAACAGACAGCACTCCGCCGGATCCAGGGCATAAATAAAGTTCATGGCATGTGTTATAGCAGACTACTCGCTTTTTATTTTTATGAGGGGACCAAATTTGGCGTGTAGCTGAAACGACGGATCATAACCGTTGGACACAGCAACTGTTTGCAATCCTATCCGTAAACCAGGCATTGTTTTGTTCACAAGAAAGCTGTTGGTGTAATAAAAATAAGCTTTACGTGGCTCGGGGAGAGTTTGTTTTTGTTCGAGGGTGTTCGTTGTTGTGGTTGCATCCTGAAGCTCTTTGCTCACGCGTGGCGATTTTATTCTGGTCGCCATTTTATTCTTGCTTTCACCTGGCGCTTCTTAGAGCGTCTACTGGCGGATACACTTCATTAAGGCGCGTAGTTTGGATTATTTTACCGTTGAGCTGTGTCTGGTTGGAGCGGAACGGGTGAAAAATAAAACAAAATGTTCAGTAAGCATTGTTGCAGGCTGCTTGTGCTTGCAATACACGTTCCGCTTAACCAGTGGAACAATGAGTACGAAGTAAAGATCGCACATGCGGCCTCTCGTTGCTATTGCCAACAATAGAACAGATGAGATTGGAGGATCTCCAGCAGAATGCACCTGCTCGCGAGCTAGCTATGCACAATCTATTCAAAATTACGTATTCTATTTGCAGTAAAATTGATCAATAATTAAGCACTGAAATTATTAGAACGACGTAGGAGGGGCAGACGGAAACATCTCGGTACGTAGGTATGTATTACGGCAGAGGGGTATACCCGAGAAAATTTAAAGAGCAGTAATCTTACAACTTTAATTTATGTTCTAGAGTAAAATGTTTCATATAATAAAAAAAAGGTTTATCTACAAAGATCAAAATGGAAAAGATTTATTTATTTGTTTTTGATTGTTATTCAGAAAAGCTAGTATATTTTTATGTAACGCCAGACAGGCATTTTTTGCGCAACACGACTTGAGTAGTATTGAATTTTTTATCCGCTTACAAGACCTTTCTAGTCAAATTTGCCAGCGGCTGAGATTTTTATGTATCAGGCCGTAAACTTAAGTATAGTTTTATGGCGCGCGGACATGTTTTTGAAAATGCGTAGAGTTTTCAGGGATTTTGTTAAGGGACTCGGCTTTTGTACCTATGACTTTGTTATCACTTACGTGTTGAAATCTATGGGTATACTTAGAATTTATTTTTAATCAATGTCTTAGCTTGTTCGTTCGTGACTTTCTTCAAGTCACTTTATAAAGTACACATATGTCAAAGATTAAGGTTTTTTTTGTTTTTGTTATTTTTTACATTAATTACTTATTGGGAGTATATAAGTCAAACATAACGCTTGCTAGCACATAAATAAATACTATAAAATAAAAATAAATATCTTCGCATAGTTTACGGTTCGTTTACGAATTCTGTAATAGATGAAAGCGAAAAACACAAATTCAGATTTGAAGAAAAGGTGTTCATCCATTCTTAAGCGTTCGAGCAGTATTTACGATTACTATTTGGATTGTTCGAGAATTCACGGGCTCGCCTCATGAACTACGGTTGGGTTTGTGCTTTATACCGACAGCTTAGGGTGTTGTTACACCGGGAAGAAGCGGGCGAGTTAAAGTTAAAAGCAAACTTCTCTAAAAACTCTAAGTGTCCCACGTACATTAATTAATAGGTTGCCTATTTAGTTATGTTAATTTAATAAAAGTCAACTCATCGTTTCCAGTCCTCCTTACTGAATCGGGGTCGGGTCTCCTAGTAAATTTGTGCCACTAGACAGTTCATCTTGCTATGGAACAGCTAGATTACCTAACTTAACTGAACCTAACACGTTCTTTAGGTTGGTTCAAGATATAATAACGATGATGATTGTAGAAAAGCTGCTTTCAGGTCGCCCAGCACCGAGGTGCCACCATTGCGATGCCGCGGTAGACACAGCTGAGCACACTCTGGTCGAGTGCCCTGCGTGGGACCCTCAGCGTCAATTGTTAATATCAGTTTCAGGCTCGAACGTTTTGCTAGAAAGTGTACTTTCCGCAATGACCAGCAGCGAGGGTGCTATGGCTTCGTTTTGCGACATAGTCATTGCGGTAAAGGAAACTGGAGACAGTTAAGGAAGTAGATGCCCAGGCTGATCCCCTCCGACGCAAATGACTAGGAGCCCGGAAAAAGCGCTACAGTTATGTAGCAAAGCCAGTGGACGTCATATCTGATGACAACCGGGTTGGGGATCCCCTAAGAATGGACGAAAGGGCAGCCTTAAGTTTCCCGAAGCACCCTCATGATGAAAGTCTACAGACTACCGCTGGGACGACGGAGTGCATGCGTTAAGCGAACCTTTGTCGTGTCATTTAAAGCGGATTGAGGGAAATCGCTGACCTGCCGGACGGCGGGTATGCATAAAGCATTAGCTCGGCGAAAAAAAAGGGTAACAACGTTAAGAGCATAGCTAGGTAGAGCTACAAGTATAATGATTCTATTGTATGTTCAAATACTTGTATAGCTATTATGATGGATGGTGTAGCGGTAAGCTCGCTTGTTGCTAACCAAGAGGTCCTGGGGACGATTTCAGGGTTGGGCCGAAATTTATTCTGGATTTTTCGGTCTTAAAATACTCGGAAATAGCTTGGAGTCAGGAAATTGGTGGTGATGACACTCTCGTGCCTCGGAAAGCACCGTAAGCCGTTGGTCCTGCGCCTGATCTCTCATCGGTCATTTCGGGCTACCGTCTTACCAAATTAATGGGAGTGGACGAGCAGAGAGTGCACTCAGATATTGCGCGCACATCTGGGCACTATAATATCTCCTGCTCTATCTGGCTATCGAGAGGGACCGCCATAAGCGAAAATCGGTAGAAGAATATTATTATTACGCCGTTTTTCTCCTTTAGTGGTCCTTATGATTAATGGCTGACTCATCGCAAGCATCTTTCTCTGACTTTGTCTACAAAAGGTCTCTTAATAAAATATATACTGATTGTGGATTATACTCACTGAGCATTCATTCAACTCAGTATTTCGTCTCTTGCTTGTCGTTATTTTGTAGGTGGTTTTCATACTTTTTCTTTGATGTCCCAATTTCTGCGATATGCATAGCACATCTTTCAAAAAGGATCAATATTATGTGCACGAAAATACCCTGCGGGTGAAGTCTGAATCAAAATTTTTCTTCCTGATTTTCTGTATAAAATATCATTTTTACTATTATATCCTTTGTTCAGCTTTGCAATTCCGCCTATTACCTACCTCGCAAATCAGCGGTGTGCTAAGACCCTTACTCGGCTCTGTGAATTGTGGCTCGTCTTACTATTAGTACAAGGGTTGAACATGACTTATTCGCCTAGCCAGTCAAACGGCAATCGTGCTACGAAGATAGATGTGTTGGAATAAAGTTTAATACATAATGGCAAACTGCGTCAATCACATATAAAATAAAGTAATTACTGGAAAATTACCTGTTAGTTACCACAATAGTCCTTTAAGCATGTATGAAAAAGGATCTGGTTCAGTTCTTAAAAAACCTGCTATAGACTGCCTTGCAAAAATACTTTCACATTCACGAGGGTTGCAAAAGTTAGTAAAATCATAACTCACAACCATAGAAGTGACTTTGCAACCCATTGAAGCTTTACAAAGTAAATGCCAGCAGTTAGTCAGGTGGCGGAACGCGTTGTTTAGACACCATATCACAAGCTGCAGTGATCCATTGCGATGGCCTCACCGTACGTACATAATCCGGACCTCGGGCTTAGACTCACGGCCAGCTTACTTTTATTACTGGCCTGCATCGTGAAATAAAACAAAATTGGCAGGAATTTATGGGCCCGTATGGTTAGTGGGGTGGAAAGTTTTCAATTTGAAAATAACTTGTTTGTGCAGTAATAAGAAGGGCTTTGTGGGTAATAACGGCCCAATGGCTGTCGCGGGCTTCCTTAAAACTACTTTCTTGGTTTTATCACGTCAGTGAGGGGTGGGTAAGAGTAGGTGGGGTATGGTAGGGGAATTTGTCTACTATTGTTTATGCTTTGAGGATATCAAGTTTTACCTAGCTTATTAGTTTGTTTTGGTGCATACGCAATATGAGTGGGGATGTTCATTTATTGATAATCATATATGAAATATGTTTTACACTTTTCAAGATATAAAAACATATTATAGAGAAACTGAATTTACAACTTTTAGCTAGAATTCGAATTGTTGGAAAAAGCGTTATTTTAGTTAAAATGACAGCAGATATTGAATATTTCTACAAAAAATGCTCTGTTGTTTAAAAAAAAACCATCCGTCAATAAGTATAAGACATGACGGGGTCGAAACACTCGGCCATGTATAACACAAGCTTATTGCAATGCAAGGTTGAAAATATTACATTCGTGATAGCTTGTAAATCTAGTATGGAAAAAAAGAGCTATATGATGCAGTCGAGTATTCCAAGCAATAAATGTGATACTTTGGACCACGAAAAACAAACAAAACACGACATTAGAAGTTATTCCGTAAATATGGTGCGCAATTCCCAATGCATTAATTCTCCGAGGGGCATTAAAGCTGTACATGTCGTTTCATTAAAAAACGAAGGAATCACCCTCTAGCGGCGCATTTCTCACTACGAAAACTTCGCTGATAGTTTTCTGCAACTTTACTTGTTGTAAACATAACTAAGAAACACCCAATCATTTATAATCTATGTACGAAAATGGCATTGTTTTACATGTAATTATTAATAATTACAATAATGCTTTGTCATTGCAAAATCAATATGTAAATGGGCAGGAATGGGATCATTACAATAATAACTCATACTCATTGAAACAGTCTTAACATTTGAAGTTCCAATACAATAAAGTTTGACTAAATAATAAAAAATCAATATAGTGTTTTTTTGTATTTTAAAACAATATAATATAACTTTTTTTTTGTTGACAAGTTTTAATTTTTTTTGTTATATTTTTTTATAAGTTAATTTTACAAAACAAACTACTATCCCTCAAAAAAATTAATAATGATAATGAAATGAAATAATGTTAATGAATGAATAAGTGAAATGTTAATGAAATAAATAAATAAATATTCGCCAGACAAAACACCATTTTTTGTCGTCGTTTCAAAGAAAGGAACTTTCTTCTTTGTGTTACTATGACTGAGGCGTCAAATAAAATACATATTAAAATTCATGACTTAGGTACAAATGTTCGTGCTCGTCACACAGCATTTGCCCCATGTGGGATTCGAACCAACGACGGCCGGCGTAATAGTCAGGAGTGCTAACCACTATACCAAACGCGTCATCCAAATTAATAATAAAAGTTACTATCTACATGATTATTTTTGTGAAATCCATTAATTTAGGTTCAATGGCGCTTAGGTTTCAAAACATTAGTTGTAACTTATGATCTTGTTGTGGATTTAACAAACACAACAGTATTATGTACACGTTACTCAACGTAAAAGCAGTTTTACATTCTCTTGCGAGATGTTTACGGCAACATAACGGTTCCCGGGTAGCAAATTGAATGTTAAAACGCTACCTGCCCCTAACTAAATAAGTTATGAGCAGGAGCGATTGGTAATGAAACCTGAATGGCGCGGGTTAACGCGCTACAGTTGTTCCTTACAGTATTTTAACATCTTCAAAAAGAGGAAAATTTATGTTAGTCACGTAAGGTTTAAAATCTTAAGTTTGAATCACAGAGATGAGACAGCACAGCCCGCACGAATTTCGCTTGAGAGATTTAGAAAAGTTCACAAAATTGACGTCGCATTCATAAGTTCAGTACCCCGAACTGAAAATAGGTACAATTCATTTGTTAGATTTGTTCGCACGAACGTTCACAATGTAGAAAAATAAAGAACGAAAGTTAGCTGAAATTTTCCGATTCATACACGAACTCGGTTTCATAAACTTGTAAAAATCAAGTGTAATCCTTCCAAAGTACGATATCCACTCCAGCCGAATCACAAAGGAGACAAGCCAATGTAAACTGAACCGAGTGAATTTTTACGAAGTTGCAACTCTCATCCGGAGTGAAGTTGGCAAGAATGCCAGTTACACTGTTAGGTCCTATCCTAGAGTCGAACTTCTATTTTTCGATTGCCGCGTTGCTAACTCGGAAACGTAGTTTAGTCACTACTTCGCACTAGAGACTCAAGGGTTCTATTGTAGTGTCGCCAGGTGTTCCGATTGCGCGGGATCCGCTGATTTTTCAATTGGTGAAAATATTCGCTGGACGACTCAATTTAGGTTTTTTCTAGTTTTAGTTTCCAACTCATTTTAAATGTCTAGGTCTTTAACGTGATTTTATGTCAACTTTAGGATTGTAAACTCTGAAATTCACGTTTGTTAACCTGTAAGTAATACCCATGTTATTGTAAAAGATAAAGTCTCCAATTTGTGCCGGTTGTTGGTGACACTATTTGTATGCAACTTATTTTGCATTGTATGCTAGTTTTGAGATTGTTTATTTGTCACAAATTGATGCTACTTTGAATACTGAGTATATTGTAGGAGGCAAGATAAGCATAAAACTCGTTCAGGAACTACTTGCTAAATATTTATTTGCGTTGACACTTGAATGGCTCGAATTTCAATTGTATGGAAATTATAGCCGCTCATGTATTTGTGTCGTCATAATACCCTCATGTTTTATATTTATTTTTATGTCAGGTACAGATAAGACGGCACAAAGTTACCCAATCTTACAAAAGCTTTAAACCAAAGAGGGAGATCCAAATATGCCTCACGTTCTACAGAGATGAATCGCTTTTTTTTAATTTGGTAGAAAAATATGATATACACATTACCCTAATTTTTACGGACTGACGTGAAAAAAATTGCTACGAAATTTGTTCAGGCACTAGTATGAAAACCCGTTTATAGTTAAAATAAGATAAAAATAAACATTATTTTGACGGTTAGGTGTACACCCACCACCAGTGGTATGAAATCAGGTTTCCGTTGTAAGGTATATAAATATAAAATAAAGTATTCATTCTGATGAATACTTTATTTTATATTTAGATATAAAATAAAGTATTCATCAGAATGAATATTCATGCTCTGGCATGTAAACCATTATTATCTTGCTTTTCGACAGCCACCGCCGCGGCACCGTAGTTGTAGCACCTGCTAGTCACGTCTCGTCAGTATCGATGATAGCCTTTCGCGCTTTAATAAAACTGAGATGTTCATGAGATGTTTGTTAAGGATACATCCGAAATGAACTGTATGTTTCTGTAAAGTATATTTCTTCAACCAAAATAAGGAATATTCAAAATTAAATCAATTCAGCGAACGACTTTTCTTTGGTCGGAGCCCCTGGACAAATGTTTAAAGCATTTTTTTTTATGTCAGACCTTAAAAATATATATTGGGTTTGCCATATTTTTCTTACTATTTTATGAAATTTTTCAAAGGTCGGGCAAAATTTCTGTAGGTTGTGGGACTTCTTCTTTATTTTATGGTAAAGTTCAACAAATATTTGACGTTTGCTAGAGCACTAGTACCTAACTTTTTACAAGAGAGCTGTATCTTGCTGGAGCAAACAACTTGAGGTTAGGTTTGAACTAAATGTGGGTATTATCTCTAAGTCCGTACAATGTCTTTAAGTTGTCCTAAAAACCGATACCCATTTGCTAAGAGGAGCTTTGCAAGTTCAAGTAAATCCCAATAAGCTTTTTGTTTTTTCGCATAACAAATTAGCCATGAAGGGTCTTGTTTGATAGACATTATTTATGAACTTAGATCATACGATTCTAAGGGTTCTATGTATACAAAAATAAAGATACTTATTAAGTTTTTTTTTTGATTTTACATATGCATTATTTTATTAATAGGTAAGTAAAAATTGACAGTATAATAATGCAATTTTACATTGAAATAACTTTGGTTTAATTAGTTTTTGTAATGACAGCTAGATATTTCTCATCTAAACGGCCTCATTCATCGGTCCGCCAATATTTTGTGACGCTTTCGTCGCGCATGTTTCCACTCCAAAGTGTTGTCCGAATAATGTTGTACCTGTTTTGGCCAGTCCTGGCCAAGACAGTGTTCTTACGTCATTGACATCTCAGCGGCGATTATCAAAGCAATCAGCCGCTCTGCAAACTGTTACCAGTTACCAGTGATGTTCGCACCCTCTGGTATCGATGCACATTTGTTTTTCGAGGCTATAAAACCCCTTTTACACTGCGATTTTTAGTATCTATGCAGTCGCGCGTTTTGAAAATGCGCTTCAGCATCGCAACTCATGCATTGAACAGATTAATTTAGCATCGATGCAGTCGCGCGTTAGCATCGATGCAGAAGCGCGACTGCATCGATGGTAACGCGCGTTATTATCGATGTAGTCGCCAAAATTCAGTACATAATCTGACAATTTCCAGCTTCTGCTTCTAAAAGTAGCGCAGTGTGTAAATGTTGACATTTAGCGACTGCATCGATGCTAAGGCGCGTTCGTATTGCGACTGCATCACTGCTAAAAGTCGCAGTGTTTAAGGGGTCTAAGATCTTGCATCTTTCGTGACGACTCAGTGGCGATTATCAAAGCAATCAGCCGCTCTGCAAACTGTTACCGGCAGTCAGGGTAGTTCGCAGCCTCTAGTATGAAATGTTTATTCGTTTTTTGATGCCAAGATGTGTCGCTGATTTTGATGAACATACCTTAAATCATACAAAAGTTGCTCTTGAATAACAACTGTTTGTTATATAGTTTTTGTTTCAATTCAAGTAAGAATTTATAGTAGTACCAATAGCTTATTTTTAATAAGGTAAATAACCTAAAAAACCTTTCATTTAATATTTCAGCTTCTTGTCAGCTGAATACGGCCGGCGTGAGATAAGGGTTGCAATGCAATGTTTGAGGAAATCATTCAAGAATAATGATGTTTCATGACCTATACCATTTGGTACTTTTTAAAGTTATCTTTAGGATTTAGCAATCAACATCATTTGTCATATCACTTGAAATAAGTAATATAAACTAATGTCGATATGACTTTGTAATATCTAGAGTTTCCATCTCTAGGGCAATTGAGAAGTGTTTGCCCGAGTTTGGGCGGCGCTCTGGGCGGGTGGAAGCGGTCGAGGGCTCCTAGTTTAACTGTTGCGTCTTTTGATTGCCACCTCTGTCCTGGTAAGTGTTGGTCTGTGTCGGGAACTAACTCGCTTACAATGTTAACAGCAAAAATCTGACTGCAACGGGTTGCGTGAGCCAGTATTATCACAAAATATTGATAGTATCTGTCAATTTTGATGGTATTATGGTTAGTTGTAAAAAAGTTTTTTTTAAATTAGAGTTGACCTACTTCTAGAATTCATTTTTAGGAATATGTAAACTTAGACGAAATTCAAGTAAAGTATTAAGTTTGGTTGTACGAGTATTACCTTACTCGTTACATTGATGATAGGTTATCCGATTTTATAACTCGTCATTGTACAGACAACAGCACGTCAAGGTAAACACTGCGGTATCTTATACAGTAGTGAGTAGTAATAAGGGCTAGTTTGCAACAAAAGTGGGTATTCTGAATTGCTGGCATCCGGACATTATTTTTCTAGTATACCTAACCTACATCTTTATAGTTCACTTTTGTTCATGAATTTTTCCTACATTCTATATTTTCTTACAATTTTACGTAACCCCTGAAAGGAGAGCACTAACTTCATTATAATAATGTTTTCCGATCGCGTCCGAAACAATCGTTAGTCAAATAGAATCCCTCTGTCTTTCGAATTTGCATCGAATAGAAAAGTAGGGAGATATTAGAAGATTAGGGAGTTAAGTGGCGAAAATCGGGACAGTAAAAGTGATTTACATTTAACTGAGAGCGAGGAATATATACTTGGAATTACTGAAGCAATTCTGCGCTTAATTCGTAGGCCAGCGAAGAAAGATGGCTGCCTCGCCTGGCACCCAAGTTTAATTACAACGCAGGTTTATTCAGTCTAATTTTGGGAATTTTGCATTCCCCACGCGAACCGCGGAAGGGTCAGACCGAAAGAAAATGACATTCGTTATTCTATTACGCCGAGCAAAAGAGTGAAGGAGGTTCGGGTAATTGCTTCTGCGCTGCCAGTCTGTTTTGCGGCGATTGTGAGGGCCGCCGGATAAGATAATATGTTTTCGTTTGTAATACAATCTGCTAAGTAGAGGACAATGCACTTAATAAATACAAAGGGTGGCCAATTAGGTCTTTAAAAGCGATAGTTACTTCGCTGGTGACTTTAGTTAAATCCGTAATAGGTATTTAGGTACATGACTGCTTTACGGCTTCTTAAAGGGTTTCCTGACCATTTTAGAGGGGTATGTAATTTTTTTGAAGAACAACAGATTACATTTGTAAAACTTTGAACATATTGGCACGATATAATTTACGTAAAAGTTCACAACATGGCCGCGTCCGAGGCCGGGCGGTGAGCGCGGGCGCCGGCTCCAAACGGCCGAAGTTTTCGCCGCGAGTCGTTACGAGGCGCGAAGCACCCGCTTACAATTACTGCTCGGCCCGCCATATTTATGCCGCGGTAACCAAATTGCCCGATATTATTCCATCCCATTGAGTGCGAAAAGCGCAAATTAAACCGATTTTATATTGGACGATTTTACCCCGAGAGCGGGGGCGAGATATGTTCGTTGTTAGATAAGAACCAGGCAAGATTGCGTTATGAAATAAGAAAGGAATTGCACGTTCTAAAGAGTTGCGTTTCCAGTTTCCCGCTTTCGAATAAATAGGTCCCGGGTTTATTCGGTTCGCTTTCGAGTGGATAATTTGCTTAGGGTGGATTCGGTGGGAGGTTTATGGTTGATTAAAATATAAATGCGCTTAATTAAACGGTTTGCGTATATGAAATAAAATGCATAATGTCACCCTGAGTGTGCTTTTTGGTGAAAGTACAATTTATTTGGTTTAATCAAGAGCCTTCATATTTATGGGTAATATGGACTCTTTACCAGCGTGACATAAGATGATCTTCTAAAATGAAATGCTGGGCTGTGCTAAATTACGTGATATTGATAGCTATGCAGAAATATTAAACAGCATATTAAAATACAATAAAATAATTCTACAACGTGAAAATAGCAAGAACAAAGAACGTATGCATTGCTACTAAGCAAATTAATTTGAACTCGCGTTCGTTGCTTCAAAAATTACAAGAGAATAAATTCCCTGAGTCCAGCGTTTTGTTTTGGAATAATAATATCCCGGTATCCCGAGAGAGGTGAACAAACCGCGAAACACTACTAAAATTTTACAACTGAGTTTCCCGCCCTTCGCATAAGCGAATTGTTAGAAGAAAATGGAAAAGCAACCGGGAGATATATCTCTGAGGGGCCGAGATATTCGGCCAACTATATAGCGTAATGAAACCGAACGCGCCCGCTAACATCTAATTGCCTATTCCAAAAACTCATTTGAACACAAAATGGATTCTCTATTTAAATTCAGCATTCCGTAACAACGGAAGTTATCGCAAGGTGTTTTGAGTGCCATTGACTCTGTTGCATGCGAGGTTTCGATTTGTCAAAGTGCCAGTTTTTTTAGTTAAAATGTAATGAACTAGAACTTTTGTCTTCAGAAGGCGTATTGCGATACAACTTTAGCTGTTCAATTTCCAGGCAGCTTATTTCGACTCAGAATAAAGGAATTTTATTAATATAGTAATACTACAATGGTAATAATATTAATATTTATGTCGTTTATAATAATTGCTAATTTGACAGTAAAGCTGAGCCGCTTACCTATTAAAACTGCATTGCAATATGCGCCCCAGATTCGGATTAGCTAGAAACATGGTTTAAAATATTTTTAACACTCACAGTGTCATATTTTATATTTATATTTATTTTATATTCATAAAGATTTTTTATTCATGAAGATTTTGGGCGTTTGGCCCGGTTAGCCAAGAAGATGCTGGTTTGAGTCCCGACGGTGCGCAAATTTTTGGTTTCTTATTTCATCTTTATGAATTAAATTATAATTTAAAATTATATTCATGGAAACAAAATTCTCATAACTTTTACATTTTTTTACCATCTACCTCTGTCCTTTAAATAGATAAAAAATATATAAGTATGTTTCATAGTTTTCACTATATACCTTTCAGAACACGATGACTCATGCAAGTGATATCAGCAGTTTTCCAAAAAGGAAACCGAAACATCGTTTCTTAGCAACTTCACGTCAGTTGCGCCGTATTTGCTGCTGCTTATTCAAATGGAAAGTAATCTCAGATCTAAGATCAATTCTCAATAGAGTTCGCTGGATGTCATCATTATTCAGGAGGACTAGAGAGGGGCTTGCTTCGGGGAAATCCGACGTCTGGAGCCTAATGACTCCGCGCGTGGCATACCAACCGGTACCTGCCCGAGCCGCTGTGCCATCTCTGAGAATTGATCGATTTATTGTGAATTCATTAATTAAAACATTTTTGTATAAGGTAAATTGTTACACTTTTCAAATGCAAAAAGCCCTAAAAGATTTCGAGTATATGTCGCAGCCAGTTAATTTAATGCCTGGGCAGTTCACTAACGCCAACTTTCAATTAAATGGCCAGACAAATGATTATTTCGAATAGAAACAGTTAACGTTTAATATTTTGGCGTAATGAAAGTAAGCTGTTTGAAATGATTTTGAATGATTCAAATTTAGTTCAGTATTTTTGCACCATGGCGCCAATATGCCTGTACCAATATGCTCGTAAATTGTAAATAATACACGTATAATTCGTTTTTGTTTGCAATTAAGTTGAGATACTGTGAAAATAGTTTTAAAATATGACAGTTACAATTTTTTTCCCATTTTTAGGGTTCCGTAGCCGAAAGGCAAAAAACGGAACCCTTATAGTTTCGTCAAGTCTGTCTGTCTGTCCATCCGTATGTTACAGGCATTTTATTCTGTAACTATAAGCATCACACTATTTAAATTTAGTAGGAATGTGTATCCAGTTAACCGCTTTACGATCCTTATACTAAAAATAAAAAATAATGACATTTAAGAGGGGGCTCCTTCATATATGAAAATAAAACAAAAAAAATATATTGATGAACCCATACGTGTGGGTGTCTATGGATAGGTATTTTAAAATGATATAGAGGTTTCAAAAACCATTTTCTTTTTAAGTCTAACGTTTCATAGCTAGACGCTTCCAAAGTGGTAAAATGGGCGTCCTCCCCCCATCTAACTTCTAAACTAAGCAAGTGCAAATTTTGAAAAAAATATGTAGTGTAGATCGTAACAAATACTTTCAACGAAAATTGGTTCGGACGGGATGTTTTTGAGATATAGCACATTTTCAACAACCGCAAACATAACTTTGTACTTCATACAAACACTATGAAAAACTAAGTTATATTTGATGTCAACAAAATATTGTGGTATTTTACTATGTGGAAGTAAGTGGATTCCCTAATTCAGTTAAAATTGGCACGGAACCCTCAGTGCGCGAGTCCGACTCGCACTTGGCCGGTTTTTATCCTAAAAACAATCAACAATTTTAGGGTTAGCTTAATGTTCTCATTGAGTAATATTCATGTTAGGTGCTTTTTGGTGTTCCGTAGTCCAACAAGAAACCCTTATAATTTGGCCATATCCGTTTGTCCATCTGTCCGCAGTCTAGCTCAGAGACCATAAGTACTAGAAAACTGTAATTTGGCATAGGAATATTCTAATCTCCCCGCCAAAGTGGTATAATGGCGGTGGTAATTTTTTTCTCTGTTATATTGTGTAAAAAGTAATCGTGCTACATATATTATACGCTCGTAGTCAACCAAACACCGCAAATTTGTCAATATCTAATTTACTAAACTAAATGACTACGCGACCTTCATCCATCTGGATGGATGTTGACTCTGAGTTCAATAACTTGACCAGTTGACGTTCAGCCATTGAACTAGGTGCTGGCGTTTAATGAATTGCCTAGGCATCCAAAACTGGTGAGTTTATAAAATGACTGCGACATATACATTAAACATATAACATAACATAACATAGACATTCGTCTAACAAACGTCAACGAAGTTTTAGATGATGGCGATCTGACTTAATTACCAAATATAAAATCTATTCACAAAGATATAGTATAATGGTATTAGAATAGCGCGTTCAATAATAAAAAGTCTTGAAGTGACACGCACCAAATTGCGAATGCTCCACCCCTAAAGGTCTTATTACAAACTTTGTCTGCAAACATTAGTTCGTACAGTATGTTACACTACAGATAGTTGCGCGAAAAGTTAGTATAAATCAAAGTTCACTTTCTCCAGGGTTAAATTGTGTTTTGTTTAAGTCCTTCGCGTGCGTTTGCTCGGGTAGTTCGCGACATATTGTCTGAGAACTCCGCCGACGCCTCTCCAATAAATAAGCAGGTCACATATTGAAGGGGGCGGAGGGGGAATACAATTGTAACTTTCCTGCCCCGGCTTACGGGAAGGCAGAAGTTTAAAAAATACAAGTTTTCTTGCCGGGGGCTCACGGGCACGCATGACAACGTTCACACGTAGCGCCTTGCCCCACGGGACGGCACCCCGGCACCGTGACCTCCCGCTACATTCCACGTGGACCCACAGACATTATTGCCCAGCCAGAGCCAGAAATAAGTTCGAAAATTTATTACCATTGGTATGCGCTCACCATTCCTGATGTCCATCCACTGTAACGATAGACTGAATAAGAATGAGAATCCATTAAATCGTCAAAGATTTAGTGCATAATAAGCAGCTACTACACTTTCATCTTCGAGTTTTGCCTTTGATAATTTTCAGAACGCCTCCCGGATTACGGAGTAAAAAAAGATTTGGTAAGTGCTGAAATTGAAGCGTTATAAAAAGGCGGTGTTAAGTGATCGATCAGGAGTAAAAGTTGTTAATCTTGTCGGGTTTCGGCGGCCTGCGTGGCGGCACGGCACAACAAGCAATTAGTATGCAGCGAGGCCGCACAACATTTTTTCACATTATGCTAAGTCCCGGAGAAAAAGTGTGGAAAGTCCACCGGAGGACAGGGGGTGCCCCTCCGATTCCCAATAATTCATTAGAGCGGCCGTCTTCACAGGGAACGAATTAAAATTAATGATTCGAGAACAGCACCCGCCTTCAAAGGATCTCATTGTTTTATCTAGTCACTTTTTATTTCTCAAGATAATTCAGACGTGCCACCGAACAGGTGTCGCAGCGACTTTTCTCTGTTAAGGCTTTACGTGACTTACAAAGTGGCGATTGTTTCTGCAATTGAAATAGACTGAAAAGTCACTGCTGAAAAAGTATTAAAAAGATTTGTCTTGAGAAAGGTATTAAAAAGACGTCTTGTTTTTACATAATGGAAATGTTATTAGTTGTGAAGTTAAGGTTTGGAAACAATGCAACATCTTTTATTGTGGTCTGATTTTATTCTTAGTCAGTGATTTATACCCCGAATAAATTGCATCATCATGAGGTATATTTAACGCACGTGATTGTAATTGATATAGAAGGTATACTCGTTTATGAACCGATAACCTACGTTAACCTAAGTGAACAGGCTGCTACTAAACGGACATGCACCACCCTAGACCTCATCCACACCTGACATCAGGTACCATCAAGGTCAAATATCTGCGTAGCCGAGAATAATTAGCATCATTTTGTTAAGGCGATACGTTTACGGCTAGGTAGAACTGCCTTTCTCCAGTGGTTTTAGAGTCTACAATCTACCCAAAAGCGTATTTACTAGCAGACGAGATATCGATTTCCTTGTTACCGAGGCGTTATGTTTTTCACCACAACAAGTTTATCTCTCAATTTAGGTAATAACAGCGGATCCCGCGGGATCGCGGCGACATTGTCGCGGCATGATTTGATGAGATCCGCGTCTACACCGGCTTCGGTTTCATGTCACGCGCCGGCTCCAATAAGCCTTGCAACCCCTGTCGCCTCGCAACGCCCTGGTCTTAGGCAAACCGTGGGGCATAGTGTCCCAAAGTTTCGTGCAACCGTCTGTCCTAAAAGTTACGCTTCGGCTGGCATTTGAGTATTTTTTTGGGATTTTGATGAAGTCGGTGGCTGAGGTAGTTTGAAGAAACACAAGAGTGCTGTCATCAGCATTAAAATCTTTTCTTATGCAGTGCAAGCTACAAAAATAAATTTTATGATATTTACATGCTATTATTTCCCGGATTGATACATTTTGGCTCATCGTACTCCATTTCGGTTCTGTTATTATTTTACTAGTATTTGACTACGTAAAAAGCTAACTTTCTACAGGTTGTTACAAAAGGATTAACGAAGCCTTAAACCTCGCATTCAGTACAGCAAACCAGATCGTTTGGAATAAAATTAATCGCTGGAAAACCACTTTTGATTTTAAAAAATAATCATTAATTTATTAGTAAAGCAAAATTATTATCAATGTATACAGGAAGTTATACCTAAAAATCAAGTAAAATATCTCCACCTAAAAAAACTATCGCACGAAAAAATCTAGGTACGTTTGAATCATGACCTTGAGAAAACAAAAACTATTTTTTCTTCGACACAGAAAATTCGATCGGTGACCTTTTTTCCTATACGAATTGCACAAGAACTGTTTACGACAAAAAAACTAAAAATATTAACATGTTTCTTAGAGAAAAAAAAAGTAGTACTAATGGAAGATTTTTTATTTCGAAAATCCTGTTTTTTTCACTTTGCCTTTCAATATCTCAGTAATGCGTCATTTCCCAGGTAGATTGTCCATTCCCATTTCCCTGCTGGAGGAAATACTTGGTTTTTGGCTTCGTTAAGCCTACACGCTGTATCTGAAATCATTCAATTAGTCTAAATGTAAGGAAAATTCTATGCATACGTAATTAGGTTTTACGGTTCTCCCTTGTTTTGTCGAAACACGTTTGATATAATTTCACTTTTACTAATCACTCTTAACATAATGGTTGTTTAACATAATTTTGTTTAACATAATTTTTATAACAGATAATATTTGTTTGATATAACAACGTTTGTGCTAACATTTAAGAGGCATAATCATCATTCGACCTAATAATCATTTCATCTAATTTTTGTTTTATCTAATCCTATTTTATATAATTATCATTTTACATACTTTTATTTAGTATAATGATCAGTTCGCCTATATATTTTTTTTGGATTATAAGATTTTAACAGTATTATTTTAAAGACAGCAAATAGGGCAACTTGAGTAGAACAAAGCTTTAATATTTTGCATTTCATCATAAAAAAGGAGCGCCGCCGAGCGCCAGAACTCCTCTCTGTTGGTGTTATCTAGGTTACGTTAGGTTAGAACAGTGATCCGACAACGCGCGAAGGCGAGCGAGCGAAGCGAGCGTGCCGCGGCAGCGGCCGCCGAGCGCCAGAATTCCCCTTTGTTGATGTCATCTAGGTTATGAAGGTTAGAACAGTGACAGTTTTTTTTGTTGTTTTATCTAGTGTTAATCTGTTAAACCTAGATGACATCAACAAAGGGGAATTCTGGCGCTCGGCGGCCGCTGCCGCGGCACGCTCGCTTCGCTCGCTCGCCTTCGCGCGTTGTCGGATCACTGTTCTAACCTAACCTAACCTAGATAACACCAACAGAGGGGAGTTCTGGCCGTAGATATTTTACTTGATTTTTTACCTAAAACGGTAAAACTCGCAATCGAATTACCACACGAAAAAAGTTCGATTGACGCAGGAATCGCCACCCTGGAAGTCTTTTGACGCTCAATTAGCGTAAGCATAAATGTGATTATTTTTTGTATTATTTAAGTTCAATTATAAAGTTTCGATTAAATAAAAATTAGATTAAGCACTCATTAGGCCAAGCAAACATTATGTCATGTGATATTAGGCAAAGTGAAAATTCGATGAAATGAAATTATATTACATGAACAATTATGTCAATCAAAATTAGATAAAATAAATATTATAGGAATCGAATAATTATATCAAATGAAATTAGATATTTGAAATGTTTGTGAAGTGAAATTATATCAAACGTTGTTCGACAAAACAAGGGAGAACCTAGGTTTTACACACACCTATCACTTATGCTGATTTCCATGATCAAGCAGAAATGACGTCATGTTATCTACTTCTATACCTCATAAAGTTGGCACAGGTATCTAACAATGATCTAGCATTTCTAGAAACTACAATACTTCCTAACAATATGTTTACTGGTTCTCTGAATTAGTTTGGACGCATATCCCTTCGCTGGGCGCTGCGTCATTCCATTTGAGAATCAATAGCGCGGAATATCTAATGCACCACGTTATCCATATTTGCTATTCAAGACACGGGTTTGTGTGTCATAATTTGGATGATGAGTTAGACAAACTATGCATTAGCCGGTGCAACACGAACGCGAATTAGAAGACGGTCGATAAACTGGAATATTCTAGTTTGTGCAAATATCCCACATCATCACTGCAATACTACTTCATCATCATCATCACTACATAGTATAAAACAAACTTGCTTCCCGTTGTCTGTAGGAATGTATGCTTAAATCTTGAATTTTATGCATGCGGATTTTTAAATAGATAGTGTGATTCAAAAGGAAGGTTTGTATGTATAATACATGATATAGTAGATTATACTAATATTTTAGAGTATTCTAAGTGAAGTCGTTAATAACTTATTTTTTTTTGCATATACCTTGCAAACGCTGGATGAATGCTCTGAGATGATTAAGTTAATTAATTAAAAAAAGTAAAAACCGACTTCAAAACCAAAATGCACTAAAAAGTCTTAAATAAACTCTTCACCATTGAAAGGAAAGGAATCCGTTTTAGGCAAAGAATTTCTTTTTGGAGTCGGTGCTGTGATAGTTGATGCTTGATGGTCAAAGTGATGGCACCGACTCCAAAAAGAAATTGTTTGCCTAAAACGGATTCCTTTCCTTTCAATGGTGAAGAGTTTATTTAAGACTTTTTAGTGATTACATAAGAGGGGGGAGGGGGGGAGTTACACCTTATGATTCTATTTTTTACGAAGCTACAAATTACCTATCATAAGTTTCGTCATTATAATTACTGAACTCCTAGGCGTTAAGGAGTTCCACCATCAGCTCAGCCCCACAAAATGTTGACTATCAGACGTAACAACACGTCAACATTAAGATTCTAGTAAAGAAACACTAAACGTGCCTTTAAAATTTGAGGTTTTCCCTCGAATACACCAAGATCCCATCATCAGATCCCAAAATGGAAAAAATGGGACCAACTAGAAGATATACCCTCTAAGTAGGTGAAAAAATTTTTCGATTCGGTCGACAAACGACTGAGATATGGGTTAACATACATACAAAAAAAAATTGATAAAAAAAACATACAGTCGAATTGATAACCTCCTCCTTTTTTGAAGTCGGTTAAAAAGGTCTACAAAAAACCACGCGGTGGTATAAGTCTATCTATTAGGGATAAACTACAATATATTTTTTTAATACTTTATAATTTTATTTGTTATAAAGAATAATGACAAAAAACCCTGAACGTTATATAGGTATAAATCCAGCATTAGCAGCATTATCAGCATTGCACCCGTGCGAAGCCGAGGCGGGTCGCTAGTTTTAACTAAAGTAATACAATTTAGGTACTAATAGTGTGCAGTTTGTATTATCGTTATTGTATTCAAGCTTCTTAACTAATCTAGCAATACAGTCGGTTTTTAAAGTTGAGAGATTTTAATTTTGAACTCGAAAACCTTCTCGAGCGCGATATTACTCTTTCAGCTCTCGTCCATACGAGACGCTCTCACAACATTATCGAGGCTTTATTCATTTTTGGCGAAAATGTGGAGAGTTTAAAAGTTTAGCAAGTATCCGGAGCTCCATTATCAAGGTATCGTTACGCTAAGCCGATCTAGACGTGGAATAATAACGGAAATGCTGGCAACTAACGATATTGCGAGGAATACGTAGCCTATATTTGTGGAGACGGGCCGGTATTTGCGAGGAAAATATATTTACTTGGGCGAAAAAAGGGATGATAACGTGACTTGCGGCTAATCGGCTGACATCTCAACTTTGTTGTTCTTATTGGCGGTGTGTTCATAAGTCGGCTGGGGTCGCGCGCGGGCCGAATCCTAAGCAGCGCGCCTTGCGTCTTGGCCCAAACAAATTGACGACAATATCTGTTGGCAGTTCCCTGTCACCCCAGCGCTGGTTATTAGTGTCGCCACAGACATGCGGCTGTGATGCAACGTACTAATAATTGAAATTGCATTTTATGGAGGCCTGTTGTATACACGAATTGAACTATTTGTTTGTAAGGATTTTTAATATTTATTTTATTTGTAAAAGTACAACAACAGCTTACAAAAATGATGATATGACACGAATAGGATACTTGAATAGCCAATAGTAATTGTCCACGAGAATATAAACATTGTTTTGATAAGGAGATGCACAAATTATTTATTATCGATAAGCAGCATAGCAACATAAAGTCGATTTAATATGATGAAATATGTGAAGTATCAAAAGTTTAAAGGTGTCCCAACCGAACAAAACTTTGTTTACATGTTGAGTATGTGTGAGCAATTGAGTATGATTGTGTCGCATAAGTGTGTGAATAAGAAGAAGCACCTCTTTCACATTCACAGTGCGTGTGTGTATGCATGTACACGTACCTACAGTTGCCTGTAAACCCTACAGATGCGCAAGGTCCTTGGGATCAGTCACAATAGCACCCATTAGGTAAGGCCGATTAACAACAAAGTAATAATCGCTCTAGCCTATCTTGAGCCATAAGTATAACCAATAATGACTTTATCTTGAGCCATAGTATAACCAACAATGACTATCTTTTACATTAAAATTAAATTTTAATAACTATAAAATTAGCTAGACTTTGATGTGATTTACTCCTAAAATCTTGATTCTTTCTTTTGTAACTTCTTTTACCCTCAATAAAAATGTCAACAGAGTAAAAGATTGTAATGTAAGTAATGACGAGTCGCGAATCGCAATAAAATGCTGTTTTGCCTATAATATTATATTAAATAAAGTGAAATTAGTATACCTAGTTTTTTTTTAAGTACTTTTAATAAGATAATGGCAAGCAAATCAGGACAGTCAATACGGAAAATTAGTAGAACGTTAAGTAAATCATACAGATCCATCAGTAACGTCCGTTTATCTGACGTTAGAAGGTTGTACAAACGACAATTGTTTTTATAATCAGAACTGGAACGCTAAAAACGTTAGTTTGAATGTGACATAAATTTCTTTTGTATTTTTTCTAAGGTATTTATATGAATGTCATAATGTGGTGGCCGAATTTGTGAGACGTATTCCAATACCCATCGTACATATGCGAAAAAATCACATTCAAACTAAGTATGCTCTAAAAATGTTGGCAAGTTCGCACCATGAAACCCAAATTTCGAAACGAACTACTAGTAACAGCGCTAATATACTCACGCGTCTAAAAGAATACCGAGGTTGCGCACGACACTCACCCTTTCGTTGATGGTACCATTGAAGTTGTATGGATAAAATACCAGGTTTTATTTTCCGCGTGAACGACATACATTGTATTTTTTTACACAGATAATGATGTTATTTAAACGATAGTACTTAAACAGCAAGTCAAGATCCTGTTGCAGAAGCTTGCTACCGAGAGTTGATCTTATGCGCATATAAACCTTTTTATCGTCTGCGTAAATAATATAGTTGCAGTGTCGAATGTGCTCCCCGATGTCAAAAATGTAAGCGTTATAAAAGACTGGGCCAAGATGTGATCCCTGGGGAAAACCAAAGTGGATTGAGATGTAGTTAGAACTGTATCCTCCGTTCCCAATCACCTGTGAGCAATTTTTGGGTAGGATTCAACCCATCTGAGTAAGTTTCCATGGATTCCAAGGCATTGGAGGTTGGATAATAGTACGACGTGGTCCAGCTGAACGAATGCCTTTTAAAAGGAAACCTTGAAATTTTTGCAGTTATTTTACGAGATTATCTCAATCACGCATAATAACTGCAAAGTTTCTGTTTTTTATTTTATTTAGGTATCATTAGGTTGTATCAAACCTGGTAAATTTCTTGATTATGCTGCAATAGTTTACAACAACATAGAAGCGCAATCCAGCTCAAGACTTTGCAGAAGAAAACGCCGCGTTCCACCCGCATCTCTATTGAATCTCAGCTGTGGTGATATATCAAGCCACGGGTGTCTGTTTTTGTTTTAATTGGCGGCAGTCGTTAGCTTTCGGACATGCTGGCACGTGCTGATGTGTATCAACTTGATTACCCAAAGTAAAAGTGTCGCATTTTTGCCCGTTGAAATTCAGACCTTGTCTTTCGTGATTGGTATGGCCGGGGCGTTTTGTTAAGTGTGTTATTACTTTTACACGAAAGTTATGAGTAGGAGAGATAAGCTCGTAAACGAGACGTACACACTTATTGTCATAGTACGGTTTGTTTATGTTTTGAAGGGGAAATAAGTAGCTTCGGGTATGGGATACTGCGCAAAAATTCTCAGGGATTCTTACGTCGTTATAACGGGAACCCATCACTAAATCGCAATTTTCTTCATCGATTTTCATTCCCCATAAAACGATTCGTAGATGTTTCAAAATAAAATTCAACAAATTCTAAAATCTTGTTACATCACAATTTCATTTGGTCGAATGCTTATTATCTACAAACTTACTTCATCGTTACTTCTTTTCATAAATTACGTATTTAATCAAGGTAACGTTAGCTTTCTATTTTGTTACCCATAATTTTATTTCCACGTAAGTTTTAATATGCAGAAATCTAGAAACATCAAATTTTACTTTACTAAAGGCCGTATTTCCAAACGAATTTGTTACCAATATTATATTAATAACCAATATTATCAATATAAACCAATATTATAAACAGCAAGCCGAAGCTGCGTAGGCGAGCGTGGGTGACTGCGCATTGTTACGCAAGGGCGACGAGGCTGCTATTCCCGCAGCGCCGGAGACGAGGAAATCCTAATGCATGCTGCTTGTTTGCATGCCCGCTTGCTTGCTGCATGCATGCATATATGTCTTCTTACTTGCTTGCGTATGCATGCGCATGCCTTCTTACTTGCATGCGTATGCAAAAATATATGGGAACCGTTACACATTGAAACAAGTTTTTATGAAAGGCTAATACTGATAACTTAATAATTCTATGAAACATTAGTTCGATATATCGTTATTCTGCTTAACAAAATTGTTATTCGATGCTATGACACGATAATTATTAACTATTCTGTTAATCAAGAAAAAAGATATCAACATTCATTGAATAGTTTTCTGTGAAATGAAATTCAATGTCAAAAAATTATGTGTTATGATAGATACCCTGTTATTACACATTTACATGTGGCAGTGATGCGGTTGAACGATATCAATAAAGATGCAACTATCACATCTAGTTTATTATGTTGAAGCGAGACATAGCATATGCCGCTTGCGACTTATTTGTAAAATGTCTTCTAGCGTCTTTAAAAAAAGTTCATCCTGCCAAAACCTCATTACCTCCATAAATATCCCGAAACAATACTAAGACACTCCCGTTGTACTATCCGAATAGTCAACGGCAAAAGATTTTAAGGCTTTGAAAAAATATATGTGCGTGACTCGGCAGGCGCCTTGAGGTCGCGTCGGCGTTCAATTGTGTAGTCCTAGAAACCAGTGCCAAGCTGTCGTGACCCCTGAAAATACATGGGTTCACCCCTCATGATACTTTTCCATAATCGCCCAGAGGGGGTAGACAGTTCAGGTTAAGCTGGTGGGTGTATAAAGTGGCTAATATGAACAGAGCACGCGTATGGAAATTACAGTGGAATCAATCACGAACGGGCAAAACATGAAGCAGATAGAATAGGAAACACAGTCCTTACCTAATCGTTTTTGGTCTAACATTTAGTGTAGGACGTTTAATTTGTTGTTTCCAAGACCAATTTTTTCGAAAAGTCACAGCAAGCTATTGTGCCCATTGGCTTTTTCTGTCTTTTTCTAATTTTCTTCTTACTGGTACGATACTTTGAAAAGTGTCATTGTGATCGAATAGATATTTTAAAATAAGTTACACTTAAAAGTGTTAAATCAAAATAAACTTCAGTGTTTTACGATTTTAATTAAAAAAGTAGCTAGATAAATTTCTTAGAAACTTTAAATCTATGTTTGTCTCCGTATCATAGAGGTCGATCACAGTATCGAGAAAACCTTATCAAACGCGATATTATTACAAGGGAAAGCTGAGCAAAAATTCACCAGTACATATTTACCATACATTCATAAGCCAGTCCTACGTGACCGTAATGTTTTCCTTATGCTAATCTGTAGTCATATTGAAGACATATAAAATCAGATAATAAAATACGCATCAGAAAATTCAAAATCACTTACGTTTCAGAACGGAGCAAGCGGTTGGTCTCTCAGGCCAATAAAAATGTAAATGATACTAATAAAATTTTGCTTTTGAAGTGATCCTGCTTTGATGTCGACGGCGGCAGCGCTGGCACAATCATGCCCATATGTGTAGGTGGTCATGGCTTGAGTGTGATAAGGGATTTCCCTGAGGACTCTCCGGCCGTTGGTGTGAGACATTGAATTATCTTATTGGTTGCTAGCTGGAGCTACAGCCCCGCTAAGTTTTGTTTTATAAGTAGCTTGACATTTGACCGCTATCTCATTTAATGGTAGGTGACTGTTTCTTGCCCAAGAGATCTAAATAGCTCACGCCTTTTTTGCCTTCCTGAAATCTGAATCAAGACGCAAAAGAACCCAGCAATGTCACTTCACTGTGTACAGGAAACATACTTCCTTATACCATATAATACTTATTGCACTGTAAATTGTAAAATTGGCGGATTTAATACCTAATGGCATTCTCTACCAGTCAACCACTTGTGAAAGCAGAGAGGTTGAACGTTAATACAGAGTGAGAAGAGTTGTACAGAAAACAATAAGTAAAATGCACTAACATAAGCACCTACATTCCAAGACTTCTACTTTTATTTCTTTTGATACTTCTATAAAAGTTGTTTATGGTAAAAAAAAATCTCTGCTTAAGTTTAAAAGTCAAGCTTCGTGTTGTTATCTCATTTTTTGTCAACTCCCTATTTTAAAAGTGCAAAATGAATTGTCAGTAAATGCAGCTGTAAGCAGATATAAGAAAAAAATCAACTCCAACTTCTGGGCATTCCTTATGTTACTACAAGTAGCTGTAAAATGTATGCAAGCTACAGTCCTATTGTTACAAAAAGTGAGATGGTTTTTCATCTCAGTCGATGCCAAGTTCAAACTGTATGCCAAATTACATGGTTGTTCCGGCCTATTTTCGACTTAGTAAATCTTATTAAGCTGTTGTTTCGTGCTGCATAAATATTATTTTCCAAGTGTTCTTGCCATTACAGCATAACTTTATTAGTCTCCTCGGCTATGAATATCGCTCAAAATTTTATGGTTTGTATCAAGGACGTTACATTAACTTGAAGTTATTACTTAGTTTTTGTTATAAGAACGCTAGTGTTCCATAAGTAACACGTAGATAAACTGACAACAATGTTTAGGAAAGGGTTAGATTTTTAGATACAATTGTTTTATATTCACTTATCTACTTATGTTAACTTAAATTAGATGCATGCTCCAAATTGTATGACATCAAATAACTTCGAACATTTCAAAACTTTTAAAACATTACATGAAAATATAATAAAAATACTGTGACAAACTGTGAGTGTCAAATATTCATAACTATGAAAATACTAGGTATACAAAGCTGATGTAGGTTCGCAACCAAAAGGTACGGTCAAGGTTTCTCGAGCTTTACCACTTTTCCACGAAAATGGCTTGCGCATACGACAAAATACGGGCGTCACTTTAAACAAAAGCTGTCCGTTTTTACTGAAATTATGAGGTGCAATGCAAGAGTTTTAGGCTCAAAAGGTGTTGGTTTTGGTTATGCGCGAAAGATCTCGAGCGAACAGACATCACGCCGTTTACTAGGTCACATATCACTATCTCATACAATCTGGTGAAATCAAAGATATGAGCCCAAATATCTGACCCTTGACTTGTGCAAAAATATATAAATCTAGTCAGGTCACCTTTAACCGACTTTAAAAAAGGAGGAGGTTATTAACTCGACTGTAGGTATGTTGTTTTTTTGTGGCTGTGTTTTTTTTGTGGCTGTGTTTTTTTTGTGGCTGTGTTACCTCATATCACAGTCATTTGTCTCTACAAATGACTGTGATATGAGGTATCACAGCCACAAATCGCAAATTATAATCGCTCTCGATTTAAAAAAATGTCAGGTACGTTTAGGAACAGGAAGTCTCTACATAAGTTCCATGTAGAACAACCAGGTAGCGTTAAAAAAAATACGCTGAGACAAAATTGGTTGATTTATTCGCTTATTTTTTTTACAATTTATGAAATATATCAATATCCTATATGAATTTATTATACATATTCGATACAGCATAAATTCAGAAAATATAAATTATCCACGCGAAATGACAAAAAAATACATTTCTTATGCTTCAGACTTCGGCCTTCCTCATTATTTTGTCAAACGAAATCCCACCAATTGTAATGTCCCAATAAATAAAACAGTCCACATGCAGATGCGCGCTATAAAATTATTCATAGAATAACACACTGCATGTTTAGGATGGAAGAATTTCAATATGTATAATGTTATGCAGGTTGATTCTTTTGAGCCCGGGTCGGACATGGGTATTTGAATAAACCGATATCGCACAAGGCGAGCAAAATATCCACCAGAGGGCGCTGTTTCGAACCAATATAAGTATGTTTGGCTACCAAGACGCCCTTATTACATTCAAGATCTAGTAAGAGTGCACTCGATTATACGAGATTGAAGTTAGGCATGTGTTCGTATTTTTCTTTTCATAGTTGGTATTTTGGTTACGGTTGAGTATCTGTAGGCTGATTCTCGCGACAATCGAACTATTTTCGTGTGGTAATTCGATTGCGAGTTTAACAGTTTTTCCTAAAAAAAACAAGTAAAATATCTACACGTAAAAAACTATCGCATGAACCAAATCTAAATTCAAAGAAATCGTGACCCTGAGAAATCAAAAACGAAAGAATAAATTCAACTTAGTTCAATCCAAAAGATTGCTGGTTGAAGTCCCGCCCGTGCGCTAATTTTTGGTTTCTTATTTCATCTTTGTGAATATAAAATATGACACTGTGAGTGTTTAAAACATTCTAATCCATTAGACAGCGAAGCGTCATCTATATCCAAGTTGAATTTATTCTGTAAAGAATAACTGCTTGGGCCCACTGTTTCATAAACAGACGGCTAGATGGCGCTAAGCATTTACTCAATGATGTATCCATATGAGACCACAAATTTCGCAAGGTCGGACTGACAACACGGTAGCTCAATTGGTAGAGCGTTTGGCCCGGTCGCAAATTTTTGGTTTCTTATTTCATCTTTATGAATAACCCTTTTGTTTAGATTTGTACGTATATAAGATCTAAAAGAGATTAATGCAATTCTACCTACAGGGCTTCGTTATCATTAAAACATCTAGGTTGCTGATAATAGCTCCGAGTTTCACTTTAATAACAATAATAATAATAATAAATAATATCCTTTGGACATTCCCACACATCGCCATCTAGTCCCAAAGAAAGCTACTCAAAGCTTGTGTTATGGGTGTCAGATAACGGATTTAATACTTAAATACTTTTTGTTTGTAAATAAGTACATACATGATACACATAGAATAATGAACGCATCTTAAAGGTCGAGTTAGTTTCAGTCTTCGATTCATTGACAACACCGTGTAAAGTGTCGAAGCGCCAATAAAAGAAGCGCTCCAAGGCAATCGTTATCTGGAACAGCAACAAATGACTCTCAATCCTTGTCTGCCTTAAACAAAGTCTAAGAACACCCGCAAATTGTCATCAGGCCAGTAAAACGGGGCGTTGCGAGTCTAATCCCCGCTTACGAGTCTCGCTCAGCAGTTCCCGGCCAGGGCCGGTTTTAGCATGTAGGCTTACTGGGCAATTGCCTAGGGCGCTGGCATATAATATGAATAATAATAGATAAGCTGTTGTTTTATTTTATGAAATTATGACGTTACTATGTGAGTGATATAGTATTACTGGATCCCGCAGGAAACGTTGGTGTGTTCAAACGGCTGTTTTTTTGCAGGTAAGGTTGTCCGTCAATTGACCTTGTCAAATCCAGTCAGTGTCATATCTATCTTTTTTTCACTTACCTAATAAAACGGCGTTGAGTATTGTGTATATTTCTATCTTTCACAATGTTGCCATGGTAATTGGGTAGTTTCCTCCAGTCAGCAAAACTTACGACGTACGACTGCATACACAAGAAAATTTAATATTTCAGTCATCTTTTTATTAATCATCTTTGTTGATTTACACAATTCATAATAGTTCTTCATAAAAAGTGCAACAGTTTAGCACGGAAAAATTACGGATTAAAATCGGTATAGTAGATCTATAAAAGAATAGCATCGTGACAATTAATATAAAAACTACGTAAGTACGTAAAGTCAACGATTGGTGATGTCAACTAGCCTGTTGCTGTGTTTGTGCATACTGTAAATGTCAAAAATGGTTATGGTTTTATATGGAAACCTGCAAACGGGATGTCTGTGTGAATTTAGCAAAAGCGTATACTACTAAACGGTATACTGCATAAAATAGTACCTGCAAAATGCTGTTTATCCATGGGAAATGGCCCCATCTGTGTACGAATATACAGAAAAAAATATAATAACAAGCATTTAATAGACAGTGAGGATTTGACGTTAATGTTGAGTAATTTGGACTTTCTAGAAGTCCAAATTACTCAACCTCAACTAAGATGCATGCAGCATCTTGCTATCTACATCACGTACAGAGTCAATAAATTAAATAGTTTAGACAGATACAATACGATTTCACTCCTACCCCAGGCTATTGCCAGGGGCTTCAAATAACCCAAAGCCGGCCCTGTCAACATCTATCGGACCCAGGCCCACCCATTACACGCTGTGCTCGCACTTACATTAACGCTCTGCCAGATGAAAGATAAACATTTGACGTGAGGATGGGGCAAATCCGTATTCCTGTCACACGGACCGGGTTAATTCAATAGCTGATTGGATTTGGGGCACTGATCTGGGGGCCGATTTACAAGTTTCGACGCGGCCACTTCACAACCAGTCTCAATGGCCGACTCGGAGAAGGCAGTGCTTTTCTAAAAGCAGTATACAAATAGTAAAAACTTACAACCATCCGTCTTAGTGCGAGCCGGACTCGCGCACTGAGGGTTCCGTGCCAAATTTAACTAAAATATGGTTCCACTTACTTCCACTTACTTCCACTTAGCCAACATACCACAATATTTTTTGACAGCAAAAATAATATTGATTTTCAAAGTATTTGTATAATGGGTAAACTTATATTTGCGGTTGAAAATGTGTTTTTTTTTTAATTTACTTACTTTTTCAAAAGTTAGAGGGCGGGGGGACGCCCATTGTACCATTTTGGAAACGTCAAACTCCTGAAATAAATGGTTTTAAGAATTTCGATGTCATTTGAGAGACCTATCCATATACATGCATAGGTTTGAGCAATATTGTGTTTTGTTTACTTTCCATATATGGGTGCCCTTCTCAATAGTCATTATATTTTATTCTTGTTTGGGAATTGTAAAGCGGTTAAGGGGCTACCCGAATTTTTGACGCGCACACTAGCGCCATCTATTTAAATTATTATAATAATTATTACTCCTTAAATGCGAAAACAATAAAAAATATGGTAGTGACGATTGTAGTACAGGTTCTATAGTTTATTTAGTACGTTTGAATTGTTTCTAAAATAGTTTACTGTAGTAAGAGTTAGAAAAACTGCTAAATATGGCCACTTTTGGCAATTTTTCTAACTGCCTACAGATAACTATGTTTATCATTATATGTCATAACTAGAGCTACAATCGCATCAATCAGATTTTTTATTGGTCTTTTAGTTAAAGAGTTATGATTTTTCTACTAAAGTGGCGCTAGTGTGCGCGTTAAAAATCCGGGTAGCCCCATAACAGGATACACCGGTAGGTGTATTGAGGTTTTGGTAGGTATACGAAGTTTCATCTGTAAAATGCTAATAGTTTCAGAATAAAGTAGCTGTGACATACGGACAGACAGACAGACAGACTTGACGAAACTATAAAGGTTTCGTTTTTTGCCATTCGGCTACGGAACCCTAAAAAACATTCAGGTACACTTTACTGTTTTCAAATGAATTTGTTTCTCCTAATTAAAAATCAAAGACTTTATTTAAGTCCTTTTGGTGAGATTTTTTTAAGGCGGTCATATTTACTCCTAGTTTTTACTTTTTTAAAGTCGATTAAAACAATTACCATAACTCCCCTGAATGTAACAAATTTTAATTAAAACCCCATGAAAATTGATTCCACCAAACTCAAGATAATTCTAGACATACGTACCCACATACAAAAATACAGGTCGAACTGAGAACCTCATTTTTTGAAGTCAGTTAAAAGAGTCATATATGGGTATTAATGTAAAATTTGGCAAAATAATTAATTACTTGCATGCGTGTTTGCATGATTTAATTAAATTTTGAAATAAAAAAGTAGTTATTTAAATAAGGTCTCAGATTACAGGGAAAACATTTTTTAAATATTGGTTCACTTATTATTATTTATTTCGACAAATAGGACGGATTTTTCCATCGTTTGATGTAAATATCCATCACTTTGCAAAGAAGTGTTGAGTTAAATGTCACAAAAGCACTAACATCATAATTTATCGCCAGAACCTCTACATCTTATGTTAAAAACAGCAATAAAACAATGGTATGTCGATCAGAGGCTATGGTCTGACAGTCATGTATTTTATACTACCTCTACGATGTCACAGACCTCAAAGCTAATAAAAAAATCGTCTATTGTAAACGTTCCAGCCGACCAGTCATCACTTCGCGCTTTTATATTCCATCTTGTGTTGACATCGCGTTGTTCTGAGGATTCTATTTATTGAGCTGATTTGTTTGCATCACGGCGCCTATGGCCGCCGCATCGGGGAGGCCGGGAAATGTGGAGACAAATAGTGGTAGTAATTGAGACGAGGACTTCGAAGTTCCAAACTGGGAAGTTGGTCTTAAGCAGAATAATGTAGTGTGCACTATTCGGGAGAACTGGCTTGACTCTGTTTGATTCTTCAAATGAATTGTTGATTTGAGAATTCACAATTTGCTCCGAATGACGCTCTCTTGTATTTTTTATTTTATTTTGTAATATAATCTATCTGCATATTAAGGGTAAGTAGCTTTTAAAGATCTTGAGTACCAACTTCTGTTCGAAAACCTATATTTTTTAGATTACGTTTTGTAAGGTTCTGCTCATTATTAGATCCCTTATTTATGCTTATTATCTGCCATATAGTTATTCAAATTACCCCATTACACCTCTTCTCTTACATTTCCAGCAAAAAAAAAAACAGTTTCTCGGTGTTTTTCCGCAATTTTAGGTCAAAACAAAAAAGTAGTATATTTCAATTCGTGTAGACACCACGACCTTGTCGGTAACCGCCGGTTTTACGAGTGCCCTTTTCTCTTGCGCACGGAAAGGTACGTTTTGGCTGAATCTATTGGACGTTTTGACTTATTGCGTCATTCCGGGATCGTCCTACTTTCGAGATATTGCGCATTTGCTTGTGTATCAATTTTCCAAATTAAATGCGTAGGTGGTGAGGTTGCTGGAGCAAAAGAACGAGGTGTGAGTCACTTTTCTTGTTACGAATTTAGATGTGACTCAACGTGAAAACAAAATCTTGGAAACAAAATTGGTGACTTATTTCGCTTCGGTCGAAGTCTGAAGCAAAATTTATGACATTTTGCGTACACAATTTAAAATTTCTGATTTTCAGCTGCATCAAATATCCTTTTAACTAACGAAGCTGTTATCTTAAAAAAATCTTTTGAAATATTTGTATTTTTTCAAACTTTATTCTAAAATTCTTTTCAAAAAATAAATGTATGAAAACATCAATTTTCTATCAGATTTTTTCGAGCGCCACCTGGTGGTTTTAGAGGGAACTATGTCGAGACTTCTGTACGACTTATGACCTACTACTATTCTTGTTTCTATAAGAATAAAATAATGCTTATTTATTTTTATGTAAGGCTTTACTGGAAACTAGTTTTGACTAGCTCATGGTATGTTGAATTTCAGCAACCTATTTCCACGAGTTATTTCACCAAAGCAGGCAGGCACCATACTTAAAATTTTGCTGTAAACAATACTCCCTTCCCTATATCCAATAACTATCTAAAAAGGGATCTCCATACATAATTATCGTAACGACTAAATCATAACACCGCACGTAGCCATCTAAGAAAATTATTCAGCATCCATTTCCCGTTATTACTTCTTAACTCACCTTCATTACTAAAGTACCACACATAAATCCCTTTTCATTTAATGTCGCATAAAAATCTTGGTCTCGGAGGCGCCATAAGGTGTATTCTGAGAGGGTATGACACGTCTAAACAGTGGGGGGAAGGTCGGGAAAGCCGTGCGGTGTAAAAAAATCCCCTAATCTAGTAAACAGGGGGCAAATGACTCACTTCATGGCGGGGCCGCCACGCATTTGGGGGTCTTAATCTTTCCGGATAAAGTAAAAGGAGACACGGCCCAGGTGGCATATAGCCATGCGGATTTGGGAGACCCTTTTTGTCATTTTGTAACGTACACCGCCGCTTGTTAATTATGGAAGTGGCGCGTATTTTAATAACATCATTGAGATGTGCTTGCGGTTAGTCTATTTGACGACCCGTCTGGTGTAGTGGTCGAGAAATCGCCTACTACGCAGCGGGTGCGGGTTCGATCCCCGCACAATACAAACATTTGGGTGCATGAACATGTGTGTTTGTATTGGTCTGGGTGTTTTCTATGTATATCATGTATGTATAAAAAAAATTAAGTACTTAAAAACTTTTGTATCAAAAAGTATTTAAGTATTATATCCGTTGTCTGGCACCCATAACACAAGCTTTGAGTAGCTTACTTTGGGACTAGATGGCGATGTGTGGAAATGTCCGAAGGAAGGATATTTATTTAGTCTATTAGAATGTGGAGTAGCTTTACTTATATATGGTTAAATCGTTTTAAGTGATAATATTTAAACAGTGTCTTTGTAAACATCATAGGAACACGATACTATAATTATTTTTGCCAAAAGAAATATTTACATTTTTTTATTTTCTGTTATAATGCAAAAAATATTTTTCAAATCAGAACCCTGGTAATTTTTAAAGTTATTTAAGTCATCGTTTTCGCCTTTCTCGATCAAATCCTGCTTTTTCTCTAATCTTAACCTTGACTAATAAATAAAAAAAAATACCTTTATCTCAAATTTTCTCAAAAAGTTTCGCATTAAAACCCAAAGTGTTTTCTACCAAAAATCTTTTATTTGTTATGCAGAATCAGCCCTTAAATTTTATCACTTAAAACGAGGTGACCTTATATTTATGTCATAAAGTAGTTTTGTAAGTTGTATTAATATTAAAATTGAATGATTGTTTTATTGCGAAGTTATTATTATTTGCCTCGTCTAGTTCTATTCTATGCCTTGTTAAAACTTTCCATACTTTTACTAACCAAAATTTAAGACACATTTACAAAGTACAAAGCAACAACGCTAAGGAAATAGGGCTTTCATTAGGCCCGCTTTGATTTCAGTATTTTCAAAGATTTAATTTGAAATTCATCCTCTTTTAAAACAGCAAAAAGGTTATCGATTAAACTATCGCCGTATCTAGTCTGTCCCGCGACAGAGCCCGTTAAAATACAAAGTAGAATAAATCCTGGAGTTAACATTTACGGCATTACCGGAACGGTTTTTCATGTTTAAAACACAGTATTAGGTGCCGGCCGAGTCCAGTCTGGGCAGTACGTGCCACCTAATCGCCGCCGTGGACGACTCCGGTACACGGAAAACCGTTCAGACACCCCCCTCCCCACCCACCCACCACTTTTACGATGAATCTTCGTTTCTCCGCATCAAGAAGTAATTTTAGTGTTCCTTTGCCGATTCAATGATAGCACTTGCCCTGATTGGCTAAGCTCCTCTTTGATTTAATTTCGGGTTAAG
The DNA here is from genome assembly GCA_963924145.1 of Pyrausta purpuralis. Classification (NCBI taxonomy): domain Eukaryota; kingdom Metazoa; phylum Arthropoda; class Insecta; order Lepidoptera; family Crambidae; genus Pyrausta; species Pyrausta purpuralis. Next base: position 15,481,951 of record OZ001654.1, read on the forward strand.
TTGCTCTGCGGTCGACCCCTGGGATTTGGATACAACGCCGCGGCGCCAATATTTGTATCGGTTTCGGTTATGTTAATATACACTTTAGTGAGAAGGAACTCGGCTTAGCTGGTCAGGAGAACCGGCCATGTAAGCTTGTTGCATGAAATCCAAACAACTTGCCTATACCTAGACCATATGTGTAACATTTCTTTGGGGTAAGTACAGCTCATAATTACACTAATATTATAAAGCTGAAGAGTTGGTTTGTTTGAACGCGCTAATCTCAGGAACTTCTGTACCGATTTGAAAAAATATGTTTGTGTTGGTAAGCTTATTTACTGTGGAAGCCTTAAGGATATAAAAACATGACGCTGCAACGAGGAGAGCAGAGGAAACTCAAAACGCTCTGACGGTTTAGTTTATACATAACTTTTAAAACAGCTATACCAGTTTCGGCCATTACAAAAATTCATTGCCTTCTTAGGAATGCTCGCAAAGGTTCTTCTCAAAACGGTCACGACAGGCTCCCGTGGTCGAAGCGTGCCGTCGGTCTCGCGGGCAGTTGTCATGAATACGTAATACAAGGGCACGACGCGAATTCTTTCGTTTATTATTCAATCATTCGTTCGTTCTTTAATTTCATGGCGGGTGGGCACGCCGCCGCGCGGTCGCAAGGATGGAGGCGATCTTTTGATGCCGATGTTTTTGTGGTGATAGGTGAATAGATTAGTATGGAATAAGAAATATATGTCTAGTATTGTAAACAAAAAAACTATGTTTGTAAGATAGATGTCTAAAATGTTTTGACTGAAGGTTCTAAGGTGTCAAAGAGAGTAGATTAGCAGAGAATTCCATAAAGCTAGGCAGGTAAACTTTCAGTATTAACTATCTACCTACTGTTATTTCCCAAGTTTTAAAAGACCCTGTTTCACCACCGACAGATAACCACCAAACAACAAATAATTCAAATATGGAAAGTCGATTCCTATGAAGTACTAGTGCGGAAGTCTCGCCATAGTTTTTTCCGCCAGGTGGCGCTTGAAAACACTTAGACTAGCTCAAAAAAAGCGAAGAATAATCCAGGAAACCGCAATTTTTACGCGGTTTTTGCGGTAATATTATTTAAAAAACATGCACGCTCGGACCCGAATAGTCGGCACACAGCATGCTGGTGGTAAAGCACTCGGGTCCGAGTGCTTTATATAAAATGACGACAGAAAAACACATCGCCGGAAACACTCAGGACCGAGTGATTCTCACGCACTCGAGCCCTATTGCGCGGCACTAAACGAGTTAAAAAGATATTTGATGCAGCAGAAAATCAAAATATATAAATTAGCTACGCAAAATGTCAAAAATTTTACATTTCTTACGCTTTTAACTTTGGCCGCAGGAGAAATAACGCTATGGGAACTACGAGTAATTCAGTCGTTGTGCAATGGTCGTGACTATTGTGAATAATCATGCTCAGTTTTTTTTTGTGTAATAGTAAGATATTGTTTCGAAATAAGATAACTTTCTTTGTAGAAGTGATGTTTAAAAATAACCCACTATTAAAATCGCGCCCGGTAGTTAAACTGTGGTTAAGCCGTGACGTTGTTGGTTTAGGCCCGAATTCGGAGATATCGCGAGTTGAGGTGGAAACTTCCGACATCGAGCCGGCTGTGTTAGGGCTTAGCGCTAAGAATACAATCTACTTTGATTGTTTTGTTCTAAATTAGATCCCATTTATGTTAAACAATTTGGTCTTTTGGTTATGAAATCAATTATGTAAACAGCAAACTATTAATGGCGTCAGTTATAATTGGCAATCAGCAGTTAATTATTTAATTCTATGGAGTTTAATTTAGTTACAATTTAAAAAAAAAAACGGAAAGTCTATTAATTGAAAAAAATGGGCAAATTTGTAATGACTAAAAATAAGCTAGATCACAAAAACGACAACTACAAACGTAAAAACAGTTTTGTAAAATCCGCAAAACTACTCAGCGCTCGATTATTTGCCAAACTTGGCACGATCTGCATTTGATCTGACTCGCAAATTGCAAAAACTGAAGCGGACTCCGTACTTTCGCTGCACCATAGAGTTCTGCGAAAAAGACAATTCTTATTTTAAAAGACAGCGCAAGGAGGTGAGCGAGTGCGTGCCCGTTTTGATTGAAACCTCACCGCCACCGAATTGAAAACGCAAATTTTGTGACACATCTATTAACAAAAATGTGAACAATACACCAGAAAATGGAATCGAACAGGACGGTACAATTGCACAATATTTTATAAGGTAGTCTTGGTATAGCTTCGGAGGGTAAGGACCAAAATGAGTTTACACGGTTTAGGCACTGCGGGTTCTTATATTGCTTTTGTCTTCTGGTCCTATATTTGTTTTTCTACGTTGCGGTCTGACGATGCTAGAAGGGTTCATTGCTTTAAAAGGTACACTCTTATGAGAGTATATTCAGCTGAACCAATATTTTTAAGTGCAATAACATCGCAGAACTTAAATGTCAATAGATACATACTTAGATACTAATTGGTTCAGTAAATATTTAGTGATCTCCATCTTTAATCTTACCATCGCATAATAATCTCCGAAGCAAATGATGCCACGTTCTTTGCATGAATAAGACGTTCCGAAAGGAGTCAAAAAGTCATTCTGATGCTGTCTCGTGAAATCATTTTTACAACTATCAAAGGGAGAATATCATTAATATTCGAGAGGGGCAGGCGACCTTGTGTTGGATGTGCGTACGAAGGAGGGTCGCGTCAAAATATATTCTTCTTTAAATAAAACATGTAAGAAAACATCTCATGAAGCTACCGTTTCGTTTTTTTTTTTAAATCCCAGTAGTGAAATCTTCTGAACGAAATGAATTTAGACTAAATAAGTCAGCGTTGTTCTCGCTCTATGAATGGTGCAATGGTTTTGGATAACGAATTTCGTAACTGAATAATAGATTCAGGATTTTTTATTCATTTATATTAGTTTATCGTTTTTTTTAATACGGGCTCATAAAATATGCAAGACTAACATACATAAAACATACTATACAAACAACCTGTAATAATACAATTTCCTATTTAGATAGTATTGTTTTTGAATCTTTCTGTTTTACTTACAAATTTCCGACATGTTTATATTTGGTTAGTTTTCGATTTACGTCTCAAAATAAAAACGGTTTCCCGAAAATATTTCTTAATTTGCTAAAATTACCTCCGATTCTCCTTTCAACGCAAACACAACCATTTTAATTAATTACACGTAATTTTACTGTCATGTTGCTCGTGGTGTCGCGTAGACTTCCTCGTAGATTTGGAGCAAATAGTTTCATACCTATGCATTTTTTTACGGAACACTAAAAAAATGGGTCTGGTTTCTGACATTCAGCTACGGAAGCTGAATGTCAAAAACCGAACCCTTATAGTGTCAAGTCTGTCTGTCTGCCTGCCTGTCCGTCCGTATGTCACAGCTACTTTATTCTGAAATTATTAGCATTACATATATGAAATTTAGTAGGTAGGTGTATCCCGTTAAGCGCTTTACGATGCTTATACAAAAATAATGACATTTGAAGGGGGCAATGACAGACAATACTTTGGCTGTGGCAATGACTTGATATCTACATGGAACTAAAAAAAACTTTTTTGCCTAAACCTATACATATGGGTTGTCTATTGATAGGTCTCTTAAAATAACATTGTGGTTCCTAAAACCATTTTTTCTGAAAGTCGAACATTTAGGAGATAGATCCTTCCAATGTGGTAAAATTGGCGTCCTAACCCATAGGGGGTAACTTTTAAAGTAAGCAAGTGAAATTTAAAAAAATGCACAATGTAGTATTTTAAAAATACTTTCAATAAAAAACGAGTTCGAACTAGTAGTTTTTGAGATATAGCTCATTTTTAACAACCGCAAATATAACTTTGTTTTTCATACAAATACTATGAAAAACAAAGTATTTTTGCTGTCAACAAAATATTGTAGTATTTTGGCTAAGTCGAAGTAAGTGGAACCCTTATTTAGTTAAAGTTGGCACGGAACTCTCAGTGCGCGCACTTGACCGTTTTTTTTAAATATTGAGTAGTAAATTTTATAGAGCAAATGAGGACTACAAACTTGAATAAAATGCTACTTAATTGTTTCTATGTTGGAATTTATTTTTAGCTCAAAGCGCCTGAATTTTTGATCACTAACCGTAGTTTATGAGTAAGTCCAGAAAGCAATTGAGATATCTCGGCAGCTGTATAGGGGATAGGTGGCACGTTGTCAAAACAAATTGAAGTAGTTTCAGTAGCACATAAACAACGGCTCATCCATTATCGTTTCTGCTTTGCAGTAAACTTCTCTCACACGTACCAGGTTAAAGTCCTCGAAGACGACAACGCGTGGACTGGACGAGTACATTCACACACGATTCAAATAAAAAAGTCCACCATCACTCAAGTATGCGCCACCGTTCACTCGCTTGCCTAGAAATTTGCCCCCGATGACCGAAATCTTAGTATGGATCCACCGCGCCAATGTAACGCTTCGAGAACCCCTAAAGCTCAAACCAATAAAAAAGTAACACTGACCCTAACATATACTCGAGAGAAGATACTACCGGATTGAGGACTTCAATGGACGCAGATATAAAAGGCGTGTCCATATTATGTCGAGCGGGCTCAAAGGCGCAAGGTTAGAGCGAGATGTGACCCCGAGCTCTACACGGTCCTTGCAAATGGACAGGAAAAAGACGCGGGAGGAATGCGTGGGTGCTTTTAATTTAATACCGGCTGACACCGTATTGGAATCGAAAGTTTGCCAAAGACGTGTCCTGGGGTTTAATACGGTGTCGCGTTAATATTTATCACGTTACGGGGCTATTCGCAAATATGAGCTATTAGATTCGAATCCTCAATTTAGACGACTTAGGTATTGGTTGCGTTTTGGTCTTTTATAGAGTAGTCGAACATCAAATTAACTTCTATATTCATAAATTCATAATTTTGTCACCGGTTATCTTACTTTTCATTTTATATGCGCTATACAAGAACAAGATGGAACATTTATTGTGACTTATAACTCTGTATTTATTTAGTTCACAGAATCGCTGAATTTCCACCGGAACACTACGCAGATATTAAAATGGGAGCGCATTTCTCTTTCTAGCAAAAATGAAACATTTCGACAGCGAGAAAGTAAACATTGTTCTAGGTATAGTTCCCGTAATTGAACCACGTACAACGGCGTAACTTCGTACGGAATTCTCCGAGGCGCTCGACTGCTGCGAAAAATAACGTACGCATTTAAAACAATAAAAACACATTCGCGCCTGACGGAGGAGCTTGAGTGAATTTTCGCAGAAGGCATTGCTCGGAAATCGCGTGCCTCGGCGGACTAGGAAGGGTATTATGGATGTGGTAAATCTATGTTTTTCGGTAATTTTAAGCCACAGAATCATTTTTTTTAAAAAAGCTCCTTAATTATTTTATTTCCGAACTATAAGTGCATTGGGTAGTAAGTCCATTTTTACAATACCAACTTTGGCGTTTGTTAGTTTTTTTATTACATAGTATTGATTTACTGGCGCAGTACAACATATAAAATGTATCGAATGTTTGCCTTTGTAACGTCCTGCCCCCTAATTCTGCTATGAACAACATTAATCGTTCGTCTTTAGCTTTATTAGCAGATCTTTTGCAGTTACGCTTAAAATATGGCACTAAATGATATTGTCTTACTCATTTTATCAGACTTACACGAAACAAAAGCTGAAACTCAGCGTAAAAAAGAGGCAAGGAAAAGAGATGTTACCATAGACAAAAAATAACGCTCTTATCTTGCTAGTACTCAATTAAGTATACTCTTGTAATATTATTTTTAACTGTGATTCGATTCTAGATGTGACTACTAACAATATTGCTCGATGGCTTGACTCGATGTATTTTTAAGCTCGATGTGACTAACGTTACAAGTCTGTTCGGGAACGAGAAGACAAACATGTTTCAATTTAACAATTGTTTTTTTTAAGGCCATTATTATGATTGTGTGGTGGATTAGATGAATTGGTGGCCGTAAAATTATCGTAGGTGCTCTTAAAGAATACAATAAAATAAAAGTGAGAAATAAAGAACGGCGCTCGTACAGCTACAGATAGCGCCCGTGCGAAACATTTTCATTTTTCAATGACTAGTTTAGGTTAGGTTATGTAGTGATTAGTGATAAAATAAGAAAATAATGACGAAGCAGAGTGGTCTATGACCTTAGTCAGTATAGTAGGAAGATGTATCCTGCTAACCGCTTTACGATTCTTATACAAAAAATAAAAAATAATGAAATTTAATCTAACTTCTAAACTACATATTTTCATATTTTATAATTAGTTATTTCATATTATTACCAGTTTAGATTTTAAATGATGATCTAATTTTTAACGTTGTTACTAGTAGTTTACGAGGAATTAATTTTTAAGTATGTGTGTTTTTTTTAGTAACGCTAAAGAATAGCCTTTTCTATTAATAAGTGAAAAAATGAGTTTTCTTATTATTACGTATCACTTAACTTTATCACGAGAACTACCACAGAATATTCCAAATTGTAGATTATATTTTGTCTCATAAGATTAGCAAGAGAAGAAAGGCAATGCCGCCGGGCAGTGATATTTCACCATTAGCAACTTGTAAATCTTCACTCTCGACTCGTGTTTGACGTTAATTTTGACAGTTAAGCCTTTAATCTTCAGTTACGGTTCGTTTCACATAAACGTAAAAAGATTCGTAGAATAAGACTTGGCTCATCTTTGGTCGATCGATAAGTTGAGCTGAACCACTACTCAACCGCTACTATTTGGATAAGTAGAATTCAAAATGTGTCGTCCCTCTGGCTTAGTCTAGAGAGTCAAAATTATATCAAATTAAAAAATTTAGAACAAGAACTTACAAAAACAAGTAGGAAAAGGAGAATTGCACTTTACTTAATCTCTGTTTCATCAACTGTCCTCAATGATATCCTTTACGTCAGATGTTTAGTTACGTGATTTTAATTAGTAAGTGGGTATTCGTGTTTAATGTGATAGGCCGCATGTTAACTAGTTCTGGTCGTTCCGCTGAGGATCGCTGAGGATCGTGACTGTATGTCAATCTTCTCCACTCGGTCCGATTTTGCGCCATATGTACCGCTCCCTGTATCTGGCCTCCAGTCACCTCCTTGAGTTGGTCCACCCATCTAGCTGGCGCTCTTCCTCTAGCGCGCTTCCCCTCCATTTGTCCGAGAATGATGAGTTTCTCCAGGCTGTGCAGAGGGGATCGCATTATGTGCCCAAAGAAACTTCGGATCCTTTCCTGGCACGTAGTCAGCAGGCGCTTTGTGACCTTAAGTTCTTCAAGGATAGATACATTGGTTCTCATAGCTGTCCAAGGAATGCGCAGCAGCTTTCTCCAGCACCTCATTTCAAAAGCATGTATCTTGTTGCGTTCCTTTTTCCTGAGACACCAAGTCTCCACCCCGTACAGGAAGATTGAGAAGACCAACGTACAAACCAAACGCATCTTAGTTACCCGACGAATATTACGATCTTTCCAGATTTTATTGAGGCTAGTCATGGCACTTTTAGCCATCCCGATGCGGCGTCCGATTTCTTTCTCGCAGTTACCACTGTTAGAGATCAGCGACCCCAAGTATGTAAATTCGTCCACTTTTTCGTAATCCTTGAGCGCATTTGATGGACTTAAAACTTGAGCTCTGTCCACCACCATCACTTTGGTCTTAGAACGGTTTATGTGTAGACCAAATTCCAGACTCACTCTCGCTATACGTTCCAAGATCAGAGCCATCTCGGACTCACTGGCTGCAAGGATTGTTGTGTCATCGGCATATCTTAGGTTCGTGATCTTCGTACCGCCCACCGTAACGCCGCCGTCTCAGCCATCAAGCGCCTTCCTCATAATATACTCGCCGTAGAGGTTAAACAGCTTCGGAGAAAGTATACATCCCTGACGGACCCCTCGTTCTGTACGGAATGTTTCAGATTGTGATTCATCCAATTTCACGAAACTCGACCCGTCAAGGTATAGCCTCTGGACAAGGAAGATAAGGTGTGATGGCACGCCCATTTCCGACATCATCCTGAACATGGAATTCCATCTTACGCAGTCAAATGCTTTGGCATAGTCTATAAAGCATAACACAAGAGGTTTATTGAATTCACGGCATTTTTGAATGAGTAGGCGTACGTTCAGTATTTGCTCTCGTGTTCCTTTTCCTTGCACAAACCCTGACTGTTCCGGAGGAATCTGTCTATCTATGTAGGCGGCCAGTCTCTTGTTCAGAATCTGGAGCATGATCTTACTAGCGTGAGGCATGAAGGAAATAGTACGGTAATGTTCGCATTTCTTTGTGGAACCTTTTTTGTGTAAGGGGATGACAGCAGATTGTGCCCAGTCCTGAGGCCAAATACCAGTGTACCAAATCTTGCTACAAATCTGGTAGAGGATTTCGGCACCTTCGGGGCCTAGATGTTTGATCATGGCAGCTGATATGCCATCAGGACCCACTGCCTTGTGTTTGAGCTTCTTGATGGCGTCCTCCACTTCGCAGCGTAGTATGTTGGGTTCAGCTTCAAATTGTTGTAACGCTGGCCCATGCAAGGACGTAGGATTATTAACGCGGTTTTTTAATGCTTCTTAGGCGAAACTTGAAATCAGCAATGAGGAGTTCATGGTCGCTTCCGCAGTCGGCACCAGGCAGAGTTTTGGAGTTGGTGATGCATGACCTCCATCTAGATTTTATTTAAACGTAATCTATCTGATTCTTGTATTTTCCACCTGGCGCTGTCCATGTGTAAAGCCTTCTAGGGTGGTGCTGAAACCAAGTATTCATAATGGACATTTGGCTCTCAATACAGAAGTGTATTAGCATCTCGCCACGGTCATTACGATTACCTAGACCATAGTTACCAACGATGGTGCCATTCAAAGGGTCTGGTTAACTAGTTAAATAACTACTATTATTAAAGTAGTATTTTTTATGTAAACGATAATTATCTTAATTCCCAATTTGTTTGATAAAAACGGCACATTCATAACTTTCGCACATCCGCAGTCCGGTGTCAGTAGGGCGAATTTCATTTGGGCCGGCCGGCAAGCGAACTCCGCCCAACGCGACGCGTGTTAACACTCGTCTTTGAAAAAGTGGATAAGGACCTTATTTATATGGGGGCAGCGTGCACGACAAAAGAACATGATTATATTACCGCGAGCAGCCGCTAATGTCATGTACATAATTCCATTTACTTGCCAGCTATTTCCCTTTTCGTGAGAGCACTGTTTGGTGAACGGTGCGCAAGGAATCTTTGAGGGTAATAGAGTTACAAAGAAAGGGGCACGTATGAATATGGATGGGGGCACATTGTTTTTTGGGGGTATAAAAATAAACTTTTCATGACAACAAACAAAAAAACACTAGTCTCGTTTGCTTGACTAACCTAAAAAGGGAGGTCCAAAAATGCCCCACGTCGTACAGACGTATCTCAAAAAAAACTAAAAAATAGTAGAAAAATGAACATCCTACTCATTTCTAGAAGCTAAGGCTGAAATACGTTCAGGGGCTGTTTTAAAACCCCATATAAAGTTAGAATTTAATATAAAATAAAACATTCTTTTGATTGAAGAAGTGTACCTCCAGTGTTATAAAATCAGGGTTTTTTTTGTAAAGTATATTTATAAAATAAAATATGTTGTAAACAATGTTTATTAGAACAAGTGAAACATTATTCTCTTGTTTTTCGCGCAGCGCTGCCGCGCCGAGGCTTTCAGTTCGGCGAGTCAGTATCGCTAATATTCTTTCGCGCACCTCAATAAAACCGTGATATTTAATGTGATATTTATTAATTAAGGATAAATTCGAACTTAATTGCATATTTCCGTTCTCTGAAGTAAATATTTATATGAAAATAAATAACTTTCTAAATTGACTTAATTCAACGAACGACTTTTCAAAGTAGCCGCAGACCCTGGACCAATATTTACAGTTTTTTTTATGTCAGACAGTCAAAATTGTGATATCGGGTATGCCATTTTATTTAAGTATTTTTTTGAAATTTATGATATGTTTCATCTCTACTAGCTGTAGGACGTGAGGCAATTTTCTATGGGATGTGGGACTTTTTCTTTTGTGTTTCTCTTTATGATTACTACTACAGGTTTTTGACGTTTAAAAACTAAATGCAAAACGCCTAATTAGAAAACGTCACTTATTTGTCAGCAATGATTTACGTTGATGTCATTTTTATAAACGGTTGTTTTATACTAAACTTATTCCATAGGATATCATTTATCTAACGTTGGTAAAATCGACTCTGCATATGTATAAACTGATTTTAAAATGAAGTTTAAATAAATCATTGCTGACAAAAGGTTACGTTTTCAAATTAGGCCTATTTGTATTTTATTCGATGAATACACATTTTCTGACGTTGGAAAAATTAGGCTTAGTGCCAATTTTACGAATGGCAGATAAAAATTATCCGCCCTAGAGTCGATTTTACCAAAGGCAGAGAAGGAATGTTTGTCAAAATGCCTTATTTGAAAACGTCACCCATTTGTCGGGAATCATTTATGTAAATGATATTTTAAAATCGATCGTTTCATACTTATTCGGTCGGATAAGTCCTATCTGACGTTGGTAAAATCGAGTCTTAATAAGTATAAAATGACCGATTTTAAAATAAATAAATATTTATTTATTTTATTCTTACTTATTTAGAACATTCCCACACATCGCCATCTAGTCCCAAAGTAAGCTACTCAAAGCTTGTTGTGTTATGGGTGCCAGACAACGGATATAATACTAAAATATTTTTTGTTTGTAAATACATACATGATATGCATAGAAAAACACCCAGACCAATACAAACAGACATGTTCATGCACACAAATGTTTGTAGTGTGCGGGGATCGAACCCGCAACCCCGGTCGATGACGACCGGTCGTCAAAATGTCATTTACATAAATGATTGCTGACAAATAGATTACATTTTCAAATTAAGCGTATTGTGTTGTATATTTCTTATCGGAGGTTGGTAAAATCGACACTAAGTAAGTAAATCAATTAGACATTGTAGAAATTTTCGAGGTTTTATAGCCTCTATCGTTTCCAATGCAAACATAAAGTTGAGGTGTGATAACCAAATTTTTTTGTTCAATAAATACACAATTTGATCAAATGATTTGAATTTTACTATTTTAGGATCATAAGAAGACGGTGTATACCGCATCATATTTCTTAACTTCGCAACATTGTGAGTCTCGCATTTCTTCAGAAGTGGCTTGTAAAACTGAAATATCTGCTCAACAGCATCGAACATATAAAACAAGCAAACATGCTTGTTTGAGGACGCTTTATTAGCAAAACTGAAATAAATCCGTCCCTCGTAAAACGACAGTGTTCTAAGCACGAAACTTTATCTTTACATTTTATTTGAAAGTATGGAAAAATACGTCAATTTTTCCGTTTTGGAACTAAAGACTATGCTAGACACGCATAAACATTTGACGAGCAAGAGTATCTTTGCATTGCTAACCACTGTGACACTGATAATTTTGAAAATATACTTACAACGAAAATATCAATCAAAGGCACATTTAAGACTTATCGTGTGCAGGCGGAGAAATTGACAGAATTGTAGACATTTGCGATCGAAATATGATTACGGGCGCCAACGTTTTCCTATCCGTAAACATTTGGAATGAGACTAATTTGGTTTCATTCGCTTTCATTCATTATAAACAAAGCTTGTAAATAAGATTTTTTTTAAAATATGATGTTTCAGTGAAAAGAACCTAAAGATTAAGGGGCACCCCGATTTTTTAACACGCACACTAGCGCCACTTTTTTTTAAAATAATTATAACACTTTAACTACAAAAACAATAAAAAATCTGGTAGACTCGATTGTAGTACCTGTAGACTATAAAAAATAGTCTAATTAGTACGTTTAAATTGTTTCAAAAGTAGTTTACTGTAGTTAGAGTTAAATAAACTGATAAACATTGCACTTTTTACCAATTTTTCTAACTGTAACTGCAGATAAGTCTGTTTTATTGAACTTAAACATTGTATCTAAACCACATAACCAGAGCTACAATCGTGTCTACCAGATTTTTGATTGGTATTTTATTTAACGAGTTATGATTTTTCTAGTAAAGTGGCGCTAGTGTGCGCGTTAAAAATCCGGGTAGCGCCTTAAATGTTTATGCGTGATGAAAATGAGATGGATTTACAAATAATGTCTTGATTTGCTTGCGTTGGAAGTTATTTGTTATTTTAAGTCACATTTTAAGGATACTTTTCATTTTTTTATCGGCAGCTTTTGCCTTATCACAAATAGTTTTCTAAGAAATATATCAGTTTGGTAACAGACTGTTACTTATATTTGATTTATTTTATTTACCCGGCGGCTTGGTTTTCTTCTCCCACGTACTAAACGATATTTGGCGATCCCTAAGACGAGCCGTTTGTCACGTAGGTACGTGACGCTGCGGACCGAATGGAAACTCCACTGTTACCTAATGTTCAAATAAATACGTTACTGTTTTGTGAAAAATAGATATTGCTTTTTATTTAGAGGTGACCTGTTCCGTGTTGAGTGAGTCACGTTAACGGATATTTATGGGGCTTCCGGATGAGGAAGTTAGTAAATAGATCATTCATTTATTACGGTCTTGATAAATATTGAAACTTCAAGCAGTAGTAAAGTGGAGGAATATTACTGACATAAGAAAACTATTTTCATGTATACTAGCGGTCCCAGCGAACTTCGTTTTGCCCCCGGCCCCATCTCACCCCGGCCCCGTTTTGTTATTATTATCCTATTCCGGGCCAAGACAATTCTAACAAAGTAAAATTCATGAAAATCGTCCACCCTTTCTCAAGTTATAAGTAACACGACTTTATTTTATGTATAAAAAATATAGACGATAGAAGAGAAAAAAAAATGTTTATTTATCGTAAATTAGTTCTTGTATTATTCAATTGTGCGTCACCTTAACAAACTTAAATGTTAGTCTACCCACCCTTGTTCCAATGATAATGCAAGGCAAAGCCGTAACGTGTAAGCAGTCGATGAAAGTCAAAAGTACAAAGAGTTCAGGGATCAGCCACCAATGTCAAAGGTCTTGTCGTGTGGGCGATAACCTCTGGATACTGAACTTTCTAGTTTGTTTTAACTGTAATTTGAGAATATGTATCGCGGTTTTACAATTTTAATTAGTTCGACGAAAGATTTTGGACCGATTAATAAAAATATCATAAAATATGTTTTATTACCGACATTGTTTGTTTAAACTGAAGAAGCATGTAAATGAATTACGTGTATAAACTTGCACATAGAGTCATGTCGAGGTTATGAAACATGTTACAGATATGAGTGAGTTACAGGTTAGCAGTTTGGCACACGACTTGAGGTGAAAACAAAATGTTTGACCCAAAGTTCCGCAAAAAAATCCAGTAGGATAGGAGGGAGCCGCTGGTAGCCCAAATATTTTGTATAGGAAATAAGAAAATAAATCTTAAGAAAACTGTCATCTGTAATATCATTTGTAAGAGCTTTTCAAGGCACTTCGGAAGATAAAGATACCATTTTTATTAAGATAACCTAAACTATTTTTCTAATCGTACAAAGTTTGGGCTCCCCGGTACAATATGGCCGATGTTTTGTTTGTACAATATACTGATACATAATATCCTCATTTCTAACATACAAAGCAATTTTGAAAACGATCCCTTTTTTTTTAACCGACTTCAAAAAAGGAGGAGGTTATCAATTCGACTGTGTTGTTTTTTTTTTGTATGTATGTTACCTCATATCTCAGTCGTTTGTCGACCGAATCGAAAAATTTTTTCGCCTACTTAGAGGGTGTACCTTCTAGTTGGTACCATTTTTTCCATTTGATCCATGGGATCTGACGATGGGTTCTTACGATGAGATACTCACGGAAAAAAAAGTCTGTCCGGCACCGAGGTGATATCGTTGAAATTTGAAATTATTTGAGTATGATGATCTGATTAAGCTTCCAAGCACCCTACCAATAGGAATGTGCATAATTATTTTACAGTACTGAAATACAACTGTGTCAAAAAATGAATTTGAATAATTAACTAAATGAAATATTTTTTAAACATTGCTTTATTGAGGTTAGGAATGAGGACATGTAGTATCATTTGTAGTATAGTGCACAAACAAAACTTCATCTCAAACTTGGTATGGATTGAAAATTATTTTCTTTTTAATTTAATAAAAATGATTGTAATTTAATAATGTGCCTTATTTTGTCCTCTAGTATGCGTGTGCCAAATGGATAAACTGTGTACCTTGATTTGGGTTTTCTTGTGTACAGCTTCCACTATTACAGTGAACAAATTGGATTACATTACATGTACCTACCTTCGTTTAAATGATTAAACTCCTAAGGCTGGTTTCGTGATCGATAGTTAACTCGACAAGGGTGAATACCGATAGCATTGTTCAATATTTTTGAAAGAGTGGTTGAAAAAATACCTTCACCAATTGTCGGGCGTAACTCCAACATTAAGAATTAGGGGGTGATGAGGATGGGATGACGGGTGTCCTGTAAGGTAGGGAGCGCTGGGGGAGGTCGCGAGGTGCGATATAAATAAAACGTCCTGTTTGAGTGAAAGATGGATGTACACTGATTTATTATACTAACGATACGAACAGCGTTACACATAATTTGGGTCAATCGTGAAAACGCTTACTCGCTAGATAAATAACTATATGAAGTCGAAATATGACTGTATGTGCGGTAGCTCGTACACCAATGGTCATTTAAACAGTCATTCTGCCAAACTTTATTCATTTTCTTGTGAGAATCGATAAAAACAATTTGCGACCGATTGTATCCTGGTGGTTTTCCATAACGTTACATATTATAATGACTATTCAATACCACGCCACGTCGAGATAAGGGTTGTCATATATTCTATTTTTTAAATATTAACATTGACTGATTGACTGTATGTTTAGGTCCAGTTGCGTGATCGGTAGTAATTTTTAAATGTCGTTACCAGCGATTGAATGTTTACACTTGCGAATAATGCGTGTTTAAAAGAAAAACAACCTTTATCAAGTGTCACAATTTATTGACCATTGGTGACAGTGAGTTAACTATCGATCACGCAACTGGACCTAAAAGGTTAAGGTATCTCGGATTTGTAATGCTCTTTAGGATTATAGGAGAAGAAATAAATGGAAAACAAATTAAGGCTCAGCTGCAGAATTTTATTTCAGCTAATAGTAGACGTTAAATTGCTGTCAAGGTCTGTTTTACTGTTATCAAATAAACACTAATCAAGGAATACCTAAATCAAATATGGATGGTCATTTTATATGAAGTACTTAACAAACAGATAACGCTAACCAGAACTTTTTAGCAAATTCTGAAACAGGTCGTAAGAGTTTTTATACATAAATCTTACGCTGATATTGTTAATATTAAATACTACTTTCAAACAATTACTGTCAATTTTGACTGACGTCAAAGATATCTTTATTTTGTTTTATAAAAAAAACATAAACATGGCGGTTGCATTGACGTGCCGATATTATTTTTATCGTTCATCAATACAAAAACAAGAGTTTTGCCATCCCTTTTGGAGATTAATGATCCGATACCGAACTCTATGGTGTGGACTCTCGACAAAAGGGCCTCTTACATACCCTCTGGTGCTTGCTCAAAAGTCTCTGAGTGAAAACAGCCACCGTAATATGCGTTCAATGTTACGAGAAACGGTTGGTATTAACGCTGCAAACATTTTTCATCAGCTGAATTAAAATTACCGAGGGCATGAATTTATCAACACTTTGACAAGGGTAATTATTTTGAGCGCGTTATTTGGGCCTCTCAGTTTGCTGAATGATCAGAGATATTAAAGGGTTATTAAAAAATAAGAGTGTTAGCGTTTTTTTTAAAATAAATAATTTCCGTGGGAATGTCGTAGCTAGCTTTTGTTATTACCTCAAAATACAAAAAGGGTACTCCTCTGAATGAATTATACGTGATACATATTTTTAATATACGTCATTGTCTAAATAGTAAAAACTTCAAATTTCAAAGATGTTATGTTATTAATATAAAAAACTTGGAACCGGATTCTAAAACAGAACCTAATTTCTCTATTCTAAACCTTGAAGCAGTTTTTAAACTTAAAATATGCAAAGTAAAATCTCTTAAACTGAAACGAAGTTATCTGATATACGAGTATCAAGAATGTTCCGCCTCTATAAAAATATGAGGTTAATTTTCGACCTTATGTTTTTATATCTGAGGTCATAATTTATAAATTGTAAAAACGCTGTCCTAATATTTCATAGACTAGTGCGCTCTGTAGATACCGTTTCGTTTTATCCGATTCATAAAAGTATTATTTGTTTGCAGTGGCGGCTGGTGGGTTATCGAACTGGTAGTGCACTTTAAGAAAATCGAAGCAAATCTAAAAACAATTACGGTAATATAAATAAATAATAATTAATGCGTCACACATACAGTGAAACATGTCATTATGTCAATCATGGCTGCCGTCGTCGCCTCGCGCCCAGCCGGCCGGCCAATCCGTCAAACATCGGGTGCTCTCGGCAATCGTCGGTTCGCCCGTGCGGCACTCGAGAACCCGCTCATTACTCGGTACATTTCTATGAACTATGTTTTGTTTCACGCGTCAGGCGTATTAACTCGTATCTCCTACAAGTTATATTAGCAGTCCTCGTGCACTCGCCGAAGCGCACGAGAATTTGTCTTTACAGGAAAATAAGTCTTAATAGTTTAGTAAAGCGCTCAAACTGTTTTACCATAATTGGAGATTATATCTTTAATACGTTTTTGTATGTTTCAAAATAACTATTAAAATGGTAATTAAAAAGAAAGATGAATTACTTAATATTTTGTAATTTTTAAATCTTTTGAATTGGTGGTTCAGCGCACGAGCGCACTTAAGGTACAGCCGCCACTGTTTGTTTGTATAATATGATGACAAATTGTGGGAAATCGGACTGAAGTTTTTCTAGTTCTTTTATGAGCACATTATGAGCCTTTACACACTGCGACTTTCATTATTATTATTATTTTATTTGGAAAACATACAGGTATTATTCAATACATATACAAAAAAGCGAATTACTGATTTAACTAGAGTAATACCCTAAAATAGTTTTCACAACATGATTTGCATGCAGTAGTATTTTAAGTAAATGTGAGAAAGAATTACACCTTAAATTTGTATGTTTTCTTACATTTTTACAAAATTAAATGTGACTAAATACAATAATAAAATAAAAGTAATTTCAGTCCAATGCAGTTTTAGAGAAAAAGTCTTTTACACGCTTTCGAAACAGCGGCATCCTGTGCTCAAAGATATCCAGCAGACCGTGGTTGCTTTTTGTGCATGCGTTGTATAGTCTACACATCCTGAGAAGTGGCTGGTGAAACGAGATATTGTTGCGTTTGAGAGGAATGTCGAAGGTTTTTAGCAGCGATGCAGTCGCAGTCGCATTGCAGATGCATTTGCAGAGGCAGTCGCAAAATGTCAACCTTTACACACTGCGCTACTTTTAGCATCAAATCAAACCGCTTTTTTTAAATCCGCGACTGCATCGATGCTTAAAGTAACAGTGAGTAAGGGGTCTATATGTTAATGAGAAGTATTTATTTAATTTTATTTACAGATAATATTCAATAAATAAAAGTTTGATTCTGTGGTAGTCACTACGAATTCGTATATAAAGCTCACTATGCGCCGCTAGTATACTAAAGAATTCGCCGATTTTTTTGTTTCACTGTAAAAAGCCTATGATAATAAAGTACTCTGTATTCTAATCGCAAAATCTCGCCGGTCTTCCGAAGAGAATTATTAATTTTGCCCAAATTGACATCTGATATACATTATCCGTTGATTGATGGGCCTTTATTATAAAATGGAACCAATATACTCACGCTAGGGAAAAATTGCACTGATAAAGGAATTAAGTTAACGAGAGTCCTTGTAAATTTTGGCTTGAAAATAGAAAAATGTATGGCTTTATTTTATCTTTCCTTTTTATTTACTTAGTTAGTGCCCCAAGGTATGTATTTTTTTTCTGTTGTATTGCCAAAGCCAATGTTTTATCGTACTTATAGGTCAATCGCTTTGTTTGATTGTTAAGATAAAGATTCGTAAAAAAAGAAAGCTAAAAAGTCT
Source organism: Pyrausta purpuralis (assembly GCA_963924145.1). Classification (NCBI taxonomy): domain Eukaryota; kingdom Metazoa; phylum Arthropoda; class Insecta; order Lepidoptera; family Crambidae; genus Pyrausta; species Pyrausta purpuralis. The sequence goes on from OZ001654.1 coordinate 15,500,158, forward strand.
TAAATAAACTCTTCACCATTGAAAGGAAAGGAATCCGTTTTAGGCAAAAAATTTCTTTTTGGAGTCGGTGCTGTGATAGTTGATGCTTAATGGTCAAAGTGATGGCACCGACTCCAAAAAGAAATTGTTTGCCTTTCCTTTCCTTTCAATGGTGAAGAGTTTATTTAAAAGACTTTTTAGTGCATTTTGGTTTTGAAGTCGGTTTTTCCTTTTTTTAAAGTTTATTTTATTTCTTCATTTTTAGTGATTACATAAGAGGGGGGAGATGCACCTTATGATTCTATTTTTAAAGAAGCTACAAATTACTTATCATAAGTTCCGTCATTATAATTACTGAACTCTTAAGCGTTAAGTAGTTCCACCATCAGCTCAGCCCCACAAGATGATGACTATCAGACGTAACAACACGTCAACATTAAGATTCTAGTAAAAAAACACTATGCGTGCCTTTAAAATTTTAGGGTTTCCCTCGATTACACCATCATCCCATCATCAGATCCCAAAATGAAACAAATGGGACCAACTAGAAGGTACACCCTCTAAGTAAGTGAAAAAAAATTTCAATTCGGTCGACAAACGACTGAGATATGAGTTAACATACATACAAAAATAAAAAAAATAAAAAAAAACATACAGTCGAATTGATAACCTCCTACTTTTTTGAAGTCGGTTAAAAATACAATCTTTATTATGACTTTTCCAAATTTACTGAGTCTATAACACATTTTCGTCATTTTCGCTAGATCAGCTTGCACGTCATTAAAAGCCATTAAATACCTCTTCAAACCATCAAAGAATTCGAATGCAAACATTGGAGCTATACAAAATACCATTCCAATTTCAGTTTATCGGCAGAAAAAGCCTAAAAAATCAGCGCCCAAATCCTTTTAACCAGAAGATAGAAAAAGCTGCAAGTGCAATAATTGAGCGGGCGTCGATGTTTAATCCGGCGAAGCGCGCCGTTTATCAATCGCTCCAAAAACAACATATTTCAATATCCGCTGATTAATATCCGCCAGTACGCCGGCCGAGGCGAACGGGGAATTTATGTACTGCGACCAAACGGTTTATTTCATTTTGCTTTTAAAATTACGAATGTTTGCGACGATTGGCCGCCGCGTCGCGCCCATCTGTTGCGGCGCCGATTAACATTAGACGCTTTCTGCCGTGATCCAATGGGTTATATGAATATTTTTTTTATTTGTCTCTTGATATTGACCCATTGGGACGAAACGGAATAAGAAAGTGTCATATTTTTTGTGAAAACTTTCCGTTTTTTAGGTTTCCGTACCCAAGAGTAAAAACAGAACACTATTACGAAGACTTCGCTGTCTGTCCGTCTGCATCTCGAACCGCGTTAGCCAGACAGATGAAATTTTCACAAATTAAGTATTTTTGTTCTGCTATAACTCTAAAAAATCTAAAAATATATATTTAAGGGGCCCATCCCATACAAAAAACACGGTTTTTCTCCTTTTTGCTCGATATCAATAATAGCAATAGAACAAGTACTTGAAATATTCACAAAATACTCAGTTGTTGTTGATATTTACTTCAATAATAGGGTTAAAATATATAGATAATAGGGTGTTTTGTAAAGAATAGATTATTTTGTAAATGTCGATGGGCCTGTTTATGGTCTAAATAATATGGACCTTTGTAAAAATATCACGGTATTAAAGATTTTCCATTTTTGTGTTTCTTAAGATAATTGCTATTCCATCAAAAACAATACTTGTCAAAAAACCCAAGTCTCGCAACTCAGTTGTTCTGCGGTAAAAAGTTGTGAGATCCATGTAATACCAAGTCGGATATTAATTTATTCAGTCTCTACTTAAGCGACTTTCTGTCTTAATACGTCCAGTCTCTAAGACCACGATCGTGGTCCATAACAATTGAAAATCAACTGTGTCTGGAATCTCCGTACTCGAAGCATTAAGTTGTTACGTAATAATTAACAGCATCTTATAGTGACGCATATCAATATTAAAATTCTTTAATGTTTTATATAAATATATTGAGACTTGGCCATACACCAAACACTACTTATATTCCAAATTTGAAGCTTCTAGGTCTGGTAGAAGTGCCTTAGAATTTTGATGATCGGTGAGTCAGTGAGTGACAAAATTCAAATTGAATGAAATTTGAAATATACCGTGTCTTTACATGCCTGCATGGTTACTGAAAATTTCAGTCTTCTAGTTATATCCACAACGAAGTTACAGGGGGTCGAAAATGGTCTGAATTGCTTCGAGAAAAGGATGGTACGGCCGTGACGCTTTTTTGCTCGACTTGGTGGGGGCACTGCCGTGCCCCCAGATCTGCGATTAGTTTTTCTCAAAATCGCAGTCTCTAAAAGTCGCAGTGCCTAAAATTTCTGTATTGAAGTAAAACGATTGTTGGTAGTATCACGCATCAGTTTTAGAGTTCTTAATAGTGTTGCAAACTATCGATAGTTTCGTTATTGATAGTTGATGTCGGTGACTATCCCGAATATCGATATTACCATCGATAATTTGGCCATATGAAAGATGATCAATACTGTGGAAATTACCTATAGAAAATTTGTGCATTGCTATAAATATCAATAATACTGATAGAATTTTAGCTCCGTTGCATGCACTTCTTGATAAATTTACCTTTATTTTTATTTTAAATGCGGTACATGCATTTGAAACGGCTCTGAATTCATTTTAATTAAGCACCTAAAAAAAACTTATGCAGATTGTTAACGAGTGCTTGTTACTTTGATGCAATAACAATTCTCGTCCCGTAACCATATTTGCATAAGACATAATTGATGGCCAAACTAATTTAATGTTACACAGCAATTATGCTAAGACGTTCATGGTTTACAACCCCATAAAATGTACTTCCGGTCCCCGAAACTGCAATGGAAGTAATAAGCAGTGCAATACTGGAGGCTATAAATTAGACTAAGCAGTTTTAAGCGAAGGGAGCCGACAGCGGTTCGCTCAGTTTCACACTTGCAGACCTAGGGCATTTGCACACTAACACTTTTAGTGATATTGTGTGCGGCGGCTTATAATAAATCACAACTGGTAATATCGAATCACAAATTTCGTAATAATTGACATTTATGTACCTAGAGAGCCTTCAAACATTGAGGAATCTTGTATATTTGCTTCCAATACTTCTTCAAACTATCGATTGCAATACGTACTTACTTCTTCTTAACAAATTTGACTGCTCACTTCAATCAGAATTGTTAATAACGCCCTTGATATGTACAAAACAATGCGCTGAACTCGTGTCGGAAAATTCCATGCCGACGGCTAAAAACAGTCGCCAAAATAGCGCGCCCACACCCCAATAACAGTTGAGCTCAAATTCACAGTGATTGCGTCATGCGAGAAGGCTCTAATTATGCTGCGCTAATTAAGCGGATTATATTTAGGCGACAACTGTGATCGTTTGATTTGAAGGCATAAACAATGCCGCAACGCGATGGCAAGAGTCGTAAAAATGGAACTCGAGAGAAACTTAACAGGAAACTTTTATTAAAATAACAACATTACGCCACTAATTTGTTTGTAAAACTGCGCAGACGGTAAAAATTACTTATTCACGGTGAGACCGCGATGGCGGGCGCCGCGGCAGAGACGCTCGCCGCCCAGAAATGTCCGGATACTATCCGACTTCTGTTAGAATTGCTCTAGGGTATTATTCTGCTAAGAAAATGAATGAAGTTTTAAAAGGATTTAGTGATAGCAGTCTTCGTAAAAGTAAAAGGTCAATACATAAAAAGTGGCTATAATCTAAAGTGACTGGATACTTCTATCATTCCCACGGCTCTGAGCATTTCTTCCCTGCTTAAATGACGTCGCCGCTCCATAATAACGTTGGTTTTAATCAGGAGTAGGGAAACAGTAGCACTAATAATGTCTTCAATGCGTTGTATGTTTTTATAGGGAAAATATTGACAGCTGATTTTCATCTTTTACTCGAATTTAATTGACAGTTCCTGTTTCAAATTATGAAATGCACCAAAAAGGATCCATATAAATTTATAAAATCATAGTTTTATTACAAAGCCACATCTCAATCTCAAGAAATCCGCATAAAAATGCTTGATCCCTAGACATTTTGATGTGTGTAACTTCTAAACTAAGCGAGTGTAAGTTTTGAAAAGAAAATGTAGATCTTCACAAATACTTTCAACGAAAATTGGTTCGGACGGGATCGAACGAGAATTTAAAACAACATAAATATAAAACAATTTAAAATATATAAAGCTTATTCGAAGTGGTCTCCATTGGCTGCAATACAGTCTTTTAAACGTTGAGGTCAGTTTTCAATAGAAGCATGTACTCTTTCCATGGGAAAATTCTTCACTGCCAACTGCCAATCGTATGTTTTAGGGACTCCAAATTATCATGGCGTTTAGAGCAAGCCGTACTCTATAAAACTGACCATAAATCATAATCCAGCGGGCTAAAATCGGGACTAGACGACGGCCAGTCTTCAGCTCTGATCATATTCGATACGTCCGCTTCTAACCAAGACTGCGTGGACCGAGCTTTATGACCCAGCGCCGAGTCTTGTTGGAAATGCCATGCTTGGTTATTGAACATGGTGTTGTTAAGGGATTTAACTACCTTCTCAAGAATGGTATGTTGAAACACTTGTGTCGATGTTTTGATACCTTTTTCACAAAAATATGGCTCAGTCACTCCTTCATAGCTAACACCCCACCAAACCGTCACTGAAATCGGGTAATCCCCACGTTGCACTCTGCCGACTAATTGGGAAGCTTTCTTAGAGGTATGAGCATAAATATGGTCATTTTGTTTGTTTAAATGTTGCTCAATTGTAAAGATTTTCTCATCCGTAAACAATTTTTGTCTGTGACCTCCCTTTGTCTACCGCTTCAGTAGTTTTTTCGATTTTACCACCCTATTCTTTTTTAAATTATCAGTTAAAAAATGACCAGTGCGTCTCTTATAGGCTGCAAGTCCTAAGTCATCTTTTAAAATACGCGACATAGTTCTGGGTGCTATCTTCATCTCCCGAGATAAAATCTTTTTCATTTCTTCTGTTCGGAAAATTGAACTTTCATGTGAAGATATACGGGTGGAAAATAGCTTTTCCATCCCTACAGTGGAAAGTAATTTAGTTTAAATTGCTACGTTTAGACACGTAGTGAAAGATAATTAAGTCACATCATATTATTAAAATAAAAACCCTTTCCATAATTTTAAGATTAGCTAAACATTAAAAGCGTGTTTATTATGGTCACTGATATTAAAAATGTACAATATGTCTAATTTTTACCAATTTAAAATCAACAAATATAATATTCAGTTGCCCGCCATTCATAGTGACCCTTTTTTTTAACCGACTTCAAAAAAGGAGGAGGTTATCAATTCGACTGTATGTTTTTTTTTTATCATTATTTTTTTTTTGTATGTATGTTACCTCATATCTCAGTCGTTTGTCGACCGAATCGAAAAATTTTTTCACCTACTAAGAGGGTATACCTTTTAGTTGGTCCCATTTTTTCCATTTTGGGATCTGATGATGGGATCTTGGTGGATTTGAGGGAAACCCTCAAATTTTAAAGGCACGTATAGTGTTTCTTTACTGGAATCTTAATGTTGACGTGTTGTTACGTCTGATAGTCAACATTTTGTGGGGCTGAGCTGATGGTGGAACTCCTTAACGCCTAGGAGTTCAGTAATAATAATGACGAAACTTATGATAGGTAATTTGTAGCTTCGTAAAAAGTAGAAGCACAAGGTGCAACTCCCCCCCCCTTTTATGTAATCACTAAAAATAAAGAAATAAAATAAACTTTAAAAAAAAGTAAAAACCGACTTCAAAACCAAAATGCACTAAAAAGTCTTAAATAAACTCTTCACCATTTAAAGGAAAGGAATCCGTTTTAGGCAAACAATTTCTTTTTGGAGTCGGTGCCATCACTTTGACCATCAAGCATCAACTATCACAGCACCGACTCCAAAAAGAAATTGTTTGCCTAAAACGGATTCCTTTCCTTTAAATGGTGAAGAGTTTATTTAAGACTTTTTAGTGCATTTTGGTTTTGAAGTCGGTTTTTACTTTTTTTTATTCATTTCTAAATTGTCACAATTTGTTTGTCTTTGACAATTTATTTTTTTAGTTTGGTTGATTATTGCACAGATTATTAAGCAGGCGGAGGGGACTTGCCGCGAATTTGTTGTTCATTAATCTTCTTACTCACTCCCACCTTTAGCTGTCACTCATAGCGCTATCTCATGGGGCAAAATTGAACCTGGAATTTGATATAACCTGTGGTAATTTTGGTGACCAGTTTAAGGTTGCGGTTTTCTTCTATTATTATTATCTGTGAGAAAAAATCTATCGATTATTTTAATAATGATTTGAAATATTTTATATCGTTCGCGTTTTATGTACTCTGTTGTCTTCCGTACCGTTACTGTCCTTCTAATCGTATGTTTTATGTATAACGACAGTAAACAAAGTGATATGTGATGTAAAAAAATATGATTGATCTCATATCTCGCCAAACAACATAATATCTCATCATCGCATCAAACACACAGCTAAATTTATTTATTTTTCCTCACAATCGAAATGAAAAATAGTATATATAACTCGGGTGAAAGCATCCATTTCACTCTCGAATTATTAGCGCTCTCACTCCGTTCGAGCGCCAAAACATCTCGAGTGACATGGGTCACTTTCTCCCCTTGTATAACAATCTACTATTTTTTTCGGACAAGATTTCTGCGAATTCTTTCCCTTACTGCTTTGACCACCTTTTTCGTACGAACACTACGTGGACGGCCAGGGAGCCGATTCTCGCAGCAATCGAACTTTTTTCGTGTGGTAATTCTTGCGAGTTTTACCGATTTACTTAAAAACTCAAGTAAAATATCTACACGCTAAAAAACTATCGCTAAAATAAAATCTTAATGCATAGAAATCGCGATCCTTAGAAATCAAAATGAATTTTTCTTCCACGAAGAAAATTCGATCGGTGAACTTTTTTCGTATACGAATTGCACGAGAATTGGCCCCCAGATCTGTTTCTGTCACAAATAGAGGAGGTCTTATTGTACCTATTAATAGCCAACACTATTGGTACACAAACATTTGACTATTACCAAGCGTATGGAGAGTTTTAAAAATTGCAATTGGCTCCATACCAACTTTGTGTAATGCAATCACAGCGATTCGGTTCCCTTTATCACCCCACTTCATTTTAATATCGCAAAATATTATATTATTTATTTATTTATTTATTTATATATTCTTAGGAAGATTTACAGTTTTAATAATCACTATATCTAAATAACTTAATGCTAAACATCAATACTAATAATAAATCTCCACACATGAATAGTCAGATTTATAAATAAGGTCCGATTGGGGCAACTACAATCCAGAGGAAAGAAACAATAATCTCTTAATACAAAAAAAAACAAAGTAAGAAAATATATATCTAAGGAACAATGGTGTTAGTCCAATTTATCACGAAGATTGAGAATCTCAAAATATAAAATAAATATATAAAATGTATTGGCGCCAAAATTAGAAAACACAATAAACATTCGTATAAAAATGACAGATTCCAAATTCAAATGTAATATCTTTCTTATTTTTAATTTTAACAGTATTTATGGCCAGACTGTGTATTATACATTAGTCAAGGCTATATACTTACCTGTAAACTACTAGGTTTTGACTGTTTTTAACACTGACAGTGTCATATTTTATATTCATAAAGACGAATAAGAAACCAAAATTTTATTTGGACGAATCCATTTAAGAAAAATAACGTACGCATAAGAGACCATAATTTTCGCAAGTTCGGACAGACAGCACGGTAGCTCAATTGGTAGAGCGTTTGGCCCGGTTAGCCAAAAAGTTGCTGGTTCAAGTCCCATCCGTGCGCAAATTTTTGGTTTCTTATTTCATATATCGTCTTGATGTCTCACGATATCGAGATTTTCGGAATAGCCAAAGCCGAGGACTTGATTGACCTGGAGGAGGAAACTGCTATGCTAGGGGATAAGTTCTGCTCCGATATAATTATCTACAATGTGTTAATTTTACACTTGATCAAACTTTTTGGGAGTGTCGAGAAAAAAAATCAGCTGTTTCATACAAAAACTCGTTTCTTCTCGAAGAAAATGTATGGAACAGCTGTTTGCTGTTTTTTCTCGATTTCGAAGTTGGTCCTATGGGACCAACTTCGAAATCGAGAAAAAACATGCTATGCTGCATGCATTTTTGCTATGGCAAAAGTTGTTCAAAACCATCATTAGAGCACTTCCTAAAAGTTTAATATTCAGCTCCATTGGCAACTGAGTCATAAACCATTGGCAATAGAAAGTGAAAGCAAGATAAAGTTAATAACACACCGACTTTTAGGTACTTTACTTTGATAGGTATAGTATAAAGCTGAAGAGTTTGTTTATTTGAACGCACTTATCTCTATACAACTGATCTGATTTGAATAATAACTCCAAAATAATAATGACCATGAATATAAGTACGTATTTCTCGTTAATTGTTTACTTTTATTTTATAAGCATACTCGTATATTACATTCTATTGTAGTGTCAGTTAAGGGCCATGTGGCTTAAATCTTATTTATTAAGAGGCCATAAACAAGGAATAAGGCCTTTGAGTCCTGCCATGCGTTGTGCCAATATCTTTATGTATTTTCAAATGCTTTTGCTTGTTATCACAAATACATCTTTGTCTTGGCAGACGTCTCTGAAACTTGTGACAATCACGTCAATCTTTTTTTAATATTATTAGGGCTGTCACAATTTACAAAATTTTCCAGAATAATGGCAATGCAGAACAAAGTCTCAGTCGGATACTTACCGGACAAATCTCGTATATAATTCAGGAGGCTGCGCTGTGCTACGACAGCGCTGCGTGTGCCGGCGTTTGCTTGTCTCTCGAGTGCACTAACTGTCATGTCAAAAGCCAATGATCACGACTGTAGTTCTGAAGGCTTACTACAATATAAATTTCGCCATAATATGATCAAAGCATGAAGATTTTGCTAACTAAAGTGTTGAAGTGTCCTCACACATTATTGCCAATTGATCAAGCATGTTTATCATTGTATATCATCATGTAATCATTGTATGTTTATTATTGTGTTTTTTACTTTTATATGCAAGTTTCGGTTCTCGGAAATTTAACTAAACTAATGGTCAAACCAGCGGTTGAATGTTAACCATTGTGCGTGTTATGGAGAAAAAATACCTTTAAGCTCTTTAAAACAACCATTCTGACATATGGTTGAGGATAGTTTAGTAACTTAATAAGAAGGTAGTAATAAAAAAATGTATTTTCAAAAGAATAACTCATTCTCAGCCAAAGGACGTCCACTGCTGAACATAGGCCTTCCCCACGGTTTTCCACAGCGACCAATCACTAGCGGTCTGCATCCAGTTTAATCCTGCGATCTTTTTAAGGTCGTCTGTCCATCTTGTTGATGGACGTCCTACGCTGCGTCTTTGGTCGAAGGGTCTCCAATCTAGAACTTTCCTGCCCTAACGGCCATCAGTTCTTCTGTCTGCTGTCAAAGAATAACTAAATAAATAAAATATTAAACACCGATCACATATATTACTCAGATCCCAAAGTACTCGTAAGTAGCTAATTGCCCTTGTGCTATGAAAATCGTACACAACGGTGGTACCACAACACCCAGACCCAAGACAATATAGAAAATTTTGATTTCTATATTGACACGACCGGGAATCGAACCCAGGACTTCGGAGCGGCGATACCTTGAAACCAGCGTACTTAGCTACACCACGGCGAGGAATGCTTGGAAAGTAGATACGCTCACCCGCTACTTGTCAAAACGCTTTTACAATAAATAATGTGATAACTTTTCATCAATTCAGTTGGTATCCTAGGCTAGACTTTGGATCAAAATCTAATCATTAGTTATAGCAAAAAGCGCAAATCCAAAGCATCATAAAGGATTTTCATTAAGCATCAAGGCGGGAGCGGTTGTCACGGGAGATTTACGGTGTGGCGACACATATTGAAAGTCTACTGCGCTGAATGCAGGGCTTACTGCATGCTATGTTTGCAACAACGGGTTGGGCTAGGCGGACTTTTAAGCACAGTTGCAATATTTAAACTTATTAATTATTTACAGCTGACTAAAGTAACATGGTCAGATGGTCGATCGAAATATGTTACCACTAAACTTACCTAGGTAACAGGACCACACAGATTTGTTTTTAGGGTTTCGTAGCCGAACGGCAAAAAACGGAACTCTTATAGTTTCGTCAAGACTGTCTGTCTGTCTGTCTGTCCGTATGTCACAGCCACTTTATTCTGTAACTATAAGCATAACAATGTTGAAAATTGGTAGGAAGATGTATCCTGTTAACCGCTTTAAGATTCTTATACCTAAAATAAAAAATAATGATATTAAAGGGAGGCTCTCATACATGAAATTAAAACCGATTTTTTTTTTGTCATACCTATGCGTGTTGGGTGTCTATGGATAGATCTTTTCAAATGAGGTTTCTTAAACCATTTTCTTTTTAAGTTTTTTTGAGTAGCTGATATGGACTTCTTGTGCCTCTCAGGGCCTTTTCCCACGGATATATCCCGTTCTTTGCAGGTACAATTTTCTGCAAGATCCCGTTAAGTATTATATGTGTTTTAATGTTCATCTTCACATGGACATACCGCTTGCAGTTACCAGTAAAAAATCGAATGCTGGTCTTTTACTAATCCTGTTACGTCATTGCGCTGTACTAGTATCACTTCTAAATGAGAGTTTGAATATGCACAAAACAGCAATTGCCATGGCAACGCTGTGAAAAAGAAAATACAGCGCGCCGCTTTATCGATAAGTGCAAGTGAGATAGACATGACACTGTCAGGAGTTGACAGTACTCGGGTCACGGACAACCGTACCTGCAAAAACTGCCGTGTGATCACACTAGAATTTTCCATGGGTTGCAGTAAACAGTGATCCCGCAGAACTGGATTACCGTAGAAGACGGTCCGAACGTGCACCTAAAATCAATATGCAATGCTATCAAAACATATTTAAAGTATTCAAATTACTTTATTAATGAGCTATGGAAAGCTCTAGGTACTACGTAAGCTCAAAGTACTTTAATGGCTCGTTTGGCCCAACTTTGCCTGTAACTTTTGCCCAATTTCACATCTATGAAAGTTGAGATTGGTTTATTACCGGCGTAATGGTTTACAAAGTGTAACTTTGTCAGGAGCTTTAATAAGTAAATTGGCCCTTGCGCTATGCTTTGGTTAAATGTTATTTATTTGCATGAAATCAGTAAAAATTTAATTATTATTAATATTGTAAGCAATCTTGACATTCCTTGTTTATGAAATGATTTATTTTAAAATAAGATAAACACAAACTCAAAACTTACATGGGTTAAATACTGAGATATTTTAAAATCAAATACTTAATTAATTTTATTTACTGATATTATTTTAAGAGTTATGAAAAGATTGTTTACATTGTTGGACTAGCAAACGAACTTTACATTATCAAACAGAATATCTTATTAACCTCAATTTGACATTGAACATCTTTAATAGGATCTTCGGATAAGATACCTAGATAAAGATATTTCATATTAACAATTAATATCTTAATCTTTGTTGTTGGATGTTTTCATTGGACTAATTACGTACGTTAGCCAAATGGCTACATTTGTAGGAGAGCTGTGCACTCTAAAAACCGGCCAAGTGCGAGTCGGACTCGCACGCTAAGGGTTGCGTGTCGACTTTAACTGAATTAGAGATCCACTTACTTCTACTTAGTAATAATACCACAATATTTTGTTGGCAGCAAATGTGACTTTGTTTTTCATAGTATTTGCATGAACAACAAAGTTATGTCTGCGGTTATTGAAAATGTGTGTGCTCTATCTCAAGAACAACTAGTTCGATCTCGTTCAAACCAATTTTAGGTTGAAAGTCTTTGTCAACGTATAAATCATGTATTTTTTTCAAAATTGACACACGTTTAATTAAATAAAGTTAGACGGGGGGACGCCCATTTTACCACTTTGAAAGCGTCTATCTCTCAAACGTTAGACTTTTAGAAAAAACAGTTTTATAAACATCGTTATTTTATAAGACCTATCCATAGACACCCTACACGTACAGGTTAAAGAAAAAAAAATGGTTTTAGTTAGCTTTGACGGCTTACTAAAGCCGTTAACAGCATACATATACACAGTCTGGCTATAAATACTGTTACAATTAAAAATAAGAAAGATATTACATTTGAATTTGGAATTTGTCATTTTTATACGATTGCTCATTGTGTTTCTAATTTTGGCGCCAATACATTTTATAATATTTTGCGATATTAAAATGAAGTGGGGTGATAAAGGGAATCGAATCGCTGTGATTGCATTACACAAAGTTGGTATGGAGCCAAATGCAATTTTTAAAACTCTCCATACGCTTGGTAATAGTCAAATGTTTGTGTACCAATAGTGTTGGCTATCAATAGGTACAATGATACCTCCTCTGTTTGTGACATTAAAAAAAACTAGCTGTCCACGTAGTGTTCGTACAAAAAAGGTGGTCAAAGCTGTAAGGGAAAGAATTCGCAGAAATCCTGTCCGTAAGCAAAAGATTTTATCTCGAGAGATGAAGATTGCACCCAGCCCGAACCATGTCGCGTATTTTAAAAGATGACTTAGGACTTGCAGCCTATAAGAGACGCACTGGTAATCTTTTTTATATTTAAAAAAATAATAGGGTGGTAAAATCGAAAAAACTACTAAAGCAAAGGGAGGTCACAGAAAAAAATTGTTTACGGATGAGAAAATCTTTACAATTGAGCAACATTTTAACAAACAAAATGACCGTATTTATGCTCAAACTTCTAAAGAAGTTTCGCAATTAGTCGGCAGAGTGCAACGTGGGCATTACCCGACTTCAGTGATGGTTTGGTGGGGTGTTAGCTATAAAGGAGTGACTGAGCCATATTTTTGTGAAAAAGGTATCAAAACATCGGCACAGGTGTATAAAGATACCATTCTTGAGAAGGTAGTTAAGCCCCTTAACAACACCATGTTCAATAACCAAGCATGGTCTTTCTAACAAGACTCGGCGCCGGGTCATAAAGCTCGGTCCACGCAATCTTGGTTAGAAGCGAACGTTTCGGACTTCATCAGAGCTGAAGACTGGCCGTCGTCTAGTCCCGATCTTAATCCGCTGGATTATGATTTATGATCAGTTTTAGAGAGTACGGCTTGCTCTTAACGCCATGATAATTTGGAGACCCTAAAACAATCCATACGATTGGCAGTGAAGAATTTTCCCATGGAAAGAGTGCGTGCTTCTATTGATAACTGGCCTCAACGTTTAAAGGACTGTATTGCAGCCAATGGAGACCACTTCGAATAAGCTTTTTATATTTTAAATTGTTTTATATTTATGTATAAAACTAACACACTGTAAAAGTAATAAATATTATTTGCATTAAAAAAAAAGTTTTCTTTGTGACAATATTTATGGCAAGAGTAGTAGGTACCTACTAAGTTAACTGTGTAATACTAATAGTTTCAGAATAAAGTGGCTGTAACATACGGACAGACAGACAGACAGACTTCACGAAGATTTAAGAGTTCCGTTTTTGCCATTCGGCTGCGGAACCCTAAAAACGAATGTGCGTTTCCACCAATAGAGCGAGTCAGCCAGAGCCAGTGAGCGGCTCTAGATTCAATTTAATATACCACAATTTAGTAATAGCTTTAAAATCATCGTAGAAACCAGATTTTCCCTTTTTACTATCTCTATTGAGTAAATTGTTTCAATTTAATTACAAACATTTTACCGACTTTAAAAAGATATAATCAACTCAATGTGTTTGTATGAGATATCGTTAGAATTTGATGATGTTTGAGTGCGTGAGTTAATTTCATAAGTGTAAGTATGTAATTATGTGTATGTTGGTATATTTGTATGGTTGTATATGGATTTCTCAAAAATGAGAAGCCATACATTTGACGATCTCCGTGGTGTAGTGGCTAAGCACGCTGGTTTTAAGGCGTCGCCGCTCCGAGGTCCCGGGTTCGATTCCCGGTCAGGTCAATATAGAAATCTTAATTTTCTATATAGTCTTGGGTCTGGGTGTTGTGGTACCACCGTTGTGTCTATTTTTTATAACACAAGTGCAATTAGCTACTTACTTTGGAATCAGAGCAATGTATGTGAGAGGTGTCCAATATTTATTATTATTTATTTATATAAAAATTATACTTTTTAGTTCAATCAGGTATATTTCAACTTAGGGCACAGTGTTAGTTTCATCAAAATCGGTTTATTCGTATCTGTTTTTAAAATATGAGTAAAATATAATTAAAAGATTATGAAATAAAAATTATTTTTCAAGATTAAACCGCCCTCAAAAATTGAATAAAGTTTAAAATAACGCATTTGCCCTCTGTAGCGCACTGCACCTACTCCAAATGAATTTGTTTTTTCTAAACAAAGTTTGTTTAATATTTAAGCTACCTTTTTTATTTTATGTCTTTTTAATGACTGAGAGCTTTTTAGTAATATTTTTGAGGATGGTTTAATTTTTCAAATGAATAACGGGTCAAAGTCATTCACGTGGTCTCTATAATTTTTCAACCTGTTTTTATTGCGTAATCTTTGTAATAAATCCTATCCAATAAGTTAATTACTATTCACTTCAGAAACCGGGCATATGCCATATAAAATGGTTAATAAGTGTAACTAGAGTTCACTGATCCCCCGCGCACTAAAATGTGCGTTTACTTATTCATGTCTACTTTCATAACCCCAAAAATAGATACTGATGCGTGTCAACCCTCACAATCTCGTATCAGCTCAATAACTGGTGATCGTAAATCAAATGTTATTTGTAGCTTATTAGACCCCCGAAAGGTAGTCCTTTGTAGTAATAAATAATGCTTTGTACCAACTTTCAGCTTTGGTAACTTGATATATTATTATATTATAAGGTTGTATATTTTTATTTTTATTAATCAAAACGAATCTTCGGAAGTCGGTTTTCTATCAGACTAGATTTTGTAAATACCAAACCTTTACAGTATTTTTTATTTACTGATTCGCTTTTACGACGGGCTAAGGACATAGGACAGATGTATTTATCACAAAAAATATGTTGAAATTACAGTGTTTTAAAAAGTCTCAGATCTCTTTAAAATAGATTTCGTTAATCGCTAGAGCCAGATAAATGACGGTTGATAAATAAAAATAATGTTCTTTAAGATTAAATATGTTTTAGAACCTGTCCTTAACTCTTCATGCTATAAAATGCCTTGGCGATTGACTTTAAAACGATACGATTACCATTTAAAGTCTCTTACCCCTCCGTTAATCCGTTTATAGCCCCTTCATCACATCGGCACCTGCATCGAAAACAATGTGGATACCACCCAGTTAAGTGTCGTTGTAATTGAATGGAAAATGAGGCAATCGTTCTTTTATTTATCAAGAACATTATCAAGGCTTTTAATTTAGACTCGCTTGCTACTGATATTTGTAGATTTTTATGCAATTTTATCGATTAGACGTGCAAATATTGTTCCAAAGTTGAGTCTCTGACCCTAAAAACTACAATTAAAACCCTGCCTAGTGCCAGTCGGATTTGCGCACTATAGATTCCGTACTATTGAGGTGACAATTGATATAGAGCAAAAAGGGGCAAAAAAATCGCGTTTGTTATATGTTGTTATAGCGGCAACAGAATTACACAATTTGAGAAACTTTAACTGTATAGCTGCCTGGTGACAGACAGACAGACGTACGGATGGTCATACAGACAGCAAAGTATTAGTCATAGGGTCCCGTTTTTACCCTTTGGTTACAAAGCCCTAAAAATGAGTCAAAGTTTAAAACCAATAAAAAAAAATAAAAAAATTGTCACAAAATCGTCCTTTCTGTCAATTGAGTAATATCCTGAACTTCAAAAGCCACTAAACGTCACCCTTTTTTTTCAAACACCCTTTTCCAAAGGCAAATAACATATTCATTTCATTTATTTTTCTAGTAGACACAGTGGTATCGATTTTTATTTACTCTTTAAATATTGAGCACTTTCTTACCATGTAAAACACTAGTTTACGTTTCAACTCGTATGAAAGAGATGCCTTAAATTAAAAACAATAGGTATCGTTTCGATATTTAATCCACCCTAGCTCAACTTAATTGAGGTTCTTTGGCTAATAGGATTGCTTATAGGAAGTCCACTTTGCGAAAGTGGAGAAGAATGGGCTGCTTCCGGCGTGGATATGGTTACAAATGAAATTATGGATTCCTCGGAGAAATAATACGTCATTAGTTTTGCTCGATGAGCTCGGACCGACGAGACGTTGTTTATTGTGGGGCTAGTTCGCTTTAATAAGAGTTAATACAGGGTGTTAGCAAGCGAAGTTATTTATATTTCTATGAAATTAAAATGTATGTGTAGGTAGCTATTTTTAACACCACACATCCCTATTTTTAACCCCAGAAGAAAAAAGAGAGAGGTGTTATAAGTTTAACGTGTCTATCAGTCAGCGTATTTGTGTATCTGTCTGTAAACCGATGATCCAATTATCGTTTAATTTTTTGCCCGATCGATTTGTTTCTTTGTATTGTAATGTTTTCCTTTGTCTGTTGTTTGTGTAATAAAAGGTTTTTTGTTTTTTGAACAAATGTGGGGTGTAGACACGTATTGCTTTATTTATAAAAGAAGAGAAACATCTTCACATTATATATAATATACAACCATGCCTCACATACAGATTTCTGAACCCAATCGCAATCGAAAATAATAAATATGTTTCCAGCTTTGTTTCTCTCAAATCTAAAATAGAACACTACTTGTGGTCCACAATTCAAGTTCTTTATAATATTCTGGTAGCGGCCATACTTAGTGGTTCTGTGTCCTTATTTTATCTAAATCGTATTCTATGTCCCTCGCATAAATCGAAAGCTAAGGCACACATTGCGTGAAGATTTTCTTATTTTCTCTGTAAACGTGCCAAGAACTGTAAATACGGATGCTTGCTTACTCGAAAAAATAACTGTGTTTATCACAAAATTATTCCTTACATATTTATTATGTTCAAAACAGTAAATAGGCATAACGAAGAACATATAAGGTTGACCTGAAGGCATCTATGATCTTATTCAGTGAAACATTACAAACATAGAATGCCATTTTTAAAGCTCACTAGTGGTCCTCCGCGGCGTTGCCCACGTACATTTCGGATTTCCCGTAAAATGTTTTAACGCAAAACACGTACCTATTTTCATGGTTAGTACGGTCGAGGTCTTTGCCGCCTAACCACTTGCACGATGATAATCGCTTATACCACACAAAAACGGGCGTCACTTCAAGCAAAAGCTGCGTGGTGCAAGCGATTCTGGTTCTTGAGGTGGTTAGGCGGCGGTGCACCGAATATATCGGCTGGCGCAAGTAAGCGTCGTACGATCCTACTTTTCTTTCCATACTATGAGCATTATTTTTAAATCAGATCAGTTGTTTTAAGATACCTACGCGCGTTCAAACAAACAAGGTGTTCTTTATATGAACTACTACACCTTCGGTTACATTATTTAAGTTTTCATACGGATTTGTAACTTTTTTGTAAATGTTATACCTACAGGGTGACTTTTTTATCAGTACCGAAATTTTGTGTAAAGACTCCAGTGATAAATATGAACAACTTTTACTTTGGGGGCAACAGTGAAATCGAGAAAAAAAAGCCAGCTGTTCCATACAAAAATCAATTGGCGCGCGGTCTAAATGTATGGAATAGCTGATTTTTTTTCTCGATTTCACTATAACCCCCATAGTAAAAGTTGTTCATATTCATCAGTGGAGTCTTTACACAAAATTTCGGTACTGATAAAAAAGTCACCCTGTTTATCCTATGTTCATCACAGATAATGCAGAATTCATATGGTGTAATTTTTTCAAATCGGACCAGTAGTTCCGGTTTCCAGTCCAAACACCAAAACAATGTAATGAAGTACATACCAGGTTGACCTGAAGGCATCTGTGATCTTATTCAATGAAACATCACAAAAATATAATGCTAGTTTCATAGTTCATAAGGATGCCAACGGAATACTAATCGATAGCACGAACAACCATTAAATCATTATTATAGTAAACCAAAATATTGCAAATTTCTATCGACTTCATGCACACACACAATTCAAAATAATTTAAGGATGGGATATATGTTGTCTGGCGCATATTTATTTATTATTATTTATACTCTTAGACCAAGATAGTTATCACAGTGAAATATAACAAAGCTATGTATCATGTTTCTACATACAGTGATATATCAACATTGATATAATAAAACTAAAGTTCGACAATTCAGTTGATCAAATAGATCAGCAGACTGTATAGTTCGCAGACTGGGGTTGTCTCTAAATAAATCATGAGTTGTATGGAAATGGGCCAAGTTTGGAACATGCACCTCGAGACGGTCATGGAGTGACCAATACCAGCTGCTGCCGATATTAGTCTACCCGATAATATACTAAGTACTGAACTAAATACATCTAAGAGCATATTAGATAAACATTGCAAAGGTTCTTGGCAGCTGCTACATCTTAAAGGTTTATTATTTATCAGCCCCTAATGGGAACTTGGATGGGTTACCATTCCTATCATACAAGTGACGTACATCACGAGTATCTCCGTGCTTCGGAAGGCACGTTAAGCCGTTGGTCCCGGCTAATATCGGTTGATATTAGTCGCTAAGACTAGTCAGAGGCCTCATGGACGGCTTGATAAAATCTGACAGCAGGGTGAGTCGCTTGCCTTGCCAACACCCCTTCATCAACCCGCACTGAGCCCGCGTGGTGGAGTATGTCTCAAACTACCCTCATAGTTGAGGTAAGGCCTGTGCCCAGCAGTGGGATGTTACAGGCTAACTTTAATGGGAACAGCATCAATCAGGTCTCAACTAGCATACGGAAGCACGTTACGTAAAGGGAACAGCAACGGCTCGGCATAGGATCGGCACCTGATTGCGAACGCTGGCCTCGGATCAGTTGTTCTTGTGAATATCAGCCCGTTTGGCAGGCTAAGCGGATAGATGACAACTATCGGGCGACTCGCTGTAAGCGCGTTACAACGCATGTGGCGCTGTACCGTTACCATAAGTTTACTCGATAGCGACGACAGTTTTACTCGCTAGCGACGACAAAAATGGAAAATTTTAGTTCTGTCAGTGACCGTTAGAGGCGTGCAAATTTCCATAGACTTTTTTGACGTCGTCACTAGCGAGTGTAACCGTCGTAAACTCATGGTAGCGGTACTGATCGAGAGTGGGTCCCGAATCAATGACGTTAGGAAGTTAATAGGTGTGCCTTGAAGTGTAGTTTCACACAAAAAAATACTAAACACCTCGAGTTGATACAGTCCCGTAAAGGCTGGATAGATGTGTATTAACCTTTAGTTGTTACTATCCCATCGATACACTGATGGATAACAGAGTACAATAAATATATTTTGCGTAGTTTAGCTTAAGTACAAAATGGCACAATAGTAAAGCTTATATTTTAATGGTTGAACTGATTTTTATTTCATAAACCTTAGAGACAGTTTCAGGATCCAATAAAAATAAATTTCTTTCTGCAGACAAAGTACGAATTCATGTTTTAAACCAGATGTAGCGCAAAACAAACGCTAAAAAGAACAAAACTTATTCGTATAGCGAAGTAGACGTTCACATTCTTCCCTTTCCAATTCATTTTGGATAGCTAAAAATAATTTCAGCTCTCCGAACTCCATTAAGAGCTGTTTAAAAAACTTCTCGCAGAAAACATTTAGGCGGCCAAAAAAGAATTAGCGAACTAGAAAATAATAAATAAAGCGGAGACTACGAAACAAGGTAGTGCTTTTCGAAAATCGTGTTTCGCTTGTAGAACACGGGTAGATTGGGAAATTGGACGAGTGCCATTGCAGTAAAAGTGGAAATAAATCGGGTGGGATGCATTTGCCGGGAATGACCCAGATCAAAAAATAACATTTGCAACTGTATGCAGTATGGCTCCGCTAAGGAACCCATAAGCATAACTCACGAGGATGGCTTTAGTCTATTACGAACGCTCTGCGAAATGCACGCGTTGCCAACTGATAGAAATTGTCGTTTGCAGGGCTTAGGGTTCGGTTATTTATACGTGTCATTTATGTTTTAAACAATGCCACTTTTGTGTTTAAATGTGTCTTTTTGAACGAATTATTTTATCGGTTTTTGTTTATTTGAACCCAATATAAAACTACTTATATTAATCACCTAGCCTCCCACTATATTATGAATTCCACGAAAGACCTAAATCTTTTTTAACGTACTTTAATGAAAATGTTATCTTAATTTGATAACGATACTAACAAATGCTTAAAAAGTGTCTACCGTTTGGGCTAAAGAAAATGAAGCCACATTAATTCCAGCTCCAAAAGTAATATTCATCGTCTTCTTATATCGAAGCCGAATCAATTCGTAATTGATGGAGCTACGTCTGAATCCCGAGCAATGAGTAGACACGAACATTGAATAATTCTTGGTAATGACATGATCGACTTTTGTCGTGGCCACTTGTGGGCAAACTAACAGGTTTATGCAGTGCTTATTTATTGAAATACCTATATGGGTATCTTTATTAATAACAACATGCTACATAAAAAAAAAAACTTAAGGTCTACCTATTCAAAACGAAACCATTTCCTTGAGGCAAGGAGGCTATGATGCTGGCTGCGTTGCCGCGTTGAATAGCTATGCTAATCCTTTGAGCTAGGAACCAGCCAGCTTTATTATTGGCTGTGACAGAATTTAATTTTGGCGCAGTTTTACCAAACAGCAATTTAGCAGAGGGGCCCCACGGCCCAAATGTTTCAACACCAAACGGCGCAAACACATAATGCAGTGCTTCATTTTTATTCTTGTCACAGCAAACGTTCATGGACGCATACCACAATAGTCATCTTTTGGGCCGTGGCGCATAAGAACTCCATACAAAGTTTGAGGACGTACACTCTCGTATCGCCGTATAGCAAACAAAATATTGCCTATTGCTTGTCGCTAACGTCCGTAGACGTTGACTGGCAGTACACCCGAAAATGACGCTTGACGACGTTGTTCATGTGTGTGTAGGTATTTCTCAATGCGTGTGTGAATAATGTTCAAGTAACAAAAAAAATATTGGACACGATGCAGCGCAATGACGTAGCTACCTGAAGATTGCACAGAGATTCGACGGCGCCAGCCGTTGTGCTTTGACATAAAAAAAAACTTAGGACGTGGTTAGACTATGTGCCTCATCGGGAAGATCATTTTTTGACGTTCTATAACGTTGTTAGAACGAAAGTGTTATGAGCTGCTTGAATTTATTTATTTGTTAGCTTCAAAGGACCCATAAAATAAAACGTGATGGCAACAACATCAACGCAATAGAGAAACCGAGATATCTGATGAAATGTGTTAGTAAAATAATCAGAAAAAAGGTAGAAAGCGTTCGTTAGCGTTACCCATATGTAACATTACTTTTGTATTTTTATTATACCTGCTTTTCCCCACTATTACAGAATTTGTATCTGAGACCAATAAACATCAGCGTACTTTATGCGGACAGCGATACAGATTGCACAGTTTATTGTTTTCTAGGCCTCCTACAATGTTTATGGCGTCTTTACGAGACGAAGCAATTCTTCTAATCCATTAGGCCTTCTGATGTTCAAATTTTATGCGGTTCCTACCACCGAATGTCTCTCGGAGACGGGTAACATCGCTCAAATTATTTTTAGTGGGCCTTTTACGATAGTCGTATCTTTTTACACGCGCATTATGTGTAGATATGTGCACATAATGTTTAGGTGCGTTTCGGGGTACGAGCGAAGTATCTATAAATCGAATGCGTGCGTCGAATTGTATCTCATACGTGTCGGTTCCTTACACAGTGCTAACGATATAGTGTTTTAAATGGAACTGGGTTTTAACGCTTATTCAATATCAAAATAGTTTGTTGATGTGTTCATCATCATCATTATCAGCCAAAGGACGTCTACTGCTGAACATAAGCCTCCCTCACGGCTTTTCACAGCGACCGATCACTAGCGGTCTGCATCCAGTTTTATCGTACAAGGTTGTCTGTCTGACTATCTACTAGTGACTTATCAATTAATAACTGGGCGTCGTCCAATTCATTATTTTCTATTGAGTTCATGTTATTCAGTATACATTTTAATGTAAGCCACAGAAACCGATGAGTTCCATACCTATTGCGTTAAATACTAGGCTTTTATCGCGCTTAGGTTGGATTCTACCAAACAAAGGATTACACGCGCGTAACTATTCGAAGGACAGTTTTGTTCGTCGATTTTATATACTCGAATAACTTAGAGTCGTTTCTCGACGTAAAATTGTAATAAGAATTACTAAACTCGCATAACAGAACGAATTATTAAACTGTATTATTATCTGGTAAATCAATGCTGCAACCAAGCAGTATGGTATGAAAATAAAAATCCTGCCAACTAAACAGTGTCGTATAATACCGTGGGAAAGTATCGAGCTGTCAAAAGTTTCGAATTTAACAAAACATTCTAACATAAATCATATAGCAAGCGGACGTTATTACGCTATACTTGAATTGGCTCTTATTTAACGCAAATCGGTGGGTAAGACCCCTTACGCACTGCGACTTTTAGCATCGATGCAGTCGCGCGTTTTGAAAACGCGCTTCTGCATCGCGACTCAAGCTATAAACAGATTTAATTAAGAGCCTTATCGATGCTAAAAGTAGCACAGTGTGTACTGGTTGACATTTTGCGACTGCATCGATGCTAACGCGCGTTAGCATCGCGACTGCATCGCTGCTAAAAGTTGCAGTGTGTAAGTCTTAGAGTAAATTCCGTATAAACGCGATATTTTAGAACAGTAGATGGTAAAATGGAAAACTCGTACCCTCGGTTAGCTAGCGATTTATTCTAAGGTGAAAATTATTTTCGTTTGCGTATTGCCCATGGTGCGTATGTTCTGCTATGGTAACCATCCCAAGCTTTCCCAGAAGGCTAGCGTCACGTTTAATATACTACAATGTAAAATCGAGAACGAATGGTAAGCTGTAGAAATTATTATATAATCTTTTGTGAGTCGTCGTTTGGAAGCGCCAGTAAGTCTGGGTCCCTATTTTTGAATCACTTGCTTTAATATGGCGTGTGATATTCGTTTAAAAACCAATTAAAACAACGAAAATCACGCACATTACCAGTATTGACGTAAGTACTCACACAATTGAGATATCGTTATTCAAATCTCTCCCGAGTGTAATTCA
This sequence comes from Pyrausta purpuralis, assembly GCA_963924145.1. Taxonomy (NCBI): domain Eukaryota; kingdom Metazoa; phylum Arthropoda; class Insecta; order Lepidoptera; family Crambidae; genus Pyrausta; species Pyrausta purpuralis. Next base: position 15,523,504 of record OZ001654.1, read on the forward strand.
ACTAATTTTTATTCCAAAATTCGACATTAATAAATCAATATCACTCACTGTCTAGACGCGAGTGATTATAAAATAGGGCCCCTGAAGTTTGGGACCATTGACTTTCTGAGGAACAATCGGTTCTCGTATGTTTCACTGACATTACACTTTTATTTAAATATGTTATCAGTTCCAGAAATTAACCTTACCCAACAATATTCCGCTTGCAACGGTTACTGTGAAAAACTTTAAGGAAATATTTTGTTCAGCAGTGGACGTCCACTGTCAATGATGATGATGATAAAACCAAATGCAACAGAAAAAACATTATAGAATGGGTAACTATAACATAAGAATACCTACAACTAACTTGCCGCACTCACAATGACAGGTATCTAAGAGTCGATATTATGCCTCATTTTTATTTCAATTTAAAAAGCAAATCCACGAACTGTCAGGTGACTGCCAATAGTTTTCGTGGTTTATTTTTAATGTGACTTATTCACTATTTTTTTTTTCATTTTATTTTGAAATGTAAATTCGTAGGTTTTGGTTTTCTCAAAATGAAATGTAATATTAATCTAAGGAAACTTAATTGGTTTTAATGTTATCTTAAAGTGTTTGTCGGTTGTTTGGTTGTCGTCAATATCTTCAATTTCGGTATTCATAATTTCGTATACTTTAAATATGTGTATTCTATGTATGTCCATTAGACCTTTTATATATTATTATTTATTTGTTTAATGTTACTATGTATGTTTACATTATTGCAATAAAATAATTTATTGTACCACTCTCAATTATTGTTAATGTTCCGTCACTGATTAGACTCTTTATTCTCAAGTAGTTGACTGGTACAGAATGCCTCAAGGCATTAAGTCCGCCAACTGTACAATTAACAGTGTCAAAAAGTTTAAATAAATAAGAATACTACCCCATAGAAAACCAAGCGGCTAGAATAGGGCAAAATAACGTTTCATTTATATATCAATATTAATGGGCATTGATATATCATACATGCTTTAATTATAGAGTGATGTCAGTGTATATGTCTGTTAGAGGAGCTTATGATACACATCGATTCCCCGAGCGGACTGATTACTGAGAGCGGTTTCGTCACCCGAGCCGAGCCTATCTTAACACTCTGACGCACATGACGCTTATAGGCTACATAGTCACTGTGAAACGTGATTAAAATAACTGAAATGTGTGAATTAAAGATTGTATTATCTTTATCTTAACAATAATTGCATGTTGCGTTCATAGTTCGCATGAAGTAACGACCTCCGTGGTGTTGTGGCTGAACACGATGGTTTCAAGGCGTCGCCGCTCCGAGGTCCCGGGTGCGATTCCCGGTCGGGTCAATATAGAAATTTTTTTTTTCTATATTGTCTCTGGTCTGGGTGTTGTGTCTGATTTGTATAACAGAAGTGCATTAGCTACTTACTTTGGTATCAGAGAAATGTATGTTGGTGTCCAATATAAAAAAAAAGACAAATATGTATAAACTACACTTAAAATTGCGTAAAAATTTAATCCAATATCCTCCACGGAACGTATACACTCCTTTTAGAAATGTATATAAGTAAAGCTGTGATATCCGCAGTCAAACTGTTATTTAAATTGAGCTTTTAAAGGTTTATGAATTACCAGTTAATAGTAAATAATACAAGGTGGTGTTTTGGTCAGCGACGAGCGACTCAGGGGTGTTTGTATAAACGATACCGATGACAAAAAAATATATAAAATGGAAAAAAACCCACAAAACAATGTTTACATTGCGATACTATACAGCAAGTCAAGCAAGTCAAAACTATCAACACAAGTCGCCTCTTCGTAGCTTACTGACTACGGCGTAGTATGTCAGACAGAACACGGCACAGATAACACATCAATTGTTGGGATATCGAAGTAAGGAATTTTCTTCCTTGTGTGACGAATACCAGACAACGATTATGACGGGGGTGTCTCCCATAAATACTTAAATACATATTAAACATCCGTGACTCAGGTACAGATGTTCATGCTCATCACACACACATTTGAACCTTGCGGGATTCGAACCAGCGACGCGACGGCCGGAGTAATGGAGAGGATTCGAGTTTTCCCATTATTTTGTTTGTACTGACCAACAACATCCTGTAGTATTGCAATAAAGTAATTATCTTAACTAATTTAATAATCTGATATTAAATATACAAGCCAACTGTATTATTGGTGCAGATAACACTAACACCTCTCGATTTGGTGAATAAAAAAACCTTAAAAAATGTACCAAATTAAAAGTGTGCGCCCAACCTTATAGGCTTCAATTGGCTCTTGGTTTATTCAGAGTCAAGGACTTAAAGCAACCAAAGGTCAGAGGGTGTGAGGATCCGATGTTACTTTATCCGGGCTCAATTTCAAATTGGTATCCTAAAATTAGAAAAAAATAACTTTTGCTTTTCGTTTACATGATTTATAATGTATTGGGTAAGTTTCAATATCATTAAAAGTTCAAATGTCAGCCGACTTTATAAAATTCAGATCCATGGCGGCATAAGGAAAATAAATTACTTTGTTAGTACCAACTTTGTTTTGTGCGTATTTAAAAAAAAGTGGTGTCGCTCAATATTTCACTTTACCTTGCCTCTGTGTATATAATTGTCTTCTCGCATCGGTTTTGAAATATTATCTGTTATTCTATATATGTACTAGCGGACCCAGTGAACTTTGCTTCGCCACTAGCACCATCCCGCTCCGGCCCCGTCTCGCCCAGCCTCTTAATTTCAAAAGTTAAAAAAAACACTATAATTGATCAGTTATCGAGCGGTAAAATGGCTTTAAAAAATAGGGGTCGGTGATAAAAAAGTAAAAATTTCGGGTTGTATGTATTTTTTAATGCCACATTATAAAAAAATAGAAACAAAAAATTTCGTCCAAAAATTAAAAAAGGGTGAACAACCCTTATCACTTAGGGGTATGAAAAATAGATAGTAGCCTATTCTCAGACCTACTGAATACGCATATAAAATTTGGTAAGAATCGGTAAAGCCGTTTCGGAGGAGTACGGGAACGAACATTGTGACACGAGAATTTTATATTTAAGAAGATATATTTCACATTCATGATTGAAATATCTCTCCCTACACATTGGCACTCAGTGCGTTTGGATATTAATGAAAGATCTATTAGATTTGGTTATAATTTGCGATCAATTGCGCGTGTTAGTGGTAAATTCCTAGGTGGCACTGGACAAACCCACATAATTAATTATTCGGAATAGTTGACTCGACGGCGCAGTCTCAGGATTAGGATTGATAACTGTTTATTAGTTTAGCAGCTTAATTGTGATTGGGGTAGAAACGTAAGTTATGTTCTTACAATTAAAGCTTCTTGATTTCTTTATTGCATGTCATAAAGATCAGTTACTATAACTAGCAATTTTAATAACTGATCTTATTGATACACAGACACACGCAGACAGACAACCTTCGAGTAAAAAAATGTATGAATAAGGCGTATTTTATAATAAGAATATTCTTTTTTTATTTCAAATTACCTTGGGACCATCTTAACGTTAATTATGTTTTTCTTGTATACTTATTGTTTAAAGTTTTCAAATTATAGTGGTACTTACAAATTGTCGAATCTCAATAAAATGTACCTGTTTTACTTGTGCTGTAGAGGAAAAACCAAACTGATAGTAACAGTATATTTGTTATAGACACTTTTAACTCGTTACGGATAAATGACGCTTAAAACAGCGTTCTGCAAATCCCGCCCAAGGGAGAACACACATAAAACGTTAGCTCAGTGCAGTGCGTTCCAGCCCAACATCCGATGTCCTAGACTCCACTATAATTCGGTCTGGCTCGCTCTGCTGACGTCATGTGCCATATTTTATACACTTAAAGCTGTTTGTCGTGTCATACCATTATACGCCATGTAAGGCCCCGACTTATTGCCAGCATAGAGGAATAACTCAGTTTAAATTGTTTTCAGAGCAACTCCCTAGCTTTATTGCGTTACATTGGAACGCTTTTTCATTGCAACGCCGTAATAAAATTACATTAGTATTAAGAATTATGAGCCTTTTCGATAAAATTTCGCCAATGGCTTTTATGCTTTTTGTCTTAATGCCGCCCATTTACGTTGTATAATTTAACACTGAAATACTGAGTGGAATAATTCTTTGCGATATTTTCAGGACTCGCTTTTTGTTTTTAATTTATTTTGTCTCCAGAGAGTCTGGGTGTTAATTTGGAGACAAAACTAAGAAGTATCTTATCCTTTCAAGTACTACTACAGTCAGTAATGATGTTTTGGATTTCGTCTTATAATAACATTAAAAAACGAGGAAATAAATATGTTAAAATTAACGATATCCTAATTATATTAAAAGTAAGTAATTATTTACACAGTGTAAAAATCCAGTACGCTTAGACAACGTGGCTAACGAGTAGTTTTAACGCTCCGAATAAATATACTCGTTGGTTACGTCCTGTACAAATTGTAATATAGATCAAACGTTAACTTCTTTGTAATAAATATAGTTTAACCCGTCAGCCAGGTGGCGCTGCCCTCCCGACTGCAATAATACGCCATAATTTTAATATCAGATATTTTCCCCATCACGTCCCAAGATAATTGAATACGTGAGATGCAATTGTCAGCTATTTATTACGCTTGTGTGAGTTTCTTTTAATGGCCCTGCTTTGCATTTTATTAAGTGGCCTGTAAACTTAATGTGATGCAGATTTAGTAGTGCCTTGCATTCTCGATTAACTGCCTGTTCGTACTGATTATTACAAACTTACAAAGTGTCACAAGCAGACCATAAAGTACGCTTTAGACTGTTTCCACACTATATGACGACCTTCGTGGTCGTGATCTCGTGAGGTTCCAGGTTCGATTCCCGGTCGGGTCAATTTAGAAAACAATCTTTTCTATATTGTCTCGGATCTGGGTGTTGTGGTACCACCGTTGTGTCTGATTTCCATAACACAAGTGCATTGGCTACTTACTTTGGGATCAGAGCAATGTATGTAATTGGTGTCCAATATTTATTATATTTATATATCTATCTCTACGTCATCGTCATTATCATTAAAACAGCCAAAGGAAGTCCACTGCTGGACACAGGCCGCCCCCACGGTTTGCCACATCGATCGATGTAAATGAATTATTTTTAGTGCCCTAAAATATTCAGTCAAAATCTGTCAAAATACCACTTTTTAGGCTCCCGTAGCCGAATGGCAAAAAACTGAACCCTTATAGTTTTGTCAAGTCTGTCTGTCCGTCTGTTTGTTTGACACAGCCACTTTATTCTAAAACTATTAGTATTATACAGTTGAAAATTTGTAGGTAGATGTATCCTGTATCCTAACCGATTCTTATACAAAAAATAAAAAATAATAAATTTTAAGCTGGACTCCCATACATGAAACTAATACGAGGTCTATAGATAGGTCTTTTAAAATGACATCGAGGTTCTAAAAGAGATAGACGCTTCCAAAGTGGAAAAATGTGCTTCGCCCCCCTTCCTCCCCAACTGACTTTAAAACCACTTAGTTCAAAAGTATAAATCTTGAATAAAAAAACATGATGTAGATCTTGACAAAAAAATTCAACGATAATTAGTTTGAACAAGATCGAACTACTAGTTTTTGATATAGGGCACATTTTAAATGAACGCAAACATAACTTTGTTATTCAAAAGAGAAAAACGAAGATATATGATCAGGCCAATGCTCGCTCGATCGGAGAGCGGCTTTGGCCTGGTTTGTCAGAGGTTGCAGGTTCGAATAACTCTGTTAGTGGTATGAGTATAAGTAGATTTTATTATGAATTTTTTTAGCGGTTTTTTGTTTGACTAGGGATTTTTAAATTTAAAATATCATGTTACATACCAAGCAACCATCTGACAGATAAAAACTAGTAGTAGTGAGTATTATGTTGAAATAAAAAACTTTTCGGCTTTTACTGCGTCTTAATTCTACTTTTGAACAGCATCAGAATGTTGTGGAAGTTGGGTATATCAAACAATCACTAAACGTATAATTCATTGTGTAAGTAAGTACACTTAGACAATACGAGGAGCGCTGTCTACGTCGTAGTTTCGTAGCATTTATTCTTTGCTACGGCTTAAGCGTAGCGAATATACGAAATTACAGTATCTCTTATGTATAAAAAGGTTAATTTACTTTATTATTTTAATATCTTTCTGTAGACTATGAAGCGTGTGGCCTAAAATAGGTAAATAAAAAAAAAACAATGATTCTACAGAAAATACGTAAATATTTTGACCTGGTCAAATTATTTAATTTGACCTGGTCAAAATATTTACGTATGTGTACGTGGCTGGGTGTATTAAAATAATTTAACTCAGAGATATAGTTATCCAAAGTAATAATCCCTAATCCACTTATTATAAAAATAGCTATTTCCTTGTTATTGACAGTTCTATGACTGGTTACATAAAGGATTGTCATTTTAGAAATTGCTCATTTAAATTATTTACAGCGAATGGTTGTGAAAGATAAAGATACAATAAGACGTATAGGAACTAAAGCACTGATATCATGAAAAAAACTAAACGTGCTCCTAAATCACTAATTAACTACAGTTATAAACAAGAAAATAATTGTTCGCTATACATTGCTGGTTCGATTTATTTTGTTTGAAAATATCAAATAAAATATTCTTGATTATAATAAATTAAAACCATTAGGCTAACTATGGACATTATAACGAAGCTCAAAATCACACAACGAGCGATGGAGAGGGCTATGCTGGGTGTTTCTCTACGGGATCGAATCAGAAAAGAGGAGATATGTAGAAGAACTAAGGTTCATTGAAAAGAATCATTGATTTTTTTTATTTAATCCTATAAAAGGCCACACGCTTCATAGTCTACAGAAAGATATTAAGGTAACGGACATAGCCTTGAGAATCAGTATGCTCAAGTGGAAATGGGCAGGGCACATAGCGCGAAGAACTGATGGCCGCTGGGGCAGGAAAGTTCTAGATTGGAGACCCTTCAAATACGACACGAGGACAAGATGGAAAGACTACCTTATAAAGATCGCAGGATCAAACTAGATGCAGACCGCTAGTGATCGGTCGCTGTGGAAAGCCGTGGGGGAGACCTATGTTCAGCAGTGGATGTCCTTTGGCTAATAATGATGATGATGAAAACCATAAATTGATTACTGGTTACTTAAAAGTCCTGTTAAATTTTTTGCCTCTATTACAGGCCACACCCTGTATACGAAAACCTATATTTTTATTGATGTTATGTGTGAATGTGTTAGATTTATTCAGCTTAAATAGAAACCGTGCGTCAATATGAATATTTTCGTAGTCAATCAAACGATAAAATTGCGTTATCCAGCTCTGTTTGAATTTTAAATGAAACTATGTGGGCTTTTTTAATAGCGATCAATATGAAAGTGGAATCTGTGGGTAAGAACTTCTCATGTCATTTTATGATTAACTTACATAATTTTGCTGAAGACATTACTTCTGAAAATATTTTACACAAATAAAATTAAAGAAACTCCTTTGAAAATGGTAACTTAGATCATATTTCATGATGCGCAAATATTATATTATTATCTGACTTTTCCAAATAGTCAATAGCCTCTATTTATTCCTTACAGCTTCATCTTGTTATCCGTTTGACCTTATTTAGGAAAGGTTTTTTTATTAAAATATTTTCTCCTTACTTTGGAACGAAGGGTACAAAAGAGATTCAGGTAATAAAAATTTATGACAGCTGCCCTTAACAATAGGGATCTGCCGAAATCGTATTATTATAACACGTGCTCTTTAGTTGTTTTTGTTTGAGTGAATACTTTGATTAACAAAATCAATAAAAGTTTTTTTAGCGTGAAGCTATAATTCATCTCTTATGAAAAATAAAATACTTAAATCATGCTTATCATTCATTATTTGAAGTTGGATTATTATTTGAAAAGCCATCAGTAAATTAATGTTAAAGCTACATTTTCAATTGTGATTATCGTAAATTAACAAAGGTTTAAAACTGCAAATAGTTCCCATGAGGCTAATTCCATGGCCAATTTGCAAGTTGCATATTCAGTTGTTTTTTTCCAAACTGAATGTTATACGTATTAATCACAGTAATTAAGGTGGTATTAATACATAAGTTGGTTTTGTTACGATAAATACTTTAAGTAACTATTTGTAGAGCAACGCTCTCATTACGTACCTAATAATAAATCCGTTGTGCTAAACATATTAGGAATGTACATCTTCTAGTGCAAAAACACTAAAGAAATAATATTGATACGTAATATTCTTAGAGTAAATATTTTTTCAGCAATGTGAAGACAAAATCAAATAAAATTTAATAAAATCATCCAAAGTATTGGTTCAATTTATGTTGGCATAAATAACAAAGTGTGCAGTCATTTCGTTGGATCTAAATGGTGAAGTAGTGATGAGATCGGTCATTTCATATCGACAAAGTATACAAATCTACTCTTGCTGGTTTCTTTCTACTATACTTCAATATTGTTTTTATAGACTTCAACAAAAGGAGTGCTTATTCAATTCAATGTGTATGTATGCGATATCGTTGGAATCTTTACTAATATTATAAAGCTGAAAGTTTTCGACAAAATATTTTTGTGTTGCATAGCTTATTTATCGATGAACACTTTAGGCTCTTGTAAATCACGCTGCGACAGGAGAGAAACGAGCAAACTCAAAACGGACGAAAGAAGTCGCGGGGGCGGCTAGTTTGATAATATTTGTGCATGTTGATTTATTTAGGCCTTCAAACACGTGTGCTAAATTTGTTTGAATGTATGTACGTTTGTATGTGTGTACATTAGTATGTTTGTCTACGGCTTTCTCGAAAACGTGAAGTCTAAGCGAGATGATTTTTTTTAGTTCAATCAGGTATATATCAAATAAAAAATCAAAAGTACAATGTAAGTTTCATCAAAATCAGTCAAGTACAAATTTTTAGTTTAAAAATATATTTAAACGACTTAATTTGATTTTTTTCCTCGGTTTTTAAAGGCAGTAAAAAATATTAAATTTTAATTTTTTACTTGTTGGAAAACAAACAGCAATGTAAAACGTCTATAATGTTAACGGGAGATATAAAACTAATAATATGCCTATCAAGTTTTCACTTATAGAACGTATTGTACACATCAATAGATACAAGACATAACTGTGCACTTAAATATGCTCGAATAGCAATACCAGATAAAAATAGAATAAATATTATTTTCCACTTGAATGGTTCAATATGTGCAGAAAGAAGATCTAAGTAAGGAACGTATGTTATGTTCAGTATGAATGTAAAACATTTACTGGAGGAAAAGTTAACGTACCTAAATGTTTTTACATTTAAAAATACTTTTCAAGATTCACGTCACTAAATGCCTTTTCAAGCGCATAACTTGTAACGTGTAGTACCGATTCTTTTTCCGCCACTACGCCGCATTTTCAAATATTCGACGTGTTTCCACTGAGCATTTTCTTCACACCTCCTTCGGTTACCTGTTGGCAGTTACTTTTCATACTATGCTTACCGAGAATTTTACGGGTGATATCGCGGATTAAATTTCATTTTGGTATATTTTATTCGGCTAGAAGATTTTAAGTCTATGACAATATTTGCTAAGTGTAGTACTTAAAATGAAAAGAGCTGTTAACTTAAAATCGTATAGTTATTTTTATCTATAATATTTCATTTATTTAACTAGTTATTTAAGAAGGCACATAATATTTTATACATTATTAACCGACTTCAAAAAAGGAGGAGGTTATCAATTCGACTGTATGTTTTTTTTTGTATCTACTCGTATGTTACCTCACACCTCAGTCGTTTGTAGAACGATTCGAACATTTTTTCGCCAACTTAAAGGGTATACCTTTTAGTTGGTCCCATTGTGGCCAATTTGCGATCTGATGATGGGATTTTGGTGTAATTGAGGAATCTTACAATTTAAAGGCACGTATAGTGTTTTTCTACTAGAATCTTAATGTTGACGTGTTGTTACGTCTGATACTTAATCATCAACATCTTGTAGGGCTGAGCTCATGGTGGATCTCCTGAACGCTTAGGAGTTCAGTAATTACAATGAATACTTATGAAAGGTAGTTTGTAGCTTTTTAAAGAATAGAGTCATAAGGTGCAACTCCCCCCTCTCCTCGCCTGTAATCTCTAAAAATGAAGAAATAAAATTAACATTTGAAAAGAGTAAAAACCGACTTGAGAACCAAAATTCACTAAAAAAAAAAAAAAACACTTGACCATTAAAAAGAAAGGAATCCATTTTAGGCAAACATTTTCTTTTTGGAGTCGGTGACATCACTTTGACCATCAAGCATCAACTATCACAGCAAGACCGACTCCAAAAAGAAATTGTTTGCCTAAAATGGATTTCTTTCCTATCAATGGTCAAGAGTTTTTTAAGACTTTTTTGTGCATTTTGGTTTTAACTTCTGTTTTTACTTTCTTTTTTAAGTTATTACGTAACTAATACATAGTAATTTCCCTACTTTTAATGATGGGCAACCCTAGACTACTAACAAAAACAATAGACTAATATAGAACATCCGCAAAAACAGTTAAACACTAGTCGCTTCTTCGCTAATCAAGTAGGATGTTAAGTAACAATTATCTCTGGTACAGCTATTCCGGTTTACTGCAACCCAGTTTTATGTTACACAAACGTGTCTAAGCATCTTATTTACGAATAATAAAAACAAGGAGAAGCAATGAATCTCTGGCCACTTCATCTTGCCGGTTTAATATTTTACGTGACCCCTAAAATTTGGGTACCGTCGCTCGGCTGACGCCGGGCGCACTTTTCATTAAGTTCTGATTACCAAGAGTTCTGTGCCGCGAAGAACCCGGGATTTTTGGCGAAGTGCAAAAGTTTTATGATATTATGATTACTTGCATGAGACGAGCGGACGTGACGACTTTATGCCGGTGATTATGCAGGGTGCAGACGAGACACGGCGTATTAGGGGAGATGGTGCAATACACTAGTTTTCGGGGTGATATTTAAATTTATATATATTGTGTCTTTCCCACATTTAAAACGAATGTGTGAAAGTGTACTACTATCTAACTATATGTTCAAAATTTGTGTTTATCTATCTTTTTGTAAATATGAAACCAAAAATTTGCGCACGGGCGGGACTCGACCAGCAACTTCTTGGCTAACCGGGCCAAACGCTGTACCCATTGAGCTACCGTGCTGTTTGTCCGACCTTGCGAAATTTGTGGTCTCTTATAACTATATAAGAATAACTACTTAGCCCACTGTTGCATTAACAGACGTATCCATAAGATCACAAATTTATACGCAATATGCTTAACAATAATGCGCGATATTCCAAGTACTACCCAAAGACCCGTCATGTTTAATACTTATTGTATTACAAAGCAAAAATTACAGTAGAGTAGATACAGACACATTATGTTCGGTGGCGCAGCGGTAGGAGGGTCGCACTTTAAAGCGACGGCTGCGCCAGAGGTCCCGGGTTCGATCCCCGGGTCGGGCCAAAAATATATACCTGAGTTTCTCTGTTAAGAAATTCTTAGGGTAGCCCGGAGTTTGGAAGTTGGCGGTGTTTCACCCCCGTGCCTCGGAAAAGCACGTAAAGCCGTTGGTCCTGCGCCTGATCTCTCTCCGGTCGTGTCAGATTGCTGTCCCATCGGGCTATGAGAGTGAAAGGAATAGAGAGTGCACCTGTGTTTGCGCACACACTTGTGCACTATAATATGTCCCGCGCAGTCGGTTAGTCGTTGTGACTGGCCACCGTAGTCGAAATCGGCTAGGGGGACTATTATGTTCGGTTTTGAGCCATTTCACAATTGACAGTTTTTTTTTTCAAGCAATAATTTTATACCATTTAACAAAACTGATACTGTAATGATCGAAGGCGTGTCTCCATACCATCTACGCGTTGGTTACCAAGTGATACTTCTGTTTAAATACTGTTCATCTTTGCCAGACCAGACAGATCGCTCATACTGCTAATAGAGTGGTATACTCATTCCTCGGTACGTGCTAATTACTGAATTCTCTCACTTTATGACCAGAATCAGGCGGAATGATTTCAACGTTTATATGCGCATACGACAATGCGCACATAAACGTTGAAACCATTTCTAAGACGGGATGGATATAAAATCCTCTCGATACTAAACTTTCTTGCTTTTAGGATTGCGTCTGTGCAGACAGCAATATGATTATTATAATTTTGATAATAACAACTATACCTAGTCCGGAATTACAAATCCTGAAAACCCCTCGACCTGTCATATTTAAAGTCATGATTATCTTAACATGTCATTTCTATGTCATTAAAGTAGCGCGGTACCAAATTTCGAATCGATAGGACATGGAAGGTAGTAAGATCCCCTCATCGATTTATTACAGAGTAGAGAGATCTTCAAACTGCTTACGCGTCATGGATACCTCACCAAATACTGTCAATGCCGACGGCACCAAATTAAATCGATCGGAAAACTAAAAACTAGTAAAGAGCTTATGATCTTTAAACGGCTGATCAGATTTTCATAAATCATGGCTAAGATTACTCGGGATAAAATTACCTATAACACAACAAACACTAAACGAAAATCGGTTCATCTGGTTGGACGCTACGATACCACAGATAGATACGTTAAACTTATAACACCCCGCTTTTTTATTCGTTAGGGCTAATTATGAAAAGTTTGACGACGCATTTGGTGTTGTGGTTAGCGCTGACTACTATGCCAGATGTCGCAAGTTTGAATTCCGCAAGGAGCAATGTGATGTGCACAAAGATTTGTACGTAGTCATAAAATTTTCTGACGAAGTAAACAATACTCTCTCCAAAGTATTGAATTAGTTCACCACCAATAACTTGTTGCTGAATGCTACTAAATGTCTAAAATTCACTTTGCCTTATGTAAAGCAACTTACACCAAATATTGTACTAAATGGTAATAATCTAGTCTTGACTCCACTGTATTTCTGGGCATTACACTTGACTCAAAATTACAGTGGGGACCTCATATTGAAGCCCTAGCTAGGAGGCTAAGCTCGGCTGCCTTTGCAGTTAGAAAAATATCTGACTGATGTTGAAACGGCGAGGCTTGTGTATTTTAGTTACTTCCACAGTATTATGTCTTACGGTCTTCTCTTGTGGGGTTCTGCTGCAGACATTGATACCATATTTATTTTGCAGAAAAGAGCCATTCGTGCTATTTATAAACTTAGTCCTCGTGACTCCCTGAGAGAGGTCTTTAAGAAAATCAACATATTGACTGTGGCTTGTCAATACATTTTTGACAATGTAATATACGTCCGTAAAAATTTAGATAATTTCATGAAGAAGAGCGACATTCACTCATATAACACAAGAAATAAACACAAGCTTGTCGTTCCTAACTTCAGATTAGTTAAAACTAGTAATTCGTTCATGGGAAATTGTATAAAATTCTTTAATAATATACCACACAATCTTGTCGAATTGCCGGTTGATAAATTTAAGAAACACGTTAAAAACACGCTTATGTCTAAAGGCTTATTATAAGGTTCAAGACTACCTGAACGACACTAATCTGTGGTCCGTCCAGCCTGCACCGACTGATGTACTTACCTTTGATGATTTTGATTTTACGGCAGCTAGTGGTGACTGAGTTTGTTCCGGCGTTTCTTCTCAGCACTTGCCTAATTGTCTGTGTTCTGTCTCGAAGCGCTGGTAGGGCCCAAAAGATAAGGAGACATGATTCGGCCCCTTCAGGGCACATTTATTTTTATTTTATTTTTCACTGTACATTTGACGTTCATAAGTGGCATATTGGGTCCTATATTGAGTAAACAATATTTGAATTTAGATTTTTTTGAATTTGTTTTATGTATTTATGTGAGACGCGCCTGTCATAATCGTTGTTTGGTATTCGTAACACAATTAAGAAAATTCCATACTTCAAAACCAAATTAATTAGTGTGTTTTCTGGTGTATATTACTCTTTTTTAGTTATTATTTAATTAGTGGCAGGTTTTAGAAGATTTCATTTCGATTAGCATTTCTGATGACTGTTCTTCTTCTTTGTCCTAGCTATTTTCCATTATTTAGGGTCAGCTCAATTCGTTCTAAGGCGCCAGATCAGTCTGTCCTGGGTTGTCGAAACATTTGTTCAGGCAAGTTTTAAGTCCTAAGTTACCGTGGACTACCAGAGAGCACGTATATAATATTACTTATTTCTGTAATGGTTGAGGTAGGTGGAAAACGACTGAAATAGAGATTGGGACAAAAGGCTACCAAACCTACGCTTTGCTGATGATACTGTTTTTGTTTGCTACACATCGTCAGACCTCGCAACTATGCTGGAACAGCTGAGCGTGTGAGCGAGGCAAGCCTTGAGGTAGGATTAATGATGAGTCCAAACCCAAAGTCATGACCAACGCCGCCGCCGCCGCCGCCTTACACGACATAATGGGCAGAGAATGGAGTATGTCAACGAGTATATACCTGGGCCAGATCGATAATGTCTGGAAGAGCTTCTGGTCCATGAAATCGTATATGAAGGGAGACCTTCCGATCTCGTTGAAACGCAAACTTGTCGACACTTGTATCCTGCCCATTCTTACGTATTGAGCGCAAACGTGCTCACTGACCGAAAGTCAAAGATCTTCACTTAAGGTTTGCCAGAGAGCCATTGATAAGGTCTTTAATACCACAATACGCTCCAGAACTGCTATAGCGGATGTAGATGAAAAAACAGCAGGGCTAAAGTGGGTGTGGGCGGGACACATAATTATGTAGGATGCAACTGGATAGATGATACCAGCAGCTGGCAATCGCCGCAGAGGCAGACCTAGAAAGCGGTGGTGTGACGATTCGGTTAGTTTTGCTCGGGAGCCGTTGATCATGGATAGAGATAGATTGAGGAGAATGGGGGAGACCTTTGCCCAGCAGTGGGATGATGTAGCTAAAAAAAAAAGGTAAAGGGTTAAACTTGCAATCGAATTACAATAAATATCAATTAACCTGTAATGGGAAGGTAAAAAACGTATTCCAGCTAAGTATTTGCAAAAAATACGTTTTTCAAAAATGACACGAAATTAAACACTATCGCCAGGATTTTTAAATATATCAAACTGTTATTTATCGTGATATGTTTACTGGAAAAACCAAGTGGCATCGCAATTTAACAACGTTTTAAGTGAAGAACTTATGTTAAAATATAATTTCACTAAAAATCATTTAATGGTATCTCCTTGTTAGGCTTGCTTTATCATGTAAAAGAAATTTAAAAAGTGATATTTTTTTAATTATTTGAATCTAGTTGTTCATCTATGTACCTTAATAATTACAGTTGAGGACAACTTTGAGGTCAAACTAAAGATACAGATGTTAAGTAAGAAACATGCAACAAGTCTTACCAGCAAAGCTAAAGCGGTCAGCATTAACGTCAGTTTGCTAACAAACACATGAGAAAATAGATACGGGCAATTAAGAGAAGAAACTGTAAAGTTTAGGATCCGACCCACAGTTAAATATGTTTTAAGCGTTGTACAACTTACCGGGTGCTAAGTAAATGGTTTAAGTAAATGAGTTACAATGTTTCATGGAAGTGTTCTGATTTTTAATTAATAATGTAGCCTAAGTTAAGGAACAAAAATTAAAAACGTAGGCCCTACAAGTAACCAGTAATCAAATTTAAATGGTTGTAATTTATTAAAATTAGGAATTAATTTATTGTTATTTTGTAACGAACTAAATCGAACCAGCAATGTGTTGTAAACAAATGAGTTCAGTCATTGAAATTGACATAGAATTAGCGTTTTTATGAAATTGATTAGTATAATACCTAATCAATGATTAGGTATTATAACTTCAGATTACTTTATCTCCGGTTAAAGCATTTTAGAGTACTATGACCAGCACAGCGATTCAGAATGTTCGATGAGCTATATTTGACTTGGTTTTCTGCTAGATTTTCTATTAATTTTTAAGTAAATGTCGCAGTTTTGTTGGATGTTGATATGTCGGTTAAGTTACAAATATTATAAAAGAACACAATAAAATAGTTGCATCGAATAAAACCACGTAATTATTTTTTTTTTAATATGTGAATGTTGTCGAACCGTTACCTAATCCGTAACCGAATGGTTCTGAATCAGGGGGCAGGTCAAGGTAACTATTTATTGGAACAAAGTGCTTAGTATGTTCCTAAAACTTTGTTTTTATAAAGAAAGTAATGCATTGATTAGTAAATAATCTATTCACCAAAAATGTTTTTTTTTAAATTTTTTATGTAAATGAACTACTGGTGCAAGAATCATAACTTTTACTGACCATCGAACTTATAATCCAATATTCTGGCTTCTTGTCGTAAACCATATGGCAAAGCTGCAATTTATACTCGTTCAAGATACATTATAAACAGAAATATGAAAATACAGGTGCACGTGGACAATTTCGACGCAATATTAATATTTACCGAGACGTCCAAACAAAGGCTGCATTCATATTCACCCCACGAAAACAAGTAGATAAAAATGCAAACACGCGCAATTGTGTCTCAACGAACAGAAGCGGACATCAAATGGCAGGCGAAAGCAGAAGACCCACTTCATACAATTGGATCTAAATCTAGTGCAACCCATCACTTAATCGCAATTTTCTTCAACAATTTTAATTCCCCATAAAACTATTCGCAAATGTTTCTAAACGATATTCAACATGTTCTAGAATCATGTTACATCACATTTTATTTGGTTGCTTATTATCTACAAACTTACTTCATCGTTACTTCTGTTCATATTGTATGTATTTTATCGAAGTAACGTTAGTTTACTATTTTGTTACACATAATTTTATTTCCACGTAAGTTTCAATATGCAAAAATTTTGAAACGTCGAATTTTACTTCAGTAAAGTCCGTATTTCCAAACGATTTTTGTTACATATATTATATTACATACTTTATTAATGGACAATTTAAAGCATTTACTGATATAAATATTGATATAGTAAATAAACTGCGTTTATCCCAACTCGCTGTAGTCTCTTCGCCGTGGTACTAGTCTGCCTGATACTAGAGTGTAATTCAAAAGCATTGCCGTTGCATTGCAGTTTGCATGCCTGCTTGCTTGCTGCATGCCTGCATATTAATGCATGCCTGTTTGATTGCTTGCATGCAATAATGCATGCATGCCGCCTTCTTACTTGAGAAAAAAAATTGAGGAAAAAAATATATGGGTACCGTTACACATTGAAATGATATGTTTTTATAAATTGTTTATATCGATAACTTTATAATTCCATGAAACATTAATTTGATAAATCGTTATTCTGTTCAACAAAACAATTGCAAAACATTTTTTTTTGTGAAGTTTTATTCGATGTTATGAAACGACGATTATTAACTATTCGAGATTCATTGAAGATTTCTATTGAGATCCAAGAAAACAAGATAATAACATTCATTAAATTGTTTTCTGTGAAATAAAATTCGGTTGAAAAAAATTGTGTCTTGATAGATGTCTCTTTTCATGAAAAGACTACAAAAATTTAGCTACGTCTGAATAAATACCTGTCAGTGGCAAAAAAAATGTAAGGAATTTATTGCAGGATATCCCTAAATATTTTTTATTTTTTATAAAGCGGTTGCCACTATATTGTCTGTGGACTACACTAGAGCACGCAAAAAACGAGCAACTGACAGCTGTTTGATTTGACGTTTCTAAATAAATGTAGTGGGTCTGATGAGAAAGAGACATTTAGTCTAGTTTATTCGGTGTATCACTAGAATCGGGCCTACATTAAAATGGCCAAGAGAAGCCTAGAACGCAAGAAAGCAAACACCCAGTTTCCACGGCGATTCTTCGTAAAGCAAAATCTTTCACGAAAGATGAAAACAGCTAATCACTTTTATTACGTAATACTTAAATTAGTGATTTATTTGTTAAAATCGCAAATGGTGTTTTACCAGATAATAACTCGGTAATCGTTAGTTACGCAGTTAGTACCGACACCAACACATTCGCACGCGGCATGCGAAACTCACATATGCTAATTTTAAGTCTCGCTCTAACATAGTTAGACAGTTGCATCAGTGTGATAGAGACATTACTAATGCCAAATGACACATTAAGCTTGCGAATGCACGGTGGTACGGCGTAACAAAACTACTATAAGCACGGTACGCGCCACGCTACGATACGGCGCGCACCGCCGTAGAGATGGAGCTGCAGCCTTACTGGTGCCAACTATTGTCAAGGTCTGTGCAATCTTGTAAGCCCCATACAAAACTTTATAGGTACTTAATCGTTTGTATAGCGAAAGTATCTAGAATCGTGACCAATAAGCGGATCTTCTGTTACCACTTATTCTGTGCGGACATAGCGGCGCGTTTTGGGCAAAGGAGAAAACCAACATATTCCGGACACAACTGTTTTCCGGGTTATATGAATTTAGATCGGCCGCCGTATTAGAGGGAAGTAAAACCATCGGGAGACAGGTAAATCGAACTATTGGAATAAAGGGTACGACGCCGAGGGACAGTGTGCAAACTTATGCGTCGTTTTTAAAATACACTTTCATTTGGTTTTAAAGCAGTTCTAACCATGATTGCCAGTCAAGTCAGTTTTTAATAAATAGGAAAGTATTGTTGTGGCTTGCATATTTAATACTATAACACAAAGATGTTATAGTGTTTTTTTTTTTTTAAATTCAGCAATGGCTTGTTTACCAATTTAGATCGAAAACAAGTTTTCTCCTTGACTTACACCAATTGAGTCTGTCTTAGTGCTCATATGACTATTTCTCTCTTCTTTTCTTGATCTTTAGCCTTTCATATACTACGCATAACCAAGGCAGCGATCACTTTACACTTCATTTAGGTATTGTTGACGACGCGTTCATTTGTATAGTTTTTATTTTGTGTATAAAATTAGTATTTTTTTTTGTGTATCCGATCTTCAGGTTTCGTATTTGTAAAAACGGTGGTGTTTTGATATTTTTATGTTTATATCAAAATAAATGAATTTGATATTTTTATGTTAATATTAAAAAAAACAGTCGGCTTCCGTACGTCCGCGATATCGCACGCGCATCCTCCGCTACTTAGAAACTTTTTACTGTCCGTGTGTCGTGTATTTGTAATACACCTTTGTTTCTTCGAATCTCTAATTTCCGAGGGCCAAGTTGTAATAGGAGGCCTACCGCCCCAGGCCTACAAAGGTAAACTAGTGGCTGCGCTGCCGAGCGGAATGCGGCTGTTGTAAGCACGCGGCGGTCGCACTGTAATGACACTCATGTGAATTTAGGAGGGCTACTTAAATAACAAAAGAACAAACGCGTTTTGTCCCACTTTTTCCTGTTTCGAATCGGAGCTAAGATGTTTTTGTCCCATGGGGTTATTATAATACGCGAGCGGATTGCAACCTAGGGAAATCCATAGGTCAAAGCGCTTACACGTAAAGTGAGTACAGGTTATATGAGAGTTCTGCTGAATTTGATATTATAAATTTCACTTATAAAAACCTACTGTGCCATACTAGGAATCGAACCCTGTGTTGCCTGTGCCTTACGCTAGCCGGGCGCATACTTATACCACTCGGATACCGACAAATTGGCAAGCCTATTAAATTTTGCAAGTGATTTCTTTTTTTAAACGCGTAGGCTATGTCACCTCATTAATGTTGCGTGATTACTTACTTTTCATCCGAAAGAATTTTTAACATAATATTAAAGTTGTGACAAAACACTATAAAATAAAAATAAACATTAATGTATTGCAATTAATACATGACATATGTTTCAAATTTTCATGGCCACTAACATTCGAGTAGATACGGTTATCGGAAGCTTCACATAATAATAAAGTATATGGCAGCAATCTCGTGCCTATCTAACGCGATTACTGTCGTGGGGTCTTCAAGATATTAAAGATTGGATGTGCTTGAGTAAGGTAAAACATCTGATGGTATTCCTTTATACCTGAATGGATTATGTTCAATACGACACTCCCTGAGGTATTAAGGTCCGGAGTTTGGGAACCCGATACCTACGAGTAATGCTGAGATTGCACGTTGGGAGAAGATTTCTTGCGATTGAACATCCGTTTGTACCTTCACCAAAGTGTGTTTCTATTACTTACGTATTAGATACGCCTGTATTAAAGTTAATACGCTCTTAAAAATTGATCCTCTAATAAAATGCAAAATATCGTCAAGTACACTTTTAAAAGCTCATAACAACCGTCATATTGAGGTATCGTCAAACTGCTTCCAACATCTCTTAAGTCAAACTTCTCTCTTGGCTCTCACTTTAAATATACGCGATTTTCCTATAATCAATGGTGCCGCAAGGCAAGGCAATTATTTATTTGTGGCTGCTATTTAGTTAGCTATTACTGATAAGGATCAGTAATTATCTTTATGATCTATTTAAAGAATCGGTCTACATTATGTAAAACTAAATAGTTATCCTCTTTAAATTGCCTCAGTTGGCGGTCAGCGGCACTGCAAATCGTCTTGAAGCCAGACCACGTCTTATTAGGGTTCCGTAGTCCAACAAGGAACCCTTATAGTTTAGTCATGTCCGTCTGTCCGCAGTTCAGTGTAGAAACCTAAGAAGCTGTAAAACTGTAATTTTGCATGGGTATGTATTTTGCCTCTAATCTCCTCGCCAAAGTTCTTAAATAAAAATTTGAAAAATATATTTTTTAGGGTAGAGGGAGCTTTTTTTGCTCTTTCCAAACACACCGTGCGGGGTATAGTTGAATAATCTTTTGGATTAATATAAGTCTGTATAACAACATTTCTATAGCTTGTTTCCGTAGCATTCAGTTTTAAGTGGGATTTTTTGTTAGAGTCCAATGTCACCTCTCCCAATTAAAAGGTAGCAGATAATCAAGTGAGAAACTTCAAGGAAAATTAAGGAGGAAAACTATCACGGCTATGATAAGTAAACAAATGAACGTGGTCCATAAACTTAAAGCCAAATAATTTTCACGTAAATATTCGTTCATTTTTTTTCACTGATAGGGCAAGCAAAGTGCTTAGATATATACTCGTATTATAGTTACGAAACACATCGTGCGCGAGCCAGACTCGCACTTGGCTGTTTTTTACAATTCATTGGCTTCTACTTATATAGCTATCTAGTGATCAGTTAATACCTACAACTCTCCTAAAAGCATCAGTTTCCACTATAATAAACTAAGTTATCCTCTTCAAAACTATTATTATACGCGATAAAAAAAACTTTCAGCGGTCTGTCATTGGCACGTGGATGCAATTTCCAAACAATTTTTTACCATAATCTATATGTGACTGCTTGATGATATGATATTTACCTGTTTGTAAAGGAGTAGTTAAAATCTATGATCTCAAAACTGAGTATCCTTCTTAACACTTCTTACGCGATTAGAACTCCCTCTGTGGGCGGTATGTAAGCAAGGCGTCGTGATGCGATTTCCGGACCACTTTTAGCTACGTTTCCTGCACTATATAAATCCAAGTTAGCACGGTCGAGGACTTGACCCGAGACTCTGATACCATTCTCAGTATATCCAGATTGTAAAGACGTTTGTACAAGGAATTGTTAGCAATTTCTTGGTAGAAAAACTTACGTTCTATTTTTATTTTAGTTGCTGAGGATGCCAAGTAAAAAGAAACAGGTTACAGTTACCTAGCGATCATGTACAGCAGCTTCTTATTGAATTTGATTGAAACACAAATCTAATTTACAAGGTGTTCTTTCAAAAAATAGTTGTGCTTGGAATGTGTTTATTGCTAAAACTGTTGTAAGTAAGCTTCAGCTCTATGTAAAATATTTCGATATCCAGCTCTTGTCTGAAAATCAATTAAGTGTGGTTCTCAGAAACAAAAACATCATTTTAATCAGGATTTAAATCTTTATTTAAAACAGAAACAGCTACTTATTTCACTGATCCCAACTAATTCTAAATCTCCTCTAAATTTCATAGCGTAATGTCGCATAATACGAATTAGGCCCAGTAATAGGTGAGAAAGCCCCCTAAAATGAAATTTTCGCAACATAAAGTGGTTGAGACGCATAACGACGCCCAAGCCTACGAAGCTGGTATCTGCAGCCCTTACGTTTCTAAATAAATTATGAATATTTACCATGGCCGCGCTTTACTGAGGCATAATTATTTTAATCTTACTCAGAGACAGTAATTTTGGGAAATTGATGTCGTGAGCAAGCAGTTTATTGCAATAAGGGTACAATGTGCCATCTTGTAGAGGGCTCATTATTCACTTTCATTATTTTGTTACCGTTCAATTAACTAGCTTCAATGTTCTTCGTTATTTTAATAAAGTTAAGAAAAAAAAATAAGTTCCGCCTAGACTATTTACACAAATATTTTGGCATGGCACCACTGTGCATTGTTTAAAAAAAGATAAAACTTTTTTTTTAATTTTTAGCCAGATTTTTGTGTGGCTGTACAGCGCCTAAGTTTCTTTGCATTATTTTTATGCAACATATTTTTAAGTGGCGCCCAAGAAGGCTATAAGTTAGTCGTAAATAAGAGTTCCCAGGTGCGGTGTCTGCTTGCGGCTTATAGTAACATCGGGCTTTTAATTAAGAAGCTCTGTCATAATCCACATGAGTCTGTGGCGCACAAAAAATAATTTTCCTCATCCTATTCTTCTGTTCTATTGTGCTTTTGGGATAGTATGTCTGATTCATTAACCACGGTTCGGCATGATCTTGTGTGTCTTCCTTGTTGTTTTATCCCTTTGTTTTTTATGTTTTAGACTCTCGGGGAAGTTATATCATATTTGCTGAAATATGACGTTTAATATATAATAAAATAATAATAAACGCAACTACACAAAATTAAAATCGTATATTCTCTTGCGCGATTATTTACTTACCCCGTTACATATAGTGTGTTATTTGAAAATGAAATGCAGACTGACTATCCACATATTTTACTCAGTGTTTTAGAAAAAAATTAAAAAAAAGTGTGAAGACATGATATATTTTAAATAAGTTGAATTACAAAAAGCTAATAGCAGTTTGATGAGAATACATAGGCGACTAAAAAGTTGGTATTTTAATAAAATCAGACGAGTACAAATGAGAAAAACAAAAACCACACAATACCTTATTCCTTGCGATCCGAAGCCACAATCGTGCAATTTCGCCGCCGTCCATAATTAAACGTGCTTACCTCTCTCGAAAGATTGAGTCCCATCAAATATGTAACAGGGTCTAACATCAAATCCTTTTTACGTTCGCCACGGACAGTTTTACGTCGGTCGGCGGCTGCGGCTTAACGTTCTTATAAATTAGTGAAACTCTATTAGCAAGATGTTCGTCGAAACGAATTTGCGTTATCGCCTCTGCCTGGCGAGCGCGACTCGCATACAAATGCGGATGTGCACAGTGGGCCATTAGTACGGTGTGGTGCTGACCAAATTTATCGTGGTTCATAATTTTGTTACGTATGAGAATTCAATTTTTTTTTACCCCTGTAAAATATACCTTTCTGTCTGAGCCTTTTAACAGGTTTTTTTTTCCAAGTCCGTGTTAAATTTTAACCGACTTCAAAAAAGAGGTAATCAAAGCAATTTGTATGTATGTGATAACATTGGAATTTGATAATATGAATATATTGTTAGTTTAATCAGGTATATTTCAACTTAGGGTACAGTGTAAGATTCATCACAATCGGTCCAGTGGTTTTTGAGATAGTAACTAAAAATCATCAAACAAAAAATAATTGAAAAAAATAACAGTGTTCAGAAAACTGAACTGAACTGAACTGAGCACGCTCTGTTAAGCTTACTTACCTATACCAACAGTATACACACATAATGCACCGACTCCAAAAAAAAATGTTTCTCATAAAGTAAATGCGTTATATTGAAAGTTTTTGTCAGTTTTTTGAAGTTTTTTTTTTAAATACAATAAATTTATTTCTGTTTTCGGATGAGCCTAGGTAAACTCTTACATTAATGTTAGTAATTCAACTTTAATTTAGCATTACACAATTGTTTTTTTTTATTATTATCTACACCCTTACATTTTGTTACTGATATACCATCAAACCATTTGCCACTTCAAACCACTTACTAAAACCAAAATTCATTAATTTAAGATTTTGTCGCCAAAAAAACTCAAAATGTACCACTGGGCGCCGGATCGTCCAAACTTGCCGCTCGTGTAATTACTTCTTTAAACGAACCTTCCATCGGGGGATCGCTTTTGTCCGAAGGAAATACCGTCCCGATAATCGAGTTACCCGCCGCTTCTCCTCTGCCTCGTGTTTTGGGCAATTACGCCTGTTCCTAGGAAAAAACCTACAGTTGACATAAGAATTGGAAATAGTTTAGGTAGCTAGTGCTGGCCAGTGGACTTAGATTTTTTAATTGTAATCTTTTGTTTTTTGCTATATTTTTTAGGCTTTGCTATTTAGGTCAGCTTCAGAAACAAAAACGTGATTTAAAAATATTAAAATAAAGGTTAAATACAAAAATACGACGATTCATTTCTACACAGTTCTAAACTAGATTTCAAAGCCTCTCATAAGTACTCAACAGATGGCGCTGCCGGTACGAAAAATTGAGTTACTCAGCATTTTCTTATCAACTTGCGTTCTAACGTATGTGCGGTTGCTACCTATAAATAAGATAAGATAAGATAACTCTTTATTGCAGGTAACATAAATTAAATTACAAATTCGTTTATAAGAAATGCAATTTAGGCGGTCTTATCGCTATAAACGATCTCTTCTAGAAAACCTTAAAAATATAAATGATAATATTACGATGCAGTAAATATATTTTAAATTAATTAAGTCAGATTTAGATGGAACGACGTGTTTTCTTATTAAAAATACTGCAGTTCAAGCTAACATATTGTTAAGTAATGAAGTAAGTATCCATGAGTTTAGTGTCAAGCGTAATTGTTTTAAGACAAGGCTGCCTAAGGCCGTACACTGGAGTTGACATTCTGATAAGAGTACATTGGTACACGTTATGGCTTAAATAATTAAACACCTAAATACATAAACATCCATGAGTGAGATACAAATATTCGTGCTCATCACATAGACATTTTCCCTTTGCGGGACTGAAACCCACCACCGCTTGTATCGTAGTCAGGAGCAGCAACCACTGCACCAAACGTGTCATCCATCAATGGCAAACAAGCAACTCAATAACACTTTTAAGGCCTACCCACACGCACGACAAAATAAACACGCCACGTGGTCGGGCATATATTTTGTAATAATAAAAATATTAAATATTCATTATTGCACAAGTAAGGACATAAATATCAAAAACATAGTAAATCAGACAAATCACAAGTACAATATTATTGGCTAATTAATAGAATCAGGCATTGCTTTTCGGAAACCCATTATTAAGTTGAAATTTATTAAAAAAAACTCGATCCGTGTGGTGGCGAAACGCGTCGAGGTTTTTGCACGTCGGTGTTGGGTACTAATAATTGCATCAGCTGTGCCGCATGCGTATTGAGGGAGGGTCGGTGGTGCATCCTGCATTTGCCTGAACTAATACTCAACGCGGTAACGGTTGGTGTTCATAATTGCCTGCGCTGGCGTCGCTTAGCGGAAAATTTAAAGCAAAATATCTTTATAAATTTCAACTTAACAATATTGGCTGTCCTATCGCTGGGAGCGATTTCTTCCTGTCAACCATTGGGTAGAGGAAACAACGTTAGGAAGAAAGCGGTGTGCAAAATGACTAAACAAATTTATGTACATTTTTTATTAAAAATGAATCGGACCATTCACACTTACCACATTTTGCAGTCGTCTTCTTGTATGATATAGACGACATTGCAACGAAATCGCAACCACAACGCAATCACCGACGAACCGAAAAAGAACCGAGAGTCACATCGACATTGCCGGTAACAAAACGCAACTACATAAAGCTGCAGCGACACTATTCACAAATACCACTGCTTGACCACATTTTGACATCACATCGTAGCATGTGGTTGAGGTGCGTGTGGGTTGGCCCTTAGAAAGTATTTTAGTCTTGAACAACACCAGTGGCTGCCGCCATAAAATGAGGATCCGCGTAGCTCGTAAACTGGACAGGCTTAGGCTTATGCTCAGGAGTCGCGGCGTCTGACCCCACGGACCCAAAGCTACCATTACTTCTATCTAGAACTAGCTCCGCAGCTTGCGTCAATTTAAATCTATCATGAAAAAAGACAGGTAATATTGGGTGACCGTAGGTTTTATAAACAAGATGGATATTTAACTAACTCTGAGTCAATAAATTCGTCTTTGACGCTGATGATTCTGAAATTAAGCGAAGAAAAAAATACGAAAACCTATAGAGTCATTGTATGTTTATTTATTTATTTTGATACGGTCAAATTTTGTACAAATTTTGATTTTAATAATACTAACTCTTTTCTGTGTACTATTCTAAAAAAATAACTGACTTTAGCCATACGACCGAAGTATAATATGCTACTATAACGGCTTTTAAAAAGTTTACCATAACACCGAATTTAATTCATAGTCAGTGTTTCTCGGATCATAAAATATAGAAAATGAACGAAGCAGTCTCGATGGTCTAAGGGCAGTTATATGAAACCGCCGAAGCATCTATTGCGAAGTTATTGGCCACTTGCACGGATTGACGCTTCAACGCAATATCCTGGCAGAGAACATACTCGAAAGTCGGAATTCTTATTCGAGTTTTAACTGTTATATTTACTAACGATCTTAGTACTGTGTAGGTACTTACATGCCTCGAATATTGCATTTCTTGCTTAACACAAAAAAATCTTCGTTGAATGGTGTGTTAAAGATTTGTTTAATCCTTCCGAGATTAAACCTTATTATATTCATAGTAAAAGAAAACTTTTAAAACTTTAATATACAAATAGTATAATCTTTAAGTTTCATATACAACGTAGTGCAATTCAGACACTGTACAGCGGCATTACGGCACGCACTCAACTGGGACCTAATGTTCTCTTACCGAATAACTTGAGCCGTAACCCGATACTGCAGTTTGATGGGCCGCTTACTCGCAGCCGTTAGTGAGCAACTATCTGAGCCTGCTGCATTGTTTGCGAAAACATTGCTAATTATGTTATAAAGACACATTAAGGTAGTAAAAAAGTAACGGATCGCATTAAACTGTGAACTTATGCTCACTTCAATATATTAATAACTTGAGCCGTAAGCTGGTACTGCAGTTTGATACGCCGCTAACCCGCAGCCGTTAGCGAACAACTATCTTAGCTCGCAGTTTTGAATTGCGTTCAGCACTGCATATGATGAGGGATAATATTATTTATTTCAATATTTTTTTTCACTGTGAAACAATTAATATAGATTATTTTAGCAAATACAATAAAAATCTGGGTAATGTTTCAGTAAAGAGAATTGTTCATGATATATTATGAAGCACAATTTTAAAGTATCTACTTAACCTCTCGTTTTGACGGAGAGTAGTTCAAGTGGTGTGCTATATAAGATTTGACGACCTCCGTGGTCGAGTGGCTAGCACTCTGGTTTCAAGCGTCGCCATCTCGTGAGGTTCCGGGTTCGATTCCCGGTCGGGTCAATGTAGAAAACGATCTTTTCTATATTGTCTCGGGTCTGGGTGTTGTGGTACCACCGTTGTGTCTGATTTCCATAACACAAATGCATTGGCTACTTACTTTGGGATCATGTGATTGGTGTCCAAATTTATTTATTTATTTATTTATAAGATTGTAATTTAAAACGTATGCTTACGTTATCAATACAATCTCACTAAACGAATAGTAGACTAATGAAAACACTTTGACATGACTATTAATGACGCTCGTATAAACATCGATCGTTCGTTGAGTGCTTCTTTTAAGTTCGATTCGTTTCCTTCACCATTTTCTATATCATTTTGACGGATTCTATTTCAAAAATAGTTTTGAGCAGTACCCCAATCACGAACTTTAGACGTATTCGTCACGTTATTGTAGCGAGTTTACGCAATACAACGATAGTCACCATCACGAAGCACTCTCGTGTCGTGTAGTAAGCTCGATAGCATTGACGAAGATGACGTCATACTAACGTAAATATGGCCGTTCCATGACACGTCCAGAAACAAGTAAAGCGATCTTTTTTATGAATATTATCGAAATATATCATGATATTCCAGTAAAATCTAAGAAAAAAATAATAACGAAACAAAATTACGAACAATATGTTTGGCAGGGTTAGCAAATGTAAAAAAATTGGTCTATTAAAATAAGAAGATATATGTTTTTCTGTGATCTTAAGATTTTTGAACTGTTTAGGAGACTGTTAATTGACAGACTGACGTTATGCCATCAAATTGTGACAAATTCAAAAGTTTTACAAAAGATTTAGTTAAAAATTATGAAAAAATATTAAAATAACGAGGACAAGTCGTTTGCAGTACAACGTAACAATATTTGATTTTTTTAAAAAGTAAGTATGTAAAAGTAATACAAGGATAAGTGATTAAAGTGATTTTATTCATTGGCTATTATAGCGAGATAAACTCTAACTAGATCTTATTTCTCAAGAAATTGTGATTTATCCAAGCCCTCAGCTCTCCAAGAGGACGCTGTTTCTAACAAATGGAATGAAAAGCATTACGTCAATATAAAATAAATATATATTATTTTTCAGAATGAAGACAGACCAAAGTACAATGTGTAGAAATACGCTTATATGTGCCAGCTAGAAGAAATAAAGTGAGTCTAGCAGTTCCGGCGGTCTTCGTTACTCCATATTTAGAGCAAAGATGAATCCAACAAGATCAAAATCGATACACCTGTTACAAGTGCCCTGTTCCTGATTTCTTTTTAAGTTAAAAATAAGGTGTATAAGATAAAAAAATATTGTAATAAATTTCATATTTCTAATGTAATGTCATAATTTTAGAATTATAAATGTGACCACTAACGTTTTCTTTATTCCACACGTCTTTATTTCTCGCCAAAAGCCAAAGCTCTGTCTGTTGTTATATGTGATATTTTGAGCACATATAGTAAGAAACTATGTGTCGGATCTGTACGTTCTCACTAGTACACACACACCCGTTGAAGACTTTCGTCTTCAAACACTGAGGTTAATAAGACGTGGCGACGCTCTTGGGCTGTTTCCCGACCTCTGCCTAGCCGGCCGCGTTGGATTCGTTGATAGACCTCTTTCTTAGAACCACTTCGTACGTAGCTCCAAAATCTCATTTTTGCCTGCACCTATAGTATATTATCAATAAACCGGAGGTGAGAGATGTATGTGCTATTGAAGTTGATGCTGAATCTTTCTCATTCCAAGAGCTTGAATTAGTCTTCAAATGCAGCTGTGTGATAATTTTAGAAAAAAAAAAACAATTTAGGAGGTCTTATCCGTAAAAGTTACCTAGTTTCTCTTCGCTCATTTTTGACATTTAGAATCTGAAGTAATCTTGTTGCAACTCACGATACTATACGTAAAAGAAAGATTCGTGATCGCAAATCCAGTTTAACACTATAGAAAATGTTTACGCACAATAAATGTCAGGTATTTGAGCTGCCAAATTTAGTTTGTTTTACGTCCGATAGAGGCGCTTTCAGATTCTCATACAAATGATTACGTTACTATACGAATACTTTGACGCAAATTATTCGTGATAGGGGTACAGGGCTCAACTTTTAGTTAGGCTCACTTTTTAGTTAGTTCTTTTGAATATCCTATTATATATACCCTACAAAATAATGAACTAAAAAGTGAGCCTTAAATTTTTTATGTCTATTTTTAGGGTTCCGTAACCGAATTTTCGTCAAGTCTGTCTGTCTGTTTGTCCGTCCGTATGTCACAGCCACTTTATTCTGTAACTATAGGCATCTCACTGTTAAAATTTGGTAGGAAGATATATCCTGTTAACCGCTTTACGATCTTAACAAATACTTTCAACGAAAATGTGTTTAGACGGGATCGAACTAGTAGTTTTTGAGATATAGCACATTTTCAACAACCGCAAACATAACTTTGTTCTTCATACAAAGACTATGAAAAACAAACTTATATATGGTGTCAACAAAATATTGTGGTATTTTAGAAGTGGAAGTGAGTGGATTCCCTAATTCAGTTAAAATTGGCACGCGCACTGAGGGTTTTAATTGCAGGTCGCACTTGGCTGGTTTTAGCCTCTTCATCTATTCTGAGATGTAAAGCTACACTAATCTTAACTTATCCAAGTCCCAGATAATATAATACTACTAGTCCAAGTCATACAGGGGTGTATTGCGATCCAACTTAATCGGTTCAATTTCCTGGCAGTTCAATTCCCACTCAGTGTAATATTTTACATATTATCAATATTATAATACTGCAGTAGTATGAATATTAATATAAATGTATTTGTATCATAATATTTATTTTATTATTAATATCATGCGAAATCGCAGCTGCAATGCGATCAAAGCTGCATCGCAATATGCACCCAGATATCTTAAACAAATCAGTCCCCTAGTTATTTTGTAATATAGTGATTTACTTTCACTTTCTAAATATTAGGACCTAGTTACAACTGAGAAAATTCTCTCGAAGCAAAAATAGGCTGAGCACAAAAAATCTAGCTATTCAATACGGACGCACGAAACTTGTAAAAACTCTTTTATTAAAAGGAATGAGTAAATAAGATTTTGCCTTCGAAAAGAAGTTTGCAATGGAGCCCCTCATTTACATATCAATCGGCATTACCTATATTTTCGTTAGGGCTGACGTACCCGTGCCGAGTTCCGCGTGGAATGTCCTAAGCCAGTGGTACTCAACCTGTGGTTCGTAGAGAAGTGTTATGTTTTAAAGATGAAATAAGAAACCAAAAGTTGCGCACGGGCGGGACTTAACCCACAACTTTGTGGCTTACCGGGCCAAACGCTCTTCAATTGAGCTACCGTGCCGTCGGTCCAACTGCGTGAAATTTCTGGTCTCTTACGGATACCTACGTCATTAAGCGTGACGTCTGCGCTATCTACCTCAACTGTTTTACAACAGCAGTGGGCCAAGTAGTTTTTAACCGACTTCAAAAAAAGGAGGAGGTTATCAATTCGACTGTATGTTTTTTTTTTTTGTATGTTTGTTACCTCATATCTCAGTCGCTTGTCGACCGATTCGAAAAATTTTTTCGCCTACCTAGAGGGTACACCTTCTAGTTGGTCACATTTTTTTCAATTTGGGATCTGATGATGGAATCTTGGTGTAATTGAGGGAAACCCTCAAATTTTAAAGGCACGTATAGTGTTTCTTTACTTGATTCTTAATGTTGACATGTTGTTACGTCTAATAGTCAACATCTTATGGAGCTGAGCTGATGTTGGAACTCCTTAACGCTTAGGAGTTCAGTAATTATAATCAAATAACTTATAATAGGTAGTTTGTCGCTTCTTAAAAAAACAGACTTAAGAGCATAGCTATAGCAATACCAATGATCATAATCGCAATATATGCGTTTGCGTTACCTACCGGATTAGACGCTTTTATGTTAAAGCAGTGCATGGCATATTACTGTTTGTACGATTACTATTTATTTTGAAGTATTTTTAATGACGCATTGTATAATATAACACCGAAGAATACGAAGCGATATCCACTAGAAAAGCATTGTTCTTAATAGAAAGTAATACTTTTGCAAATGATTATATAAAATGTTTTTCATTACCCTTGCTGAAAATGCTGCCTCCATCAGCAGATTGAAAACCGCTGTCCTAAACATTTTATTACATTCTATGCACGTAAAATATAATATCCCAACCCACACTCAGACGTACGCGTTACGAGCAAATATCTAAATGTAATTTCCATGCGTTGTCCCGCAATGTTTTCCCAGAAAATATTAACATGAAGGCAAGGGGCTGAATCTCTCCTAAGTAAGTTGCAAAAAATGTACGTGATTTTACTTCAAAGTCCCTTTTGTCTTTATGGAGGGAAGGCATAAAAGTACAGGCACCGGGATGGCATATACGAAAAAATTACGAAACGTAATGATGATGTGCTCGCACTTTCCTTGAAAACAAAATATTTTCCCTTTACAGTGACAGAAAGGTATTCTACCCGGTTTATGGTAGGTACCTACGCTCGAATGCGCTCTTACGCTGTTTATTGCCAAACTTAGACGGATTGCGACGGCTTGATATGAACGTGCATCTCCGGTTTACTACAGACTTGTTAAAACTTATTATTGTAGGATTAATGAACATCATGAGTCCCTTTTACCAAAACTTGCACTGTGAGATGAACGTATTTGCACATACCATAACTGAATTTGATAGTTTTGTTGATGAAGTTGGCTGAATTATAAACATAATATCATCCTACTAATAATATTATACACGCAAAAGTTTGTGAGGATGTATGTATGTGTGGATGTGTTTTTTAATCCTTTACGTAAAAACTACTGAATGGATTTTGATGAAACTTTACAGAAATGTAACTCCTACGTCGAAATAACATATAAGCGATATTTTATAAATATATGTAATTTTATAGTAAAGATATGACGATAAATGTCGATGAAGCAGAATGGAATAGTGCCTTCCCGCTGTTTTACTTTAATCAAAGGTGCCATCATTGCCGACATCCAAAGTGATTAAGTGACAACAACGGCGCACTAATACGAAGTTACACGAGCACGACGCATCACCGATGGGAGCCGAAAGCAGACGAGAGAAGACGTTAAAGACGATGGCGTATCAGAAGTGTCAGTTTTCGTACCCGAACATATACGACGCATCGACGATTACAAACGACTAAAGGCGAAGGAAGACATTGTCAAAGATGAAGTTAGTGACGGCACTAGCGCAGCCGTCTGCAAATATACGGCGCATCGACGATGGCAAACGATTAAAGCTAAAGAAAGACATTGCCAAAAATGAAATGATGGCACCGGCACAGACATCCCAACTTTTGTGTGTTGGGCGGTGTGGACACCATACTGGTGCATCCACCATACGAGGGTCAAACTGAAAGTTCTTAGAACTGGCCACTTATAAACAATATAATAAAAAAAATATTCTTAAATTTGAAAATAGAACTCTTTGCCAATATTACTGAGTATATATTTCATTCATTTGTCATTTGTTTTACGATTTGGCGGCAAATTGAAAATTGTCTGTGTCACGTCAACATGAATTTAACACGAGAAAATTTTCGTGCAATGATTTTTTATGACTTTTGATGTCATTTAAGTCAACAAGAAAGTTATGATAGACTATGATTGGCCTTTCACGATGAAGCCTCATCTCGTGCGACTGTTTACAACTGGTTTAATGAGTTTAAACGTGGTCGCACTAATCTCACTGATGATGTACGTGAGGGACGGCCTTCTACGGCGACGACTGAAAATAACATCTGTGTTGTGCGGCGTATGATAGAGACTGACAAAAGAGTGACCTATCAGCAGATTCGGACAAGCTTAGGCATCGGTATGAGTCAAGTGCACAAAATCCTCCACGAACATTTAGCGGTCAGGAAGCTTTGCACCCGGTGGATACCTCATAATTTGACTAAGGCTCAAAAACTCCATCGTGTGGATTGGTGCCGTAAAATGATTGAAAGATTTAACGGAGGTGACTCAAATGCTGTGTTCGACATACTTACAGGTGACGAAAGCTGGATTTACTGTTATGATCCTGAAACCAAAAGACAATCTGCTCAGTGGGTGTTTCCTTTCGAGGAGTTGCCAACTAAAGTGAAGAGAGATCGAAGTGCGGGAAAAAAAATGGTGGCCTCGTTCTTTGGAAGGATAGGTCATTTCGCAACAATTGTGTTAGAGGATCAAAAAACAGTTTTTGCAGAATGGTACACTACCAATTGTTTGCCACTTGTCTTGGAAAAAGTTCGAGAGAAACGACCTCGCAGTAGGATCCTCCTTCACCACGACAACGCCTCGTCGCACACCGCCAAGCGAACGATCGACTATTTGGCGACATCAAACGTTGAATTACTGGGTCACCCGCCGTATAGCCCCGACCTCGCGCCTTGTGATTTTTATTTTTTTCCAAAAATTAAAGAAAAACTTAAAGGAAAGCGGTTTATGAATGCTGAAGAAGCGGTGGCTGTGTATCGCGATGCCATTGAAGAGACCCCTAAGGACGAGTGGGCAAAGTGCTTTTCCCAGTGGTTCCATCGCATGCAGCGGTGTATTGACGTCAGTGGACAATATTTTGAAAAGATATAATAAAACTAATAACTGGCTAATGTAATCAGTTTTTGATTTTCTAAGAACTTTCAGTTTGACCCTCGTAATGGTGTATCCACACTGCTTGGCGGCACGAGCCGGCAGCCATGCCGCTAATGCCGCAGCAGTTTTTTTCACAGTATCTGACGTTAAATTGACATAATAATGCCGCCGAACCGTACCGTACCTGGCCTGTACGCAAGTAGTGCCCGATGTATGCCCAATACACAAGTGCATTCTCTGTTCCTTCACTCTCATTCATTCGGTGAGACGGCAGATCCGACATGAAGAGAGCAGGCGCAGAACCAACGACTTAATGTGCTTTCCAAAACACGGAATTTAAAAAGTTAGGAGTACTTACCTACTCGCAAATATTTTAATAAACATTCATGTTATTATAGCAAAATAAGAGCCCAGAATCTTAAGAAGTGTTTGCAATCACAGAATACACCTATTCACATGGGTTTTTGCTCTTCTACTAAAATAATCCACATGCCAAAATGGAATACAGCTAACATGATTACATACAAAATTATTTACAAGTTTTCTATAATTCACACTAAAATGTTTACACATTAAGTAGGTATCCATCAGGAGTAAATTCGCTAGTTTGCTGATAACGTCACAATAAAAGGGGAATGTGATCAGGCGCATCGCGGGAGGGCGCCACCGCCGCGGGGGGGTAGTTGCCGCTGTGGTGCTAATGTACTGGTGAGTGAATTTTAGTAGTAATACTATCGAGTAATTGAGTGAAGCCTAATAAATTGTGTTCGGTACTTATTATTTCTTTCTTTCTACATTTTTATACCGTTACTGGCTTATAAGAAAACTTAAATACAAACACTGACGACTCTGTAACCCGTGAAAATAGATCTTCTACTATCTGCGTGTAAACTTTATAAAGAATATAACGTATATTATGCCTTGTTTCTCAAGCAGTAGGCGTCTACAGATACAGCTCAATTTTATGTCGTATTTTTAGGATTTCACTTACTAGAAATAGGTGTTCATTACCCATACCCAAGTTATTTTAAAATAAATACATGAGTTTATTTTACCAGGATTGTAGTCTTTCTATCTTTATTAATCTATACGTAACATTATAAAATTTAAGAGTTTGTTTCTTTGTTTTAACGCGCTAATCTCAGGAACTTCTGGAATATTTTTGTGTTGGATAGCTCATTAATTGAGGAATTCTTTGGGTTATGAAACATTAAGTTGCGGCGAAAGGAGAGGGAGCAAACTCAAAACGCGTGGACGCAGTGGCGCACAGTGGGTCGAAACAGTAATATGAGGGACATAGAGGTTTTTTTTGACAAATCGTATTTTTTGGATGCTGATCGATAGTTTTTTAGACACTCGTAAAGACATGTTATATAACATTTTTCACGAAACCTAATAGTTTGGCCATAAAAAAATATTTTGTGTTTTTTTTGTATGAAACAAGACCTAAAGTACTGAATATCTCCCAGGAACTGCTTGAACGTGCCTTAAAATGACTTAGGTTGGCATAAGTGCATTGTACACTAACATCCTCATCTATTTTTAGCTGCTCCAAACAGCAATTTTGCTTGTTAAACAGTTCGGAAAAAAATATATTTTTTATAATCCTATTATGGGGTTATAATGACAATTCTAAGAATAAGCGTCGATTAGGGTACTAGGAACTAATTCCGTAGTTAGTCTACATTGCTCTGTATTATCAGAATCTTTTAAAACCTTTTTTTGTTATCATCGGATGACTTTAAAGTAATAATGATGTCAGGTCATTAGGATATTAATTATAAAAATAAAAAAATAAAGAGGTTTGGGGTTTCACCTGCTTCTGTTAAAAAAAAAGCATCGATTAGGGTACCAGGAACTAATTACGTAGTTGATTTACATTGTTCTTTATTAACAGAATCTTTCAAAACCCTTTTTTCTTACAATCGGATGACTTTAAAATAAAAAAATATCTACCCGAGATAATTTTAAGTTAAGTAAGACAACAGAGAATAGCAATTTCATAAAATAATAATATAATTTCTACAAAATAACACATATTTATAAATATTTGTTTAATAGTAATTAAAATATAAATTAAATGAAAAATGATTAAAATCTTACAATGCTAGTTTAAAAAATATTAAAAAAATCTAAATTATAACAAAAACAAATATTAAACAATATTTACTAAAAACACAAAAAATACAAAGCTTAAATTCTACAGCACCAATGATAATATTAGAGCGTAAAAGAAGTTTTTCGATATACTGTTTGTTATACTTAAATAATATATATAACTATTAATATAAGCACAAAACCACTGTCAAAACTTTTTTAATTTAACACTGTTTTCTTCTCGTCCCATTTTCTGCATAAGATGATTATATAACTTTTCACTGTCTGTCAAAGATTCTAACGTTTCCCTGAGGATTACGAAAAAATCTAAATTATTCACAATGGACTCCATTGTAATCGTAAGTAATAGATCGCAAATCAAGTTAAGTGTTACTGGCAAGGTTTCACTGCACAAACTATTTTTTTAAATGAATACACCTTCATTATATAGCACAGTTCCAGGTTACTTACCCCCAACCCTTAACCATTGTCTCTTTAATATCCTAATTACCTGACATCATTATTACTTTAAAGTCATCCGATGATAACAAAAAAAGGTTTTAAAAGATTCTGATAATACAGAGCAATGTAGACTAACTACGGAATTAGTTCCTAGTACCCTAATCGACGCTTTTTCTTAGAATTGTCATTAAAATCCCATAATAGGATTATCAAAAATATTTTTTTCCGAACTGTTTAACAGGCAAAATTGCTGTTTGGAGAAGCTAAAAATAGATTAGGATGTCAGTGCACAATGCACTTATGCCAACCTAAGTCATTTTAAGGCACGGTCAGGCAGTTCCTGGGAGATATTTAGTACTTTAGGTCTTGTTTCATACAAAAAAAACACAAATTATTTTTTTATGGCCAAAATATTAGGTTTCGTGAAAAATGTTATATAACATGTCTTTACGAGTGTCTAAAGGACTATCGATCGGCATCCAAAAAAAGACGACTTGTCAAAAAATACCTCTATGTCCCTCATATTACTGTTTCGACCCAGTGTGTGGCGGTCGACCGCTAGTCTTATATTGGGTCTACTTGATGTTTTTAAAAGATTTCCACGTGCGGATAGGTATTAGTGAGTTAGTTTGTTTGTAGTGTTTAGTAGGTCTTATTCCAACTAACTACTATACCCCTATTTCAATCACAATTCACTTAACGATTTTGTCCTAGTGAACAATGTACGAGTACATTTGTTATATTTAATAGGTGCACGTGTTTATTTTGTAAGTACTTTTGCCCTCAGCGTCATTTGAGTGAGCGTAACGCACGCAATACAGCGCCTTAAGGCTTACAAAATGTTTTCAACGCCTTTTTCATTGTATAACGAGAACACTTTAAATGTGTAAAATATAATAATAGATGCGTACTATAGAATGCTGATTGACGCTAACATAGTATCTATATTTGGTGATAATTCCAGAAACCTTCAATATTTTCTTAATTGAAAGTCTTGTAAGTATAAAGCAACCATTGGCTTGGTTGAAACGGATCTAACCACTCGTAAAGAGAATGACATCGTTTTGTCATCATAAAGGCATCAACCATACGAAAGCACGTTCCGTAAAGGCATCGTTATCATTCGCAACGCCACGGCATCGGATAAGGTACGGACGTAATAAAATAAATATCAGAAGCTTCGCCTACGGATCGCGTTTGCTACAACTTATAATGCTATGACATATAGATCTTCTTATGACAGCACGTTTGGCAGAGTGGACGGATATTTGACGAACAACGACGACGTTATCACGAGCTTACGGCTATTGGATAGCGCACACGCCCTAGGTCAGGACCGGGACCCACTCGAGTTGATCTCGATCCGAGTAGTTACGCTATGAATTTTATAGGTGTGCAGTGCAATATGAAATTTCATACAAAGAATACCAACCGCCTCGAGATGATACGGTGCTGTTCACTTTACGAGTGGTTAGATCTACTTCAACTTTAAATCTTCTAACACTTTAAAAGAACATTGTGTGAATTGTAAACAAATTATTCGACATCAAGATGATGATTGATGATTACAAGCGTGTATTGACATCCATTGGTTTTAAATGGTCCGGGCCTTGTAAGCTAGTCTTGTATGCGGCTTATGACAACAGTTGTTGCTGTTGCAGTAATCACACATTACAAGCTGCTAAATCATACCTTTTAACACCACTGTGTATAAAGTCACACGCAACGCACGCACACAAGTGTTGCATAAGGTTAAAATATGAAGTGTTGCTTTATTTTCTTATCAACTGTCTAGTATTTTAAAAATACAGGTTACCTCTTTTAGGCATCCTTTTTTTTAGGCATAAAACATACATACTTAATAATCTTTTGAATGTAGATGAAGGAAGTTTTAATGACAAAGTCGTAATTACGTTGACCAATTTTTATGAAACTTTATGTATTAACCAAGATGAAGTTTATGCAATAGGTAAGTCCACTTTCGCTTACGCTTGGCTTCGAAAGTTAAGAATTTCTTTAGACTAAGATATCTGGCATCATATTAAAATTAAAACTAATACTTAGGTATTTATAGAAACACTTTGTGCATCGTGCCCAAAAATGAAAACGGAGACACGCATCTATTTATCTTAATCAAACAGATACAAGAATCCGTCGGGCCTCGTGAGTTGAATTTTAGTTAAACTCGAGAAACGAGCGTCGGATTACCCCACTTAATAAGATCTTAGTCGTGAATCATAGCTCTCCTGGGTGGTTCCAGATTCATAATTTACAGGATCACGACTATTAAGAGGCTTCGCACTTTACTCCGGTCGATACTTTCAAAGATAAATACTAAATTCAACGGAATAACCCAAATACGAATTTGCGGATAGAATTACTGTTTAATTTGTTCGAGTGTTGATTAATTTGCTGCTTCCAGCAATCAATTTAGTAGAGGCTGTTAACTAACCCCAATTAGTTAATAACACATGAGCTGTAGTTACACATTAACACGTGTTAATGTAGCGATAAAAATGTAACGACTTGTATGAATAATGGATGAAAGCTTATTAAACCCTCTTAATATATCTACGGAATATTTAAGTTCATGTTATTAAATTCCATACAAAAACATAAGTTTGTTTTAAACTTTCATGGTCACTAATAACAGAATAGTTAAAACAGGATTGCTACTATTTAGGTACCTTAATATTTATGAAGTGCCGAATTATTGGGAGCTCATAAATAATAAGGTATATGGTAGCAATTCCGTATCTAACTATTCAAACATAAGTTTGGCTTTGAATATGGTGATTTAAGATGTGCGTCTCAGACTTGGTTTGTCTGAGATGTTACGAATACATACAGCTAGTTGAATTAACTATGAAATTATGATTTTCATAACTGGATATGTTACTAAGTATTTAACAGTTTTATAAATAGTCTCGTTAGAATAATTAGTAATTCACAACGGCTGCTTGTTTGTAATATGTAGGTTCTACCTTCCAAAAACAATACCGCGTTTGATGAAAAAGTTTTAAACAGAAAATTTATTTGTCGAATCAAATTACGAATAGTAGTTAATTTATGTTTACAAATTAGCTTCATAAAACGCATTTGTTATTCCGTCCGCGTGTCGGGGTGACGTTTTTAGCAAAATATTTTAGTGTTTGAGGAAGTTAGGGAGTTTGTAATTAGTTTGGTGGAAGGCAGGTGGCCGACTGTCTTCGCAGTATCATCACGTCCCATAACTTTTTCATTTGACGCGCACACCGACAACTTTTCAATTTCTTTTTATTAACAGCGTAACGAAAATGAGAGTGGGCTTCGAGAAATAGATACCTGATGGTATTGCTAATATGTACCACTGCTGTTCCCTGTTTTTGGAAGGAATTTTTATCAGTTTGCGACCTGAATACTGAATGCGTTTGCTCAACTTTGATGTGGTAATAACAATAAATAATTTCATTATGATAATTTGAAATGACATCTGTTTCGTTTCAAACAATATCGAATTGAACTAAGATTTTTTTTTTTAAGCGTTTTTCTACTCATGTTCAATTTGAATGTAGTGGAGCTTCAAAAAAAGTCATAAAAGTCATAAAAGTCATTTATTCATGCAAATAGGCCCATTGAGGACACTTTTACACGTCCCAATATAAACCCTACCACAGCTTCGGGACAATTTTGGGCTAGTGCTGAGAAGAAGCTGCGCAAAAAACTCAGTCACTATTGTCAATGCCTCTTTTCAAAAGGTTTACAATGTTTGTAGTATTCATGCAAGTCCATACATTATTATCTTTTAAATAATCATCTACTTTATAATACACTTTCTTCATTAGGGTTTCTTTAATGAGAGTATTAAATTTATTGATCGATAAGTTTACAATGTGTTCTGGTAGTTTATTGAAAAATGTTATACATTTCCCTATGAAAGAATTACCAACCTTTCGAAGCCTAAATTATGGAATAGCAAGCTTATTCTTGTTCCTAGTATTATAATTATGTATATCACTTTTTTTCGTAAATGAATGTAAATTTTTGCGTACATACATTATATTTTCATAAATATACTGAGAGGCTACAGTTAATATTCTAATTTCTTTAAACACCTCTCGTAGGGAATCTTGAGGTTTATTATAAATAGCTCGCACGAATAGAAAATGAAACTGGTTTTCACAAACAGCTAACAGAGATTTTTATTTATGCAGCAATCTGCATCTAATGATAACAAGAGCATGGCACGATTCGCGGTAATGCCACGAAATATTAAAAAAAAAATTTTCATCCTGAGCGCGGAGGCTAAAACTCTGCTTATTAGCTTAGACAATTGCTCGCCCCCGAGATACCAACAAATGTGCGCTCTACAGACCATAGTGTGGATTAGAAGCCATGTACTTACTTACTTCTAGAGTGACTCAGCAGCGGCTCAAAGTGAGTCTTGGCCTCTGACATCAGGGTCACGTTGAAATTTATAATATTTGAGTATGTTGATCTATAAAGGCTTCCAAATACGTGTGCAAAATTTCGTAAGTGCATATGTATTTGTATGTTTGTCCACGGATTTCCTGCGGAAAACAAGAAGTCATAGCGAGATGATTTATTTTGGTTCGATTAGGTACATTTCAATTTAGGGTACAGTGTAAGTTTCATCAAAATTTGTCGAGTAGTTTTTGAGATATGAGTTAATAACTAAAAATAATGAAATAAAAATGTTATTTAGAAAATTAAAATAAATATTTTTTGAATCACTAGCTTGAATATGCCGCATAAAATTCGTTTGAAAACTAATTAAAAATCAATGATAATCTTGCCTAATATTGACATTGATACTTACAAAATTCAGGAATCTTTTTTCGTAACACTCCTGTGTTGAATTATACTAATTTTAGTTGGACGTTAGTCAATAAATCTTACGAGCCATTTTAATGCGAGTGATTCAAAACTAGGGGCTATGATCACGCAATGCATCTCAGTCTTGCGATAATTATTCATGGAAGCCATGTAAACTATAGATTATAAATAAATCTCGAAGTAAATGCACTCTGAATCGAAGTATTTACTTAATTCCTCACGTCTATCATTACTTTTATTCCCGAATTATGTTGATATAGGTTATTGTATGCATAACGATTATATCGACAAGGAAGCAAGGAAGGAAGGCCATCGAAATTCACACAAAAAAGCACTCTTCGTTACATGCTGTCTGTTTACATAAGTAGTCTGTACTATTAAACAAAACGCGATTGTTTCTGTGTTTGCATCTCGCCACACACTTTGAAGTGAAATCACGTCACGTACTCACCCAAGTTACATACTTAGATTCTTTGTATCTTTTTGTACATTAATAATTTCGGCGGGTACCTCACAAGCCTCCGAATCACATAATATAAGTTAGCTACGTTATTTCCTTTTGCTGAGATTCGGGGAGATTTTATTTTTTTACGTGGAAGGAATGTAACGAATCCTTGTTTATAACTTTCTTTGACATAATGCGCTCCATTATCATGTTATGTGCTCAAGCAAAGTGGAATGAGCTAAGATGGACTCGATAAGTCAACCCTCAAGAAAAAAAATGGAGTAACAAAATTCCTAAGAGAAG
Source organism: Pyrausta purpuralis (assembly GCA_963924145.1). NCBI lineage: Eukaryota > Metazoa > Arthropoda > Insecta > Lepidoptera > Crambidae > Pyrausta > Pyrausta purpuralis. The sequence goes on from OZ001654.1 coordinate 15,565,824, forward strand.
ATTTGTCTTAATCTTATTTTACAAAATAATTACTTCTGTTAGTGCGCCTTCACATCACAGCAGCGCGTCTCTCTAATGTGAAGGGTTTACTTCTGACATTTTATGTATGACATTGACAGCAGCGCGACTGCCGCGCGATCGTCGCGCTGCTAAAGTCGCCTTCACATTAGAGCGACAGCAGCTCGTCTCTCTAATGTGAAGGGCTTACTAAGTGTGAAAGTGCTCTTAATGTAAAAGTGCTCTTAAATTTATTGAAATCGCGGGGAAGGCAAAGTGTTTATCAGTAACTTTATTAAATTATCCAATCAATAAATTGGTATCTGGAATTCATCGATTAATAATATGCAAGTATCTGGCACGTTATATCCTCATTTTCAAGTCCGTAATGAGGACACTTAGTTATTTTAACAACTTCATTAACTTGAGGCTTAAAACAAAAGCCGACTATTATTTAATACAATAAACTCGGCCGCGGCACATTTAACTTTACATAATGACACGATTGGCACAAAGTTGAGTGGAAATTTAATTTCAAAAACAGCAGCGAAAGCAACTTGTAACCTGTAAAAAGTGGAAAAAACTGGGTAAAACTCGTTCACAGGTGAATTCCCATGGGATCCAGTCATAAATTCGAGAAAAAAACACTGTGTGAGATATAAAAGTGGAACAATGCACTTTGCCGCGGTGCATTAATCAACTAAAAGGCAAACTGTCGCTTGATAAGTAACTACTTCAAAACTCTGTGGAGTTATTAAGGTAAGTACTAAATAATTTCTCCTCTAAGTCTTGATTTAGCTTGCTTGGAGAGTCTCGCTCTTATTAGCAGTACACCTGTGCTCTTAATTTTAGTTGGTACGTTAACATATTTAAGTGTATAAAATCTGAATAGTGCACCCTTTAACTGCATTTAGCAACTAATGATGATATAAGTGAAAAAGGGTCATTTTATATAGACAAGAACCTAGCTAGATGGATCATGGTTTACTATGTTTATAATAATTATGAGTATTGTGTGTACGGTTTCGCATGATTGCTCTACCTTCATTAAAAAATTGTTTATATATTGCTCGCTATAGATATAAGCTACTTAATGTTTACTGAAAGTTAATAATGTGCTCTATAAAATATAAAATGTAAGTGGAAACGGAAACTTTTTTTCTAAGCTTATAAAATATATGTAAAAATGCTTAGGTAACTTATTGCCTGAGTGACCCAGCTATACGAAAATGGACCCGATACATTCGCAAGTTTTTTAAGCTTCATAGATTCTGACAATATTTGTTCTAGTTCCGACCAGATTGGTTCGAAGCTCAACGTTCAAACAAAATATCTGTACGGGCTTGTTACGAAAACATGCGCCACGGCAAAATACTAAGTATTATTGCGAGAGTAATATGAAGATGCAAATGTAAAAATGCTAGTTTGGGATTTTCGAAATACATATGATGTACGTAATTGACGTGACGCATTGGAATACAGTGCGACTTGGATCTTTTGGCCAACGGCAAAAATCAGAACTAACGTTGTCAAATTCAAAAATGTGGTTGCCAGATCAAGTGAAATCTTGGGGAGATTTGGGAGATCTTAAGAGAGATTTTTCCATTTTCCCTTTTGTTTTATTTTCCTACGTCTTCTAAGAAAACTATTAAAATGATTGCTTTTAATACCGTACACCTAAACTCCTTAAATAAATTTATAATTTCCAATGGTTTTATTATTAATACAATTGTTATACTATAATACGTATAAACTAATAATATAATATATAAAAATAATATAATGTCATAAAATCATTAATAATCATAAAGATGAAATCAGAAACCAAACATTTGCGCACGGGCGGGACTTGAACTAGCAACTTCTTGACTAGCCGGGCCAAACGCTCTACCAATTGACCTACCGTGCCGTCTGTCCAACCGTCATCCGGACACGTCATTACGCGTGACGTTTAGCGCCATCTTCCCTACTGTTTATGCAACAGTGGGCCAAGTAGTTATTCTTTACAGAATAAATTTAACTCGGTAATTGATGACGCTTCGCTATCGAATGGTTTAGAATGTTCTTTTAACACTTATAGTGTCATATTTTATATTCATAAAGATGAAATAAGAAACCAAAAATATGCGCACGGGCGGGACTTGAACCAGCAACTTCTTGGCTAATTGGGCCAAAAGCCTTACCAATTGAGCTACCGTGCTGTTTGTCCGACCTTGCGAAACTTGTGGTCTCTTACGGATACGTCATTGACACGTGACGTTTAGCGTCATCTTCCCGTCTGTTTATGCAACAGTAATGATGTATCCGTAAGAGACCACAAGCTTCGCAAGGTCGGAAAGACGACACGGTAGCATTGAGCTACCGTGTCGTCTGTCCTACCTTCCGTCTGGTAGAGCGTTTGGCCCGGTTAGCCAAGAAGTTGCTAGATAATAGGCAAATTACATATCAGGAGATTTAGCACGTGTTGACGATTGGATCGGGAAGCGTTCACGATATTCTAAACGGGCATCTTCGCGTGAGAAGGATAGTACCTATCACGCTGGGTGCTGCACTACCTCACCGACGCTCAGAACCAGGCCCGGGTGGAATGGTGCCGTGATATGCTGAACAAGTTTGAAGCAGGCTCTCTTCGGCGTGCTTACGACATCGTCACTGCTGATAAGTCCTGGATTTATCAATACGATCCAGAAACCAAGCGCATGTCGACAGTTTGGGTGTTTCAAAATAAACCAACGCCTACCAAAGTGAAGCCAACTCGAAAGGGGGAAGATTTTGATTGGTAGCTTTTTTAATTTGACTGGCCACTTGGTGTCGATTCCTTTGCGAGATCAAAGAGACAGCAACGCCTAATGGTACACTACCAAATATTTATCAGCAGTTTTCTTTATTGTGAGCAACAAGCGACCAAACACTGGGCTCCGCGGACTACTGCTCCACAACGATATTGCGCCTGGACACACCGCGCCCAAAACGAGGGACTTTTTAGACAGCACGCCAGTCAAACTCTTGGGTCACACTCCTTACAGCCCTGATCTAGCACCGTGTGATTTCTTTTTATTTCCAAAAATCAGCTAAAAGGGATACAATTTTCGATGCCGGAAGATGCGCTGGCTGCGTTCGAGCAGGCTGTAAACGAGGTGTCTGCAGCGGACTGGAACGTGTTTTGAAAACTGGTTTTGACGCATGAATCTTTGTATAGAGGCTAGTAGAGGACTCAGAAAATATTTACTAATACTAACTTTTAATACCTGTATACCGGTACATATATTTTTGTTAGAATAGAACATTACAACGGTTAAACTACTTACAACGGTTTGAGTTTATTCATCTTATCACTAAGAACTAAGTACTTTGCTACAAAGGGTGGCTGTCCTGGCTTACGCCTACCATACCTTACATGGATTGCTATTGCGATCATATCAAAATATGTAATACCCCGCGGATGGAACGACACAGGGGCGCCGGCTTAAAACTCCCTAATTAACTGAATGAAAACGAAACTCGGATGTTTTCATTCCATTTACCGTTCTATTCCCGACTGTGCGACTGGTCGTATGCAAAATGTATTACATTAGAATCCTTTCAAGCTTCGTGAATAGTAATTTTTTGTAGTGTTCTATAAAAATATAGTAACAATCTATATCTAAATAAAAAAATAAAGAATTAAAGGACTTTATTTTAGTTAACAAAAATCTTTTTGGAGTTGACGCCCATCGCTTTGGCCATCTCAACCATCATTCATCCGGGCTCCAATAAGTTTTTTTTTGCCTAAAATGGCATCCTTACATTTGATGAGTTATGAGTATATTTAAGACTTTTAGAGTTCCGTAGCCGAATGGAAAAAAACGCAACCCTTATAGTTTTATCGAGTCTGTCTGTCTGTCTGTCCGTATGTCACAGCCACTTCATGTGGTATTTGAGCTAAGTGGAAGTAAGTGGTTCCCTAATTCAGTTAAAGTTGGCACGAAAGTCTCAGTGCGCGAAACCGAGTCGCACTTGGCCGGTTTTTTTTGTTTTGCATTTTTTTTGTAATTTAGAGGAAACCCCAATGAAACTCCCGGTATTATGTTTTCTGATTGTCCTTGGCGTCCAGGGCACGGTAGTGCGTTTGAGTCATGGCGTGCAAGGTTAAGATATTTTAGATTTGGTTTCCCTCGATTACAAAAAGGTTTCATGGTGGAGATCCCGACTTGACCACAATGGGACTAACTAACCTCTATAACGGCGAAGAAATTTTTCAAAACGGTTCACAAAGTACTGAAATATAAGGTAACATATTATATACTTCCTTTTTGAAGTCGGTTAAAAATATAAAGTCAGATAGGTCATATACCTTACCTAATTTTATTTATAAAGATGAAATAAAAAAAACAGAAGCTTAATTGGTAGAGCGTTTTGCCCGGTTAGCCAAGAAGTTGCTGGTTCAAATCCCGCCCGTGCGCAAATTTTTGTTTTCGAGATAAACGTGTGTATCTGTAATACATCATAAATTGTATCTGCAATGATTGTTCTTTATTCTTTATGTACATGCATTTAATAAATAACATTTACACGCGTACTTCTCATTCAAAAATATCAAACTCTCAACGCAGTTAAACACCGTAACGCAAACCTCAAGCACTCCCAAACATTATGATCCGTAAGAATAACACAACTACACCATTATGCCGGTAACTCCTAAGATATGGTCAGCTTCGCCTCCGGGGATCCGCACTAAACCCGCCACTTTACGTGGCGAGCCCTCTATTAAGATTATGAAATTATGAAGCCGGCCACTTGCGCAGATTTGCGTGGCCTCGCCGCAGTTACAAGGCATGAAGGTACTTTCAGTAGACCCAATAGAAAAGTTTAAACTAGATTACGCGACAATGTTTGTTAGTGATTATGTCAAAATTGAGTTACTTCGCTCTTTATCATCTCTGTATACAGGGTGTGGTTTTTGTCAGCGACGCCCGACTCAGGGGTTGTTGTACAGACAATACTGATGCCAAAAAAAAAACACAAAATCATTTTATTTTTGAGGTACTAGCGAGTGACTCAAAACTACCAGCAACGCCAGTACCGTTACCATGAGTTTAAGGCGGTTTTACTCGATAGTGACGACGTATAAAAAAACTGTGAAAAATTTCACAGCGCCTTTAGCGGTCACTGACAGAACTAACATTTTCCATACAGAAAGTTACATCGTCGCTAGCGAGTAAAACCGTCGCCGCTATCGAGTAAACTCATGGTAACGGCACTGGTCGCCTTTTCGTAGTTTACTATCTGCGGCGTAGTATTTCGTAGATACGCGGGAACTACGCGCGAGGGTGCGAGTTTCCCCAATCGTTTGGATTTTTTTTAGAATGTTGTGTTAGTGGTTGTCTTTTATAAAGCTTGCTTATATTTTTAATAAGAAAAACTTATACCGTCTTCCCTTAATTGGATGTCGCTGACCAAATAACAAGCTCTATGCCCCGCTTGGTTTACACAGAATCTAGTTTGCTACAGTAATGGCAAACATATATTCAAGAAGTAGAAATGCAGGCTTGAACTCGGACTTCAATAATCTAACATTATTTTGGAGTGACCTTAAATTTTAAAGACTTGGGTCATCTTTGTGCCGTGCCATCGTGCCGTCTTAATATGCTGAATGTCACAGATAGATAGATCACATGGCATGATATTAAAGCAAATCAATTACAGCACTAAGTTGCGGCGTTTTTTTTTTTGTAACAGGAATATTATTCACTTATTTTATTGACCTCTTCCATGCCGAGACGACTCTTCGTCTCTTCAGTTTCATGTAAATGGAGTGAGAATACTGTTTGTTTTTATTATATGGTAAAATTCATTCGGATAATTTAATTCAGCCTTCTGCAGACTGTGTAAATCAATGACCGCTCGTGTTTCAATGCTTGTAATTGACCACTAAGTTCGCATTAACTAAGTATGCGCCGATCAGTTTGAATCAATTGTCAGGCCGACCTCGTTATGAAAGCTTTCCAAGATTTTTTTTAATTGTCTATAAGTGTTCTTAAAAGAGGTTGGAGCCTTTAACTATCAGCTTGGTAATGCTACGGACTACGAGATTTAAAAGTAATTGCTACGCTTTGTTTCAAATGCTACAAAACGCTACGATCTAATATTTAGTTTGAAATGATGCGGAAAACTGTTTGTTTTAAAAATGCTAAAGAGAACTCTATGACCCACAGTAATTTTAAAACGCTGCAAAATATGTAATACTGTACTGCATCAGTAGGTAAGTATACGCTACCATAAAAAAGAGTTGCTTAGAAAGTCTGATTTGATCACGAAACTTCTAGCAATAAAACAGATTCTCCGTAGCCTTATACTTTCGAATGAGTGTCGTTATTATTATCACACTTTGTCAGCCTCAGCAAGTACTAGAAGATGCCTCTAGCAATCTGCTGTGCGTCGTTTTATGCCGTTATAAAGATAACATCTTAAGTATAATGCCCTCCATTCTGGACCATTCCATCCATAGACTCTTGTCCTGTTGCCTCATTACTTTAATCAACTGAGTCGACTATGTTAAACACCATTGTTCTTGTTTAACTAGAGAACTATTGACTGGTTTTGTATGATAATAAAATCAACTTTTAAAAAAGTAATAACCGACTTTATAAACGACTGCATTTTGTTTTTGAAGTCAGTTTTTACTTTTTTTTTCAAAGTTAATTTTATTTATTCATTTTTAGTCATTACAGGAGGGGAAGGGTAGGGGGGGGGGGAATTGCAAGTTAAGACTCTATTTTTTAAGAAGCTACAAACCACCTTTGATAAGTTCTGTCATTATAATTACTAAAGTCCTAAGCGTTAAGGAGCTCCACCATCAGCTCAGCTCCACAAGATGTTGACTATCAGACGTATTAAGATTCTAGTAAAAAAACACAAAACAGGTCTTTAAATTTGATGGTTTCCCTCGATTACAGCAAAATCCTATCATCAGATCCCTAATTGGCAACAATGGGACCAACAAGGAGGTATACCCTCTAGGAAAGCGTAATTTATATTCGAATCGGTCGCCAAATGACTGAGATATGAGGTAACATAGATACAAAAAAAACATACAGTCGAATTGATAACCTCCTCCTTTTTTGGATCGGTTAAAAAGAAGAACGACCATGTAAATTTTTTTTTATATGATTACATTAATAATTGAACTGTCCCCTTGCTGAGATTGAGAAAATAATGTATTCGGCAATTGACTTCATAATAAAAAGCACAGACACAAAAGCCGAAATACTTAGGTGCTACTCGTAGCATGTACAATGTATTTTCTATGCTCTCTCGTGCCTTACCACTTTCCAAAGAAAATCGCTTGCACTCACGATACAAAAACGGGCGTCACTTCAGACAAAGGTGGACGCGTGTTGCAAGAGATTTTAGCTCTTAAGATGGTTAGGCCGCGAAACCTCGACTATTACATACGCATTTTTATGTAATGACGACAGAATTCTTGTGATAAACAAGTCAATATCCCCAGGCCATCGCTTTCCCTTTCAGCCCTGAATTCGGGTTAGACTAATTTCGATGGTGTCATCACAAATCGCAATTTTCTTTTAACTTTATAACATCAATTTATTTGTTGATAAGAATCTTTTTAGTCCTAGCGATCCTTTTGTAAGAATCGTTTCTCGGCTGATTACTTAGCGCCCAAGAGGGCAGATTTCATGGAGCAATAGCCTACCTCGCTACGAAAGTGATCGCTGGGGTAATGTTATTTAAATGTAATCTTTTTTCGATACTTTCTAACAGTTATCTTGAGTTACTGTGCTTAAAACCGTGTTAATATTGGCGAAGCGAGATTTTGAATGGAAACAAATGTTCCGTCTCAGAGAGTTTTAACGGAGAATTTCACCAGTCTCAAAAAATTACAAACATGTTTTAAAAAGTGATATCCACTCCCGTGTTTTAAGTGTTCGGTCTTGTTTTATGCATTTTCTTCCTCAAACAAGAAATAAACACCAGTGTTAACTGAGCGAAGTTTTAAATACGGTTAAAAGTGTTTCGTACAAAAAATAGTTTCAGCTGAAAAGAAAATACCCAAGTTGATTTTACTCCTCTTAACACTAGTCAAGCTATTTAAGCTATTTAAGAAACGACTCTTAAAATATGCCGCTGGTAAAACCACATGAAGTCGACCCGCAAATAAACTTTACTGCAATGGGTAAACTGGACACTGGTGTTTGTGTTTTTAATGTCCGTAAAGAGCCTTTCCTATTAATTACGTACGTTTTAGAATAAGACAATGTCGAGTGCATTAATTACATATTAATATTATTATTTTATGTATGTAGTTTTGCTTCAAGCATTTTTCAGTACGTATACCTACTTATGATTATGTAGTTAATATCATTGTCTGTTCATTCTTCATCATTGTCTGTTCTGACGACCTCCGTGGTCGAGTGGCTAGCACGCTGGTTTCAAGCGTCGTCATCTCGTGAGGTTCCGGGTTCGATTTTCGAGTCAATGTAGAAAATGATCTTTTCTATATTGTCTCGGGTCTGGGTGTTGTGGTACCACTGTTGTTTTCGATTTCCATAACACAAGTGCTTTAGCTACTTAGCTTGGGATCGGAGCAATGTATGTGATGTTGTCAAACAAAAATTGTTACTTTGTAACTTATTTCTTAAGTAGCCCTTAACTGCACCCTTTGTCATCTTTCTGCATGACCTAAAGGTTTGACTGGCAGATAATGCTTTTACCGTTGAGTCCACCTTTGTACACAAAATTTGTATTTAAATAAAATGAAAACGTATGTAGCAAATTGTTTGACGATTCAACATTGATGCAATAATTGCAACATTTGGTTATAATTACTTTAAATCTGCTTGTTTTTTCATAAGTTCCTTTAGCAAACATTTAAATGCATTTGAATTTGGAATCCATAGGTAACCTCTTTCGAAACAAGGCCATACTCAGTGAGATATTGTCCGCATTTTCTCTTATAGCCGTTCCAGTCACACGTGATGTTATGCTCGCATGAGTGACAAGGACGACTAGAGTATAGCTAAGTGTTGGTGTTTCATAGTGGAGCCTTAGGTCATAGGGTGAGTTAGCGGTTGCGTGCCGTCCGTTAGGCGCCGTGTCAACGGCACAGTCGCACTGCGGTACACTTCCCCTTCTTCGTGATTCTTCACTAATTATTATCATTATTTACTAAATAACGGCACACTACTATTTAGCAACAATGTTACACGATTTCTCGTGTCGCGTGAGACATCTACTATAAGCTATTTTCTAATAATTGTTGAAAAATAGTAATTCTTTAACTGGGTGCAGTACTTTATGACTGAGATCTTTTATTTTAGCCAGTTTTCAGGGTTCTGTGACGAATTGCACACGACGGAACACTTACAGTTTCGTCAAGTCTGTCTGTCCGTCCGTATGTCACAGCCACTTTATTCTGAAACTATTAGTATTACACAGTTGAAACTTAGTAGGTAGTTGTATCTTGTTAACCTCTTTATTATTCTCATATAAAAAACCAAAAATAATGATATTTAAAGGCGGGCTTCCATACTTGAAACTAAAACGTATTTTGTTTAAACCTATGCGTGTTGGGTGTCTATGGATAGGTCTTTTGTAATAACATCGAAAACTATTTTTTCTAAAATTCTAACGTTTGAGAGATAGATGCTCCCAAAGTGGTAAAATGGGCGCCCTCCCCCCTCCCCCTAACTCCTAAACTAAGCGAGTGCAAATTTTGAAAAAAATATAATAAGCTTAACAAAAACTTTCGACGAAAATTGGTGTGGACGGGATCGAACTAGTAGTTTTTTAGATATAGCACATTTTCAACAAGCGCAAACATAACTTTGTCCTGCATACAAACACTATAAAAACTAAGTAATATTTGCTGTCAACAAAATATTGTGATATTTTAGGTAAGTGGATTCCCAGTTAAAATTGGCACCGAACCCTCAGCGCGAGTCTGACTCGTACTTGTCCGTTTATTTTTTAATATTATGAAGAGGTTTTCTTTTATTAAATGTGCGCATAATAATACAAAATATTTTTTTGATAATAAGCATAAGTCATAATAGCATCCCTGAGTTGGATGTCACTGACCAAAACAACACCCTGTATATTCTTTATTCATATAGTAACTGTAAAATCAATTTGGCTACGGACTTGTAAACAACTTAATATTTTTCTCGTATAGCGTACAACAGTCGTAATAACTACAAATTATAAAAATTAACAAGCCATTTTTCTTGACCTTCTTAAAATAATTTTGAAACTCTTGAATTTCCTTTAAAATCCTTGAAGTAAACAGTTGCTGCTCGGCGCCAATGAGACCGAGCAAACTGACACACATGCCTGATTTGTGCTTACCGAGCAAACTACGGGGAAAGTGTTTGTTTTCTTACAAAATAAACTTAGCTACCTTAAATCTTAGCGAGAAGTTCTCAAGTCTGTCCTAATACTGAAAGTTACTTCGTTCTTGACAGTGATAAGTTTCATCTACATGATATTTTAACGTGTAGAGCCCATTTAAATCTCGTCATTTGATTACAATAAGTTTAATTTACCTTTTCAACCACCGTGTGTCTGTGGTATCGTAGCTTCCAAACGGATAAACCGATTTTCGTTTTTTTTTGTGTCGTAGATAATTTTATCTCGAGTTAGTAGTAATGTTTCGTGAAAATGTGTTTAGTCGTTTGGAGGTTATCAGCTTTTTACCGTTAATGTGGGGATCTGACTAACTTCCTTATGTTGAATTGATTCGAAATACAGTATTTACCGTAATACTTCAATTATATTGAAAGTATATGGTAGGGTCACCATGACCTGATCAGCCGTTTCAAGTTCTGCTCTTGTATAGTTCTTACCATCCTTAGGTCCTGTTGATTCGAAATTTGGTAACGTGTTTCCGAGTCGGGTTTTTTATTTTTTATTTATTTAAGTGCAAATATTCTGTGGATTTCATGGAAAAACAGATAAATAATGGAAGCAGCTTAGTATATATTTATTGAATTTAATCCGTTTTGGGTTCAGGCGTTTTGAGTTTGCTCTATCACCTCCTGTTTTTAGGGTTCCGTAGCCGAATGGCAAAAAACGGAAACCTTATAGTTTCGTCAAGTTTGTCTGTCCGTCTCTTCGTCTGTATGTCACAGTCACATTTTTCAGTAACTAAAAGCATTACACTGTTGAAATTTGATAATAAGATGTATCCTGTTAACCGCTTTACGATTCTCATACAAAAAAATAAAAATAAAGATATTTAAGAGAAGGCTCCCATACATGAAACTAAAATCGAAAATATTTTTTTGCCACGTGTGGGTGTCTATGGATAGTTCTTTTAAAATGACATAGAGGTTCCTAAAACCATTTTCTTTTAAAGTCCAATGTTTCATAGCTAGACGCTCCCAAAGTGGTAAAATAGGCGTCCCCCCCCCCACATAACATCTAAACTAAGCGAGTAAATATAATGTAGATCTTAACAAATACTTGCGACGAAAATTGGTTTGACTGGGATCGAACGAGAAGTCTTTGAGATATAGCACATTTTCAACAACCGCAAACATAACTTTGTTCTTCATACAAACACTATGAAAAACAAAGTTATATTTGCTGACAACAAAATATTGTAGCATTTTACTAAGAAGAAATAAGTAGATTCCCTAATTCAGTTAAAGTTAGCACGGAACCCTCAGTGCGCGAGTCCTACTCGCACTTGGCCGGTTTTTTATTAACACGCTTATATTAGCCTCACTTCACTTGGTCCAATAGTTCCTGAGATTAGCGCGTTTTTAACCAAACAAGCAAACTCTTCATCTTTGTAATATTAGTATATTAAGGACAGTTTTAGTTAGTTTTTCTCCTTAGCTAGTTTTATAATACGCCAAAAATACTTTATATAAATTCCATTTGATACGTTAGTCCCAGCCGCTAATATAATAAACTATTTCGTCCCACTGAGATACAGGGTTCCCGTGGGAGAAGTAAAAAGTCGGAGGGAACGTTCAATGGCGGGAGGATAATTGAGTTATAAATATTACTGTAGATAGTGACAAATAGTTTGCAAGTTTGGCTCTCTATAAAATAACGATACACGTTCAATGTTGATCTATTCAGTGTTCAATAAAAGATTTTTCTTTTACACTTTTGTTATATTATAAAAGTTTTCATAAGGATCCCTAACTTAATATTGAAATGTTCTAATCACTGATAATTCAGGATTATAATAGAGAAAGAATTGTTCAAATGAGTTCAGTAGTTTCGGAGCCAAATCTATATAAACAAACAATCAAATATTTCTTCTCATTAGTAAAGAAGTACAGAAAACAAATGAGAGATTAGGCTTATGTTATATGATGATGATAGAAAACAAATATCATGTCACACACTCTTTACCTACCATCCTTTTTGTCATCCTTTCTAACTTCTTGCATATCTTTACAGCGTAAAAAAAAACTTAAAATTTCAGACCACTTTCTACCTAGATCCAAAAGAACAAAAGGTCACAAGATAGGCCGTAGCCATTCCATCCAGCTGAGTAATCACCACAATAGTAATTCAGTCAGAGAGAAATTTCCCCGCTTTTACAAAAAGTGAGGCTGGCTCAAATCCTAACCTCTCCGTTAGATAGCGTTACATAAAAATATGTAGTCCTCATAAAAAATAACAACGTCTTCAGAGCAGAGTGGCTATTACTTATCACGATCGTACCTTTCGTATTGCAATTGATTGCAATGTCAAAATATTATTTTGAAAGCAAAAACGCAAACTCTAACTAGCATTTAGCTGATAAATAAAGTAAAATTCCGAACGGAGCTGCCAAACGAAACTGCCAATAGCGATTGACTACTGGTTTTGCTTATTTATACAGAGTGGTAAGTACTTTGTGTGCCAAATGAAATTGGCTTGTAAAAGGGGTCTTATGCTATCATTTTCTGCCTTTTTTTCTTATCCCCGGTTTTTTTTATATCGATTTATCATAGTTTTTCTTATAAAAAGATATGAGATTTTCAGTTGGTAAGGGTAAAACATCAGTTTTTGTATAAGTTTATGTATTTTATAGATACATACATTTTACAATCATAATTACAAAAACTAGTTTCGATGCGATTTTGTATGCAGCATTATGCGAACTGGTTTATATATTTTTTTTTACATATTTGAATGTTTTAAAATCAAAAAGCATATTTCCATAATAAGCACAACCTAGAAATGTTTTCGTGAAGTATCATGATTCCCAGCCCAGCATGAGCATGAGCATGAGGCCAGTCGTATTTTTATTTTTTTTACAGGCTTACAAATTTGCAGGTTTAATTTGAGAAAATTATTTTTCACAACTATGCAAGTAATAAAATAAAATAACGAAATAAATATTGGACACCAATCACATACATTGCTCTGATCCCAAAGTAAGTAGCCAATGCACTTGTTGCTGTGTTATGGAAATCAGACACAACGGTGGTACCACAACACCCACACCCGACACAATATAGAAAAGATCGTTTTCTACATTGACCCGAGCGGGAATTGAACCCGGAACCTCAGGAGATAGCGACGCTTGAAAACAGCGTACTAGCCACTTGACCACGGAGGTCGTCGGATATGTCTGTTAGTTATTATGATGACAGTAAAACCGCAAATAATGTACATTTAAAAAAATATATATGATTTAAATGCCACATTTCATATATTTTTTATAAAGAACATAAAAAACAATATGAAAAAACACCGGTCTTTAAAAAAAAATATGGAAGAAAATGATAGCCTCATCATAAGCCATTTTCATTTGACACACGATGTACAAACACCCTGTAAAACGCTTCCAAACGACCCTGCAGCAGATGCACGTTTATTCGGCAGATACGCTTGACGTTCCTTCTGCCATTATATTTTTTTAATTAAATAGTCAGATATCGCACCTGTGCCTTGAAGCACGAATAAACTGTAGCACGAATAAATTGCGTCAAAGTATGAGAATCTGAAAGGGCCTGTATCGGACGAAAAACAAACTAAGATTGGCTGCTAGAATACCTGATTATTTTTATGTGCGTCAACGTTTCCTATATAATATAGTATCATAATCTTCGAATATCATAATATATTTTAATAATTTTCATTAAATAAATCGCTTAAATTGTTTCAGGACGTGTCATTCGACGATTTCATGTGGGTTACGTAATACCTCAGCTTTAGAGCAAAGTACAGAACACAATCACGCGATATTTTTGTTACGATAGTAAGGTAGTAAATGAACTGACTTTGTAATGGAGTTGCGGGTGTTATAACTTGACCCTGTAGTAAGAAAACAAAATTTAAGGCGAAGAAAAAGCAAGTAAAAAGTACTTAATAAATTTTGATCTATATGTCGAATAGCACCACCACCCGCAGTGAGAGTGCTTCACTACCCTCCGCATCTTCTGATGTAGCTCAATATCTCTTCATCGAAATTAGTCTCTGTCATACTAAAATTCTTCTCGGTGTTTTCTACAGCCCGTCTCTTAAGGTGGATTACTTTTCCACTTTTGAGCGGACTTTGGAAGACCTGACTCCCTTATACAGTCATACAATACTGATGGGAGATTTCAACACCTGCCTACTCAAAGACGATACCCGCTCAGCACGCCTAAGTTCATTAATTTCTTCTTGAATATTCAATTACAAAGAATATTTAAATTACAAGAAATTTGAATATTCTTCCTCTTAAAGCTACCCACTTCTTTCCAAACTGTGAGCCCTCTCTTCTTGACTTAATTATTGTCTCATCAAAGAATCACGTTGCTAGGTACGGTCAATGTCACGCTGACGCCTTCTCTTACCACGATCTTATTTACCTCTCCTATAAAGTGCGCCCTCCAAAACCAAAGCCAAAATATGTCCTGCAACGCAATTTTAGTGGAATTAACATTGACAAACTTAAACACGATGCCTCTCTCATCGACTGGTCGGAAATTAAGATGGCTGATACTATCGACGAAAAGGTAACTCTTTTTAATACGTTTCTCATAGGTCTGTATGAGAAACATGCTCCTGTTCGACCGGTTAAAATTAAGCATGTCCCTGCTCCGTGGCTAACCGATGAACTCAAAGCCCTCAGAGAGAAGAAGAATGCTGCTAAAAGAAAGTTCAAATTGGACCCGTCCGATAAAAACCGCGAAAAATATAAATCCTTTCGGAATCGCTGCAATACTTCCTGTAAAGACGCTCAAAGACGCCATATTCATAAATCTGTTGAAAACGGAGACCCGGCTAGGGTCTGGAAATTTCTTAGGTCTATTGGAGTTGGAAGAAGCCGTAATGATCCTATTTCGAATAGTATTAATTTAGATCTCCTTAATAAGCACTTCTCATCATCTGATGGTGTTGATAGTACCATCAAAAATAAAACTTTAAATCAACTCTCATCTCTTCCAAGCCTGGCTATCCTCCCTTTAATTTTCGTCAAGTATCCGATTGTGATGTTAAGAGGAACATGACCTCCATTGCCTCCAATGCCGTCGGAGCTGACTGTGTGAGTCGCCGGATGATCCTTCCCCTTATAGATATCTTGACACCCATAATCACCCACATAATCAATGAATCATTGTCCTCGAGTTGCTTTCCCACAGCCTGGAAAGACGCTCAAGTAACTCCTCTCCCAAAAAAGGCAAGTCCTTCTTCTTTTACAGACTACCGCCCTATTTCAATACTTCCGTTCCTTTCCAAAGTGATGGAGCGCATTGTCCATCACCAACTCAGCCTCTTTCTCTGCGACAACCATCTTCTGAATCTGTTCCAGTCTAGCTTTCGCCCTGGTCACAGTACGACTACCGCACTAGTCAAAATAACTGAAGATATTCGACTTGGCATGGATGATAAGAAACTCACGGTGCTAGCTCTATTGGATTTTAGCAATGCCTTCAATACCGTAGACTTCGACATATTACTCGGGCTGCTTCGTTCTCTTAACATATCTCAAACGGTGCTTGACTGGTTTCATAGTTACTTGCACGGCCGCCGGCAGCGCATTCGTTCAGAGGACGCTTTCTCTGCATGGTGTAACATATCTGCCGGTGTGCCTCAAGGCGGCGTACTGTCTCCTCTCCTCTTTTAAATTTTCGTCAATTCTATTACGCGTAATCTTACATCGCTTTTTCATCTTTATGCAGACGATCTCCAAATATATTCACAGGGGCACCTTGAAGACCTACCTACCGTTATAGAAGCGGTTAACACTGATCTTAATTGTATCCTCGATTGGAGCAAATCCTTCGGTCTCAAGGTCAACCCTACCAAAACGCAGGTTTTAATTGTGGGAGGTTCTTGGCAAATTGCTAGGATTGACTGGCCGGCCATGGAACCTATCACGTTTGACGGTGTACAAATTCCTTTTAGCAAAACTGTAAAAAACCTGGATATACATATCGACTGTTCGCTCTCATGGTCTAAACAAATTGCAGACGTTAGTCGAAAAATGTTTGCTGCAGCGGCGTCACTAAACTGGCTTCGGAACTTCCTACCGATACCCACTAAAATTGCGCTTGTCCAGGCTCTATTGTTTCCAATTTTGGATTATGCAGATAGTTGCTATCTTGATCTTAACGAAAATCTCCTCGACAAGCTCGAACGTCTCCAAAATTTCTGTATTCGGATAATTTATGGTCTACGCAAGTATGATCACGTCTCCGAATACCGCTCTCGGCTCAAGTGGCTCCCAATTAGACTTCGGTGAAATTACCATATTCTATGTTTATTGTATTCCATACTTTTCAATCCAAAATTCCCACCTTATCTCAAGGAATGCTTCCACTTCTTGCAGCCGTTGCGCGGTCTTGACATGCGGTCATCGAGGAAACTCCACCTTGAATCCCCTTGTTGTCACACAACGAGCTATTATTCAAACTCTTTCACTGTCCAATCAGTACGCTTGTGGAACTCCTTACCCTTGGCTATCAAGCAATCAAAATCTATCGCTATTTTCAAAAAACTGATCAAAGAACATCTACTCTCTTCAAAATAATTCTATCTACTCTTATGTCTCAGTTTATTTCCTTTCATTTCATATTGGTTTGTGTATATATTATTATGTATGATTATTACTGTGTTGGTATATATATATAAATGTGTTATATATATATATTTTATAAATATGTATATTATTTATTTATCTGTTCTTATTTTTATATAATTATTTTAATTGTACAGATATATTTCTATTCCACTTTTTCAGCTCTTTATTTTCATTTTCTTTTCTTTTTATGCACAAAATACCCCTTCCTATTAAACTCTTAATTTCTTTACCCAAAGGTTGTCTGGAAGAGATCGCTTATAGCGATAAGACCGCCTAAATTGTACATTTCCCTAAAACGAATTTGTAAATCAATTTATGTAATGTGCAATAAAGAGTTATCTATCTATCTATCTAGCTCTAAGAGAGCGTATTGGGATCTGGCTCTAATCCATTCAAGGTTAAGACAGTTTTATTCCCACTCAACTAGTTTAGTTGCAAAATTAGTAAATTGCGATGCAACTTAAGAAAAATTAAGAGTATTTCTATTTCACTAATTTGTGTGTCGTGATTTCACTCACACAAAGGTGGAGCTACTTAACTGTCAGAGCCACATCGCAATGTGCACGTGTTAAAATTAAGAATTTTCTTTTCTTTTCTGTTAAAAGTAAACAAAATTGCTGTTGTCTAACGAAATTTTATCTACAGGTGTATTTATACATATGAATGTAGTAAAATTGTAGATGTAAAATACAATAAATGAAAATACTAAAAAACGTGTCAGGGGGATGTAAGAAGGGAAATAAAACTAATCTAGTTTTTTTTTATAATTGCTTGTATAGAGAACAGAAACCGTCATTGTCATGTCAATATATCAAATAAAACTTTTTTAAGTTTGAACAATACATTTGACTATTAACTTGAAATGTCGCTAGGAGGAACAACGCCACATGTGAAGACTTTCTACCAGTTCATCGATCATATTAAAACCGTGTATTTACTGTGGGACGATACTTATACTCGTATGTATAAGTTGATGGTGTCGTAATGGACTCTCCATTTTAAATATCCGAATATATATAATATACCGAATCGTATAGGAATCAATATCAAAAAAAGGTAAATTATTAAAATTCACTAGAAAAAGAAACCCCATAAATTACAATTACAAAATAAATAACGTAGTCGTTAAACAACTATACTTAGCAAGGTATCTCGGTATCCTTATTGACTCCACTCGCTTATATTTTTAACAGAGCATATAAAGGTTTAGGTTTCGTTCTTAGGGTTGGTTTCTGAAACTAGTTGCTTAAAATTACTATTCAACTCATATGTAAGAAGCCTTCTTGAGTATACCCGCAATACGTAACCTATTCTCAACAGCTTGAACGTATCCAAAAAAGAATCGTGTCTGCATCATCATCTTACGACATTTGAGAATAGGCAAGTGCTCTTAAACATGACCTTCGTGCAGTGTCTGTAACGGCAAAATCGAGTGCCTTGAACTTGCATCCAAAATTCTGAGTTTCTGTTGTCCAAAGAAGCGCACAAGGCATGCAAAGTTATGTGCAGTTACAATAAACTGACAAATTACGCACAAAACTCCGACTCCGAGCTTCCGAGCTTCCGAGCTTCCGAGACTACACAGCTACGACCAAAAATTTCACACTACAGATAAAAAATGTAACTCCGTCATTGGCTGTAAGTCTTACATATCTGTATTTTATGTTATTATCATTATGAGCTGTGGATTTTGTAATACAAATAATTTTTAAAAAAATCAGGGCCCTGAGTACATCACCTGTAACACCAAGGTTTTATTAATGGTATGTAGATGACACGTTTTAAAACTCACCATATAGTTCAATCTTTCAGTAATACTACTTACAGTTAATAATCTTAGTAACACGATATCAAAAATCTCAACGGTGCTTCTCAGCACCATCTAGCACAGTACGCTACCATGGCCAAAACTTTGTTTCTGCGTGTGATGACCAACACCTGGCTGCTGCGCTTTAACATGTAAGGAAGGTACTCCGAGACGACCAGCTTCCAGTACCACATCATTGCAAACCCCTTGCCAAGCCTGTGACGGTTGAATGCTAACTTGCCTTACTGGCATACATGAAGGGTATCATTGACAAGATAGTTTGTTTTACGCAATTATTATAAACAAAGCGCTAGGGAAAAAGCTGCGTGTCGTGATCGTGCACCTCAGAGCCTTTACACACTGCGACTTTTAGTAGCGATGCAGTCGCGATGCTAACGCGCGTTGGCATTGACGCAGTCGCATAATGTCAACCTTTACACACTGGGCTACTTTCAGTATCGATGCAGTCGCGATGCTAACGCGAGTAAGGATCAATACAGTCGCGATGCAGAAGCTGGAAATTATCAAATAATGTACTGAATTTTAGCGATTGTGTCGATACTAACGCGCGATAAAACCGATGCAGTCGTGCTTCTGCATAGATGGTAACGCGCGACTGCATCGATGCTAAATTAAATCTGTTCATTGCATAAGTCGCGATGCTGAAGCACGTTTTCAAAACGCGCAATGGCATCGATGCTAAAAGTCGCAGTGTGTAAAGGGTTTTAGTGTCAGGTGTTTTATCGCACGGCCAACTCTTTGTTCCTTTCCCTCGTGTAAGTCAACCAACCAACCTATTCTAATAAAGCTGTTTAAAAATAAAATAAAAGATATTTTATTTTAAACAAGTACAAGTATGACCCAAAAGTGAAGCATGAATAAATAAGAATACACATAGAAAAAAATACCACGCAAACGAAGTTACGGGCTTCAGCTAGTTTTACAATGAAAACAGTACAATGAAATTGAGAATCCCTGATTTATTTACTGAATTCAAATGAATTTCCAATTCATTTGAAAGCGAAGTTAATTTCATTCGGTGTCTATAGTTTTTTTCATGAAATACAATTCTCATTGAAGCGTATGCTTTTAATTTCAATTTGAATGATTATAACATATTTTGATCGCTCGTTACTTTCAGCTTTTGATAAATGTTTTCATTTTAAAATTAATCTCATCAGAAAGTACTTGAGTAATGAACTTACAATCTATCAATAGTTTTATATTATCTAATGAACTGTAAGCAGCGGTTGTAGGTTTTATCCATTGTTATGCATTGATGAAAATAGGCTAGCGTGATCAGATTGTGCAGTTCATTTTTTTAAAGCTAGTCTATTCCGAGCCGGCGCGTCGGGCTGCGCTATTGATGCTCGCCACGGATCCAGCCCTAACAACATAAAATTTTATTGCTGCGAATATGTTTTATTTATAGTTTTTTTACACAGCACCCGCCATCGATTCCCGTGTCCCACTGTATCACGTCAAAAGCGTTAGAACCGCCTATAAAAAACAAAAAACAGGCCAAGTGCGAAACTCGCACACTGAGGGTTTCGTGCCAATTTTAACTGAATTAGGGAACCCCCTTACTTAGCTAAAATACCACAATACTTGGTTGACAGATAATATAACGTTGTTTTTCATAGTGTTTGTATGAAGAACAAAGATATGTTTGAGGTTGTTAAATATTTGCTATGCATATTTTAAAAACTCTAGTTCTATCCCGTCCAAACCAATTGTTGTTGAAAGTATTTGTTAATATTTGTATCTATATATTACATATTTTTTTTTTCAAAATATACACTCGCTTACTTAAGAAGTTGGAGGGGAGGGGGGTGTCCTTTGGATGCGTCTATCTATCAAACGTTAGACTTTAAAAGAAAATGGTTTTAGGTACCTATGTAATTTTCAGTTTAATTTCACTATTAGATCCCATATATATATATATTTTTGTACCAGAATCGTAAAGCGGTAAATAACATTATCCTACCAAAATGTGACATACGAATGGACAGACAGACTGACTTGACGAAACTATAAAGGTTCCCTTTTTTGTCATTTGGCTACGGAACCCTAAAAACGATCCTGACCACAAGAGTCGTCGTTTTAAAGCTGTAATTGAAAACACGGCAATGATACAGAGAGAGGGGTTTAAATGTCAGTAAAAATGGTGTTTTAATCCCTCCATCGATACCTGCAGGCGACAGGTGGATTACCGACTGCGCCCAACTCGATATTTTTATCGATAAGCACACAGTCATATTTTACAGCATATTTTACGTTTTGACGTCTAGGGCCGATTTTAACTGCCTCGTTGTGGGACTAAATAGACTTTATCTGACCGCTCTGTCAGAGTTCAGATATAAAATACGTAAAAGTTATATAGGCGAAGACAGGTAGAGCAAATGAGCAGTCATATGTTATTATTAATGGTTGAACAATAATGATAAAACCTGACGCTGCTAACGCGAGAAGTAGGTGTACTTAAAAAATATTACAAAGATCATAATTTGTACATTTCCTTGGAACGAATTTGTAATAAACCTAGTGATGCGCAATAAAAAATATCTTACGTTATCACTTATATATTACATGTACTTATTAAATGGTAAGGTAATATTTTGATTTTTTTCTGTGTTTCTTTTGTGAAATTGTAACGTAACATTGATTTATTGACCTACTCCTTACAAGCGGACTCAGAACTTTGTTTCGCCCCTGGCCCGTCTCGCCCCGGCCCCATTATTCGACAATGACGAGACTTTGAAAGTAAAAATCATGAAAATCGGTCCAGCCACTCAATTTTCTTAATTATTTATTTCATAAGAACCTTATCCTGACGATAACGAACCCAACAAAAAGAATAAGCCTTATCGTTCCAGCCGTTCACACGTGCTGTCGTGACCAAGGTAAGCATTATTTTAATTAAATATTGAAGAGTTTTTTTTTCTATTTACTTGACCATTTAGTATAGTTTCTGTCTACATTGGTTAATGGCGGCGGCCCTTCAGAACTACCCTTCCCTTACGCCCCATCAGGACTTATTGACTGCATCTGACAGTGCACTTGGGAATTCATTTTAAGGCATTTGGCAGACCGTTGCTTGGAGTAACGCAAATGCCTTTTAGTTTTATTTTCGTCTCATTCTTTTACACAACTGTATTCCAAAGGAGAGCTTTAAACCTTTTTACTTACGAAATTACGCTTCAAGTGCTTATTATCAGAAAATCGCTAAGAAGGTTTTAACATATGGAAGCACAAACAAATTGGATGACGAAACAAAAAAAAAAACTTGGATCAATGATTTTGAAACTCGTATAAGCATAGCCTACTATAGCATTTTAGTTTTTGCTGCATCAATCTTTTAAACTTATGTAGCTATACCTTAAATTAGTCGTAAATAATATTTGTAATTTGGATTTTTTGAGCGCCTTCTGGGCCCCAGTTCTTATGAAGCTCGCATTCGAAACATGCTTAATTTTCCATCCCATGGTAGGAGGGAAAGTGCTATTGCTCATCATCAAGAGAATGGATTCAGCTTATAAATATGTCGATGCAGCCTTATCCATAATTTTTTAAAATCTGCCAATCAGACAAAACAATTGACAAAGAACTGTCATCATTAATCCGTCCAATTTATCGATACCTGGAGGCATCAGACCTACTGTGGACGTCATTCGACCGATGATTTCATATTTTTTACCAATTAATGTTTTACATTATGCTGCCTACGGATTATTTTGGGATAAGATGGAATACAATTTCAGTAAAATATATCTGGATAGTATTCAAAGGTAAGAAGAATTTACTTCATTTTATGAGAGTTGAAATAATAACTGCTATCTTGCCGAGCTTGAAGTCATGTTAATCCTGTAATTCAACACTGCTGCTACTAGAGAAACGCGCACAAAATTCCTTATACACAGTCTGGCCATAAATACTGTTACAATTAAAAATAAAAAAGACATTTGAATTTAGAAACTGTCATTTTTATACAATTGTTCATTGTGTTTTCTAAATTTGGCGCCAATACATTTTATAATATTTTGCGATATTAAAATGGCGTGGGGTGATAAAGAGAACCGAATCGCTGAGATTGCATTACACAAAGTTGGTATGGAGACAAATGCAATTTTTAAAACTCTCCACACGCTGGGTATTAGTCAAATGTTTGTGTACCGGGCTATCAATAAGTACAATGATACCTCCTCTGTTTGTGACAGGAAAAGATCTGGCCGTCCACGTAGTGTTCGTATGAAAAGGGTGGTCAAAGCAGTAAGGGAAGGAATTCGCAGAAATCCTGTCCGAAAGCAAAAGATTTTATCTCGGGAGATGAAGATAGCACCCAGAACCATGTCGCGTATTTTTGAAGATGACTTGGGACTTGCAGCCTATAAGAGACGCACTGGTCATTTTTAGGGTTCCGTAGCCGAATGGCAAAAAACGGAACCCTTATAGTTTCGTCAAGTCTGTCTGTCTGTCTGTCTGTCTGTTTGTCCGTCCGTATGTCACAGCCATATTACTCTGTAACTATAAGCACCACACTGTTGAAATTTGGTAGGAAGATGTATTCCGTTAACCGCTTTACGATTCTCATACAAAAATGAAAAATAATGATATTTAAGGGGGGGCTCCCAAACATGGAACGAAAACCAAAAAAAAATTTTTAGTGAAACCTACGGGTGTCTATGGATAGGTCTTTTAAAATGAAATCGAGGTTTCAAAAACCATTTTCTTTTAAAGTCTAACGTTTTATAGCTAGGCGCTTCCAAAGTGGTAAAATGGGCGTCCCCCCTATCTAACTTCTAAACTAAGCCATCGTAAATTTTGAAAAAAAATATATAATGTAGATCTTAACAAATACTTTCAACGAAAATTGGTTCGGTCGGGATCGAACGTTTTCAACAACCGCAAACATAACTTTGTTTTTTATACAAACACTATGAAAAACAAAGTTATATTTGGTGTCAAAAAAATATTGTAGTATTTTAGCTAAGTGAAAGTAGTAGTTTCCCTAATTAAGATAAAGTTGGCACGAAACCCTCAGTATGCGAGTCCGACTCGCACTTGGCCGGTTATTTAACTGATAATTTAAAAAAGAATAGGGATGTAAAATCGAAAAAACTGAATTTTACTGTGGCCTCCCTTTGGGTACCGCTTCAGCAAGCGGTACCCAAAGGTCATGCCACAGAAAAATTTTGTTTACGGATGAGAAAATCTTTACAATTGAGCAACATTTTGACAAAAAAAATGACCGTATACCGCTCAAACCTCTAAGGAAGCTTCCCAATCAGTCGGCAGAGTGCAACGTGGGCATTACCCGACTTCAGTGATGGTTTGGTGGGGTGTTAGCTATGAAGGAGTGACTGAGCCATATTTTTGTGAAAAAGTTATTAAAACATTGGCACAAGTGTATCAAGATACCGTTTTTGAGAAGGTAGTTAAGCCCCTTAACAACACCATGTTCAATAACCAAGCATGGTCTTTCCAACAAGACTCGGCACCGGGTCCACGCAGTCTTGGTTAGAAGCGAACGTTTCAGACTTCATCAGAGCTGAAGACTGGCCGTCGTCTAGTCCCGATCTTAATCCGCTGGATTATGATTTATGGTCAGTTTTAGAGAGTACGGCTTGCTCTGAATGCCATGATAATTTGGAGTCCCTAAAACAATCCACACGATTGGCAGTGAAGAATTTTCCTATGGAAAGAGTGCGTGTTTCTATTAATAACTAGCCTCAACATTTAGAGGACTGTATTGCAGCCAATGGAGACCACTTCGAATAAGCTTTAATCTTTAAAATTGTTTTATATTTATGTATAAAACTAACACAATGTAAAAGTAATAAATATTATTTGAATTAAAAAAAAAATTCTTTGTGACAATATTTATGGCAAGACTAGGTATCCTTTTCTTTGACATCACCTTGTGGGTGACTACCTACATAACTATCTAATCGCTGTTTTGCTGTTTGCTTACTCTCATAAGCAAACAGCAAAACAGCGATTTACTCTTAATAATTACTATAAGTTTCGCCAATGTTACGCTACTTAAAACAAACACATGTGTATAAAAAATAAAATATCAGAAGCGTTTGTAAAATAAACAATAAAAATGCAAAATCAATGCATTGCCTGGGAATGGGTGCAAAGCAATGAAAACAAACATCACGCGACAAGGAAAGTTGTTCGAAACATGCATGAATATTATGTATTCTCATACTAAAGATACCTAAAGTTGTATATTTAAACGCGTAAAGGATATTTTTATACCCATAACACGCTTTAATTCCCATGTCGTTTAACATTCACGAGACTTATCAATTGTAGTACAGTGGCCAGCACATCAGGTCACCCACTTTTGTGGCAATCTAGCCCTTATCACAATTGAATAAGATACCGAAGTGTTTACCTTGATGTGCTGTCATCTGTTAATGCTGCGATATGCTTCTAGTTAGACAATCCTCCTCTTCGGAAGTCGAAAAAAATCTACTACTTTTATAAAAAAAAATACTTTAAATCGCAAGATGGTCATACTAGACCCTTTACACACTGCGACTTTTAGCATCGATGCAGTCGCGAACTCGCGATTCACGCAATGAACACATTTAATTTAGCTTTGATGCAGTCGCCAAAATTCAGTACATAAATTGATAATTTCCAGCTCCTGCATCGCGACTGTATCGATGCTAACGCACGTTAGCATCGCGACTGTATCGATGCTAAAGTAGCGCAGTGTGTAAAAGTTAACATTTTGCGACTGTATCGATGCTAACGCGCGTTAGCATCGCGACTGCATCGCTGCTATAAGTCGCAGTGTGAAAAGGGTCTTAATTCAAAGGATTTCTTTTGTAAAATAATTTTCATTTCTTCTGTTCGGAAAATTGAACTTTCATGTGAAGATAGACGGGTGGAAAATAGCTTTTCCATCCCTAGGGTGGAAAGTAATTTAGTTAAAATTGCTACGATCAGACATAAGGCTAAAGGTAATTGAGTCACATTATATTATTAAAATAAACAAGCTTTTCATATTTTTAAGATTAGCTAAACATGAAAAGCGTGTTTATTATGGTCATTGATTTGAAAAATGTACAATTGGTAAAAAAATTGGTTGCCTGTAAAGTCGGTATACGGGCGAAAGTTTTACGTGACAACGACTTTTTATGTCTGTCTCTCTCGTTCTTACGCGTGCCTCTCACTCGCTCTCAGTGCTGCGCGCGCGGGCCTCTCTCTCGTTCGGTGACTCATCGTAACGTTACCGAGCGTTACACTTTTTCATAAGTGACTCCCAGCCGCAACCTAATTTAAGACGTTGTCACGTCAAAAATTTTACAATTTCAAATCTAAAAATATATTTCGGTTGGCCCGCCATACATAGGTGTCACTTTTTTTTTCATTTGAAATTGTCACATTTTGTTTGTCTTTGACGATTTTTTTTAGTTTGGTCGATTATTGCATAGATTATTAAGCAGGCGGAGGCGAATTGCCGCCATTTTTGTTGTTCATTAATCTTCTTACTCACTCCCACCTTTAGCTGTCATTCATAGCGCTATCTCATAAGGCAAAATTGAACCTGGAATTTGATATAATCTGTGGTAGTTTTGGTGACAAGTAACCTTGATTTCGCAAGGTTGCGTTCTTCTTCTATTATTATTGTCTGTGAGAAAAAATCGATCGATATTTTTAACAATGATTTGAAAAATTTGATATCGTCCACGTTTTATGTAGTACTCTGTTGTCTTCCGTGCCTTTACTGTCCTTCTAATCTTGTGTTTTATGTATAACGACAGTAAACAAACTGATATGTGATGTAAAAACTTGAGATTTCATCTCTCGACAAACAACATTATATCTAAATAAATTTATTTATTTTTCCTCACAGTCGAAATGAAAAATAGTATGTATAACTCGGGTGAAAGCACCCATTTCACTCTCGAATTATTAGCGCTCTCACTCCGTTCGAGCGCCAAGAACTTCTCGAGTGAAATGGGTCACTTTCTCCCCTTGTATAACAATCTACTATTATTATCTGTGCTCAAATTAATAATAATATAAAAATCAATTTTCCTTTAAAAATATGGGTAAATAAAAAATATATTTTTATGTTAGAGCCATTGGATCCCTTACACACTGCGACTTCTAGCATCGATGCAGTCACGCGTTGCGAAAACGCGCGACATCATCGCGACTCACGCAACACGCAATGAACAGCTTCGCTAAGACATCGATGCATTCGCGCGTTAGTATCGATTTTGTCTCCAATTACAGTACATAATTTGTTAATGTCCAGCTTTTGCATCAAGACTGCATCGATACCAAATGTAGCGCAGTGTGTAAATATGGACTGTGTGCGACTGCATCGCGACTGCATCGATGCTAAAAGTCGCAGTATGTAAGGGGTCTTACGCTCCAAGAACATATTCCAAACAAGGGCTTTGAAATACTGTAATACACTAATTAAGCGCTTTATTGTCAACATTCCAAGAGCTAAAGAGGTCACATAAGTCTTTTCAGGTAAGATCTGGAAACCAGCCAACTACCTGTAGACGTTCTTCAGGATATTCATTGCTGCCATTTCACTTTTTCACCTGACGCAGAGATATATGAAAAGGACAACAAAACTTTTATTGCAGCGGCCAAGTTTTTTGTTTACGGATCTTCGAGGGTGTCAAACGGTTTTCCTTTTATTAAATTTATTAGGCTACGGCAGGTAAGTGGGTGAAAGGAAATATGGCGGGAATCCCGCACCGTGCGTCACCGGGAAATCCACGCCTTGCCCGGGGCGGTCGGGCGGCTAAACCGATTCATTTATTATAACAACCGTTTTGAAAACAAGAACAACATCTTCACACCATTCCCAACCCTAAAACAGTTCATGGCAGATTTTATCATCGCTTAGAAACCCAATATAAAATCATACGACTCAGAAATAGTTCGATGATGTTATCGATGCTACGAAGACGCTTGCATTCAACTTTACGACCTTGTTCGTATTTAATAAATATGTCGGTCTTTTCCGACCCCAAATTTTACGACGGCACAATAAAACATGTCTCGACATCCAAATTTATATGCGTACATAAAGTTTTATATCCGACTTGCACCGGCGGAGGTTTACCTAATTGCTACCGGTCATGGACGCAGAAGCAGGCCGTGGCGTCTCTGTCTTGCTCGGCTTAGAGACAGATAAGCAACGTGCCTCGTAAAATTTGATAACGCGCGTGCTTCCAACAATCGATGGTGCTTTACGAGAACAGCCCGATACAGGAGCCGCGAAAGGTGCGCCTACTTCAATCCACAAAAGAACAGATATACAAGCCAAACATATTGAAGATACCTTACCGTACTCGGTAAAGAAATATGCAGATAGGTTTATGGGACTTTGTGAGAAACAGCAGCTGCAATGGGGAAAGTTTCTTCTAATGCCCTTAAGTGCGCTAAGTTCGTCACGTTTCTAAACAATTTTTTGCTTTATCTAACATACAGTGTGTCTCTAAATATAATGTAGGATTCCAATTGCATTATAACCAAAGACACTGTTAATTTCTTAAGGAAAATACCACAAAATCGAAAAAAAAATCCTTTGCTAGTACATCTTGTAATAGACACTTTGTATGCTCAGCTACACACTATTCGTCGAATGCTCATCACACTCGACGGAGGACGGTATAAGACCTCGTTCATATAAAGCCCTGCTTTCTAATGATGTAATTTGCGCCGTATAATCTTCGCGTTACCACCCCATGTTGACACCGCTCGTGTTTATTTTTAGAGTGGCGCGACCTAAACGCCCGTTCCATGATTTTTCCGTTTCGTTTGCCAATTTCACAATCGGAATGACACGCTCATAAATTGGTCATCGACAACTGTGCGGACTAGTGATGTGGCAAAGGGGAATAAAGTATTTCAATTAAACATGATACTGATTGTAAAAGCTGTGAATATATCATTGCAGCCTATTTCATTTTTGTAATTTTCGATAATACTCTACTTAGTTCATTTAGGTTTACAGCAACAGCACATCAGGTTACTCACTTTTGTTGCAAACTAGCCCTTATTAAAATTGCATAAGATACCGCAGTGTTTACCTTGACGTGCTGTTGTCCGTACGTAAAGACCCTGTTCCTATATTTGTCCATTACACGATTGTAAATACCTACTTTTTGTTTATGATTAGATTGTTACTTAAAAAAAAATACTTAAAAATTTCAAAATAATATAATTTCATAAAAATTATGACTTAAACCCAGACATACTAGGTGTAACTTTAATTAAACCACCTTAAAAAACTAACGAAAAGCAAAAATAACGCGTACTTAGGAGAAACAACTTAATTTGCAGTCGGTGCATGATGTTAAGCTTACCTATACCAAGCAGCCTACACTCTGTTTAGTATATAACCGTATTGAAAAAAGGAGGATGTTATAAATTCGACTGCATGTTTTTTTTCTCTTTTTTGTGGATGTGTTACCTCATATCACTGCCAATTGTATACCGACTTGAAAAAAAACGCCTACCTAGAGGTACCTTCTAGTTGGTTAGTGAGCTAATGGTGGAACTCCTTAAAGCTTAGGAGCTTAGGGATAATAATGCCTAAATGGATTTCTTATCTTTACAAGGGCAATAGTTAATTTGAGACTTTTTATTGCATTTTGGTTTTGAAGTCGGTTTTTTAAAAATAATTTCTTATTTCTTGCTCTTTTGTTATTTCCGTATATCTCAAAACCTACTGGGCCGATTTTGATGAAATTTACACTGTGCCCTAAGTTGAAATATACCTAATCGAACTAAAAAGAATCACCTCGCTATGCCATCTTGTTTATAAGAATTTTATGGACAAACATACTTACACTTATTAAATTTTGCAAGCACTTGAAAGCCTTTGTAGATCAACATACTCAGAAAATTCTAACAATATCACATACATACACATTGCATTAAATAACTTCTTTTTTTGAAGTCGGTAAATTATATTACCCTGACTTTTTAACTAGAGGTTACAACAATAAACTCACTGAAACGAACCACGGCTACATCACTAACGGGACGATTCAGCAAATCACGTTTATTGACCTTTTGTTGCTTTAATTAATCATTGCGAGAGGGTTATTGTGCATAAAGAGGAATTCATTTCAGTAATGATGTTTGGGTAGTTGGGCCCTGAATAATTACGTGTGATGGCATTAGACCGGCTATTGCAACGCACAAGGGCCGGCAAATTACGGCGACTCAGGTGTTCGTGCCAATGTGCCAATCAAACTATTAATTTTAGCCGTATGT
The DNA here is from genome assembly GCA_963924145.1 of Pyrausta purpuralis. Classification (NCBI taxonomy): domain Eukaryota; kingdom Metazoa; phylum Arthropoda; class Insecta; order Lepidoptera; family Crambidae; genus Pyrausta; species Pyrausta purpuralis. The sequence continues at coordinate 15,595,916 of OZ001654.1, forward strand.
GGATACATTAACACTCGTCTAAACTGCCATTAGAAGTGAATGCATGGGACACGATGAGTGAATTTGATAGAATTCAATTACTATTTTAAAACCAATGTATTAGCGTTACAATTTTGCATGATTTTCAAGATACTCAACGCTAAACTTATCTACTGAACAACATTATAGGTAGACTCTATCTAAAGGGCTTTAAAAACCAAGCGACAGATATGTAATGCATGCTCATATCTTTAATAGTCACAGCTTATGTAAGCAATATTGTTTTGTACATGCTTTTCGAGGGACTCACGACGATCGACGACCACAAGCGGTCTGCATCCAGTTTGATCCTGAGATCTTTACACGGTCGTCTGTCCATTTTGTCGGTAAACGCCGCGTCTTTGTTCGTAGGCTCTCCAATCTAAAAAAAACAATAAAAAAGCTTTTGACTTCGTATTGTACAGATCCTTATCTGCACGAAGGTACGTCAATCGGAGGTTAAGTACCTCTAAATTGTATCAAACCACCATAATATGCAATTTTAGTTTGACTCTGTCATCGGTGCACTTCAATGGTTGGCATTTAACATTTATAGGCAAAAATTGCCTCAATTTCAAAAGTCATCGCCAATGGTTATTTCCATCGGTCGCCATTTAAGGTAAATTCCGAGAAAACCGTCTGTGTACTGTGTTGGCTTGTACAAAATAGGATGATTCAGTAACGTCACTCTATTTCACACTTTAGGATGCAATCTGCTTCTTTTTATGGAGAGTCTCTTGGTAAAGTATTTAACCTGAGTCTAGATTTGGAACGACTAAAACTGAAAATATAGTAAGTGTATCCTTATCTTCTATTAAAAAATGAAAAGAGATGGACTACGCAATTAACAGATTTAATTTAGCATCGATGCAGTCGCGCGTTAGTATTGATACAGCCGCCAAAATCCAGTACATAATTTGTCAATTTCCAGTACTGCATTGCGACTGTATCGATCCTTAAAGTAGCGCAGTGTGTAAAGGTTGAGATTTTGCGACTGCATCGATGCTAACGTGCGTTACCATCGCGACTGCACCGCTGCTAAAAGTCGCAATGTGTAAAGGGTCTCATCAATGATTTAGAAATTTCAAACTAAACAGCTATCAGTTGCTCAGAAAAATACATTTTTTTCCTAGTTTAGTGTAATTCACAGACGATTTCATGCCGACCTCTTGATTTCCCCGGTACATTAATCGGATAGACGATTCCTAAATTATTTTTGCTACTGATAGATGTTTAGTTTGACGTCTCTTAATTATTGTAGTCTGCCTCTTTTCATTTATGTAGAAAATAAAAAGACATTCAATTTAGTCTTTTTCGTTGAGTATCTAGGAAGATACGCAACGAAAAAGACTAAATTGAGTCAAGGTCATTTTGTTCAGCATAGAAATAGATTATTTATTTTGATTAAATAGATTTTTTATAAATTATTTTATTTGACACATAATTCACATGCATAGTAAAATAAAAAATGCATGAGCTATGTGCTTCATACACCATGATCTCTTGAGACAATAAGTATCAGTTTCAAAATATTTGGCAGTGTGTCTACTGGTTGTTCCTGAGTTATTTTGCTAAGGTGAATGGCGCCAGACTTTGACTCATATTCAGTCTAGAACATGGGCAATTTACTCGCTGAAAAGCCGTTAAGCCCGGGGAAAACAATCAAATACTATTTTACATTTCAAATAAATTATCTTTAAATTTATATAGTTTTTCAGACTCTATTGTTCTATTAATAAATATAATATATATATTTAAATATAATAATAAATTAAAAGAAAAGGTGTATAAATTACATAATTACCTATAAAATTATTAATGCGTATGGCTCCTAAAAAAACAAATATTGTGATATAACATCAGAAAAGTCCTTCAAGTCCCTTGAATTTGCAGGCTCATCCTCTTCCTTAGGATGCATTGACACTCCGACACATAACTTAGGGTCTGGAGGGTAACCATCAGGCTTCTAGAAGTGATAAAATAAGTTTAACCAGGTTATTCCAGTAATGTAAGCTTAAATATTTTTTAATCATCTTTAGCTATAGTACTTAACTATTCTGTCAGTTTCTTTTAAACCAAATCTCATACATTTATTTTCAGCGGTCTGCTGCACCTGCAGGGCTGTTTTCAAGCAGCGCATGTAAAATAGATACCATTATCTGCTTTTTTCGTAAGACTTGGCATCAATAAATAGTTACCACTGTAACATTACACAGAAAATACTATGTGTCCATAAGCTTTATGTGATACAAGTAGTACTGAGCAAAAGGTCATGAGAAATTTAGTTTTTTTGAAGTTGAAATATCTCTATAAGAATATTGTGGTCACACCAGTTCAAAGCAAAGCAAATGCGGCCATTCGTAGTCGGTGGCTGCTACAGGCATTAGCACTGAATGACGCCCGCGAAAAGTCTCCAGATGTAAAAAGATTTCGCGGCTCCACTGGCATCTTTATTTGGGGCTCATCAAAGTGGCTTTGCATATTCTTATACAGTGTGAAAAAACAGCTGTAAAAAGTTTATGTAACACTTAACGTTTCTTTGTGCGTAAAGGTGACGTTACTTGAGTTCCTAACATAGAAGGACATAACATTTAGAGCTGATCTTAGGTAAATATAAACTGTTGTTGAAAATTTATTTACCGATTGTCCTTATGTTAGACAGGTAGTTTACTTTTTTTGCCTGCATACCAAATGCAAAAGCAGGGAAAGTGAACAATTCAGTGCTTCTTTTTACTTTATTACAGGTTACAGCCATATCCTCCATAAAAACAATTTCAACCCTAGGGAAAAGATAGCCTAGTTTAAATGATTTAAAAGCGACAGGTTCAAGGTATTTATTTGACAATGTTACTAAATCGGGAACTGGACTAGAATGTACCACAAAATAGGCATTCAATATTCACGGTTGAATTTATACGATTCAAAGAAAAATACTTATATCAAATATCAGAATGGTTATTTCATAGATCATTGGTTAAGATATTTGTTCTTTAAAACACGCGCAATTGAAAATATTCAACCGCTTGTAACGATTTTTAACAATTAGTTAAGTTAACTATAGAACACGCAATTGGGCCTAACACAAACATTGTTGGACCCTCTCACATCACCACTCTCAAAGATCTAGTCATCTTTGTCCTCGTTTGGCGAGTCAAACTAACAGCCCTCCAAATGTTTACTCGCTAAACGAGGAGTAGTTAAGTGACAGAGCGAAGTGGCACAAGATGCAAATCCGCAATTTGGTGCCGAGGACGGCCGAGTGCCGGGCAGACCGCCAGCCGAGCTCTTCCGAGGAGTTTTTTTTTTTGTAACACATGATGCACTGCAGCTCTTAAGCGGGTCGGAATTAAACTGATTTCAACGATGCTCATTTGTCTTGGTCCTAGCAGCCGGCAGTTGTTTTTGGTTTTGAAATCCCGAAAAACCCGCGACTTAGAGACGACGAGGGGTGATGTTGTAGGTAAGTCGGTATTGTTATCATATGCATAATTTTGATCATGACTTGAAACATGAAGTAAGAAGGAATATTTGACAGTTTATTAGTTCTTACGAGTAGTTAGTAGCTTCATTTTAATCAGGAAAATATGAAATTATGATACATACTTACATAATAAGTAATATCCAATGTAAAGTTAGTTAAACAACGCGCAAATTTATAATATTAAATATTGTAGAAGTAAAATTTTGACTGCATCTAATCGACACTGCTACAATGATAACATGTTGACTTTCGAAAATAGGTATGAACACTCAAACACTACTAGTATACTCGCATTATTTGATAGATTATTACGTCCAATGAATATCGAATATTAAGCGGATTAGTTATCAATTCTACCAAACACAATGCGTAAGTCTTCAACATAATACTCGTATTATTATGACCTATTTATCATGCACATAGTAGCTAGTATATTAGTGTTTTTGTAAATGACTATGTCTTTTAATCTCCCAATTATTTATCATTATAATACTCTGTCTGAGAGATTCGATAGTCGCGTTGGAAGTAGTTATAATAAAATATTGTTTAAAAAGGTTATTTTACAGATCTTTTCTTTAGAAAAGGTATCTTAAATGCCGTAATCGTCATCATTATCGACCAAAGGACGTCCGCCGGACTAGTGCTGAACATAGGCCTGCCCCATTTTTTTTACACAAACGGTCTGCATCCAGTTAGGTGCTGCGATCCCTTCAAGATCGTCTGTCTATCTTGTCGATGGACGTCTTACGCCGCGTCTTGGTCGAAGTGTCTTCAATTTAGAACTCTTCTGCCCCCAGCGGCCATCAGTTCTACGCGCTATGTCCCCTGTCCATTGCCACTTGAGCTTATTAAAAACCAATTGTTAACTATTTCTTTCTTTACTACTTCAAGATTGAATTAAACGCAACATAAACTGACAAACGCTTAATGCAAGATATAAAAACGGTTGTACAAATTTTATCCCTGTAATAAAAGATGAGCGCTTGCATATGTTTTATGTGCACTAGATTACACTTGTCTATATCATAAGTAGTGCTATTTTCTCCATATAGTTTGTCAAAGCTTTTAAATAAATTTATAGCAAGCCACAAAGTGAGTGCAGTGAATTTTACGATCCAACTTTATGGTGGAGTATGTGAGTTTTATTTGCTTATATAGGCCTTTAATGGGTCGTAGTATCAGGAACACTGCTGGATGCTGCACTGTGGCAAAAGTGTATTTGAGAGTGGTTCGTTTTAAAACGATGATTGAGCGATTATACCATCACGTCATGAGAAAAGCTGGTATTGTATATGAATTGTTTTTCATCACACGCAAATCCTATGAAAGAAAATTAAGTTTTTTTATCTTATATGATGTGATTTCTTTATCAATAATAGCTGTCTAACCTGCTCCCAAACCAAAACGGCGTATAATTGCCATTGTTGGAAATGTGCTGTATCTCAAACGATACTAGTTTATTCTCGTTCAAACTATTTTTCGTTGAAAGTATTTGTGAGCCAAATGTCATATTTTTTATTTTTTGTATAGGAATCTAACAGGATACATCTACCTACTAAGTTTAATCTGTGTAATGCTTATAGTTTCAGAATAAAGTGTCTGTCATACGGACGGACAGACAGACTTGGCATGACTATAAGGGTTCTGTTTTTGCCATTTGGCTACGGAACCCTAAAAATATGTCTTGCAAAATAAATTGGTCACATTAAATACAGTATAGACCTAAAGTGCAGAAAACTAGTGCCTAATTTATTAAATACCTAATTCAAATGTCTAAATAGCACGAACAACACACTTTTAACAAGTCAACGTAGCGTGCGATAACCTAATTTACCTGCATTTCCCGTGTGCCGTGCATTACAAAAACCAAACCAAATTTTATTCTAAGCACCTAAGTATTCAAGTAATATAAAATTTGAAATTTGTAGCGTTACTTTAATTCCTATTTCGCATTTCAAAGTTGTGTTTCAAACTGATGGCGTGCCGTTCGCGATTGAGTAAGGTCAGATATTTTGTACCTACCTGAGTGCTGTTAGTGACAACTTCTTCAGTATTCAGGATGATTTAACTGTTTTTCATTTCTTAGACTAACTAAACGGTTTAAAGCAAAAAATTGAGAAACTTATTAATGCCATAAAAATCTATTCATTTGCCACTTTGTAAGAGCGCTAGAGACTTTAGTTTAAAATATATAATAGACTCGGAAGTAAAAATAATGGGAGCAAACAAACTAATACACGTTAAAACTATAGAACGTTGACGACGCGTTTGGTCAAGTGATAAGCGCTCCAGACCACTATTTATTTATGTTAAACTTCATGCACAAACAAACGTTACAGATGGCGGACTTAATGCTAAAAACATTATCTACTAGCCCACCATACTACTACTATGCCGGCGGTTTGAATCTAAGACTATCGGTGTATTCTCTAAAAAAGTATGTAATCTTCTACGATTATCTATCACTTCTTGAAGTTTTTAAAAATATTCAATACTTACGCTCGCTTTTCAGGTCAAGGATTTGAACTATTTCTAGTCCTAATAACAAATTATTACTCGTAGTATGGCTTAGGTAGATTTTATTTGTGCCATACTTAGGGTTAATGATATCGCGGCGCCGGCACCTAATGGCCAACCTATGCTTGATGGTTGATTTAATAAATAGCTAACACGAAAAACTTGATTAGTTTTCTAATTTCAAACGCGTGCCATTATAAACCGTTGAAGGTAAACAAAAAATGGAAAAGAAACATTGGCTTTTATTTACCAGACAGACTAATACAATGCCATCAATTCAAAACAAAAAGTGAATTAAGACGTACAAAATACAGTGTTTTTTAAGTTGATGTTTATTTCCATCCTGGTAGCTGTAAATGTAGCTGTAGGAAAGTGGTCATTTTAACGATATTTCTGATAATTTTTCTGACAAAAACGCATCAGTTTTACAATACTATTTATTAACAAAAAACACTTTTAAGTCAACACAGACGCATTCATCAACACTCATTGCTCAAACCAGTCTATCGTCATGAATATCAACATATCAATTATTTACACAATTCACGTGAAAACCAGCACTAAAAGTATGCTGACTGTACCTTTGCAGACACACCGTCGTCGCTAACGGCCAGTAATTGTAGTGCAGCCTACGTACAGTCGGATTCGGCGAACTAGCTATTACTGCAATAACAGTTTACCTGCCGGTTCGACGGTAACTTGGGCTAGGCACCGTTTTGGTAACGTTAGATTCTTTTGGATAAAAGAAAAATACAAGCAAAGGCTTTTAAAATAAACTTGTGGACCCACTACGACACGAAAATGTCTACTATGCCCATAGAACGGATCTATTTATTTTATTTTATTTATTAAAGAAACTCAACAGCATTTTATACATAGATACATTTGTGACAATTACAACTTAATTATGGAATCTAGCCAATTAGAGAGTTCCACAGCAAGTATACAGGTCCGGTAGGTATAGCAGATACAGTAAAAATGGTATCGAGAATACTAAAATTACAAATACAGTTACAGAAACAATTTTGTATTAATCATACAGTATATGTGTATATCTTTATTTCTTACTAATTCATGGATCAGAGTTTTTATATAGTCACTCATTGAGCTAATCAAGTAACAATCATAAGGTTTATAAACTATAATATATTTATACTTCTTTATAATTTAGGAAATAGAGTTTTAATTAAGGTTCTCATTAAGACAAACAAGTAACAATGAATTTAATGAATTATCTTCCGATTGCTGTTTGGGAAATATATAAATTTCCTAGGAAATGATAGGTTATGGGCAAAAACAGAAACACCAGTTTCGATAACAAAGGTTTTTTTTTAAGAGAAACAAAAGCACACATAGCATGAGAACACCTGACATAGAGAGAGCGAACAGATAGAACGTCAAAAGTGACGTTTACTTACTTCATCATGTTATTAAACGGCTAGTATAAATTGAAATATTCAAGATTGTCAACAACTTACATTTATATGGTATTGAGTTAACAAAGACAGTTTTAATAATATAAATTGTGTCTAATATAATTTAAGTTGCACTTTTCCGGGTCATTTCATAAATTATATACAATTATAGGTATCGTATACAATGACGGATATCATACATTCCCTGTAACATATATATGCTACGTCATATCTCAGTCATTTGTCTAACCTTAAAGTTGTAGTTGGCCCATTGTCGCCAAGTCGGGATCTGATGATGGGATCTTGGTGCAAACGAGGGATCGAATTATAAAAATACGTATTGTGTTTTCGTATAGTTTTTTAATGATGCCATACGTGGAGCTGAGCTGATGGTGGATCTTTCCCTTCAGAGATTATGATGACAGAACTTATGAAAGGTATTAAAGAACAGACTCAAAAGTTGCAACCCTCCCCCCGAGTTTTAGTATCAATGCAGTCGCGTGTTTGCATAGTTGCAGAAGCGCGGCTGCATCGATGCCAACGCGTGCAAGCATCGCAACTGCATCGATGCTAAAATTAGCGCAGTGTGTAAAGGTTGACAGTTTGCGACTGCATCGATGCTGCATCGCGACTGCATCGCTGCTAAAAGTCGCAGTGGTCTTTAAAAGTTATGACAGTATGAGGTACCTTTTTGCAATATACCAAATAACATTATTTTACCGTTTATTTCTAACCTTTTCCGTAACATTCAAGCGTTCACATTCAATCGATTTTTTAGATACAATCTACCTACGAGGAAAATCCAATCACCCTTGGTAATTTCCCTCCAAAGCCCTCTGTTATTTGCGACTAGTCGTATTGTATGGTTGGAGGACCTCACACAGTCAGTTGGGCGAACGGTCCATAGCTCATGGATTATTAAACTAACTCAATACAGCACTAACTTGCACCCTGTATGCCCCTCAATTGTTATCGGTTCGGAACAATCGAATCGAAGCGTCCGCTTACCAAAGATCACCTTCAGCTAGTTGTACCTCGACACAATTGGATTTTCCCAAAGCCATATCCTGTATGAATACCCTGTTTTTTTTTTTTCGAAAATGGGAAATATCTTTTCCTTTTAGAATTCAAATCAAATAATTTAAAAACAATCTACGGCGATTTTTAAATTAATATTGTATTGTTTTATTGACAACTAGCGGTCCCCAGCGACTGCGTCCGCGCGTTTTGAGGTTGCTTTCTCTTCTCCTGTCTCAGCGTAATATCAAAAAACCGACCATGTGTGAGTCGGACTCGCGCATGGAGGGTTCCATGCCAACTTTAACTGAATAAGGGGTCCACTTACTTCTACTTAGCCAAAATACCGTAATTTATTGTTAACAGCAAGTATAACTTTGTATTTGATAGTGTTTGTATGAAAAACAAAGTTATGTGTGCGGTTGATGAAAATGTACTATGTCTCAAAAACCACTAATTTCATCTCGTTTAAACCATTTTTTTAAAGTGTTCCTTATGTCATCACGTATTTTTTCGAAACTTACATTGGCTTAGTTCAAAATTTAGAGGGGTTGGACGCCCATTTTACCTCTTCGATAGTCCAAAAATGGTTTTAGAAAGATCTGTATAATTTAAAAAAAAACTATCCATAGACACCCCACGTAACGTGTTGGTTAGTATTAGAATCTTAAAGCCGTTATCAGGATACATCTCCTACTAAGTTTCAACTGTGTGAATAAAGTGGCTGTGGTGAAGTACGGACGGATGGACTGACAGATAGACAGACAGACTTGACAAAACTATAGGGGTTCCGGTTTTTACCATTCGGCTACGAAACCCCTAAAAAAACCTAAAGCCTTCATTGATAAATAAGCTATCAAAGGCAGAAAGATTTTTTCAAATCGGGCCAGATGTTCCTTAGATTAGCGCTTTCAAAGAAACAAACTCTTCGGCTTTTTAATATTAGTATATAATAAATATAAATATCCTTTGGACATTCCCACACATCGCCATCTAGTCCCAAAGTAAGCTACGCATAAAACTATTCACATATTACATACTTACACCTTGCTTGGCGTTTTGACTAACTCATATGTTACTGCAATTCAGCCTCGTTGTTGTCACTTGTCTTCTTTAATTTTATTTTAGTAATATTTTTTCTCAATTTTTTACCGACTTCAAAAAAGTAGGTAATAAATTCAATGTGTATGTATGTGATTTTGTTGGAATTTGATAATATTTGAGTATGTTGATATAAAAAAAACTTCTAAACACGTGTCCAAATTACGTAAGTGTGTTTGTATATTTCACATTTGTTATAACACGGATTTCTCGAAAACAAGAAGTCATCGTGAGATGATTCTTTTTTAGGTCGATTGCGTATATTTTAACTTAGGCTGCAGTATACGTTTAATCAAAATCGGTTGAGTCGTTTTTGAGATATGAGTTAATATCTTTAAAAAATTAAATAAATCACCTTCAAAAAGTTTACTATAAATTTAAAATAATGCATTAGCCTTAGGAGAAAAAAATCGTTTGGAGTAAGTGCATGATGTCAAGCTTCCCATACCAACAGTCTACACTCATCATGCTACGAATCCAAATTAATTTGTTTCGCCTAAGTAGATAGATAATGCATTGTTTTAAGCTTTTAAGTCAGTTTTTTGAAAGAGTTTTTTTTTAAATCAAATCAAAGAGGCAATCACTTCTAATAATAGATTTGAATACGAGTACATACACGTGACAAGATTCTAGTTAAGTTAGTTCATCAACATGGATTCCCCGAATCAAAACTGCAGTGGCGTGCGGTGTCTAAGTGGGCCCCGCGGCATCATACTATTAAGTTGTTGGAGTACACTTCGGGGGTATTTTGTGTTTGTTTCATGACGTTAATGTGTCTGAGTCGGCATTTGTTTACGTTCATGATAGTGCCACGAGAAGATGTCACTGTTTGCTTCAAATGGTATCAAAAAAATGTTAGTAAGTAGTGTTTACTGGGTTAGTAGTAAAAGCTGAAAAATTTAGAATCAGATACATTATACAATGATATTGTCAGTCCTACATTCAGTTCTGCTTGATAAAGTAATACGCGTCAATGTACAGCCATGTGTATGCCTATTTTATTTTACAATAGTTTTATTTTATTTTAGCTAGGGCTTTAAATTGGTATAAAATGCTTCGAAGGAAAAGCCCAAACATTGGCCCCAGTATATGATCTTTTGATTTCACATAAATATTTGAGCCACATGATAGCTGATTTATTCACTAAAATTGGTTTTATTACACAGCTCATTTGTCACGAAACGCAAAAAAATATTCCACCGCAATTTGCTACGAATATTTCTTTTGAATATACAAAACCTTTCACAAAGGTTATTAACATTCAGTAGGTATTTCTTAAATTCGTCTTGCCACTGCGATGGTCTGCATCCCAATGCAGCGATTTCTTTGAAACCTGTTTATTATTGAGTGAGGAAACGGACCTCCATTAAGCGGGTTCCGGTGGCTGTTGTCTAATGTAAGATGAACGAAATAAGAACCTAGAATGGAAAGTGAATTTGTCAACGATTTATTACGCTGACAACGGTAGGCACTTAATTGATTTTTAGGAAGTAACTACGTCTTATTTCTTAAATTGTGCTTAATGTCATACATACTTACTTAGCCTTCACCCATTTAACAGAGTTTTGAAGCTACTAGGGGTAGAAAGAGTGGCATGTATTTACTAGAAAACTATTTCATGAATATTTTTTCAAATACTGGTATACAAAAACATTCCTTAAGATGAAATAAATTTTAACATATCCTTTACATACATCAGTGGCTTATAATCATAAATAACAGCAAGCGTAGGTGAATAGCATTGGAAAGTAATACGGTCCCAGAAAAGCTGTGGCATTACGCAAAGACAAATGTTCCTGTGGTGTATTAGCATAATCCGAAGAGGATGTGACGTGACGCTGGATGCGGGGGTCGACTTCCGGAAGAGACCTTGGCTGTTTACGTGTATGTTTCAGAACGTGCGATTGGCGAATTTGCGACTGCGATGGCGTTTGCGAGTGGTTTGATTTTTGACATCAGCCGCTGACGCAACTGCGGTGTCTTGGGAAAACCTTCATTGGTTCGCCGAAGCTGTGATCGCATGCAGTGCTGTAATTAGAATACCAGATTACTGATGTGATGCATTTGTGACTTGGTAGGTATAGTTTAATGATAAAGAAGAACTGTTTTTGCGTTGGTAGGTACATTCAACACCTAATATCGATGGTCGTTGTCCTTCAATTTAACCATTTTGCAACAATTTTACGTATCCATTTACACAGAACGCTACAAAGTCAGTGTAGTGGTTAATCATCACAACGTTGCAACCATACATACCTAAATCAATTTATCCTAAGTGACGCATAATAGCCGTAGTTACTTACTTTGACATGAATAAAACAGCAACATTGCATAGCTCTGAAATTTTAACGAACACAAATGGTTTTATGTTTGAAATGCAGTAATTTATTTTGGATTCCACGGCGGGATGGTAAAATTCATGGGTGATCACAGATTTTTAGTACCGAAATGCGGGACGAATCGCCAATAGTTGGAACGACGTCCGGTGAAATTGGGATGCATTGGTCGTAGTTTATCTAATTCGCAGAGCGCATTGGATCCCGGAGGCATCAATCTTGATCAGAGGGACAACGGGGCCACGACCAGACACACAACAGCCAACCCGATACACTATATATATTTTAAATTACTTCTTAAAAGTAATAACTGTTCTTCAGAACGAGTGATCAGAAAATTGCAGATGTAAACGCAGTACGAACAAAGTCGTCCTTTATGATGTCGAATAAAGAGATCCAGTGTGACTAATCCTAAAAATATAATGAATGATACATACTAATTTAGGGATAGCTCTATGGCTCTGTACTGCAATATACATAGTAAAAAAAGCTTTTAAAATTTTAATTGTAAGTACGTCAAATAAACAGTAATCTTAATTTTGCCTGATCTATTTCAGTTAATTCTGATGATGACTACAAATCCAAAGATTATGCTTATAAAAATATATTTAAATAAAACTAGCGGACCCAGCGAACTTTGTTTCGCCCCCATTCTCATCTCGCCCTCATAATTTAAAATTTTAAACGGTCTCAGAGTAACTTTAAAAAAATTGGTATGAAAAATAGATGTTGGCCGATTCTCAGACCTACTCAATATGCTCACAAAATTTCATGAAAATCGGTCAAGCCGTTTCGGAGGAGTACGGGAACGAACATTGTGACACGAGAATTTTATATATAAGATTATCTGTGATGTTTGGTACATCACTACATTAATAAATAAATAGTACCTAGATATAACCTACGCAAAGCGTCATTCGAACGATTTGTAAAAATAATTGTCAAAATAGCAAACTTTCAGCGACCGGAGACTAGTCACTTGGATTTAATTACAGAGAGAAAACTTGTATTTATAATTTAATCATAAGTTAAGGTCAATGTTTATCATTTCCTTCCCACCCGTGATAAAGTAGTTAAGCACAGAGCTGTGTTATTTGTCGTGAAACTGCTGATCTTCTTATTTCTCAGATGAGCAGATGTTTTATTGTTGGTTCAAATTGTATTTAATTAATAAACGAGATTAATGAGAGCAATTGTTACTTTTTTCCCTCTTTCTTTACTTATTTCGTATCTTTTTTCATTTACTGGGCCGCTTTCCCTACGCTATTCGAAGTTAAGGCCCCAAAGTGACGGCTTGTATTGTTAAGACGCAGGGGATCTCGCGCATGCAGATATGAGGAAACTATTGATTCCGTCTAAGCTGGTATATTTTTTAATATTACAGAGGGTAGAAAAATATTTTTGAGCACACTGGCTGATTTACTATTGTTTACAACAACTAACACCGGTTCACCCTCGAACGGCAAAACAAAATAAAATAAAAAATTGATACCGTGACTTGTAAAATACCAAATATTGGCAGTGCTCGATCCTCCATTAGAAAGACTATCCCCATCTCCATTAACGTAATTGAGTGCATCTCTAAATTCAGCCACAATGGAATATCGATCATTAATATTCATAGTAGAAAGATAATTTAAATTAACGTCGTGTTATCTCAAAGGCTGCCACATTCAACAAGTAGCCAGCCTTCGAAACCCATACTTTTAGTCTCGTACATAGTAATGAAGTGGTCTCCACCGACAGGGTTACCCATTTAGGTTCTCAGTAAGGCCCGGTTGCGTGATCGATAGTAAACTCAACTAACGATTAAATGTCGTAATCAGCAGTTGAATATGATTGGGCATGGTTAAAAGTAAAAAACACCTTACTCAAACGTCGAAACACCTTTTTTCTTCTTTAAAACAAGCCAAATCATAAATATCCAACCGCTGTTAACGACAGTTAACCATTATTTGAGTTAACTATCCATCACGCAACCGGACCTTAATCATACTTTTTTTTAATTAAATGACATTTCAAAGCAGTAGTTTCTCTCCGTTATAAAATCCCTAGTTCAATTGTAAACATATTTGGCCAAGACATAAAATAAGTATATGACATTAATTTCAAAAAATGAACAATAATATCTTTTCACTGAATTATACAATAATCATTCATATTGCATTGCACCTAAATGCAAAAAAATAAATCAACAGATAAAATCTGAGCTCATTTAACACCGAGAGTTGGTATCCCTGGCAGTGAAAAGAGATTACTTTTTGCATTGGGGCGTCAAAGAGTGGCGATCTGAAGATTTTCTTTCCGCCAATGGTCCACGAATGCCCCACAATGGTGTGCTCAAAAGAGCTTGATGAATTCCCAACGCTTTGTTTCTGCCGGCTTCTGTCCCGAAGCATTGCTTTTTAATTTAGACCATCCGCCTTTTTCCTTTATTCCGGTATTAAATCTGAATATCCGACTTCATGTTGAGTCGTCAGTGTGTTTATTACCATAATGTTTGTGCAGCTCATGATTTTTGGTGTTCTTGCAATTTGCTGTTGCTTTTACGCTTATGCAAATCATTTTTTAGTGTGATATCACTTTTACCTTTGTGAGAGACAATTATACAATTCATATGAATTTGTTTAAGCGCATGCCTAGTTGATTGATTGATTGGCTAACTAATATTATATTTTGTCAGGAGGCCGATTCTCGCGGCAATCGATTTTTTTCGCGTGCTAATTCGATTGCTAGTTTAACCTTGTTTCCTGAAAAACAAGTAGAATATCTGCACGTAAAAAAACTATCACACGAACAAAATCTAAATACATAAAAAAGGTGACCCTGAGAAATCGGAAACTATTTTTTTTTTTCGCAAATAAAATTCGATTGGTGAACTCTTTTCTTAAGTATACGAATTGCACGAGTATTGCCCTCTAGCCTTTTTTGAACGGAGCTGCCTAGTCATGTTTTACTGTGAATTAATGGAATGGCTTATTATAAAATATTCCTAGGTATTACTGGTAAGATGAGAAGAAATTCAACAACTCCTTTTTACTTTAAAAAGTCGACATTAAACTATCGTTTGCAGGTAAATAATACATGTGTCGGGGAACCATCAATCTCGATCAGAACCGCTCGGGAACTAACAAGATTGTGTCGCCTGACACCGGGACATGTCGACTTACATTGAAGTTATTTTGAATATAAACTACTTTTAACATAATATGGGTAGGAATTGTTAGGGAAACCTACGTTTTAAAAGCCTGAAACTTGGACAGGAAAATGTAAAAAATTACATGAGTGAATAATATAAAATGAGTGAAGATAAATAAATAAAATCAATATTGGACACCAATCACATACATTGCTCTGATCCTAAAGTAAGTAGCTGATTGCACTTGTGTTATGGATATCAGAAACAACGGTGGTACCACAACACCGACCCAAGATAATATTGAAAATTATGATTTCTATATTGATCCGACCGGGAATCAAACCCGGGACTCGGAGCGGCGAAGCCTTGAAACCAGCGTGCTTAGCCACTACACCACGGAGGTCGTCAAAATACTTACCCAAATAAATGGTCCACTATTTTTTGTTTGACTGTTATGTCAAGGAAAGTAGGGTATTTTAGCGGTACTTATACCCCCAGGAAGAGAGAAAGACGTCTAAATTTTGGTAGGAAACGGCAGAGCCTTATTCCTAGTGCCAAGATGAAGTTATAAACAAAGTTTATATTGACGTATATATTTTGCCGCCAAACAGTCTTATTTGGACGAATTTTACCTGAGCCATGTGCTGGTTTGTGCAGATTGAAATTTAAAAAAAAAACCGCCTTGCATGATGTTCGTAGACTATTGATCTACGTAAGCTTCAGATCATGCACCGACACTGAATGGATTTGTTCCTCCTAAACAGAGTTTACATGCGTTATTCTGAGCTTTAAAGTCTGTTTTTGATGGCAGTTTAATTATTTAAATTGGCTAAAACCACTGGACTGATTTTGATAAAACTTACACAGTACCCTCAGTTGAAATATACGTGACTAAAAACTAAAAATATTCATCTCGCTATGGCTTCTTGTTTTGAGAAATCCGTGTACGTACATACATACTTACGAAATTTAACACACGTGTTAGGAAACCCTAATAGCCTTAATAAGCTCAACATACTCAATTTTCGAATTCTAACGGTATCACACACATGCATATTGAATTGATTACCTCTTTTTTGGAGATCCGTAAAAATTGTGGTCCGATGTGACGTCATAACAATTCTTGTAATTTAAGATGCAACTAGAAAGACATCAAAGAAAGAACTTGGTGTGATTTTGATCAAAATTTAAATAAAGCATAGATGCGGACAAAGATTGCAACGCAGCCTTGCAATCTTTGTCCGCATCTGTGGATTCATACCAAAACACCGCAAACATCAGAGACTGAACATCGCCATTATAAATAGAATGACAAGAAAATAATGTAATTCCCCGGGTGAGAGAAGTGGAATAATAAGTTTTTTTCGAATAAGAGAACAAATAAAAGCGTTAATGCGGCTGCATCGAGATTTTCCAACTGGGGAAAATTGCGCTTTTATGTAAGGGCACTGTAAAGAAGGCTTTAATGAAAATTCTACACTAGGACAGACAACAGTCTCCTCTTCCACAAAGCTAGTCTTAGCTTAAAATATTGTGCGTAAGTTTCGATACGAGGGTTTGTATTGCCGCATAAAATTAATTACGTCCTCGTTCTGCTCTTACCATTATTGCTGGCTGATTTAATTACAACTTCCATTTACCATCATTATATATATTTTACAGTGAGTTGTTACTGATAGGTATAGAGAAGCTATGAGAAGCAAAAAATGTGTCGCAAATACGACGACCGGGTAGTGACGTTTTCCTTGAAATTTGAATTTCGAATTATGATTGTAGGTATACTATAAGTTGATGTATGTGTCGTCAATTCATTAAGCACGATATTTGTTTGGGGTTTTACTTCTATACGCTGGTAATGCTTCCTTCCTAATCGTCGTATCGTGCTGTTATAGCCAAAAATCTTCCTCGATAAATGAACTATCAAAAACTAAAATATTTTTTCAAATTGATCCAGAAGTTCCTGAGATAGGCGCGTTCAATCAAACCAACCCTGCAGATTTATTATATTAGGTACAGATAGTATAGATAATGATATCACTATAAAACTATGTTTTAATTAAACTGAGAGTAAACATAGATTTGGCAATAAGTGGGTGTTAATTTTAGCATGAATATGAAATTTTATAGCTAATATTTAATTAGGTGAAAAGTAACATGGAAACGGGAACAGCAAACAGCCGAATATGAGGAAATTCACATAGAAAATGGCTGTCAAAAATCCGTTACTCAATTCCCAGCCCGATGAGTCCAACTGTTTACAATGGAGTAGTTTCAATAATTAAGTATTGTTAGAAGCATGAATAACCATTAGTTAGGTACTTACGAGGGTCAAACTGAAAGTTCTTAGAAAATCAAAAACTGATTACATTAGCCAGTTATTAGTTTTATTATATCTTTTCAAAATATTGTCCATTGACGTCAATACACCGCTGCATGCGATGGAACCACTGGGAAAAGCACTTTGCCCACTCGTCCTTAGGGGTCTCTTCAATGGCATCGCGATACGCAGCCACCGCTTCTTCAGCATTCATAAACCGCTTTCCTTTAAGTTTTTCTTTAATTTTTGGAAATAAATAAAAATCACAAGGCGCGAGGTCGGGGCTATACGGCGGGTGACCCAGTAATTCAACGTTTGATGTCGCCAAATAGTCGATCGTTCGCTTGGCGGTGTGCGACGAGGCGTTGTCGTGGTGAAGGAGGATCCTACTGCGAGGTCGTTTCTCTCGAACTTTTTCCAAGACAAGTGGCAAACAATTGGTAGTGTACCATTCTGCAGAAACTGTTTTTTGATCCTCTAACACAATTGTTGCGAAATGACCTATCCTTCCAAAGAACGAGGCCACCATTTTTTTTCCCGCACTTCGATCTCTCTTCACTTTAGTTGGCAACTCCTCGAAAGGAAACACCCACTGAGCAGATTGTCTTTTGGTTTCAGGATCATAACAGTAAATCCAGCTTTCGTCACCTGTTAGTATGTCGAACACAGCATTTGAGTCACCTCCGTTAAATCTTTCAATCATTTTACGGCACCAATCCACACGATGGAGTTTTTGAGCCTTAGTCAAATTATGAGGTATCCACCGGGCGCAAAGCTTCCTGACCGCTAAATGTTCGTGGAGGATTTTGTGCACTTGACTCATACCGATGCCTAAGCTTGTCCGAATCTGCTGATAGGTCACTCTTTTGTCAGTCTCTATCATACGCCGCACAACACAGATGTTATTTTCAGTCGTCGCCGTAGAAGGCCGTCCCTCACGTACATCATCAGTGAGATTAGTGCGACCACGTTTAAACTCATTAAACCAGTTGTAAACAGTCGCACGAGATGGGGCTTCATCGTGAAAGGCCAATCGTAGTCTATCATAACTTTCTTGTTGACTTAAATGACATCGAAAGTCATAAAAAATCATTGCACGAAAATTTTCTCGTGTTAAATTCATGTTGACGTGACACAGACAATTTTCAATTTGCTGCCAAATCGTAAAACAAATGACAAATGAATGAAATATATACTCAGTAATATTGGCAAAGAGTTCTATTTTCAAATTTTAGATTTTTTTTTTTATTATATTGTTTATAAGTGGCCAGTTCTAAGAACTTTCAGTTTGACCCTCGTATAATTTTAACCTGTTATTTTATTAGGCACCGAGCTAATCATATTAACAATTGATTCATTTACCAAACCGGACCTTAAATATTTACCAAAAGTTATAAATATTATTGTGACCTGTTCAATTTAAATAAGTCTCAATCAATATTTGCTCGTACTATAATAGTATTTAGCATACTATTTAGTTTTTTACCATTCCTATGAAATATGGGCCTATAAAGTTTTAGGCCTTTTCAGGTCAAAACTATTTGCAGCCTTTTTTCTGTCACGTACCATAGCTTTTATTTAAATGGGCATGGTTAGCCTCAGTTTCTTTTCTCCGTCGATCTTCTAACCTATTCCCTTGTGGTGCCAAACCATTTTTCGCGAATCACGCAAAAAGCGGGCCTTGTGTTGCAGTTCAATATAAAATTTGCAGATAATGCGCTATGACAGTGACAAGGGTTGACTGCCGCTCGGCCAACCGTAAAAATATCTGGCTGCAGTTCGGTTTATCAGTTATTTTAATACCTCGGGAGTTTTATTCGTTTCTCTAGCCTTATATTTTGATACGATTATCTCTGTACCAGTCCAGAACTGATTTATTTATTTATTACCTAATATATTCTTTATTGCACAAACAAAATGAAGTACAAATGGCGGACTTAATGCTTTAAAGCATTCTCTACCAGTCAACCAATGGGTGAGGCAGAAACAGGTGAGGCGGCGTAAAATAACAAAAAAAAACTAACTTTACTAACTAATACTTTTTAAATAAACCTACATAAATACAATAAAAAAAACTGATGTAGGTATTTCCTACCGTATAAAAATTATACTTATTGGATTGATGTGATTGCGTGCGTGTCAGTATTTAAACAAAGTATAACGCATTTGGTTTCCAACAATAACTTGAAAGATGAATATGATCTTATTTAAAAATATAGAAAGAAATAATATCTTACATTTTGGAAAAATCTTTACTAGCTTCTTGAGTAGACCTGGGATAGCCGGTTTTTTATATTATTATTCAGTTTCTGCCAGTTTCTTTGATGATGACAGATATAATCAAATTGCCGAGTGGCTTGGATAGCGTAAGACATATATGCTTTTCACAAGTGTAATTATAATTTAGATAAGTAGACTTGTTGACATGCTGACTTCGGGTCTGATGTTAAAGGTTCTGCGCAAGTAGGCTTAAACACACCTTTTTATCACGACACCGACACGGATTTATTCACACTTAAGCACGTTACACACTTATGAATTTTTGAGCAGATGTCGCATTTCCGTTCCGTGTCGAACGAGACTCAAGCTTGCATATTGGTGATTCGACCCTCGTCAGGCCTGGCTCATTCATGGAGTATCACGCTTGAAAGTCGCTTATACCATACATTTTATATTATATTCTGTTTTCTTACCAAAATTGCTGAACCAACTTTGATGAAATTTAATAATGAGATTGACGACTCCATGGTGTAGTGGCTAAGCACGCTAGGTTTCAAGGCGTCGCCGCTCCGAGGTCCAGGGTTCTATTCCCGGTCGGGTCAATAAAGAAATCAAAATTTTCCGTATTGTCTCGGGTCTGGGTTTTATGGTACGAGTACCTACCACCGTTGTGTCTGATTTCCATAACACAAGTGCATTAGCTACTTAATTTAGGATCAGAGCAATGTATGTGATTGATGTCAAATATTATATTATTATAGATATAGCGAGCTGACGGACACAAGATAGTTTTGATGCTCGAAATCATCCCGTAAAGAGGTTAAAAATATGAAAGTGTGTATATGAAATTATAAAGGTACGTGGGTAAAGCCGCAGGAAACGGCAATTTAAAAAAAAACTCGCATCAACTACCAAAGAAATTCTTAAAGTAATGTTGTAATTACATAATTTCTACAAATTTATAAACGCACAGATCATAGGCGCGTTACACACTTATGCTTTTTTAACTGCTGACACAATTTACAAAGCTCACCTGTTCCATGTCGAACACGACTCAAGCTTGAATATAGGTAAATCTCGATTCTCGACCCATGTCAGGCCCGGCTCATTGACTCCGGAGTATCAACTGTGAAGCAATTTATTTTATATGAACCTCCGACCTCTTTGAGAAGCTGTCAAGATGCGATCTGATATTGGGCTGGTTAAAGTTGGAGTTTTGTTAATATCTATTCTTGAGGATACTTGGTTAACGATATATATTATTATTAGCATAGTGTTTATTAGGTACTCAAATAGTTTATTCTTTTTTTACTTTAACACCCATTTTGAACAACAATGAGGCTGTTATCATAACAAACATGATTAATTCGAAAACAAAGTTTCATGGGTCCGCTAGTTTACTTTATTTCTTACTAGCGGTCCCCCGCGACTTCGTCCGCGCGTTTTGAGTTTGCTCCCTCCCCTCCCGTCGCAGCGTGAAGTTTTATATCCTTAAGCCTTTCTCAATAAATAAGCTATGTAACACAGAAATATTTTTTCAAATCGGTTCAGCAGTTCCTGAGATAAGCGCGTTCAAACCAACAAACTCACCTTTATAATATAATTAGCGCAAGCACACGTTATACTTAAGCTGCGAACATTATTTTGGTGCGGAGTTATGTTAAAACTGTGATAGCTCCTAAGATATTTATTGGAATCAAATGATATACAGGGCAACTTTGTTCTAAATGAAATGCTCGTGATGACGAATGTATTTATTTTGATAAGAATAAATACCTGTGTGTATAATACACCTCTAAAAATGATGCATTATTTTTTTACAAATTTATTAACATAAAAAAGGTTGTAGTAAGTCAACCATAAAAGATAGACTTATGCTGTCGCGGACTTTATTATAGAACTCTTAATGCTGAACAATCTTGTCATACATATTTTTTGTGTAACTTTAGCGGTTTCCGCAGAGTACGCAGCGGAAGCTCTCATAAGGAATATCTTTCTCCCGTTTTCGCAACATTTTTCATTGCTGCTGTGGTCTTGTGAGTCGTATCTTTATGTTTTATAGCTTAAAGCCTTTCTCGATAAATGGACTATCCAACATAAAAATAATTTTTCAAATCGGGCCAGTAGTTTCTGAGATTAGCGCGTTCAAACAAACAAACAAACAAACAAACAAACAAACTCTTCAGCTTTATAATATTAGTATAGATAAGTATAGATGAATACTCATAGTAACAATGTAAAAAGAAGAATGAGGGCAATAACATAATGCTATGTAACGATTATACAATACATACAATTTACTTATTTTCAGTTAGTATGTAGCCCTCAACAACAATAAGAGAAGTGTAATTCATGCTAAACTTTCCCAAAAAAGTTAAAGCTAGATTAGAAACTAAGAAGAAGCTAAGAATTATGAAAACTTTAAAAAAAAAACCTGAGATCATCTCTGAGGATATTAATGTTTGGTTTGAGTATACAAAAAGCAATAATTTAGGAGTTTTGTTTCATCGCTGTCCGTGGCTTGGCCAAGAACGTTCATTTTCTTTTACCTTATTTGTAATAATAATTCATATTATTTAGTGTCGCACCGCTCCCAATTATTTCTGCTTAGTCCAAAGGTATAACTGGTAGATAATGCCCTATGGCGCCAAGTCCACCTTTTGTAGAAATCTGGGTTGTGCAATAAAGTGTCAATAAAATAAAATAGACAATATGTACTTTCATCTTAATTTAGTTTTTGTCAGTTCAAGTTTCCAACATTGACACTATTATACCGTATTTATATATAAGCTCCTTTGCACACTGCGACTTTTGGAAGCGATGCAGTTGCGATGCAGCATGCAGTCGAAAAATGTCACCATTTACACACTTCCGCTACTCTTAGCATCGATGCAGTCACGATGCTAACGCGCGTCGACATATTATGTACTAAATATTGACGACTGCATCGATACTGACGCGCAACTGCATCGACGCTAAATCAAATTTGTTCAATGCGTGAGTCGCGATGCTGTTTAAAAACGCGCGACTGCATCGATGCTAAAAGTCGCAGTGTGTAAAGGGTCTTATATTTGAAGGTCATCATGCCATAAACACATCATTCACATCCGATACGATCATTGCGACGACTTTTATATAGTGTCACGTTAAAAATCATAGCACCG
This sequence comes from Pyrausta purpuralis, assembly GCA_963924145.1. Lineage (NCBI taxonomy): Eukaryota > Metazoa > Arthropoda > Insecta > Lepidoptera > Crambidae > Pyrausta > Pyrausta purpuralis. The sequence goes on from OZ001654.1 coordinate 15,618,641, forward strand.
CCGTTATCGCAGTACGGAAGATTGTTTTACTTGGACCCTTGCCATAACGGCATAAGGAAGTACAAAGTATAAATATATAAATACATTCTGCATGCCACTTAACAGTCTCTGCCATTTATCACGTCAGGACAGCCAGAATTATAACGCGCATTGCCATTTGAAAACTAAAAAACGCATTTATGAACGTTAAAAAGATATACTCGTGATCTATGCGTCTGAAATAGTGTGAAGTGTTTTTATTGTTCCGTTTTTAGGCTAATTTGTTTTGCTTTAGAATGTTTTTAACACTCACAGTGTCATATTTTATATTCATAAAGATGAAATAAGAAACCAAAAATTTGCGCACGGGCGGGACTTGAACCAGCAACCTTTTGGCTAACCGGGCCAAACGCTCTTACCAATTGAGCTACCGTGCTGTTAGTCCGACTCTACGAAATTTGTGGTTTCTTATGAAAACGTCAATTGCGTGACGCTTAGCGCCATCTAGCCGTCTGTTTATGAAACAGATGGCCCTAGCAGTTATTCTTTACAGAATAAATTCAACTTGGAAATTGATGTCGCTTCGCTATCTAATGCTTTAGAATGTTTTTAACACTCACTCCGACCCTGCGAAATTTGTGATTTCTTATGAAAACGTCAACCACAAATTTGTTTTGTAGACTTTGGCTTACTAAATTGAGGTTTTATTTATAGCACGCAAAATCATTCCATACTTTTGGTTGTTATATTTAAAGTTACAGTACAGTTAGAGAAAAAATATTCAAAATATATATAAAACTTATCCTAACTTATCCTTAATCTTTTGAATTCTTACAAAAAACGTTACTTAAATGTCGGAATGGTCACCCATCCAAAGACGGCCGCGCCGTTGGCTGAATATCTTCGTGGTTTGTAACCGCTTGGTTACAAATAACTCGTAGCGTAGTGATGGCAGCGCTTGCTTCCACCACTGCGCTACGAGCACCTCACAAAAATGATTTTAAAAAATAGCTTATTTGAAGTTCCTAAGTCGATACCTCAAGTCTTTAGCCCCAAGCCCCATATGGGCTATAATTAATTGATATTAACTAATTATTGACGTTCATAACTGGCATTTTATGTCCTAAATTTAATCAATTATTTTTTACTTTAACTTTGACTTAGCTTCCATATTTTTTGTGATTTCATAGCGATGCTTATCTTATGTTGTTTTAAATAAACTTCAAAATGGTATTTTTTACAGTCATACAACGTGTCGTGACCCAGTCAGCATAAAAATACATTCATACATCTTTTCGAATGCGCACAATACGGCCCAAATGCGGTGCTTAGTAGGCTGCATACACATTAACTCGGTGAATCGATTCACTCCTTCACTTATAGTGTCGGAAAAGCATTTTTCATTGAGTTAAGGCTGGAGTACACTGTTGTCTTATCGTAAAATAACTACCAACCAATAGTATACCCAAGAATCTATTGAGTGTTATTCATTTACAAATATGCTTTTGTAGGTTTTTACTAAATTTTAAATGGATTATACCTACACAATTATGACGACTCGTCTGGTGAAGTGGTCGAGAAATCGCCTACTACGCAGCAGGTTGCGGGTTCGATCCCCGCACAGTACAAACATTTGTGTGCATGAACATGTCTGTTTGCATTGGTCTGGGTGTTTTCTATGTATATCATGTATGTATTTACAAACAAAAAGTATTTAAGTATTATATCCGCTGTATGGCACCCATAACACAAGCTTTGAGTAGCTTACTTTGGGACTAGATGGCGATGTGTCGGAATGTCCAAAGGATATTTATTTTATTTATTTATTGTTAACTAAAGATTTTTTAGAACCACAAGAGTTTTATCTTAAGTCCTTTACAATTTCTAACAGTGTCACTAAGATTTGTAATATGACATTTTAACATAAGTAATCGTATGGATTTTGGGGTCGATATATCACTTTTGACTGATATAGGACCATTAATTTTCTAAGCTATTATTTGTAACAGGTTGTTGTAGCAATAACATTAGAATTAGTATGCTGTGCAAGGCAACGATTTAAAAAAAAAGGCTTCCTAGATTTTTGAATATTTTTGCTTGCCCTGGCATGTGGTTATATAAATATCCTTTCCTTTGGACATTACCACACATCGCCATCTAGTCCCAAAGTAAGCTACTCAAAGCTTGTGTTATGGGTGCCAGACAACGGATATAATACTTAAATACTTTCTGTTTGTAAATACATACATGTTTACAAAAAATAATAAATACAAATTTGTTTAAAATAATTTCATCGCCTGCCTCTTCTTTCATTCTTCATGCTTTTCCTTACCTGAAGGTTGTCTGGAAGAAATTGCTACAAGCAATAAGACCGCCTAAATTGTACTTATAGCGTATAAGATACTATCCTGTGTAATTATGTTTATGGTATGCAATAAAGTATTTTTATTATTATACATGATATACATAGAAAACACCCAGACCAATACAAACAGACATGTTCATGCACACAAATGTTTGTATTGTGCGGGGATCGAACCCGCAACCCGCTGCGTAGTAGGCGATTTCTCGACCACTGCACCAGACGGGTCGTCTAAAGTGTCATTTCACACGACAAAGTCCGAATGTTGCCAAAATCTAAAATAGGTACAATAACAAATGGTTTGTTTTTGCACTAACGCGTATTGTTTCTGCTGGGGTAACATCACAAAATGCTGTATATTTTATTATTCCTAAGCACTATTAGAAATTACAAATAGGAAAATAACAACTAATAATATATTAATAATTGTATACGTCAAGATTGAGGTATGCGCACGATTTATGTAATATCTATTTTTGCATTTTTCTAAAAATAACACTAACAGCTTACCAAGATAAGTATAAGTTAAAAATACATTAAGTATAAACATTGTGTTTGGCCAATTTCAAGCTAGTGTGCCAGCGCCCTTTCTCCTTATCTCGATGCACGTGAACTAGGTGCATAAGCGGACTGCATTCGTCGAAATTCTCGGGCTTCCTGCTTTATTTCCTATTAAAACCGGGATATTTTGCTCCCGAAGTCAACGCTGCAAAGGAATGTATTTGTTCATTTATGTAAAAATTTGTTAATTTTGCCAAGCTGTGTAGAGAGAAACATAATAATTATGAGAAAAATATTATAATAAGGTTGTATCTATATCCCTATTGTTGATTATAATGAATAAGTAACCGTACCATTACGATAATAGACTTTATTGTTTATGGAAACAGATATTAAATACACGGCCAATATTGCATGTTTTATTCAATGAAGATTAAAGATGTACAAATTAAAAATATATGGGTACAAATCAAATCATATGAATTTACACAATGAATGCCTTTAAATTAGTTGATACAACAAGTTTGGTTCAGATTTGTTTCAATAAACTGATGATTGTTATAATTCTCACTGTGACATCCAAGGTAAGAAACGAAACAGTTGTTGTATATTTGGACTTCATTAATGTCTGAGTTTTAATGATTTGTTCCAATACATTGAAGGTATTTCTAAAAAACTGCTGCAAAACATTTGGCGACTGTATAGTGTGCGGTGATTTGTGAAACTTGTTATGATGGTATTCGTGATAATTTTTGATATTCGCCTACCGTGCACAGGCAGATAAATCAGTTTGCTCGGGTGCGCGGCCGGTGTAAAACCGTTTTTACATATTGACACAGTTCTGCGGAATTTAAATAATAGTTATGTGTTTTTCAATAGTTCAATAAGTTTGACTAGTGTTAATCTTCACAAGACACTGAATATTTGTATCAAATGATAGTAATAAAGTCGCTTTTCCGCAGTGATAACAAAGTGAACTAATTGAAGATTGTTCTCGAAGTTAGTCGTTGTCAGCGAGTTGTTCGTTACTTAGTGCCGCTGTCACCGCTTAGTGTGGTCGAAGGAGTCTTAAGAATTAAAGTCCCGTTCGTGTTCAAGTGTTGACGGACGCAGATTAAGTCTAGTTGAAATAGTTGAAAAGTGCGAATCGGGAAGTCATATAGTTGTGGAGCGGTGGCGACGCGACGTCGGTACCGGCGTCGTCGGAGGCGGAGGCGTGCCCCGGCGGGCCAATGGCGGCTCCACCCCCCCGCCGCGCGCCGGCTGACGAGGCACCAGCGAGCCAGTAGGTTTGTGTCCTTTTGGCTGACCGCATGACTCCGTATCTCGCTTCGACGCTCATCTCGTTGTAACCTGTGTACGTGCATCACGCGCTTCACCATCTTCCCACGACGCTAGCTTCGCCAGACTCGCTTCAGACACCGGCCCGACTAAGTTTGTGAACTTTGAAACTTGTTGAGAAACTTTTGTGGGGAAGCAGTGAAGAGTGACGTCCAGCCACGACGCTGCAAGGTACTGTCCAAGGCACTGCGCCGACCGGTTGCGCCGCGCCTCTGGGCCCACGCGGCCCCCTTATCTATGACCCATCCGTATGACAACCCAAAAACACCAACTTTCGCCCATGGTATACCTCACTCCAAATTGTATCCGCGCGGAAAATTGGCCACTACTCATATTCTTCAACTCGAAGCTCCTTTGAGCGAATAAGAAAAACAAACGAACTAAAACTTAATATTGTCCGTAGCATAAATCGTAGCGTAACGGTTCGTAGCACACCGTAGCAAACACGCCCAAGTAAGTACACTTTCGACCTTATCGACGCAGCAGTAAGAACCATTCTCCAGCGACTGACATCGACGCCTCTGTTACGACAAAGTTTACTAAAGTTACACCTTTAACCCCTATTTCCATAAACAAAAATGTACACGTGAACATGGCAAAAAATAAACAGGTCGGATAAAATATTTTATCTGATAAAGCGTACACCCAACAAGTGACGTATGTTTGTTATCACAAATTGATCTCTTCAATATTCTGAGAAGTTGAGGGCAACGAAAGGGAAGGTTCTCGCGGCAGCGACTATACATATTCAATGCGATTACGCCGTTGTACGGGGGCTGAGGAAATCCAATCGCATTAAAACGGCGGAAAGGAAAAAATAAAAGGGTAAAGATACAAGATTCGGCGAATAAACATAACAATTTCCGGCTCATCGCCTTTGAGCGCGGCCAGACAAATTAAAGTACATTTTTCTCGGCGGTCCCGCTCGCCGGCTGTGGGCGTATAAAACTTAACTACTTGCCGTAACAGCGACTAATTATTAGGGTGGGTTTACATAACGTATTTATGAGCTCGAGATTTAACGGCAACGCTGGTCTCGGGTGGTCTGTTATCGCCCCATTAAAAAGTTGTCCTCTGCGGACGCGTAAATAACATAATATGAACCGCTAGGCATTCCACCATCTACCATTCTTTGTCTTTTTTATAGTTTTATTTTCGTATTTTACCATTTTCAACGTCGCCGATGCTTTTTGTTCAGGGATTTATGGAGGTATCCATGTGTAATAAATACATAAATAATGCAAAGTTCGCATCTGAAATGTAATTTAATGTCCATAATAAATACTCACTAAATTGTTCTCCGTGAAAATTAATGGCGTCCTTATTATGCTAGGGTTGTCACACAAACAACATATGAACTAATCAGATTTTTTTACGAGTATGTGTTACCAGGTTCTTAAGTCGTATTGTGACAGATAAAAAAGTAAATCTCAATATTTTAGAAATATTTGAACCTTTTTTACTGACATTTATACAGTGTGACCTTCTATTAATTGATTCGTAAATGTATCTATGTGTTTGTTTGATCTATTTTTATAAATACTCCTTAAAAATATCATGCGAATCAGCATAGTCCCCTTGAAAATCTAAATAAAAGTTTAAAAATGTATAAAATGTAATCATAATGAAATTTATAGTAATGTGAATTCAAAGAAATCTTCGTTTCATAAACACCACAAAATATTAACAAAAATTTAAAGCATGAGAACCTTTTCTTATTTCTGGCAACCCTGAGCAGCATATGACGCGATCGCACGACAGGCGACGACACTCCGAGGAGTCGTATTATAAACATTCAACTAACAACGCTAATTAACTTAATTGAACAGTGTCGATACTATTTATTTGCCAAAAAAATTACCTACATAGCATATAACATACGTACTTTTTTAATTCCGAATTGCTAAAATAGCATTTTCTGAATCCCTTTCCCTTTTTTTAAAGTTGGTGTCGACGTAAATGAAAATGAATCTAATATGTTTATTGTGTAAATAAATAAAATGCTTTTATTTCTTAAGACCTTTACTTATACGATTGAATTATTCTCAATATATATTCACTTAGCTTTGCAGCTGTGTACATGAAATTGGTGATTATTGATTATACTCGTATTTTAAATTTTGGTGGAAAAAAATGGGTAATATTAGCAACATCAACCACAGGCGTGTGTACTTACCCTAGCCAGCTACCCATATCGGGCTACAAGTCGACCGACGCCATTGCTCCCAACTTTTTCTTGTTTGGACAGCCCTGTTGACGTACCCACTAATTTCCGTTTTTATTATACTTCACAGGGAAAAACTTTCTTTTCTAAACTTTAATTCTTTCGTCGTAAATTCTGCAAAATACAACCTGCTAGCTAGCGTGTTGTATATTAGCAAAAGTTTACTACAAAATGTTAAGAAACTTTCTATGTAAAATGTGATCGTTAAATTGTCGAGAAAACTATAAATGACTTAAATTAGTAAAGTTTTTTTTAATAACTACTAAACTAAAGTAGGTAGTATCTCTAACGGCAAAAGCCTGATTAAAATGTTTATAACTTTAAAAATACAGTATACCTTAATATAACATACTAGCGGTCCCCCGCGACTTCGTCCGCGCGTTTTGAGTTTGCTCCCTCCCCTCCCGTCGCAGCGTCATGTTTTATATCCTAAAGCCTTTCTCGATAAATAAGCTATCCAACACAGAAACATTTTTTCAAATCGATCCAGCAGTTCCTGAGATAATCGCGTTCAAACAAACAAACTCTTCAGATTTATAATATATTAGCGCAAGCGCACGTTGTACTTAAGCTGCGAGCATTATTTTGGTGCGGAGTTATGTTAAAACTGTGATAGCTCCTAAGATATTCATTGAAATCAAATGATATAAAGGGCAACTTGGTTCTAAAATGCTCGTGATGATGAATGTATTTATTTTGATAAGAATAAATACCTGTGTGTATGATACACCTCTAAAAATAATGCATTATTTTTTTACAAATTTATGAACATAAAAAAGGTTGTAGTAAGTCAACCATTAAAGATAGACATATGCTGTCGCGGACTTTATTATAGAACTTTTAATGCTGAACAATCCTGTCATACATGATTTTTGTGTAACTTAAGCGGTTTCCGCAGCGTATGCAGCGGAAGCTCTCAAAAGGAATATCTTTCTCCCGTTTTCGCAACATTTTTCATTTCTGCTGTGTTCTTATGAGTCGTATCTTTATGTTATATAGCCTAAAGCCTTCCTCGATAAATGGACTATCCAACGTAAAAAAAAAATTTCAAATCGGGCCAGTAGTTTTTGAGATTAGCGCGTTCAAACAAACAAACAAACAAACAAACAAACAAACAAACAAACTCTTCAGCTTTATAATATTAGTATAGATTAGCGCAAGCGCACGTTGTACTTATGCTGCGAACGTTATTTTGGTGCGGAGTTATGTTAAAACTGTGATAGCTCCTAAGATATTTATTGAAATCAAATGATATAAAGGGCAACTTGGTTCTAAATGAAATGCTCGTGATGATGAATGTATTTATTTTGATAAGAATGAATACCTGTGTGTATAATACACCACTAAAAATAATGCATTATTTTTTAACAAATTTATTAACATAAAAAGGGTTGTAGTAAGTCAACCATAAAAGATAGGCATATGCTGTCGCGGACTTTATTATAGAACTTTTAATGCTGAACAATCCTGTCATACATGATTTTTGTGTAACTTAAGCGGTTTTCGCAGCGTATGCAGCGGAAGCTCTTAAAAGGAATATCTTTCTCCCGTTTTCGCAACATTTTTCATTTCTGCTGTGGTCTTATGAGTTGTATCTTTATGTTATATAGCCTATAGCCTTCCTCGATAAATGAACTATCTAACGTAAAAATAATTTTTCAAATCGGGCCAGTAGTTTTTGAGATTAGCGCGTTCAAACAAACAAACAAACAAACAAACAAACAAACTCTTCAGCTTTATAATATTAGTATAGATGGGTGTCATATGTGATAGTCATCAGTTTCATTTTTTGTCACCCATTTTTTTAATCCACATCTGCGGAACCAAAAATAAAAAATGGAGTGGTATTTACGTATTTAGCATTCATGCATACACCTTCGTTTTGGTTATTTTATTACATTTAATAGCAATCAGTCAGTACGTAGGTCGACTAGCGGTCCCCGACTGCGTTTACGCGTTTTTAGTTTGCCCCCTCCCTGCCTTTCTTCGATAAATCAGCTATCCAACACACAAATATTTTTTCTAATCGGTCCAGTAGTTCCTGAAGAACGCTTTAGCTCTATAATATTAGTAAGTACAACTGCTTCTGAAGTACTTATTACACATCTTACGACGCCGTGTCGCCTCAAACTTTTCGTATTTACATTAACAAGCGTTGACACGCTCGCTAATTTCTTATATACGATAGTTGTTACAGGAAAAACTTTATATCCTCACAAACTCCGGCATAATTAGTTCCCGACTCTTCGTTTTATAGCCGACGATGTCAAGATGATATGGATAAATGTTAATTCAGTCATTTCGCGAATCACTGCTCAGACTGGATGGCCGAACTTTTAGTGGAGTATTCATAAATCCCTGTATTTTATCACACTTCACGAACTTTTGTCGACAGGAAAGAACATTCCGAGTTGCTTTATGTATCTTGAAAACCGTTTTTTTCTGGTTTATAGGTGTCTCCAATATAAACTCTGGTTAAAAAGGCAACTTAATAAATCAATTACAAGGTCAAAAAAAACTCTTTCCTCATTTTTAAAAGAAAGCTATATGAATATTTTAAAATTATAGTAGGCTGTTAGTGATTGGCATGGACATTTATCATCATCATCATCATAATCAGCCAAAGGACGTCCACTGCTGAACATAGGCCTCCCCAACGGCTTTCCACAGTGACCGATCACTAGCGGTCTGCATCCAGTTTGATCCTGCGATCTTTTTAAGGTCGTCTGTCCATCTTGTTGGTGGACGTCCTACGCTGCGTCTTTGGTCGAAGGGTCTCCAATCTAGAACTTTCCTGCCCCAACGGCCATCAGTTCTTCGCGCTATGTGCCCTGCCCACTGCCACTTAAGCTTACTGATTCTCAAGGCTATGTCCGTTACCTTGGTTCTTCTACGTATCTCTTCGTTTCTGATTCGATCTCGTAGAGAAACACCGAGCATAGCCCGCTCCATCGCATGGACATTTATAATACATTTTATTATTGTAAATTGCAATGTACGTCATTTGTAGTTGGTTTGCAATCAAAACACAGATATCTTCTGTGCGAGTGCCATTGGAAGTGTCGTTGGTTTCAATTTATAGGTCCAAGTAGGAACAGCTTATCTATGTATACTAATATTATAAAGCTGAAGAATTTGTTTGTTTTATTATTTGAACGCAATCATCTCAGTAACTACTGGACTGATTAGATAAGGCTTTATGCTATATAAGACCCTTGACACACTGCGCTACTTTTAGCAGCGATGCAGTCGCGATGCTAACGCGTGTTAGCATCGATACAGTCACGATGCAGAAGCTGGAAATTGTCAAATTATGTACTAAATTTTGGCGACTGCATAGATGCTAATTTAAATTTGTTCATTGCGTGAGTCACGATGCTGAAGTGCGTTTTCAAAACGCACAACGGCTTTGATGCTAAAAGTTGCAGTGTGTAAGGGGTCTTATACCGCGATACGATGGCATAGCAACAATAAAACATGTTGCAAAAACGGGAGAAACAGAACATACTGTTTGAGAGCTTTCGTTGCGTACGTTACGTAAACCGTTACAGTTCCAAAAAATCATGTATAGCGGAATTGTTCCGCTTTAAAAGTTCTATAAAAATGCGCAACAGCATATATCTATATCTATTTTATTTCAATAAATATCTTACAGCTATAACTTTTTTTAAATAACTTTAACCGCTATAGTTTCTGGCCTCTTACTTCCAATAAAAACATATGTTTCGCGTTGAAATATTTAACGAAAAATCAAAAATTTACGCAGTTGACACCGCGTAAGGCCGCTAGTAACATATTGTAGGCATTGAAAGATCCTTTCTCGAAACCTAGCAACGGATTCCCAGAGCTGGATAAATAACGGCCTCTTTCGGGCGTTCGTTGAGACCTACTCGAGCTAATCTAGAAATTTGGCGCCGGCTGGTCTGCCCTATATTCATACATGGACGGGAAATAAGTTAATTCCTTCGAAATATCGAGCGTAGGCGTTTCATATCAACTGTTTTTCAGAGTAGATAAGAAGAGCGTTAGAAAGAGTATCTTATTAATTCTCGGAATAACTCTGGAGTAGTGTCGATGAATTAATTTGATAAACGCTCAATAAAAATAAGAGTACAAATGTAATATCTACGGGCGTAGTCTGAAGCATACTCGTAATTTCTGACATTTCGCGTAGACAATTTCAATTTTCTAATTTTCTGCTGCGTCAAATATACTTTGTAGCTATATCGTTAATGAATCTTAAAAAAACATTTGTATTTTTTTAAGATTATTCTTCCCAATCAATAAATACACGGAAGCACTAATTTAGACACAAATGTCAAAAAAATTGCTTCAGACTCCGTCTGCTGTAGTTGGGTTTGGTTTTGTAATTACCTTAGCACTACGGAACAAGTACGACTTTTGAATAACCTAGCCATCTCCCTTTTTGTGCTTCATTGTAATCAAGATCCCCTATTTTCGTAGGTAATTAATTAAAAAACTACCACAGTAAATCTTCTGCTTTTCGGACCTAACTTTATATGACTTGGAAGCAATTAAATTGCTTGTAGTAATGAGATTACCAACTTCTATCGCGATTACTAATAATATCAACACGCACCAAATTACGGTTCCAATTAGGATAAATTACGTCTATCGGTGCGGTATAGAATCAATTCACTGTAAATTGATATCTTTAAGCATTTTGATCTGTCAAAATTACCCCGGGCAAACTCGGTCCTAAGCAAACAACGCTCAGTCGACCGGGACAAAGACTCTCATATTACATTAGACGTGTTTTGTGTTGATCCCTCACTGCTTTCGCGTTATAACTTAATATTTTTCGGGGAGTTGCCTTAACGGTTTAACGTCAGTTTTTGTCAAAATCCTTTTTTTTCTTTTTTTTTTTAGTTATATCGTTACGACTTTATTGAAAATTTGACAAAGTATTTTTGTAACCAAGTAAATCCGTCGTGGCTGCCATTGCCATTGTATTGTTCAATTTCAAGTAGGTATCAAAAATGATAATTGAGAAGACCTACATATATATATATATATATATATATATATATATGAAAATATATGTACATACATATATATATATATATATATATATATATATATATATATATATATATATATATATATATATATATATATATATATATATTTTCATTTACCATATTTGTTAACCCACAATCGCTTAGAATTATAGTTTTTTATTATTATTACGGGGCTGGTAATGGCAGGCACAACAGATTTTTTTGATTTTGCAATTAATAAATAAGTGGATACTAAATTCACTTATGGTCAGGGATTTGAAAAAAAGTTTCTTTTTCAATTATGAAGAATATAATTTTAAATATCGTGCGATTTAAAAAAAGTTTTTTTTTAAAACCTACTGTTGTTAACTTAATTTGAGCAACCCACAGTAGACATTAAATCCATTTTTATGTTTTTATTTTTCAATTCATAAAACAGCCATTCGCATCTGAATCTACCTATACATAAACAATAACAGCAGAACGCGTTTAGTCTTTAGTCACAATCCGTGTAATGGATGGATCGCTCGGCGGCCGGTTTATCAAGATGTCAATAAATCCCAGCGCTGCAGCGCGGAATAATAACGGCGGAGTCATTGCAGCTACTCGTTCGAATGGCGTTTTGATATTTTGAACTGAGGGAATATGGGGCAAAATAAAAACGGTAGAAAGGCACACCAATCGCTTGAAATGCATATCAGATTAGGCCACAGTACTTTTTTAGGGTTCTTTATGAGTAATATGTCAAAATGCGACTGGAAAGTATGCAACTAATGTGTAATTTCATTTGCTTATTATAACAATAAGTATATATTTATATTTATTTATTTATTGCAAATACATAGTAGAGTATCAATTTACATAATCAATATCATACCTACATATGCACATATATAAACATTAGATGAGCATAATCTTAAAGTAGGTGCTTGAATTACTTATGAACTTAAATCGTACTAATTATGATAAAATATTGACTTTATCTTGATGTTTTGCAATGCAATGAACATCAGTCATTTCATATTAATTACCATATCGTTGTCAAAGTATATTGTTTGATCATGGCGCTTGCAACAGTGCTGAAATATCGTAAATAATAAGGTACATGGTAGCAATCCCGTATCTAACTATTCTAAAGTTGTTTAAGTAGTTAACGTACTTAAGGGTAAGTAAGTAAACGTTACATAAAGAAAACATTGTGACTGAAAAATGAAATATATCCTCGCACTTTCCGAGCGTTATAATAAAATAACATCGGATAGTTGAATCTATTTCCAATTTCGTTTTTAATAGAATTTTAATTTCAATTTCACACGTACCGGCGCCGCGGATTACGAGGCCGTGGAGTCGACTGAGTTTTTCCGATCGGCTCAGCAACTGTGCCGTAGAAATTTTGATGGGCTGTTATTACACAGTCCGTTTCAAACGTATTGTGTGCGGGAGGTGGACAGAAATAGCTGTTTTTTTAACGAACGCGCGACGCGAGTACGGGTGCAATGTTGCTTTTTATGCGCTACGTTTTTGAACGTTCCTTTTTTGAATGGTATCGAGAATGAGCGGGGCTAGAAAATGATCTGCTGACTGTGGTCGTTGAATAAGAACTTAATTAAGTTTGAGGTTAAGAAGTAATCTCAAAAACTTACAAGTAAAATCGAGGTGCCTAGATAGGTATAGATTTTGAAAAAGACTTATACGTACAAGTTTAAAAATGCACTTGATAACATCTGACAGCAAGGTTACCGTACTGTACCGTACCACCAATCCGTACTGAGTCCTCGTGGTAGAGTATGGCTCAAACTACCTTATAGTTAAGGTAAGCTGGCCTTTGTCCAGCAGTGGGACGTTAGAGACTAACTTTACTATACTTTTTATGAACAAGAAGGTACAGACTTAAGTTTAACTAAAATATTTTGTCAGTTTAAGAATGTATATTGTACGTTATTTTATTCATTGGTCCACCCACGAGTATGTGTAATTCTAGAACTATGATATTGGGTACTTTGCATTTAACTTTTCATAATTACGCAGTACACGTGTAGCCTCAAGATAAGTTCTACATAAGCTTTACCATTTGCCGTTATTGGCAGCCAATATGGAACAAGAGATCGTAATAAATCATCGATGAATGTAAATGCGGCTCAGTTGACGCGCGCTCGTCAGGCGACACTCGAACGCATTGCACATATTGTTCGGCTGCGTATTTACTAAATATACCTACTTAACGCTTGTGACGACTGATACTAATTGAGTATGTTTTGGAATAAATCATTTATTGGGCATTAAAGCTATCTTATATCATTGTGGTATTCTTTAGAATGTTTAATTTTCAGCAAACATCTTATGTTAGCTTAGTACCTACTTAATCGGATGGACCAAAATCGTTACCATCACATGTAAGATGGCAGTAGCACAGTGCAGACCGAATATACATGAAGTGATAAACAATGCTTATTTGTTGGCGATATTGTCCTATGAAATTGACGTTCTACTTTTAATTTTGGAGATAAGCAATTACGCTATTTTCAAACTGAGAAATGATTATATAAAAGTGACGACAGTAATGCGAATGAATTGCCTCTAGTTTCCAAATACGCGTCTCTGTTAGCGAGACGAGAACGTCACGTCAGGCGATGGCGGAACGAGCCCGTCACGTCACGAGACAGCCACGTCGCTTGCAGACGACGTGATGCCCTGCACTCACCTGGAAAAGCCATTTTCATTGTGAATAAATTAGCCTCAAATTGATGTTGTTGGTTGTTAGGCTTTTTTCGTTAGCGTCAATGCGTCATTTTCACTGGTAATTACCAAGAACGCAGTCTCTCATTGCCTCAGTGGCGCAGCAGTAAGATGGTGGCATTTTAAAGCGACGGCTGCGTTAAAGGTCCCGGGGTCGATCCTCGGGTCGGGCCAAAAATATAAACCTTTTTTTTCTGTTAAGATTCTTAGGGTAGCCCAAAGCTTGGAAGTTGGCGGTGTTTCACCCCCGTGCCTCGGAAAAGTACGTAAAGTCGTTGGTTTCCAGTCGTGGCAGATTACTGTCCCATCGGTCTATGATAGCGAGAGGAATAGAGAGTGCACCTGTGTTAGCACACGCACTTGTGCACTATAATATGTCCCGCGCAGTCGGTTAGTAGTTGTGACTGGCCACCGTAGTCGATATCGGCCAGGGAGACTATACCAAGTACGCTGTTGCTTAATACTGTCGTCATCACCTGACTGAGTCAGAATCAGTGGTATGATTTAGTTTTAAAGGAACTAGTGTCATGCACTCAATTGCCAGTTAAAATATAATCGGTCGGTAAAGAGATGGTCTGTTAAGAAATCATTTTTGAAGTTTATTTCCAGCCTTTTCTAGATTATAAAGAGTAGCAGTAACTTCTCATTTATCTATCGTAGGTAGATATGACACTTATATTCGCTTAATACATTGTTCAGTTCTGCAAGAAGCTGTCACGCGTCGATACAACACAATAGGGGCCTATCCACGCATTCGCCTGAAACGCAGCTCATATTCCAGCGCATCCAATTAGCTATGATCAACACAACGCTGTAAAACGAATATTGCCCTGATGAGACATGCACGTCTCTATACTAACTCCGTCACTCTATAGGCCGTTAGTACACAAACAACGACGCAACTATAATTTATATCTCTGTTAGAGAATAACATAGCTAAGAGAATTTCTTTCGCATGCCGCATGCGAATTCGTTTTTAGGGTTCCGTAACCAAATGGCAAAAAACGGAACCCTTATAGTTTCGTCAAGTCTGTCTGTCTGTCTGTCTGTCCGTCCGTATGTCACACCCATTTTATTCTGTAACTATAAGCATTACACAAATTTTTTGTCAAACCTATGCGTGTGGGGTGTCTATGGATAGGTCTTTTAAAATAACATAGAGGTTCTTAAAACCATTTTCTTTTAAAGTCAAACGTTTCATAGCTAGACGCTTCCAAAGTGGTAAAATGGGCGTTCCCCCCCCCATCTAATTTCTAAACCAAGCAAGTATAAATTTTGAAAAAAATATGTGATGTAGATCTTAATAAATACTTTCAACGAAAATTGGTTCGGACGGGATCGAACGAGGAGTTTTTGAGATATAGCACATTTGCAACAACCGCAAACATAACTTTGTTCTTCATACAAACACTATGAAAAACAAAGTTATATTTGTAGTCAACAAAATATTGTGGTATTTCACTAAGTAGAAGTAAATGGATTCCCTAATTCAGTTAAAGTTGGCACGGAACCCTCAGTGCGCGAGTCCGACTCGCACTTGGCCGGTTTTTTTATAACGGCGAGCGGCGACGCGTGATATCAGCACAGTGTGCAAACGATGGTGGGTACAGTATTTGTAAGTTATTGTTGCTACTATGTTTCTTCTACAATCCATACTGTTTGCTAAATCGTGATATTATCTTCTCTTATACCTATTGCAGTATTGCTTAACAATTTCTGTCATTATCTATTGTGCCCCTGAAAAGGGCCTTTTGTATATGTAACGTAACACACGAGTGTCAATGTGTGACATGACGTGTGCACGTTCGTACGTACGTCCGTCCGTCGCTGGAGGTCATGCTAATTGTTAAATTGACGACAAATACATCGATATGTCACCGTAATATTATAAAAACCGCGAAATTTCAAGCTAACTTTTTTAAATCCGGCAGATCTGTCGATTAATTGTGAATAAGCTCGATATAGTTTAGAACTTACGCTTTTATTGGTATTTACCTACATGACAACCTAACACGAACACAACCTTCACCTAGCCTGACTCACCACATTGCCCAGTGAGTCATTTCAATTTATCACATCATTTCAAGTTTGTCACATTTCACAATAAATCGAAAAATTACAATTTAACAAAGCTCTAAAAGCTTAAGATTGTAATTATGCTACAATCTGACGGCGACAGTTACATATAAGCAAAAACCAAACAGCTAAGAATTAAATGTCGATGACCTCTTGTCAAATGCTCTCATGTTAATGGCGATGCAGTAGCCATGCCATCACATGTGCATCGCTCTTTATCATAAGCACAAATTAAAACGGAATGAATCAACGTACTGCCACGTTTGTCTTTTGTCTTCGCTACGGACGCGGAAGAATTCAAAGCTTTCACTTCTAATGCGGACATTTTTTCTATTAATGCCGTCTTTGACAAGGACTTTATGGGCTAGATTTTCCTGGTTTCGTCAGAATTTTATGTAAAAGCTTAGCTTTACGTTTTAATAAAAACACCGTAACGCCGCCAGAGGCACCCGTGTCGGTATTACTGGATACGGCTAACCGTTATTTTATTAGTGTCAGGCTTGTAAGTTAATCCCTGGGATAAATAAAATTTAAAATGTGAGACCGGGTGGCGACCTGGTTAAATGAAGTTGTTAAGGGCATACTAGATACGAAACCTGGGTTTGTCGACGTGTTTATTCATAGTATACCTACTCGTTGTGAATATCTAGACAAAAATCTTAAGAAACAGAAAATACCACACTATTTTGATTAAATGCAAACAGGTTACCTTAATTTTTAGTTCAAATTTATCAAAAGAAATCTAGCAAAGCTCCCCGCTGAAAATCAGCGTCGCGGTATGCTTACCATCTGCTGTCATGACTTATACTGAGCTGGGTCCTTTTAAGGGTTCCGCAGGCGAATAGCAACAAACGGAACACCGAGGTCCTGAAACCATTTTCTCTAAAAGTCTAACGTTTGAGAGATAGACGCTTCCAGTATGGTAAAATGGGCGTTAGTTTATTAGTTATGGATTGTTAAAAGCCAAAAAAACTGAGCGTTATGTGCTTAAACCTGACATATGCTTATTTATTGTCTCGATAAAACAACATACACTAGTTTAGTACGTTTCACTGAGGATGTAAACATACCCCCATACTATACAAGTAATCCAAATACTTCAAAATCAATCACGCAGCGGCACAACGTTTATCAGTGCGGCACGCCGCGTCAATATCAATCAAACGGTATATTCTAATGAACGCTGTTGTGAAAATCCGTGCGCGTAAACCGGACCGGACCGGGCTAATCCGACCCGGACGGGGACAAACGACGTCGTCAGGTGATATCAGTTTCGGTTGCAGACCGGCTCAAGTGTAAAGAGCAATTGACAAATCGAATCGGTAACGGTTATTGAACGATTTGAATGCGAAAGATTCGATGCGTTGTTTACTTTTATAAATTGTTCGTAAGACTTCATAATCGTAAGAATTCAATAAAGCAAATATCCACCATTATTAAATGTTTTTAGATTTCCTGAGATGTAACAAGGGTCTGGGTGTAATAAAAATACCTTAGTTATTTTAGTTATTCTACCTATTCTTGAGAGAGCTAAAGTTTGTAATAATAAAAAAATGTATTATTTTACGTTCTTCGTGATAGTTTCCAATCTATAAACTTACTATATTAACAATCAAGATAATTATAATAGCTGGCAGTAAATAATGCAAAATTAAACAACTTTTTAGGGTTCCGTAGCCGAATGGCAAAATACGGAACCCTTATAGTTTCGTCAAGTCTGTCACAGCCACTTTATTATGTAACTACCTATTAAGCATCTCACTGTCGATATTTGCTAGAGCTAAGACCGATTGCACTTCGCGTCGTCATTTATTTGAAGTGACGCCCGTTTTACGTCATGTGTGCCAGCGATTTTCATCAGAAATTGATTAGGCGCCAGTACGATTTAGAGACCGTACGCTAACCGTACATTAGGTTAAATGCAATGTACATGCGTTTGTTTTTACTCATTCCGTAAATACAACAAATTGAAAAACAAGAAATAATACTCAAACGTATTTTGACATGGTAAAAAGTAATATTAATATCACAAATCCGATGTTGACACAAAAATCACGTTCGAAGCTGCTACTTCGCCGGCCGAGATCGCCTAAAGCCTTAAGCCCCGATGATCCAATTTCATCGAACTTTCCCTTTGTCCAAAAGCGGATTGGTCAAATCACGATCTCGATTTGATGTGTAGTGCTCCACTCAAATCTTCTGTGTATGCAGAAACCTGTATATTTCTAGAAACCGTTTCAATCAACTATTTGTAGAAATATTGAGAATTTATACGGTATTTCCATTTTGTCAATTTATGATAACGTCGAGTTTGTCTAGCATTACATGAATACTACTAGAATTATTATTTTATGAAGTGTTACTCTTATTTCCTGGGTGTTGATTAAACACTATGTAATTATTTTTATATCCGCTAGTATAGTGCGACAAGGATCTTCTGGCCTATTGATGACATTTACTAAGGGGCGCTAGCATTCCATCAGGATAGCCCATGCGAAACTCTCCCGTGATTTAAGGAGTTTAGGAAGCTTTTTAATGAATATTTTTTACTATAACAAAGAGAAGGGTACTAATTTAAAGCAGTATAAGCATGTACGTTTAAAACATGTGTCTTCCACTAATTTTAAACGCATAACAATTTTATAAACAATAAATTCATTGAAAAATTACTTTATTTATGGAGTTAAGTCATAAGGTATTTATAAAGAATCACTTTAATAGTTTGCACAGCACATGTACGAAAATAAAACATCAGGAAAAATCGGGAATTCGCCTTTAACATTGGGGAGATTCGGCTGCACTCGATCTGTGTCGGAAGTCTCGACATAGTTCCGTGTAAAACCACCAGGTGGCGCTCGAAAAACGCTGAGACTGATGAAAATGACTGAAATTGGTGTTTTCGTGTATTTATTGATTGAGAAGAATTTTTGAATGATGCGTAAAAAACTACAAGTATTTTTTAAGATTTATTAAAGATATAGCTACGTAAGTTAAAATGATATTTGATGAATTAGAAAATCATAAAATTTAAATTGTCGACGCGAAATGTCAAAAATGATGCATCAGACTTCGCCCGCTGGCAACCACATTTTTGAAGATGACAGCGTTAGTTCTGATTTTTGCCGTTGACCAATCCATGTCGCACTGTATGTGTTGGTATTCCTAGACGTGCTATCTTCAAGTCAATACATTAGTTTCCACGGTTCTTTATCATAGTCCAAAAATCAAAATAAAATACCGACCAATCAAAGCGACTTCCGCGTCTCATAAAATCCCGTCGCTTTTACCTGAAATAGAAAAGCCGCTCCTATATTTTGTTTGCGCGGCACGCCGGTTAGGCCGCAAGCATCCGACCGACTCTCGCAGCGAAAACATTTTTCATAAGGCCTCTACACATACTTGATACGTAATTTATGAAGACACCGCGGCTAGGAGCCGCTTCTTGAATGTTGATTAGAAAATCTTTAGAAGTGGCTTTCCGTACCAAACGCCGCGGCAATATGTCTTGCCTAGCTACGAGAAGAGGTTTTGGTTGGATGACATGATTCAAAAATGTTTGAACATTTTTTTGTGAGGAAAATAAAGGACACTAAATTTGAAATGGATATTCAGTTGCTGCTTTGCTAGTCTTTGAAATTGTTTGGAATTTTTATTTAAAAACTCACGTGAAATCGCCAACATTTCGACCACTCACTAAGTTTCATTACTTTATCTGATCAAAATGCATTTAGTTTAAGTGTTTATTGTCAATTTTGATGCGTGAAAAAAGAAAAGAAATAGGATTAAGCAGTCTATATTTTATGTACATAATCTTATTTTATTATCGGCTTCAAAAAAAGGACGTAATCAATTTTACCTACATGTATGTGATATCATCAGAATTGTTTTTTTTATTATTTTAGTATGTAGACTTCGTAATACGTGCGCAAAATTTGTATAATTGTATGTTTGTCACTAGTTAGATTTGAAGTCTGAAATTATTGAGATTATTCTTTTGTAATTCAATCAGTTATTGTTAAACTTAGAGTACAGTGTAAATTTCATCAAAATCGGTCCAGTAATTTATCATATATGAGTAATAACAAAAAAACATGTAATAAAAATCAAGCTTACCTACACAAACAGTCTACACACATCGCGCACCGACTCTAAAAGAGAAGAAAAAGACGAATGTTTCATTTCAAACGTTTTTAAGGGCTGTTTAATTTTTATTATTATTTTATAACTATTATACCGGTCCACGTAATCTTTGACTGGATGAACATCATGAAAGAAAGCGTTTATAGCACAGATTGCCTATTAGGTTGCATTTTTTACTTTTAAATATATATATTTTTTTAAACCTAATAGCAACTCCTCTTTTATCCCAATAGTATCGTCAGCGAGTTAATCCCAGCTTAGCCAGCCCATTGTTGACTACTTACGCGGACCGATTACTCGAGTACAGTTTACGGCGGTTGTAATCCAATTAATTACTATTTCAGACCGCTAAATACTTAACAAGGCATGGCTGTTAATCACATGTCAATCATTGTGAGGGGAAATGATAATGTAAATGTAAATTTTCCTTCTTATTGAAAAGGTCATCAGCGTTCAGACGACTTTTCGAAATCGTAGCATTTAAGTACTGGCTAGGTTTCAATTTTTTTACTAGCGGTCCCCCGCAACTGCGTCCACGATTTGAGTTTGCTCCCTCCCTTCCCGCAGCATGATGTATAGCCTTAAGCCTTTCTCGATAAACATGCTATCCAACACAAATATATTTTTCAAAACGGTTCTGTTGTTCCTTAGATTAGCGCTTTTAAACAAACATACTCTTAAGCTTTATGATATTAGTAAACATTATGAAAGCACCATGTATCGAACAAAGAAGAGATTTTTATTCATTTAATTGGCGCCACTGAGTTAAGTTTTGTCAAGTAAAACAATGACCGCCATCAATAGGATAACCAGACATAAGGCCAAAAAATATAACACTTTTACTCACTTACTAGGTATAATATTACTGCATGGCATTATAGGGCATGCGCCCGGATAGCACACAGAATTGGATATTAATTCAGGGGTTTGTAACAGTTGTTTTTTCCAAGAGCAAACTTATATTTTTAGATTTGTATAGATACTGACAAAACATATTAAAAAAAATATATATAAAAAATATGATCAAAATCTATCCGTAATTAAAATATAAGTAAAGTAACTGTTGAAATCTGCAAAGGTTAAATCACTAACTTTACGTGTATTATTAGTGAATAGTCGAACCGAAGACCGTGACAAGCTAATACTATCGGACGGGTGCTAAGCCGGGCTTAGGTCGCTGTTATTTACACTCGTTTAGCTTCACTTATAATCCGCTAATCTAACGATACTGGACAAAAATCTATTGTTCAAAAGCTTTGTTACATTTTTTTTTATATCCCTCACTGCGTACTTTAAAACAAAGGCGATACCCGCTGTCTGTGTGTATGAATATATGTATGCTTAAGTCTTTAGAACTACACAATGGACTTAGATGCGATTTTTTTTAAATAGATATAGCGATTCAAGAGAAAGGTCTATATCTATAATATGCATAATATAGTAGTGGAACACTGATTATTTCAGAGGTTTCTAAGTAAATTCGTAAAGAAACCCATTTTTTGCGCTTACATTGCAATCGCTGGCTGAAACCTACAAGATGGATCAAACATTGCAGCTGCGCGCAACCGGGGCGGGTCGCTAGTTTTTTTTAAAAAGCAATCTAGTTTCACTGATGGAAAACTACAGATTACAAATGTAACATTCGTAATATTGTATCCGTGAAGAGCTGGGGCGAGATAGTTAATACCCACTAAGGCACCCGCTGAAAATCAGCGTCGTGGTATGCGTCCCGCTGCCACGACTTATGCTGAGCGGGTGCCTTTTTGACTCAAGTCGCCTGCTTTTTTAATATATTTGTATATTATGCTTGATGTAATTATTTGAGTCAAACAAATGAATTTTCTTTCTTTCTTTCTTAATATTTTTGAACGAATATTTTTTATTTAAACTTTAATGGTCATTAACATGACAATAGATATATTATAAGGTACATGGTACCAATCCCGTATCTTACTATTTTTAATTTTTGCACCTAGTTAGAGCTACAAATAATTACACACTGATTTCAATGTTTTTGACATGTTGTACAATACATCTTTAAATAATATCAAATTAATAAATCTACAAAATCTACACAGGTTTAAAACCTAACTGTGTCCACAAAACGTTGCTTGGTTGCTGCAAATTATTAACAACCAAATTTGAAGCTAAACGAGTGCATGAGGCGACCACATTTTGTAACAGATTCATTTAAGCTTAACCAAACATTAAGTTTATACTGAATTTTCTCGAAATAATTCGCCTGAGCTAAGCGAGCTGAGCTAAATAAACACCGCACGAGTAGGAATCAAAAGAGCAGCCACGTCAGCTAGAAATAGCTATCTCGAGTCTTAATGAGCCTCATTAAGATAAGGTAACCGTGGACTGAACGGGTCGATTTGACTTTACGCTTTTAAGGGTTAAGATTGGGGTGAAGTTCGTGCAAGCTTATTGGCAGTTAATTAATATGAATACATCCTAGAGCGTGCATATGCGACTTTTGAAACCCTTTTTAACTTTCAACGTTTTTTCACTTAGATTCGTTTTTATTTGTGTTTTTTTCAGAAATGTATAATTTTAAGTAGTTCAAACAAAAGATATAGAAGTATTTTTTAATTGTTTTGGTGTATTTGTAAATTATATTTTTTTCTAGCAAAATAGGAAAACGTTGAAAAGGGAAGTTTTAAATTCCATCAATTTTGTGTCCAAATTGAAAACTTCAAATTAGCATTCTCTGGACGACTCAATAAAAGCATCCTACAAAGATATCAGCTGAACCACCTTTACTGATAAAAACCTTTAAATGAGCAGCCACGTCAGTTATTAACCGCTATCTCGAGTCTATGTGAGCCTTATTAAGACAAGGAACCGTGGACTGAAAGGGTGGACTTGACTTTACGCCTTTAAGGGTTAAGATTGGGTTGAAGTTCGTGCAAGCTTATTGGCAGATAATCATAACATAAACAGGACTATCAATATTTCATAGTAGGCCCTTCTTAATATTTCTCAACGAATTTTTATTTAAAGCTTAACGGAAACTTTTAAAGTAATAGGCCATCGGCAGCCGTGCAAAGAATAACTCAAGAATGTTGATTAAATTTTACTGCATTGCTATTATTTTTACAAAAGTTGGACTTAATGCCATGTAGCATTCTCTAGTAGACATATTTTTGGGATCACTGTTAGCGTCTATCTCCGAAATGTTAGACTTTCGGAAAAATGGTTTGTGGAACCTCAATATCATTTGAAAATTTCATTTTATTTTTGTACAAGAATCGTTAAGCGGTTAACGGAAAACATCTACCTATCAAGTTCCATTTGTGTAATGCTAATAGTTTCAGAATAAAGTGGCTTTGACATACGGACGCACAGACAGACAGACAAACAGACATACCGACTTGACGAAAGTATAACGGTTCCGTTTATGCCATTCGGGATCTACAGAACTCTAAAAATGTTTAAAACATTACGCTGCGACGGGACCCCTTAAAACTTTGACGTTCATAGGTGGCATACAATATGCCACTTATGAACGTCAAAGTTTTAAGGGGAATGTCCTAAATTGAATAAACAATATTTGATTTGATTTGATTTAAAACACACGCAGGCAGTCGCGGGGGACCTTCAGTTTAAAATAAATATTTCGTAAATAACTCGTTTATAACGCCCACTCAATGTTTATGTTATTAAACTTAAATTTATATTTAGAAGTGCTTATCACCTTAACGGTAATTGCTTCTCGTAATAATTAACAAAATTGATCAACTCTTTCCTCGTATTTTTCCTTTTCTAATATTTTTGTCTTTTAAGAGATAGGCCGCGTCCCGTGATCTTTTTGGAAATGCCTCTCAAATAGGAATTTTGTCGCAACTTTGACTTAATGACTTTATTCCGCCAATGTCGTCCCAAGTAATGTTAATTAGATAATTTAATTTTGACGTTCCCCGGGGAATATTTGAGTGAAATTTTCTTTTATGTTCCTTGTAAAGAAAATGGTTTAATTTTTCAACAGGTGAGCACAGCAATTTGGAATTCTTGTTTTTTTATTTACACTTTAATAAACTTCACTAAAATTGGGCCTCTAAAAATTTATTTCCAAAACTATTTCGGTTCTTCTTTCTTGACATTGTGCAAATTTGTATGTTAATTAAAAGAAAAGTTTATGCAGAGCCATGTCTCACCATAATTAAACAAACCAACATTAATCGGAAAATAACTAACAGTTCATCCATGCTTAGCCCAATTTAAAGCAGTTGCAATCTAACGTTTGCGCTCGCCAAAGTAACGTGCATTTGTTGCATTTATCTCTGAATACATTTGAAAATACGTTGCGGTGCGATTTGTAGTTAGCATTTCGGCTAAATTCCCATCGCGGCATACAAGTTCGCGGTTGCTTCTCTGTAATAAACATAGTTTCAGTACAGGTAACATGCGAGACACACTGTACCTAAGATCGTCAAACAGTTCTGAAGTACGAAATTTTGGTGTATCTTTCGATATTAACGTAAACGTTGTAACGCATGCGGCAAAACCAGCTTATGCTGTCTCGCTCTAACCTATAGTAACACTTATATTATGATAGTTGCATCCTTGCCGGTATCCTTAAGTGTTGGTGTACTAACGGCGTAATATTATAAAGACTGAAGAGTATATAAGTTTATACAAAACATGTTTGTGTTAATCCTATTTATCATATACGGGAAAGGTAAAGGCTATAAAATAATTAAAAAATATATTTAAAACCCCCTCGGACATAAAGAAGTTTGTCAGGTCCACTCATATATTGGAAAAAAACTGATAATTTTCAAAGAGCTGAACAGATTTCATAAAACACGGCTAAGAATGCTCAAGTTAAGGCACATATCAACTGACAAAGCTTCCCTTAAACCACACATTCATTGGTAGTGTAAATACTTGAATTTTAAGGAAAGATAGATAAGTATGTTAAATAATAATGTACCAACTGTAACTAGAATTTTCTACATAACTGGCAGAGAAAGTTTTTAGCATTAAATAAGTTTTAATTGTAAAATAGTTTTTAAATAATAATGATGGCGGCTGTTCTTCCAGCATGTCCTTGTGTCAGTCAGGTGTGATGTCACTACGCCTTAGAAGTGGAATCTCATAGATATCTCGCTAGTAGATTCCGGAAGCCGTTTTGCTTTCACGTTCAACAACTTACGGATAGAAATCGCATACCTTTTTAAAACAAACTTTGCACACTATGCTACAGTGATACTGGAGTATCACTGTAGAACTCGGGTTATCTTAATGCATTTTTGTTTACTTTAAGGATATGTGCTTATTAAGTAGGTTCAGCAAAAGCAATATCTCGCCTTTTCTTTAGTGTTTATGGCCGGCTTTACAATTTACTTTTTTTTATTTAATACGAAATTAGTGATAGACGACAGGAAAACAAGAAAAAAATGGCCTTAAAATTTTATGGAGAATAAAGTTTTATCTTTTTTTAGTATATAATTAAATAATAAGTTGCCTTAAAATTTTAAAAACCTGCCTTTGCCAATGTTTAAAAGGCATATACGTAATTGGCTAGTCACAAAATGTTTTTACTCCATTCAAGAATACCTAGATGCAAAATAATTATGAATTTAATTTTGTGACATTATTTAATTAATATTCACATGTTATTAATTTTTACTATATCAAAATTATAAGACTAATATAATTGTGACTGTGATTAACGTGATCTTTCAAAGATATTCAAAGAATGACATTATAATTTTTGATTTATATGAATATTTGCATGACAATATTGTTAAACATGAGTTCTCATGCACTAAAATAACATCGTTGTATCACCATGTTTTGAGCAAATAAATAATTTTCATTTTTATTTAAGGATAATGTACAGTTTCCGATCATATAAGTGACGTACATCACGAGTATCTCCTTGCTTCGGAAGGCACGTTAAGCCGTTGGTCCCGGCTAACATCGGTTGATATTAGTCATTAAGCCTAGTCAGAGGCCTTATGGGCGGCTTGATAACATCTGACAGCAGGGTTAGTCGCTTGCCTTGCAAACACCCCTTCAGCAACCCGCACTGAGCCCGCGTGGTGGAGTATGGCGCAAACGACCTCATAGTTGAGGTAAGGCCTTTGCCCAGCAGTGGCAAGTTACAGGCTAACTTTACTTTACTTTAACGTACAGTTTCATTAGGTCAAGTTTCATCACACTAGACTTTAGGGTGTCATATTCAAATAATACTCTGTTTACATACCCAGTATTTAAACAGAGTATTATTTGAGTATTACCAGTCGAGACAAAAGCGAGACGCCGACGCCTGATTTAGGTGAAAGCTGCTTCTCTAATTAACAGGAAGATTAATTATTCTTGTAAGCAGTTACGGGCGCAAGGCTAGGTTACACACTAAACGTTTAGAAATTATCAATCAAGACATCATTTAAACATCTCCGTATTCAGCCACAACTTTTGAACCTTTTAAAAAATCACTTACTGTACTTACTCAGTGAGTAGGTTTTTTTTTTCAGGTTATTGATGACAATGAAATTCTCGTCAAGTTCACATTAAAAAAACTACTGTAGTTTTTTATTGGGTAGTTTTTATTTCTATGCATGTATAATTCTTCCGTGCAGCAGTTTTTTACGTGATCAGGCTTGATTTTTTCGGTAACATTAGAATTATTTCGTATGGTAATTCTATTGCGAGTTTAACCGTTTTACCTGAAAAATCAAGTAAAATAGAACAAAAAAAAACACATAAAAAAACTATCGCACGAACAAAATCTAAATACATAGAAATTGTGACTCTAACAAATCAAGCTATTTTTTCTTTAGCTATGAATATTCGATCGATAAACTTTTTTCGTTCACGAATTGCACGAGAATTGCCCCCCTGGGCTGTGGAGTAACCCTTATTTTACTTTAAAGACGAAATGTATTTGTACAATGACATTACGATCTTTTCATCATAGTTTAGTAGTGTCTTCAGTTTGAACCAATGTCTTGTAGTTATGCAATAAATAGCAATAAGTTTACACATAGGTACTTCCTAAACAGCTGCATGTGTGTAATATATTTATACCGTTAGTAAATAACATTTAATCTCAATTCGCTTTTCAGAATTACATTATTTATTGCGCAACAAGTAAATGGAAATAGACAAAAAAGTTACAGTTAAGGCAACTCCTTAATTTTCTGTTGTCTGCCGAGCGTGGTTGATAGAAACTCGTCACTGCATGAGCCTTAAAATTGAATTCAACCTATATTTAAACATTTCACACCTTAGTATTTTCCAGCCTTTATCCATGTATGTTTTGAATCTTTTTTTTTAACTGGCACATCTCACTATACTCATTACTTTTATTGTGTTAATAACTTATAAACCTGTCAACAATTAAAAAAAAAAATACAAATCACTAAGACTTAGTTTCATTGGTATATGATTGCGTTCAACAAATAAACTGGCAGCTTTATTATAGTTATACTACGGCTGTTATATACAGTTATCTTACGATAGTAAGTTATCGAGCTAGAAACTAGGATGTTTTTGAATTATACTAGATATGTCGTATGTGCTCGAAAATGGCTACACGAAAGGCTGGTAATTGCCCGGAGTGCATTCAGTTGGGCACGCTTATGGCTATCCATACGTCAGCGCCTTAAATTATTTCTCGTTTTCTGGTAAAACTGCCTTCCTGTGTGTTGAGGAGTAGTACTAATTACACTGCAACTGTTAGAGACAAGAAAAACGTGTCATTACATTCATAAGTATAGCTTTTTTCATTTAAAAGTATTAAAAATTTAAAACACGTATTTAGTCTACCATAATTTGGCAATGGCTGACATTAGGCTAAAGAGGGAAATGTCACGCGCTTGTGCCAATGAGCACTCAGTAGCAATCAGTACGTAACGAATGTTATATATTTATCTCTTTCTATCAGCAGGCATACAGGCATGCCCCATCATTTGTCTCTATTGGCACTTAGTGTCAAAATACACAACTATACGTTTGGATATAAAGTAATCTTTGCGCCACTTTAAAATGTTTTAATGTTGGTGTATAACATGTTTATCCTTTTGAACGTCATTGGCTAGAAGACTAGCTCCCAAAGGTGTCAATTCCCGATAAGTAAGTTGTCGCGTTGACACGATCGCACCTTAATTGTATTGCGTCCGCAATTGACTTAAAGCCCGGATTACAGTCGGGCTGTTTGTCACAGACACTGGCACCGTGGATTGCTTTTAACCTCTTATAATTGTATAGTGAGTCTAAACATATAACTGCGGAGAAATACTGCAGATTTAGTTCATATTTTTAACATTAGTCATTTTTGTTAGTACTCGTAAATTCGTACAATGTCCGTTTTCGTTTGGGCGATTATCTGAAGTTTAGTCTATCTGAGCCGCAAAATAAAAATGAAAAACATAAAAAAACAACATAATTTATTGCTAAATTATAAATAACACTTACGACCTCCGTGGTGTAGTGGCACGCTGGGTTTTAAGGCGTCGCCGCTACGAGTTCTCAGGTTCGATTCCCGGTCGGGTCAATGTGGATATCATAATTTCCTATATTGTTTGGGGTCTGGGTGTTGTGGAACCACCTGATTTCCATATCACAAGTCCATTGGCTTCTTACTTTGGGATCAGAGCATTATATGAGATTGGTGTCCAATATTAATATTATTCAACAAAAACCTAAAACTACCCTTACAAACCAGCTAAAATACCTATCTTATGACTAACAGATAGTCCGGCTTAACAATAATCGTATCATAGTGAAACGTCGTTTTTTCCAATAATCAAGTTGTCGCGCCGAAGCGATCGCACCTTAATTATCCGCGCGGCAAATAACAGGGGTATAACGTAACTAGTAAGTTTCTAAAATTGCGATCTTTGTGGCAAAGCCAAAGTAAGCGCTGGACCGCGTATCATGCTTTACTAGTAAATTTACAGTTACAAGCAAATTCTATAACGTAAACAATGACTAATGTCAGAATAATTTTACAAAACAGATAATGGGCTACAATGTAATGGAATCGCTTTCATTTATTTGATTTTACTACTGCTCTATAACTGCACAAATCTTGTGTTTATACCAAGTAAGTAAGCAGTGGCGCAATGCTTCTTATTAATCACACTGTATTATGCAGCGCTTTCAAAATATTGTGATAGTGTAATTCACAATTGCAATGCAAAAGCCATTGAGTTAGCTAATACACCTATGGTTCGAGATTACACGTAGCACTGTTTATAGTGTGGAAGACAGCCCCCGAAGCTATTGTTTAACAAGCCGTCTTAATACCATAGTGAAACCGGTTTAGTATACCGCTTTAAAAAAACTACAAGTTTGTATTTCAAGTCAATCCTGTAATTTCCACGAGATAAGTCAAAATAAATTTTCTTGGGACGATGGTAGGCTTTTAATATTGTTTCATTATTATGTATTACTTTTATTTAGGTATCAAATAAAGCAATATACAAAACCACCTTCATAAACTTGACTAATATGCTTAAAATAACGCATTTGCGTACTTAAAAACAAATTTCCAAATAAATCCGTGCATGATAGCTTAATATTGTTTGCTTGTTTATTTTTTAAAATTACTGTTTCATTTCACAATTTTCCGTTATTTACCCATATCTCAAAAAGTACTAGACCGATTTTGATGAGACTTACACTGTACCTAAACCTAAACCTAAACTTAAACCTAATCCTAATCTAATTCATCTCACTATGACTTTTTGATTATGATAAATCCATGAACTAACATAAAACATACACACTTACAAAATTCTGCAAATTTAGCAATCTTTATAGATCAACATATTTAAAAATTATCAAATTCCAACATACATGATTGAATTGAATCCCTTTTTTTAAGTCGGTAAAAATGCTTCCAATTTCTACAATTACAACGAAATATATATTTATAGTATCAGATCATAAGTTACGTTTTCAGTTTAGAGTCTCGTAAGCTATTTTCATTAAATGGGTTTGAATCGTTTTAAACTATAAATAGAATAAATGGAAATGTACGAGCACTCAGGTGAGACAGACAGCTAAATCTGTCTGATAGTCACAACACAGCTAAACATAAATCTATTTTCTGAAACACAATTGAAATTACTAATTTATTTATTTACAGGTTTTTCGTGTAATTTAATAGAAACAAAAACCTTTCATTGTACGGGATAATGTTTCAGATTTATTTCGAGTGTTCGTTCATTAATTGTTATCACGATAAATCAGACATTTCATCGTTTTTAGGATTTCTTAGTCCAATGGCAAATAACAGAACCCTTATTGTTCCGTCAAGTCTGTCTGTCTGCCTGCCTTTCCGTCCGTATGACACAGCCACTTTATTCTTTAACTAAAAGCATCACAATGTTGAAATTAGGTAGAAAGATGTTTCCTGTTAACAGCTTAACAATTCTTATACTAAAAATAAAAATATGATATTTAAGGGGGCTCTCATACATGAATGTCAAACCTATGCGTGTGGGGTGTTTATGGATAGGTGTCTCAAAAGGACTTCGAGGTTCCTAAAACCATTTCTTTTAAAGTCTAACGTTTCATAGCTAGACGCTTCTTAAGTGCTAAAATGGGCCTCCCCCTATAACTTCTAAACTAAGCGAGTGTAAATTTTGAAAAATAATAATAATGTAGATCTTAACATATACTTTCAAAAAAAATAGTTTGGACGGGATCGAACGAGCAGTTTTTGAGATATAGCATATTTTCAACAACCGCAAATACATAACTTTGTTCTTCACACCAACACTATGAAAAACTAAGTTATATTGGCTGCCAACAAAATATAGTGGTATTTTAGCGAAGTGAAATTTAGTGGATTCCCTTATTCAGTTAAACTTGGCACGGAACCCTCAGTTCGCGATTCCGACTTGCACTTGGCCGATTTTTGTAATTTTTGCTCGACATGGAATGGCATATTGAGTTATCAAAAATAACATAACGTTTGCATAATATACGTTAACTTAAAATTATACTGGAAGGTACACTCATCACAAAAGTTTATGATCACTAGCATTATCAGATTACCTCCGTGGTGTAGTGGCTAAGCACGCTGATTTCAAGGCGTCGCCCCGCCGAGGTCCCGGGTTCGATTCCCGGTCGGGTCAATGTAGAAATCAAAATTTTCTACATAGTCTCGGGTCTGGGTGTTGTAGTACCACCTTTGTGTCTGATTTCCATAACACAAGTGCATTGGCTACTTACTTTGGGATCAGAGCAATGTATGTGATTGGTGTCCAATATTTATTTATTTATTATTTTTACTGATTGAAGTTATTAAACATATTGTATAATAATAAGACATGTCGGGTCTAAACTTATGAGTAATGCTATTGCTCACTGCTCGACGTTTCGCGTTTGTTTATGGCGTTTAGACCTGTCAAGTCTAAGAACCCTTACACACTGCGTCTTTTAGCATCGATGCAATCTTCGTATTCTTCATATGCAATGAACAGATTTAATTTAATTTTAAGTTGGTATCGATGCAGAAGCGCGACTGAATTGATGCTAACGCGTGTAAGTATCGATGCACTCGCCAAAATACAGTAGGTACATGAATTGTCAATTTCCAGGTTGACAGTTTGCGACTGCATCAATGCTGCATCGCGTCTGCATGTATTTTTGATGTACCTTCAACTGTTTTTGATGTACCTTCTGTTGTAGTAACTGGTATTATTATTGTGGTTCTCTGTTTTAAGTTTTTATCTTTTTGCTACAAACGCATTGAAATCTTAGTAAGTGCAGTGCACCTTCAATATAAGAGATATTTTGATCCGATCTATAAAAATCTCCTTTTGATGATAAGTCAGTTTCATCATTTTCCACCATCGGTCTAAAACTGACTTTCTAAAATATGTATTCTCAGCTTAGCCCCTGTATTCTCGTTAGAACATTGGCTGGATGAATATACTTCATAGATTTTTAACACGCACAAGTTAATTGAAATATTCATTTTTTTCAATTTGTAGCGCTTAAATTATTGTTACATAGCGCTACAGCGATCGAAGTTCATCGATATAAATCACAGCATAACAATATCTGCGATGCATCATTTTGTAAATGTAACAAGACTGCACTTAATAACCTTCATTAACTCTAGCATCCTTGCGGTGAAACGCAGGTGCACAGTGAAATTATCTCGACACATTCTGCGGAGTGCGTAAATATTTCCCACCTAGTGCTTCGCGGTCAGTGCGTCCAATTACCGCTGCAGAAGTCGCATCGCTTGTAAAAATACAGCGTTTTCGGACGAACGATAAAAACATTGCGCGAATGATTGTGCTTTTATGTTGCAAGTTTATTTCGAAAATGGCTTATAATAGAAATAAAGACTAAAATGGGTTTTCTTTGTAATTTCTTTTTTTTTGGTTAGTTTTTATTTGTATGTATGTGTTGCTTCCAAAATATGCCAGTAAATATAATAAATATAAAAATACCCAAGGTGCATTTAAACAAGGCGTTAGCGTGCTCTATGGAAATCCACTTACCTATTTACTTTACTTTTGCAAAAATCCAATATTTGACTATGATAAAATATAAAGATACCATGCCTTTTTATTTTGCAAGAATATTAAATTCTCCATTACAAGTTAAGCCTTAAGAAATAGCGACACGATTCTACAAGAAATTTCCACGTCAATAATCCGCTACAAGTGAACTTCATCACGAAACCCAATCGTTATCATACCACGCAACACACTTCATGTATGCTTACATGATGTTAATCCGATCCACTATGGGAGTCAAAGGCACATAAAATATGATTAGTGGCCAGCAACGCCTACGGCAAACATTCCGCCCAAACAACTTGCGGAGTAAGACCGATGGACAAACATTTTCTGGTCTAATCTTCATTAAATCGAATGAAATGGAAGTGGGGTTAAATGCGGAGTTAGAGGTAGGCGAATTGAATATGACTTAATCAATTGTTTATTTATTTTTGAATACTTTATTGCAGAACCTAAATTTTTACAAAAGTTGGACTTAACGTCATTATTTACCAATGTAACCTCGAAAGGTTAAAGCTAATCATAAATTATTGTGAGCTATGCGACAAAAAATAAAAGTAACAATTATTTTAAAAAACTGTTTTTATTTAAGTTGTACATTCTAATAAAATGAAAAAAAAAACCTCAAAGTTCTGTCAAACTCGGTTTTTTTTACCTCTACAATCTCATCATTACTAGGCAAAGGTCCACTGCTGAATATAGGCCTCCCCCACGGTCTTTTACAGCGACCGGTGGTGAGTAGTCTGCAACCAGTGTGTTCCTGCGATCCAAATTATTTTCTTGCCTTATTCAGTGCGCCGAAGCATTTTTTCGTAGCATATCCTCGTAGCCCACTACGCCCACGTCTACGAGTATGCTACGAAATCAACTAACGAGCTACGACAATATTCGTAGCTACAAACCTAAGAGCAATAAGTTTACATCAGTACTTATGTATACTGATTGGATTCATTGCAGAGACGCTTACTATTGTATGAAATTAAATACATCAAGTTAAATATAAATATATCCTCCTAAATCTTGTTTTTTTAAAAAAAAATTAAACAACAGAAAATAAACATGAGCAATTTCTACGGTCAGCATAAAAAAACATGAGCATGAAACCTCTCCATTCGTTTCTAGTTTCTTAAAAATCTAAAATTACAACTCATAACTATGGCGGTGCGGCTCAACATCGTCCCCAACATTTACGCAGCGGAGGGAATGCGTCATGCCGCCTGAGTGATAGCTTTAATATGGTCCGGCTGATTGGCCGGTCAGTAACGCCAAACGGTAATCTTGATTTAATACCCCGGATCATCGCCGTGCTCCACTGAACCCCAGTTTACAATTCAATAACTACATTTTGGGTATTGATACTTTTAATCAAGCGAGCGTGTTTGTGCAGCGCTTTAAAATAAATATTTTTTGTGACATTATAATGCTTTATTTAAGAATACTTGATAAAATAAAAACCTTTGGCTAACATGTAATCGGTGTTACCATGCGAAATTTCTGGTTTCTTATGGAAACATCATTACGCGTGACGTCAGAGCCATCTACCCAACTGTGTTGCAACAGCTGTGGGCTCAAGTAGTTATTCATTACAAAACAAATTCAAATAGAAAATTGATAACGCTTTGCTATTTAATGGTATAGAATGTTTTTAACACTTACAGTAAACCACTTACAAAGTATCTACTTGCTGCGTATATCGGTTTGAATCTTTAATAATATGATACATCTGATGTTTTTTTGCTACTAAGTATAACAATCACACCCTACAGAAGGAAGTTAACTTTCATTTAATTTTTTTTTTCTTTCAAATCGAAATACTTTCCCGCCAAAAGAATTCCGCAAGCATAATACAGAAAGGTGCGAAAAATTCCACCGTCTGTCCACTCCTCTCCATATGAATCACTTCCAAAGAGTAATTTAAAACCATTTTCAAATGCCGACAAAAACATTTATGCCAGACATAATAAAGCTGGGAATAGCATTCTAATGAATGATATTGGCCCTCCTATGGGATTACAAGTTAATCCTCTTGAAGCGAAGGGGACGGGGGAGGGAGGTTTACATTGAGTAATAAAATTTTTACGTCATCAGTGGACGGCCGATCCGCAGCGAGGTATTACCGCCTCATCTGCTTTGTTGTTTAAATTCCAGGATTATTTTTGAGGAATAACCTTAATTAAGTTTTGATTTTTAAAATGGAAATATTTCTCTTCAAGGCTAGAGTTAATAGTTAGCGATATAAGGATATATTAGTCTTTTTGTGTTTATTCCATCAAAAGTGGAATCAATGCGCAATGCAATGTTAACAATCGATTCTGTACCAATAAACACTATCATATTAATATCCTCTCTTAACATTTTATCCAAAAGATGAATACAAAAATATAACACTCATTTTTAGCATCACGTGTGAAAATATTTGTTTTTTTCCTTATCAAGAAATCTTAATAATAACTTGGAAGTAATATGAAACATACGAGTTCGCCATAATGGTTCATTTGAAATATTTATGTTTTACGAGTAAATAGGTAAGCGATAAAAATTGACAAATATGTTTGCTTCGTTTTTCAAGAATAAACCTAGGTATATAAAATCTGTTAAGTTTATGACTAGTGTCTTTTTTCTGACTATTATAGTTGATTGCGACATTACACTAACAAATTGGATCCTGAAAAATCAAAATAGGAAAATCAATAATCGATGACATGCAAAATGCATTAATTTAAAAAGTAAAACGCTTTTCCCCATAAAACAACACTAAAATACTTTATGACTTCATAATCGTTTATTAAGTTACGAGTAAAAGAAATTTGCCAAGAACGATTAACAGCGAGATAAAGAATGAGCTAGATTAAGTCTTGCATTCGGAGCGATAAATTTAACTGAAATAACAAGAAATCTGCTTGCAATGTTTGTCGTGCTTTATCTACGAGTGAGATTCCGTAGCCAGCTCGAATTTATACACAGGATTCCGTTATCCTTTGTCGTCACGTCTATACAATAGCGTTACCGGAACAGTAAAACGATCGCAATAGTTGACGCTAGTAAAAGCTTTCGAGGTCGCACGAATAAAAAGAAAACAATATTACCTACCTACTGTGCGGTTTTGGGAGGTACATTAATATACATTTGGAGCGAGGCGAGGGGAGGGTCGCATTTTCATCGCAAATTGAGCTACAAAATACCTACATTTAGCTGTCGTTATTTATAACAGTTACTCCCGCTCATATTGAACACATTATTTTTATACGCCACCAAATAAGCAGTTTTATCGCATTATAGTATCGTAACGGCGAGTGCGTATCGAGCTGAAACAATATTGGTCGAGCCCTGCGAATCAAAATTTTATTAAAAACAACCGACGCTTTAAAATTTAAAATTAACGAACGCCGTGTTTGTATGAAAACGTTAGGTTTTCGAGTGGAAATTTAATCTTTTCGTTATGGCTCCCTCCTATAACATCACAATACTCGGTTAATTAGTATAAATAACAGTGTTCGCCAGACGCACAAACAGAGGCCGTTAATGAAGGCGACCGGCTCGCGATATTGAACCGAAACGCTCTTTCATTTTGGCGAAGGCGTAGGGCGTAGTTTGCCAAAAACAAGCTCAATAACGGTCTGGCAAACAGTACAAATGACGCGTTAGTGACAAAACGGCGTACAGCTGTCCCTTTCCGCCGCTACCTCTGGGAATGAGAGAGCAGAGGCCTGACGGGGAACAAGACAGGTTATTATCTCCCAACGAGCCAAAAGACGTCAAGAATGCCTCTGATATTTTCCACACGTTTGCGGGTATTCACTGGAGACTTGAAGCGAAAATTAGTTACTGAACATTCCTTGTTTTTGTACGAATGCGTTGCGTGATTTTCTTTGTTAAGGAATAACAAGCGGCACCTTTGAAATTGAACTACGCGTCCTGAATAGCAAAGAGGCAACATATCCACTCGTTTCTCACTTATTGCGAGACAGTAGACAGTTATTTTTCTGTGACAAGGAGTGGGATTCGTTACACAGATTTTCATAACAGAATTAGATGTGATACGAAGATGCGATTATGCGTAATATCTTATATTAAGCCCAGTTTTCTATTTCAATCTTTTAAAACTTTAATTTAAAAAGTTAAGTAGGAAATTTTACAAAATATTGTTATGCCATTTAAGTTTTTTGACAAAAATGCAGCAACACATTAGACACACTGCGACTTTTAGCAGCGCTGTAATTGCGATGCTATCGCGCGTTACCGTCGATACAGTCGCAAAACGTCAACTCTACACACTGCGCTAGCTATATCATCGATACAGTCGCGATGCAGAAGCTGGAAGTTGTCAAATTATGTACTGAATTTTGGCGACTGCATCGATACTTATGCGTGTTAGCATCGATGCAGTCGCGCTTCTGCATCAATTATAACGCGCGACTGTATCGATGCTAAAAGTTGCAGTGTGTAAGGGGTCTTTTATATTATAGAGGTACAAGTAAAACTATATAGTAAGATTTCAGTCATCTAACTACGTAAACAAGAAATTTTCATGGAACAGATTTACATTTTGGTACATCAATACGATAGTTTCTCAAAAAGATTGAAATGTTTGCCGTATTTCCTTGTATTTTGCTCTCGTAGGCCGACAGAATTTTGGTTATTAAAATAACAGCAAAAATATGCCACTTTTATCAGTTTTTGGAACCTCTCCAAATTTTAATATAGTGCTCCACCGCAGATTACTTCATTGTTACTACGTATTTTATAATATACGATTTTTACTAATACATGAAGGCCCAGTTTTTTCATCGATACTCGTAGTAATGGCGAATATATAAACCAGTGGTTAAATATTAACGATTGTGTGTGTTTTAAAGGAAATATACACCAATTATCATTAAATTAGCCTTCTGACATTTGGTTAAGGTAGTATTTTTTTCAAACACAACCGTAAATATTCAATCGCTGGTAACGAATCTTTACCCTTACTGTCGTTGAAGAAATGAGGCGTATAAAGGGCCAAGTTTATCTGACGATACATGAAAAAGTATAAATTAAAATACATTCTGTACTACACTACATAATTTGTTGTACATTTTGTAATATTTTCAATGCATTATTAAAATAGGTCATTCATCATCATCATCATGGGGTTCCACCTTCAAATTGAAGTTTGGAGGTCAGCATACAATGTAAAAACCGATGCAGTCTTGAGTCGCTCTTTTTAGCTGGTCATAAAAACGAAGTTTGGTTCAGTCTTTGATGTCATCTATCCATTTTCTTCTGGGTCGACCTGGTGATCTCTTGCTATCTCACTAAAAATCTTTTTTTTAATAGCTTAGCTGTAGTAGTTAACAATGGTAATTGAAACACTAGCCACCATAACCGAGACGAAACAAAATGGGGACACCCGTTATGTTTCGACTCGCCGCATATTTTCGGCAGCCCCACGCATTTTGTGTCCTTTTGCTTATATTTATTTTTTTGGATTAATTTGTCTGCGTATTCAAATTGCAAATTGTGAGATAAAAGGGCGACCTTTCCACATTTTTGCGGTACCGCGAATCTGGGATATCACATGACAAGCCGTTAAAATTTGCAGACAGACCGTTAACTCGAAACTTACTTGTTCCTACTTTAAATATTTAAATTGAGTAAAATTATAAGTCTCCAATATTATTTTTTGGAATATTTTTTATATATTATGTATCTCATTAGTTCGTCATTTCATCCAATTTTATTTTCAGTATTTAACACAATTTTAAAACAAAAAAGAGTTTAAGTCATTATGGATTCAACAGGTATTATTTTAATATAATTTGAGTAATAAAATGTAACCACATAAATAAATTAAAAATAAAACAAAGAAATTCAGCACTTTGAAATGAATACGACCGTAGTTTCAGTCAACTCAGTGCAATAAAATGCAAAAGTAATTTGCTCGAAAAGTCTTTTATTCGACGGAAATATTTTTAGAATACCAGATTTGGAGTACAGCTTTGCTATTGTTCCGTGCAATATTATTTTCAATATTTTTATCAGTTCACACATTTATGGAAATGATATGAAGTTCCTTATTTGTACTGTATCTAAAAAAACACTATAATATTGTTACATGAATGAACCAAAAGCCGAATTGGAATATGAATAACTATTTTGTTTTAGTTCAGTTGACGCAAGTGGCTTTATTTCTCAGTCTATAAAAAACGCATTCATAGTATGTAGCTAGCGTTAGAAAAACAAATCACGTAAGTCGTGAAATCCTTTTTCAAAGCGTCGGTTGTTTTTAGCACAAAAAAGCAAGCAAAAATACTTTAGAAGACTATTTTCCTGGGAGTCAGGAAGCTCAGTTTCTCGCCATATCAAGATCGGGATCAGTTCGATGCAACACGTAGGGTTGATACAGGTCGACGTTTTTCTAACTTACGGCATTCTTTCCGATAAAATATCGTTTTTCTGTTTTCTCTGTCTGGAGCTAAAGCATAAACACGAACACTTCATAGACGATGCACCGCGCGATAGCAACAAAAATATGGTCGGCTTTCGGTTTGGTACTTCTTTTAATATTGTATGTGCTTGTTAAGTTTCAGTAAAGTGATTATTTATTTACATTGTTGTGCTCATACACTTGTTACGTCCGTTTTTTCTGCTTGTCAAATATTGTAAATCGATCTTTTTATTACTTTTAAAATAAATTCAGTGATCAACTTTTTTTTCATTTAGAAAAAGATAACAATGATCTACGATGAATTACCCGTGTTAGTTGTGAGTTTAGGGATTATCTTATTTTAAAGTTAATCCTTACGTTTTTTTTATAATATTTGACAAGCTAATAAAAACGCACTTTAGATGCGTATTTCTGTGATAATGTTTCGTTTTTTGTCTTTAGTTACAAAAACACTTGGCCCGAAAGCTATAGCAAATACGTTACTGTGACATTGCTGGTACAAGAATTTCAATTTCGCCGAAACCACTTGGGCCCCACCCCTCGTATTTCCGTGTACATTTTTCCCCTCTCTATGAAGAAGTCATAAATCACTTGAATGCAAATCTGTAGAAACCAGTACTTGGGCCCTACTGTTGGAGACGATATCCTTGTTCTTGACTATAGTCGTCCCTATCATGCAAGGCAGTGCGAAAGTAGGAGCAAGAGCGATGACAACAGATGAAAATACGAAAAAAGACAAGCAAAATAGGACATCGAGCGTGAGTGACGCGCCATTATCGCCTCACGTCGCGCCACAGCCTAAAGTTTGTAACCGAACTTCCGCGGCCCAATCCTTAATATCCTAAGCTTTTTCATCATGACTACAAAAATATTATTGGTTTTACTTCATACTAGCCCAGGAGTTAGCATGAGATTTTGTCTTTGGACGCAAGATTTTATTGCTCATAAAACTGTTTATAATTCGATACCAAAAGCTAGAGTGCAGATTAAACTAAGTGTTTTTAAACATGATGTTTACACTACATGTCATAATCTGTTCTGTCCAACCGCAATGTCATTTGAATACTCATACTATGAGGGTAATAAAGTAATTCAATAATCAAATTGAACCATAATCTATTGTTACTGTTAATTTATCAAATTTCAGCAAACTAACTGTAGACGTTTACAATTACGTACTTTAGTACGAACTTTCTGCGTTACCAAGTGGTTGACTGGTGTTCGCCAATTGTACAATTTACAGTGTAATAAAGTTTTAATAAACATGTGGTAGAGGTACTTACTTGCGAATAATTTTCCTCTTTTTGTAGGGCCGTAGCCACGAAAAAACAATGTAATTCAATTTGAAATTCAGTTGCAACGTTGTAGCCGTAATGTCTCTAGTTTTATTGGGTCCAAACTTTTGTTTTTACGACTTTCTGGGCGCAAAAATTTAATGTAGGACGATTTACATGAAAGTCCAACAAAAGTTCAGACTTTTACAGCACATTTTGTAGTTACAAACAACCCTTTAATAATCCTAAGTCCAGACTTTCATGGAAAAGGAGAAAATAGCTGTCTATTTCTAATTTAGACGCATTACCGTTTCTTAGTAGAAGCATTTTATCAATCTATTTACTCACGACTATCCATTACAGTTGAAAAGCTTTAAAATTGAAATGAAAAAGTAAGTCGAGGTCATAAGCCAAAGCGTGCATAAAACATCATAAACTTTGAAACCCACCCCACTTATCATCCCGCAACTACCTATCCGTATTTTCATCCGGAGATTTCTCTTCACATTCCAAGCACTTGAGGTAACCGTGATCATAATAACAAATGTACTCTTATTTTTGGCTATCACGGCAAACTCTCGGATACGACATTATTACAACGAAAAACAATTTTTCATTCGCGGTATCCGCGGCACTACATCAACATTTATCTTGCAAAATAATGGAACGTCACTCTTTACGGGACCGATTTTTGTTTGGAAGAAACAGTTATTTACGTAATAAGGTAATAAGCTAACACGTTCCCTATTACCGCGCTCGCATCCATCACGGCTGCCTACTGATTCCTGCCATCCGTCAGACTTGTGATAACATTTCTTACTTTGCCGCGTTAAGTAAGATATCGCGATAACCCAAAATCTGATCCGTCACTATTTCCATGAGGTGTTCTTTTCTTTGTTTGACATTTACCTACTCCAACTATATTTTGATTTCAGGGTGCGAATTCTCATGCAGACCATTTGGAAAAATCACAGCTCGAATTTTCTATTTTTTGGAGTAAATCTTTTGGGCCGAATAAATCAAGCGATGTATCGACTGCTCGAGACTTGACCCTCTCATCTTTTTACATAAAAAACTAAACTAACTGAATTTATGTAATGAAAAGAACTTAATTAGCCTTCATTGCACCATATTTATTCCGTAGCAAACATAGGAAAACATCAACACTTTGAATTCAATTACTTAAGTTGCCTTTTCACATGTCATAATATGTGTGTAATAATGATTTTTAATTTATTTAATGTAATATTTTTCCAAAATGTTATCTACTAATATGTGTGATCTAACCAATTTTAATACTTATATACTTCTCTTCTCTTCTTTACAGGTAAGCGTCAGCAAAAACACTTGTAGCGATATTACAAGGTTTCTACTAACTTCGCCCTGATAAAGTAAGTAGCTTTCTTATCTGAAAGATTTCAATTACGACTGAGTTCTTTCATATTCTAGATAACTTTTCAATAAATATTTTATTTTTTAATTACAATCAGATATTGAATTGACGCAGTAGGTAATTATTCTAATTGTGCTGTTCTAAAGTGATAAATCCTTGATAAAAGAAGTCAAAAATTTCTTTATCCATTCATTTGAGTCAAAATAATTTAATATTTCATTAAAACTTCGCTAGACGCTTGTCTAGATTCTTCTGGTTATCCGAACTTAGTAATTCAGTCATACCAAAATTTTAGAATCGAGGAATTTTCTTAACTGGCTCCGCTCAAAAGTTAGTAAAATTTAATCAAGTTGCTTGTGGTCGTTGCTTAACGTATTTTACTAACTGACTCCACCTCGGTAACCATGTTACAATTAACTCGATTTTACATAAAGTCTTTTAGTACCGTTTCCCAATTTCATAGTGTTATTTTTGAAAATTTTATTGCGTTATTCTGTCTGGCACCTGACTTAAGAATTATGTAAATACAGCTATGAATAGTTTAGTTAATAAATTAAGGAACCTAGAGGCGATTTCACCAACATAATACGAACAATTTTAAAATAACATTGACATAAATGATGACTGACAAATAGGTGACGTTTGGGCGTTTTGTATCATATTCGACGACTATTTTGTATCTGACTTTAGTAAAATCGATCCTTAGACGTAGAGTCGGTAAC
Organism: Pyrausta purpuralis; assembly: GCA_963924145.1. Taxonomy (NCBI): domain Eukaryota; kingdom Metazoa; phylum Arthropoda; class Insecta; order Lepidoptera; family Crambidae; genus Pyrausta; species Pyrausta purpuralis. Next base: position 15,661,340 of record OZ001654.1, read on the forward strand.
AACCTGGTTTCTTAGATTTTTGCAAACTCAAACTCAATAGTTCATTTGTAAAATTTTAGACACATTAACGATCTTATGGTTTCGACAAGAGTGCGCCAAAATTTTATAGCTTTGATGATTGGATTAATCGAGTTTGTATTTTATTAAGCAGAGCTATAAAGATTACTAGCAGTAGGATAAATAAAGTTTCAATTCCAGCGAGACCGTAGTTGATTACTACGTATAGAGAAGCTATGCCAAGCAAAACATGTGTCGCAAATACGACGTCGGGATTGTGATGTATTTCTTGAAATTATTAATTTCGAACATGAAACTAATACTGACTAATAAACTTTAGAATTTGTATGAGTTGATGACAAGTGGCTTCAATTCATGTGGCACGAGATTTGTTCGTGTTGTCAGTTCCATCTATACGCTAGAAATAGTAGTTCAATGGGTGTGGATGACTTTTTTCTTAGTATTTTGACACACACCAATAAGTAAAAACGCCCATTAGGTATTATTCAGTGCTTAGATATTCTTACACAAGTAGTTAGCATTTCGCCCGGTCATGGCCAATCAATTAAGCAAATTAAAACTGGCTCACATGCTTAACATTACTAACAAGAAAACTAATCTTTAAACTGTTGTAGTAAAGCTGAAAATAATGTAAGCTATGTTCTTATAAATATTTTAATAAAGTAGGCCACACTGCAGGATTACGTTAGTTACTGCATTGCATGCCTGGTTGGTATGCATTTGGTACCATAATAGTCATTACTTGAAATACCACGTGAATATCACAAGTATGTGGAAACATTCACTGGTGGATTTCCCAAAGGCTTCGCTTTGTGTCATTTGGTCAAAAAGTAGGTACTACTCTTTTTTTGATTGGTATTTTAAAATTATTTTTCGCTTGTCATTTTCTTTTGCTTTCATCTGTTATCTATCTGATAGCTGTTAAGATTTATAAGAAGAAGTTGCACCGAAATTGGTTCCTTTATCCCGAAGATATAAAAGCCTCCGGGTAAGGGAATTTTTCAGCGAAAGAAAATAGGTTTAGTATGCGCAAAGCTCAAATAGTGCTATTCTACTGGGACCCACGGTTCGCGGAATGGGCCAAGATTTGCATGTTAACTCAGTTTTCATAAGTAATAGTTTAGCTGAAATAAGCCAACCAACTCCGCAAAACGAGTTAACTCCACAATGTCTGAATATTTTGAATTTGTTTCAAGTGTCAAAAGTTATAATATCTTCATCTCGGGTGACGACGCACTCCTCCAAGCACCATTTATTCTCATAACAGATTCATTAAAAGTTGCTAATCTTTCTAATCTAAGGGGAACTCGATAGCGGTAACAAACAAATCTTTTCTAAAGGCTGTTAAATTGAAAGGGTTAATGATATTTCTTGGCAGCAATAAATAACTTACAAATTGTTAAAGGTGTCCCGAGGGCATAGACGGCTCAGACTCAGGATTTGCGGGGAACGGATAAGTTTTTCCTCTTGAACTTTATTCGCACCTCAACTTGGGCCATCTGTCTGTTACTCGCAACTTATATCCTTGCTTCAAATGATTTAGTTTGGGAGTTCTCTTTCAGAAAATATTTTCTTTTGAAGTTCTCGAGACGTATGAATTTACAATGGCTGGCTCGATCGCACATTTCTATACCAACAACGAACTTGGTAGAGCACTATTGAACTAAGTAGGTACTTAAGCGTTTTACTCGTATATTTGTATCGAACACGGATCTCTATTCAAAATAGACTGTTCAATTATTCAAAATAAGTAACATCCATACAATATTCTGTTTAAAGATTCTTTATTCTATTGGCGTGGTCTCTATATTATTTAAGCATAAACCGAACTGTGCTATTTCTGTAAAATTGAGTCTACCGTAGTAATCTGAATTGCTCAGCCAAAATATCTTTCTCATCCAAACCACACAAATAATCACATCTTTTGAAAAACGTTTCGTATTCGTAAGTGAAAACAGCGTCCCAACTTGATACAGGCACCAATAAATCTACGCAAGATAAGACTCAATAAAGTTGCCGGTGGCTCGGGCCTGTCATAATTTTAAGAACGTTATAAATCCATCAATAGTAAGCTCTTGGCCACAATATTTTTCCTCGGGCGGTGTAAGGTGCGTCACACACGCGCCACATAAATTCCTATAATCCCCGCTCGTACCAGTATTTTCGTGTTTGGAATGTCCGAAAAATATCCGACATTGTGTATGTCGTTGGATAGCTTTTTTAACGTTTAAATAAATATTTAGTATGAAATTTGAAAGTTTTTCTTAACACGATAGTAGCTTATGCAATTTTCTAGCGTAAATAAAAAGAACAATTGAAAAATAGTCAAAATGATGAGCGAACAAGTCAGAACTAAGTTGTAAAAAGGTTAATTTAGCAGTCGAAGATAAACATGAATGACACATGAGCATCACATTTAAACATACCTAAGCCTTTCAACCACACGTTGCTTGAATCTTGCCTGTGTACATGAAATGATAGTGAATTATGTAGACATATCCGAAGTAAATTAACATCAAAGCCACGACACAACAAGTCGAACATTATCCGGACACAGCCGGTATTCATGGGCGATATTCATGAGTTTGTTTTGCGGCGAGCGGCACCAAGACATAATAGCGCGTATCGATGTGTACACCGCTTTAGTCTTGTTCCTTCGTTTGTTTGGGAACTCTCCGCTTAACAATTTTCCATGGTTTTACGCTTAAAGCTGTTAAATAAGACAAGATAAAACCGACAGAAAAAGTTCTCTAGTTTTCTTAAATTTGTATATTTAGATTTTTTACCTAATAGTGTTTGACCCGAAAACCTGATGATACTAATTACTTTTCATCTCTCCTGTTCGCCAAATTGAACTTTCATGTAAAGATAGCTGGCTGGAAAATAGCTTTTCCATCCTAGGGTGAAAAGCTATTTATTTTTAATTGCTACCATCAAACATGGTAAACAAGTGAACAAACAAGTAACGCAGTGTAAATACCTGGGCTCATTGATGACCAAAGACGTTAACTCTCTGTGCTACGTCTGCATCGATCGAGCATCGAGAGTTAACGTGGGGTGGCAAAAATGAAGAAGCTTGGCAGGAATCATGTCTGACCCAGGTAGTTTTAAAGTTGCACCAATACCTGAAAAAATAACAGAGAATCGATTGAGATGGTAGACACGTTATGCGAAGAGACGGTGACAATGTGGTTCGTAAGGTTTTCGAATTGCCCGAAATTAAACGCGGAAAAGGGCGCTCTCCCTGCACCTGGTGGACATACATATCCCGAACAATAAAAAATGCCCAGTTGGATGAAGAGACAATCTAAGATAGAATTGCTTGACGCAAATCATAAGGTGACCGACCCCACCTAAAGTGAGAAAAAGGCAAAGAAAAAGAAGAAGCTACGATCAAACATGGAGTCAAAAATAATTAAGTCACAAAGAACTTTCCATAATTTTTAGCTAAACTTAAAATCGTGTTTCTTATAATTGTTGATTTAAAAATATATATAATAGTCCTTATTTTTAACAATTTAAATATTTGGGTAAAATAATATGGGTGCCCGCCATAGATATTGTTACATTTTTTTTTTAATTTGTTATTTGACAAGTAAGCTCACGGAGGTAACTCGCCGTAATGGTGGTATTCATTATATAATTTCTTATTCACTCCCCACCTTTAGCTGACTCTTATAGCGCTATCTCATGAGACAAAATCAAATCTGCAATTTGAATAAAAAAAAAGGAGTAAAAACCGACTTCAAAACCAAAATGCAATAAAAAGTCCTAAATAAACTCTTGACACTTTCTTTTTAGAGTCGGTGCCATCGTCAGTGTGTCCATCTCAAGCATCAACTATCAGAGCACCGACTCCAAAAATAATTTGTTCATTTAAAATAAACTCCTTTCCTTTAAAGGGTCATGAGTTTATTTTAGGTGCATTTTGGTTATTAAGTCGGTTTAAACTTTTTTAATAGTTAATTTTTGATATTTTGCCAAGCAAAAAAATATGGAGAGCTCTTTTATTTCATTACCATGATTTGATTAAATAATGCCTTATGACTCCATATCTGATCGTTGTAATTAAAACTTAATTGCTTTCCGTCCTAAGGATAGAAAAACTATTTTCCACCCGGCTATCTACACATGAAAGTTCAGTTTTCCGAACAGGAGTAATGAAATTTAATAACATAGGTATTCGAAAAAAATAAGTGTCCTACGATGAAAATTACTTATTGAAGTTGTGAGTTTTTGTTTATCTTATTTTAAAACGGCCCATCTCGTTAAAAAAACAGATTGTTTTATTCGCCAAGCAAAGAAAAACGGACTATGCTTAATAAAGGTAACGCGATTTTAAACTCCTATCGCTTTCTGAACACAATACCTCAAGTTTTTCTAGTCCAGATTGTTACCCCTTTCTTATAACTATTACGTTATAATCGAAAACACTGGATAACTACTAACTGAAGGTTTGTCCATACACTTGTTTACAAAGTTACCGCTTAGCTTTCGCCGCTGGCCCTTTATTAAATTAAATGTTATTTTAAAATATATTCCGCAGAGGAAACTTTTTGATTTTATAAAATAAAAAAGCACCTGCATTTTTATTCAGCATACAAAGCTGGGTTAAGTTTTTGTGTTTGCCACTTTTAAGTTTTAAAGTTAACCCAAGTACCTAGGGGTAATGTTAAGGCCCGTATTGTTTTTCTGTAAATAACGTTTTCATTTGATCAATTCCCCAGATAACTTTACCGGTACCAAACATAAACATTGAACAATATTTTCTTCAATGTTTATGTTTGGTACCGGTAAAGTTATCTGGGGATTTGATTGAACTATATTTAGTTAATAGTCGTAATTTACATGTCACAGACACTTTATTCTAAAACTATTAGTATAACAGAGTTTTAACTTATTAGGTAGATGTATCCTGTTAAATGCTTTACGAATCTCAAAAAATAAAAATAATGATATTTAAGCGGGGGCTCCCCCCATACATGAAACTATAACCTAAAAAAATGTTTTGACAAACCTATGCGTGTAGGGTGTCTATAGATCCCCCCACTCCCCATCTGACTTTTAAACTGAGCGTAAATTTTGAAAAAAAAAACATATTGAAGTCAAGGCAACATGATAGGGACACCTGATGCGACATGACAGGTTCAGAGTTAATATAATGAAAGGAAAAGTAGAAGGAAAGAGAGGAAGAGAAAGACCTAGGAGAAGTTATTTCGACAAAGTGAAGGAAAAAGTAAATGTCATGATATACCAGGAGGTCAAGAAAAGGGCATACAAAAAAAAATAAAGGCGATTACTCCACCGAAAAGAGCAAAGCTCCTAAGTTTAAGGGACGACATGACGTAGATCTTGACCAAGACTTTCATCAAAAATAGGTTTGAGTGAGGTCGAAATAGTAGTTTTTGAGATTGAGCACATTTTCAATGACAGCGAACATTACTTTGTTCTTTTTAAATACACACAATATAAAAACAAGTTATATTTGCTGTCAATAAAATATTGTGGTATTTTGGCTAAGTGGAAGTAAGTGGATCTAATCCAGTTAAAGTTCGCATGGAACCCTTAGTGTGTGAGTCGGACTCGCACTAGGCCGTTTTTTTTTTAAGATCTTCAATGCTTACTAACCAACTTACACTTACGGACTATTAAATAATGGAAAATATCTTAAAAGATCTCGTTAGCGTTACCTGGCCAATACTTCATACGAAATAACGTTTATTTTTATTAAATAATCGTTGGTTAGTGCTTATTGGTTGATGGTGAATCAGACCCTTAGTCACATTTAAATTAATATTCAACATTGTCTGCCACAATATTTAATGTTTTTTCGATAAAATTTCCGCTTGTAACTCAATCACTCCACGCTCGCAGCTTATTCCTTCCAAATTTTCCAATACAGTCAACATTCTCTGTATTCCTTCCAGCTCGGGAAATTCTCTATGTGGTTCATGTCTTGACAACAAATTGCGAATAATCGTCGCGTGTGTTATGAAGTGTCGTGCGCGTTTGCATTCCACGGGCGAACAAGCGAATTGTATTAGACGACGCCATACGTGACCTAAGGAGACTCGCGAAACGCGTCGTGACGATATTTTGCGACTTTCAATTTTGGAATTATTAGCTTTGCTAATGCTCAAGTGAATTGGTACGAAGAATCGAGAGTAGAATAAGTATTGAAGTCGTCATTGGAGGTAGAAAATCTCTATCTATGTGTATTTATTATCTGTGATTAGGTACTACAACATATGCGTAAAAGACTTAGCTAGACTTTATTTTGAAGATAAGCAATCTTATTATGAACCTTCAACATCTTCATTTTATGAGATTTGAAAGTTCCTCGATGCATTGTAATAAGTATTAGATATGACGGGTCTTTTGACGAGTCAGTTGGCTCGTGACGGCAGTTGCAACACAGCCGAAAAGTCGAGCAGTGAGTAATAGCATTACTCATCAGTTTTTATTCTAATACTTACTCGTATCTTCATTTTATTTTGTTTTAAATTAAAATGTAAACCAATAGGTAACATATTGTACACAATGAACTAAAGTGACATGACAGTATTAGCTATCGTAAACATCTAACACACTCAGACTTTTAGCACGAACTCTCGTAAAGTACAGATTATATTTAGCATAGATGCATTCGCGCGTTATTATTGATGCAGTTGCCATAATTCAGTACATAATTTGTCAATTTCCAACTTCTGCATCGCGACTGCATCGAGGCTATAAGTTGCAGTGTGTAAGGGGTCTTATATGTAGACCTATTAAAGGCGAACACAGCAGTGTAGTTAACAAAAAAACAGTAATTAAATCATTAAGACTAAAGGACAATTTGATATTATGGTTATACGAAAACCTTATTAAAATACATACTAATACTAAGCTCCTTACGGAGGTAACCTCAAGTGAACAACCGAAAGCTGATGAGCTCAAGCAAAATAATGCTCATTATTTAATTGCTAAGTACTTCTTCATATGGGTGCATAAATGTAACAAATTTCTGAGAAAACCTTAATTGAAGTTCGTTTTATTTGCTTGTCGCACATGGCAAACAATCTTGACAGTCATTTCTATCGATATGAATCATTTTAAAATTAGATAAGCACAAAACTTACAACGTACGTAGTTAATTCATAGTTGAGCATTGAGTTTTTAATGCTTTAGAATGTTTTTAACACTCACAGTGTCATATTTTTTTTTTTTTTTTTCATTAATGAAACTACAGTCCACAGACTCTTTGGTCCGTGCCTTTTTTGATTTAGGTTTTTGTTATGTTGGGTTACTTTTTATTTTTGCTCCGCGCAAAAATTTACAGTGCTTTTTACAATACTTATTACTAGGGTTGTTAGTTTATGCTATAACTCTCTTATAAGTTAAACATCGTCTCTTATTTCTACTTAAGATAACTTAATATATTTTTTTTTTTTCTTGTGTTGTTGTTATAGTTGCTATTTTCTTTTTCTATAATTATTTGTACATGTGCATATATTTTTGTTGTATTGTTTTTTTTTTTTTATTATTAATTCTATTATCCTTGTGATTTTGCTATACAGTATTAAACAATATTGCTCTTATTCTAGTTTGTGTTAGTGATTGTGTTTGTGTTTGGGGAGTAAAGTAATCCCTCTACGTCGTCGCCTTTAGGTACTAAGATGTTCTTAGTGACTTGGTTGATAGAGTTAGTTATGTTAGTGGATTGGCCAATATCTTGTTTCGGACTTGCTCGTCGCCCCTGCGCATGGCCATCCGCAGGTTGTAGTCCCGGATTATTGTTGGTGTGGCCTTCTCTGCCCGGATTATCAGACGAGCTGCGGCGTCGTCGGTGGCATTGTCTGTGTAATAAACACAAGACGTTGTGTGTCTAGAGATGGCCACAACAGCGTGGGGAACACTCTTTAGGAGATGGGATTTTTTTGATACTGTGCGCACTATCACCACTGACTCAAAAGTCTGCCCCTGTGCTTCATGTTTGGTAAGTGTGCGTGATCCTTCGTCTTTCCCGTATCCTTGGCTGATAAGGCTTGCCTTTTCAGCTTGGGTGTGAGTGAGGTATAGGGTTCTTTCCGATTTTGGGATCACTGCACCTGAGAAGCGCTTGAGGTAAAGGGACTGTACTTGAGTATTGGCTGAGTATATGCCGCTGTAGATTTCACTAAGAGCGTACGCTACATCCTGGGGGTTTCGATAGGTGCACAGTAACTCCTTAGTAACCTCTGTGATTTTATTAGGTCTGTTGTATTCCAAAGTGAAGAGATTACAGCGATCTATGTATGGGAGTTGGTTATTATCTCCTAACAAAGTCACCTCTCTGGCTTTCGCTATTTGGATAGCCAGTACAATGGATCCAAAATGGTTCATGAGGGCTTCATCCACCATTAGGCGTGTGCACGATTCTCCCTCACTCATACCATTTACAAGTAGAGATGCCATTGTTCTGACTCTCCTTTTCGCCCTCTCTTCCCCTATTCTCGTTGCCAGTTTCTCTTGGAGGTCCTTTGCTGCTTCAGTCGTGGTTGTGATTATTATGTCCTGTTCGGGGTTTATTTGGGACATTACCCACGTGGTTTTGCCACAACCAGGGACTCCATTGACCCATGTAATTGTCGGTATAGTCCAGTGTTCCGGGACCTTACCTTTCGACAGATCTCCCGATATGGTGTTAGCCATTTCGATTATTCTGTCGTCGAGCATGACCTTCGTACACTTTGCGACTACGACTATGGGGTCTTCGGACGGTGTTTTGAAGACAAGTTTTCCCTCCTCTAAGTTACTCAGTTGTTCGTCCTGTCCCACGAAGCCACACGCGTTGCTGTATGCCGCCATATACGACCCCGACATTTGTCCATGGATAACCTTGGATTGTTCGCTATCGTATATTGCGGCCTCTGCGTCCTTTAATTTAGCTCGCAGCAGTCCCAGATTGTCAAGATTGTACGCTTGCATGATGCCCTTGCAAGTGTCTTCGTTGACTTTTCTAGTGGCTTTAGTTACCGCTACGAACTCGATAAAGGCATTTAGCATGTGCTCCTGTGGTTGACAGGCTGGTCTGAGAGTCGGTGGAGCTACTTGTCCCATGTCTGCCCTGGTGCGTTCCACTCTTGGGTTTGTTTCCTCCTCTGGTGGTGGTGAGGTAAACTTTTCGACTGCTTTCTCGATCGCTGTTATACTCCTCATCCTCGTTATTTTTCTGGTGATCATCTCCGGGATCGCCTTGAAAACACTGCTGAGTGCTGCTGTCATAGAGGAGAGTGTGTCTTGAGTTTTCTCTTTCTCGTCGACGCTCAGCTCTTTCACACTCCGTTTCGTCTGGCACTTTTCGCTTCTCACCCTGAGTTCCAATCGCTCGGACCCACTGATGTCAGTTCTGACTATAGGGTGGTCCCAGCAATCAGTGGGTGGTGGTGGTGCGTTTTGGTCTGCTGGTCGTGGTTTAAGGAAGCTGAGGTTTTGGCCTCTGTCCTCATAGACCACGACCTCGTGATATTTAGAAGCTGCCACGGCCCCAAGGTAGTCCTCGGTTTTGCCTTTTTGGTAGTTTACGACCATTGCATCCAGACTGATCTTAACCGGTCTCGATGTTCCTTTCTCCCCTCGCTCACTTATCTTCGTAAGTACCTTGCATGCCTGTTCGAATTCCGTAACATGCAGTTCGTTGGAGAATAGTGCGATAGTCTTGTTTTTCTTTCGCACTATTCTACACTCTTGCTGCTCTATTGTTACAATTGGTAATTCGTTGTAGACCTTTCGTCTCATTGATGTTTTAAAGGTACTTCCGTTGATAAGTGCGCCGAGACCGGGTGAAATATAGACCGTGTTTCGTACCATGGCGTTACAGAATGCGATTCCTAGCCGCTCCCAGTTGTTGTCCATGAACAGCGCGACTCCCCGCAGCCTTATTCCAGGCTCTCCCGGTTCACCGGATGCCAGCAGATTGTAGGGTTTAGGTTGACTTTGTGAGGGTTTCTGTGTGGTGAGTTGTTGTATTTGTTGTTGTGTGTCCTGTGTCGTGGGTGTGCAATTTGGTATTGCGCTATTTCGCCTTGTTGTTATTTTGGCGACTGATTCCACATAGTTTAAGAAAGTGGTTCTTAACTTCGCACTTTTTAGGACCTTTGTCATAGTATTTTTGGTCAGCTCCATCTGAATGTCGCATTCCAGGTTGTGCTTGCTCAGTTGGAACCGCGGGCAATCTAATAGTATATGCCAGACTGTTTCGCTTGTGTCCGGGTCACACTCGCATCCGGGGGAGCTGCGAAGTTTAAACCGATGTAAGTATTCCCCAAAACCACCATGTCCTGTGAAGATTTGGGTCTGGAGCGGCGTCAGTTTTACTGCTCTCACCAGCCGGTACGCCTCGCGTACGTCTGGGAAGAAGGCCTTGGTAACTGATCCCGTTGCAGAGGCGTCATATCTGTCCTGCCATCTCTGGACCGATTCCTCCCTGATCTTTTTCTTCACATAAGACAATGGGACTTCTGCGTAGTCTGGCTCTGACTTTTCTGTTGTAGCGGCTGTTTTTGCTAGCTCGTCAGCTCTTTCATTTCCCGCTGTTCCAACGTGTGCTCTTAGCCAAAACAGCCTCACCTGAATCCCTTCTGCATTCATGGCTGATATGTTCTCCTTAATGGTCTTTGCCAGTGGGTGTAGGAGAGCGGGGTTAGACAGTAGTTCCAGTGAAGATCGTGAGTCACTTAATATGTTCACTGTGTCCGTTCCGCTCTCTTTTGCCCTTAGCACTGCCCTATGGAGAGCATATAGTTCCGATTGGAAGACTGTGCAGGTTGGGTGTAAGCTGAAGGTTTCGCTGCCTGTCTCCTTACCGTTTTCCCACCACGTGAGGGCTGCTCCTACTCTACCCTCTATCTTGCTTCCATCGGTATAAACCTGTGGACCTGAGATGTCGTGGCGTTTTTGGGTTTCTGGGTTCATATCCTCGAGGAGTTCATACCCCAAGGCAGTGGTGTTGGATGGATGTGGAAATTCTGTAAATTTAACTTTATTTTCCAGGTTCCTGCCAGGGGGTAAGAAATCGGCTGCGTATCCTCTCTTTGCCTCGTACAGGGTTGCTGTTTCCTGGATGCGTAGGTCTAGAGGTAGGGTCCCAGAGAGAATCTGCACAGAGGTTAATGAAGTGGTTCTATAAGCCTTACATATTTTCTGCGCAAAGCCCCTCTGTACCGCCTCCAGGCGCTTTTTGTTCATTTGGAGCTGAGTTGCCACTGCCCAGGCTGCCGCGCCGTATGTGACGATGGGTTCTATTACCGCCACGTATATGGTCCGTACTATCTCGCCGTTTAGACCCCATGTGACCCTCGCTGCACACGCTAGCTGTTTATATATGTCCGCTGACTTTTTGCAGATGGCGGATACGTGTGAGTTGAAGTTGAGTCGTTTGTCTATTATGAGTCCGAGAAGTTTGATCTCATCAACGAGGGGGAGTTCTACTCCTGACATTATAAGTTTAGGAGGGGTAAATTTTAATCTTCGGGTGATGAGCATGGCATTGGTCTTATGCGCCGCGAAGTTCAGTTTGTTTTGCTTTCCCCATTCTAATGTCATGTTTAACACCTCGTTGATGGGTTCCTCCATCTCTGACACTGTTTTGGCAGAGAAGACTAAGACCACATCATCGGCGAACGCCTGGCAGTGTACCTTCTCCTTGGACAGAAGGTGGAGCAGTGGGTCCAAAATGAGATTCCAAAAGGTTGGGCCTCCTATGGATCCCTGCACACAACCCTTGTTGGTTTCTCTTTTGCAGGTAGATCCTGCGTAATGGACTTCTACGCTTCTGTCTTCCAGATAAGATTCCACTGCTTTGTAGAGGTTCCTTGGGCAGTGTCTTTGTAAAAGTTGGTATTTTAGAGCCGGCCACCACGCGTTATCAAAGGCACCCTCTATGTCCAGCGAGATTACAATTATCGACTTCTTGTCGGCCCGTTCTTTGGCTATATAACTCGTCAGGTCGTAGAGGGCGTCCTCGGTTCCACGTTGCGGCAAGAAACCGTACTGTTTTGGACTGAGAGTTTTAAGGAGATGCCATTGGAGTCGACCCACTAGAAGTTTTTCTACCGTTTTCCCTAGTACCGATAAAAGTCCTATAGGGCGGTAAGATTTCGGGTGGGTATAGTCATCCTTACCAGGTTTTTTGAGGATGACTACATGGGCAGACTTCCAGATTTTTGGGAAGTATGAGATGGCGAGACACTGGTTAGCGATCGCCATAAACACCTCTTCTGCAGCTCGGATTGCCCTTCCGCATATGTCTGCCGTAAAACCATCCGCTCCCGGGGCTTTCTTTGGATACTGCGCTTTAAGCACGGCTTCCACTTCGGCCCGCGTGAACGGAGGGTCATCCGGCGACAGTTTGCTTGTCTCCTCTGGTGTTCCGCTCCTTGTAATGTGTCTGATATGAGCATGTGACGGATCATCTGTTGATATAGAGTCCTTTGGATAGAAGGTTTCGGCAAGAAGTTCTGCTGATTTATTTGGGTTCAGCGTTTGCCCACTCGAGTCGCGAAGCAGTGTGTCTTCCTGGGTTCTCGCCGTTCTTCGAATGATTCTATATATCCCGTCCCACATGCTCTCTCTGTCTTGTTTGGAGCAGAATTCCTTCCAACTCTCTGTCTGAGCCTCCTGTGTTTTGAGAGCGTACAGCTCTTTGGCGTCACGGTACTCTTTCAGTACGGTTTCTATTCTTGGTGGGGCTGCATTTTTAATACGTCTCTTTTTTCTAAGGACGTCTTTTTTGAGCTCCTGTAGGTTCTGATTCCACCAAGGTGGCACAACCGTTCTTCCCTTGCTGCCTAATCTTGGAATCGCGCTTTCGCACGCTTCTTCGATTGCTGCTGTGTAGGCTTCAGTTATGGACTCCAGCTCTTCTCCGTTGGTTGCCTTTTTGATGTTGTCTGGAGTTATTTGTCGCTCTTCTAGGAACTTGTGTAATTGTCATATTTTATATTCATAAATATGAAATAAGAAACCAAAAATTTGCGCACGGGTGGGACTTGAACCAGCAACCTTTTGGCAAACCGGGCCAAACGCTCTTACCAATTGAGCTACCGTGCTGTTTCATAAACAGACGGCTAGATGGCGCTAAGCGTCACGCAATTGACGTTTTCATAAGAAACCACAAATTTCGCCGGGTCGGACTGACAGCACGGTAGCTCAATTGGTAAGAGCGTTTGGCCCGGTTTGCCAAAAGGTTGCTGGTTGAAGTCCCGCCCGTGCGCAAATTTTTGGTTTCTTATTTCATCTTTGTGAACATTGAGTTTTTTTTAAATTTAAATAGTAAATTATTTTATTGATAAAAATATTTCAAAAAATGCATAAACATTGATTACAGTATAATTTGTCTGAATTCAAGAAAAGAGTGAATAGGCCGTTACTAGTCCGACATGATCCATCCTTGACAGATTGTGGCCAAATGTCTGCCTAGATGCTAATAAAAAATGAAATGTATTTATATATATTCGACAATGAATGAAAAACGAAGTTTACGTAGCTTTGTTTTATAAAAAATTCTAATATGACGTAGTCGTCTTTTACCCCGACGTATTATTGCTGTGACCTAACCTTGAAAAGGTTATTTTGTTTTCGTCCTATCTAATAGTGGTCGAGACCTTGAAGCTCTATTTCGTATAACAATCAAAATACCCTCTAGATGTCCTTGCATTAAGAAAAACAAATCTCTATTTAGAAAAACTGTTATCTCGAACCCGTTTCTTAGTGTTTTTATTTAATGGACACGTTTTTCTGTAAATATCTTATCTGTTAGTAGAAGTAAAACGTATATTTTTATTCGCAAAGAGCAGTCAGATGTTTCGTCTGTACTTAACATGCAAAAGGAGTTGTCTGCTCAGTGGAATTTCAAACTCTTTACTTCCTGCCTTAATCTCTAGGGAAATAATGTTTACTTTTTAGAATAGCAGTAGGCTGCCTATGTAATTATTTTATTATGTTCAGGTTTAAGCGCTGAAAATTAGTTTGTTAGCTAAAAATATTGCTAAAAACCTTTATTTATTAACATAAAATCCATATACTACCTTCATAAAACTAACTATAAGTCATGTGTTTTGTAGACTGTTGGAAGTAAGCTTAACATCATGCACCGACTCGATATACATTTTTTTTTCAAATGAGGCCTTCAAAGTTAGGAACAATTAGTAAAAAAACTTTAATTCTAGCGGTTGTCGAGCAGTTTTACTAAGCTTTTATTAAATGATATGTCTCCTAACTGTACACATAAAAAGCCGGACCCTAGTAGCTCCAATCGCAAAAAATCGATCGAATAACCAGAAGATAAAGTTTTTTTTTTAAATCTTTGAAATTCCATATCTCCATAACGGTTTAGTTTCGGATACCATATTATAGGAAATGACCTGAATAATAACGTCCTTTAATATTCTGCACGACTTTCTTTGTAACCCTGTATACTTACACTTACGAAATTTTGCAAACGTGTTAGGAAGTCATACTAGATCAACAGAGCTACTAAGTGTTTATCCAATTCTGACGATATCACACACACATTTATGTGCATGAACATGTCTGTTTGTATTGGTCTGGGTGTTTTCTATGTATATCATGTATGTATTTACAAACAAAAAGTATTTAAGTATTATATCCGTTATATATACAGAAGCTTTGAGTAGCTTACTTTGGGACTAGATGGCGATGTGTGGGAATGTCCAAAGGATATTTATTTATTTACATAGGTCGAAATGATTACCTCCTTTTTTCAAGTCGCTAAAAAGAAAATAAAGCAAATCCTACTTGGACTCATTTTTCCCTATCGCGATACGAAACTGCAAAGCGTATGTACCGTCGAGGTATCTTGCGCCTAAGTACTTTCTACAATAATTGCTGCTTGCACACACAGCACAAAAAAGGCCGAGAACTCGAGTGTTTTTGACGGCGTCTTTTTTTATGCTTTTTTTTTTGACGATCCGTCTGGTGTAGTGGTCGAGAAATCGCCTACTACGCAGCGGGTGCGGGTTCGATCCCCGCACAATACAAACATTTGTGTGCATGAACATGTCTGTTTGTATTGGTCTGGGTGTTTTCTATGTATATCATGTATGTATTTACAAACAAAAAGTATTTAAGTATTATATCCGTTGTCTGGCACCCGTAACACAAGCTTTGAGTAGCTTACTTTGAGACTAGATGGCGATGTGTGGGAATGTCCAAAGGATATTTATTATTTATTTATTTATATATAGCACACGGGCTCGAATGCTTGGCCACCAGCAGGCTGTGTGCCGACTACTCCGGTATTACATACTATTTTTGCGCGTAATATTGCGGTTTGCTGGGTTATTCTTCGTATTTTTAAGGTAGTCAAAATAGACGACGCGAGGAGCAATAGAGACCTCAACCGTACATACAATAATCATGCATCAGAATTGCGTGGTAAAAACAACTATAAAAAGTATAATCAAGTGGTAAAACAGACATTTTCCTGTAAATTCTCAGCTTACAGCACGTAAGTATTATCTAAAAAGTATAAATTGCTTGAGTGACCTACTAAAGCTAGGGAAGCATAAACATGCGGCGCTTGTAGATAGCGAATATTTATCGCTCGCTGGGCCCGCGTTATTGGACTTGTCTTTTCGCCGTATAACCCACACTCGCTCATGTTTGATCGAAATGATCTCCACTTATAACATTTGTTAACATTTAATTCTATTTGACTTAAGAGCAAATTTCGTGATCGATGTTTAACTCAAGTAATGGTTAAATGTCGTTATAAACGGTTCCATATTAAAGGCTGTGCGTGTTTTGAAGAAACAAAATAATTCAACAAACGGTCATTAAAATAGCCATTCTGACATTTGGTTTAGGTAATTTTTTCTTCAATAGACACACAATCTGAAATATTTAACCGCACTGGTAACGATAGTTAGCCCTAAGTTGAGGTAACTATCGACCACGTAACCGCGCCTTAATATTTTTTACAACTAGCTTACTGTAACCGTAAGTTAAGCAGTCAACTGTAAGTGAGAAGGTACCTATAACAAAGCTTGTGCGTATATAAAAAAACCTGCAATGCGAATAATATAAATCATATTAGACGCATAAGTAATCGTTCTGGAAAGTTAACATACTGAAAACTTGAAGTTTATAAACTCTATCAAATGAATTACTTACGTCTTAGAATAAAACATGGTAACATGTCGTTAGAAAATTTATTCAGCGCCATGGAATCTACTGTTAGTTTTGATTGAAAAAAATATTAAACTTCTAGCTAGATGCTTCACATTACAAAACAATTGACAAGAAGCATCAATTTGAAAAAGGTTACACGTTCACCTTTACAAAATAGGGACAAATTGTCCCTCGATGTATCGCAGTTTTCTGCCGGGAGTGGAATGATGCAGGGTTAAGGAGCTGATGTGTTTATTCAATTTGCCGGCGTGGGAAATATTGTTACCTGTTTTATTGTGTCGCCCGCTCCACAGTTTACGTAGTCACTTTTGTTTCATGCCCCAGCATCTGTATTTTGAATGCTTCTGGATGGTCTTTGTTTTCACTCGGAATAAGGTACACAAAAATGAAATTGGGCACATACCTAATATGACATTTACAGTGACAGTTACAGTATATTCATTCATTTAAATAATATTTTATACGAAGATGCAAAAATATTCTGGTAAAAAAAGTGAGTTGTTAGCGACCGGCATTTGCCTGCGTCGATAGGCACAATTTTTCTCACTACGAAAAGTTTTCAAACGTCCAATGTATAAATACGTTGGTGAAAAAATCGTGATGTATCTGTCGAATCGTGTCAACAAACATTACATGATGGATGTGGTGCATTTGTAAACAATATACGCGTTGTGATATACTGACCGCGTTGGCCGCTTTGCCCAGCAGCCATCTTTAATTTTATATGTTTGGGCAACACGAAATGTACATTTCCATTGGCCTGCCGAGTGAATGTGTGTATGACAAATATTAATACGGCAAACAGAAACATTGATTCAGAATAAAGTGTGTATTTAAAGCGGTGAGTTCGAGCGTGGAACATTATTTAGTTACTATGCTGCATGCTTGTTTTCCCACGACCGGTTATTTCCGAATTCTTACCTACGGTTTATTTCCTTTTTTATTGTTTTTT
Source organism: Pyrausta purpuralis (assembly GCA_963924145.1). Taxonomy (NCBI): domain Eukaryota; kingdom Metazoa; phylum Arthropoda; class Insecta; order Lepidoptera; family Crambidae; genus Pyrausta; species Pyrausta purpuralis. The sequence continues at coordinate 15,678,483 of OZ001654.1, forward strand.
AAAGTTAATGTAGGAATGTAATATAATTCCCAAAACACCGCAGCTTCTACAACCAAAACTAATGTTGACGCAGGTATAATCTAACTTTGCCCATGTACACGAACGGCTCCCTTTAAAACGCGAAAATTCCGAAACACAATTCGAAAACTCACATAAAAGGGGCTTTTAACGAGTCCTCTTTTGGGGAGTGACTAAAAAATATCTCCTAAATGATCCATTATCATCTCGCTCGGACAAGTTAGCGATCTCCTTTCGTCTATTTTCACAAGTAATAACTAAATTTATCGTCAGACTTTTCGACGTTAGTTCAATATCGAGGTTGTGGATTCGAGTCACGCGTCTGGGCGGGCGGTGGCGGCGGTGTCGGCAGCGGGTGAGTCGGCGGCGTGCGACGCGTCATTAAAATTAAGCATCATTACTCTTGTAAAGCGAGTGATGGCTGCAGCCGGCTTATTGGTAACTTTGTCGCCAGCGGGTAGCTAATCCGCCGCTTTATTGCTGCTCTGACAAATGATTCGGTGCGGCGCGACGGCCCGCCTCCGAACGATCCGTGAAATACGTTGACATACTGATTTTGGTAGCGTGATGGACGCGTAATTGCGATGTCATTACCGTGTTTTGTGGTAAACATTAACAAACAAGCCCTCTTTTATATATCATTAACAAATACGAAAATAACTACTATACGAACTATAATATTTTAAACAAATAGCGGACAAAATTTGATTCGCCCCCGATCCCGTCCCGCCCTGATTACAAGGTCACGACCCCGTAATTTTAATTATTATTATCTTACTCCGGAGGGTGACGAATCTGACAGAGTAAAACATAAATATCGGTCTACCCGCTCAATTTTTTAATTTGTTTTATTAATAAGAACCTTCTTCTGACAATAACAAACACAACAATAAAATAATTAGCGAAATCAGTCCAGCCGTTTATGATGTCGTGATGCCGTGACGAAGGGAAATATGGATTCATTTTTGCACGACGGCCGAACAAAATAACAAAAAACGAAGTGGTTTGTATTCAGCGATCATGTTTGTACGCTTGTGATTTAGTTATTATATAAAAAGATTAGGTTTAATAGTGGTGCTCAAATAGGATTTAAAAATCATTCATTCACCACAGCTGACATTGAAAGCTTAAATAATATCACAAGACAGCTAACGTGCTACCAAATATAACCAAAAACATCGCCAACAAACTGTCATCAACCAATTTTAATTTCCAAGCCATGTCAAAAGTTAGAAAAAAGTATGACCGTAAAACTTCAGACGGCTTTTGAGGTGAATAAAGAGGGAAAGTATAAATATTCATTCAAGGCCCACGCACAGTAAATATAAACTTTTATTTCAGTTCGCCATTAGTGAGACGCTGATAGGGAAGTTCGTTAAGGGTAAAGAAGTAACTTTCGATACTTTGCGCACTTTTTTGGTATCGACTAGACGACTAATTCCTACTAGTTTTATGCGTTCAGTTTTATCATATTTTTTCCATTAAACTTGATCAACAGAGTTTATTACGTTACACGTTTTGAACTTCATGATAATCCTATTTCATGTGACTTCTTTGCTCTTATACATCTCTGAATTTATTCTAATAGTTTTTTTAGGGTTCCGTAGCACAGTGGCAAAAAACGGAACCCTTATAGTTTCGTCAAGTCTGTCTGTCTGTCAGTCTGCCTGTCTGTCCGTCCGTATGTCACAGCCTCTTTAATCTGTAACTATAAGCAACACATTGTTGTAATTTGGAAGAAAGATGTATCCTGTTAACCGCTTAACGATTCTTATCAAAAATATTAAAAAAAAATATTTAAGGCCCCCATACATGAAACTTAAACCGTTTTTTTTTTCAGTTAAACCTATGCGTGTGGGTGTCTATAGATAGTTTTTTTTTAAATGACTTAGAGGTTCCTAAAACCATTTTCTTTTAAAGTCCAACGTTTCGTAGCTAGACGTTTCCAAAGTGGTAAAATGGGCGTCCCCCCATCTAAACTAAGCGAGTGTAAATTTTGAAAAAATATATAATATAGATCTCAACAAATACTTTGAACGAAAATTGGTTCGGACTGGATCGAACGAGAAGTTTCTGAGATATAGCACATTTTCAACAACCGCAAACATAACTTTGTACTTCATACAAACACTATGAAAAACAAAGTTACATTTGCTGTCAACAAAATATTGTGGTATTTTACTAAGTACAAGTAGTAAGTAGATTCCCCAATCCCCAATTCAGATGAAGTTGGCACGGAACCCTCAGTGCGCGAGTCCGACTCGCACTTGGCCGGTTTTATTCGTACAATGTGCGTCACATTATGTGTAGTGCGTCATCACCATGCGGCGTCACCTTGCTTACTAACAGTACTTGCTACGACGTTGTTACTACGAAATGCTACGATTTTTCTTTGGTGCTACGATGCTACGACTGAATTATGACGCCATGGTTCCATTAACGTTGAATTCACACTTTGCTTTTCTATTGTTGTTACAAGAATTTGCATTTGAAAAGGTCACGCACTATTAAATTATGTAGTGAACTTTAAAATAAGAACTTACGAAGCCCTAAAACCGCAACTACACGTAAGCAAAGTTTTTTTTAAGTTACGTTTTTAATACCACGTTTCAAGGAAGTCTGAATTTCTTGTATATAATGTTACTTCATATTTTTTACGTCATTCCTTTATTTAAAACGGGACTCAAAGTATCATGCTTTTTATGGTTTCTTTCTGGGCACCAAGGACCTAAATATCGACTGTATTTATTTCTTACAAACAACCCTATTAGAACGCATTGAAAATTCGACTCGCGATCTCTAATTAGTGAGGACAGTGCGCCCCTTCTTCCAGCTTCCCTTATTAATGGAAAAGTCTCTTCCAATTGATTTCATACTTAAGATTCTTGTCTAAAACCCTTGGACAGTGTTTACAAAATATTCGCCATCAAACATACTAAAGGTTTTACCGTGGACAAATAATTAAAAACCTAACTCTATCCAACGAATAATTCAAATATGCAACGTCCTTTCCTATGAAGTATAAGGCAAATAATGCTAATGGGAACTTATTCAGACACAGTGAAATACGTAAGTTAAAGTAAACTACGTACAAGTACACACATAAACACTGCTTACGGACACGAGATATCGGATCATTATAGGACAGTGTGAGCGTCGCCCGCTTGAGACACGCGTTTGTGACGGGTTTTTGTAGGATGAAAATATGTTGTTAGGTGACTTCATCCTTTTATATAATTGGCTATTATTTTGAATTGAATCTGTATAAACGAAGTTACTTAATTATTGAAAGATAAATTAATAATTGTGAGAGGATGTTTTCATCATTATTTCATGATGTTTTTTAAATTTATGAGGATATTGTGTTTTTTGTGTCATTTAAGGGCCGATTTTCTCAACGTCAGATTAGTAGGATTGATTTTTAAACGACGGTCCGGAACGGTCGACAAATAATCCTTATAAGACGTTTGGAAAATCAGACCTAAAAGGTTTAGGTCTAAAAATAGGAATTCTAGGAATAAAACCGTTAAAGAACGTATTTTATATAACATAGAGTATAAAATGTGTTAATTTTATACGCCATTGTTGTGTAAACTTTCTTTCTTGGTTTGGTTTATTTATTTCTTCTTTTTTATTTAAAAAAACGTCAAACGACTAAATGTGAGTGCGACGGCTACGATAGTTCTTTTGTGTGCGAATAAGCCATATTTGACATCTATAGCGCGATTGGCAAGTGTGTGTGTCATAAGTGACATAATGCACACTAATTTGACTTCTGTTGCTGAGTATAAACATGTACAGATAACTCTTGCACATCAGATAGTTAAATTAGAAATTGTTAACAGACAATAGTTTTTATTATACGAGTAATGTACTTAAGAACATAGTTCTGGGTTTTCGATGTTGATTAATGTCGTAACAAAATCGTACGTACCAACATGTTATATCAAAACATGTAACGTTTTAAGTTAGTGAGTTAGCACCGTGAACTAAATTGCCTAAAATGTTAAAATGTTAGCCAGCTATGTCAGCCAACATCACCAAGATAAAATTTCCACAAAGAAATTAATAGCTTAATTTGATAGTTAACAAACATCAAAGTCAAAGTAAGTAAAGAGGTGGCTGATAGATAACTTTGAAAGATCAAAGAAAGTAAGCCACGATTAAAACGTTTTACCAAGAATTCTTGTTACTGTAACAAAAATATTATCTTTTACGAAATTCTAATATCTAGGATTTAATTTGTTAATCTTTTACGCCAAGTTACAGAAGCTTAATTCATTATACTAGCAATCCCCCGCGACTTCGTCCGCGCATTTTGAGTTTGCTCCCTCCCCTCCCGTTACATCGTGATGTTTTAGAGCCTGAATCCTATCTCAATATTATCTATCCGACACAAAAATATTTGTTTATTATTTATTTAGAATTTGATTGATTGACAGTTACCTATATTTAGGCTTTGTAAAATAAACACCTCACCTAACTAGTTTTATAATGAAGTTAGTTCACGAAAACTTGAAATTATTTAGCCACTCTTCTTGATACTTAGTTTGTACCGCCTTATACCGCGTACCTCATTTAACGGGGCAATAACTGTTTTCAGTTATATATTATTATATATTGGTAAAATAAGTCTTATCTTTTGGTAAAATCGGGCCTAAATAGTATTAACAATAAATTTAATTTAATTACTTTTAACAAATATCTGCGTCTATGGATCTTTGATATGGTCTGAAAGTTATATAATTATGTGATAGTCAACAAATCACTTCACAGATGAGAAAAATGCTCTCTATGAGAAATAGCTTTTCCTATCTAGTACAGCAACTCATATCCTGCGTTACTATATTATTGCAAGCCTTTCCGCGGATTTGGTAATTGCAGTCCTCTTATTGGGCTATCGTCCAGTGTTTCTAATTAACCCATAGCGCGTAATCCCGCGTAGTGTCACCATCACAGTACATTACGCGCTCATACCTAATTCATGCGCTTGCGACGCATTCCAAATGTAATTTCACGCCTCGCCTGTCACGTAACTTAAGATTTTTACACTAAATTTCATTTGAAAGTGTGACTATGAAATGCGACTATGAACAAGTTTGACTTGTTTATAGTCACATTTTTATTTGTATAGTGAAACTATACAAACCTAATAGTATAAATTGCACTTGTATAAAGCAACTTTGGCCGTGGCAGACAAGGAATCGAGCCCAGCGTCTTTCGCTAGCCGCTATACGTTTAGGCATATACCCGAATAGCATAAGACACGGCGTTCGATTCCTCGTCTGTCACAGCCAATGTTGCTTTTTACAAGTGCAATTTATATTGTTCAAAATCGTTTGAGCTTAGCTGTTTCAGTTTTCAAATTAATATTATAAAGCTAAAGAGTTTCTTTGAATGCGCTAATCTTAGATACAACTGGACTGATTATAAAAAAATATATTGTTTTTAAGTAGCTTGTTTATCAAGGAATGCTTTAGGCTATAAAACATCATCACGCTGACACGATGGAAGGGAAGGGAACCAACTCAAATTCTGCGGACGCAGTCCTGGGGGACCGCTAGTATTTGGATGGAATGTGATGTGTAGTTAAAACGATGACTACCTGATTAATTTCACAAAAATAAACGACATTTCTGAAAAAAGTTATATCCACTTTATATCTTAGAGTCATCTGCTAGAAATACTGTCGTTATAAAGTCAAAAATAATATTAAAATAAGTTATATTTAAATACGATAGTCAATCGCTGTCCAATGCTTATAAGAACTAAAACTCTTATAAGCATTGGACAGTAATATAATAATTCACTTGCTCTCAGTCTGGTATTAAATAAACACTGAGCAGAGCTTAACGTCATGTCCCTCATTTTATAAAAGAGAACTTAATCTTTACGAGTACTGCTCTAAAAGTGGAATATTTACTATTTTCTCGGAATGCATTCATCCCACGTCCTTCACTGTCGTCGTCTAAACTCAATTTTACTGTACATTCCTTATAAAGTTTTCTGTTCTAAGCACAAAGATATTGAACACGTACAAACACCTCTCCTGTATATTTTCTTAGGCATCGTTACACGATGTTACTATTGCTAGCTTATATCATATGTAAAACTGCCATTATTTTTTGTTTATTGTAAAACAAGCCCTTCCCCCCCTCCCGAATTCAACCGTGTAAATTTAGGATAGGAAATTATTTAGGTGCGGAGTTGTATTTTGTAAATGTGATATCTTTTGCTGAAGATAAGAATCAAAAGGCATGTTAATAAAATGAACACGATTATTAAATAACATAGATATGTTTGATTATTTATTAATAACAAACAACAAAAAATAAAACTAGGACATGCAACATAAAAAAAATAACTTAACCTATTCAATAACGAAACCATTTCCTTGAGGCAAGGAGGCTATGATGCTGATTTGGATAAATTAAAAATTGAGTTTGAATAATACCAAAGGTACAAATAATATAGCCTCATTTTTGCCGTCCTTTATTAATAGAGTTATTGTGATAAAACTTTTATGGTCAGACATATTCAATCACGGGCTTAATTATACATAATGATGTCCGCTATAAAATTGTGGAGCAAAATAATTTTGCTCTATTATCAATAGTTTTAGCAGCGTTCGCGATATAAAGATTTTAAGTTTACACCTTCGGTTACATTATTGAAGATTTCAGGATCCCTCACTTTTTTGAATGTAATATAGCGGATGTTCATAACAGATAATGCAGGAATCGAACGGTGAAATAATTTTACAAATATATTTAAGAGGTTCGGAGATAAATCAAAGTAAATAAACAAGCAAACCTCTTTATAATATTATAATATATTAGTATACCTCTAGATAAAATACTTCTTTATGCATGGTAATTTAGTGCTTTGGAAAATACATCAGATCTGTACTTTCCTTTTATTATTTTTAAATTATGTAAATAATAATACTATAATTTAATAGACAGAAAAAAACATTTCATCCAAAGTTCACTTTAAGGTTCACAAAAAAATATGGGAGTCTGATCTAACCGATACCGATATAGATATTCCTCGGTATCTTTTGACGTATTAATTGGAATTCCTCACAAAAGCGGCGAACAACAAAAGAGGCTAAAGGTTCCGTATGGTTTGCAATGCAACTGACGTGCAGAACTGCGAAATGCACAGGTTTATTCACAGAAACTATGTCGCTGAGTGCTTATTGTTATTGGTAGGTACATTGCACAGAGCATTTCTAGTACGAGAATTCAATTGTAATCTTAATGTGCAATAATATTACTGTAATGAATTCCGTTTGGTATAGCTCATCGTGTAGAAACTTACTGTATTTACAGTAAAAGGTGAAAAAACTAAATATATAAAACTCCTCACCAAGTTAATATTTCCGTAATTTCAGCAACTATATTACGGAACAAAAAACATTTATAAAAAAACGTAAGATATTTTCGACGGAGTTTCTTGTTTACCTTATCACGGAGCTAACATCCCGCGCTCCTGATTTATCCAATACGCATCGGCTTAAACCCCCAATTTTCTCATATAGCGCCGGCTTAGTAGCACAAATAAGTTAAAAAAGCAAAAGAACGCCTCACGCGAGACTCGAATACAAACCGGGACCCCCAAAATATTTCCTTGTATAAAAGCAACAATATCGGTTATGAAGGTCAACCGTTTGATATAAAGCAAATTTATTCTGTTCGTTCGGTGTATTGGCTCATATAACTGGTGATCTCGGCTGCGACAGCGGTGGAATGATAACGGTCTAATTTCGGAGGTTTCTCCTCCTATGCCCTAAATTACATTGCGGCTCGCATCCACCCTGAAAGGTTTTATTCATAAATCTACCGAAACGTTTTCATAAAGTTGCGAAAAAATGTGCGCTCTCGATGCCCCCGCGACGTTACACCGAAATGTTGCGGGAAACGTTAAATTTTATTCGAACTGTGCGGTGTAATTAAGGATTCATTATGCAGAGCTATCGTTTCTCGTAGAATGATTTCACTCACATTTTTTATCTTTACTTATTTTCCTTATTATTTTTTAGCAAAAAATCAACGACATTTTCGGACCAATTCACAAGATAAAAAGACTAATGATGTAACAAATTGTTCCAATTTTGGAATCCATTTACTAATGGCGAAAGTACTTACATCAGACTTTTCGTAAATTAGGTCATGTGACTGTTCCAAACATTAATCAATTGGCGTGATTTAGCCGAACGAGTTGGAGTGTAAACAAAATCCGTAGTTGCTCTGTAAAAAAGAATGGGTCAGAAAGTCTGTTAGTAGTTTTTTTTTGTTTCTTGCTGTGATGTCGTAACGTTTGCTACCTAACTATTAGTATCAGTGGTTCCTGTATTTTTAAAACAGTTAATCTACCTAACCTAATCCATATTTTTGAGGGTATATATTTTGTAAAATATTGCCTTGACAATCAAACTGACATAATTCATAATTGTATTGTTTAATTAACGGTTGAGTAGCTTACCCATCGGTTTTATATTAGGATACCAATGCTGTAATTATCTGATTTTTTCTATTAAGTGCAAAAGCTAATTTCTTTGGGGTTAGCGATTTAAGTCAATGTATTGGTGTTGTATTTTTTATTTATTCATTAAACTAGCACCTACTGCTACCCTCCGTGCTGTAAAGCAATCCGGGCCGCTCTACAAACCGATTGCATTTCCAGTTGTTCTCCAAATGTTTGCAATATTTGGGAATGACAACTGTGTTGGACTTCCGTGAACCGCGGCCGCTCTTTGTGTTTATTATTGGCGAGCAAACAGACAATCTACGTTTGTATGCCGACACAATTTGAAAGTGTATTTAAATTAAATTTACAGCAATCGTGTACAATGTTGAAACGTGTGTCTGTGCATGGCGTATCTAGACTGTCAAACAAGAAACCATAATAAATATGAATAATTCTTGTGGCCTGACATTTCATTATAAACCTATAGAGTACCAGAATATTGATATATGAAATTAGGTATATATCAGATTTCGTTCCATATTTGATGGCATTAAACGATTTCATCAAAATCAGTTTTGACTGTACCAGTAGGTACCAAAAAACTTACCTTATTTTAATGCAAATTCACGCTTCAGTCTTATTTATAAAAACTAAACGAAGCTAAGTAAGTCTGTTCGTTAGAGGAATCAAAATTTAAATGTTACACATGCAAATCACAATATGAGCAAAGGAGATGATTGGCTTACTAAACATTGATTGTGTTAATAGGATGGGCTTATGAGCCTATCGAGTTCAGGGCTCTTACTGCTAAATGGGTTTGAATTTAGATGGAGGCAATAGACACAGATTATACTGATAAAATTAAATAATCTATCAACCGAGCTGTACTATGAAAATTATAAGTATTTCAGTACTGACTGTACTATGTTTTTTTTTATATTAATTAGTTTTATTCTTGTATCTAAAAAAAATAAATACAAAACATGGCTCAGACGTAGATACTCTTTGTTTTAGTGATATCAACAACACATAAAAACATATTTCCACTGTTAGACCTATAAACCTGTTAATAAGACACACCACTTGTAACTCAAGAGTGGCAGTTTTTTTATATAATGATTTTCAGTTTGCTTAATTCATTTTGGACATTCCCGAACAGAAGGAGAATATTTCGAATGCGCTTAATATTTACAATAATAATGGACGCTAATTTAAGGCTTAGTAGCTTGAAAATATAATCGAAAAGCTTTAAAAGTTAAAAGCAACTCTATCTAGTAGAGTGGAGAATGATAACAAAAGACAATCAAAAGACGTGTCATCCCCGATTTTCAGGCCCTAGAGATGATTGGATCGCCAAACATTGACTGAACTAATGGGATGAGCTGACGCCAACCGATTTGCGTAATGACGAGCTATTTCACTCTCGAACTCAACCAGGACATTATGCAAAATCGTGTTTGACTTCTATATTAGCTTCCACGATTCCATAATCATGAATGACAATCGTTCAAGAAACCAAAATAGATGGATTTAAGAATTTTAACAAATCTGTATACTAATAATTGACTGACAAAATTTCGTATTAATTAAATCTCAATCACCCCAAACCACATTAAACGCCTACATCAAAAGTATCTAATTTTACAATCAGTAATGTCTCAACATTTCTCTGTACAAGCAAAATTAATTTCACTGATATTGCTAAGACGTTCCGCTAATATAAATTCCGGAAGGCTGAGTAATTAACTCGGTTAATTTCGAAACTTCCCCCGTTTTTTGCCATAAAAATGGAGTAAGTATAATCTTCGTTCCATGCTATGTATCTTGCGAGAACTTTTTTCTCAAAGTAAACCGGGATCCAATCGGGTTTCGTATGGTACGAGTAGACTTTGAATTTCGAAGCTAATGAATTTCGAAAGCGTAACGGCCAGTTAAAAATAACACAAAACTACCAAGTTGCGGAGTTACGGGAGTAGTTCCAGTCGTCCAACATTAATCTACAGTTATAATTTTGCAGCTTTTCTCCGGGAAAGTTGAAAGAAGTGCACTAAAAGTCACGTTTGCTAACTTTCTCTATAAAAAACACCTAGGTGTGTATTGCGTAAAATTATTTATACTTATCGCTTTAATTATGTTACAGTGCTTTGCTTTTTGCGAATGAACGAATGTGTTATTAACTATGGCAAAATTGATTTTACTGATACATACTCATAGAAATTGACTTATAAACTTTACGGCTACCCCAGTCATGTTTTTTCCATCACTACTCATTAACGAAGTATATGTATCCCAATAATTCTCAATAAAATATTCATCGTCGCCACCAATCGGCAACTGGCACCAGCTGTTTGACAAAACAATAAACATCTGAATATTTTATAGTCGAATTCTGATAAAGGGATGTAAATGACTGGCCCGTCCAATTTGCATGGAACAGATTAACGTCATAATCGAAGCGATTCAATCAGCGATCCCGGGACTGGCCTGGTTGGGTGGGGGGGACCCATTTACCGGGATACTAATAACTTCAGATAAAATGCTAATTTTGTGTTCATTCGATTTGGGCGAAGGAGATAGGCCGGGCCCATCGATAACGGCGTCTTCGAGCGCGACTGCGGAGATTTTAAAGTTTCTTATTCTACACAAATGGTGAAGTTTCTTGTTGAAAGTGGATGTTTAATGCAACTTTGGAACCACAACTGACGGCAACACATTAGGCCCTTTACACACTGCGACTTTCAGCATCGATGCAGTAACGCGTTTTGATAACGTGCTTCAGCATCGCGACTCACGCAATAAACAAATTTAATTTAGCATTGATGCAGTCGCGCGTTATTATTGATGCAGTCGCCAAAATTTAGTACATAATTGTCAATTTCCTGCTTCTGCGTCGCAACTCAATCGATGCTAACGCGCGTTAGCATCGCGACTGTTTCGATGCTAAAAGTAGCGCAGTGTGTAAAGGTTGAAATTTTGCGACTGCATCGTAACTAACGCGCGACTGCATCGATGCTAAAAGTTGCAGTGTGTTCGGGGTCTTAATCACTGATTCTGTCGGTTATTATAAACATAATTATGACAATATGTAAACAATATAATACTCAGTTCAACGCGAATAGCAATTTAAATGAAATCCAGCTGCATTCACGTATGGACATTATCGCGAGCAAACGTTAGCACTTTGGTTAACTTATAGCGCTTAAACTATTCAGCTTCGTTGCCTTAAAATAATAGTATGTAGTTTGTTGAAATACGTTTCTATAGACCGAAGCTGATTTTCGACAGCACTGTAGCTCAACAAATGGAATGTCGAATACAGGTTTTAGAGATTGTTTGATGTAAAATTCACAATGCAAGACGTACATGTTTTGTGTGCTTTGTATAAAATTGAGAAAGAAAATCTTGCTCATGAATGGATTGGTAGAGAAAGCATAGACAGATATTTTCTTTGAATCACTGCCGATAATTTCAAAAAAACCACGCTTAGGGAGTTGGCAACTTCTAATTATACCTTTTTTTGACGTTATCTCGCGGGATTGTAGAATTCTGACGTTTTTTGGTACAGTCAGTCATACTTTAGGAACTACACAGGGTGAAAACATTTTCAATATTTTATACTAAGAAAAAAACCTACTAATGATTTATAGTCCCTTCCATATATTGAAATATGTTTGTTGGCTGCTTTTAGAACTATATTGTTTCATAACCAAAAATCGTATACTTCTTCGTATTGATTAAACGTTTACAATACTTCAAACACATACCTACTAAACATTTTAAAAATATCATCATCTTGCATCTATGCTTTGTCTCTAAAAAACTTACACATTCCGTTCATAGCATAGAGGAGTGCATGTCATTCGCCGCCCGCCCCTGGCGGATCGTATGGGCAAATGTTGACTTCCGGATCCGGCCGGATCAGTCAGAGCCTACAGCGAGCGGACTCCGCTCCGGCGTATTGGGTAACTAGCGAGCTAATTGCGATGCAATCGTGATTGTGGCTCGCTATCCATAAATATAAAAACTATGTGTACCGTAGACAGTAAAAATTACTTGCAAGTAGGTAAAATTTTGGAAGCACTATCATCCGTGCCACCTACGTAGTGCCGTCAATATTTAATAAATAATCACTCTCAGCGACGATACCGTCTAAACTGTACTATAAATGATGTGGCAAGTGGCAGCTATAAATGATGTGTAACTGCCTCGGTGGCGCAGCGGTTAGAGGGTCGCACTTTTTAAATGCCAGGCTAAATAAAATAAATGGCTGCGCCAAAAGTCCTGGGTTCGATCCCCGGGTCGGACCAAAAAAAATGTACCTGGGTTTTTCTGTTCGGAAAGTCTCAGGGTAGCCCGGAGTTTGGAAGTTGGCGGTGATTTCATCCCCGTGCCTCGGAAAAGCACGTAAAGCCGTTGGTCCTGCGCGTGATCTCTCTCCGGTTGTGTCAGATTGCTGTCCCATCGGGCTATGAGAGTGAGAGGAACAGTGTGTACCTGTGTTTGCGCACACGCTTGTGCACTATAATATGTCCCACGCAGTCGGTTAGTCGTTGTGACTGGCCACCGTAGTCGGTATCGGCTAGGGGGACTATTATAAATGATGTTCTTATTTGCATTGCTTCGCTTCTAGTAATAATAAAACAACAACACAACGTGGTCATGGTTTCAAAGGAAGGATTTTTCTAGTCTAAGTGTGTGTGTGTGTGTGTGTGTTGTGTAGTGTAGTGTGATTCTTGGCCGCTACCTTTAGATGTGATCTTGGCCAACTGTCTGGCTATCTATTAAAAAATCTATCTATCTACTAACATATCATTAACGATAACAATCTAAAGGCGGTTCAGCTTAGGTAATAGGCCGCTGTACTTACTTACCGATCGGAGGTGGAGCCTCTTTGTTAGCGGGCAGAGGGCCCTTGAGCACGTTTTACGGAGACTTTTTGTTTGGAAACGAGATACGGTTTTTTTGTGGCGGCGTATCAGTGACAAAACTATCGGGCGACTATTCTAGGGTGGGGTATTAGTGACGCAATGTTTGATACAAATATTTTTGTGCTGAGAATTAATATAATGTTATTATTATAACATTAATTTATCACCTCGGACTTTTTTATATACAAATATGTTTAAAACAATATTGGAATCAATCATCGAAGTCATACTACAGGTTGGCATTTTAGAAATTGTTACCTTATTCGTGAGGTCCCAGCGATGCACTATCGATCGCACTAACAGGCTATTATGACGAACTGACAGATCGAATAGGTTTCTCGGAGTAAGTTCATAAAGTGATAATATAAATACATACGAGGACTACTTAGATATGTAACCGTACTAAGTTTTACCTTTGCTAAGCTAAGACAACAATACAGGCCAAAATGAAAATCCACCTTGTAAGTTTATTTGTAGGGAACGTAGTGGCGCAGTACAGAAAGCGCTTTTATTTAGCCTACTTTCTGCAAGTACAACAGCTGCGAAATACGAGCTTTGTAGGTTTAAGTTTATTAAAGTTTCAATGATACGTTACAGCGCTTTAGCATGAATAAATCACGCAACGCGGCAGAAAGATAGTGGCGCGGGCCCACTAAACAAAGTTCATTGCAACGTTGCGGCTGCTTTAAATGCACCTACGTTGCACCACACAAAAAAAATGGGATGCACATTTTCACAGAGCAATGTGGAAAGGGACTCGGAAAGTGCGCGTCACCGTCGGTCGAGGGGAGAAATCACGACAGCAAACATTGACTTTAGACTTAACTCTTTTACTCACTTAGCCTAACTCCCGGCTGCGAATCACTAGAAACGAAGGGAAAGTTTCCAGTCCGAAAACTATCGAATCTTTCAAATAATGTCAACTGCGAATAAGGAACAATTGGTTGAAACTGGAGCAGTTAACTGTAATAACTACCTCTATTCGGTGCGGCGTTTTGTTGTACGTTCCGATGCAGCACGAATACTAAAACGCTGGTCGAAAAAGCACCGAGATCGGGCTAACTGGAACTAGAGTTCGTTTGAGGATCTAACGATTCTAAACAAAAACAGATAACGATCCACTCTGGGTTTTAGTGCAACGCCGCAAAGCAATATTGCCAATCACTGAATAGAGATGAAAAATGCTTCGATCTGAGAGCCGTAGGATGAAAATCTCCTGTGGGTGCTGTTTCCTAGACTGGCCGGGTAACGAGAATCTCCGGGGTAGACTGGCCGTACGTGATGTGGTAGTTAAGATTTCCAGTCTAGGTGGTCAGGATAAACTGTCCGAAAACCGCAAGATTGGAAGCTTATAAGGGACGTTTTGCTTTGTGAAGATAAATGCCTTTGTAGAAAATCTTCTTATTTACTTTTTATATTTTTTTATAACGATTTAGTGTTGTCGAGGTACCGTATACCATACTAAAAAGCCAAAACTTACTTCTATCGGTAACTAAAAAAACAACACAAGTACCTCTTCATGGCAGAAGTAAATAAAACCACCCAAAGTAGTTGACTAAGACAGTAATTTATTCGCCAAGAACGCTGTATAATAGAAAATCGACATTCAAAGATCAGAGTCAGCGATCGCTGCAGCCCGCACCTGAGAAACGGCTTGCATTTAATCTTTTCAGACGTTCTCAAATATCCGATCATTAACTTGTGTACCCACTTCAGACATCGGTGATTTGTTACATTGGACCAGTGTCTCCCAAACTTTAAGCGATCAAAAACTTCCTTGTTTCTATTTTGCTGCAAGATCACTTATTTCTGCAAATAACACACATATTAGAAGTAAAATTTTGTTATTTATGAATTATTCGCAGCACATGCTTACCCTATTTCTCACAGACCACTTACCGTACCATTTGCGACCCACAGTTTGAGAAACACCGGTTTTAAATCGTGCCGATAGAATGAAAGAGGGCTCAGATTTGAGGGAAAGAGGTGCCTATTTACACCGACGTTATTCACCCCAAGCATTTTATCCGCGAGCTTAGATCCCGAAGATGTTTTCTCATAAAACGTTCACTCGACTCGGAATGCGGGGCTAATTAATCAACTTTGTTTGCTCGTAAATGATGTTCGGGAAAATTAAAAAGAGACCCAATTGCTTTCATGTCGATAGAGATGTTCGCTCTTTAGGTTGGAGATCTTAGCTGCTATTGCACTTATCTTTGAAGCGTAATTACATCTTTTTAATCATTGTATCATCATTATTAAACAAAAACACTCTTAACGCTTTTTCAATTATGTACGAATAACCTACAACAGTCCATAAAAAGTATCGATTATTTGTTTGTGCAATAATATTAAAAGTACAAGTCATCTTTTTTATTTTTTATGTTGGATATTAAAATACGAAATAGAAAAATATTTCAAAGGATAAGAATGTTATGGACGGGTGGGTGACCGTTACGCTGAAGGCTAATTTCTGATCTCAAGATCGTTCAAACGCAGATTGTGACGAATTGCTGACACATAGCTTGATTTTGCTGCCAATTTTGCCATAATGTTTTGTTACGATTGTATTATGTTCTCATTAAGCTTACTTTTAAAGTATTCACATGAAAAAATTACAAGCGGGTTATGGTCAGGACTCTGGGGCCCACTTAACGTGGCCACAAAAAAATATATCTGCTTAAAGTTAAAACCAGACCTTGTTTCTATTTAAATCGGCAACGGCGACCATCCTTATGTTTAAATAGTGACAGATATTGCAATATACTGTAAAATTTTTAGGCCTAATGTTGCAGGAGGATTCAACTTGAACACCCGGTTCTAACAAGATGGATAAACAATCCCAAATCAATTAAATCTGTAATAAGAATATTGTTTAATATGGTGGATTCAAGTAGAGGTAAAATTTACTGGCTTCCCGGGACCCCATCAATGCTTATGAGACAATTCGTCTAATCTAACGAGATTAAAGAAAACACTGTGAGACTGTCATCTGTAAATATTCATCACACGTTAGAAGATTGCCAGCAGCATAACGGTCACCAATTGGATAAAAATATGTATTTCATTTTCGTATTCTAATATTAAACAGGTAATTTACAAAATTATAGAACTTTTATTGAAGAAACCTATACTCTTCGTGGATACCCTCCGTGGTGTAGTGGCTAATCACGCTGGTTTCAAAGCGTTGCCGCTCCGACGTCCCGGGTTCGATTCCCGGTCGGGTCTGGGTAATGTGGTTCCACGGTTGTGACTGATTTCCATAACACAAGTGCAATAGCAACTTACTTTGGGATCAGAGCAATGAATGTGATTAGTGTTCAATATTACTTTACTTTACTTTACACCCTGTACCTAATCGGATATCAAATTCACAGTACAATTTTTTTATTAACCATTATTCCGCACCGCATCAGCATTCTCCAACAAAAAATTATATGGAAAACCGATGATTAATCAACAAAAATCATCACGCCAACGAAATTGGGTTACATTGAACATGCAAAACGTTTAACAATGCATCCAAAACATCCAATATTGAATGCCTAAAACAACGGTTGGACTTAACGAGATATAACGACGCAGGACAATATTAAATCGAATTGAGTGAATTCGGTGCATTGTCAGCCGTTCGGTTCGGCCTGTTAACATTTGTATAACATAACCGCTCGGGTCCGCATTGAGCCGTTTGCGACTGAATTGGAGGCGATTGGGTAGTTTACTGCAATCACAAACTATTCTAAGACCTAACTAGTATATAAAGACATGATAGGATATTGATGGGCCTCCCCAGATTCTGTATTCCATCAACAATGTTCGCGAAAGCGGGTGTTGATGACTTACGCCATCATTCGGAAGCACACGGCTTCAATGCTTTACAGAGTCCAACGGAGTGTCAACAGTATTCAGATAGCCATGAAAGATAGGCCTTGATGTTTCTTTTTCAGTCACTTTATGTTTACTTTAGGTTAACTTGCATGCTCAAGGAACTAAAAACCTGTGTTTAAAGTTACTAAATGAAATCAAATTTAAATTGAAATTTACTTTTGAGTTTGCTCTCTCCCCTCCCATAGCAGCGTGATGTTTTGTAGCCTAAAGCCTTTCTTGACGAATAAGCTATCCAACACAAAAATATTTTATCATGGTTTAGAATTTTTTTAACACTCACAATGTCATGTTTTATAGTCATAAAGATGGAAATAAGAAACCAAAAATTGCGCACGAGCGGAACTCGAACCGGCAACTTTCTGGCTAACCGGGCAAAACGCTCTTTCAATTGAGCTACCGTGCCGTCGGTCTAACCGTGCGAAATTTCTGGTCTCTTATGAATACCTACGTCATTACGCGTGACGTCTGCGCTATATACCCCAACTGCTTTACAACAGCATTTGGCTAAGTAGTTATTCATTATAGAATAAATTCAACTAAGAAATAAATAACGCTTCGCTATCCACTGGTTTAGAATGTTTTAACACTCACAGTGTCATATTTTATATTCATAAAGATGAAAATAAGGAAACAAAAATTGCACACGGGGTAGGTATGAGTATTGTATTGGCACTTAGGTAGAGAGTATTTTTGTTTCTTATTTCCATCTTTATGAATATATATTTTTGTTACTAACAATATTTTTACGGATTTTATAAAATCTGAAACAAATGATTTATTATTATCATCGTTTTTATGGAAAACATCCTTATCATCACTGTGGTATAGAAATCGAGGCACTTAATATAGAAATAGAAATAGTAATAGAAAAACGTTTATTACCTTTATGAAGAAATAGTACAAAAACATGAGCAATTAAGGCTTAGTAAAAAAGGAAAGCAAATCGTCAGTGGCTCAGCTTGTGCTGATATGGGATGTGATCCCACTCAGCGCTGGTTTTCAGCCACTTCCATCTCTCTTCATATTAAAGTCAAAGCTTGAAAATACAAATTTAGGTTAAAGGTTAATGAAGTAAATTACCTCTTCAACTCTTTTGTCATAAATAATAATTATAAATCAATCGAAAGTCACTAAACTGATAAAATAACTGAAAATAACGTTTTGTTACTAAAATGTAGAGCCTATCACTATTAATGCAAAATTTATATTTAACACCATCAGTATAAATGTAAAATTTAGATTTAATATTAAATTGTATATTGATGATAAAGCCTTTAATATTGGTTTAGATCGATCAACATCTCTTGCTGCGTTGCATAATAATATTCAATGTTGCTATTTTATTGTTGCGGTGATCTGAGCGATCAATTTGCATTGTAATTAAGCATTTGCTCTATATTATAAAACAAATTAGCTTTAACCCGATACCGCATATTTTGAAAGTAAACACCTAATCTGCGCTGAAATTTGGTCGGTGTTTTTGGACAATTTTCAGGTGGGCTTTTGGATCGAAGTTAAACGATCAATCCATGTAGATATACTTACTTGTAAACAACGAACCTAACTTTTACTTTTTCTATGTTGCATTATATGCAAGCATAAATTGTTTGCATTTATTTTTTCTGGATTTTTATTTTTAAAACCTACCGATTTTGATGATTGCGGCTCTGTTTACCGATATAAGTCAGTGCGCTAAAGATACTTGATAGTCTGTTTTTCTTTATTTGATCTTTTATTAGTTAAAAAAAAACTGTGAAAAAATTACCAACCATTTGATTTAAAAATACTGAAGTGTTTAAAAATGTTGTTCACTAATGAAAATTGTAAGTTTTGTGTTCAGTTTATTTTAAAATGAGTCATTTAATAAAATGTCAAGACCTCCTTCAATATTTGCCAAGCAATAAAAACCTAATTTACTACCGATTTTGAGTATCATTAATTATTTAGTGATTAATCTTTCTGAGTTTAGTTAGCCTTTAAGATTATTATTTTAATAGTTACAATTTTTGTGTGTGTCCCACAGTTTTTGTAGGTACTCTTCTGATCAGCCAATGCAAGCCCTTATGTTACCTTCCGGCGGCATGGCTATATTTTCGTAGCAACACAAACGCGTTGCAGTGAGTGTCAGTACAGTACACTGCAGTGCAAAATGCACTCCACATGCTCATTACTGATGCATGCGCCAGCCGGCCCCACTCCGCCAATCAGTTCGCTCCTTGACTTTTTGCTAAATTTCATACACTACCACAGGTGTAGGTTTTGATTATACGCTACTTGAATCTGGTATCGATAAATTGTTGCAATTAGCACTGACAAATTTCCATGACAAGTAAGGTGCTTTGTACTGCCAAAATAATATCCCTTAACTCATCATCATCAAAAGAGGACTTTTAATAAAGATAATGAAAAACATAAACGTGCTTGTCTTTCCAAATCCAACAACTTGGCACTCAAAGCGATACAATTATACAATTCAATTTCATCCCTAAAGCCGCATTTTTCAACACAATTGAAGATATCTTCAACTTTTTCCTTATTTTGTGTTCGAAATAAAATATCTGTCGAATGAAAATTAATTTGGCGGCAAGGTTACCGTAGCTCAGTTGACAGTGCCGGGTTATGACGAACCTAAAAAATGTAACGTTCATTTGTAACGAAAGTCTACTTCAGTGGTAATTCAACAAGTAAGTATTACGAGTGTAAAGGTATACAGTCGGCACGCGATTTGCAAATAAAGCTAGAAGATACCAACAGCGAACGTTTTCCAGAGCATGCGATAAAGGACCTGCGCCGTTTCAAATGGAAATAACAAATGAATGTCGGTTTTTTTTTCTGTTGCGACGCGCATGAGGTTTGGATCAACTATTCATTCACTCCCCGGTGCCCTAGTGATAATTTTAATTGAGATCGGAAGCGATACGAGCAGTGTAATGTGTAACGATGAGTAATATGAAACGAATTGAATTTTATCTTTGATTTACTGTTGCACTTTTTCCGATACGATGAAATGATTGCCATTTTCATAAGCTAGATTTTAAACTTTTTAATAACCGTAAAAATAATTAGTTCTTATTTTATTAGTAGTACTTATTTAATATTGTGTATTAAATAATGCATGTCATGAACTCTTAAATATTATTTATATTTTTAATGGCGATCAAATCATGAATTAAATTGTGAGGTACATTACTTTCTCAATTATAAAAATACGTTAAATTCATAAAGGAACGTATGATAACTTAGTTACCGATAGTATTTTCACCCACGCCAACATTTACTTTACACGTTCGAAAATCCTTTCGCACACAATCTAATCGTTTTATGTAAACACGAAAATTTTCCGCCCAAAAATTCAGTTAAACGCGCACAATGGTTCACACTATAAAAGATAGCGGCACGGACGCATTAAGCTACCTACGAAAAATTCACTCTCAATATCTCGCATTTGATAACAAAGGGAAAACACCCGGCAAGATGTTCTAAAAATACTTTCGCAATCTACCTTACCTGTTCACCTGGGCTGGCCATTCCGACCTCCCCATAAAGAAGAGTAGTCGGGAAGCAGCGAGGGTTTATCGTACCTCAGGGAGCGGCCCGCAGCCCGCCACTATATCATTGCCAGGGTATGTGTATACCGTCCTTTGTACTTGCTAGAGCGCAAAACTCTCTAAAACATTGTCGGGTAGAGGCAAACTTTTGATTTTACTTCGATTGCGAAGGTTCAGGATAATTTCGGGATACGGGTTAAATGTTACACGGTTAGGTGAGAAAGTTTTTATTTTCGTGTGTGTTTAAATGTAATAATGGATGTACACGGAAAGTTCGTCGAACAAAGATTTTTGCTCACAAATTTTGACAGTAGTTTTTTTTTTACAAAAAATATCTCAACACTCCTTACCCGATTATTACGGAAATGTTATGCCTCGAAAACATAAGGTCCTATGTACAAAATAGGAACAAAATTTGTTTGTTAATAATATTTATTACTTCATATAAATTTATTTTTTATGTTAAACTGTAATTATAAATACGTTAATATGAGTTTCTAAAAAATATTAAAGTTCTAACTTGTAAGCTAGGTACGTGATAAAACAACATGTCCTTTCTCAGGTGTTTTTTTATATAAAAAACAGTAGTAATAACTGGGTTAACAGTAAAGTAGCTATCTAAATTTACTGAACTTTAGATTAGTTCATAACATTATCTTTGCATGACCTAAAAGTATGACTGGGAAAGAATGTTTTAGCATCAAGTTCACTTTTTGCACAATTTCATTAATGCGATTAGGATTTAAAAAAGATATTTGATAATTGCTTGCGTTACAAAAAAATATATACAAAATTACTCATTATATATCGCCCAGAACTTAAATCAGTTTAATGTTAACGTATTTCATTTACCTGCACAACAAAACAGCACCAAAATCATGATCGTAAATAAGGCGGCAAATATAAATAGTGCACTGTGGCATAACACCGCCTATAACTCTGTAAGTCGCGTAACTCGATAACGTGTTGCTCGCCATCCACGTACATTAATCGACAATGCGTTGTCAAAGTACTTTTAATGAAATGCTGCGCGAATTTTGCGGTCGCCGCTGCGGCACCGGCAAACAAAATATGTGAAATAATGTTGGTGTTGCTTATTTGCATAATGTCTATCATAAACGGGCCGTTTTGAGCCCTGTCATAACATTATCGGGCCGTGGAGGCACGTGCATTGGCGCGCTTACCTGATTTAGCTGGGATGACGTTATGCTGCAGCTGAGAATTTATAGTGATACTATTTAGAAACAGCTTTCGAATTATTAAATAAATAAATATGCGCCAAACAACACATTAATCGTGGTTTCGAAGTAAGGAATTTTCATCCTTATGTTACGAATTATGACGAAGGCGTCTGACATGCATGACTTAAGTATAAATGTTCGTGCTCATTACACAAAAACATTTGCCCCTTGCTGGTGGCATTATAGTCAAGAGCGCTTACCAATACATCAAACGCTTCGTCAAATCGTATTGGCATAACATGCAGGGCACAGCAGAGATACTGATAATGAAATGTCCAATGACAGCTGCTCATTTAACACTGAAAATTTTTGTCATGAAAAATCAAGCAAATTTATTCCTTTAATTTGAATTTATGTAATAATGGTGTGAACTTCATGAGAAAACATCACCAATCCTCTTGCGAATAACTTTGTAAATTTAGCCCAAAGTAGTGTAGTCTTGACTGAACTCTAATAAACACTAATAGAAACTTTTCGCCGTGAAAAGTCAGGGGAATCGCACGAGTCGTGTATTTGTAATTTATTCATGTTATTTCTATACAGTATTACCTTAGAGTCCCCTCCAATTACTGCCCTTGCAGAAATACTTCAAGGAATAGGAACTGCCAGCAAAAATAATCAACAACTTTCAATCTCATAAAAAATATATACAACTATTCTCAATTTAAGCAATGCTTATTACCGAGTAATTTTAGTGCTTATAAACCAATTCTTTTGTATTTGCTTCACTTATTGACCTGTGGTTGATCAGCTTTGGCGACGAATATGCATAATTTCGTTTAACTATACAGCTAAGAATATATTTTGAATCTGCATGACAAATAATGTTTTATTTGTTACATCTATCAAACACCTATACAAATCAAATGCTATCTCTAAAAAGTTATTTTTTGCTGACGCTCCCTTCGATTCGTGTTACCATACGGCACTTGAGACGTTACAGCGCCCCTGGGAACCTGCGCCTGACCTCAGCCCGGGCCACGAGTCCACAAATATATAACATTCACTTACAAAATAATCGGAGAGCAACTTTCTGTATGAGTATCACAATGGTATCTACTAAAGTTTGCAATCATTAACTCTGACGCTGCTAAACCGACGAAATGTCGTCGATATATTATCAACTTGCTGTCGACTTGAATCACCGACTGACGTTGAAATGTCACAACAGCCCAAAAGATAAGGAGACATATTCTAACCACATATGGGCCATAATTAATGGATACGAGTATGAAAAAATTATTGACGTTCTTAGGTGGCATTTTGTGTCCTAAATAAATTGAATTATTTTTGACTTTGATTTTGACACCATCTACATGATATCGTCATAAATAATAATAGTGGTTGGGCGACGCCTACCTTAACAATACGCTGTTGACGTGTTAATAAAACTGAGTGACAGCTGTCAATTTTGCAGATATCTACTCAAGATAGATAATACACATTGCCTGTAAAACATAAAACCATAATAACTAGATTACGATACCTTCGTATGTACAGCGGTGCATCTTCTACGGCTGATCCTACGTACCTACTTTTCAGTTTGCTTTAGGGCCTTGTTTCACAATCAACAATATAAATACAGATAATTCAGAATGGTAAGTAAACTGGCAGTGTAGACAGTTTAGTATAGTTTACTTAAGTTAAACCATACTAAGCGATTGTAAAATATGTAGGTTTTGTAACTTAGACACCTTACACACTGCGACTTTGAGCATCGATGCAGCATCGTGGCTCACGCAATGAACAGATTTAATTTGGCTTCGATGCAGTCGCGCGTTAGCATTAATGCAGTCGCTAATACAAAGTACATTATTTGTCTTTTTCCAGCTTGTGCATTGCGACTGCATCGATGCTGCATCGCTGCTAAAAGTCGCAGTGTGCAAAGGGTCTTTAGTTTGTCTATTTGCGACTGCATTGATGTTGAATCGCGACTGCATCGCTGCTAAAAGCCGCAGTGTGTGGTCTCAAAGATGGCGCTGTTGCACCCACAATTTGTAATACCACTTCCATAGCTACCTACATAAGTAAAGGTAAGTACCTCGTGGGTCGCGTTACACAGCAGACGTACAGGCCCCGTGGGACGCGCGGTGCACCTGACCTCTTCTGAGTTATATGCAAATACTCACTAATACGAGTTCTTATACACCGGTATTTTTGAGAGTGTTTCAACTTGGGGTAACGTAATGGGTGTAGAATTTATGTTTATTTTCAAAAGGTGAGGCCAGGGATATGGTTTTTGCTCGATTGGAAAATGCGGTGACGTTGATAACAAATGGTAGAGGAATTTCAAAATGAAACAATTACTGAATTACTATAAAACCAAACCCATAAGTTTCCATGAAAACAAAATCGTACGCTGTCTTTTATCACTTCTTATTATTTACTAGCGGTCCCCCGCGACTGCGGCCACGTGTTTTGAGTTCGCTTTCTTCACGTCGCAGCGTCATTTGATTGAGCAAAATACCTTCCTCGATAAATAAGCTTTCCAACACAAAAATATTTTTTTTAAATCGTTCTTATAGTTCCTGATATTAGAGCGTTCAAGCAAACAAACTCTTCAGGTAGTAAAGATATCACTCTAATTAAGTCTCGAATATATAAAACGGATAAAGTGCACATGGTTACAATTTTAAAATACTTAAGGGAAATAATTTAAATTTCGTATGAAGTTACTTTACGGAAAATGGTAATCGGAACTTAAAAAGCGATATTTAAAAAGAGAAAAATTTCTTTGTTGCCCTTTGTGCCGTTAAATAAATAAAGTAAACTACTTTCGTAGCTGCCAGTACTGATGTGGCGATAGTAAGCCCCGTCTGGCCCGGGTAGGCGGATGAGTGAACTCTGATTGATTAACCATTCGCACTATCTACTCTAAATCGGTACCATACCACCCACATACCTACCTGTATCTTCATAATACAATAGTTTGTAGCTCTTCTCAGTGAGAATAGGGCAAACGCAGAATTTGATTTCATTTTATATTAGCGGTCCCAGTGAACTTTGTTTGGCCCTCGGTCCTGTAATTTTATAAGTTATTAACTTATTCCGGACGGTGAAGAATCTAACAAAGTTTAAATCATGAAAATCTTCTTTTTTTTTCTGACTATAACAAACACAACAAATAAAGAATTCGCGAAATCGGTCCGGCCGTTCACGCGTGATGTCGTGACCAAGGAAAATATGTATTAATTTTTAAATAAAAAAAATAGGTTTGCGGTTTGCATCGGCCATAGCTCGATAAGGCTAAGGAAGGCACTAGTATAGTGCCATCTATCCACAAAGGCGCGCGCCACTTATTTTTAAACCAAGAAAACGCTATGTGCGGAGCGTGTGATAAATATTATAATATTAAATAATTGATATCTTATAATAGTATTAATAATTTCATTATGAAATATTGGCAAAAGCTAACTCACTCAAAAGCAATCATTAAGAATTTATAAATGATTGGTTAGTGATTACCTAGAACCACTAAGTTAATAAGAAGCGCTTGGTTTGAATCGTTAGAATCAATTTGCTTATATTTCGCAATAATGACATGAACTCGTGATGAATATATTAATGTACTTAAATATACTGTCGACCAAACAAAGCCATTTTGACGTTATCCATATTGGCAGAAATTTTATAGGAAAGTTCTAATACTTCATCAAAGTAAAATTGACAAAGCTAAGATTTTTTTAATTCTTTCCATACGTTTCACCTCAAAAAGTATTCTCTGAGCGGCCAAACATTAGTTGACGTAAGCTTTTACATGTAAATGTACCACTATTTCTATGTAACATAGATATAGGTATACAAGGGTTTATTTTTGATTTGATTTCAAAAACTACTTCACTTTCATTTGATTAAATAATAAAGTTGCATCGGGCGGATTGAATAAACTTTTTTCACAAATATTCAGGCTTCAGTCAATATCTGTGCTACAAACAAAATCCGGAAATGAAAACATTAAAGCACACTGCGGTAGAATTTTCATCAAAGGAATTGAGTGGGACATAAATAAGTTTTTTTTGATCGATGACTTAGATTAATAATTTTATTTTTTAACATTGGTCACCAATCAAATAATTTGCTCTGATCCCAAAGTAAGTTACTAATGTGTTATGGAAATCAGAAACAACGGTGGTAAATTTTGATGTGTATTGCTGCATTTTACTACACTTACGTGCAGTTTTTAGGATTCCGTAGCCGAATTGCCAAAAACGGGACCCTTGCATTTCGTCAAGTCTGACTGTCTGTCATAATTGATAAATAATAAATATCCTTTGGACATTCCCACACCTCGCCATCTAGTCCCAAAGTAAGCTACTCTAAGCTTGTGTTATGGGTGCCAGACAACGGATATAATACTTAAATACTTTTTTGTTTGTAAATACATACATGATATACATAGAAAACACCCAGACCAATACAAACAGACATGTTCATGCACACAAATGTTTGTATTGTGCGGGGATCGAACCCGCACCCGCTGCGTAGTAAGCGATTTCTCGACCACTACACCAGACGGGTCGTCAATTGATGGGCCATAATTGATTGATATTATTTAATTATTGACGTTTATAAGTGGCATTTTGCGTCCAAAATTATGATGAACATTATATTGACTAAAAGATTTTTTAATTTCGAATTTGAATTTCATTTTTTTTTTCTGTCTGTCTTTCCGTCCGTATGTCACAGCCACTATCAGTATTACACAGTTGCAACTTAGCAGGTGGATGTTTCCTTTTAACCGCTTTACGATTTTTATAATGATAATTAAGGGAAGCTCCTCTTACATGCATGAAACTAAAACCGAAAAAAAATATTTTTGACAAACCTATGCGTGTAGGGTGTCTATAAATAGGTCTTCTAAAATGACTTAGAGGTTCCATAAACTATTTTTCTTTTTAAATCTAACGTTCGATAGATAGACGCTTCTGAAGTTGTAAAATACCCTTCCCCTCTAACTTCTAAATTAAGCGAGTGTAAATTTTGAAAAAAAATATATGATGTAGATCTTTACTTAAATACTTTCAACGAAAATTGGTTTGGACAGGATCAAACCAGTAGTTTTTGAGATATAGCACATTTTAACATTACTTCGTACAACAACCGCAAACATTACTTTGTTCTTTATACTAACACTATGAAAAGCAAAAAATATATTTGCGTCAACAAAATAAATTGTGGTATTTTGATTACGTGGAAGTAAGTAGATATCTAATTCAGCACGAATTAGAGATCTACTTACGTTAAATTTGACTCGGAACCCTCAGTGCGCGAGTCCGCTTCGCACTTGGCCGTTTTTTGTATAGTTAATATTAATTTGAATTTAGTTATTTGAGTAATATTAATTGATTAATGTCTGGTTTTCCAATAAAAAGTAGTATAATTCACACGTGAGTGATTAAAAAAAGATAAATGCATTTTGCCAGTACTATCGTTTATATTTCACGTGATTTCGTTTTCGAACAAAAATCACACGCCATATTCAAGCGAGTGATTTAAAATAGTGCCCCAGGTCAGGGTAACCACAGATTAGTTAGAGTATGTAACTAAGTATACTCTGTTGAATAATTGAGTAAATAAAATATTTGCTTATATTACAGGTCACACACTGTGTGTGGTGTAAAAAAAGGTTATGTCATTCATGACCCCTCGCCAGGAGTTGCACTCTTGAGTTAACTATACATATAACAACTTAGTTGCCGCTCAATAGTTCACTATCGATAGTCGATCAATAGACTAACACAAGTTGAGAGTAAAAGACATAGTATCGATGTATATAAGCTCTACGATACGATACTATTGAGTATAGAAGCTCTTCATTAATATCAATGCTACCGTGGAAATTATCTGTTAAATGTCTATTCTACATACATCGGATAGTATCGATACCTAGGCTTATCGATATTATAAAATGATTTGAGAGGTCAACTATCGAGAGTTCGGTAACACTAAAACAATTCATACATTGATTCTATGCTCTTACCGCATACCAACTTTGGTTTCAGTATAAACTCTAAATGGGACGATTATTCGTGTACACACTTAGCTAAACTTAGCACTAATTTCAAACATAAATAACGCTGTAACACTAAACTGTTGTGTTGTACAATATTTGGCACTTACACCTAATGGGGCAAAACAATTATGAAGATTTAGTGTAATGCCTACATTCCAATAGATGCTTACTCTGAAACCAATTGATTTAAAAGTTGGTATTAATTACATATATTAGTTTAACGTAAAATAAACGTAGACATGACATTTGGAGTCGGTTCACAATGTTTATAGTTTTGATGATATACAAAAAGTCACAGCATAATAAAATTATAAAGATAAGTATATCATGATCATGAAAATAGAAGTAAATCATGACGACCTCCGTGGTGTAGTGGCTAAGCACGCTGTGGTTCAAGACGTTGCCGCTCCGAGGTCCCAGGTTCGATTCCCGGTTGGGTTAAAGTAGAAATCATAATTTTATATTTTGTTTCGGGTCTGGGTGTTGTAGTAACATCGTTTATCTGATTTCTATAACACAAGTGCATTGGCTTAACATACTTTCGGGGATCGGAGCACTGATGTGATTGGTATAAGATTCGCGATGCATTGCAATAAGTATTAAAAATGACGGGTCTGATCGCTAATAAAAACTGATGAGTACTGCTATTACTGTGATGTGATTGGTGTCCAATATCTATTTAAAAATGATAAATACGTAATTGTAAAAAACTATTTTAATTTGTTATCATAAGGTTGTTTTTGAGTGGTTAAATCGGGTCGCTGCAATCGCATTCCCCTACAAACTCGTAAATCAGCATGGATGTCAATGATGATGTGCCGAATTATTCTATAACTGACATGGTTATGCCTCACCTCCGGCAGAATGCATGTTTGAGTTGACTGTACCAGTTAGGTACAGTCGAGAGGAAAAGTTATTTGTGATCATTATTAAACAAGGTTTAGGAATTAACGAAAGTTTTTAGAAAATCCAACTTCTGATGGCTTACCGTCTTTATAGATTTATTGATAGTTTGAATTAATTTTTTTTTTTCTATCATTTCGGTCAATGCATGTATACTCAGTAAAATAATATCCGTCAGAAATGTTTTGTTAAGGGCTGATTTTTCAATAATCAAATTAGAAATGTTCGTCGAACAAAATACAATATGTCTAATTTGAAAACGTCACCTGATTGTCAGCAATCATACGTAACCGTCATTTTTTTAAAATCTGTCGCTTTATAATTTATCAGCCTGATAAGTTTGTTTTACCATTGAAAAATCAGCCCTTAGTGTGGTTGTATTACTTGACCGATATATTAGTATTATTATTTTTAGGGTATAAAACTGCATATACAAGGGTGATCTGATTAAAATAATAATCAGTTGTCATGTGATGCTCGTTCGGTTCGTTTCGTGTGCATTGTGTTTGTTCCTGAAGTTATTGGATATAAATAGAAAATACCTATATGTAATAGTGTTCAGTGACCAAAGTAAGATTAATTTTATCGTGAGTGGTATAGTGAATCAATCAAGAAGCTTTTTCCGTAAAACTCTTGAGGAACCATCATTCCGGGTACACACACAGTGTTTTAGTACTGATTACCTTTTCCTATCTATTATTCTTAATTAAAAGATAGCTCGGTTTACTTTTCTGAATCAATAGTGTATTTGAAACAAATAAAACATAATATCGTTACGAAAGAAGGTTAGGTAATGTAAACCTCTAAAGTCGTTTATTTTCTTTTCTTTTTTACTTTACAACCTCAAAAGATAACACAGGTGCCCGCAGTGAACTGTACTGTAGAGGTTTCAAGCTACGCGTAAAACCTCTACGTCTCGTACGTTCGACTCTTCGTATTTCAAATGTAGAAAAGTTTCTTTATAAGTTAATTTTGATAGACGTTTGTCATATCGGTCATATCGATTGTCAATCAAACCTTCGCGTATACTATTATAATTCAAGAATCTTGTGTAATAATAATAAGTATTGATTAAGAAGATATCAGAATAGAGAATAAGTGGTTTTATTGTTCATTTATATACATAGAAAGTTATCATAGATTACAGCGACGCTACGCTTTCCTACAGTACCTACGATGTGCCTGCTAAATAATTATAGCCTTCCACAGTTACATATGAGTTTCAGTCGGTTTCTTAGAGGGTTGGCCCCGGGGGCTCACCGAGAAAACTTTTGGGTCCTTATTTATTGTTATTACCTCATTACGGTACCTACCGAGCGATATCCAACAAATTGCAAATAAATAAACCACCTCCACAGACACCTCTAGAATAAATAAGCTTAATTATTTTATTTGCTCCATACGAGTTCTCGGAAAAATAGTTGAGAAAAATAGTTTTGTTATTGCAAGCTTTTCTCTATAATCAGGTGCAGCTTCGTTAAATAAAATACTTCAGTCTGATTTTACCAACGTCAGACAAGGTTTATTCGTCGAATAAACAACAATGTGCCTTATTTGAAAACGTCACCTATTTATCAGCAATTATTCATGTAAATGTAATTTTAAAATCGTTAGCTACGTCAGATAAAACTTATCCGACTGAATAAGTATACAACGACCGACTTTAAAATGACATTTACATAAATAATTGCTGACAAATAGGTGACGTTTTCAAATTAGGTGTTTTGTATTCTATTCGACGATTATTCCTTATCTGACGTTAGTAAAATCGGCTCTTAATGACATTTCAAAGGCTTTTATTATGACCTAATCCGTATTTTTTTTAACAGTATAATTGACAAAAATTGCTGCACATGCTAAGTACAGGGGTTACTGATATGATAAATGTGGATAAGATATTAAATGTGCAAACTTTATTGTCCCGTAATAAATTACTGCTATTGATATCGTTCATATCAATGATTTATTTAAGTGATAATGTTATGTTCACCTGATCGCAATATAATGATCGGAGCTATTCATGTTATTTATTATACAAAATTAAATATTATTGTTTGACATTATTTGTAATTATAACCAAATCGTACGATAACGGACACACGAGCCAAATGATGGGTGATTAAACGAACATTGACGGTGAATTGTTAATTGAAACTACTTTTGATGAAAATAAAGTCTGCATTTGAAATACATGCCTGATTGTAATTAGGGTACCCGATCCAATTTACCGCTTTTAATCAATAACAAAAGAAAATCGATGAAAAACACAGAGTACATAAATGGTTGTAGTCACCCACCTGGAATACTGAACGGCTTTGACAACACAATATGTAATAATTAGGTGCAATTCCTTTATAGAAAATAATAATTGGATGAATCAAGCATAGTCAGCCAACGTACCTTGCGTATAGAAAGGACAAAATAGTGCGTGAACTTAAAGGTGAGCGCAGGTATTTTGGACTTATTGAGCGCAAATTTTGAAGACCGCAGCCCTTTGAATAGTCAATGTCGCGTACCCTTATCTCGCCACAGAAAGGCGACACCACATTACCGGCATTATAGTACTACCCGTCGCGGCGGGGTGGCGATCAAAAAGTAACCCTCTCCGCCGGTCTTAAGGCTGCAATTCGTTCACATTTGCCATGAAGTACGGGGCATTTTCAAAGTGCAATTTATATTGTATTGGAAGTTAGAGCGCGCGTTTACTCGGCTTGCACAATATTTCGTGCCAGGCCAATGTGCCGCGCGGCTGAGCCTTGTTTCGTGTCCTCTGCGAAAACCAGCTTTACATTTTCTTGTCTATACACAAAATTTAATAAGCATAAGTGGAATTCCCCCACTTTATCGTTGTTTGAGGCGATTAGAAAAGTTTTTCTGTCTGGAATGGTTTCTTCTGTTGAAAGGTGCTCAAGCGCATTGTGTATACTCTTCTTTCAAGACAAACTTTTTTTATTTGTACTTATTAGACTTTATTTGTTAG
Source organism: Pyrausta purpuralis (assembly GCA_963924145.1). NCBI lineage: Eukaryota > Metazoa > Arthropoda > Insecta > Lepidoptera > Crambidae > Pyrausta > Pyrausta purpuralis. The sequence continues at coordinate 15,710,474 of OZ001654.1, forward strand.
AATTTCAGTTGTCGTGATATGCGCTTTGCATCAAGGGGACTACAAATGTATTTCAACTGAAAAAGAAAAAGCTCCGTCGTGTTTTTAGCGACATCAAAAAAGAGAGGTAATCGATATCGTTGGATATCGTTAGGATTTTATAATATTTGAGTACGTTGATCTAGTAAGACTTCCAAACACGTGTGCTAAATTTTGTAAGTGTTTGTAAATTTGTATGAGAAGTCATAGCGAGATGATTCTTTCTTATTAAAATTAGGTACATTCCAACTTAGGGTACAGTGTTAGTTTCATCGAAATCGGTTCACTAGTTTTTGAGATATAGGTAATATTTAAAAATAATGATTAAAAAAAGTTAAACCGCCTTCAAAAATATAAATCAAACTAACTATACTAACTAAAACAATCTATCTATAGGTAACTTAATCCTATGCTAAAATAATAACTAAAAATAAAAATAAAATAAAGACAGAAAGGAAGTGGATATAAAAATTTAGAGGTGAGTGCTAGATCTATTTCATGTATGACGCCTAGGCCGCTTAGGCCGTTCACAGAACACCCCGGTCAATGAAATGGCTACGCCGATGATTTATTCGACTAGAAATACTCAACGTTACCAACTTGGCGTATTGAAGTCCCTTCGAAAATTACTGACCAAGATTCAGCCAACAAACATTTCCGAGGGATTTTAAAATATATTAATTTGCCAACCATGTCAATACTATTTCTCCAATAACACACAATACAAGGCTGACCAATGGACTTGAATGCTTCACTTAAACGGAGTCGCATATCAAAGACGTTTCTGGGGTCCTACTCCTGTGGTATTTATTTGGAACCACTAAGGTTTGTATTGATGCGACCTGATTCGACGCTAAAATTAAATAATAAAACCAAGAGGCAAGAAATCAATAGCCTATACAAATTAAAACTATTTATCAGTCAAAAAGGAAGAATCGAGAAAAACGCACATTTGCCATCGGATTTAATTTATGTTGTCTAGAAAGTATAATTTTAACTTTCGTTTTATTTAATTCGTGTTTAAGATATCACGCGATTCGGTGAGCAAAGTGTTCATCAGTATTAAAATAATAAAACTAGACCTAATTACGAATCTTGCTCATTCAAGTTGAGATCAGGGTGGCAATTTTGGTGCAATTCGTATACGAAAAAAAAAACACCGATCGAATTTTCTTTGTCGAAGAAAAAAATATCCGATTTCTTAGGATCACGATTCCTTTGTATTTAGATTTTGTTCGTGCGATAGTTTCTTTTAACGTTTATATATTTTACTTGTTTTTTTAGGTGAGACGCTTAAACTCGTAATCGAACCACACAAAAAAAGTTCGATTGCCGCGAGAATCGGCCTTCTGATTTGACTGAGCAGGATGGCATTTGTTGAAAATACTAACACTATCTTTTAGAGTAGGGTATCCACTTTCATGCTACTGTATCGTACGAGGCACGTTAGGTTTAGTGCGCTCCTGGGACGTCCTATATCATTGCTGTCCACCCCCTATGTAAGCCGTAATAATTATTCGCTGTACGTGCCCATACACGCTGGTTATTAACCTGGATAAGGTATTAGCAACGAATGGCAGGCTCTATAGTGGTCTTCTGTGTGCAGTGAAAAACGGGTGTGCGTAAGCTATTGTGAATGTTGGTTCAGTCAGTTGCCAGCTACTGAAACTTAATCGGTTTTAGTGTTATTTATAGTGTTTTGTATATTAATTTTATAAAAAGATTTTTGTTTTGTCACTATAAAATTTATATCTTAATATTTATAAATTGCATTTGTCTAGAGGCAACTGTGCCTACCCTACCGAACTTGTGAACCACGGTTCAAGGAGCTGAATATATTAACCGTTCCAACCCTGTACATTATTGAAGTGTGTAAATTAAAAAAAAACTCTACTAAAATATTTACTAGAAATCCCGAAAGACATGTATTAAATTCTGCATATAAAAAACTGACTAAATATGTTTATTAAAATATATAATAGAACACCAAAACACATATATATATATATATATATATATATATATATATATATTAAGACCTCGTCCATTCCTGACAACATTATATGCTAGGTTAATTGTTAAGAATTATTATAGTCTTACGGAGTTTTTAGGGTAAATATATAATTGTGAAATTATAAAATTGACACTCCTTATTAATTATTTTAGATTTTCACATGCTATATTTATAGCGAAATATGATAGAACTAAATTTATTGTAATTGTGACCTTATTGTACCATATTTCAATGTGAATAAAAATAATCTTGAATCCTGTTTCAGACAAGGAATCGAGCCCAGTGTCTTGAATTTAATGCGTGACCGCTCTCTAGACAGAAAGCTATATAGCCTTTTATTGGATTTAGAGTTTTCTCAAACAGCGAATAGACATTTCTTGTTGTTTAAGTAAGATAGGTACATAAGTACGACGTGTAGAATGCATTGATCATTAGTCATTAAATACCCTATCAAAATAAAAACGGAAACTCCTATCCAATGAACACCCAGCCCAAGCTATTAGCGATCAAGTAGCGATAAAATCTGAGAGTACAAACTTTCTCGTATCAATAAAAACTCGCTCTTTACTGCCAGTTTATGTCTTCACTAGTCATTGTTAACCATTATCCGCGCTGAGCGAACAATAAAACTTTGGTGCAAAACTAATAGCGGCAAAGATCGATGATGCTATCGCAGCGAGAGGGTTGACTGTCGGATAACTCCCAAACTCGTCCCATATCTGTGGTCTAGTTGGGACGAGTTGTATTAAATCGAATTTTAAATATTTTTTCGACATATACCTGTCACACTATGTCAAGCTCTTATGTTAACATCGCATGTATTTGACGTTGTTAAGACTTAATAGGTATTCTCCCTTGCAAGAGGTAAGAAGTCATATGTATTTACCAATTTGAACAATATCTAGTAAAAATAAAAAAGAAGCGAAAGTGACTTTTATTTTTCCCAACTCGTCCTAAATAGGCCGTGCGGGACGAGTTGTGTTACCCTCAGATCGGATCAGGCGTCCCGTATTTATTTACATGTAATTAGGTCGTGTCAGTGATCGACGGCGGACGTCCGCGCGTAGGTAAACTATCCATTACGACGCTGTCAGCCTGCAGTTTAGGGTTAGGACTCACGGCCGTGTCACTGATTTCTGAAATCTGACGTGAACAAATAGGGTAATAATAAAAGGGGATTATTAAGAATTTGGTAAAAACAAAAAAAAACATCATTGACGATCTTCATGGTGTAAGTAGTAGTAGAAGTAGTGTAGGCTAAGCACGCTGGGTTTCAAAGCGTTGCCGCTCCGAGGTCACGGGTCCGATTCCTGGGCGGGTCAATGTAGAAATCAGAACATTCTATGTTGTCTCGCGTCTGGGTGTTGTGGTACCACAGTTGTTTCTGATTTCCATAACACAAGTGCAATAGCTACTTACTTTGGGATCACAGCAATGTATGTGTTCGGTGTCCAATATTTATTATATTTATATATATCATGATTGTGGGAAACTCACATTTCTCCTATGACACTAATACTTCTTTCTACGTCCTACACTTACTTAGAATTTTTTATTTATTTAATTATTGATTACCTTTCAAATAATGTAATAAAATACTTTTTCTACTTATTGTATTAGTATCAAAACATTAGAAGTTATTTTACTGCGTTCATTTCGTAAAGTCTAGCCCAAATGAAAATCAAACTAGCACGGCCAAGCTAAAAATATCAACCTTTTGTTTTGTTCATAGCAGTGTATGAAATACCGCATAATAGCCGTTGAATTTTACGCGAATATTCGAAATGTGAAACATAACCGGGCTTCAAAAATATTACATAGCGGCGTTTGCAATACGAACCAATTTCATTATCACATGACACACACCATGATTTAAACCAGGAAAGATATTGTTTTAGCACTTTCGGAACGCAGGAAAATTGTTTTAGGTCTCATGTTAGATATTTTACTTGCCGTAGGTAGGGTTGTTGTGTAGGTGTTTTAAGTAGGAAGGGATTTCTTACCTTCATTTTTAAATTTTGATTAAAGGTGCAGCGTAGGACGTCCACCGACAAGATAGACAAACGATCTTGTAAAAAACACAAAATTGCACTCCGGGAGTGCCGGCAGAAGTGAAAACTTGAATATAATATAAATTGTAATGTTTGTGTACGATAGCGCAATAAATTATATTATATTAAATTACATTAAAAAGTTTATCTCTCAGAAAAATCAACTTACATCCATAATTTCGCCAACCGTCTTACGGTTTTTCGATCAGCCCACGTGTCCTGACGCGAGTTTCACATTTTTCCCCCATCTTACAAAAGTGCTCAACGCCGCTAAAGAAGTTTTCACTTCAATATAGCAGAATCACAAATGCAGACCACATGCAAACGGTCGCTGTGGATATTCCTGCTAAACATAGGCCATGTTTAGCAGTGGACGTCCTTTGGTTGATTTAATTTACCGATACAAAGTCTAGTTTTTGAATTTAGAATTTTATTGCGTAAGCATTGTCGAATTGTGCCCCTAAAATAGGCTGTCAATAAACCATAGGTGTGTTCGTGTAGCCTCACCCTGCCGGACTATGCATATAGTGGGGCAATATGGACGGCAAACATCGGAATTTAGAACAGTTCGCCGTCCTGCACTGTCAATATTGACCCTTAATGACTTTTTAATACAAACACATTTAGTTGCGACCAAGTGAATGGAATAATGGATCAGAATCGCTGTCAGTCGATGACTGAAATTAGGGCTATATTCAGTGCATTCGCTCTAATTAATTTGATAAAGATCTTCATAATATTAATGAATAGTGCAGTTTATTTCATTTATTCTGTATTTAAAAGACCATTATCAACATTTTTATCTAGCAGCAGTACATAGAAGGGTTGTCTAGTGTTCGTCAGATTAGTCCTGTTCTTTTCTTGTTCCCAATTATGTTCTTCACAAGTTTTTCGTAAAACGGATTTCTTCAAGCACACAAAGTAAAAGTATGATATTTCAAACATCGCGCATAAGCCTTGGATTTCCTTTGCCGCTATTTTCAACTAGAGACCCAGCAGAAAAGAGCACGGAACGTAAATAATGCATATCCCGTATGCGAATACAAAGCGACCTCAGAGTAGTAATCCATTCAATGTATCACTATGCAACTCTTATCTTACCGCGTATAGCCACGCCAATCCGTTACCGATATTTAGGCAAAATACAAATTCTCTAACCGCCACCTGAAATAAGACTCTACTTCTAGACTACAGAGTCCAAAATAGTGGCTCAGTCGAGCAACTTTACAGCGTTTTACACCGGATAATCCGCATGATATTGGAAGGTCCGATGCATTCACGGGGATGCACGAAATTTTCTATAAGGATAAAAGCAAACAAGATAGCGATCGAACCGAATGTTACGAGCTTGGCCATGCCTGTATTATCGACTGATTTTCTTTGGGAGATTTTTCTTCCCCTGAAGGACATACGGTTTTGACACAAACAACATTTTGTAAGTCCAATATGATACACGACCATTTTGACTCGCACTATGAGAATCTGAAAATATCCTTATTTAAAATATATATATCATCAGCCAGTATGATTCCCCGAGCCTTCCAATGGTGGTTTACAATGTTTTAACTACTTAAAGTGTCGTATTTTATATTCATAAAGAAAAGGCGGGACTCGAACCTACAACTTTCAAAGTAACCTTTCCAATGGTGCACCACCGCGTTGTTCACAAAATACTTGTGTACCACGGCAGAAACTTCAACAATTGCGATTTTGTTCTCGCTGTACAAGCAAATGGAAGTTGGAGCAATAAAACTCTTTATTTGCCCGTGTTAGCCGGTGACCGATGAAGCCCGTTTAAACCAGTGGGCTTTCATCGCAATTATTTAGCAGCGTTTTATAAATGTTTCATTTTACGAGTTAGCAGTTTAGGCCTGTCCCTGAATTGAGCCGAAGACCATTGTGACGGGGAATTGGGACCATTTTTCGTCAGTAGAAATCTGTATTTTTTATTTTTGTTCGGGTTTGGCAAGGGCAGTTTAATAACAGGTTAAGAGCCATTCAATCTTTGTCCTTAAGGTACCTCAAAATTACGCTCTTGTTGTATAATCCGGTCAATTATGGCCCAAGTTTAACGACATTCTATTGTATAAGCAACATTTTATTCCCAGAATACTTGCAATTAACTTAGAGTCGATTTTACCGTCGTCAGATAGGACTTATCCCACCGAATAAGTATAAAATATCCGATTTTAAAGTCTAATTTTCATAAATGTTTGCTGTCAAATAGGTGCTGTTTCAAATTAGGTGTTTTCGTCTCTTATTCGTACAATAAGAGCTATCTAGAGGAGATGCTTATACCACACTTGCAAAAAGCCTGTTTTTTTGCGCTGCAGGGACTGCTATTCTCCATTAGAATATAAGAATTCTTCTGCCTTTTCTTCCCCAAAATAACCTATCCTTCTTCTGAGTTAGTTCAACGTCGGTTATTTTTTGAGGCTATACATATACATCAAATTGGGTAGGTCCAACTTTGAGAAGGAGGTCAATCGACGAATCCAATTTGAATGGTCAGCGTTCGGGAAACTGCGCAAGAGTTTTTTCTCATCTCAACTACCTCAGTGTCTGAAGACCGAAAGTCTTCAACCAGTGTGTGTTACCAGTGATGACACACAGATCCGAAACACGGTCTCTAACTATGGGCCTCATAAAGAAGCTCAAAATCACACAACGAACGATGGAGAGGGCTATGCTGGGTGTTTCTCTACGGAAATGATGAGATACGTACAAGAACTAAGGTAATGGACATAGCCTTGAGAATCAGTAAGCTCAAGTGGCAGTGGGCAGGGCACAAATCGCATAGAAACGATGGCCGTTGGGGCAGAAAAGTTATAGAATAGAGACTCTTCGTCCAAAGACGCAGCGTAGGACGTCCATCGACAAGATGGACAAACAACGCAGATATAAAGATCTCAGGATCAAACTGGATGCAGACCGCTAGTGATCGGTCGCTGTGGAAAGCCGTGGGGAGGCCTATGTTCAGCAGTGGACGTCCTTTGGCTGATAATGATGATGATGATATACAGATTTGAATATTGGACGCCAATCACATACATTGCTCTGACCCCAAAGTAAGTAGCCAATGCACTTGTGTTATGGAAATCAGACACAACGGTGGTATCACAACACCCCTATCACGACTGCATTCGATGTTAGGTGTGGATGAGGTCTAAGGTGGTACATATTTGCTTAGTAGCAACCTTATTGCCTTGCCTTGATGCAGTCAGTTTCTTTATTACTGACGGAAACAAAACGAGATGGTAACATTTTTTCTGACCTCATAAAAAGGAGGTAATTAATTCGACCTGTACGAATGTAAAATCGTCTGAATTTAATTATTGAATTAATATCTAGTATGTTGAATTGTTGATATATTAAGTTCTCCTAACACGTGTGTAGAATTTTGTGAATGTATGTTTATTTGTATGTTTGTCTCAGAATTTCTCGAAAACGAGAAATCATAGAGAGATGACTCTTTTTTAGTTCAATTAGGTATATTTCAACTTAGGGCACAATATAAGATTCACAATCGGTTTGGGAGTTTTTGAGATATGTATTTAGTGTAAATTTTACGAAAAAATTATTAAATAATAAAATAATTTTAAAAAATTAACAATTTTTAGCCAGTACCATACATTAAGCCTGAATAGCTCAAGTGAGTTTAAAAACAAGATAATACACAAAGGGCAATAAATCGTACAAAAATCAAATAAAGCTTAGAACACATTTACAGTTATACCGACTTGTACTTGGCCGCCGTGATGGTAAAGTCGACAGCACATCACGTTACCCTTTTTTGTTGCAAACAAGCCCTTATTATAACTGCATAAGATACAGCAGTGTTTACCTTGACGTGCTGTTGTCTGTACGCGAGTGGCAGACGGCGCGACGTAAGCGCTAAAATGTTTCCGTTTTTGGCGCGCACTCAACTTAGTTAATGTTAGCAAAACAACGCGGCTAACAACACACCTATTTGTGGCACACTTTTGACCTGACTTGATGCGGCTGATAAAGATTTTAAGCAATCTAATACTGCAGACGGTGTTGTTTGTTTGTATGTCGCGGTAATATTTAACTTTAATATTGATTTCTATTTTTTTATTTAAAATTCATATGATAACTAGGTAGGATATTAATGTATCCAATGTAAATAGAACAAGCGAGTCTAAATTAAACGCTTCTTTAAAAAAAGTGGGACTAATAATTGGCAACGATCCGAAACGAGATAACACGTTGTAATTCATTAAGTCAGCGTTTTCTGCCTCATGAAAGAGAAACTAAACTAAATACACGAATATTTGATTCGGATAATATTTATGTAGCACATTGCGAAGATGAATTGTTATTGTCGCGAGTCGTCACAGCAATATAAAAAGATATTGCTTCGTATTAACATTGATTTTGTTTTAGAAACGTTTTCAACACACGTTCTAAAAACGTCTGTGCTTACGTCTAAGCAGTAAATATAGCAAACACAAATAAAATTAACAGAAAATAATTAGTAGACATACAGTGTGTTTTGGATCAGACCTCCGATACTTCACACCGTATTTTACGGTTAATTTTATCGGTAAAATACTAGGCAATGACTGAAATGAAATAAAATGAATGATTATATGACTATTTTCTCTAAAATAATATAACGATTGAGAGAAAGACGCTTTCAAAGTGGTAAAATGGGTGTCCCCCCAAAAGTTAGATACTTTTAAAATAGGCGAGTGTAAATTTTGAAAAAATACATAATGTAACTCTTGACAAAGTCTTTCAACGACAATTAGTTGGAACGAGATCGAACTAGTAGTTTTTAAGATAGAGCGCATTTTCAATAACCGCAAACATTTATTGGTTATTCATACAAATACTATGAAAAACGAAGTTATGTTTGCTGTCAACAAAATATTGTTGTTATTTACAATATTCTCCTGCAACCATAACAATCTCTCTACATGATCTGAAGGTATGATTGGAAGAGAATGCTATTAGCATTAAGTCCACATTTTGAACACTTTTATTTGTGCAATAAAGTTTTTAAATAAATAAATAAAAATAAAATATTGTGGTATTTTGGCTAAGTGGAAGTAAGTGGATCTCTAATTCAGTTCTTCTTAGTCCCCCTAGCCGATTTCGAATACAGTGGCCAGTCACAATGACTAACCGACTGCGCTGAACATATTATAGTGCACAAGTGTGTGCGCAAACACAGGTGCACTCTCTATTCCTTTCACTCTCATAGCCCGATGGGACAGCAAGCTGACACGATCGGAGAGAGTTCAGGCGCAGGACCAACGGCTTTACGTGCTTTTCCAAGGCACGGGGGTGAAACATCGCCAACTTCCAAACTCCGGGCTACCCTAAAGAATTTTTGAACAGAAAAACTCAGGTATATATTTTTGACCCGACCCGGGGATCGAACCCGAATTAATTAAATTTAGTTAAAGTTGGCACGGAAACCTTAGTGGGCGAATCCGACTCGCACTTGGTTGGTTTTTGCCTAGTATTTTACCGATAAAATTGGCCGTAGAATACGTGGGTGAATCGTAGGTTCCAAATCAGTGTATAAAATAATGCCGATGACAATAACACATTTTTTTGCTACGTTTCTATAAACCAGTCGTTTAAATAATCTTTTAGGTTGAACTGTAAAAAATACGACTTTTAAATTCAATAAATGACAATCTGAGAATCGTTACAAAAACACAGTATTGACATTTTCTTACAATAAAACGGTTATATTACATCCCTAACAAACTGCAGCACAACCAAACAAGAAAATGACAAGTCGCGCCACGTATGAAACGGAACGCGTCTGAATTCCAAGTGGAGCATAAATCCGTACGACTGTACTTGCGTATTAACAAATTGCGTTCTTAAACTGCAATAAACTATGTAAATTCGAAATTTAAATTACAAACAGTGGCGACGCGTGGGCGGCGGTTAAAACTGGCTGTTTTCTTTTGCGGGTCGCGATACTGTGCGTCACCGGAGTGAGTTATGGGCCGGGCTTAATTGTCGCTGACGAGGCTCCGCCCGTGTGTAACTAGCCTTTGCCCATCTGGATACACGCGACTTGCATGCTGCATTAGCGGAAAATATTCACCATTGGGGGGGCAGTTGCAAAGAAAAATATGTGAATGAACGATTGCTGTTTAGTTTTTCTATCAAAATCTTGTGAAATGATTCAGAAAGACGATTTTTCTCTTGGATGGTTCTCTCTAGTGAATAATTATAATATTCATAACACATGTGGTACTCAATATTAATCATAACAAGTATCGTCTTAGAGCGCTTTCACACTTAGGCGACATTGCTGCTGCCAAAGTTGCGCTGCTGATAATTTCAACAGAAAATGACAGCAGTAAGACCTTACACACTGCGACTTTTAGCAGCAATTCAGTCGCTATGCTAACGCGCGTTAGTATCGACGCAGTCGCAAAATGTCAACCTTTACACACTGCGCTACTTTTAGCTAAATTTGCGAAGCAGAAGCTGGAAATTGACAAATTATGTACTGAATTTGGCAACTGTATCTATGCTAAATTAAATCTGTTCATTGCGTTAGTCGCGATTCAAAAAGCGCGATTCCAAAACGCGCGACTGCATCTATGCTAAAAGTCGCAGGGTGCATGGGGTCTAAGTCTTTTCATTAGAGCGACATCGCTGCTGTCACTCTAATGTGAAGGCGCACTTATTCGTGTTATTCAGTAAGGTCCGGTTGCGTTATCGATAATAACCTCAACCAATATTCAAATGTCGTTACCAGCGGTTGAATTGTTTATGTTTAAAAAAAACCTTTAACAAATATCGGAATGGATATTTTATTATCCAATAGCTAAAAAAAAAATAACAATTAGTTGATTTAGTTATCGATCACGAAACGGTTTACAAAAAAGATGTGGGTACTTAAGTTATCTTTACAAACTTGCCTCATTTAAGTGGTTAAGAAACTCCGTTTTTGTTTTTTAACTGAATCTCAAGAACTCGTTTTCTAGAAAAGATGTCAAAGTAGTATAAAATAGTCTTCCAATTGATTTACCAATTTAAAGTGATCCTTATTATCCTCCAGCTTGGCTTTACGACCGGCCAAAATAAAAGGAAAAGTTTATTTAACGAACTGAGCCCATTCCCTTCTAATTGGTCGTAAGAAGATACAAAAAATCCAAATTGTTGAAATAATACCCGACGACGAATCGGCAGACGACATTAACATTGAATGGAGGAGATATTTTGGACTTCAGAGAATTCGAGATACATTCCGGTTGATCAAAACTATCGCAATGTTTTGGCACGGGAAGGAGTCTTATAAATAGGTACTAAAGATAACGTTCAGTGCCTAACTTGAGTGAGGGTTAACGTAACCGTTTTTAAGGAATCTCGTACCTAATAATACATATATTCTTACATACGTAGTGTGTATAGAATATACCTATATACTACTATTTCGAGTCAGGAAAATTATTTTCTAAAAAACAACTATGATAATTATTTGTGTAACTCACTTGTCGCTCATTAAACTATAAACCATAATGATTTGTTTTATTTGAAAAAATAATTTAGTTTTTTTTTTTACAAATCCGATTTGACAGCTGCTGCTGACGGTACGATCTCAAGAACTTCCGTTTATTTAGAAAAAATCGCAAGAACACGAACGCTCAGGGGGAAAAGACAAAATGGAAGGCGAGTTATAATGGGTTAATTAGCCGGCGATCCTCCGGTCGTCTTTAATTAAAATGAACAATTTTTCGTGACTAGACTGTGGCAATTAATTGCTTGGAACTACTCAGGTGAGAGCAAATAGAATGAGCGGAACTTAAAATATTTTAAAGCGCATAAGAGAGAGGAAGTAACGTTTCATTTTCACGGCTGCGAATGTTTTCTAGTTTACCTGTTGGCTTGGAAGAACACGATCTGGGGGTAGCCATGTATCTTTTAATTTAAACGAATTAATATTTATCTTAGTCTTTATTTGCCTCGTCTTTTTGATTTTGGTTATGAATGTTTTTCTATTTTGTGTCATTTTATGTGAAGCTTTTCGTAGACCTTTGAAACATAGGATATTTTTAAAAGCTACATGTTGTTTCACTATATTAATTTAAAACATGACCAAATGACCCCCAACTCGTTTCCGCGCAATAAGAATTTGCGTGATCTACGAAGCAATAATGAAAAAATGTAATGAAAAAAATTAAATTTCTCCTAACAAAGTAGATGCAGACCATCTCATCAAAATAAGAAAATTCGGCGCGGCATCGTCAGTTAATTAAATCATTAAATTTTTTCATCGCCTCGAATTATTCCTTTCAGCGTGGAACGAGACGGAGCGCTTTTTTAACCATTTTTTTCTGTAAACATTTAATTTTTCCTCAAATTAATCAGCTTTCATAAGGTTTCTTAGCGCAAAGTGCTTAGGCATTCTTAGAACGTATCTTTCATCAACATTTCTTTGTTGAGTGTTTGTAAACGTATGAACTCAGATAGTAAATGATTATAAGATCTTTTTAAGCAGTTAGGGTTGACGTTTAACTACATGTATGGAATGTACCTAACTGTATCAATATATATTTTTTATTTAAATGTGGTCCACATAGAATTTCCAAAATTAGGTATCAATAAAATTGACATAGTGTCATATATGTAACTAGAAACAAACAAAACTGTCATATTAATGGCCTGATCTCATCTCAAATATGACTATTCATAAGTGCATTCACATCAACAACTAAGTATTCGCAGTCATAATAATTCCCGGATAAAAGAAAAGGGTTTGACAAAGCCGAAACTTGTTGCAGAAGACAAAGCACGTAAAGCCGCGTGCACAAGCGCGCAAATGAGACTACGTAAAGCCGCGATCATCTGAATGACGGAGCAATTACGTCATTCACTCAGGGGCTCTATTTTTAATCGGTCGCGTCTAGCGGCGTAGATTTTATCTAGTGATATAAAACTCAGCAGTTTTTAATTTCGACCGCAATATGCCTACCCCTAATCCCTAATCATTTTAAAAATGAATTCTCCCCAATGGTTTTCAAAATGAATAGTCACATTTTGGGTCTAGCAAAACAAGACATTTATGATATAAGTCGCATGCGCTGACACAATATCTTACAAGTGAGTTCAAAAATAGAGCCCCCGATGCCAGCGCAGTCAGTCGAGCCAAGTGCCGAGATTGGTTTCAATAAAAGCACAGCCCTCCCCATGTTTTTCTTTCATCACTCAACTCTGAACGGTGTTATTCAGTAGCGCGATTATTGCTATTGCCGAATGACTGATGAACGTTTTCTGTTTCAGGTAATATTCGCCGCTGATTGACTGTTTATGAATTCAACGGTATGTTTCATTGATGATTTTCATTGTGATTTAATCAGTGTTTGCAAAATGAAATTTGTATTTCACATTCGCATTTGTTACTTTTAATGTGCCCTTTACAGTTTGTTTTTTGTTTTGGTGTAATTTATTGTATGTCGTTAGTTATCAAGGAATGTAGCAGATGAATCCGATTTATTACTTTTTCTTTTTTGAAAATAGGTCGTCGAGTCTAATCAACAGATTCTAGTATTCGCACGCATTTGTCACCGAGCCAGCGCGTTATTAATTAAACACATCGCGTTCCGGGCTTACCGACAATACATTAACTGGGCAATACGCGTCACTTTACTGCTCCGCTAAAAATTCATTGGAGCCGTAAATTTTCGTAGAAGAAACGGCATAAACCCGTCCCCGGCACGTGCCGCAGAAGAAATACTAGCATCCGACAAATGGATCATTAAAGTCGGGTTTAAATGTGCCTGTGGGCATGATTAATCATCGTCCGTGATTAATTAGTGCATCATGAAAAAAGCGATGAAAAGTGCACCACCCCTGTCTGTACCCGCCCTTAGATTGGAAAACAAAAAGCTAAGAGATTACGTGAGTGACCATTATGGTATCTGATTGACAAAATTGGTGGACGTCTGTCACCATTTCTCTAGCAATTGTTGTACAAAATTTACGTAGCCGCGCATTTTATATTGGTTTTTAAGTAAATGAATATATTAATAATGTAATATTTTAATGAAAAACTTAGTTTTAAATACTTTTCGTAATGGCAGCCAGCCAAAAGTCATTTCAACGTCTGCCAATAGTTTGTAGATGTTATAGTCGCATTCGGGCCCCATTTGTACCTAACTCTTTCGTTTTATACATAAAAAAGTGTAATTATTAATAAAATGGGCTGTGAAAAGAGGCTTTTTTGGATAAATCTGTTTTTTACAATACGTAGGCATTTTTACGTTGTGTCCTAAAATCCGTTTTCTTTGCTTGTTGAATATTGTTAACAATCTTGAAATTCCTTTATAACGAAATGATCTTTTTAATCAAACAGTTAATTAATTTTATTTATTGATATTATTTACACATTAAGCGTCATGATGGTCATTGGTGACCCCCAAACAATATTTTCCTATTGTGTCTAGTTTCGTGGCAGTCAAAGCCTTAAAAGTTTTCAAAAGATTGTTTACATTATTCTTCAAGCAAAGGAAAATGGACTCTTATGACATATTATATGGAGCTTTTAAAGTCTTCACTAAAGTGCCTTTTAGTTTTCTTAATTCCATATAAAATTATACTAAACGAACTCTTTCTATGAATGACACTACTTTTATCAAAACACCATCTAGCCCTGAATCCCCTTCGTTTATTTCAACTACTCTTTAGTACCGCATTCACTTAAAAGCGCAAAGTCAAAGCCGAACCGCAAACAATTTTCCGAACATTTCCATTCATACGTCAAAATCGAGGAAGACTTCAAACAATAACTTGGTAAGGTAACAACTCTTACTCGAGTACGACAACATACTCTAAATGATTGCGTCGTTCGTTGCCCGTTTGACGAAGTACCGAGTGCGATTTATACCCAAATAAGCTGTTACTCATATTACAAGGGGAGATTTAAATGCTTTTAGGGTTCCATAACGCCTGATAAGATGATCGTGTGAATTGGAGTACAGATTTTTCGATGACTAGTGAAATAACTTGGATTTTTTTGCACTTTCTAAACGACAAAAATAGATCTTTCGATTGCAACAGTGCAATCGAAAGATCTATTTTTGTTGTTTTCTTCACTGCAATTCGCTCTTCGTTCGCTGCAATTTTTTTAAAAACATAAAATTGGACACCAATCACATACATTGCTCTGATTCCAAAGTTAGTAGCTAATGCACTTGTGTTAGGGAAATCAGACACAACGGTGGTACCACAACCCCCCAGACCCGAGAAAATATAGAAACTTTTGATTTCTATATTGACCCGACCGGGAATCGAAGCGGCGACGCCTTGAAACCAGCAAGCTTAGCCACTACACCATGGAGGTCGTCAACAATATGATCATTATATAAAAAATAATTATTTACTTGACGCTAGTTTTGTATCTTTACAGGCGATATACAAAAGGTGTAACACTAGCGTTCGTCCACCAAATTTAGCTATTGAAGATAATATGTACATAGTACATTTGTGCAAAATACTGACCCACTAGTACTACATTTTATTTTGAGTTCAGCTTTCAATGATTAAAGGTTATAATTCAATATTAATTGTATGCTAAACTGAGTCTTATTATGCATGTTTAAAACCTAATTTCCAAAAATGTTTCTCAAATAAATTTACGGAACCCAAGGTCCGTTGGCCAATTCTAGCCCCTCTGTCTTTTTGAGATGAATATTCCACCCGCCCATGAGTCATTGTCGGAATTTAATACGCTGAGTGCGATGGAAAGTTTAAATGCACTAAATTGATTAAAAGTATCGAGTGACTAATATAATAACGTTAAAACGGTGCGCGTTAAATAAATCGCGTGCTATCCGATAAAACTGTTATTGGCTGAGATACCTACTCGAGAAATAATGCAATTAGAATTTACATGTAAGTGAGATGTGACGGCTTTTAGTGCGGAAAGGGTTTCTTTATATTTATTATTTTATGTTTATATCCTTGATTGCACAAACAAAATGAAGTTCAAATGGCGGACTTTAATGCTTTAGAGCATTCTCTACCAGTCAACCATTTGGTGAGGCAAAAACAGTTGAGGCGGCGTAAAAGAAGAAATTATTAAAATAATTGTGAATTAACTTCATATACCTACATATGTACTTCTTAAATAAACCTACGTAAAAATCCATAACTACTATTAAATCCATATTACTTTATGCTAAAGAAAGTTTGTATTTTTTTTACGAATTACTCAGTTAGTACCTAAGTTATATTACCACTAACCACTCAAATTGGTATTTCATAAATATAATACATATTAAAAATTTAATTTACAATTTCACTATATAAGTTTACAGAAAGTCGGTTGATAAGCAATAACAGTAATGTATTGCAATCATAATTAAAATAATATGGTTAATCAAGATCCTTGTGCTCTATCACAGACGCTCCCTGATATTATAATTAAAGTTATTTACCGCTAATTTAATAAATAGACAAATTTGTGTCGCAATTTGCGTGCTGCTAATACCTTCCGGGGCGGTGAACGACTATAGCCGTAAGACAATAAAAATAATATTGTGTCTGGAATACCGCCCAGGAAAGGGTAAAGTGGGAAATATGACTTCAGTGAGTGATGCAAAGCTACTTATCTATATTCAAACATCACAAAACAATCACCAACAAACGATACGACCCTTTACACACTAAGACTTTTAGCAGCGATGCAGTCGCGATGCTAACGCGGGTCAGCATCGATACAGTCACGATGCAGAAGCTGGAAATTGTCAAATTATGTACTGAATTTTGGCGACTGCAATGATACTTACGCGCGTTAGCATAGATGCAGTCGCGCTTCTGCTAATACGTGACTACGTGGATGGTAAATTAAATTTGTTCACTGTGTGAGTCACGATGCTGAAGCGCGTTTTCAAAACGCACGACTGCATCGATGCTAAAAGTCGCAGTGTGTAAGGTAAGGGGTCTACGCCCAATCCACACTCATAGTTTCACGAGTATTAACAGCAGATGAAGCGCTTGGAATTTGCAGCGTTTTTATGATAAATATACAATGTGTCCCAACACCATTGCTGATTGAAATCGTTTTTTACACAAAAATAAAAAAACGATTTTTCTTAGTCTTAAGTGATTTATCAATTTTTTTATCATAATAATTAAAATATAATGGGTTATTTTTTATTGTCTACATGTTAAGCTATCAAATGAGTCGTTTTTCTTATGAACATATGAAATTAACACGACTAGTGGTGGTTGATTTAGTACGAGAGCCCGGTTCTTGTTAACTAAAAAATCAAAATGGCTGCCAATTTACAACCGTCAGAGTAAAAACGAATTCAAACAGCAATTTGTCGATAAATAATGCCATATTTTTTACCATTAGTCTCTACACTGATGTCGGGACACATTGTATACTTGAAGTCCGTTTCACTTAAATACTTGACACATTTTTACGTAGAGATTTTGTGAAGGTCGTAAAAGTTTTTATTCGAAATGTGATGTTCAATGTTATAATGAAGCCTTTAATAACGTCGCCAGCCTCTCGGCTTAACGAGACGCAAACTGTAAGACGTGGGTCGGCCACTAATCCAAAACCGTTCTTCAAGTTGCTGTGGATTAGTATGGTGTAATAATCCCAAAACGCGAACGCGATACAATATTGTTAAATGAATAAGCATGGCATTATTGAATACTCATCAATACTTATATATTTTTCATTTTGTAATATGAAAACTGTAAAATATTTGTTCATTCAACAAAATAGTTTTAAAATAACGGCCGGTTTTTATCTTAGTAAATTACCATTAACTTGCCGCTTTGGTTTCCTCCTACTTTTGATATAAATGATTCCAAATTTAGTTTTTCTGTACAAAATATCAAAACCACAATAAGGCCCGGTTGCGTGATTGATAGTTAATTAAACGAATAGTTAAATTTTGTTACCAGCGGTTGAATACGAGGATTGTGCGTGTTTTGAATAAAAACATATTTAACCAGTAGTCATTAAAATAGCCATTCTTAAATTAGGATAAGGTATTTTTTCTTCTGAGCACATTCGTAAATATTCAACAGCTGGAAATGACATTTAAGCATTACTTGACTTAACTATCAATCACGCAATCGGCTCTTAGTAGCTTTATCGACAAACAAACCATAGATACTTACTCACAACACTACTTGTCGGGATTGGATGTTCTAGGTCGGCTCATAATTATAATAATTGCGAAAGTTTCCGACAACAGACAGCGATGCCAGAATCCATTTGTTTGTGTTTGTGCAACTCGCATAAACAACTTTTAACTATGTAAGAGTGCAATTTCTTTGATACATAACTTTGTGTTTACCGAATTTGCCGTTGCATTCACCTAGGTGCTTTGTGGGGAAGAGCGTTTAGGTATTTTGTTTCAAGGAATAAAAGGAAAGAAAAATCCTCCAGAAAAAACAGAAGAACACACATATTCGTAGTTAAAATGAATAATATTTAGTTGTTTGTTTATTTATTTTATGAATCAAAAAATTTACATACAAATGTATTTGCCTAAATAAATCGTTAAATAATAAGTTTTTTAAGTGTAGATACTATGTTCATTATTTGTCGTTGTTTTGTGTGCGGTGATTTTCGCTCATTTACAGTTAATTTCACTTAGCGACACCACACATGACGATCAAATTTTTTAAAGATTCGCATTGTAAATGCTATAACAAATCGAATATAAAAACATCAATGTTGGAGCAGATTATGAAGTTATGTTCAAAAAACCATGAATTTATTGCTTACGACCAATAAAATTTTCTTATCACATTAACACTACACTCAAACGCTGATTAAGAACTTACCTACTTTCAAAAAAGCTTTAAACAGTATAGAATCATGTCTACAAAACTCCATTACATCACTAGCCCAGATTTCCATTTTAATATCCATAAAAGAATTCAGTACTAAAAAATCTTGAAAAGCGAAAGTAGTTTCCGAAAAAAACCCAAGTTCTTTTGCGCAAACCTTTTAAAAGTTCCCAAGATTTATATTTAAATAAAATGCTTGCTAGACAAAGCTCGTCCCGAACTATCAGGGCGGAGCTAGACCAATAGGATGTCTGACTAGAAATTGGACGGGAAAAATACTAGTTCGAAGTTTACGAGTGTTTCATAATCCGTGTGTCGAAACACGTGAAATTTGCCGCTCCCGCCAACGCAGCAACCCCGGGAATGAATGGCCAGGGCTGCCAAAACTTTTGTCTATGTTTTGGTTGAGAAAGGATATTGATCATAGCCGGGCCCAAATTGAATCTTTGTAGTTTATATTTCAAAAATCTTGTTTGAATTATAATTGCACTGGTATTTTTAGGGTAACTAAGTAAGTAAGTATTGAATTACTTTAGTAAAATATAACAATTACCTTCTGAATGTACCAAAATGAATGTAGGTGAGGTGCAATAACTCTGCAATCAAAAAACATAACCTCGAAATGTCTTATCTGCCATTGAATTCCTCGTAAACCCCTAATTATTTTTCAATTTTTTTTATATACATTTTGTAAAAACGCATGCAGACGCAAAGTGGGCCGAGTTATAGAGTTTTGGTCAAGATCCTTTTCTGTTGGTTCTTTACTTTAACTCCTTGACATGTTATGAAACTGAAAGTTCTGGCCAGTTCTTACCGATCGCTTGTTTTCTTTAACACTGTCCCATTGTCAGGTTTCATCAGTTGGGTTTAAAACGATGGCCATTTAGGTCATGATTGAATTAACTACGTCAAACTACGAATCATATTATTATTTATTTTACAATTTTTTATTAGTATTACTGGCCATTAAATTCCTACTCTAATTAACCAAGATCTGAACCTTCAGTCTGTCTTTTCAGTCTACAGTCTACACGAAACAATACCTTAAGCTGCGCTAGAGCTTCTAAATATCACCTTTATATTACGTCAATCTGTCTCAAGCATAACGTCTCAACAACAATCAGTCTTGCTCTCGTGTGTATCACGCCTTATTTAATTAAACACAGTGTTAAGATGCACAGTCACTTCATTAATATGCAAATACATTTTAGTTTGCAACCAGTAATTAATTGTGTGCAAACGTTATGACTCTGGTTATAAAATAGATCTCTACAACGTTACTGGTATAATCTGACCAAAATTTATACGTTATTTTCAGCAGAATGCAAACATTAAGCACGATATTGCGACGCAAACAATAAATCTAAAATTGTAGCAAAAGCAAGCTATTTAAATCGCAAGGTTGGTATTAAACGCGAGCAGTGTAACTTCTATTTAATGGCCGGGAAATTCGAAACTATGCTTAAATATACCTAAAGCGTGACAAACCGACAGCGTTTGTTCTTCCAAGCTAAACGGATTGGAAGATTCAATTTATGAAGTTTTGTAGCCACAAGTAATCCGGTTACTCAAATTGAACTAACTTTGAGCGATATGACTTTCGATGTTTGAGCGATAGGACGTTCTAATAACACGCCCTGTAAATGTTTTAGCCAATTAACGTTTATTGTTGTCTGTCTGTCTGAACGTCCGTATGTCACAGCCACTTTATTCTGTAACTATAAGCATCACACTATTGAAATTTGGTAGAAAGATGTATCTTGTTAACTGCTATACAATTGTCATACAAAAAATAATGACATTTAAGGGACAATTAATGACATCCTATACCTACATAAACTAAAACCAAAAAACCAAACAGATTCCTAAAACCATTTTCTTTTAACGTCTAACGTTTCATAGCTAGACGCTTCCAAAGTGGTAAAATGGGCGTCCCCCCCCATCTAACTTCTAAACTAAGCTAGCGTAAATTTTGAAAAAAAAAATATAATGTAGATCTTACCAAATACTTTCAACAAAAAATTGGTTTGGACGGGATCGAACGAGAAGTTTTTGAGATATAGCACATTTCCAACAACCGCAAACATAACTTTGTTCTTCATACAAACACTATGAAAAACAAAATTATATGTGTATTTGCTGTCAACAAAATATTGTAGTATTTTATTAAGTGCAAGTAATTGGATTCCCTTATTCAGTTAAAGTTAGCACGGAACCCTCAGTGCGCGAGTCCGAAGCGCACTTGGCCGGTTTTTTATTTGAACTTACATTTGCCGACTTTTAAAATATAAGTTTAGTTCCATATAAAATAATTATAGGTATCTGAGTTCCTTGCGGATCTCTGCCGGCGGCGTTAACTGTACAACGTTGCAAGCCCGGTTGAGTGATCGATAGTTGACTAATGCTTTAATGTCGTTACCAGCGGTTGAATATTTAACTATTACGATTATTTTTCGACTTAGCCAACCTACTTCATAAATCTAGCCATTATGACATTTTGTTAGGGTATTTCTTTTTCAATAATGCTAAAGCGTAAATATTCAACCGCTGATAACGACTTTTAACCATTGGTTGGGTTAACTATTAATCACGCAATCGCACCTAAATAGATCGTATACGTGTATATTTTTTTGCCAAATAAAGGCAACCCTAAGGTCCGTTGTAAAATATTCCCAAGAATCGCGTGAAAGAACAAGTGCGGCGTAAAAAGTAACGGAGCACTCTCGTTTAGTGCGGGCCTCGCCCAGCGCACCTCGTAAACTGACGCCCAACGTGAGATGTCTCAGACACGGAGGCGTTAAGATCTGAGGAATCACGAATAAAAGCCTTGATAGTTGTGGTGCACAGGAGTTCGCTTGGATCACAGGCACGTGTTATGTTTTTTTTTGATAACACTCAGTCTAAATGACTTTGTAATATCGCACCAGTTTTAACTTTGTGCTCCTGGACTAAGTATTCAACCCACCAGATTATGATTGTGGTGTATTATAGTTTTATTCGTAAAGATCGCAGGATCACATTGGATGCAGACGGCTTGCGATCAGTCTCTGTAGAAAACCGTGGGGGAGGCCTATGTTCAAGAAGTTGGTAGGTGAAGACACCGAACGTGGGTAAGCCCACTTTGGGTTATGTATTTGAGTAGGTATTACTGTAGTCTTAAAGGAACCAAAAATTGCGCGTGGGTGGGACTCGAACGTGCAATTTCTGGCTAACCGGGCCAAGCGCTGTTCCAATTGAGCTACCGTGCTGTCGGTCCGACTGTGCAAAATTGCTGGTCTCTTATGGACACGTCATATCCCGACCAGAGAGTCCCGGCCGTGCGCAATTTTTGGTTTCCTATTTCATCTTAAAGAATATAAAATACGACACTGCGAGTGTTAATATTGCGAATCCATGTCATTCCATACTAACAGTAGCCATGTATGTTATCAATTCGCTGAAATCATCGTTCCAATTAACCTATCCAATGCAAACACAAGACCAATTACACTAAAAGTACATATCGGTATTCAAATCTAAGCGTTGATTACGCACATGTCAATAAAATTGCCGGGCCACTAGTTAAACGACATTATACTCGTGCTTGGTTGACTCAAGATCTCGCTTCCCATTAAACTTTGTTTGATTGTTTAATAGGGATCGGTGTTTCACTTCTGAGATGCGATATACAAATTAGGAGTTGCTGCCAAAATTTTGTTAAACAATCAGTTTCATTCGCTTATACTGAAGAGGGAAATAATTTTAATGAGTACGGATTTTACCCGAGTCCCTAAATACCAGCTTAATAGGTCTGTGCCATGTTGAATTAAAACATACAGTCGAATTAATAACCTCCTCCTTTTTTGAAGTCATTTAAAAATCTATTTTTTTTCCCCACATAATTATAGTCCATACTTTGATAATCAAAACAATAAATACAGCCAACAATTTTACACATATTAGAATAAAACAAAAGCAAACATAATTCTTGCATTTATTTACTTCCTCATGTAGGGACAGCCTACCGGCCCAGCTTACAACTCGCCGGATCTCATTGGAACGTCACTGTTCTTACTGAAAACCACCACTTCACTAAAAGCGACCCCAGAAGTAAAACTCTGTATCGCCAGGATCTTAAACTCAGAAGTGAGTAAAGTCAACTTCCGTCAGCACACTCGCCAAACTCGAACACCCACAAACAGTTACAGTTACACATAACAGCCGCCCAACAATAACTGCGTTGACACCATCCGCGAAATTAACCAGGAGATATAATGCGAGTGGGCACGCTCCCTTACTTACAAAATACATAATTAAGAAAGTTTTTATGAGCGCCGCTCGGCAAGTCGGCGCTTGTCACAGCCTGACACCGCCCCTATGTCCGGAGGATAAGATAATGCATGGCTAGAGCAGTAGCATCACTCTTTTCATCATGAAATTGAATACATCAATACTCCATCCATTAAACTTTAATGGCATTTTTAGCTGAAATTCGACTACGATGTGATTAAGCTGAAAAGACACTAAAACGACGCCTACAGCTTTTTAGTCTGTTCTGTATACAACCAAAAAAAGTTGATTAATGTTTTTCATCAAGTAACAAACAAATTCACCAATAGTATTTCTTCATCTGGTCTGCTTTGCAAACATAATTAAATGAGCCTTCTGACCTTGCCATTACTGTAGTTATTATAATAATTCCACTGAACGAATTATTTACAAATTGTGATTTCTGTTGTCGTTCCATTCCCCGGCGGTTTATGTCTTGTTCATTAATTATGTGGAGTTTTTATTTGCATAGCTAAGATTCGCGGTGGCAAAGTTAACACCCGCCTTTTTATGGCGACGCTGATTTAATTATTCATGCGTTTTGTGAGGACCGCGCTTTATTTTCGAGAAATCTTATGACAGTTTCATTTGTAATTTGATGAATTTTGAAGATGGTGTTCTTCTCAACTCAAACTTATTAAGAAACATGTCAAAACATTAAATAACATCTGAATAAAGCTGATTTATTTTCCTTCTCGTTATTTTGTTACTAAACAAAATAATCTTAATTAATAGCTTTGATAAAACATATCTACAATGAAGCCTAAATAATAAATTTACTCATAGATATCCTTCCCAAAGTGCCACAAACGAATTAAGAGCAATTTAATTAACAATTCACCAACAACGGGCCTTTAGCAATGCACTGTAATTGCACTCACAGTCT
The DNA here is from genome assembly GCA_963924145.1 of Pyrausta purpuralis. Taxonomy (NCBI): domain Eukaryota; kingdom Metazoa; phylum Arthropoda; class Insecta; order Lepidoptera; family Crambidae; genus Pyrausta; species Pyrausta purpuralis. The sequence continues at coordinate 15,734,571 of OZ001654.1, forward strand.
GGAGAGCATCATCAAACGTCAAAATAACTCGACGCGACAATTAAGTCCGCTATTACACGCCAAATAGATGAGATTCCGGCTTGATTAAGTTCTGATTAGTTAATAGATATGTCTTTTGCAGCCACAACGTATCAGATACGGATATGATGGGTATTAATGTAGCGATTCGCGATTGTTTTTCTCATTATTTATTATGTTTAATGACTTGTTCAACCTTTCTGATTTGATTGCAAGAACAGAAATAAACAAGCCAAATAAGTGCGATAATCTGTGGTGTTGTAAGATGCTAAAAAGTTTGAAGTATAAGTTCCTCTACATTTGTTCGGAATGAATGTTTTGTATAAAAAAAACTCAAATTGCGAAAAGATAGAACTTGAATTACAAGTCATTTTAACGCATCAATGCAACGAAATAATAAGAAATTCTTATTCAAGACAAACAGCTCGTAGATGTTTCAACAATATACTAGTCGACAATGCATGTAACGAACCGCAAGAAGTTAGCTCTTGTTATAAAAATAATAATTGTCGTTTTTGGCACGACATCCCGTCAACGGCGGCTCCCGCCCTAAATGGGTGTAATTACAAAGTTTTTATTACTAACTGTGAGCCAAAACTGCCATAGACGATCGTACCTACTTTGGCTAACGCTCGCAACCCGATCCTCTTCTGTTTTATATCTGCTCCATGATTACTTTTGGCATTAAGAAAAAATTAGCTTGCCAGTTTTTAATTTGCGTTTTTCCGGCCAGCTCTTGTTGAGCACTGATCGTCTATTCAACCGAGCGAGCATACATAGCCGAAGGCACAGGATCTTTCATAGTTCTAAGAAGTCCATATTTCGTTATTGATAAATGAGCACTTATCAACGAATAATTAAAAAACTTATTAGGGCATCGTGTAACAAGCTGTAAGTTTAGTTACAGACGTTGAATGCAAAAAACTATTTCAAAAGATAACACAATTAACCCTTAGATCTAGAGGTATAGTTTAGGGAGTACAGGCAGAAAACTAGGACTAGGATTTCTACTCCGCTAAAACTCAGTTTCACGAAACATGAATTTCAGTTCACTGTAAGCCTGAGGCTCTACTCTACAGGTATAATAGTTGGATTCTCATCGTTTCTATCAGTCAACGTATGTACATATATAATTTCATCTCCTATGTGCCTGTGAACATTTAATAATTAAGTAAGTTTATAATAATTTATCCTGTTGCGATCCTTCGTTTTGAGAGTCTTCGGTAAGGAAATAGGTGGCGTATTGCGATCCAACTTTAGCTGTTTAATTTTCAGGCAGCTCAATTCCGACTCAGTGTAAACGAATATTATAAATATAATAATATTATAAATATAATAATATTATAAATATAATAATATTATAAATATAATAATATTATAAATATAATAATATTATAATAATAATAAATACGTATCATGCAAATTTATAATGTGACAGTAAAGCTGAACCGCTTACCTATCAAAACTGCATCGAAATACGCGCCCAGCCCTTCCGATTCAGAACCATTCGGTAAGGATTCGATATTTTTTTACTAATTATTAAAATTATTATATATTTATATTTATGATATATCGTCATTCAACCGAACTGCGACATTAAATTATTATTAAAAAATTGGAATACGATGACAGCTCACTATACTCGCAGAATAGCTTTTAAATCTAGGGGCAAATGAAGGGTAGGACCTCTGCCGGTTCGGTGACATCAGCCATCGATGTGATGCGGGCTCCGTTCTTCCTGCCGATCCAGGCTCGTTAAGGCTCTAATCGGCTCATTGTGCACTGTGCACTTTAACCCCGGACATTGTTCCGTTTTATTCAAGCATTATAGATCTCATTATCAAGTATCAATAAAAATAACTGTATATTTTGAGATATAACATAAATATACGTCTCGAAATTTCAGTGACTTTCTCGTCACTGTTTTATTAAGGATGTTATAACAATGGTTGATGATGTCACACTCTCCATGGAACTTCAAATATCTGCCAATGGCAATGGTGTGATGTTAAGTTGATGTATGTTTCAAAACAGTACTTAGAAGCGAAACATTGTCTGCTTTAACTTATATATTGACCTGAAAGTTAAATAAATAAATACAATACAAAATCCTGTCGTGTATATAGCCAGTCTTGAGATGAAAGTAGCCTTGGCTTTGCACAAATATATGCATAATATACTCTTAGACTTCTATGCAGCTTGTGTAGTGACAGTGACATAAGAGATTGTATTGCAAGACGCGAGCGCGAATATGTCCGGAGTGTTACAAATTTATGCTTGCATATTTAGAGTGGCTTTAGCGTACTACACGCTTAGAATATGACCAGAGTTGCATATGAAAGTTGCAGTGACAGAACCACATGCGAAGCTGCGTACGGCTCCGCATATCCGTATGCTCTGTCGCCGCGACCGCGCATGATCTACCTATGCGCGTTCTCCTTCTTGCTAACACCCTGAACGCTCACGCGGCATAAATTCCAACTAAAACCCACAACTTCACTCCTAGGAATGTGTTAAATTCGCAGAATGAAGTTTTTACAACTTCACCGACGTTTTCACACGCTAACTCCTTAAATTATTACGTTTCGGTGCTCTCTTGCACATACGTATAGTGCTTTTACAAAGATTTATGTATGACGAGAAGTTTCGATTGCCGTAAATTGTAATTAGCGCACAATGGAGCGAGTTTGGTTCTCTAACTACATATTGAACTTTAAAGGATTTTTCGATATCCGAGTTTTACGAGCTTCCACAACGACTTCTAACAACCTTCCGGCTGCAGGCAAACTTAATAAAATTTTATAGATGTTTCGCTTACTTATATATTTACCTTTGCAGTCACATGAAAAGCAATGGGAATGCAAATTGCGTATAATATTCTCTCTCCCTGCAAGTTTAATCAGAACGATCGAATGCAAATATGCATGAAAATACTCTCCAAGTTGTAAAATGAATGGCAAAATAAAAGCAAATGTACATTTAAAATTTTTATTTGTTCATCATCGACGTTTCGTTTTAATGGGGTCATGTTTATTTTAATTGCCTGACTTTTTAAATTTAATCATACAAAGTTTCTGAAAGTAACCAATATAAACTGAAACATATTGTGCTCATTTGATATTTTAATTATATTATATTTATATTGATTTAACTGTTAAGTAGAATATTGCTTGGTTTTGAAATTAGTTATTAAATAACAGTTTATTAACTTACCTTCTATTTCAAGCAACTCACTTAATTACTATTTATAGAATCTATCAACACAGTTTTATGTAAATGCCCCAGAAGTGGATGAGATGCTTATCAAGACAAAGGTGAAACTGAATTATTACATACAATCTCGCACCCACTTTGTAGCTATTGTAGTTCTTAACTGCCATTTCTATTATATTCCTCCGGCAAAACTTACCGTAACTTTGATATTCTTACTGAAACTTAGTCCGTCGTTAAAGCTAACGGGTGGCTTAAGATGTTTTTGTTTTCACGTTCGATTAAAATTGTACAGATCGTTCTGCGTGTAGCGCTGATTGAAAAATCGAGCAAGATTTTTTAATAAATTCCTGAAGGCGCGATTAAAAGTGAAGATTGCAGAGGTGAGAGTGGGGCTCTGGGGAGGGCTAGAAAGGGGAGAGGGAAGGTATCACGAAACGAAAGCGCAATATCGGGAGCGATGGAGCGTGGCCGGCATCACGACATTTGCATCTGGCTAAATTAGGGCTGCCAATCAGCTCTATTGTAGCCTATTGCAGCTCTCAAATTTAAAGATGCACTGTTTTCAAGGCCGACTTCAATCACTCTATTCTTGGTTAGGTACTACAAAGAATATAAATAAATAAATATAAATATTGGAAACGTATCAAATACATTGCTCTGCTCTCAAAGTAAGTAGCCAATGCACTTATGTTATGGAAATCAGACACAACGGTGGTACCACAACACCCAGACCCGAGGCAATATAGAAAATTATGATTTCTACATTGACCCGACCGGGAATCAAACCCGGGACCTCGGAGGGGCGCGACGCCTTGAAAACCATCGTGCTTAGCCAGTATAGCGGAGGTCGACAAGAAGAAAGGAGATACAATAGTACGTACAGTCTGGTCTCTTTTTAGCGAGCTGATTGTGTTTAGATTGCGATATTCGAGTATTGAGGATAACAATTCTGTACTAGAACGCCAAAATAAATCTAAGCTAAATCTCGTCCCGATTTGTTATCTTAATCCTGTTCTTTTTTATGAAATTGGAAACACGAAACTGGACTGAACCCTGTCAAATTAAAGAAAAAAGATCGTCGCTAAAACTTTCGCAAGGGTATATCTATTCGGAATACCTAGTTCTTCCATAGCACTCAACAAGTTACAAAATTAAAACTACATTACACGAGTTACGAAGTCTAGTAGGATGAGGGATTGTAGCTCAAAGTTATCTCATACTTCTTCTCCAAAGTAGATGTTGTGATAAATTGGCGGTGCCGTCAACCCTGTCGAAATTGAAACCATATTATCGATGTTGCAGCGCACTTGCTGAGGAGTTATTGTGATAAAGGCCGCGATAACATCCCGTCGAGCGCTCTGCTGACATCGCCGACAAAAGGAAAGGGGGAAACTAGTTTTCAGTCGCTTAAAATGCTATACTACGATATATTAAAATATATGACACGTTACTTTTCAAATTACTCTCTTGTTTTTGAGTTTGTGAAATTAGTAATATTTTCGCTTACGATTTCTTTTTGACACTGATTCTTTGACGATATATCGACGTTATTAAGAGCCTTTACACTCTGCTACTTTTAGCAGCGATGCGCAGTAGCGATGCAGCATCGAAGCAGTCGCAAAATGTCAACCTTTACACAATGCGCTACTTTGAGCATCGATGCAGTCGCAATGCAGAAACTGGAAATTGCCAAATTATGTACTGGGTTGGCGACTTATCGATGTAGTCGCCAATCCAGTACATAATTTCACGCGCGTTAGCATTGATGCAATGGCGCTTCTGCATCGATGCTAAATTAAATCTGTTCATTGCTTGAGTCGCTGCTGCTAAAAGCCGCAGTGAGTAAGAAGTCTAAGGGTCAAATAATTTTTCATCACAAACGTATTGGAAAAAAAAACTTATTTTAGTGCCATCTTTTTCCTTACAAAATTTTCTGTGTGGCTTCTGAAAAGCAGAAAATGAAAACGACGAAGGTTCTTAGATATTGGTTACGCAGCTCATCTTCTTTCTTACCTTAAACGGCAGTTCTATTTTTAATCAAAATCTAAGCCCAAACTTTCCGGTTGAGCATTTGCTCTACTCCGATAATGACTCTAATGCGACCAATAAAACGGAATGACAGGACACCGGTATTCACCCCACGTTCCCGAATCTTGCGGTCCTACCCTGTTACTATTTACTCGTATTTTCTATTATAGCCATCCTTCTCACTAGCAACTCCTTGATCGTGTGAGGGACAAAGACGACTAGATTAAAAGATACGTATGAAGTGTAAAATAGTAACTCCTTTGATTCCATTCCTAGCAAGAAGCGCTCTCGCGCTCTCAGCAACTTTCGATGCCGTTCCAGCCCGCAATATGTATGATAAATAAATTGCTATCCAATATCAAACGGGAGTTATACCGGTGAAATGTACAAAAGCCTTTACTCATATTATATTTATGGCGATGAATGAGGATGAGATATAGCATAATTCGTTGAGATAATACAGCGATGTTTGGTTGAGTTATTGTAACCGTATTAAATATCTTTTCGAATTAAATTTAGGATGCAAAACGTTTAACTACCTTATTGATAATGTATAGCTGTGTGGTTTTGGTGAATTACTAACCTGTATCACGACATCATCTTAAGAAATAAGAATCGCAAAGATTTACTCAAATATGTAGTTAAGAAGATATTTAGGTGTAAAATAACATGATTGTGACCAGCACGCATCCCTTTTCACCATAAATGGTTTATCTAAGATTGAATTTTATTTCAGCTACCTTAATTTATCAGATTTTAACGTAAAAGGTAACTAAAAATAAAAACCAACTTCAAAACCAAAATACACTAAAAAGTCTTAAATAAACTCTTGACTATTGAAAGGAAAGGAACCCATTTTAGGCAAACAATTTCTTTTTGGAGTCGGTGCTGTGATAGTTGATGCCTGATGGTCAAAGTGATGGCACCGACTCCAAAAAGAAATTGTTTGCCTAAAATGGGTTCCTTTCCTTTCAATAGTCAAGAGTTTATTTAAGACTTTTTAGTGCATTTTGGTTTTGAAGTCGGTTTTAACTTTTTTTAAAGTTAATTTTATTTCTTCTTTTAGAGATTACAGGAGAATGGGGGGGGGGGCACCTTATGACTCTGTTTTTTAAGAAGCTACAAACTACCTATTATAAGTTCTTTCATTATAATTACTGAACTCTTAAGTGTTAAGGAGTTCCACCATCAGCTCAGCCCCACAAGATGTTGACTATTAGACGTAACAATATGTCAACATTAAGATTCAAGTAAAGAAACACTATTCGTGCCTTTAAAATTTGAGGGTTTCCCCCGATTACACCAAGATCCCATCATCAGATCCCTAATTGAAAAAAATGGGACCAACTAGAAGATATACCCTCTAAGTAGGCGAAACAATTTTTCGAATCGGTCCACAAACGACTGAGATATGAGGTAACAAACATACAAAAAAAAAACATACAGTCGAATTGATAACCTCCTCCTTTTTTGAAGTCGGTTAATAATAAATATTTTAATACATATCAAGTTAATTGGACTGTGCAGATTAGTTTGTTTGAAGCTATAAATACACCAGGCTCATCTTATCTAAATACAGGGTGACTTTTTTATCAGTACCGATATTTTGTGTAAAGACTCCACTGATGAATATGAACAACTATTACTATGGGGTCTATAGCGAAATCGAGAAAAAAAATCTGCTGTTCCATACATTTTGACCGCGCGCCAATTGAACTTTTGTATGGAACAGCTGATTTTTTTTTCTCGATTTCACTATAGCCCCCATAGTAAAAGTTGTTCATATTCATCAGTGGAGTCTTTACACAAAATATCGGTACTGATAAAATAGTCACCCTGTATACACACTGCCTACGCTATTAAGTTGCACTTCGTAAAATTCGTTTCAGTTCTAAGATTAAAAGAGATGATATCCTCTTTTATTCTTTTGATACTGTTCGTACAGTGTGTGCACAGTGTACTGCATTCCTTTAAGCTGCAATCGAATAAAATGGATCTTCCGCTCTGTCTTCGTTTATTTAGAAAGTTATTTTATATTTATCGTTATATGCTCAATAAGTGGTCTTATTCAGATTTAATTCTTGGTGTAACTGACGAGGGGCTTGTTGTAACAATTTTAACGAAAACGTATATCTTGAAATCTATTGATTAAATTGCTACTAAATAAAGATGGATACTCGATACTCACTTTTTTTTTCTATTTTAAACATGCATAAATATTAATTTTCTTCTATATTTCTACAATTACACCCGTTAAACCAACGTTAGCGGCTCCAACACCGCGTTAGAAGCATCCTCATACCAATTACGAAGAAAATTCAAGCATAGCATAGAAACAGCGACACTATCGACAAATCTCACGTAATGTCGTCTTGCGCTGCTCATAACGCGAATTTCCATAAAAGCAACACGGTTCAAATGTATATTGTATATCCAACGTGCAAGGTCGTGTGCCCGTGTCTTTGTAGGAACCGTGCGCGGTAAGTTCGCCAGTCTCATAGCACTAGCAGAATGGCAGTCATCGCAAACCTTCTGCTCGTCTTATATAGAAAATGCCTCGACAGTCGGGTCACGTTTGATATTTCTTATTTTCTTTGTCTCATTTGTCTCGTCAGCTGGCATCAAGCCTATCCCGACGTTTTTTCGTCATGGGATTTTTTTCGTCTGATCTCAATGTCTCGTATTTAGCGGATTGTACTCACAGAACAGAATAAGGTTTCTTTGTAAATACAAATGGTTTTATTCTCAAAGCGTAGTATGATGTAAGTAAACGATATCATATAAGTTGATTTCGTATGATGAAATGAAATGTTAGAAAACAGCACTTAATTCTAGAACGCTCCACGATTTAGAAAGTATGCTTGCTTTTTCGTCGACTGACGAATTGGAAGAAATATAATAATTATAGTGATCGTGTAGTATAGCGAGTGTATTTCATTTTTCACTGAAAAGTGCAGGATGTTCCGATAGGAAGATAGGCAGTAGCGTAACGGTCAGCCATAGAATAACATTATCTTTTCGGAATTGATTTTAATTTCAGATTCTAATATTTATCTTAAAAAAATACAGAATTACCTAGTTCTTTTAATGTTATTGAACAAGCAAATACCAGTTAGGTACTCTTTTTGGACACCTTGTATAACAGGTTACTGAAATCATAAAGCTAAGTCATATCATAAAATAAATTCTTATTGCTTAGTTCAGAAAGGCACCTCTTGCAAGCAAAACGTGAAAGCCTGAATACTGAAACGGATTCAAGTTTTCCGGGTCACGCTATAATTTTACGCCGCCATCTTCGTGCTGCTTGTATAACAACAATTCCCAGCTTCACAGATAATAAGAGTAATGAAATAATGAGCTAAGCTTAAACGAGCTGTAAACTTTTGTTTTGAGCAGCTTAAAAACAAAACTCCGAGGAGATTTTCAGTTAAAGACGACACTTACAATTCGCATTAAAACGCAAAGTTCGGCCAGCGCACATTTTTGAGCAGACAACACTTAATTGGTTGTTTCAAGCAATTAATGTTTCATAAGTAATATTTATTTCGTGATCGTTTACCTCTTGGGTGAATAATGTATACTAATCGGTTGTTTAATGCTTAAATATGTTACACATAAAGTACCAAAATTTGCAAAAGTTCTCCCCTCCAACTTTCAAAGCCAATGCTATTTTTATTCATTAATTCAAACTGTATTAAAAAAGTCTGTGTACGGAATTTTTGTTTAGTTTATTTAATGGTTTCGTTTTTTTTTTTCTTTTTGCATTTTTGAATTCATATTTATTTCTTTTATCGACAATTCTACCCACAAAGGCTTAAAATCAGCGTCGTTGTATACGTTCCGCTGCCACGACTTATGCTGAAGAGCCTTTTCAATGTCCTTTTTTCGATCAAATAAGTAATTTCTTCATTTAATAAGCCTGACTTGGAACCTAATTTGATAGCAATAAACAAGCCAATAAGCTAAAAAATACTTTTTATTGACAACTGTCAATCCACTTATCGAATGATTGCCTCCCAAATTCATCTCGCACACCAAACGCTCGCCAAACAAACACCGGTAAGTACCGTCCTTTTAAAAACAAAACTCCCCGGAGATTTCCAGTTACGAAACTGAGTTAACGTTTTGCTCCACGGTTCAGTCGCTTTTTTCGTGTAACTCCGGTCTGGCTTGCGGTGCTCCGTGTATTGCGGCTAAAGTTAATGTACGGTTCTCGTGTGTTTAGTTTTAGAGACATGCTGTGGCACTCGCCTGTTACTAGATTTAGGATCTAGGCACTTGTTTTGGATGTAGTTGTGGCCGCGTTTAAGTAAACTGTTAAATTGTTCTTCATAATTTGGACGTTAAATTTAAAACTAGCAAGATATAAAAGTCACTAAACAGTTGATTCTAAAGAAAAACATTACCTATTTACTCACTACGAGACAAGTATTACAATGTAATTCATCAGCTTTATCAGCCGCGTGACGTCCATTATCCGTAACCCTAAACTTGCATCCAAAATTCTGAGATTCTGCTGTCCCAAAAAGCGCACAAGGCACACAAAGTTATTTGCAGTTACAAAGACACTGACGAATTACGCACAAAACTTACTCATTCCGAAACACACGTCATGTTATCTGATGACCGTTACGTTGGCGTAAATCCGTCATTGGCTGTCTGTATTTATGTAATTATCATTGAGAGCTGTGGATTTTCTAATACAAATAAAATAAAATAGGCTTCGTTACCTCACGCTTTTTAATAGCGACTACATCACTGCAATCTTTACATGGTCGTCTCTCCATCTTGTCTGTATACGTCCTACGCCGCGCCCTTGACTAATCTTCACTAACTTTTAAATAATAACATTTAGATTTTTTATCCTATCATATGATATTATAATTTATTGTATAAATACCAACTTAACGCTGTGCAATAATGATGTAGTAAATACGATTCGTCCATGACTTTGTAGTAGGTCATGGCTCGCGTTTAATCGATTTATTCTATATTTATTTTTGAATGCTTATACTAATGTAAATTTTATTAAAAAGCGCTACTGTTTACTAGTGGTTTTCTAAAAAACTAAATCGATTATAATACTAGTGAATTTTTCGTGTTATAAAGCAAAATGTAAGGGTCATTTTACATTTACACTTTTTAGTTATCCGTTAAGATATGAAAGTGACTTCGATTGACAATATTTACTGTAAATAAAATCCCACCAAGTCTTATGTAGGAGTTATATTTTTTCTTTCTATCCTGAATTAGAAATATAAAAACTGGTTAGAAATAACTACTAAGGCAACTAGGGCCCAATTTTGTCAACATCAGATATATAATATTTGTAAACATAACTTGAAAACGTCACCTATTTGTCAGCAATCATTTATTTAAATGACATTTTAAATCTGTCGTTTTATACTTATTCAGTCGGTTAGTTCTTATCTGACGTTGATAGTAAGTGGGTTAGTACTAACGTAAACAAATAGAAAGAAAAATTACAGAAACTCAACTTCCAGTAAAATTGCCGTAACTAACTATGTCAGTAGGTTGCTTTTTGTAATAAATATAGATAGATAGATCGCTGTAAGTAGGTTAGAAGTTTATTTAGGCACCTCATCTGCTCGATAAATTCCTCACCATTAATATTGTTGTTTCTTCATATCGAGAGTTTAAGTCCATGTGTACCTTTACCACTTCAGTAACCACACCAAAGAAGTAATAAAAAAACTACACATCGTCATTTAAGAAATCCTAGCGCTATTTTACTCGAATTCATAGAGGCGCGTATCTGAGTCGGCAGTTCTTTTCTAACGAGACTCCTAATTCGATTTATAAACTTAGCGACTTAGCACAACTCTGTGGAAGATACATACAGTAGAATTAACTCGTAATACAATAATACGGAAACTATGTAGGTTTGCAGGTCGCATTCGAGAAAACGATCTTTAAATCTAAGTTTGTATGTAATTAAGCATTTGAAATTGAATACCAGTGCTTCCAGGTCTTTGTTTAATGCCTGGTTCAATTTGAAATATCAGAAAAATGGTTTGGTTTTGGTTTGCGGATTTCAAAATGAACATATAAGTACGCATCTATCAAATTTAAAATGTGTACAGTAACTAATAAGATTTTAGAATCAAGCAATAGTCATTAAAAAATTCCGCAAAATGTAAAGTGGGTTAAAAATTTTATATAAATATCTAATTTAAAAATAGAATAGTAAAATACCAAACAAACCATCGATAATAGAAACCAATCATTAATCAAGAAAGTTAAAATTTATCGATTCTGAATTAAGGGATTACTAGGTACAACACTAGTGACTTTGGGGGAGGAACAAACAGCACGATTTATTGTTAATAGCCCTCAGCCAGACGTTAAACGCGATGAATTCCTTACACAAACAACTGTACCAGCAAAATACTGGAACTGAGATATAGACCCAAATAATTGCTAATGAAACTAAGATATTTTAAACGGTTTGTTGATAGCTTTCAGATCTGTTAGATGAGCAGTGCTTCTTTATGGTAATGAGTTGTTAGGAGTACTGAATTCAAGAATATATATATATTGACAATATTAACTCATTATATTTACTCAAGTTAGGACACCTATCTCCACTTCACTCTCCGAAAAACCAAGACCTTTTACTGCTATCAATCCCGTAAAGCATGAGTTGTGATAGTACCTACATAAGCGTGAAAAATAAATCTGCAAAATTCTTACTGTACGTGCGTATTAATAATCTTTCTGTTTTTGTAAATTATATTTTAAAATAAAACCAACGTATTTTTTTTTCACCACACAATTCATCATTATCAGCCAAAGGACATCCACTGCTGAACATAGGCCTCCCATCCCCCACGGCTTTCCATAGCGACCGATCACTAGCGGTCTGCATCCAGTTTGATCCTGCGATCTTTTTAAGGTCCTCTGTCCATCTTGTTGGTGGACGTCCTACGCTGAGTCTTTGGTCGAAGGGTCTCCAATCTAGAACTTTCCTGCCCCAACGGCCATCAGCTCTTCGCGCTATGTGCCCTGCCCACTGCCACTTAAGCTTACTGATTCTTAAGGCTATGTCCGTTACCTTGGTTCTTCTACGTATCTTCTCGTTTCTGATTCGATCTCGTAGAGAAACACCGAGCATATCCTGCTCCATCGCTCGTTGTGTAATTTTGAGCTTCTTTATGGGGCCCATAGTTAGAGACCACGTTTCGGATCCGTATGTCATCACTGGTAACACACACTCCTCCTCCACACAATTCATTAATCCTTATTTTAGGTCACATCAATATAAAAGTATGTTTTTACGAAATATTAATAAATGATGAATATAAGCCACAAATTCTGTGTATTAAATAAATGAAATACCGAGAAGCAACCTTATCAAATAATTAATTTGCCGACTGTTTAACTGTTGCTAATAGAATTAATTAATGTAATTAAACATAATTACCTACTTTACGGGGAAGTATTGTGAATGATTCCGTTATATTGCTTTATGCTGTGGATACTTCTTAAAGTTAATTTCTTTGCGTGTAATATGCTGAAAATTTCGACATCTGTTGCTAGTAACGTAATAATTCTATGCGGATTGATGTGTTAATTTTCGAGCTTGAGTACTGCTATGATTCCACATCCGGTTATTAATCAACTGTATTACACTTTAAATAATGTTTTGTCGCTCTATGCCTCATGAAACTTTAGTTTATTATTCGTTATAAATCCATAATGTTACGAATTTCGAAACGATGTCTGGGTTACGCTATTTCTAGCTAAAATATTACAGCGACGAAGATTTTTGTATCGTCTCCAAAACCTGGTTTGATTTAAGAAACCAGGTGCTTTATAAATCTAATGTTTCACAGAAATAATTTGGGAGCTGGTAGGTATATTAGTGGTGTTCACGACGGTAATTTAAAGTGACAGTGCTAAATGGGTGGTGTATTTTGTTTGGAGTAATTATAAGAAATAGGTCGCGGGGATTTTGTGACAGGGCCGGGCCCTATAAACGTCTGGTTGCATCAGGGTCGTTGCATCAGGCGATCACTTGCATAATTTGCTTAATTAAATTCAGAGAAGCGGCAAATGTGAGCTGTCAGTTTAGATAGTGGCAAAGAGTCGATGACTTCTGTGTTGCACCTACTAATTTTATTGAATAAAATATTTTAAACTTATTTTTATTTGCGCCTATAAAAAGAAAACTGTAAAATAATCACTAAAACTCCATCAACTACAGCAATTCTATTTAAAACTTCACCTCTCATATTCGAACTTTTGTAATATCCGCACTTTCATTTGTCGCAATTCGCGGAAAACCCCTCATTTGTCGGAAAATCTAGTCGAATAACTCAAACGGAAAAGTGGCTGGCGGCTCCACAGTTTTCTCTGTCCACCGTCGTGTTATTAGTAATGATTTACGAGCGTGTCGTCGGTACGTTTCGACAGACACCCGTTAATGACTGACGAAGAACTGCACTCAATTTTATTTATTGACTTCCGGGGACGCTCTTAATATTCTGTTCCTAAATACCTTCGACAATGATTCGACACTACTTTTCGTTAAATGTTAAAAAGTGCACTAACTACCACATACATAAGTATTGCTGCTATATGCTCCCATATGTATTTCTAAAGAACTTTTTGAGAAAGTGATGAATTGTATAGTTAGTTTACGGGAGGTCTGAAAAATCGGAATCAATTTTATACATTAATTTTTATAAAAAATGAACTAACTATGGTACAATGGGAAAAACGTTAATTTTAATTCCAGTCTCCCACTAAAGATTATCTCCGAAATAAATATATTTTTAGCCTCAACCCTCATTAATCCGCAGTAATAAGATAAATTGGCCAAGCATAAAACGGCTGAATCAATGGTGTATTTTTTCCCGTAATTTATTAAAAACATCAATTTCCTCGATGTCCCCGATTTCCCGCCATCGACTTTCATTAATTTTGCTGATGGATGTCAAGTGGGCACTGTTTGTGTAGTAAATCAATCAAGAACAGAAACAGCTATTCTTCTTAATTTTTTGGGGAAGAGCGAGAGTGACCTGTCTAATTTTCAGCGATCATTTAATAACGACTTTAAGGATAAAAACAAATAAATGTAAAAATGCGAATTTTACCAAATGTAGAGTTGTTGTTGTTTCCATTAGCATTAAACTAACTTATCAACTTATCAATGACCAAAGATCACAGAACAGGATTAAACATCATCAAATAAACGTATCCCTATCAGCGTCAAAGAAAAGAAGCTACCAAGCGTAATTGATCCAATAAACGAAATCAAAAAAATGATTCAGTTTTCCTGTTGTAATCAAAGAAAGTCACACAATGTCCTTTAGACGCGGGCTATAAAGGGCCGCGGGCTCGTTTTCGCAATATCACTCGAATAGTTGACTCCACTAAGGCTAAAGCCTCGTAATAAGACGACAAGGGAGACTACAAATCATAATAAATTCGGCGAACTTATTAAGTCTGTGACACAAACAATGGAGCGAGTTATTGGTGATCTACCCCTGTTTGTCTAGCCCCCGCCCAGAAACCTTGTCTAGGGCTGTTATAAAATATGTGAAAACATTTGATTATTTTATCCAACATTGGAGAATCTGTTTTTGTTAAATTATTTATTGGACTGGAATCTATACTATAATATTATAAAGCTGAAGAGTTTGTTTGTTTGTTTGTTTGAACGCGCTAATCTCAGAAACTACTGGCCCGATTTGAAAAAATATTTTTATGTTGGATAGTCCATTTATCAAGGAAGGCTTTAAGCTATATAACATAAAGATACGACTCACAAGACCACAGCAGCAATGAAAAATGTTGCGAAAACGGGAGAAAGATATTCCTTTTGAGAGCTTCCGCTGCGTACGCTGCGGAAACCGCTAAAGTTACACAAAAATCATGTATGACAGAATTGTTCAACATTAAGAGTTCTATAATAAAGTCTGCGACAGTATAAGTCTATCTTTTATGGTTGACTTACTACAACCTTTTTTATGTTAATAAATTTGTAAAAAAATAATGCATCATTTTTATAGGTGTATTATACACACAGGTATTTATTCTTATCTTAAATAAATACATTCATCATCACGAGCATTTCATTAAGAACAAAGTTGACTTTTATATCATTTGATTCCAATAAATATCTTAGGAGCTATCACAGTTTTAACATAACTCCGCACCAAAATAATGTTCGCAGCTTAAGTACAACGTGCGCTTGCGCTAATCTATACTAATATTATAAAGCTGAAGAGTTTGTTTGTTTGTTTGTTTGAACGCGCTAATCTCAGAAACTACTGGCCCGATTTGAAAAATTATTTTTACGTTGGATAGTCCATTCATCAAGGAAGGCTTTAGGCTATATAACATAAAGATACGACTCATAAGACCACAGCAGCAATGAAAAATGTTGCGAAAACGGGAGAAAGATATTCCTTTTGAGAGCTTCCGCTGCGTACGCTGCGGAAACCGCTAAAGTCACACAAAAATAATGTATGTCAAGATTATTCAGCATTAAGAGATCTATAATAAAGTCCGCGACAGCATAAGTCTATCTTTTATGGTTGACTTACTACAACCTTTTTTATGTTAATAAATTTGAAAAAAAATAATGCATCATTTTTAGAGGTGTATTATACACACAGGTATTTATTCTTATCAAAATAAATACATTCATCATCACGAGCATTTAATTTAGAACAAAGTTGCCCTTTATATCATTTGATTCCAATAAATATCTTAGGAGCTATCACAGTTTTAACATAACTCCGCACCAAAATAATGTTCGCAGCTTAAGTACAACGTGCGCTTGCGCTAATCTATACTAATATTATAAAGCTGAAGAGTTTGTTTGTTTGTTTGTTTGAACGCGCTAATCTCAGAAACTACTGACCCGATTTGAAAAATTATTTTTACGTTGGATAGTCCATTCATCAAGGAAGGCTTTAGGCTATATAACATAAAGATACGACTCATAAGACCACAGCAGCAATGAAAAATGTTGCGAAAACGGGAGAAAGATATTCCTTTTGAGAGCTTCCGCTGCGTACGCTGCGGAAACCGCTAAAGTCACACAAAAATAATGTATGTCAAGATTGTTCAGCATTAAGAGATCTATAATAAAGTCCGCGACAGCATAAGTCTATCTTTTATGGTTGACTTACTACAACCTTTTTTATGTTAATAAATTTGAAAAAAAATAATGCATCATTTTTAGAGGTGTATTATACACACAGGTATTTATTCTTATCAAAATAAATACATTTATCATCACGAGCATTTAATTTAGAACAAAGTTGCCCTTTATATCATTTGATTCCAATAAATATCTTACGAGCTATCACAGTTTTAACATAACTCCGCACCAAAATAATGTTCGCAGCTTAAGTACAACGTGCGCGCTAATTATATTATAAAGCTGAAGAGTTTGTTGGTTTGAACGCGCTTATCTCAGGAACTGTTGAACCGATTTGAAAAATATTTCTGTATTAGATAGCTTATTTATTGAGAAAGGCTTTAGGATATAAAACATCACGCTGCGACGGGAGGGGAGGGAGCAAGCTCAAAACGCGCGGACGAAGTCGCGGGGGACCGCTATATATTATAAAGCTGAAGAGTTTGTTTGTTTGAACGCGCTTATCTCAGGAACTGCTGGACCGATTTGAAAAAATATTTCTGTGTTGGATAGCTTATTTATCGAGAAAGGCTTTAGGATATAAAATATGACGCTAAGACGAGGTGACGAGAGGGGAGGGAGCAAACTCAAAACGCGCGGACGAAGTCGCGGGGACCGCTATTATGTTATAAAGCTGAAGAGTTTGTTGGTTTGAACGCGCTTATCTCAGGAACTGCTGAACCGATTTGAAAAAATATTTCTGTGTTAGATATCTTATTTATTGAGAAAGGCTTTAGGATATAAAACATCACGCTGCGACGGGAGGGGAGGGAGCAAACTCAAAACGCTAGTAATAAAATATAGACTCATCAGATATAATGTTACTAGATTATTATTGGAAAATTATTAAGACATTCATATTATTTTGCCTGTTGTTTTCATCAAGAGGGTTTACAAACTTTAATAACAAATGATAATCGTTACCTGACAGAGTACTTAGCCCCATTTTATTATCAGATATACGTAAATTGAATAATAGTTATGTAAAAAAAGCTTCTGCATTTGATAAATGAGAAAGAATGAATTTTTAAAATGAAATTTTCCAGGTTTCTATTTAGACGGATTAAGATTGTTAAATATAAATTAAAAGTCAACGCAAACTAAGTTTTAAGCAGTACATAATGTAGGTATGTCTAATACCTTACGTATGATTTTTTTAAAACTTTATTGCACAAATAAAAGTGTACAAATGGTGAACTTAATGCTCATAGCATTCTCTTCCAGTCATACCTACCTTTGGATCATGCAGAGAGATTGTTATGGGTGCAGGAGAATATTGTAAATACATATTAAAATTGCAACAAATACTATTTTATAAAATAATAATATTATATGCATACCATAATACACATAAACTAAATATACAGTATAAAAAAGTTTAGATACATAACATCCATAAGTATACATAACCAAAAATATATATACGTACATATTTCGCATTTTTTTTCAAGTATTGGACACCAATCACCTGCATTGCTCTGATCCCAAAGTAAGTAGCTAATGCACTTGTGTTATGGAGGTTAGACACAACGGTGGTACCACAACACACAATATAGAAAATTGTGATTTCTATATTGACCCGACCGGGAATCGAACCCGGGACCTCGGAGCGGCGACGCCTTGAAACCAGCGTGCTTAGCCACTACACAACAGAACACAGAATTTTACGTTCTTTAAAAATACATTCTTCACCCAGGAATCTGCGTAATGAAATCCGTAACAGATCGCGAATTCAATCGCGTTCGCAGACCTAATCTTTTGCCTACTGTAAAATTTAGATTGATGGCAACCCTGGAGAAGCCAACAAGTGGAGCAATCTTCACTTTATCGGAAAAAGCTTTGGGAACAAGAGTATATCAATTAACACGAGAAAAGTTAACAACAATGCGACGCAGTGAATAAACATAAGTTTACATAAATATTTTGCGTCAGTCAAAATTTGATGATTATATTACCGAATCTGGATTTTTCATAATAGAAAATATGAAATCGTCAGTACATGGTACAAAATCGATGTTAGATTACAAGAATCTGTGCATTGTGTTGTGATGTAAATTATTCGCATTTTAATAGAAAACAACTTTCTTTGATACGCATATCATTAAAAAGTTTTGTAGGCATCCAAAAAGTATGTATCTTTAAATGTACATAATGTTTCAAAGAAACTTCTGTACCTTTCATCAAAAAAATGCGTAAAACTCGCACCTAAAGTTATAATTTCATTACAAGGTATGGAAAACCTTTCGGTTCACAATGTGATCGTTGCAAAATTTTAAAACAAATTAAGGTAACAGCGCGTATGCACGTGAATGAGATTGACGTTAAAATGAAACTGGTAATAGTGACTTTTAATTTATGGTGCATCGCTTGTTGTTATTACCCCGCTGGAGCTCTTTGCCAATGGGCAATTATTCATTAGCAGCTAAATTAGTTCGCGAGCTATTAATAACGATGACTTGGAAAGATGTAGCTATTTAACTACACTCTTCGTAGGAATCCATTCTAGTACAGGCAGGTGGATGAACGAATGATTGATAAAAAATGCGACATCGGAATACTTTAGATGACGAAATCGTTTCTTGCTAGTTGTATAGGTAGGTAGCTACAATTCAAGGTGTTTCGGTTTATGATACTAAAAGATAATAAAGGTACATATTTGTTAAATTTTACAAGATACGTTTTAGAAAATACTTATTATTAAAACCGTGGTGTAGCCGCTGTAGGTAGGCCTCGTCCTCATGAAGTCTATACACGTTTAGAGTTTTTCGATAGAATATTAATTATTAACTGCAACGGTCTCGTTAATCAAGGATAACATTATATCAAAGAACGCATGTTGCATTAATATCTACCTTGCAAAGTATATTGCCGAGTGATTCTGCAATAAATCTTAGCGCAAGCAGAATTCAGCAATAGTGATACTCGTACACGGTCAGCCACTCCAGCTAATTAATGCAGGCTGACCAACGCCGATGAAAATACATTACTGTAAATCGGTGTCACGTGCTCTAATTTCTTGGATACGAAACATGGCCCGACCATTAGATCTAAACGAATTTGGATCCAATCTAACAAAATAGCGGCAATTACAATCCCAAAACTATACGCAATTGTGTGTAACTAGTATAAATAGACGAGCAGGACTCGAGCAATAATAGTCGAAATATCGTTCAATAATGGCTGCCGAAGTCCGAAAGTGTGGGCCAAACAATAATAGAAAGGACAGCGGGCACGTAGTGGTCGACGGAATTAATCAGTTAGTCGCACTTGCGTCGAAGTAAGGAAGAGTCGATTAGGAGGGTACCTTGAGGATTATTGAGACATCGGCGGCCAGCAGCTGCGTCCGAACTCGGATATTGGCGGGGCCCACCAACTTGTTCTCAACTGCCCAAGAATTTCCAGCTTGCCGTGAAACTCCGCCGTTCGATCATACTTATTGGAAAAAGGGTACCTACCCGCTCGTGCCGAGTGTTACATTCGTATTTACAAGCTGGACATTTCAACTACATTTCGATTGTACCATCTGAACATGCCATCTGTTAGTTTTATCAGAATTTTTGGTTTTTATAAGTTACGACTGTGTTATGGCATTTGAACGTCATTGTAGGTAAATATTACGCATAAAAGTATCTGGCCAAACAAGATCCCCCATAAAATTGATCTTCATTCACTTTCGAACGTAGTTTCGTGCCATAGAATTCTCATACTATTACAGCGCGATGATCATTTGACACACTGCGACTTTTAGCAGCGATACAGTCGCGATGCTAACGCGCGTTAGCATCGATGCAGTCGCAAAATGACAACATTTACACAATGCGCTACTTTTAGCATCGGTACAGTCGCGATGCAGAAGCTGGAAATTGTCAAATTATGTACTGCGTTTTGGCGACTGCATCGATACTAACGCGCGTTAGCATCGATACAGTCGCGCTTCTGCATCGATTGAACGATGCTACTGCATCGATGCTAACGCGCGTTAGTAATGATGCTAAATTAAATGTGTTCATTGCGTGAGTAGCGTCGTACAAGATGTGTGTTACACTATAATTTTTCACTCACACTAATAGATACGTTACTGATCGGCACGTGACGGCACTGGGCCGGCCCTGTTGTGTACGGATCAGCCTTGGGTTTGAAGCTTGTATCAGAAAATTGACATGACATGAAGACATTGGTATTTTCGACAACAATGTCGGAGATAATCTAGTTTTACTTTAGCACATGTACATACGTTACAATAAAATGAAGCGGTTTTATATGCAAAACACGAAGGCTGGTTTAATTATTAGTTATCTTACCTGTTATTTGGTTATGAGCTCACATTCGTGCAAATTATATATTGTGTTCGTCAGCGTTATAGATTTGCTTATAGTTTAACACTCAGGTGAAAATGAGAATTACTCTGAATGACAATTAAATTATCAATAGAAAATAGCTTGGCTTTGGCTCAGAACCTGTGTTACCTTAAGTGAACTGCACGCCAACTTAAAATGTCTCTATAAATTATATCCAAGTTTTGAGTAGGTATCCACTATTACATCTTCTTTTATCTATAAGACCCTTTACACATTGCGACTTTTAGCAGCAATGCAAACGCGATGCAGTCGCAATGCAGAATCTATACAGTCGCAAAATGACAACCTTTACACACTGTGTTACTTTTAGCATCGATGGAGTCGCAAAATGTCAACCTTTACACACTGCGCTCCTTTAAGCATAGATGCAGTCGCGATGCTAACGCGCGTTAGCATCGGTACAGTCACGATACAAAAGCTGGCAATTGTCAAATTATGTACTGTATTTTGGCGACTGCATCGAATATAACGCGCGTTAGCATCAATACAGTCGCGCTTCTGCATCGATGCTAACGCGCGACTGCATCGATGTTAAATAAAATCTGTTCATTGCGTGAGTCGCGATGCTGAAGCGCGTTTTCAAAACGCGCAACTGCATCGATGCTAAAAGTGGCAGTGTGTAAGGGGTCTAAAAGTACCACCTTTGCTTAACCGTCAACCATGCCTATTTTCTTTAAAGTTTGAAAGCTATTTGACACTTGATAAACACAAAGGTGGAGAAATGTAAATATAAAATGTTAATATTTTTTTACTTTGAGAAAAATTCCAGAGCCCATATTTGGTTCTTCTTTGAAATTTCACTGTCTTTACGTGTTACTACCCAAATCCGTCACAAACTCACCAACTTTGGTATCCTCGTTAGGAAACGTATATTTGACTTACTTTATACTTGAAAGTAACTTTCCCTTGAGATTTACTTCATACTTACTTCTAACATTTGACAATTTTTCATATTATTGGATCACTACCATGGTGTAGCGAAGTGGCTAAGCATGCTGTGTTTAAGTCGTCGTCCCAGGTTTTATTCCCGTCGGGTTAACCACACTAAATGTCATTTAACCACCAGAACCTACGTTACTTAACTTGAACCGCACGCCAACTAAAATTGTCTCTAAATAAAAACTAATATCAACATTTTTGCATTTTGATATAAATTAACGTATTATATATTGTGTCTGCAACATTTTTTTTTAGGTTTCCATAATTATCTACTTATGTACTTATGACCAGAGAAATGTGTGTGATTGGTGTTAAATATTCATATTTTACTTATATTAATAATGTTTTAACAACGTCTCAATATTCCTATCTCCGAAACCACATCTCCAAAATATCCCTCAGATGGACAGACAGTCTTGTCTGGTGTGAAGTGGCGAGTCGGACGACTAATGCACAAAGGTCTGCCACGTTGATTGGTCAAAACTGATTGTGGACGCATCCTGTGGCCTGAATAACAATAGACATCAAGATGAATTCCAATTAATATTCACCATAAATCCATTCGGAACATCCCCTTTGTCTGACTCCTAGAGAAAACTTAGGTCAATATTTTGTTAAGCAAGCAAAAATATTCATGACTCTACCACACACTAAGGTATCAATACAATTTTACAAATAGGTATCTTTATTACTTATGAGCCAATTCTGTGTTGAGTTGTGAAGAGTTCCCTTTGGCATATTTGTCCATAGTCCTATGACGTTATTGTTTTGATTGTATTGAAACTTTTAACGGTGTCGTAAATGGGTGTTATTAGAATGGTATGCGTAGTTACCTTGAGCTGATTATAGTGTTCTTAAATGGTTTGACTCAGTGTTATGGCAATCCAAAGTTTTAATCCCTAATCATTGTACGTCAAAATCGCTAACTCGTTGTAGTACATGACAATATTTGTTTGCAATACATTGCTGGTTCGATTTAGTTTTTTCCATTTTCAGTACATAGGTCAGTCTTAAATAGCTCCTGCCTTGTTTATTGTTGAATAAACTTGAAGATAAGCAGAAAAGTCCGTTACAAATTCATCTGAACAGTTGTAGCGTCCGAGATGGAGACCATTTGCTTAATCCTTGACTCCACTCAGGCGCGACTGACTGCCTTAGAAACGGTCCATCTAGTTTAATATACATAGATGCATTACTAGTGGATAGATAGCTAAATGTACTTAACTAGCTAGCTCAAAAATAATAAAGCATTTTTTTGTTAATATTTTCCTTTTGTGCCGGTTGCGTGAGATGTGTTATGCAAAATATTTAAAAATGTATTTATTTTCTCTTACGTTACAAAAAATGATCGTGGTATTTCTAGTATTAACTTGCCTCAAAATTTAAATAAAATAATAAAAAAAATATTATTGACAACAAGACATAAATCAATAATCTTAATTATCAGAGGCTCCTTAACTAGGCTATGCCGGTATCTTGGGAGACCAGTAAAAAATACTTAACTAGGTTGTGTGGCACGATATGGGATTCAGCTGAAAGACATTTATGGATTTGCGATAGCACACGTGAATTCTATAACCCAAAAGGCGATGAATACTCGGGTTGCCATGGAGAGTTGTAGAGGCAAAGTATATTAGTATGAAACCCCTTTACAAGACAAGCCGTGTGTTAGCCGGCCCGACTGAAGCAAGTGAATGGATTCATCAGGGTTATTAAGTACCACTATGAAAAGACTGCATTGCGATATGATTCCGATCGGTGTGTAGTATTACAAGAGTAAGTCTTCGATCAAAACTGAACACGCATCAACTGTGCCCGAATGGATTGGTTATATACCAAAAGCTAATAAGAGCAGCAATTGACAACGACTGTCGAGTCACCGGTCAAGAACACGGTGCTTTGACGACCCGTCGACGGCTAAATAGTCTACGACTTCCACCGTCCCTTCTAGGTATGTGCAAACTGTTATCTCTGTGAAAGATTTTGAAGTTCTTACATCGCAGTTTGTAAAATGCATACGAGTGGCACCGACGATCTTGTAAAGATCGCAGGATCACATTGAATACAGACCGCTTGTTGCAACCGCAGCTACCGCTTGGTCAGTTTGTAAAAATCATGCAGGAGGCCTATGTCCGCTATGTATCAGTTGATGACGTTTTTATTTATTGCAATAGCTACGTAATGACAGCGACGAAGTTAGCTAATAACCCTGCCGGTGAATGCATTCGGACGTGTGTCCGGCGCCGACCAGCCGGCTTTGACTGTCAATCACAGAACGCTGATTGGATTTCGATATTGGCACCAATTCTGACGTCAGTGCCCGTTTTGGGACCCGCCACGCTTAAAATATCCACCTCACTACTAAAATATTGTCCAAAAATTATTTCCTCATGCAAATGTTCAATCAAAATCATTCCGTGTCATTAAATTTTTACAGTCTCTATGTATTTTGCAGTGCATTTCGCCGAAGCAACAATTAACCGCAGAGCTCATAACCTCTAATATGACCCGAAGGCTGAACGCACATTTATATATTTAAGGGATACCATTTAAAGGCTTCTATTGTTCTATTCAATGTTATTGTTTTTTTATTGTTAAAAACTTGTATCTCTTTTTTTTTTCAATTAAATCTTTTTAATTATAATGTTATTGTAATGATTTATTGATTGATTATATTTTTAATAATAATATAATATTATTGTAAATTATAATTCTTTAATTCTAATTTTAATTCTAATTGTTTTTATTATTATTATTTTTGTATTTTTTTGTGTCAGCATTTGTCTTTGTTTTTATATTGTTTGTTTGTTTAATGGATCATGTTATTATTATTTTATTTTGCATTCAATCGCATTTTATTTTTGTATTTTATTATTTTAACATTTATTCTACCCACAAAGGCACCCGCTGAAAATCAGCGTCGTGGTATGCGTTCCGCTGCCACGACTTACGCTGAGCGGGTGCCTTTTCGACTCGAATAGTCCTGTGTTTTTTTATTGCATGTTTTTTTTTCTCATAATGTATTCGGTCGAATAAAGTGTTTCTTTCTTTCTTTCAAATATGCACTTTTTAGGGTTCCGTAGCCGAATGGCAAAAAACGGAACCCTTATAGTTTCGTCAAGTCTGTCTGTCTGTCTGTCTGTCTGTCTGTCTGTCTGTCTGTCTGTCCGTCCGTATGTCACAGCCATTTTATTCTTTAACTATAAGCATTACATTGTTGAAATTTGGTAGAAAGATGTATCCTGTTAACCGCTTACCGATTCTCATTCAAAAAATAAAAAATAATGTCATTTAAGGGGGGGCTCCCATACATGAAACTAAAACCAAAAAATTTTTTTTTAGTCAAACCTATGCGTGTGGGGTGTTTATAGATAGGTCTTGTAAAATGATATTGAGGTTCCTAAAACCATTTTCTTTTAAAGTCTAACGTTTCATAGCTATCCGCTTCCAAAGTGGTAAAATGGGCGTCCCCCCCCATCTAACTTCTAAACCAAGAGAGTGTAAATTTTGAAAAAAATATATAATATAGATCGTAACAAATACTTTCAACGAAAATTGGTTTGGACGAGATCGAACGAATAGTTTTTGAGATATAGCATGTTTTCAACAACCGCAAACATAACTTTGTACTTCATACAAACACTATGAAAAACAAAGTTACATGTGCAGTCAACAAAATATTGTGGTATTTTACTAAGTAGAAGTAAGTGGATTCCCTAATTTAGTTAAAGTTGGCACGGAACCCTCAGTGCGCGAGTCCGACTCGCACTTGGCCGGTTTTTTTTTAAACATTATAAAAATAAATATGCCCCAGACAATACACTAATTGTCTTGGTTTTTATATACAACACACCAATTGAATAGTTTGGCATTTTCTTCTTTGTGTTACGAATACCAGACAAAGATTATATCTGGGACGTCTCGTATCGTATATATATCCTATCCTTGTATGATTAAGCATGTATTCAATACATATAAACACCCATGACTTAATTACAAATGTTAGATTCATCACATAAACAATTGCCCTTTGTGGGATTCGAACCCACTATCGCAGGCAAATGCATATTCGTCAGGAGTGGTGACCACTACACCAAACATGTCGAGTAAAACATCTGTTTTTGTAAGTTTAGATAAAAGGCATCATTTATCTTCATTACGAAAGACAGACACACATTCAGACATTCTACTTTACTCAGCAGAAAATGCAGTGATACTATAGGATAGTATCCCTGCATTTTCTGCTGAGTATAGTAGAATGTCTGAACCGGTAATAGAATTCAAAACGTTTTACTAACCCCAGTGCACTTTTGTTTTAGAAAATGAATATTCTAATTCTGTTTTAATAACGTCCCAAAATCCTAGTTCAAATACATAAAATTCGGTAATCTACGTGGAAAACAAGTGAGGGAATCTCGGCAAAAACAGTTTTCTTCCCAAACTAGTCCCGAGTCTGTTTACTGAATTCATGAATATCTATTACTCGTATCGACACATGCCGGTATCTCGAGCGGCGCTAAGTGCTCTACACATTATGAGCTAAAGCGATAATATGAGAGCGTTCATTGGGAGCGGGTCGGCTACAAGCTGGCATATAGGGAGCTCTGTACAGTGCAGAAAATGCATGTGTGAGAAATTGAAAAAATAAGGCTGATTTTCTAAACGATACCAAACTGATACTGTACTAAATACTTATTAAAAGGGTAACTAATCATAATTAATAACAATACATAAACAGTTTTCATTGCTAGCACGGTAAACTAAAACAATTAGAAACAAAGTGCAATATCAATCACATGTGATGGCAATCCCAAAAAAAATATACTGTATCTCATATTAATTTTAATGTTAATTGAAATGTTCTCTATTTGTCAAATTAAAGTTTCTTAATCCTTGACCGGTATATTGCCAATTCATGTAAGCTGCCTTAGATTAATATGTTTCGGTGTACGCTTGAAAATATTTCCACCAAAAGTTTAGAAAGGGTACACATATCTGTAACATTTACACGAGTTATCCTTCAATAATTCTCGACGATGGGCCCGACTCATATCTCGGGTATTCGCAGGTCCAAGATCTGGTTACAATTACAGATGTATTATTTATCAGACGGCCCGGCCCGTCCGGGGGAAAAGGAATTGATTTCTGCATAATTTATCAACGAAAACACCTCCCAGAGACCTCTCTGAAGCACTAAAAACAAAACATTCGTTTGTGTTTTACTACTTTCCTCGGAATAAATGCATTTTTTATAACCACGCGTTCTCTCCGCCGAATGAAAGTGAATTTGTGTATTCTTTTAAGTTCATCAACTTATATTTTCTGATTACTACGCCGTGTACATAATGCAGACTTAATTTCCTTTGACGTGTCTAATATTTTATTCAAAAGAAGGTTTCGTTACCATAATAATGAAATGTACTTTATGAATATAAAGTCTTAATCAAAGTCCCGTAAACTCTCAACTTTTCATACTATTCAGCTCGATACACATTACGCATATTAATTAAGGTCTGAAAGGGACAAACGCAAAATAAACAAGAAACAATTTCTATGTTTAAGAATTTTAATTAACATTGATTAACGTTGCTTCCGATTTTTTATGACTTTTGATATCCATTTTCATTTGCCTTTTTTGTCATAAACATGCCAAGATTGGTGTAAAGAATTATCAATTATACGAAGCGTAAGATTATTCTTGTTTTAATTTATCATTTTTTAGAAATATAGGATGTCTAAAGTGTTTACACATAAATACTAATGTATTTTAGTCTGGTTAGTTCAACATAGGCCTTCACATTCGTGAAACATTGTCACTGCACCGCATCGCAGCTGCTTCGGCCATTACTGGCTTACTGCCTACCAAACTAAGCCTACATATTCTAACACAATCTGTAACTAATCGTTTAACATTTACCCATTGTTATGAAGAAACAACGTGACACTGGCAGCTAAGATTTTTGAAAAAAGAATAAAGTCTCAGTCAAGCGTCAAGAAATAAGAAGATCCAAAGTTAATTTTCTAATTCGTAGATACGGCAAACAAAAGGCGATCGTTACGCAGCGTCTCAGTAGAATACACAGCGGCCCGGTGGCTGAGTCAGATTCTCGATGTAATTACCGCTATAAATTAGAGTAGCCGAGTCATTCGGGCCCTGGGCACGCGCGGCCGCTGTCAGTGCACCGCAGAACAGCTGCGTCTTGGTAACTGCGGAGCACTAAACCGGCCCGAGATATCAGAGGAGTACCTATATCGATCATGGTACATTATTTATGCGTTGCCAGTATCGTGGGCTTGAAGATTTTGGAGATGGAATATGAAATTTTGGCATAATGTTAAGATAAAGTCTTTAGCTATCGCATAAGTGTAGGCTGCTACAAAAAATAATTTCCTATTCACTTTAACAATAGTTTTTGCAAACTGTCTCAATTCATACGAAAAATTCGTCTCTGGAATGCCCTTCCGACAAAAATTCAACAGGCCTCAGTAAATTTTCATTTCAGAGACTAGTCCGTGCACACTTTCTACATTTGTATATCGGAAGCATCAACAAAGCGTAATCCATAAGCTTCTAATACATCGTCATAGTATATAATTATTATAGTATGTACAAGTATATGTATTAATTTTAACAAGTATATGTATTTATTTTATCGCTTGCGTTATGTATATGTAATATTTTATTAGATCATATTGTATTTATTGTAAATTGTAGTTATTTTGTTTTGTTTTATGAGATATGTTTTTCATGAATTTTTTCTATGTGTGTAATTTATCCTTTTTTTTTAATAGTAACCCATTGTCTTTTTGTTTGTTGCCCCGCCTACAATCATTTCTGCTTAGCCCAAAGGTATGACTGGTAGAGAATGCCATATGGCAGTAAGTCCACCTTTTGTACAAATTTGTTTGTGCAATAAAGTATAAATAAATAAAAATTGCAATTTCAGAGGTTTTTGTTTGATAAGCATATACATAACTTTTTTATACATATTTTAACACACATACTTACGTAACCTTCGTTTTAAGCAGCAAGTACCGCAGCAGTTATTGAAAATTCAGAAACTAGTGACCCAGTATCTGTCTGCTCTTTGGCAAATGCGCATTTCACACTCGAAGCTTATTCCATCGTACGTGTTGTTAAGCCGGGCAATATTTTCGCTGACAGAAGTGAATTTTATCACGGAAAGAGTTTATTCCTCACGTGACGCAAACACAGCAGTTTGCCAAAAATGCAAGCTTAGTTCAACAAATGTAGAGATTAGCTTGAAGGCAGCTTGTTTCTAAATCATGTCGCCGTTCCAACTAGCTGGGAGTAATCGCTCTCGCTGCCTGATGAAGTTCCATCTGGTAACAAGTTTCGGAAGTTCTGCCTGCTAGGTGCATGTTCCAACCTGTTCTCGATAAGAGGAGGGCTCAAACCTAAACCCTAACACGTGCCCGGCTCAGTCTGGTTAGCCCACTCACTCTTGCAATTAAAACTTTACCTACGTTTCTATGAAGATTTTCATTATAGGAGTCTATGTGTAGTTTGCAAGTTGCATGGTGTCTAATGCCGCGCAGATTGTAAACTGCGGAGTCAAATGACGCATCTTGACTTTTGTACTAATATGTCCATGTTAATACATACTTTTGTATATAAGGTCAAATCGTTTAAAGTGATAATATTTTATTGACTGTGTTTTTGTAGACATCATAAAAACGGGACACTATCATAATTTCATGGAAATACAAGTTTTTTTTTCTTCAACAAAGAAAATATCATTTTTTAAAACAGACACTATGACAATTTTAAAAGTTCTCTACAACATTAGCTTCGCCTCTCTCAATTGAATGCCTTTTATTTCTCTAATCTTAACCTTAATTCAAAAAATATTAAAATCGGAAGAAAAGAAATTACTTTACTCTATGATTTTCTCAAATCTCTAATTTTATTTTATACTTTATACAACAAATATTCATTTATTGTGACCTTATATGCTACGGTAAATAAATGAGCCAGTAAGGTAAAAAGAAAAACAGTTTACTAATAGTTTCAAATCTATTCAAATCGACGCCTCGAAAATAAATTACTAAGATTACTAAGCAATAAAAGTCAACGAAGATAAAGATAGAAAATCGTTCTCAATTCCATTTCAATGTCGCGGCTTTGTTTTTTTGGGGGGCCAAATTGGTCGAGCGTTGAATAATGTTTTTCGTCAAGGTCCCGGGCTAACTAATGTGGCGGTCTATTAATTGAAGATGGCTGCCGCAGTTCTTTACCGGCTCATTGGGATGCAAGTCATGGGCGCGGCGAACTTGTCGGGAGGGGCGACTCCCGCCAGCCCAGACTTATGAGGATTACGGGAAAATGTGTATTCGATGACATTTTTCGGGGCGTAGAAAAAGATGAAATATAAGGAATTCTAAACGTGACTCGAATATCGTATAAACCGTCACCTATTACCGGTCTATGGGCGTTCTTTCGCGGTCGGGCGCCGCGCCGGTGAAACCGAGCGTGACGCTCCATTCCGATATAAAAATGTAAGTATGAAAAAGCTTTGTTAAACGCGTTCTGGCTTCGGCGAAGTGGCAAAGTTTGAAGTGGAAAACTTTTCATGGAGAAATCTTGCGGGAAACGATTAAATTTTAAGGCTATTTGTACTGTTTAAAGTGCCAGTACGGACAGAATGTCTTCCACCGTAAATTGTTAGCTTATCCCGGAATACAGCTTCTTGTTAAAATTACGAGTGATCTTTATGAATAATTCAAAACAACCAATTCGACCGGGTACATGTGTAAATTGGTTGGCTCGGGCAAATTCGATTTAATCGCACAAAGTTGTTTAACACTCGTGATAATATTATCCAATAGAGTGCAGACTGCAGACCACGCAGTCTTTGGAGATTATTTTAATGAAATAATTAAATTAGTGGGAGTACGGTGGACAGTGGACGCCAGCAGAATCCAAAGCAGGAGGCGGGCGCTTTGATTTCATTTGGAACCCACTGATTATCTTTGTTCGAACACTTTGTTATAATTTCACCGCTTTACAACAATTTTCGCATTTGAAATCAAGATAGGGCGATCGATACGCTTATCGGTGCTGCAAGCTAAGTCTGGCCCCAGTGTCGAGTACGAGATTTTTATACATAGATAAGGAAAACAAGCCTTGTTTGTCGACCTCAAGATTTCGAGGAACATTTAGTGAGACCGGACCCTCGTTACAATCACCGCTGAATTATTTACCGTGCCCGGCTTACAAGGCTGAATTGATTTCTGCATAATTTACACAAAGGAAACGTTGCAGAGCCAAACGTAAAAATGGCAATAAAACGGTCTGATTATCCGGCTGAAATTACACCGGCCGAAAATTTAGACTTTAAACTTTTAAGACGGTTATCCGGTTTTATGGGTGGACGTAGGAATCATTGGCCGTCGGGAGGTAACTATTAGCCGAATCAAGGACGGGGGAGGCAAAAATAAAATCTGTACAGGTATAAGGATTCTGTGCACGTCCCGTATCGGAGGATTGCGCGGAGGCAGCGGGCGCGGCCGACCGAGAGATAACTGCCGACCTACCTGTTCTTAGACAATTACCGCTAAGTAAACTGAAAATTGGTCGAGTGCTCTCGAAAACGTGTTTTCTAATCTTGGGAGTCGGGAAAGGATTCCCGCTCCGCGTTTTCAATACATGAACGAGATTGCCGGTGGAGATAGCTCTGATTAAACCTTCCTCTATATGTAGCATATGGAGAGCGTGGACGGAGTTTCGCATACAATTAATATCCAAAACAATATTTTACCAAAGTTCCGGAACTACATCCTGCCGTTTGAAACAAAGTGAGCTTACTCCACAGACTATTTTACGGGCAATAAAGTTGCAAGTTCGTGAAAATTTTACCTTGAGCGTTTGAAAATATTATTTTTCTTATTGATATTCAACGCAGATAATTTAAATGTTCATTTTTCATTCTGGCGCAGTAGAGTGCTAATATTTCATAGCCTTTAGCTTGAATTCTGGGCAGACAAATCGTTATATATCACCTGATTTCAAATGGATATCATGTAAAATATAAATGTACACTTTTTATCGACTTGAAAAAAAAGGTTATCAATTCAATGTGTATTTATGTGATATCGTTAAAATTAAATACTATTAGAGTACGAGTATTGATATTTCAAAGTTTCCAAACACAAGTGCTAAATTTCGTAACTGTACGTATGTATGTATATTTTTATGTTTGTCTAAGGATTTCTCTTGAGATGATTCTTTATCATAGTTCAATTAGGTATATTTCAACTTAGGTTCAGTGTAAGTTTTATCAAAATTGGTTTAGTATTTATTGAGATATATGTAATAACTAAAAATCATAAAAAAATGAATTAAAAAAATTAAACCACCTTCAAAATGACTAAAAAAGCTCAAAATAACGCATTTGCCCTCAATTTATGTGAATTCACATTTACCAGTCTAGCTAATTTGACAGTACTTATGTTTTATATTAAATGGAGTACCATCTTAGGTTACCCAGTACTTAATTATTTTTTAATACTCCACCAAAAACCCACTGATTAGATAAAGGCTAAGCACCAACTAGCTAATTTACGGGTAAAAATTTAGAAATAATTTATAATCAGTATTACTACTCTATAATTTTGTTTGTCATGAAAAAGTTAAGTCTCACCGTGACGACACCCCATGTATGAAGTTAGTAGGCACAAGTTAACACTGCGTAAAATCTCCGCACTTTGTAAGCGCTTAATTTTGGTATTAAGTAAACTTCCCGAGTGGAATTTCACGCTAAGTTTAAGTTTTCACGAGAAGTTATTTTCTGAACTTAGCGAAAACCGATATATAAAGAAAAGTGTCTCGATATATTTCGTAGAAATTTGAGACACCATAGAGATGGTCTAATGAAACAAAATTACAAATATAATCAAAGCGTTTCAGGTAGACATTGTATTTAAGACCAAATATAATGGAGTACGAAAAATTTATGAATACAACCCACTACTTTAATTCAACTAATTCGTAAAATCTACAAAAAAATTCAACTAAGTATCTTGACCTCCTTCAAAATCATTCTCTATTTTTGTCTACCTAATCAATTTATTTACTAAAGAAAGGTAGATCGCAAAAATACACAGAAACAAATGCTCGCATTCAAAAGTGCGTATTTTTTAGGGTTCCGTAGCCGAATGGCAAAAAACGGAACCCTTATAGTTTCGTCAAGTCTGTCTGTCTGTCTGTCTGTCTGTCTGTCCGTCCGTATGTCACAGCCATTTTATTCTGTAACTATAAGCATCATATTGTTGAAATTTGGTAGAAGTATGTATCCCGTTAACCGCTTTACGATTCTCATACAAAAAATAAAAAAATATGTCATTTAAGGGGGGGCTCCCATACATGAAACTAAAACCAAAAAATTTTTTTTTAGCCAAACCTATACGTGTGGGGTATCTATAGATAGGTCTTTTAAAATGACACCGAGGTTCCTAAAACCATTTTCTTTTAAAGTCTAACGTTCCATAGCTAGACGCTTCCAAAGTGGTAAAATGGGCGTCCCCCCCCATCTAACTTCTAAACTAAGCGAGTGTAAATTTTGAAAAAATATATATAATGTAGATCTTAACAAATACTTTCAACGAAAATTGGTTCAGACGGAATCGAACGAGAAGTTTTTGAGATATAGCACATTTTCAACAACCGCAAACATAACTTTGTACTTCATACAATCACTATGAAAAACAAAGTTATATTTGCTGTCAACAAAATGTTGTGGATTTTACTAAGTGGAAGTAAGTGGATTCCGACATTCAGTTAAAGTTGGCACGGAACCCTCAGTGCGCGAGTCCGACTCGCACTTGGCCGGTTTTTTTAAATTGGGCCTTTTACTACAAAGCGGTCGAATACCGGACCGGAACGTGTCTATTACACGTGTAGAGATATTCAAACGTCCAGAAACGCAAGGCAATAACGGCTGAAAGCAATCGGCCTCCACACAATACTCGCGTCACTCCGTCCTCCACTGCAATTTCCCGCGTTCGCATCGAACGACGTGCAAAAATTGCTTTCCTCGAAAATAATATAGACAAAAAAAGGCACCATGCAAATTTTTGTAAAGTCATTCGGAGGCGTGCGTTTGTATTTCTCGGCTAAGGGTAAGGAACGATTGTCGTCGCGGGGAATTCCTTTATTTTGTCGGAGGGATATTGCGCGTCGAGCGCAGGCTGCAGCTGTTTACCGGGCCGCTATACCCGCGGGGATATTACATAACATACGAGCAATTGCGACGCGATTTCAAATATTGGAATCCACCCGTGGCGAGGCCGTAGGAAGCGCTATCAAGGCACTATCAAGATGCCCGACAGCGCACTATTTATTTTGTGTGAGCGCTATCAAATGCTGTCTGCTTATGTCAAAGATGTTAGATGGCAATCGAGTTAGGTAATCGCCCCACAACGTTGAGCTCCGACTCCCGATGCACTGTGGCTCTTATTAAACATAGTCTGGGAGACAACATCCGAAGCCGTGCTGGCGACGTTCTAATCAGTTTTCCGATCTTTATTCCGCTGTTACTCCCTTTCGCACCATTGTCTTTTTTAATTAAATAGACACGCAATACGCAGTCAGGGTTGAAATAGCGCTATAATGAACTTGTGCACCAATTTTCGATATGTGAGCCTCTTGGTCTATTTCAGCACCCTTGACATGTATCGGAACATCGCTGTGGCAAACTTTATGAAGGCTTTTGTTCAGCAGTTGACGTCATATGGCTGATAATGATAATAAATAAATATTGGATACCAATCACAAACATTGCTCTGATTCCAAAGTAAGTAGCTAATGGCTTGTGTTATGGAAATCAGACACAACGGTGGTACCACAACACCCAGACCCAAGACAATATAGAAAATTAAGATGTCTATATTGACCCGAACGGGAATAGAACCCGGGACCTCAGAGCGGCGACGCCTTGAAACCAGCGTACTTAGCCAGTACACCACGGAGGTCGTGATGATGGTCATTTTAGGTCATTTCAGATACTTGCGCACCTTGTTGGTACATTTTTGCAACCCTTGGGACGGTTTTATCCTCTTAATTACGTATGGTACAGTACAGTTCACAACGAGTGAGACTGGCAAAAACAGCGAAAGTTAATCAAAACATGGGTTTCAAGTCAATTAATTTAGTTCCGAAGTAAATCACGACAATGACGCGACAAAGAGAGCTCGGTTTATTCGGGAAAGTTGTTTTCCTGACGTTGTCAGTCGGATTCACCGTGTGGATGGGGTATTACTTCTAGCGGGTGCTGGTATAAGTATCTAAAAATTATTAAAGTGATTTTAAAAAAAAAAACCTAAGACCCTCAAACCGTGCATTCCTGAGCCATTGTGGGTGAGCCATATAGGTAAAATATAATACTTATTAGATAGATAATAGATTAAAGTTCACAATAATAAGTAAGTTAAGTAGATCTTAAGCCTGATTTTCCAACGTTCGACAGATAACGAATATTCATCGAAGAAAATACAATTCGCCTAATTTATAACGTCACCTATTAGCTAAAATTTATAAAAATATAAATTTAAAATCAGTCCTTTTACTCGTTATATTATATTATACAGTCGTTTTACTCCTATACTTATTCACTCGGATAAGTCTTATCTGACATTGGTAAATCGGCCTTTTAAAATTTATAAGTGTAGATTTTTTAGAATGATTATCGCGATCTGCACTGTTTAGTACCTACGTATGCACTATTGCCAAGGTATATTCTAGTGCAGGTGATCTATTTGTTAACGTCTATTTCTAAACCGATATTTTTAAAAGCTTCCAAAATGTAGCTTCTTGTTACCTTGAATTTAAATATACTTTAAAAATAAACAAATTTAATCTCTAACAGCGACGTTCCAGAAGATAATACATGAAAGGATATTTAAAAATCTTAAATAAAAGAACAAAGAAAAGACTTGGGCCCGCCGGCACTCACACCAACTCCTAAGGTCAAGGCCTATCTTCGTCGTAAACACAAACAAATGGGACCCGCACACCCGACAGAATCTCATTGGCCGATGCTTATCACATTTTACGATTTCGTAAACTAACAAATAAACGTTGCAGTAAGCTAAGCATTGTTTTATGACTTCGCTCATTGCGGAGTACTTGAATTAATAAATTTTATTTACGCGTTGCCATGAAACGATTTCTAAACGTGCCTATACTTAAAAAATCGTGGCCTTTTTGGTTTTTAGTTGAATATAATCGCGTATACGGATGTGCTAATTAGGTACTAACTTGCCAAGTGTACATTAGTATAATGCAGTTAAGTGATAAAATATTGTTCATTGTACCAATAGTATATCATCTTATATCGTATAAAGTAAAAGTATGATGGTGGTACAAAACACGCTAATTTTGAGAAATGAGGATCATGAAAATAATTTCCTTAACATCAAAACATCCGCATGCCTTTGAGATTGCCGAGTTTGAGGCATGATTGCTTTACTGATTACAAAATTACTAGCATTAATCATCTAAGCAGCAGGCTTTTACACCCTTTAATCAAAATTTCATTGTGATACAAAATCAAAGAAGTACCTATCCACTTTCATTTGCGATGATTTATGTTAAAAAAACCGCAGCAGGTATATATCTTTGTTTTTTGTATGTATTTAAGTCTGAGGTTTAATTAAATACGACCACACAATCGAGCAATTTATGTTTTTTATTCCGGAAAGTTTAGGAATATTTTAGTTTTTCTCTTATCCGATACTCAGCACGGTTTATCCACATTCTACCTCAGTTATAAAATTATACACAAATTCTATCATGAGTGCCAATTTATTTACGTAAACATAAAATGATTTGTATTAATTTTAATAAGCTTGCTTAGTTCATTTGTGTTCGTACCTATAGGAAACTAATAAATGCCGTTCAACTGGAAAATGTGTTTTGTACACACAATATTTAGCTGATTCATGTTAAATAAATTCGTGGTACATAATACATAATATTATTGATTATTTTTCAGGAGTGTAAAAATTTTAATTACTCTTACGTAGTACTTAAGTCTTCTAGTTGATTCAAGAACTGCAGGTGTTGCATTAGTCATAATAGTTATTTTATGACTGCCTCGTTGGTGTAGTGTTTAGTCCGCTGGTTGCTACCCAAGAGGTCCCGAATACGGATCCCGGGTCGGGCCGAAATTTGTTTCTGAGTTTTTCTGTCTTGAAAATACTCAGAATCAGGAGCATGGTGGTAATGACTCCCCCTTGCCTCGGAAAGCACGTTGAGCCGTTGGTCTTGCGCTTGATCTCTTAACGGTCATGGCGGATCCGTGGTCTCACCGAATAATGAAATTGAAGGAACAGAGAGTGTCCTTGTGTATAGCGCACACACTTAGCTCTATAAACAATAAAAATAAAAATCTTTTATTTCAGACCAACAGTGTCCATATGGGTTGGTAACAATGTGCCGCGCCGATGGCCAATCTCATTTAAGATTGACCGCCTTGGTCAAATACGACCATAAGGACGTTGTTAGTTAGTCTGTTTTTTCCTTGCCTACATTACCTAACCGGTGAGGGCAGTGTTGGCAGAGTTTTTTTACTAAACTCTCGGTTGGCTTTAAGTTCCCATGCATACAAGTTATTTCAGCTCTTAGCTGAAACAAATAATGGGTGAAACTAAACAATTTTTTTTGGCTATATGCAACATTAAGCCGGAGCTGTACTTGAGTATTATTACCCACTTTGCTATTACATAAAACTACACAAGTTGTTGCCAACCCTTTTCAAATCCGACTATTGTCCTTAACGATCTCCAATTCCACTAATAGAATCCTTTTCGAGAAACTAAATATTGTACGAAACGTTGTTTCAGGTACATCCCTGGCTGTAGCGGAGAGATAATTTGCGAAAAGGTAAGTCCTCTAACCAACTATTTGTATTCAGGCGAACGAAACTTGGAGTCTGGACCTTTAGTTTTAAGGATCCAATTTTCATAGAACGCTCCTTAAACCAGACGAGAATCTATCTTATTAGAATTTATCTTTAAAAGAGAAACTGAAATGGTGAAAGAATAACGATTTCTTAGGGAAATAATTTTAGATTCCTGTGTAATATGTCGCGTAAGACTGGTAGGTTTTATTGCTTTTACAGTAAATAGTTCTAGTTCTAGTTGTAATCTACTTAATAAACTTTACAAATTATGACAATAAAATTAGATTATTTATGAACTAGATCAGAATTATTTTCGGAATACAAAGCCATTACAAAACAAAGCAATTACAAAACTGAAAAAATATTACGAGCTAGGTTTGTAATTATCGCTTAAAATTATTCATGCATAATTTTCTTTATTTGAATTATCACTCCAACCAAAAATTTGCTACCGAGAAATTAATTATCAAACCTTTTAATATTCTTAAAAAAAGGCATTGCACACAAGTTCAAACGTGATGTGATCAGTCATTATGTGTTAAAACAACAAAAATTGGCTTTTGTATATCTTTCCCCCAAATCAGTATAAAGATACTGCAGTTTAAAAGTAAACTGCATAAAATACACGTAGCGTCAATAAACAAAGCGTCCATTGTTCCAATAATAACAAAAATATATGCTCAATTACATGGCCAATAATATTTGAGTGCGCAATCCTAGCCTTGGATTCTCCTTACGCAATGAGAGAAAATCGGGAAAAAAATTAGGTCGTGCCGCATCTACTTATCTTAAAAATGGGGCTTTTGGCGGAGTTTCTGCTTCGAGACCGTCTCGGTCTCGGTGTAGTAGCAGCCCTAATAATATGCCACAACTCATCCAGATTTATAAGGTCTCGTTATAATTGTGCGCTTGGCTGGCCCACCGCTATTGCTGTTGCAATGCTCATGCAACTGATCCGCAAGCGGATTTGTTCTTTCTGGTAATTTGCTTTCTCTCTGCCGAGATAATTCAATTTTCAGTACGAACGCTTCGAGCCTAATTTCTCCAGGCCCGTCTCAGATGGAGTGTCATTAAAGAATTAATAGCATTACACGAAAAGCGGGGAAGAATGTTATGCAAATGAAGTGTATTCTGGGTTAATATCAGCACGGACGATTTCCAGTCGTGTTGACCACACAGTGGAATTATGCACAGAATATCCACTGCCTGAAAAGTACTTATATTTCACAAAAGCAATATTTATCGTACAAATACGATATATGTACTAAGATACCTAACGTTATTAAGATGCGGTTTAACTGGCATAGGCTTAAACTTGTCATAGGCTTGTTAAGCTACTAGCCTGCGTCTTGCACTATAATATCCTGCGCGCTTGGCTGATTTAATTTGGAACGGCTGAAAGTATTAGTTACTTTTATTTTAAAGAGATGTCAGGTAGGTACTACTTTTACTGGTTGTACCTGTATTATATGAGTGGTCTCAGTGAAACCGTGCGAAGGACGTCTCGAAATAGTTCGCCTATTTATCGCGCGTGAGTCAGGCCGTGTTTTACAAGCTGCGTGTGCACAGCGAGACTGTATTGCTCATTTCGATGGAAACACAACATTTTTGTACGTCAATAATACGTTTTTATTGCTGAATATATAGGTGTGGGTACGGTAATCATGCAAACAGGCAATTACGAGTGTAAATCTAATCACGTTCAGTAAAAAGTCATGAAAAACTTGAATGACGCTGCATTCACAAGTAATAACACGGCTTGCTACACCTCCCAATAATAATTGGATAAAATTATAAAGCTGCAGTTTGTATCAAATTTTATAGGTACAATTTAAATGGCTTAGTAACTTCTGTTCCACAACCTTCAATAAAAATCGCGAGTAAAATGCAAAACTGTAGAGTGAAACTCACTGAAAAATTGTGAGGGCGTAAACTTTCAAACAACAATAAAACCACTTTAGCTGCAATAAATTCCAATATTGTCGCCGTGTGTCTCCGGGACATGTTTCATAACCGTGTCTATATTACAATCGCGAGCGCTAACGACCAATAAAAGTGTAGTACCAACTGCTTTGTCAAAGTTTGACAGTTAGGCCCCGACGCATCCGTGATTACGCACTCCCTCTGCAATACAATCAATCGTCAACTTTTGTTTGACTTATCTGGAAATAAAAAACAAGTAAACAAGCTAGGTCGGATTCCGTCGGAAAGTTTGAAGGTGAGCCGGCGACGGTCGCCCTAATAGAGAAGAAAAATACGTTAATGTACCCTCAGATCCCGAAGACAAATAAACCGACGCGGACAGGGACGAAATAAAAGTGGGGAGGCACCGAGATAAATAACAATGATCTTGCGGCTCGAGTCACCAGCACAGCCTGAATAGTACAGCCACCTTGGAGTGATTACGCACTTACTACTGATCTGTTTGATTAGAATCCGTCAAAATATGTATTAATTAATACAAATCAGACGTCTTTGTGTAAACTTGTTGTATATATTTCCAATTTTAATTAGGTTCATGTTATTTGGGTCAGGTAAAGTAATTTTCAAAAAAACTCGAAGTGACCACGTGCTAATAGGCTGACCTAATGCCATTTTCCTTGCTCGTGAAGCTTTTCTACCAACGCTATGTCTTCTTAATATATTAGTATTTGGAGGCATTTTTATATGTGCTAGCGTTTATAAATCGTAGAACAAAGACGAATCACACAATGACGGAGTTGAATGAACTGTCTTTTCTGCGTGCACTGTTGTCGGGCGGGGCGGCCGGCCGACTTTCCGTGTCTCACTACTTACGCCTTTTTATACCTACTAGTCGCAAAACGTTCATCAATCCTTTCATTTAAATCATACATCATCATCATCATCATTATCAGCCAAAGGACGTCCACTGCTGAACATAGGCCTCCCCCACGGCTTTCCACAGCGACCGATTACTAGCGGTCTGCATCCAGTTTGATCCTGCAATCTTTATAAGGTCGTCTGTCCATCTTGTTGGTGGACGTCCTACGCTGCGTCTTTGGTCAAAGGGTCTCCAATCTAGAACTTTCCTGCCCCAACGGCCATCAGTTCTTCGCGCTATGTGCCCTGCCCATTGCCACTTGAGCTTACTGATTCTCAAGGCTATGTCCGTTACCTTAGTTCTTCTACGTATCTCCTCATTTCTGATTCGATCACGTAGAGAGACACCCAGCATAGCCCTCTCCATCACTCGTTGCGTAACTTTGAGCTTCTTTATAAGGCCCATAGTTAGAGACCATGTTTCGGATCCGTATGTCATCACTGGTAACACACACTGGTTGAAGACTTTCGTCTTTAGACACTGAGGTAAATGAGACGAGAAGACACTCTTGCGTAATTTCCCGAACGCTGCCCAGCCGAGTTGGATTCGTCGATTGACCTCTTTCTCGAAGTTGGACCTACCCAATTGGATCACTTGTCCCAGGTAGACGTACTCGTCGACAACTTCGAGAGTTGAGTTCCCAATGGATACTGGAGTGGGTACAACAAGGGAACTTGACATAATTTTCGTCTTCTCCATGTTCATTTTAAGACCCACTTTTTGGGAGACTCGGTCAAGGTCTTCGACCATAGTGCCAAGATCGTCCAGCGTCTTTGCCACAACGACTATATCATCGGCAAATCGGAGGTGTGTGATGTATTCGCCATTGACATTGATGCCGATTCCTTCCCATTCCAGAAGTTTGAAGGCGTCTTCCAATGCCGCTGTGAACAGTTTCGGAGATATAACATCTCCCTGTCTCACACCTCTCTGCAGTGGAATCGCCCTCGTATTCTGCTCTTGTACTCGGACCGACATGGTGGCGTTATTGTAAAGGCACTTTAACACCTCTATATACCTATAGTCAATGTGGCACCGCTGCAGAGACTGAAGCACCGCCCAAGTTTCAATCGAATCAAAGGCCTTTTCATAGTCCACAAACGCTAAGCATAGAGGCATATTATACTCCTCTGACTTCTGTATAATTTGCCTTAGCGTATGGATATGGTCTATGGTACTATAGCCTTTTCGGAAACCGGCTTGTTCGGGAGGCTGGAAGTCATCAAACCTACGTGCGAGACGATTCGTGATGACCCTTGAAAACAGCTTGTAGACATGGCTCAGGAGTGAGATGGGTCTGTAGTTCTTCAATAAGGTTTTGTCTCCTTTTTTGTAGAACAACACCACCACACTCCTGTTCCACGCCTCGGGCGTGATGCCCTCTAGCAGCACGGAATTAAAAAGTCTCTGAAGGACTTTAAGTACCGGTGTTCCACCTGCCTTCAGGAGCTCTGCTGTGATTCCGTCCTCGCCAGGTGCCTTGTTGTTTTTGAGCTGTTTAAGGGCCATCCTAATCTCGTAAAGGCTGATGTCCGGGATGTCTTCGGTGTAGTGTCGGG
The DNA here is from genome assembly GCA_963924145.1 of Pyrausta purpuralis. NCBI lineage: Eukaryota > Metazoa > Arthropoda > Insecta > Lepidoptera > Crambidae > Pyrausta > Pyrausta purpuralis. The sequence continues at coordinate 15,776,627 of OZ001654.1, forward strand.
TCAGGATAGCTCGTGGGTCTCTGACCGAGCTATCAACGGGTTTGGCAACTGAGGTGTATAACTGCCCATAGAACCTTTCGATCTCCCTCAAAACCTCTGCTTTCGTCGACGCTACACTGCCGTCCTCCGTCTTAAGCTTCGTCAACAGGCTTTGCCCAATAGACATGTTCCTTGCAAACACTTTGGAGCCTTGGTTCCGCTCTATCGTTTCTTTAACACTATTAGTGTTAAAGCAACGGATGTCGTGTCGCAGGGACTTCCATATTTGTCTATTGAGCTGCCTGTAGTTTTCAGCATTAACGGAGGTCTGCAGTGCCATAGATCGACGTTTTGCCATAAGGTCGAAAGTGTGGACCGACAGTTTTTGAGGTCTATTTTTACGGCCAGGCCTAAAATACTTAGACCCCACCGTTTGAACAGTTTCCACAAACCCGTTGTTAATTTCGTCCACTGTAACGCAATTTTCTAGGCAATCAAAGCGGTTTGACAACTCGAGTTGAAAGCTCTCGGGATTTTGGATATGGGCACGAGTAGGTCGGAGCGTGGACTTCATCAGGCGGGATCTTTCCAATTTGACATTTATATTCAATATGCCTCGAACCATTCGGTGATCGCTACCGGTTTTCACCCTGTTGATCACGGAGACATCATTGAATAACCGTCTCTTGGAAGTCATGATGAAGTCAATCTCGTTTCTCGTGAAGCCATTGGGACTCAACCAGGTCCACTTCCTTTGAGGCGGCTTCTGGAAGAAAGAGTTCATCGCAAAGAGTCCCTCCTTCTCCAGAAAGTCGGCCAGCCTCTGTCCCCTGGCGTTCCTTTGCCCGTATCCAAAGGGTCCCACCTTCAACTCATTCTCGCCTCGCTTGCCCAGTTTTGCGTTGAAGTCCCCCATTACAACAGTAAAATAGGTTTTGGAAGTATGTATGGCCCTACTTACGTCCTCATACATTTCCTCCACCTCTTCATCCGGGTGTTTCGAGGTCGGTGCATATACCTGTATGACCTTCAGCGAATACCTCTCAGATATTCTGAGTATAAGGTATATCACCCTGCTCGACACACTCTCAATGGTCACGATATTGTTGACGAGGGACTTGTGAACGAGAAACCCGACACCGCCTTGGGACTTTTGGTCACCCTCCCGGTAGAAGAGCAGGTTGCCGGACTGAAGAGTTATCGTGTCCTCGCCCTCTCTACGGACTTCTGATAAACCCATTATGTCCCAGTTTAACCTGCTCATTTCTTCCTCCAGCTCGAGCAACTTCTCGTCTGTCCTCAGTGTGCACGCGTTAAATCATACGGAAATCAGCAAATTATACTTACCTCTCTTTACAAATGCTAAATGATAATTCAAACCGCACGATTTCACAGCAGTTTAGCTCTCTATACGTGCCTAAGTAACTACTTCCCAATACCTATTTATCACTTTCAATTCTGAAAATAATATGACAACATTTTCATAGAAGTGGCTTAGTTGAAGTTCTGATAATCAAACAATGATAACATGACATGTGCCAGTTCATACATAGAGACTTTTAAAAAAGGTACTTTTTATTAAAATATGATAAGAGGTATACGCGGAAAGGCCTATAATACCTTCGTAATAGGTTCGGGAGCTCTTCTTAATTACCAAATGATTTATTCATAAATCGCTTAAAAATATAACGCTAACTCTTTCACAGCGCTATTATACTGTGCTAATACCTAAAAAGCTCCCTTAAATAAAATTATTGCTTCATAACGGAATGTTCCTGCTCGCCACCTAACATAAACAGGGTTGTAATCCAACAATCCTGACACAAATGGGAGTATTTAATTTCTTCGACAAACAATAGGTTTTCTTTTAATACTCTTAAAAACTTTGTGACAATTTGGCATTGTTAAAAATTTAGAATCCCCGAGGAAACTTGGGTCATAGCTAACCCTTTCTCGACCCCGCGCCCTGAACGAGACGAATTCTTCAAATCTTTTTGTCCACATCAAAACGACGGCTTGTCATAATCTCCTTCCGCAAAACAATGTCAGTTTTAATTAAAATACTTTAAAATAATAAAACTTAGAATAAAAGAGAACAAAAATCGAGGCAATTGTCGACGGTTTTATCGCTCAAAGTGGGAGTATTAATTCTAGAAATCCATTAATTTCGTAACTGACATTATGAATATTTAAACGTAAAGTTTTGTTGTTATTCCAAGCTTTATAAGTTGTAGGTTCTTTAATCTTTTTATCGCTCGGAGTGAGTTAATTCAATCTTATCTGTGAAAGTTTTTCACAATAAATCGTCTAAATGTTTAGATTGTGGTCGTTAAGATGGCTGGTTTTGTTGTTAATAATGAAGCTAGAGGTGATTAAAATTGTGCACAAATATACGTTTGTAAGAAAATATTTTTAGAAAGTATCCGATGCAATCTTAATCTCGTGCTTACCCGAAAGCAAATTAGAAGTATGTTTTTGTGGGCAAGTTAATATTTCAGTTTTAAAACAAGTGGGCAGGATGGCACGAAATCGGATCAGAGCTAACGAGCTCTTTGCAATTATCCGGCCCGCACATCCGCGGGGTGGCCATTCTTTTAGCTTTTCTAAATGAGACTGAAATAGTTAGGGCGAATAAAGTTTTGCAAAGTAGAACGATTGAAATGCAAAATATAGATAGTGCCATCCTCGACAACGCGCCCCACCATTCATCCCAATCATTTTTAGTACACTTGTGCAACTTTATCCAACATTTAAATTTGGAACTTCTTAATTATAATTGCAAAAAGACACATCAACAAAAAAAACGATTTTAAAAATATTTCATTTGCATTCTACTTAGAAGAAACAAATTTACTTGGAGTCGGTGCATGATGTGCGTAGACTGTTAGTGTATATATGAGATCATGCACCGACTGATGCTGATGAATTTGAATAAAACACTATTTTCGGATATTTTCGCGGATAATTTTATATTCCGACCAGATCGTCGGGATATAATATATTATATCCCGACGATCTGGTCGGAATATAAAATTATCTACTAATTATTACTACTATAGTAGTACTATTCACGTAAACTTCAGAAACAAGTATCAAAATAGTTTTTTTCTTGGCGTTTCTAGGCTTCTCAATAAAAAATAAATGAGCATTTGTGGATGGCACTATCTAATAACTCTCACCAATGTTAAAAATACCTGCTGCTAACGGAAAACTTAGGTACAATAATCTTAGTAGTAGTATTAGAAACTACCAAAATTACATACTAAATATAAACCAGCCTTATGGGAATAATGTCAACATAACTATTTAAATTATGAAAAACAATAACTGTCATTTTCAACACACTTGCTCATAACGACGTCTTTATTCCACCGATTTTTGGCTCATAATCATAGATATTAAACACGCGTGCTTTTTCATTATATTATTGCACTAGTGCCTTTAGTTTATTAACCCGACCAATTTAGGTTTGTACCCTAGTACCAAGTCGTAAGTAAGAAGACGAAGCGATATAATTTAGTCGGGTTATACAATACTTTTATTTTAGCAACAAACAGTATTTATGCGAAAAATAACAGTATCTACATATTTATTTCAATAAATGGTAAATCCAGATTTATTACTAAAAAATAGCTCAAACTCATTTAACATTTTCTGTGATTTGTGTTTAAAACATGAATTATTACATTTTTAATCTTGGCTTTTGGCCGATCTAGTTCGCGCCTAAGCCTTGCGCGAGCATCGGTATCGCGGCAAGAAAAAAAAAACAATGCGCCATTTTTCGTAAATAGGATATCGTAAATAATTATTTATACTATATATTACTATATTATATATTTTGATTGTATACACATATAATGGCTGAGTAGTATACGCATACGTCTGGATAGCATAAGACACAGGTATCGATTCCTTGTCCATCACAGTTGTTTTTACAAGTGCAATAAAGTAATATATAATAAAAATATCCCTTAAAGCACAATATGCTGGTCACCCTATACATCCCCGTGTTTTTGCGCTTGCACTATTGTCTTTTGTACTTTATTTACTGGCAACCGTCCGTGCACTGAGCTTTTTTAAAACTCACGTGATCTCTTGTAGCTCTAATAAACGCTAATGTAATGTTAATTGAATTAGAACTTTGCTATTCCTGATTGACCCTGTTTAATTATAGTGTTAGATGCTTACATAACTGTTGCACTTCTTGTGTTATTACATATTAAAATCTACCAGACAAAAGAAGAAAATGATGACCAAATGTTCAATTTTAGTTTTCTATGTAGACATCCTAGTGCTTAATCGATAGCGATCTAATAAAAATCAAGCATTTTATTTTTGTTTAGAAAGCGCGTTCCACTTCGCTTATCCATCATGTACGAATAAACGAGTAGAAGCCAAAAAAATATTAATTAAAATTCATGTTTTTATTTTATTTCGAAATGTGCATCTCAGCCTATGAAGCATATTTTCAGCCCGCATTTTAAATAGGGAGCATTTATCATACATAACCTCAACATTTAATTCAGTTAGCGAGTTTACAGAGAATGACATGAGTTAGAAACCGCAATAACACTACTCTGCTGATATTACATTCCGACCCCGAACTGACGCCATGAAGTCCGGACTCCCCACCCTTCATCAGCCCCTCTCCACCCCCCAACAAACCCCATAATGAATTCGGCCACAGCCTATCCGTATGACCTATAAAAATTTAGGGGCAATCAATTGCTATAATCACCTCATGAATTTATTAAAATTATTATTTTGCAATATACAATACGACACTTTGCACAACATATTTCAGATATTGACAGTAGTTACCTACATACTTTTTGTGCTATTTTAATATACCAATAGAAATAAAGGTGTAACATTGTCAACATCGGTGTCTATAACTTCAGTAGTAGATATGAGTTCCTAGTGTCTTTGAAGGGAAAAGGGTACCTATCTTTAAAAAAATACTTATTTAAAAGTAACTCAATGCTTCTGAAACCTGGCAGTATCATCTCGTATCAAAATAATTTGTGTGAAATCACTTGCGTCGATCAAAATGTGAACAAATTTTCGTAATGGCGTCTGACAAATTGCAAATATAATTTTTCGTTCGCATCGTTTCAATAAATGATAGATACTTTATATTGTTTACTGGTGCTTACTCAATCATTAAAGTTCAGCTAATATAATAATGTTTAGAATAGGTTACGCTGCCAACTTAAAGAGCAGCTAGTCTACGCGCAATTCATTTATCCCTTCACATTCCCAACCCACCGAAATTAAACTTTAATAATATCTCCGTTCCTTTGGTTATACATTATCTAATATATAAAATTCTCGTGTCACAGTTTTCGTTGCCATACTCCTCCGAAACGGCTTGACCGATGTTGATGAAATTTTTTGTGCTTATCCGGTATCTATGAGAATCGGCCAATATCTATTTTTCATCCCCCTAAATGTTAGGGGTAGTCCACCCCTATTTTTTTTTTTTTTTTTGACAAATTTTAAATTTCATTTTTTTTATGATGCAACAAACAAAAAAAACATACAATCCTCAATTTTCACCCGTCTACGATCATGCCTTATTTTTAATAGCCATTTTAGTAATTTAAGGGCGAAACTAAATTCACTGGGAATCCTTAACTTTTAAAATTACGGGACTCGGCGGGACGGGGCTGGGGCGGGACGGGTCTGGGGGCGAAACAAAGTTCGCTGGGTCCGCTAGTTATTTAAAACAATATATACGGCATAGACATGAGTACTTAAAGCTGAAGAGTTTGTTTAACCACGCTAACCTAGGAAATACTAGACCATTTGAAGAAATATTTTTGTTTTGGATAGCTTATGTATAGGGACAGGCTTCAGGCTATATAATATCATTCTGCGTGCGACGGGAAGGGAGGGAGATGCAAACTCAAAACGCGCGGACGAAGTCGCGGGGCATCGCTTGTAAAGAAAAAAAGACCTGAACTAGAATACGTTAAGCCCACTTCAAAAATCTAAAGACATTTACCTGTTTTTTCTGTACGGAACGTTAGGTTTTTTTTTTCACCGACACTTGTTCCAAAGTAATACAATTCTTGTGTGCCAGCATTTTGGTTTCCTCCCAATAACTTTTACAGTATACATTCGCGCATCTTAGCCGTGCGAACCATCGACCATCATACTGAGGCCTCGTTTGAAACCCCTTTCTTTGTCTATCAAGTTAGAGCTCTTGCGACCGCGATGGGTCTGCTTAAACTGGTTTTGGTGTAATAGCAAAAGCGTGTCCCATAAAGAACATGCTATGTTTTGTACATCTGGCTTATTTCATTACGCGCCTTGCTCGTTTCAATATATTGTAGCTAATGTTTCTTCCTTTGGGGCACAACAGCCCAAAAGGCCCATATCGAGTCGCGTTGTTGTGACAGCTTATAAAATGCACCTGATAAAGGCGGTTATGTTTGGCGAATAATGTGTTTTTGTTTGTAAATACACATTAAGACGAGATACTTAGTATAAAGTACAAATTATTTCTAGTCTCAAGAGATCTTTTATAAAGGTATTCATAGTGAAATAGACTGAATAAGAAACGAAATATAAAGCTAAACAATTTGCTTGCGTTTTTTTTAAGATGACCAATACCTAACTACAATATTTTGTTTGATTTCAAATACCTACCATACTACATCAGTTTAACTTTATTACCGTAAGATACTAGTTCCCAGCTTTAACCTCTCTTTAGAAATGAGCAATCGAAACAGCGGGAGGTTGCACCGAAGTTTATACCCTCAAACCGATTCGAAACGTCCGCCCCCGAATTTGTTTCCGACTCACCGCTACAATTTCGATGCAAAACGTTTTAGCTAACTATTCAATAACCATTCCGGACATTCAATATTTTTTTTAAAAAAAACCTAACTGCTTCACTAAGAACTAATTGACCTCTGGAGGTCTTTGCATTGACTATCTATATCGTCCCACATACCGACCCGTCCTATAGGTTAAAAAGTAGCGTAAATGAAAATGACATGTTGATAAAATATTTTCTGATCCTCTTTTTTTAACTGCTTGGTGTTATGCCATCAATATGACTTTAAATCAATCCGCAAATATATTCTCGACGTATTAAAAAAAAAGTCCTGCCCTCGACCTAATCTCTGCTTTAATTAAGCACGTTTACACCACAACAAGTGTAAACAAGTACCATCAAGCTGATCAATTAGAACGTGTTACATGTAACAAAGGAAGCGGAGGCTTGTGTTTTGGCTTTAACAAGCAACAATCACACGCTAAGCAGCAAACCCAATATCACTTAGCGTTACTCTGTAGGCGTGTACTTAGCGCTTTGGCAAAAGCACAATGTTGCTAAAAAATAAAAACGCGACGTCCAGTGGAGGCGGTGATGAACAGTCCCCAGCTTTTTAGCCTGTACACTTTTGTTGCAAACTCGTTCTTATTACAACGGTCTAAGGGCGAGCAGTGTTCAGTTTGACGTGCTGTCTGTACCTAGTAATCTTTTAACACGTCAACGGCGCACGCACATAAATTGCGGCTGAGTTACGAGCGACGCCGACGCCTCCCGGGAAGACCGCCACCAAATTCACAGAATCACCCACTCGATCGAGAATAATCCCATTTCACACATCAACCGATACAATATTCCATTTTGTACACCAATCAAAATTATTTCGATCCGACGATACGATGTTGGTATGGGTTTATTCCGCCATGGTAGCTACGATAGTAACTGATAAACTCGTTTAGCTTCAGAAATATTTTTAGTGTGTCCCTTTTTTCATGTTTGCAAGAGTTCAAATCTGCGTTTGGAGAAGCTTGGCTAATACAACGACCTTTTAAAATGTTTTGTTGTCCACTCAGAAGCAAGCTCGAGCTGTTTTCAATAACTCATTGTACCTAAGCCGTTGTTGTGTAACTGTCATAGCAACCCTGGCTAATTCGTACATCATACGAAACGGAAACGAAAAGAATTAATCTCGCTGGCCCGGTGACCGTCGGCTCTTCATTATACCATTTCTGTTTCCGGTCGGCGGATTTTGATTTATGTCTTTAATTTGGCAAGGTTGGCGACGACAGCCCGAGACATGTCGGAGTGTTTTCAAGGAGCCATCGTGCAATTGTTTAATTAATCTTAACGGAAACGCTGCGGGTGCAGTACTTGGCCCAACTTTAAACTCGTTATAAGTTCCTGCGAAACATTTGGCGCCAGATAAGCCGCTGTCAGACTTTGGTTTCGAGATTGTTAACTTATCTAGTGTTATAATTAAACAGCATTTCATGTTTCATTAATCGCCTCCATGCTCGCGAAAGTTTTATATTTGAGATCAAATACGAATTCCCGTTCTCGGAACTTTCCTTAATAACGACATCTGCTTTGGGTTTCAAAGGTTTCCGTTCTTTATTTTCTTAAGTAGGGTCCCAAGATATAAGGATCTTAATCTCAGTCATGAAAATTATGAAAAGATAAGGTAGGTAATTGTATTAATTTATTTTAACGAACTATAGCTTTTTTAAATTATCTTCTTAAGCAGCCTTTACCACAGTTTTTTAATACACTTACCAGTACAATCATGTGCATAAATTAGAGGCGTTGAATGAAGTGTTTGCATGGTCAAAGACACTGGGACACGAAGCATACACAAGCACAACGGACTGGCAGAGCGAACAAGGCTCATTCGATTCAAGATGGCGGCTGACAATGGCCCTTGGCGGATAATTACTCAAATAGATTGCCCATTGGAGCATTGTCTCCATGCCTGCAATATTACGAATGTTTCTGGGGGAACTAAAGCCTATAGCAGCGGTCGAAAGTGTTTGCAGATGTCTTCACTTTGATATTGCGATTGCAAAGTCTGAAACGGACGCTCGTATTTCAAACAAGACCATTTCGCGTAAGCTAATCTTTTCTTTCTTCTTTGCCTTTAGAATACATTGTATCTGCTAAGCTTTTATTAGTCAAATCTTTTACATTTCTCAGTTGGGTTTTAATGTAATTTAAATCCTAAATTCGACGCTATGCAATCTCTAGTCGTTACTTTTTCAGATTCCATTTCTCTTGCAAATTTTTAGTTTGTCTCAAACGCTACCAAAAGACGTCCGCTCTACATTAGTTTCCCATTTCACTACCCAATATTTTTTCTCGTTTCGCATCACCGACATTTAATCAGAGGTTTGATCAACACGTCCTCGCTGGGTAATATAATTACAGTTAACAGCAGTGCGGCGACGTTATCGCGCGTATAAATTAGACCGATTTACATTTACGGGCGAGACATGGGCCCGGCTATTATCGTGAATGATGCCGAGGTGCGGGCGAGATCATCTTCGCTTTGGGTGCCGATGGCATTGTCGTCGTTCTGTTTCCCTCTTTGTTGTTTGAATTTAGAATCGGTTTGCTTAGCCTGAATTTCGCTTAGCGCGGTGTGGATTTGGATAGCGACAGGATCAACTGCTGTTTTATCCTATTCTGTTCCAATAAGTTCGTATCGGATTTACGTCTATGTAATTCTCACACATGAAAGTTCGGTTGATTAAAAAACTACAAATATGCCGGGTTTAGCCTGTTAAAGGAGCAATATTTTTTTTATGTATACCGTCAAATATATTTTTTAAACTAATGTTATCAAAATGGACCAGCAATGTATTACAACAAATGTGACCAGTCATAGAACTTGATATTGTCATTTAATACAACGATTTAGCGATTTTAACTTTAAATAGGGATAGGGATTATAACTTTGAACTATATCTCTGAGTTACAGCATTTTGGAGCACTATGACCATGTCAAGATATTTAAGTATTCTCTGTAAAAATGATTCTACTGTAATGATTGATGTTAATCAATGGATTAAATTATCGATTATCAATTAATAACATGTAGACCTTTAGGTTATTATTCGGCTTAAGTGTGTATTATAGTTTCTTTAAAATTTTAAACACAGAGACTACACTTTACAAAAAGCAAGATCAAACAACGATAATACGTCTAGTAGCATAAAAACATACATTCCAAGTCCTATGGTGCGTGAGTAGGCAGAACTAAAGCAATTTACATTTCCATCCGAGATAAGGCTTCGCAAGATGTTACAGACGATTATTTCATTATGCTATTACCATATTCGGTACTTCATCAATAAGGGGGGATGATTAGTCCTCGAGCTACGAGTAGTTCGTTAGTTCCCACGGATACGGATGGCATTACGACAACTTAATAATCTGTTGAAATGTAGGCCTCACTTGTGTTCGGTGTCAAAATCAAATTACACTCATTCATTACACGTTCACTTAAATTACATCCATCATGCCGCATATAAATTAAATTCCCATATTCTGAAGCAAAACCATTGCAAATTGGTCTTAATTTACTCGAAACGTATAGCATAATGAACGTATAAGCAATATCACTTTAAGGCGAGGGGATAGAAAGGTATGATTTCGTAGCCGGCTGCTCGTAGCAGCTGACGACGTGTCGCTGCGACATGTCGATCCAGTCATGATTCCGAACCTGACTGCAGGCTGCAATAACAGACGGCGCCGTATCAATTTGGTTCCAAGTCTTTCGTGAGACAATGTGTCTTAAGTGTTAAAAAGTGATCGCAATTCACTTTTGTATCCTTTGAAAAAAAAAGGAAGAGGATGATGATGACTTGTTTAGCTTGTTTTAGAGCAGCGTCAGCGGCACTACTGATCTGCAGTCGGGCGACAGAGTTGTCTGCTGCTCGAAGAAGCATCGCTAACTACGGATGGTATTTCATAGCAACACATAGAAACTAATAGTGTCGCGGAGACACGTCGTCTGCTGCTGTTACGTATAGTCGGCTACGGAATCACACCTTAAGGGTTACTTACCCGCTTCAGAATAACTTCTCCCGTATAATATTATTTATTACAGTCTTCGAGACAATCCCCTGTGGTACAACGTGACACAGACATAAATACGAAAGGTAATGTTGAAATACTAATAAATTACAGTCATTTAGTGTACCCTTATGAACCCAATAGTGCGTTATTAGAAGTTGTGTATGAAGCTTCTGCACGGCTTTAAGTTTCAAATTAATGCTGCTAATTTGATACCGTGCATTGTACTGAACTTCGGTTGAACGTTCCATACTGGTATTTATAACTGAACTTCTTATTATATTGTCTTCACAATACAAGCTGCAGTTTAAAATACTATTAATTTCAAGGGCTCTTGGTACCTAGAACAATTAATTGAGGCTTAATGTAATCTTAGTTCAATATTTCGACAAATAGGCTTGAAAATTTATTTAGTTAATATTGGCAAGGGATTTACTGATAATTAAGTCTAGAAGGCATACGCAAGCACTGGATTTAATTAGATACCAATCATTACATATCACCAACAAGATGGACAGACGACCTTAAAAAGATCGCAGGATCAAACTGGATGCAGACCGCTAGTGATCGGTCGCTGTGGAAAGCCGTGGGGGAGGCCTATGTTCAGCAGTGGACGTCTTTTGGCTGATTATGATGATGATGATGACATATCAATTAAAGATTCCACAATTGAATTCCACTAAGCGTTGTGAACAAAAAGGTGAGCATCTGTCAATTCCATCAATCGATGTTCAGTATCGTTAATGTGTAATTGACGAGTAGATCGCTGCCAAGACCCGGATATGGGTATCAATTTCGCAATCACTCGCGTGTTATCATCATCTGATTTTTATTCTAAATTAAAACATAGATAATGACCTAGTACGTAGTTACGTTAGTGATTCGAAAATGACCATCTGTGCCCATGTTTGTATAAAAGGTATGATATTGTGTCGGCGCATGCGACTAATGTTACGATGATTCGTCTAGTTTTGTGGTTTGGAAATTTATTTGGAAAAAAAAACGACTTCAAAGAAGACACTAAAAAGTCTGAAATAAACTCTTGAACATTGAAAGGAAAGGAATCCATTTTAGGCAAACAATTTCTTTTTGGAGTCGGTGCTGCGACAGGTGAGGCTGAATTTTCAAAGTGATGGCACCGACTCCAAAAAGAAATTGTTTCCCTAAAATGGATTCCTTTCCTTTCAATGTTCAAGAGTTTATTTAAGACTTTTTAGTGTCTTCTATGAAGTCGGTTTTTACTTTTTTAAAGTTAATTTTATTTCTCAATTTTTAGAGATTACAAGAGAGGGGGGGGGGAGTTGCACCTTATGACTCTGTTCTTTATGAAGCTACAAACTACCTATCATATGTTATGTCATTATAATTACTGAACTCCTAAGCGTTAAGAAGTTCCACCATCAGCTCAGCCCCACAAGATGTGGACTATCAGACGTAACAATACGTCAACATTAAGATTTTAGTAAAACAACACTATACGTGCCTTTAAAATTTGAGGGTTTCCCTCGATAGCACCAAGATCCCATCTTCAGATCCCAAATCGGCAAAAGTGGGACCAACTAGAAGGTACACCCTCTAAGTAGGCGAAAAAATTTTTCGAAACGGTCGACTAACGACTGAGATATGAGGTAACAAACATACAAAAAAAACATACAGTCGAATTGATAACCTCCTCCTTTTTTGAATTCGTTTGAAAATACACATTAAGACACTTTAGCTTGACGTTTAATCTACATGTTTTTTGTGACGAATGGGAATGGCACTGGTTGCGGATTAGCAATTCAAAAATTCAAAGTTTAAGATACTGAGTGATCCAGTAGAAAACTCGACGCGAGTGATTCCAAAATAGTGCTCCATTTTGATTTACCGGCAGTGTGAGGGATCATTAGCTGGCTGGCGTGCCGTGCCTCGGTACAATAGCACTGACAAATGTCCTGCGCATCACGCGTCGTCACACCGAGCTCTTTGTTTCTATTGTAAGGTGGTCTATTGGGCTAACTAGGACATGGTAGTATGGTACAATGAAGAAATCAATTAACTTCTGCAGCATCATCATACATTCGAATTCGAATACAAAATCGAAATAACTCACAAAAGAAAATGCAACACCTATGAGAGTTCTAATTAAACAAGAATTGCTTTGAGACAGTGGTCTTAAAATATGATACGATTCTACATATTATAAAGGCTATAAAGAGTAGATACTTGTACTTATGGAATAATTTGAGTTAAATTTAATACCCCATTTGTATGTAATGTAAGCTTTTTAGAGTATATAACAGTAATTCATACTAGGCTTTCTATACCTTTTAACCTTTTGAAATAAGGATTTCTGGAAAAGAACACTAATGTTGTGTACTTTTCCAGAAATCCTTATTTCAAATGAAACCTCTCCTCAATTTTCTTTTGTGATTCAAAACCTACTCGAATACTCAACCAAAATACCTTTTTGTATTTTAAGCGCCCTTTCAACTAGGCACTTGTAATGAACACCGTCACCGGGTTCACGCGCACTCATTCCCCGTGCATTCCGCACCGCCATCGTCCAGAGCTTACTACATATTACATTCATTACAGGACGATATCGATGGAAACCCGCATCCAATCTGCCGGGATCGTGGGCGTCCGTATTCTTGTAATTTCTGTGGCATAATTTTATTTATTAGACGCCCTTGCCAACGCCGAGAACACCCCATTTGCCGCTTCATTGACTTACAACGGGACTCCATAACACTTCGCACATATTTCTGTAGCGCCTCTCAGGGGCCCGCACCTCATTATATTGCGGATGACATTTAATAAAACATTATGGGCATCTCACGAGCTTTTTCGATAAGCGAGCTGCGGCGCGATCGGCAATTTGAAAATACATTCTGTTTGGTGTCAGATGTAATCTAGGCACATTGGTTTATCGTGTAATGCGGTACTAAGTACATATTTGGCATAATTGCGCTTATGGTGTCAGGTTTTTTTTTGGTGTTGGTTACATTATAATCGAATCGGTGTTGTCCATATCGATTTCATATCTTGCTCCCACTTCACATGTTATATTTACTAACACAATCGAAATATCAATAAACGGCTGACGTTGTTTCAATTCTTATTTTAACCAAACGCTTTTTGCACAAACTAAAATCAATGCCTCTTTTTAAGGTTTTTCTCTTATAATAGAGTTTTGGGATATAATAACCTTATGTGCTTTGCAAGATCCGATAAATATAACGGACTACAAATTACGTTACTTGTACATTTGAGATGTTTTCGCAAATAAGTAGTACACATATTATTTTACATACTAAGGCACATCAACCACATGCTCGAAACAATTGCGGTATTGGGTCCTAGAGCTAATTGTGTGATAAATCGCGACCACCAGCAATTTGTCATGGTGAGAGCTGATTACAAACAAAAGTACCGGTTAACCTTCCATTTTGAATGGTAGCACATAATTTAAATTGCCGTGTTGTAGTGTTTATTACGGGTGCTATAAGGACCTAACCAAAATTCAGTAATTACTAACGATCGATTAAAGATGTAAAATTCTAAACAGAGAATACTTTCAGGGAGTATATTGCTGATAAAAGTAACATCTATCTTTGTTTGTTTTTTCTTAATGTACAATATGTTAAGATATGATACGTTTGGCACATGTTTTTGTAAGAATTCTTTTGCCTATTAGTTTACAATTTCTATAGTAATTGAACAGTAAGTGAGTGATTATATTAAATTTATTAATAAAATAAATTAAATTAATGTATACTTACATAACAGTTTCGATTTCAATTATTTAAATGTCTCTAACTTGACATAATACAATGACTGACTTGGAACAAAAAGGTGAAACCACATGGTGAAAAGGTTTTGATGATCCATTCTACTCCTCAAAACGTCTTTGACATGTGATAGCTGTACTCACAAAATTGTGAAACATAAAACGCAGTCATTTCCCCGGAATGCTGCTTTATCAGCCACATTCTCCACCTCCGATCTTGAGCGGCACATTACCATAGAATCTGTTTAATTTGCACCCGGAAACAACCGAGTGCTTAGTACAAATGAGATATTCATTTTTATTATTTACAATTCCCACTGTATAATATCAGCATTATCTCCCGCGGCACTCTTTGAATAAAATGATTAAATCGCGCCAATTTTTAGTCTCCCTTATTAATTCGTGAAACAAAAGGGATTCTTTCACAGTCGAATTGTATTTTAAACGGTGAAATCACTATTTTCTTTTCAACGGCTATTTTATTCGCTGTAGCACAGTCAGCACAATGGGTCTGAAGTTAGATTCGCACTATCGATGGAAAGGAAAACATTCAGACAAAGTAATTAAAGATTAGATTTTGTTCTTGAAAGTCAACTTTGTTCTGAAGTTAGCTATGAAATAAATTTCAGTTGATTATAACCCCTTCTGCGAAATAGAAAAACATTGTCAATGTTTATTCAACAATAAAAAAAAAAAGTATAATGTCACATGACTCATACTCAGTGTTTAGCGTATAGCTTTACGGGGCATACGCGAATTTTCCACGTTTATCAAAACATATAATTTAGACATCCAGATATTGACTCCAGTTTTTTTTTACTCCGCAGTCTAACGCTTAACCGTCATACATCTGGATCACCAGTTTCACTCATCACAAAAACCAAACAAGGAAATGCCAAGTGTGCCCAAAAAAAAGTTGGCGTGTTTCTTGCTGGGTTAGTTCAGCCAACATAAGCCGTCTGGCGGATTTTGATTTATACTTCTAATTTGGCGAGCGGTGAGGTGGGCGCGCCCAAGGGACCGTACCCCTGCTTTAAATTTAAATCCACTGTATTAAATAATTATTACATTGGTACGAAACGAATAGGATCGTGACTCGAATACCGACGGGCTGATGTAAGATTAAACTTGATGACACAAAATATGTGTTGATTACTTTAGCTGTTCTGTTAGACGTTTTAGGCAGATAAATATAAAATTTAGCATTTTCGGAAATGTAAGATATATTCTGGTAACGTTTACCGTCTAACAACGAGTGAAGACTATTGGAAGGGGAAATTTCCAAGTAATGAGTAAATAAATACCAAGGTATCTGAAGATACCGATCGTTGTTAAAAATAATCATCTCAAGGCGAATAACTAACTTTCTAATACAGTTTATTCGAGTTTATTCTTGGTAATACGCACGCCAATAAATTTTCATTCAATTTGTAATAGGGCAATAACTTGGGCAAACGGCGATAACTGCCAATAAGTTCGTAACGTACAAATTAAAGTCACACCTCATTGCCATGGCTGAACAAGTGAGTTTTCCTCAGGCTATGTGCATGGCAATGGGTGGAGCGGAAAGCGGGCTTATTAAACTAAAAGTAACTTGGTATATATAGCAAGTATTATTACAATGTTAAGACTTGATATATGCAGCAATAAAATATTTGCCTACAGATTAATTACTTTAAAACTAAGCTCTGCACTAAAATCGCAATCAATCAGTACCTAAAACAAGTAGATCACGCTTACTAGTGCAAATAGAGTCCTAGATAAAACATTTTGGTAACTAAGCTAACCAACCTCTATAACCAGCTCTTCTAGCATTACAGATTTGCATAATTGCCTTTGCCTTATTTATATTGCGTCAAGTAAGAAGGGCAGAAATAGCTTTTGGTGGGTAAGCGTTGAAAGAGAGATAACTTTTTAAAGTCGTCTTAAGATAGGCATGCGCCCGCGCCCTCGCGACCACGCACCCGCCCCCGCGCCGCTCGTGAACGCGCCGGGCGGGCGGGAGGCATAGGCCCCGCTATCAACCGCGCCGTGACGTCACGCACCCCCGCGTCGACGCCGCCGCCCGCCTTCATTTGTTTTTGGTGTCACTTCTTATCTCGTCTCGCAATTATTACAATTTGTCCGCTCCTCCCCTTATCTTAGCGAGCTCGCTACTTCAGCATAAAGGCAACCGACTTCAGCAGATTCGCAAGATCATATTGAGGCGAATCCCCTTTTTTTTTCTAATTTCCGCTGGTGGGAAATTTTTCAAAAGTTTGAATAATGACAGGACCGTAAATTGCAGAGGTGGCCGCGGCCGCAGACACTCGGCCGGTTGTTTGTTGTTTTGCCAAGTTCAGTTTTTCATCGGCCGACGGCTGTTGTTTTGATAGGCCATTTCAGTCAACGTAGGATTTTTGTTTTCATAATCCTTCTCTAGACGGAGCCGCTTCATGATGCACAGTTTGTTTATATTGAAAATTCTTTATCCGCTTACGGGTAAGATGGTGCAATATGGAAACATTTTTAAATAGATCAACCTTAAATGGATTTGTTTCAAAAGCACATTTTC
This sequence comes from Pyrausta purpuralis, assembly GCA_963924145.1. Classification (NCBI taxonomy): domain Eukaryota; kingdom Metazoa; phylum Arthropoda; class Insecta; order Lepidoptera; family Crambidae; genus Pyrausta; species Pyrausta purpuralis. The sequence continues at coordinate 15,793,784 of OZ001654.1, forward strand.
TGCTGAAGTTATTTTTTGAATAAAGAACTTCGAGATCTTCTATTTTTGAGACGCTTCTATGATTATTAATGATATCTTTCTTTCAGCATCTTAATTTAATCAATTATGTCGTTTTCAGCCACACCTGCTACTAACGTCGCAATATTTGTTGAGCCAACAACTCAAAAGGGTGCGTGCTAATTCCTGCAGGTGTGCGAATGAGCCGATCGAGCGGTCGTTAGCGTGCGTCTCGAGCCTTTATCTCCTGCGTCGCGACAGAACGTCCAATTTTAGATACAAATAAAAAAGGTCGGACGCGACGCATAGAATATTAACGGCACACAATACGAACGGAGCATCCGGAATCCGCGTCAAAAGTGCCAAAACGTTGTTATTCTTTTCCGCGCGGAGGTAATAAGCGAGGCGGGCCCGGGATATGAAATCCAGAAATGTTTTAATGGGCGCGCATCCGATCGAGGTTTACAGATGAAAGCACCCACTCGTAATTAGAATCCTTAAGGTCTTTTGTAATAGCGTAATTGTTTCCCGTTGTCGCCTCGGAGCACGCCGTTATCTCTATGAATGGAACGACTCGAAAACAAAGAGGAAACTGCAACCGTGACGCAAGAGCTCCAGTTCGCTGGCGCATTTGTCACTTTGTGTTTTATTGCCAGCCCCCAGGGTTCAATTTTGAAATATAGTCCGTCGGGGCGCACGAAAGCGAAGCACGTGTCGTGTCGGAGAGTGATTGAGGGCAGTCAGATGCAATGTAACTCGCATCGCATGCCCGCGCCGACCTGCGCCCCGGATCGCTCGCCAAACATCCTCACTTCTAATTGCATCCGTAATTTACTAATGCATCTTAATACAATGTGACGGGTAGGCGGTTGGCGACCGGCAAAAAGCGACTACACTCGCATCTAGCTGATGCAAATCGCACCGCTAAATTACGAGGAGATTAACAATGACGCGGCACAAACCATCGCATTAATACAATTCTCGGTGAATAAAGCCTAAAGGCTAATTGATCCTTTCAAGTAGCTTAGTCATGTAGCGGTGCACACGACTATGTACTACGGTACATATGTTTCGGTAACGCCCGAGTCGTAGAATACTAAAGTGCATATCCTATGCGCTACAGCCACATAGAACGGTACACCGCAATAACCCTGAAGCCATGTTAACACGCTTAGAGCAGATTTGCCTATGAATTGTTCAACTCTGCAATCCGATTGATCCATCGCCCGGAGGACCATCAGCGTAATACGATGTGTTGTCTAATTGCTACGGCCGACTTATTAACTCGCCTTCCTTTACTCACTGTGCCCCACTTTTGTCCGAGTAGCCCTACGGGGAGCGATATTCTAAAATTTTCGCGAGAATTTCTGCGTAATGTCAAAGGTTCTTGGGTAAGGTCTCTTATTACAGTCCCAGTCGCTCCGACTGTGGTAGTGCCTACTTCGGCTCAATACGTGAGTTTGGAGTGGTCCTTCAATAGACTCCTGTAATAATATTTGCATACAAAGACGATCCCGCCAGTTCCTTGCGCTTTGTACGCAAATTTGTAAATTTTCTACAAACTGTTAATACCGAACGTAGTGTCTGCGAATCCACGCGCAATCGTAAGAAATGCTAACGTTTTATTAAGTTAGGGCGCAACGATGCTGCGCCGGGTTGTTCCAATTCAAACAATTGTCGGCTAATACTTCCCACGTGAGAGATTAATTGCTGCAACTTTCGCTGAGCCAAACCTGGACCGTGGGCGTGCGAGAGAGAGAGGCACGCCACGGGAGCGGAACAGAACGGATTAAATTGCAAGTGCGCTGATGTATTTATAGCTGGCCCGAAGACAAACGAGCGAGCGCGTGATGGACTCGCCTCGTTATGGGAATTAATCGAACTTGTAGCAAAATAGCACACCTGCACCGCCTAGCTCAAATATGCTGCGCTAAACCTACTACCACATGATCCACAACCAGCGCGGTATTCCCCGAGCGCCTCTAAATTTCCAAATAAAAATTACCAACAAAATAGATACAACCATTACCGCATTTACATGTTTTACGGCCACAAAACAGGGACAATATGGCCGCCCAAAATTAAATAAGACACCCATTCAGACTGACAATGACTTTCTTGTCCTTACTCGGAAGTAAGACATTGATTTCCATTTCGAAAGAAAGTAAAACCAATTTAAAAAGACGAATACATAAGCAGAAATTTGCATTACAATTTGGACTCGCCTTAATTTTTCTACGTTGAAACTTTTAAGTAAAGTATTGTGTTGGCGGATTGAGAATGTTTAAATTTTTTTGACCGAACTCGATCGTAGTTCAAATATAAGATCTGACTTAGATATATGGCCCATAAAAAATGTGCCCAATATTAATACTTACAGAATATATTGGTAATATCATTTTCTTATTATTTAATTTTCCTACCTTTAGGGATGTTATATTATAAGGGTCGGATCGGAACTCGAAAAATGTCTCATTTTCATTGCAGAAAAAGATTCACTATCGTCTCGTTATCAGATGGCTGCAACCGGCTCATTTCAGAGCATTACCGTTGCAATCAATACGCGACATTACAGAACGAAACGTCTGGCCTTGATTGAATCGCAGTTTCATCACTATACCAGTGATGGCTGACCAACTGAATGATGAAATGGCTGACTACTTTTGGATATGTTTTAGTAACATATTTTTTAATTTTTCTAGTTACAAAAAAGCTTACATTGCTACTAGCTGAATGAATTGGAAATGTCTTGTGTTATTGCAATAAATAATTTGATTTTGCTATAATTTGGTAAAGGAAATCAAATTATCTTCCATAAACCATAAGATTGTCTGAAAGCTGTACATAGTAGGTCTATCAATCAACTGAAACACAAAAGAGTTTAATGACAGTTATATTAAATTTGATTTCTCATTTAATACATCTATTATTTGTCATCACATTACTCATATTTTATTGATCGATTAAATTTTCTTTCCATTTACACACATACGGTGACAATCATCAGATTGCATTAACACAGTCCGCAAATCGACGGATCGATGTACAGTTTCGAATGATGAAACACTTCTCAGGCGCATTTGATGTAAGACCTTAATACAGTGTAATAGAATTAGCTTTTCTATAGCGTGACTACATTTCCTAACTCTCGCTCAGTTGCATTGGAATGACATGTGCGTATCATCTCGAAGCAATCAACATAAAATATCCGTTCGTATCATTGAATGCGATCAATATAGTTTGCCACCTGCGCTCGGAAGCCTACATGGGCTAAAATAACCACGAAATCGCATTATTACCCCACCGCGGCCGTTCAATACGCATGTTACTGGCAGTACAGTGAAGTGGTCGTTGCGTGATTTAGCCAGTTCGAATGTATTTTATCAGGTGTCCTAATTTTTGCACAATTGCCCGATAGTAAATGTACCTAAATGGAATAGTATATTTTTAACCAAAGGTAAAAAGCGACCCATTGTACTCCATATATCGATGGTATTTTCTAAATTCATGTTATTACGTTATGTGTAACTTAATACGTAGGGTCTTTTGTAAGGCCCTAACTGACCTATTTGTCTATGAAGTAAAATATTAACTAAATACTTAAATCTTAGTAAGAAGTTTTGTTAATTAAAAAGGAATCAAATCAATTTAAAATGGAAGCTGTTGGAGGGTGTGCAAACGAATATCGCAAATCGTCTTAAACACACGCATTGGATTGTCAAAAGTTATTTTTAAAATATTGAAATATTCGAAAAAGCTTACTTTGTTTATAAAAAAGCGAGACCTTTTCAAAGATTCATTTAGATAAATAGCACGAATCAACACCAAATGACATCAAAAAAATATATCGAAACAGCTTCCTTATTTGGCTTTGGGATGAACGATATGTCGAATTTCGCGAATGAACAGCAACACACACCGATTGGCATGCCGGCCGCTTGACCAAATACTGTTCGGGGGCACTGAATCAGTTATAATTGCTAAATAAAGTAGCTTATTGGATTGCTTTCGCGGTAACTTGCTTTTGTTCGTAGTTTGTCAGCAAATTAACGAAGTACTTTAAACACTTGTTTGTGTTAGCCAATTGTAGCTCGTTAAGCGATGCGTGGTCAGCAAAACAATAAATTGCTAGGTATTTTGTTAGATAGTGCTATAATTATCGAGCTCTATATATTTGTAGATAAGAAAATTATCTAAAGTTAGTTATCTTAGTTTTACAAGATTTTTCTGTAATATACTATATGTGTTTTCTTTGCTTATCTCATGTAATATATATATTTGAATTGGACAGAGTTATTTATTTTTGCAGTACTTTTTTTAAATATATATATATTATAAATATTGGACACCAATCACATACATTGTTTTGATCCCAAAGTAAGTAGCCAATGCACTTGTGTTATGGAAATCAGACACAACGGTGGTACCACAACACCCAGACCCGAGACAATATAGAAAATATCGTTTTCTACATTGACCCGACCGGGAATCGAACCCGGAACCTCACGAGATAGCGACGCTTGAAACCAGCGTGCTAGCCACTCGACTATATATTTTATGGTGGTAACTATTAACAAGTATATCATCTGTGCTATTAGTGTAACAGAACATACAGACAACCAGTTAATAATTCTCGTAATAAACGTTTATTTCAGATAATGAAACACAGGGCCATACAATAAATACCTCACAGCCAAAAATACATACACACAGCAAAAAAAGTTTGCGATCACTATGAAAAATTAAAATCTTTTTACGTCAAATGATATCGTTGTATATTATTGTCACTATAATATAATTAGAGATCTATATATATATATAAGGTCACCTCGTTTTATGTGATCATATTAAAGTGACGATATACTCGTAGCACGATAAATGAAACCTTTTTTGTAGGAAACACTTTGGGTGTTTGAGAAAAGATATTAGGGGTTTTTTTTCTTCAGATTTTTATTAATTAATGTTTAGATTAGAGAAACATAAGGATTAGACATTGAACTGAGAGAGGCGATGCCGATGACGTCGATAACTTGATAAAATCTACAGAGGGCTGTTTTAAAAATAAATGTTAGAGATAATTTAAAAAAATAAAATCTGGTTTTCCCAAAAAAAAAAAAGTAGTAACGTGTTTCTATGATGTTTACAAAAGCACATTTAAAATATTATCACTTAAAATGATTTGACCTTATATGTTTGATTTGTTTAAATAATCAAAATAAAATAAAATTACTAACAAATTGAATATAGTTTACAGGCTACTTTGCGTTGTTCGTGGTGTCCGCGAAAACGCCTTAATTTGACACCATTTGCTCAAAAATCTACCTTTATTAAGGTCGTCGACGGTTCTGTCGGTATTCTAATTACAAAGGAATATTTTTTCTACTTCACATTGCAAATTGACTCCAAATTGACGACCCCCAGATAGTTATCTTATATATATAGTTGGTCTTCTTGTGCACGTATTCCATGACCTTCTCAGCCTTCGTGATGTGCTGCAGGCGAGAAAGATACATTACAACTGTGCCGTCGAAATCTCATGCGACAGCAACTTGATCAGTCCGTGATATGTACGGTGTGATTATTTACTTGTATGTAAAGTAAGTAAATTGAAACAGAAGGATGAATACCATAATAAAATTCATTAGGAGGTCACTTTGACAAATTAATCCAACCTTTGTTAGTTATCATTTCACCTCAAAACCGTGAAGGTATGTAACAAGAAAACTCGAGTCACCCGTTTCCTTTACCAACAATACAAAGCTGCTTTGATTCGCTCTCGCTCACAATGCGCTCGCCGTATTGTACGCTCGCTTCGCTACATCGAATATTTATGGCGTCTGCAAACAAAACTCGAAGAAGCTAAGTGGTCTAAGTTGGCGCTAATTTAAGAGATCGGCACCGCCGAGCTGCCCGCCTCACTTTGTCATAACTTGCTCGGTTGCTGCCGCACAGCAGACACACACTGGTTTATTTAGTGTAGCTTTTGTTATTAGTAGCGGCGCCTAATCAAGACATACGTGCGGGGGTAGCACACTGAGCTCTCACCCCCACAGACTTATTAATTAATAGATGACGCGATTCAAACGACTATAGGTATGCAACTATGCATGCCAATATTGTTACCGTCATCACTCTCGATGTGTTCATAGAAAATCTTCGTTTGACCAAATTAAGTATTTTCATTGATAACTGACTTTTGAAAATATGAGTTTGTCTGTTTGACCTGCATGTTTGTAGGTATGTTTATGTTTGTCCGCGATTATCTCGGTATGGCTGAACTTATTTTCATGCGTTTTCAGTAATAATAAGTTTTTTTTTTCATTTAAGAAAAAGTTTTAATAACGTTTTGACCAACTTAATGAAAGGAGGTTCTCAGTTTGTCCCGTAATATGTTTGTATGCTTGTCTACGATTATCTCACGTTTGGTTAAACCGATATTAATCTATTCAACGAAAATCGCTTGCAGATGTATGACACAAGCGTCACTTTAAACAATAAACGATGCCAGGTGCTAGTGGTTTTGTCTCTTAAGGTGGTAAGGCGGCAGCGTCGATAGGACATGCACTCGCGTCCTCTATTTTGCTACGTTATCTGTGGTTCGCCCCGTTACCGAGACTTCAGTTGCCCAATTATGAGCAACTACGCGAGTTGGCGTGCATAGAACGCGTCGACCGTGGACTGTTTTGGCACAAATCGATCGTAGAATCGATTTCCCCTATGTGTAAATAAGGATCGTTTATCTGATCGACGCTGGCTGCTTTTAAAAAGTTTCAACACCACAAAATAAAGAAAATTTTAGTCGACTTTTCGCCACGATACTAAAACTCCCTAAAAAAATTTTAATTAACGAATTCGTAGGTATTCTATATTACAGAAACAAAATATTTTTTTGTTGGTGCATGATGTACTTTGCAGTATTTAAGCATATTTTTATTTAGACAGCTTTTTTGAAAACTTATTAATGTAGTATTAAAAACTTAAAATATCAATTGCGCGCAGATAATTTGATATAAAACGTAAAATAGGTACAATAACGTTGTCGTGCGCTTATGTTAATTTATTCGAAACGAATGAAAATCGAGCTTATCTACAACTAGAAAATGTTTGTAGTTGGATGGAATTGAAATAATTGCCGCTGTTATTCGTCGTTATAACTCAAAACTGTATGCATACAATGGCAATTAAAATGCTAATAACTTCAAAACTATCATCGAGAAAGTTGGCAGGGTAATAAATACCACATACCTACTTGTACTTATTTAACAAGACCAAAGAAAAACGTTTACGTCAATACAGTTAGAGTAACATGCAACAAATACAGGCAAAAAAAAACATGTGAAAAACCATAATTTAAAGAGTTGTGAATTAGCATAATTTAAATTTCAGAACGTATGAAATACTTCAATGCGGAGAACACGCTACTGAAAAGGGGCATTTAATTCTTTCAACAGCAGTTTTCAACGTTGAATATCCTTGAGGAACATGGGGTGTTTAGGAGCTGGTAAAAAGTGTGCGTTAAAATAATAAATAGCGGTATAATGGCGATCTCGCGAAAGATTAGCCACAAAAGCCAGAGGATTACCAAGTATTTATAAGCGGCGCCGCGGCCGGATCTTAAAATGGCAATTGTCCTACTCCATAAACATCCTTATATTAGACATCTTTCCTGTTCACTTACACTTGCTCCCCAGTATGAGTAACAAAGACGCCTAGAGCCGAAAATGCGGAAAACTTACGAAATACAACCTCAGCTTCGCGGAAAAGAACGCGTTGGTTTTCTCCGTAAATTGTATTTACTCGCTTTTCGGTTTCTTTTAACTGAAACAATTAGTTTTAAATCTTCTCTTCTGATTTTCAGTTAACTTTGTGGCGGCATGTTTTTGGTTGAAATTTTTTTCAAGCAAGGAAAGTTTATGTTCCTGTAAATCTGTATCTACGCGATTGAATTGATACATTCATTTTCTCTCAACATCTCTGTTGTGGTCAGTGGCGGCTGTACCTTAAGTGCGCTCGTGCGCTGAACCACCAATTCAAAAGATTTAAAAATTACTAAATATTAAGTTATTCATCTTATTTTTAATTACCATTTTTATAGTTATTTTAAACATTCAAAAACGAATAAAAGATATAATCTCCAATTATGGTGAAACAGTTTAAGCGCTTTACTAAACTATTAAGACTTACTTTCCTGTAAAGACAAATTCTCGTGCGCTTCGGCGAGTGCACGAGGACTGCTAATATAACTTGTAGGAGATACGACGTTATACGCCTGACGCGTGAAACAAAAGATAGTTCATAGAAATGTACCGAGTAATGAGCGGGTTGTCGAGCGCCGCACGGGCGAACCGAGGATTGCCGAGAGTACTCGATGTTTAACGAATTGAAGGCCGGCCGGCATGGGCGCGAGGCGACGACGGCAGCCATGATTGACAATATCATGACATGTTTCACTGTATGTGTGACGCATTAATTATTGTTTATTTATATTACCGTAATTGATTTTAGTTTTTGTTTCGATTTTCTTCAAGTGCACTACCAGTTCGATAACCCACCAGCCGCCACTGGTTGTGGTATTAAATATATATTTAGGACTATTTGCTTTGCTAGATTTCAGAACATCTAGGTTACTTTTTCATGTATCAACATCCTTGAGATTCATTTCTATTCTTGCTTCATGTTTCCGGCTTTATGTCGGACTCTTTCACCATCTCTGCGATTCGCCTTTGGGATTCTCTTCCCATGGAAATCAGAATGTCCTCAAACAAACTTTCTTTTAAGAAGTCTCTCCGCACCCACTATCTTAACCTTGGCTCACTTCAGAATTAACCACAATTTCGTTCACTGCTGTCGGTAATATTTTAATAGATGTCATCAATATCTTCACTTCCCTATCTGTAGTTTATTTTTTATTAAATATCTGTATTCTATGTAAGTTTATTAATCCAATGCTTATATATTTACAAATAATTTTGTTTATTTACGTAATTTTTGTATGTATGTTTATGTTAATGCATTTTAAATTTTTGTCCCTCTCAGTACTTTTAAATATTCCGCCACTGATTTAACTCTCTGCATCTCCCAAGCGGTTGACTGGTAGAGAATGCCATAAGGCATTAAGTCCGCCAGTTGTACCATTAACAGTGCAATAAAGTTTAAATAAAAATAAAAAAAGTTTTGATGACCTCCTTGACGTAGTGGCTAACCACGCGCTGGTTTCAAAGCGTCGCCGCTCCGAGGTCCCGGGTTTGATTCCCGGTCGGGTCAATATAGCAATCAAAATTTTCAATATTGTCTCGGGTCTGGGGGTTCTCGTAGCACCGCTGAGTCTGATTTCCATACCACAAGTGCAATTAGCCACTTACTTTGGGATCAGAGCAATGTATGTGATTGGTGACCAATATTTATATTTTTTCTTTTTTAAAAAAAACCTTTTAAATTTTTAAGGCGATTTTCCTGCCTTTGGTTTGCATGGTCAAATACATGTCAGCTCAATAAGTATCATTCTTACATGTTCTATCTGTGACGAACCTAATAACACAGTGACACACTGGTAGCACTTCATTAACCTCTTGCTACCCAGACGCAACGGGCAGCGGTTACCGGTCCGCACAGCCGCAGACATAACTCGGCGTAACTCGTTTACTGTGGACCGCCTAATTTGCTTGCTACAACAGTCAACTTGTCAGTTTAATTTGTTAGGACATCCTCACTGTACACATACTGCACTGAGACTTCGCAAATTGACAATAGAAGTCAAAGTGTAAGGTATCTCTTTGTCTAAGATGAGTATATTAGGGCGGCGATTCTCACGTCTTTCGAACGTAGATAGATAGATAGATAACTCTTTATTGCACATAACATAAATTGATTTACAAACGTATATCGTATTAACGTAAACGTATTTCGTATTGTAATTCGATTGCGAGTTTAATAGTTTTACCTAAAAAATAACTACATAATATGCAGGATGACTTTTTTATCAGTACCGGAATTTTGTGTAAATACTCCACTGATGAATATGAACAACTTTTACTATAGGGGCAATAGTGAAATCGAGAAAAAATAATCAGCTGTTCCATACATTTTAACCGCGCGTACTTTTGTATGGAACAGCTGTTTTTTTTTTCGATTTCACTATTGCCCCCATACTAAAAGTTGTTTATATTCATCAGTGGAGTCTTTTCACAAAATTTTGGTACTGATAAAAAAGTCACCCTGTATATTCGCGATAAAACTACCGCACGTACGAAATCGAAATGCATAGGAATCGTGACCATGAGAAATCATAATTGTTTTTCCTTCGGCAGTGAAAAATCAATCGGTGAATTTATTTCGTATACGAAATGCACGAGAATCTGCCCCCTGTTTCTAAAAAGCGATTACAAAGCTTGGTGTTGGACTTTGTAAATCTTACTTCTTCAACATCCTCTTTATTACAATAAAATCTTATACGTCTTATATCTGTTTCAATAAACGGCCAAGTGCGAGTCGGACTCGCGCTCTGAGGGTTCCGTGCCAACGTTAACTGAATTGGAGTATCCACTTACCTAGGTACTTCCACTTAGTAAAATACCACAATATTTTGTTGACAGCAAGTACAACTTTGTTTTTCATAGTGTTTGTAGAACAAAGTTATGTTTTCGGTTGTTGAAAATGTTCTATATCTCAAAAACTTCTTGTTCGATCACATCAGAACTAATTTTCGTTGAAAGTATTTGTTAAGATGCACATTTTTTTGTTCAAAATTTACACTCGCTTAGTTTAGAAGTTAGATGGGGGGGACGCCCATTTTACCACTATGCAGGCGTTTAGCTATGAAACGTTAGACTTTAAAAGAAAATGGTTTATACCCCACACGCATTGGTTTGACAAAAAAACGTTTTAGTTTCATGTATGGGTGCCCCTTTATTTTTTTGTTTGAGAACCATAAAGCAGTTAATGATATATTCTTACCAAATTTCAACAGTGTGATGCTTATAGTTACAGAATAAAGTGGCTGTGGCATACGAACGGACACACGGACAGACAGACAGACAAACACACAGAGTTGACGAAACTATAAGGGTTCCGTTTTTTGCCATTCGGCTACGGAACCTTAAAAAGTGAGTACACCTAATTTAATTTTCGCTGATTAGGTACTTATTGGTAAAAAATCCATATTCAGAAAAGGATATAATTGTTAAATAAAGAAAAATAAGAAAAAAATTTTGTTTTCATGTTCAGAGAGAAAATGTTTACAGTTAAACTTATCTTTACTTTTACGCGTAAGTTTTCAGGTGAGCGCAGTAAAAACCCGCCAAGTTTATGCTCTGAGAGTAAAGAAATAAACTGAACCGTATTTTTTATAGCACAGCAATAGTCGACACGACAAACGTTTCACTTTTAGGGTTCAGGACAAAAAATACCGAAATTTCAGTACACTTCTGCTATCTACATGACAAATAACGACTTCTTGTGTTGTTAGCTTTATAGATCGCTAACTTACTTGGCAGTAGCGATTAATTTGTATGGATTCACGACAAGTACACGCACCGACAATATTCTTATATTATTTAAAACTATGTTTAAAATTTGTGTTTTATGCTGTGTTTATAGTTTTCCTTCCAAAAATAATTGAGTATTTTTTTATGTACACGAAACGAAATCATAAACCTACGCATTTTCGCATGTTAGTTAGCATTTAAGTAGAGCTATGAAACACAGCTTTAGTTTAACAGACAATCTAACAATACAGCTGCTGATTGCTCCCATTCTGACCGCATCTATTGTGAACTGAAAGTCATACAAGTATGTAGTTCGGACGGCGGCTTCGCGGCTCGGCTTCCAACTCACCAAAATACACAGGAACACAGGCCAATTACGTCTTCACCAGCCAACAAGAGCAATCTGTAGCGAGCCTTTAAGTTTGCGATCCGACACAAGCCAAGTTATCCTACAACTAGAGCTATAAATTGTCTTTATTATTTTTTCGTGGTCGCGATTTTTGTCGTTCATTTTCTTTGTGACACTGGATGCCAGTGCTTTAGTGTTTTTGTTGGGTCTCATTTTACTTGATATTTTTGCCTCGAAACTTGTGTCGTTTCAACGTTAGCAAACTTCTTACGTTGTTTAATTTTTTCGGTTTTTTACACCGTTTTCGTTCGTACTACGATTTCTAAACTACAGTCTGAAATTATTACGAGTTCACATTCTTATATTAAAGCTTCTAGAAAACCCTTCAAGTTTTCAATGTGTTTAAGTTGCATCTGTGTTATTTATACACTAAGCTATATTATAAATCTGAAAAGTTTATTGTTGTATTGTATGATTCGAATATATTTCCATCTTAAATTCTTCATTCATCGGGGAAGATCACTTAACGATCAATCATAAAATGCGATTAAATCGCACCGAAACAATAGAGTGTGTCATATATAAGTTGAATGCTGCTTTTTTATAGTCTGCTCGATGTCCGTTGTTACTGTTCAGCAGTATATTATGCGGTGCTTTCAGGTGTTTAACAGACAACTTCTTTTTCTTAACCAAGTTCAAAGTCACGTGGCTTCTCGATCGCGGGCGGGATAAAAAGCTTCTAAGCAAAGATCCTGAACTGATTGAACTTAGACTGACAACAAACGGTCCGTGATTGCTTGGTGGTGCACCTTCATCCAGATGGGCAATTAATGCAAACGGCGCCCGCTTAACGCTAACTAAGGGGGCTGCAAGACGTAGCAAAGATGAACAACAATAATGTAGCTGGATTGTTTTGGGAAAAAGAGTAACAAATACTTACTTTTTCTATCTGAAGCAAGTTACCATTTGGGCTAGCAGATTTTTGAAAAAAATTAAAAGTAACTCAGTAGTCTAAACTTGTGCACATAACAGCATTTAATCATCACTCAAGTTAAGCCATTTTATTTTACTCGTAACTATACTGTCAAACAACATCCATAACTCCATGTGTTCTTCAAAAAACACATTACTTATGATTACCTTTATTTTATGGTTATGGCTAGATATTTCGATTGATCTACATACCAAAAAAGCACCACTCTTTCCATATCTTCAAACAATCTTGCATCTACCTCAATGAAGGTTCTGCTTTCGATAACATAGTCATTATATTTGGAATTGGTTCCAACCAAATTGTGCCCAATACCACCTGCAACCAGGTGGCAATAAATACGAACGGCGGGCCTCGCTAAATTAAGGTGGAGTGGAGGCGCTCTGCATCAATGTCCCTCCGGGGAATCGTTGGACGGGAGAAACTATTTTTTTGGGAATATTAATTTCAACACGGATCGTCTGAAAGGTTGTCATCGTATATTTAAGCTGACTTTTATAGTTATGCACAGAAAAGTTTTACTACTGTGGTGAATCTCTAAAGTAGGATTATTGAGGATACAATGTACAAGATCAACACAATTAGCGAACTACCAAACCGTATAGTATTAAACTTTACATAAACCGATTACTGACACGATAAGCTGTCAATCAGGCTAAGCCATGTCGAGTTTATTAGTGGAACAGAAAGTTTGAAAGCAATATCAGATAGACGAGACATAGGGGCATGCGATCTACATCTATAAATCTGTGGATGTTTTTCAATCTAGTCATTAAATAACATTCAATATTCGGTATGAAATAAATTATGAAAATCCTTTAATTTTTTGAGTCATAAATTATCATAATACAAGTGTTTCTGTAAACCACTTTTTCTATGAATCCAATTTGTCGGCAAATAACAAGCCATTCCCAAGAAACTGCATTAAATATTGAAGTGTCAGTAATGGGTTTATGAAGTGGTGTCCCCTGCAATTCGCAATTACGTCTGTTCGCCGAAGAACGAATCGATAGGGGTCATCGGCACTATAGACCCCATGCATGAGAAACCCTCTAGGGGTGCCCGCCACACATTATGCCCTCCCCTGCCCTCAATCGGAATTCTAGGAAAACATTGCAGCGCATTCTTTATTTCACCTGGGGTACAATTTACAGATTTAATTATTTACTAAGCTCTCTGTTTTGCTCTGCACTTATATAATGCAAGTACGCTGGTACTATTAGGTTCATGTAACGATAATTAACGATGCAGTAACACCTAACCCACGGTTTATGAGCCGTTTGTGGGTCGAAAGTGGTATAAAACTCGTGGTAATTATTTCATGGCTTTACCATTTCATGCCTTGATTATTATATAGAGATTGAATTAGAACTAAAATAAGATGGCATATGCTATAGTAATATATGAAAACAAATATCACACTGAATTTGTACTTTCAGTAAAATACGTTACATGATGTTACTTACTGGAACACACATTCGATTTTAATGTTTAATATGTCTCAAATGATATTCTAGATTAAATCCATTTTGTAAGTAGACAAACTGAACTTTTAAATGCGGAGTATTTGCAACATTTTAAACGAAGCCAGTCCAATTTGGTTTATCAAGACGCGTCGTAGAAACTTGTCCCGATTCCCCTAAACAGTTCCGTCCGCCACTGAGACATAGAAACGAGCATGAAACTTCTTTTCCAATTTTCTCTCAATGGCCATTAGGATGAGAAATGTAAAGTAGATCCACCGAAAACAGAAACGTGAAAAGGGACCAAGTTTGACTAGGTGGAGTTTGGAGACGGAGAATTTGATCAACAGTTTTTGATATTTTAAAGTATCGATCGTCACGAAGTAGACTGAGACACGAATGCTTTTAACCCTAATGCGTGCCTGACGATACGATTAAGAAACACTGATATTCTTGTATATTTTACATAAACATTTTAAAAATTGCATAAGGCTTAGAAGATAGCTGCAAATATAAACATTATTAGATTTAGTCATATAACTAAAAAGCAGTAACTGTCTGTTAAACGGTATGGATAATATTATGATCGTAACACATAAAATACTATTTTTAATTTTTTTTAGTATTCTTCGTTTAAAAGTAATTGAGTATGCAACAACATCATAAAAAGTAATATTACAATATTCACATACATTGCTCTGATCCCAAAGTAAGTAGCTAATGCACTTGTGTTATGGAAATCAGACACAGCGGTGGTACCACAACACCCAGACCCGAGACAATATACAAAATTTTGATTTCTGTATTGACCCGACCGGGAATCGAACCCGGGACCTTGGAGCGGCGACGCCTTGAAACCAGCGTGCGTAGCCACTACACCACGGACGTCGTCCATAAATAAAAAAACAATTTCTGCCTGACATGACATATTTGAGGCTGTCTTTTTCCGTTGTTATTTATATTTATATATTTATTAAACTTGGCTCGTGCCTCTGTCGTGCGCCCAGATTTCGTCCATGTCGGGATGTACAGCAAAAGAATGAAATTTCGGAGCAGTCTAGCGCAGCACCGGGTGGATGCAACGGCGCAGTCTTGCCGAATTATTTGCATGTACACACGGACCCATGGTGCACTTATCGTATCAAAAGAAAATTGCATGTGATTCCGATTTAATAAGATTTCTCTATGGATTCTTCGAGCGACCGTTTCAGATTTGAGTTAGGAAGGATTGAGTATGGTAAGGTCATTTTATAACTTAGGCAGTTGGCACTTTACGTTAACATTTTGACGAGATCATAAATACAATTATTTTTATTTAAAACTGGTCGTGCATATTTTTTGTCTTAGGGGACTGTGACATAGATAGAAAGCAGTTTTTATAGACTTCAAAAAAAGGAAGTAATCAAATCAATGTGTATGTATGCGATATCGTTGGAATTTATGATACATATATAAGTACGTTGATCTAGTAAGGCTTCAAAACATGTATACTAAATTTCGATTTCTTTGTATATTTGTTTGTGTGTCCATGGATTTTTCGAGATTGTGAAGTCATAGCGAGATAATTCTTTTAATTAGTGTAAGTTTCATCAAAATTTGCCACAAAGTTTTTGAGATATAGGTCATATTTAAAAATTAGGAAATTATTATAAAAAAAAATTCAAAAATTATATCACCTTCAAAAACTGACAAAAAGCTCAAAATTACGCACGCATTTGTCTTCTATTTAGCAGAAATTAATTCATTTGTTTGCTACTTCTCTATCTCTTCTCATGATATGCGTAGTCCGTTGGTGTAAGCTTGACGTCATGCACAGATTATTTTGAAGGCGGTTTACTAGCAAATATAGAAGTAAAGAACATAACGCTAATAACTTAGCAGACGTCGTGATGTTTCCGTAAACCTATCAATCGAAAAGATAATCAAACAAAATCTCGCTTTTCATCCGCCTTTAACTTTCACTAAAAAATCTCGTGAGCAATCTAGTCACCGTTCGCATCCTTACGAACTGCGGAAATGCACCGGTTATGTTAGCTCGGGTATAATGAGAGCACAAGTTGTGTACAAAGCAAACAGGCCTCTGAAGGCATGACTTAACGCAGTGTCAACAGGTTACTTGAGTCGAGATGACAGTCTCTAATTTAGCTGGACCAACTTGTGGTCGCTCTTATTTGCCGCCCGCAAGTACTCCCAACTTATAGTTGCGAATGTGCTTTGTACTGTACTTTGTTTCTAGGGTTAGAGTTCATATATTACTTAAGTTATCCGTATTTTAATTTTCACTGAAAATAACGATATTAAGTGTCTTCGGTTCTTATCTCATACAGCTGAAAGATTTGTTTGTTTGTTTATTTCTTTGAACGCGCTAATCTCAGGAACTACTGGACCGATTTAAAAAAGTATTAATACATATGGCTAATTATTTATGGCTAGAAAACATCACTCTGCGAGAGGGGAGGAAGCAAACATAAAACGCGCGGACGAAGTCGCGGGGGACTGCTCGTATCTACAGGACAATCAATGGGCAAACCAAGATGAGAAATAACATGGCTGTATTTTCTATATTTAAGTAATTACTATTACCGACGAAATATAATAAGCTAAACTGTTTCACAGTTTGGCAGAATAAGGCAAATAAACATGTTACCTTTGAGAAATAAACATTAAAAACAGTTAAATGTTGAACTTTATTGTATGACTTAATTTAATGAAAATCACATTTTTTTATAGCAAGTGATATCTGGTATCAGATTAAGTCAATGGTATCCGTCTATTTATCAAATTGCAAAAATAAAAACCTTAAAATTCCAAGAAAACTTAATTCGCAGGGTTTTCAGCAATTACAAGAGTAATTAAAATTAATAGCTTGCAGCTAACTATGCCGGCAGAATCTGTAGCTCGCAAGCTTTATGGCACGACCAGACTAATGCAAATTAAATGGACGATTCTTTGTAGTGAGCCATATTTTCATATTACGCGCAAGGACCCCTGCCGGCAAACACAATTTCTTCGTAGAAAGGCGGGAGCGGACGGCCGATGCATTTTTAACCGTCACCCACGTCGGACCAAGATGTTGCATCGTCTGTGACGACCTTAATTAGCGGTTGCACGTCCCAACTTACCTACTGTAATAGCTCATTTTCATAGATAAAGTTTAAGTTACGACCCTAGGAAACCATTTATCATATTTTCATTTTCAACAGAGTTTAAATGTTAAGGTTTTCCACCAGATTAAGATTATATCTTGAAATAACAGTCCGAACTGTGTTTTTAAATAAAACTTTTAATTCAGTGCCGTGTTCATAATTTTGCGATTCCATGGCAGTTTTCACCGTTATTTCTTTAGTTGAGGATCCCCTTGCAAAGTTTTGTTAGGAATTCCGTACACCTATCTTCGTATCGAGCCACATATCTTGTGTAGGCGGAAGATGGGGGAACACTCTTTTTCCTTGTGAAATTTTCTTGTAATCTATTTCTCAAGGATCGCGAGAACAGGCATAATTTGATATCTGCCATATGTTTATTGTTTACGGAAAAATACGAACAATCTCGGATATTAGATTACGAATTATGTATAGGGAAAATATCTTGAAACAATACAGTACCTACTGGTGAATTCAGTTGAAAAATATTTTTTTGCGATATTAATTGAAGGCCGTATTGCTGTGTATCCACATCCATTGGAACTAGCCGTCATAAATTATGTAAAAAATAAAACAGGTACATATTTCATGCTTACTTGCGTTATTGCATTGGCATTAGCATCGATAAATTGTACAAATGAAGTTCGCAATGGGGTGATAAAAAAGCTTGTAACTAATTAAAAGTGAAACTTTTGACAACCGAAGGAAATATTGCCTGGAGTTTTATCCGGTCCATGCCAGTAAATTACGCAGGCTGGGTAACGCGATGTATGTGTGCACCGGCGTAAACAAATTTCCGAGGGTAGTGTACGTCGCGAATACCTCTCCGGTGTAATATTGGGAAAAAGTTGCCGAGCGGATAGTTGCGGGGGTCAACTTAATGATATCGCCGCCATTTGCGGACGAGTCCCCGCTCCGAATTGCGCCCGGGCACGTTAATGGGCACAGCTACAGCGCTCTGAATATTTTAAAGGACATTCGCCGAAATTACTACAAAAATAATGTCGCTTTGCTTGTACCGAATTACCCGAGAAACGGTTTAGAGACCGGCAATAAATATGCACGGAATCCTCTTCCTATTGCCTCTTTGGAGATTGCTTTTTCGGATTAAATGTTTTCTGTCTGAGGAGGTAATACAAGTGAGCTTCGGACCGGAGGTGGGCATTTCTTCAGAAAGTGTTCTTCGCGTCACCTTCGTGGCGAAAATTTATACTGATATTATTCAAATAAAAAAAATACTGCTTTAAAGAAACTATCAAACTGTAACATAATCTGTTAGAATCATGAAAATCGGTTCATTATTCATGTAGATATTTAATATTGAAATTTCGTAAGCCACGAAAGTTACTCACCGTGACACGAAAGTTACGCAGCGTCTTTTTGGATAGATAATTCGGTAATAAAAGTATCAAAGTACTTGAAATATTATATATGTTTGAGACAAATAGTAATGTGGTTAGGTATTACATATATTTTTAAACATTCATGATGAACACTAACATAATAATAGTTTGTTACCTTCGACATTGCTACTATGTACCAAATTATTTATGAGTATCCGATAGGTATTTCGACACTGTTGCAAGTGCCATGATCACAGCGTACCTAAAACTGTTGCGAGTAGGCTGTTATTTGTAGACTTTATGGTCTACCCTCCTTCTAAGTGTTTTATTGCACTCATTTTCAGTATCACTGACCTCAAATTCAATGTTTACTCGCATTTGTTCTCGGCACATAACAATGACCGTATTTGTCAGCGATAGGATACTTTGAATTTTACGGTTTCACACTTTCGGAGCAATGGTATTTTGACATTCGACAATTTAACTCATACTTACGATCAAATTTTTAGTATTTTGTAATTTAATCGCTTCCTTAACCTATTTTGGTAAGTAGTCGCATTCTGTCGAAATTATCTGAGATTATAAAGGTAAGGGTAAGCTAAGGTACATGTAGCAAATCTGTAGCAATCAACTCTTTACCCTCCAAAGTAGTGCCTCAAATTACATACAGGTACCCTGAACTTTAGTTGTTAGATATTTGCCGGCTATTATCAACTCATTTAAGGTAGGCTCAGTTATATTAGGTATATAGGTTAGGCCCTTAATAAACTTTACAATCAATAAATTAGTCTTCCAGATATTTTGCTTACCTGGAGTGAGACTATTTAGACTACTAGTAGCTGGATTATAACTGTAAGAGCGTTCAAAATATGACCTTTTCGTATCCAATAAAGAATTAAACTATTTCTTTTGAATCTTTGAAATAAACACCAGACGTCACGCGCTTATTTTCGAACCAGTATCAGTGTTAATTGTAGTTTTTTTCCGGTAAAGCAAACTCATGATTCCCAGTCTTTATCTAGTAGCCTCAAAGTAGACTCTTTTATCGGTCTAGTGGACAAATTTCCAGCTTTAGACCAGGCTCAAATATTAGCCATGCCACTTGTTTGAATAAATTAAGACGACTGGCATAACTGCCATCATTCTTATTAGTGGCAAAGAATTATTCATTATTTTCTTATATAAACTACACAAATTGGGCTAATTACGAATAATGCACGAAAATTAATTAATTAATGAGTATGCTTTTTAGAGTAACATATTGTGATTTCTTTATAAAATTAGTATATAGATTGATGAGGCGATTCAAAGCCGAATAAAATCAAGATTTAAGACGTCATGTTCTATACATATTTATAGTAAGCTACATTATTTCTATAAATCATATCTGTGCCTCTGGAAACTGTCTAAGTAGAAGAATTTAAGTTTGAAACGTTAAGGCGGTTATTTTAACTGCATTTACAAACCATAAAATATAAATTATAGTGAGATCAGTACACTATGATAACCTTTCGTGGTATGATTTGTAACTTTCGTGGGCAATTGACCACGAAAGTTGTGCCACGCAAGTGACGAAAATTTTACATTTTCAGAAATATTAAATTAAGTAACTAACATTTATGTAATCTAATCAGCTCTAATGAATCTTGACTGTGAGTTTAATGATTCAATAGTAGACATTTATTCCTGACGCTGAGTTATAATCTTAAACATTACCCATGAAGGGTCACATGAACTAGGGTCTGAAGAAAAAAAATAAAACGCAAGGAGCTGTATTAGCTATATCATAGCTATGAGATACTTATTTGTCTTCTATTAGTGTTTTGACAGGTCTGAAGTTTCTGCGGACCTATGGTTTGTGTCGATAGCATGAACCTTTTTGAAGTTATGAGCAATTTTGAGTCACATTTTCGAAAATGGTAAAATCGTGTGACCGACACAAAATTAAGTACGTAAAATTTAAAACTAAGGACTGATTTTTTCCCCCTCGATATAATGAATCCTGACTTAGTATCCAATTTTTAAAAATATATAATGTTAATATAATGTAAAAGTCCAGCAAGATAGAAGTGTTTAAACTGAGCGCCAACTCAGTGTGACGCGCGAAGAATAGCAGTTTTACTCCCGATTCCGATGGTAAAATATTTTTTCCTACAAAACTACAAACATAATAACACATTTTAAAGTGAATTCATAGAGATAGATACATGATAAAACATACAAAATTTATTATTTAATTAAACATTGAATATGTTTGGAATTACAAACGTGTGACCATCAAAAAACGGTGCTCAAAGAATGGCCCAGGTGTTCGGATTTCAAAACTGACGAACCTAGTTTCATCGATCAGTCATAAAGACGGGGCAAGGAGTGAGTTTTACGTGTAGCCGAGTAGTTTGAAGTACAGTGAGCCGTTAAATAATAAATGAGGTTCAGTGATAAAAGAGCGCGGCGGCGGAATATTGGGCGGCCGCGCCCGCGCCGCGCAGACAGCGCGCTACGTGCGCCGCATACTGCACCGCCCCGTGCAAAATTCACAACTACCCCCCAGCAAAATAAATTTGCCCGAGCTATCTTATTTGCTCTAATTCGCGTTTTGAAAACTCCAGCCATTTGAAACTTTGTTCGCCGCTGCGTAATGACCGACCGCCACTGTATACGAATTGACGAGTAGTGTGTTCTTTGCGAATTTAATAATGCCGGTGCAAGGAAAAATCGCTAAATTCTTAAGAACTGTCGAGTCCCAAGCTGAATGTTTCGAACTTCTTATGCATTTTGCAAAGTGCAAAAGTTTTCCACACACGGGCGGTGTGCCGGGGCATGCGATGCATGCGAACGCGAAACGACCTCCCCTAACTTTTTCGCTTTGAAAAATCTTCATTTAAATAATGTTCCCTCAAATAAACGCGTATCTTGTAATTCTTGTTCGACAACTTTCGATTTGCTTCTGACGGATTTTCTTTTCCTCAACGACAATTTTGTACAGAATTTTTCAATGTCTTTAATATGAATTTTAGTTGCAAAGTTTTTGCAAAACAAGTAATAAAATGAAAGGGACAATAAAAGTTGGGATTTATGGATGACAATATCGCTCGGTATGGCAATAACGGTAGAAGTAGTTCGGTTAATTCTTTGCGGAGTTGGTGTTTATTCGGAAAGTTCATAAATACCGGTAGACGGGCACCTGGCCCGCCTTCTCCTTTCAGGATTATTTTCTTGGGCGATTTGTGAAACAAAGCGAGATGTAATTTAGGGAAATCGGTGGGCTGCGGCCCATCTCTGGTCGCTCCCTTCCTCGCTCACCCCTTTTGAAAACATTGCTTCGGTTATTAGATTTAAATAAAGTCAAGACCTTTTGTCGTGTGTCCCCTCGCGGCCTAAGTCGATGCGTAATACAGTTATGGATAATTTTATTGACGATGCGTCAGCATTTTGTTTTCGTAATTTGATATAATTCATTTCTTAATTCAGTCCCTGTATTGTAATATAATTCAGCATGAATCTTTGTGCTGTTTTTGAATGCCAATTGCAATATCTAGGTTCTAGATAAATCAATTAATACTGTCCCACCTAACTTAACATTTATAATATAAATAGATACTCAGATATTTTTTTGATGAAGCTTGATATTTATTTTCTCAAAGTAACCGCCAAATAAACTCAATTCACCATTCGCATTGCGTCAGTTTCAATTAGGCTAGCTATGTTTAGGACTGGTTTAACTACTCCAGTCCCAACACAGACTTAGCTTTCAAGCTGAAACCGATGACTTAAGTTTGCGTTGATCAGCACAACTCAGGAACTGGTATAGCAAAATGAGCGATTACTTTACCTCAGTATCAAACTGATCGTTTTCAACTTTCACAATGTAATCAGAAGCCTGAAAATGCCATCGTTACTCGTCAATTTATTCATTTCCGTCGGTAGCAGAGTCGAAACTTATCATCCGAAAGATCTATTTTAATCTTCTTTTTTTTTACTATATAAAATAAGTCGGGTTTTCCTTCCTGACACTATAACTCCAGAACGCACGAACCAATTTCCACGGTTTTGCATTCGTTGGAAAGGTCTCGGGCTCCGTGAGTTTTATAGCAAAGAAAATTCAAATATATAAAAAACAAAATATCTTCTTCTTTAAATCACCCAACGAAATGTTAAATAAAACGAAGCCATCTAGTGGCGAAACGGAGTTCGCCGGGTTTGCTTGTTGTAATCTGTTTATTTTGACTACAATTTGTACATTTGTTTCTTATGCGTGCTTCCGGTACTTAACACTCTGGCTTAAAAATAAAACTGAGAAACTGAAAACCAAATTGAGCTTTCCCATACTCAGCTCAGCTCGACGGTCGCGCGGCAGTAGTTCAACTAAGGAACGTCATTTTGTATGAAGGTATGAACAGATGAACGTTAACCAGAACTTATTAGGACATTGTCAATCAGGCCGTAAGTATATAAAAAAAAACTTAACTGGACACGTTAATGCATACGTACGTACATAAGGTGTATTAAATACCAAATATATATAATTACTGCATTTGATCAATTAAACCACGCTTATTATCTTTTTCCAAAAGACCTTCTATCTGGGCAAGAATTGAAAATGAACTTGCCTTACACATAATAGCAGCAGAACTTAATAAACCATTTTTTATTATCTGCGGTGTTAGCACTTCTGTAACCCGTATTGTGGGTTTGTTTATTTGTAATGGTCTTTGCATAGTGTTGGCAAGTTTGCTAATTTTAGGGACAGTCGATCTTGCTAATCCGACTTGGCCTGACCAGCATTACTAAAACAATCACCTGACATTTTTTTGCTTCAATTTGATCAAGAATATTTTAACGACCTGTTTCACAATATACTACCTAATAAGTTCTGGTTAGCGTTATCTGTCTAATTCTTTATACAAAATGCCGTTCCATATTTGAATTATTTGTTGGTTAGTGCATAATTGTCGATACAGAAATAGCAAGGACCTATTTCTCTTCCCGTTTTCTTCTTTTCCTTATCATTCACATATCTCTTATCCAGAAGACTAGTATTTGAACTGCCACGTTTATTTACGTGTTCACGGTTATATAAAAGTGACGAATACTTATGCCAGGTGAAACAAAATAGAGGTAATCGTAGAAATCATTTTGCGGGAACTTAATCGATTAATCGATTCAGCAACGTTTTCTCAACTATTTTTATCAGGCAAAAGCTGCAAAGGTGTTATTGTATATTTCAAATACCGTAACTTACTTATGGATTCTAAAAAGTCTATACCAGACTGATAATACCTTATTTAATATTATAAAAATACCACTGTGCGTGTTAAAACATTCGAAATCATTAAAGAGCCAACCGTATTAATTTCTAAGTTGAATTTATTCTTGTTATGAATAACTACTTGGCCCACTACTACGAAAACAGACGGGTAGATGGCGCTGACCTCACACACGTACCTAATGACGTATCCATAAGAGACCAGAAATTTCGCGCGGTCGGACCGACAGCACGGTAGCTAAATTAGAAAGAGTTTTGGTCCGGTAAGCCAAAAGGTTCGAGTTCCACCCATGCGCAATTTTTGGTTTCTTTTTTCATTTTATAAAAATGATATCACCTTCTTAATAAACATCGGACCCAAAATCGGTACTCATGACAAACTATTATAATCCAGGTGCTCACAACCGGTCGCTGTGGAGAGCTGTGGGGGAGGCCCAGGTTCAGCAATGGACTTCCTTTGGCTTATAAACGATTCGTAATAAAAAGGGGACGTCCCATGCAAATCGCGCCACCTCACCTCACTATTGCCATACGAATACTTTTTCAACAATGTCCATGCTCCATGGTGTCTGTGTAAACAAAATTATTTCCTTTTGTGCTCTAATAGCTATGCTGGACACGGAATAGCTTAACCATGTTGTGTTAACTTTTTAGGGCCCTCTTCTCCAGAACAATATATGGCTTTACGAGCAAATGTTGGCCCATGTTTTTCGTTTGTATGGACGCCCATTTTGTGAATACTGATTTCGGTTTTATTTCTGTAAAAAATCTAAACAATCCTTGCTGCTGTGCATACATCACGATTATTTATTAGAGTATCTACTACCAAAATGTGATGAGACATTTAAAAATAAGTAGGTACGGACAGTACGGACAACAGCACATCCAGGTAGACACTGCGGTATCCTCTTAGCTTGTAAAAAAGGTAAGTTTTCAACAAATATGTATAACCTGATATGCTGGCGACTGTACTTAAAAAATCCTTCATATTTTATTTTCTCTTTAATTTTAATTAAGTGTAGAATATTAATAACTCATGCGTTGCGCGTGACTATTTAAATAGTAATTAAAATACTATGTAACTATGAATGATATCAATGCAAATATGTATCACAATGTAAAATAAAAAAATATCAGGGTTAAATTTAATACTGACCTAAAGTATGATCGAATCAATGAGGTAATATAATGTTAGCAATTCGATAAATTAACTGATGTGTCAGTTAGGTCTTAGAAAACACTTTCCTTATCGTCATAAGGAAAACCACTTATTTGTTCAATTCGTTTGGATCCTTTAGCAAAAATAATACGTGTAGCTGTTCACGTAGTTCATATCGAAATGAGTATCTTTGTAACAAATATCGTGAAGTGCAGGAATTTACAGAAAATATGAAGTCACGATTCACGTTACCTTCGTACAACAAACTTCTTGAATCTCACTCCAGAAAACTTCTGACTATAAACAAAATACTAAACGAAAATGACATTTTTTATTCTAACAAGTATAATAATAGGTACACGGCCATATAGAGAATGGGTACATCTCTAAATGGGCTTGTAGACACCGATAGGTTAATTGACAGTTGTTGGTCTCTTTTGTTTTTATTTGCTAGTGCTCTAATTTGAACTCCACCAATAAGAGCTTAGCTCTTGATGACAATGAATGCTAACAACCTTATTCATAGTAACATATACATCTAATAAACCTATAGTCTAATAAACCTATTTTAGCTATTATTATTTTTTGTCACTTTCTGTCAAATGATGACAGCGCCAAGAAAGAACGAAATTTTGTCTGCTGATGTAATAGTTAACCTCCTAAGGCGCAATTGCGGTGGCGGTCGCGTTTCCGCGGTGGACTGCGTGCGCGTACGCAATTCGCGCGGTGTCAGGATACACGTTACGTAAACAGTTATAAAATCTTATTGAAACAAGCTATTATCATTCTGTAAAAAGCTTATTGTTACTGAATAAATAACCTATGCTTGTAATAAAAAAAAAATGTATTCAAAAATGAAAAAATAGAACCAAAAAAATTCGTGGTAGGGTGACGACATATACGAAAAAAATTGCGAGAAAAAAAAATCGAATTTTAATCAATAACTGACAGCAACCGGATGTGTTTGCGGTCTATGGTGTAGAAACATCTGTTTTTTACTCATAAAGGCCAACATGCCCAAGGAATAAGCATTTATACACCCATTTTTTTTTTGCAAAAAAGTAATTAAAAAGCGCCCACAGGTGGGCGCTTGGTATAATCGCGAAATTCATGCTCAGCGCCCACCATCGGGCGCTCTGGCTATCCAAGGGTTAAAATACGTTTGTTAGTCTGTTTGCGTTATTATGAATAAGGGGGTAAGTATATTTCGTTAACATTTAATTATATCTACTGACTAGCGGTCCCCCGCGACTTCGTCCGCGCGTTTTGAGTTTGCTCCCTCCCCTCCCGTCGCAGCGTCATGTTTTATATCCTAAAGCCTTTCTCGATAAATAAGCTATCCAACGCAGAAATAATTTTTCAAATCGGTCCAGCAGTTCCTGAGATAAGCGCGTTCAAACAAACAAACTCTTCAGCTTTATAATATTAGTATAGATTAGCGCAAGCGCACGTTGTACTTAAGCTGCGAACATTATTTTGGTGCGGAGTTATGTTAAAACTGTGATAGCTCCTTAGATATTTATTGAAATCAAATGATATAAAAGGGCAGGGCAACTTGGTTCTAAATGAAATGCTCGTGATGATGAATGTATTTATTTTGATAAGAATAAATACCTGTGTGTATAATACACCTCTAAAAATAATGCATTATTTTTTTACAAATTTATTAACATAAAAAAGGTTGTAGTAAGTCAACCATAAAAGATAGACATATGCTGTCGCGGATTTTATTATAGAACTCTTAATGCTGAACAATCCTGTCATACATGATATTTGTGTAACTTAAGCGGTTTCCGCAGCGTATGCAGCGGAAGCTCTCAAAAGGAATATCTTTCTCCCGTTTTTGCAACATTTTTCATTTCTGCTGTGGTCTTATGAGTCGTATCTTTATGTTATATAGCCTAAAGCCTTCCTCGATAAATGGACTATCCAACGCAAAAAAAAAATTTCAAATCGGGCCAGTAGTTTTAGAGATTAGCGCGTTCAAACAAACAAACAAACAAACAAACTCTTCAGCTTTATAATATTAGTATAGATTGAGGCGCATGGGGTAGCTTGATACTAAGGGTAGCAAAATGACTACTACAAAGTCATTTGTAATATTTATAAAAAAAATAATATAAACGTACATATTCAATTGCTTTCAACCAGTCGGTCCGTTTCTAACATAATATCTACTAACATTCAATATTAGAGCTTTAGCAAAATCCTTATTTACAGAACATAATAAAAATAAAGAAAACGGTGTAATTTCAAATTATTGAGCTATTAATTCTGCACGAATGTCATAAACCGCTGAAAAATCTACGATAAACAATGCAAATTTCGTATATGGAAGCAGGTTGATTTGTTCCGAACGCCGCGCTGGCTCAAAATGGAGGGAGGCTGTGGGGGCTGATATTTATGCACGTTAATAAGAACCGGGGCAGACAGAGCCTACCTTAGGTTTATACGGGGTAGGTACTTCAGCGGCACACCTTCGAAAATTTGTTTTGTAGAAATAATTCGCGCTTGTTTCCAGTCATGTAAGACCTTTGTCAGACAAGTTTTTTTTTAAATTCATTCACTAGTCTGGTGAGTAAAAATTAATGAAAAGTCCTTGGAATGTCGGTAGATAAAAAAGTTACCTTCATGACCAAACTAACCGCCTAAGTTATGTAGAGATCATTATTTCTTTCGCACCTGTACATATACATACATAATATGAACAGATCCTACCCCTTTTTTTTAAAAACGCTGTTAGGCATATTTTTTACTGGAAATTTTATAAATGCAAATAATTTTGAAATAACTTTATTATGCAAAACATACATGACGTATTTATAAATACAGAATTTTGGTCAAGAATATTGTCAGAGCGTTTTCTTACTCAACAAAATCTAGTAGGAATTTCCTCTCCAACAAGCGTGTTTGAATTTTCTTACAAGAATATCTTAGTGCGAGCGTCTTCGAGCATACCACACCGTCACTTGATAAATCGCGGCGTATTATGTTACAAGAAGTGTTCCCTTCCATTTGACACACGACGCATCGGAGACGCCAAGCGAAGAGGCTGGAATCTGAATAAATCCAATTACAGCCGTAATTGACCATTGTGGAGTTCATAAATATTTCATTCGGTATACCGCCATTGCAGTTCTGGAGACGACCAGTCATAATGGGTGATGGATGGTGAATTCCGACGCACTCTTAACATATTTGATGTGTTCGCTCTAGATGGAGATATTACCTAGTGATAAACAAGGCACAACCTTCAAGACAATTAAAATTCAAAATTAGAACTATCTTTCCAAATTTACCTGATAACACAATTACCTGGACTCAGCAGTATGTCGCATGTAAATAGAGAAGTAGTACTGGCAGCTTTAAAAAAAAAAAGATGTTAGGTGACAATGCGGCCTAAGATGAACCATGTCTGTCATGTTAGGTACATGAGTATTTTTTTAGTTGTACGTTTCTGAAGGTCGTGCCCGGCCTGATAACCCTTGGTGGATAATCTGACGAAGTGTTTCCATGCGACAGAGTGGCGTTTCGTGAGCAGCAGTCACTGGGAGCCCCATGATTTCTTTGGTAAAGTCAGACCAGCAGGGCAATGCAGAACGTCAATTCCGTAACAAATATAATAATAACAGAACCAAATAAAATGGTTGCATTGGATAAATCAACGATATAATAATTTTATTAATAAGTGACAGTTATCGAATTGTAACCGAATCCGAACCGAACGGTTCTAAATCGGGGGGCAGATAGGAAGAGTAGGAGAGCTTTTAATTTACTCTTCTTAAGAGCGATTATTTAAATAGTATATTCTTCTACTCTTATGTTTTTTTTGACTTTAGCCAATTGAGCACTCGGATTAAATGAAGCATTTAAATTTGAAAACAGTAAATATATATGTACAATCTAAAATAATAATGTTGTGCTTTGGAGATATTTGAAGTTTAATTTACTTACTCGATACCCCCCATGAGTTTAATTTACTTACTCTTCTCAATAAATTGTTCATTCTGAAAATGTAGCATGAACAAGACTGCCATTAAAAGTTTAAGAGCGCACGTGTTGTCATAATAATAAACTTTAATATCAATATACCGCTCTCGAAGCAAACCTGCATATTTCGCCTCTTCCAAACACCGTGCAGAGTGTGAAACAAAGTTCGACTACGTACTATTTTACTAGATTTTATTATCCGAAACGGGTAATTTTCCCGGAACAAACACTCGGCACTGTTCATTGGAGAGCCCCTGAGCGCGCTAAATTTGAATTCATGTTACGAACGAGCAACATAAACCAATTACTGAGCTGAGCCAATGGCGGGCGGCGGCACGCGGAGAATCGATAACTCACAATATGCCCGCTAGAGGGCAACGCCGTCGACGCCGGTGCGCGCCCACACCACTCCTCCACGTTGCGCATCCACGCAAGTAGCCTTGCACTGGCGTCACATTGATGCATTTTGATAACTTAACTAGAAGCAAAAAAGAAAATCAGTTTTCTTCAGTGTCATTTTTATGCCAAAGCGATGTTTATTTTTTAATTTTATATTAAATTTTATTTTTTTATAAACTAAACTTCGGATCGTGTTTTATTTTCTAGATTGAATACATAAATTCTAGGCAAAATAATACTTATTTTATGCCAAAAAATAGTATTTTTTAAGAACGTTTGTATCATAATGAGTGCATTCACAAACGAGTTTCATAAAATAAGGTTGGCTCACCGTTCACAAACGACGCAAGTGCAAAGTCACATCTGTCAGTCGCTTGTAGTCAGCTGCTACTTAGCTTGCCGTTTCGTGTCGCGCTTCTTATCCGCTTTCAATGTTTTCCGTTTTATTTTGTTATTTCTGTGATGCAAACGTATTATTTAACTAAAATTTGTATTGTTGCATTTGTGTGAAGTAAACTGTGCGGTATTACAGTGATATTGCCTCCGGATCGCAGACGAAACGAGGTAAACGCCTTAATATTTTTGTTTCTCGCGAACATAACCTCTCCGACATCACGTACGATGCTCAATTTCAGTCTTTTAGCTTTTTATGTGAATTGTAGAGTTTGATAAGTATCTATAGAGAAGCGTAGGTATATCTGAGCTGTATTACTGTTGTGAATTTCGATCGCAGGATATGAAAATAGCTTGTTATTTGTAGAGACATGTTCTTACTAGATTTCCATTATCCATTTTGGTTTTTATTTACGTACGTAAATACACATGACCGTGAAGCACGTCTTGTCTGCAATTATACGCGTGAATTGTAGATAAATGTAATGTTTCTGAGGTAAGTCACAAAATATGGACAGTACCTAGATAGTAGGAGTGGGCGTTAATTCAACAAACTGTTTTTTTAAACCGCTTTTGTAATGTTAACGAATTAACTGCTTTTCGTCTACTGCAAAACCAGTTAAATTTATCAACTGTTTTATTCAACGATTTCCGAACGCAACGCGTAGATTAACTCAACGAACATTCAACGCGCAGTCGCTTAACATTAGCGAAGCTGCTTTTTCGTAACGTAAAACCAGTTGAATTTATTAGCTGTTTCTCTTAACGACTTACAAACGGAATACACCGAGTGGACGCGAGGCGTCTATACGAGCGAGCGAGACGCCAATAGCTCAAAGTTTTGCTCGTTCCATGGCTCGGCGCACCGAGCCGTCTTAGCAATATGAACAAGTTATTGTCGTGCATTTGTTTTGTAAACAATCGAATTAGTCTTTTTGACTGACACGTTGAGGTCAACGCTTTTTTGTTTCTTCGCGAAAGTCTATTGATTTTGTAGGGACTGTTTGTTTTCTAGTTCTAAGTTGTAATATTTAGTTCTTGTATAATAAGTGTAAATAAATAGTTTTAGGTACGTAAAATAAAATAAAAATATTTGCAAAATGTCGGCAGCGGAACGAAAAAACTCTAGTATTTAGATCTTTAAAATCAACTGCTCACTCAAACAGGCTAACTAAAAAACAGGTATGTTTTAAACGGAAAAATTGTTTCGGTTGTGTATTAATGTCAACTCCTTTTTTAAATTTTAACTGTTTCGACTAATAATAAACTGCTACGTCCAAATCTGTTGACAGTACTGCAAACCAGTTAATAACGTTAACTGCTTTTTTAACAGGTTATTTGATTGCAATTAACAGTTTCATTTCGTTAACACAAAAACCGTCAACGACCCACCCCTACTAGATAGTCCTCAAACTTGATTTATTGTTGACAGAAATGAATCACCATGACAATGCCCGCTTTATCAAAAATGGTTCGCCCCAGTTGTCCATAGGGGGCGGTAGTAGTTATTGCAAATTCTCAATGTTGACTCTCGAAAGTTTTAACTAAGTGACTATAGCTATTTGCTTGCTTCGTTATCCTGACAATAATGGAATTTTTTGAATAAATAATAAAAAAAAACTTTAACAACTTAGCCTTATTAACCTATTTCATCATTTTTGTGTAGGTAGTGATTTAGTCAGTTTAAAGATGATTGTCGTTTGTACAATTTGCTTTCACTTTTACGTATAGCTCAGAACCTACGAGGTCTTTGTTAGATTAATGAAATTCATTGTTATTGTTGTTTATATTGATAACTTCCTGTGCAAGAAGATACTCCCAAGTCATCGCCGCCTTACCACCTTAAGAGCGAAACTCGTTTGCTCCTCTCCCGTCGTCTTTTGTTTGAAGTGACTTCCGTATTTTTGTCGTGTGGGCATTGTGTAAACGATTTTTGTTTTATAGCGGTTATGCGCAAGAGACCCCGATCGTACCTGTTTCACGTACACTTCAGTACCGTACCACGCGTAGATACTTGTTAGAAGATAATTGTTTTTGTAATCGATTCCTGCACAAGGGATCCAATAAGACCCGTAGGCATTGTATCGTCATTAAGTAAGGGTGTCCTTACAAGTATCCTTAGCCGAACCAGTCGAAGTCAGGAGTCCTGACTCAAGACGCATTCGTTTTTTTGCATCTACTTATTAATATTAAAATCCGCTTTTAATTCAGCGCAAATAGGTGCGCGCTCGTTCTTCAGAGTGGCTAAATTGGGATCGATGTGATGCCAAAATAAGATAACTTTTAATTTGACTAGGTTTCTGAAAACAACACCATAACGTAACCAGTAGTCAAAATTAAATAAAATGCGTAACGTAAACTTAGATCTTAGATCAATACTTCTGCCATCACACTTCATCTTCGTCGTCTTCGATCGTCTTCACACTTGCCAATATGAAATATCTGTAGAATAGCTATAATTAGAAAGTCATTTGCGGTTACCTACCTATGATAGAAACTCACTCCTAGCAAGCAAATCTTAATCATCATAGTCGAGCTTACACAAACGCCTCAACACATCGTAAAATATTGCTCGAAACACGGAGTAATATTGCTTGTAATATGTATTCCCTGTAGTAAAACAAATAAACTCCAGCGTGCAATAATCGACGGCTTACCTAAAGTTGTTAATCACTTCTATACTGTTTTAGAGCTCAATAAACTATGACGACAATACTTGTAACTCGCGCTGCGCAGTGTACTCGTATAATAATAAAAACCTTCCAAGAGCAAGTCGGGCTCACTCATGCAGGATTCCGTACCGCTGAAAAATACTCTATATTTATTTTTAAGATTACATTACATTCCATCTGCTATTTAAGGTTATTGAAACGTGCATACAGCGGTAGCTCATATTTACTCAGATTTTTAATTAGATGGATCACAATGACATAATAGTGAAAAGTGACCGACTTTTTCGAAAATTTCAATTCGTCATTTGATGGTTTTAATCTTTAAAATATTCAAGTAGAATATGTTTATAAAAATCATCCTACGAAGGTCAGCATTATTTATTTGTGGTAAGTCCCTATTAAAAAGACAAAATGTGTAAAATCATACAAGAATATTGCTCTACTAGCGGTCCCCCGCGACTTCGTCCGCGCGTTTTAAGTTTGCTCCCTCCCCTCCCGTCGCAGCGTGATGTTTTATATCCTAAAGCCTTTCTCAATAAATAAGCTATCTAACACAGAAGAATTTTTTCAAATCGGTCCAGCAGTTCCTGAGATAAGCGCGTTCAAACCAACAAACTCTTCAGCTTTATAATATATTAGCGCAAGCGCACGTTGTACTTAAGCTGCGAACATTATTTTGGTGCGGAGTTATGTTAAAACTGTGATAGCTCCTAAGATATTTATTGAAATCAAATGATATAAAGGGCAACTTGGTTTTAAATGAAATGCTCGTGATGATGAATGTATTTATTTTGATAAGAATAAATACGTGTGTGTATAATACACCTCTAAAAATAATGCCTTATTTTTTTACAAATTTATTAACATAAAAAAGGTTGTAGTAAGTCAACCATAAAAGATAGACATATGCTGTCGCGGACTTTATTATAGAACTCTTAATGCTGAACAATCCTGTCATACATGATTTTTGTGTAACTTAAGCGGTTTCCGCAGCGTATGCAGCGGAAGCTCTCAAAAGGAATATCTTTCTCCCGTTTTCGCA
Source organism: Pyrausta purpuralis (assembly GCA_963924145.1). NCBI lineage: Eukaryota > Metazoa > Arthropoda > Insecta > Lepidoptera > Crambidae > Pyrausta > Pyrausta purpuralis. Next base: position 15,827,474 of record OZ001654.1, read on the forward strand.
ACATTTTTAATTTCTGCTGTGGTCTTATGAGTCGTATCTTTATGTTATACAGTCTAAAGCCTTCCTCGATAAATGGACTATCCAACGTAAAAATAATTTTTCAAATCGGGCCAGTAGTTTTTGAGATTAGCGCGTTCAAACAAACAAACAAACTCTTCAGCTTTATAATATTAGTATAGATTAGCGCAAGCGCACGTTGTACTTAAGCTGCGAACATTATTTTGGTGCGGAGTTATGTTAAAACTGTAATAGCTCCTAAGATATTTATTGGAATCAAATGATATAAAGGGCAACTTTGTTCTAAATGAAATGCTCGTGATGATGAATGTATTTATTTTGATAAGAATAAATACCTGTGTGTATAATACACCTCTAATAATGATGCATTATTTTTTTACAAATTTATTAACATAAAAAAGGTTGTAGTAAGTCAACCATAAAAGATAGACTTATGCTGTCGCGGACTTTAGTATAGAACTTTTAATGCTAAACAATCTTGTCATGTACATGATTTTTGTGTAACTTTAGCGGTTTCCGCAGCGTACGCAGCGGAAGCTCTCAAAAGGAATATCTTTCTCCCGTTTTCGCAACATTTTTCATTGCTGCTGTGGTCTTGTGAGTCGTATCTTAATATTATATAGCTTAAAGCCTTCCTCGATAAATGGACTATCTAACATAAAAATAATTTTTCAAATCGGGCCAGTAGTTTCTGAGATTAGCGCGTTCAAACAAACAAACAAACAAACTCTTCAGCTTTATAATATTAGTATAGATAATACTTTTACAAAATTGATATGTGTATTTCTTTTATTTATAGCTATATGTAACGTTTTACATGTATAGTTTCTTCTTAGAAGTAAATTGCATTTTTGAAAATTCGTATCACAGGTTCAATTAATCTCGTACAATTGAAGTGCTACAAAAATATTGCACTACGCCTGAAACATTTAAAAAATGTGCGATTGAAATTGTCCTACTGGTCTATTTAATTAAAAATCAGAGAATATGTTCAGTGAAAGCAGAATAACTTTTTATTTATTTATCCTAACTTCTTGTCTGTTACTTATAATATAGGGTACGTGGTGGCTACGGTAGGTTAGGTAGGTGCATTTACGTTTAAATATATCAATGGCACAGAAGAAATCAGAGTGCACAAGTATAGTCACTTCTTTCACTCTCGGTTCAAAGACTGTTGAACGATGAGGTCAAAATTAGTATAAATGCTTGACCAAAGATCGTCTTAACGTGCTTATTAGGATGATATATACATATTTACATCAAGACTGACGATTTAGGCATTACAGATAATTTTTAACATGCCTTCATTTAAGCCATAGAGAATACTAATTAACGACTAAATGATGGATCAAACACTCTGATCTATCAGATATGTTTAGCGCTAGCAAAGTCAGTCAGTTGATGAAACAGGTTCATCTTAAAACTATCTTATCTATGAAAAATACTGCCGTGTAGGAAACAAAATAACTCAAATACATAAAGAAACTTCGACAAGTCCAGGTCCCGATTACAAAAATACTAATCAAAACTAAAATTACACCAGGAAAATAGTAAATAGACCAAGAGAGAAGAGGTAATATTTTGTGCTGAGTTTCGTTCTTTTGTCATACAATTTTGACAATTGGATCAGACTTTAAGCTTCACTGTACATACGCAGACAGAAGTCGTTCACTAAATTTTCTAAAGGGCATCTGATTATTTTAGCGTTTAATCATAAGGACCATATTATTATAACGTTGTTGGTTAGATAAGAAGCTTTAAGATTTATGAGACACCACGAAAAACAAACTTACTCGTGGTTGTTTTCTTGGAGTATCCCTCTCGCATAGGCTTTCTCTTTCCTCTTGCTTAAGTAATAAAATTTCATTATGCGATGATATTTTATGATGAATATTTTAACATACTTTGCAGACTTGTATTCGTAATATAATTTCACTGATGTTTTTTTCAAGCGCCAGCCAAATCTTTGGAGTCTCTTTTTGAAATTCGATCGATATACAAACTACTGTTTGCAAACTTGAAGTTTTGCTTGCTGTATTTACAGATAAATTACAGGATTTATGACAGAATGACCTTTCTCAGCGTGTTTCCATATCGGAAATGAATTACACATTGGGAAGGTACAATCGTGCCAAGTTTCGTACTTTCTTCCGGACCGTATTTCATACTAAGGACCAGTTCCTTAAAGGGTTTAGGCAGAGAAGATTTTGGCCTACTAGTGAGGACTTGACCAGATTAGGAATCTGCATCCCAATCGCTGTAGCCTAGTCGGATATTCTAAAACGCTGTTGAATGCAGATGAGTAGCCGCATAACGTTTGCAAATGTCGACTTTTGTCGAAAATGTTCGTCTCGTCGGCCATATTCCGTTTAATGTCGCAATATTGTGAGCGTCGGCGGGGGCCGTGGCCGGTCGCATGCATTTACATACATTAGCGCGCCGCACATGCAAGCGGAATATGTGTGTGCTGCGAATTAACTGTAATTGAGCCATTCGGACAGCGGCGAGCCGCGCTACACTGCCTACCAGTTTACCTATTCGCACATCGCAACAGCATCTCTGAGCTGAGCGTCACCGACAGCCTTTTCGCACTATCGGAGCGTGCATCGTGCCGCGATTCTACTCGTACCTCGCATTGAAATACACCACAGAGCGCAGGTCTTCTAAACACAAGTTACGTTTGAACACTAGCTCAACATTCTGATTACAAATTCAGAGGTCCAGCAGTCACTCGTCCAGCTAGATATCTCAAATGTGGTTATTGACTTTTGCTGCCTTAAGCAGGAATTAGGTATATGCACTCTGTTCAGCTTAATCATGGTGTACTTCAACAGGCCATTTCGTCTACCACGCATTATACTTACTCTTAAGCCCCTTTGCACACTGCGACTTTAAGCAGCGAAGCAGTCGCGATTCAATCGTGCTTCTGCATAGATGGCAAATTAAATCTGTTCAATGCGTGACGACTCACACAATAAACAGATTTAATATCCAGACGGATGCTCTCTCGCGTTTCATAAACGCGTGATGCTAAAAGTAGCAGTGAAGGGGTCTTAGACCTAGAATCGAGAAGACCTTAAAACTTACTACTTGTCACCTAAACAGTTTCACGAATTGGACTCCTTTCGTTATTTAGTTAAGTAGCAGTTCCATACAACGAAGGTTGCGTAATATGTGTTGTTGAGACCTTTTTTTATATCATACCTGCCACCGTTAGTTGGTTTTGTCATAACATATATTTATATAAAAGACTGCAATTATTACTATTTGGTTATGAATGCAGTCTTTTTCAGCTACCCAAGCGGCTATCAAGGCATTTAAAATGAGTTAATGTTTCAATTACCATTCAATAAATTAATGTAGATGTCATTAATGGAACTGTTCATTCTGCGTAAGCGTATCGCACAATTTTCAACGTTTAATGACAACATGAAAGCTTTTGGGAATACCAAAGCTTTCAGATAATGAACTATTTGTTATTAATTTGTGAGCTTACGTAGCAAAACTTAAGGCAGTAAGTTTTTTGGGCTTAAAGCATTCCACTAAAATTATGTCAGAAGTTTGAAATGACTGCGGGAACGACATGAATTTTACAGCGGGTATTGTAACCAGATTTTACGATACTCCTCAACTGGACAATAACAAGTCGACGTAAATAAAACGGTCTTAATTGTTTTCGAGATTCTCTCGCAAGATTAAAACATTCGTCGTTTTTCGCGACGCGGCAGCCGATGGGAACGCACTGGGATATTCATCTTCACCCCTTTCCAGAGAAACAAACAGAGGCGTCGGAATTTTGTTATTAGCGTTACTGAGGGGGCTCGGTGCCGCCGTCGCGCACCTGACTGATTGATAGCACTTCTTTCCACCTCGGGTCGAGCTTGTAATCGAGCCATTAATAAACTTTACTGCCTCCAAGTTTATCCTGTGGACTCGTTATTTGCTTAATGGGCTGGCAAACGGCTCGGGCAAGACACACCTGTGCTGGTCCCCGCTTCGCTCATTGTGAACTAATTGACATATTGATGAAAATGTTCGGGGCAGCGAAACTTTCCGTCCCCCTCCTTCTCTCCGCCGGATCATGCACGTGAACACGCTCTCGTAGGATAATTACACACGTTCTTAAGTCTATAAGGACGCTTAAGTTGCGGTGACCATATGCCACTAAAAGATCTTCATAAATACCCTACCAAAGGTTGGTACTCACTTCAACTACTTATGTGCAAGCACGATATGGATTAGAATTATATATGTACTCGGCATTTGTTTGTACGTAAGATATTGTCAAATTAAAAACCTATTAGGCCTAGACATCATTAACGTTTTAATCAGATCCACTTTCTTTTCCTCACGTTAAGTAAAAGCTGAATTTTCCACTGAAAACTTGAAAACATTTGTCATTTCCAAGATTTGATAGATGTTTATCGTTGAAAAATAGACCTTTCAATTGTAATTGTGACAAATTCATGAAATAAATAGCGTCGAATATAATTTTATTTGGTTTCCAAATTATCTGACAGCGGGTCGAGCTAATGTCACTCGCCGCTTGACAAAGCGACTGTTGGCACGGAGAGGCTTTATTCGCAGCTACGTAAACAAAGAGGGCAAAAGGTTTGGAACAAAAAGTAATAAAAGTTTTATTTATGTTCCAGTTAATACTTTTAAGAGAAAATTACAACTTCCACAACAAAGTCAAACTTATAAACGTCGCCTTTATTATATTGTTGCATTGCAATAATAATATTCTTGACAAGTTAAACTTGCGGACAATGTTGGAATTGTCAAAAAACTTGTAGCACCTCGGTAATTTGTCTGAACTTATTTCGCTGAAAAGTGATAATTGAATAGTCATTACGAACGTCCAAGATTCAGTCGCGAGTTAAGTGTATTAATGTCAACCGCAGAAGGGAGAATGTCGCTACTTTGTCAGGGCGCACTCGGCGCCGAGAGGCTTAACTTGACAGAATGTAAACGACAAGGAGACAAGGGAGGCGCGGCGTCGTAAAAAAGGGCAAAGCAATAATTGCGGTGTTGTGCGGTATCGCTGGGGCTGCGGCAGCGGAGCCGCTTCCTTCCGCGCCGTGATTGAAAGTTGACATTGAGCGGCGCGGGGTGGCGCCAGGTACGGCCCCGCTATTTTTGACCCCGCGACCTATCGCGCCGGCGATCGGCCTCGCCAGAAACTTGCCGTTTTAATCGCGTGAATGTGCCGCACCGTTTCGCAAATGCGCACAACCTTTCGTGCTCCACCGCAAATTAGCGTCGCGTTTGTTTCTATGGTGCAATTAAGCAATGAACGCTTCGTATCCCAGCGCACGTTTTGCATTTTTAAATTGACTGAAAAGGAGTCACGATTTATAATCCGATAGTGGGTATGAAGCTTGGATCAATGTAAGGGTTGAAGGTCACGACCTGATCGGCTGTAATCTGTCGCCATCGGTATCCAAACGATCCGTCTGGAGACGGCGCGAACAGGGGGCCAATTCTCGTGAAGTAGTACTTTTTCCGTGTGGTAATTCGTATACGAAGTTCACAATTCTATTGTAAAAGTTCGAGTGATACATAAAACTGCTATTCTCATGCACCGATAGAACATTTCACGTTCGAATTTCATTACAACGTTCCATTGCAGAGATCGTACGGGCGTTTTTAAAAACGCCGAAATAAAGTATATTTAAGTCCATATAAAAATTTTAATTTTGGTGAAATTAGACAATAAATCTATTTGTTTGTTTAATTTGGTGTATATATTCACAAAACTATACATATTGTTAAAAATATAATAACGGTAGATCAATAATTAAAATTTCATTATTCATGCATAGCATGAAATGAAACGCAGCGAGGCGCCATATTACCTTACTCTATGGCCCTAAATGTCAATGTGTGTGTGTGTGTGTGTCAAAATTGTTCCAAATATCGATTTTTCAGTGACGAAGAAAATTTATTTGTTTTCTCAAATTTTGCATAAAATAAGAATTACAATGCTAAATACAAACAAAATCTAGATATTTTCTAAGGTTGGTATGACGCTGTTTATTTAATAATTTGTTTTTTTATTTACTTAACTACAAGAAAGAGGCATTCAATTATAGTAGTAATAGGTTCAGTTAACTAACATCACAGATATTAGTGCACCTTCTTATTGTGTAGCCTGGATAAAGTTTTTAATATCCTTTGTAGATATGTAGTGTGCTTACAAAACAAACTATTTTTATTTACAGATAGTCTGGATTATGTTGTAGCAGGGAGAATATTCAGTTGCCAATGTAATGCAATAAAAGACTGGTTAAAATACATGGGAATACTTGAATACCTTAATTTTCTGATATCTAGGTAAGTACCTAATTACCTAGACACATACATAATGATAGTTTTATTTTCATAATTTATAAATCAAACCAACAGATTTTCCATTTACAATTTAAATCTATGTGTGTTATAGTATTGCCTATAGTTACCTTATTATAAACAAATAGTACATTAGCAATCTGTTCTATAAGTGCTTGAATGTGTTCAAATATAGTTTATGAATTCCACCTACAAGTATCTAAAATAATCATTATTATCCCAGAAAAGAGATACCTACTAAGCTAAAAGAATGATGGTGTTCAAGTTTTGTTATTATTTTGTGTGTAGTAGGTAACTTTCTGTGATATTTATGTTGGTTATTGTTTTTTACAGAAGTGAGCAGTACAACAAATTATAATAATCCAAAAGGACGGAGCGCCAAATGAAGGGATTTTAAATACTCCTGGGAATACAACGGCATGCATTTCACAACAAAATAAATGATTAGGTAGAAATGTAAGCGAGTTGGATTAAAGGATGGAAACTTTCCTGATATGACCAATGGCTTTAAATTGTTTTTTTTTAACACTAACATTATTGCTTTTTAAATGTTTTGTGTTTTGACTGATGTATGAAGAAAATAAAACCACTTGCTAAATTGGTATTTTTAATTTGTATGAAATTTATTTATTTATACTGTTTAATCTTCCTAAGTCATTGACATTAGGAAATTTAAATTCAGGATTGTTTTCAATACATAGGGGCAATCCATGTTCGTGAGCTTGAAACAGAGTCAAAATATAAAACCAAGGTCTGAGAATGAAGCTGAAGGTGACCAAAGGTACTCCGTAATAAGACAACAAAACCTAATTGAGTTGAGCTCGTAAGATTCGACTTGTAAACTACTTACTTTGTCTCTAGAGTATCAAGGGTTGGATAGCTCTTAACATAATATTACTCGTAAGTCCTATCGAGGTCACCGCTGCCTAACCATCTTAAGAGCTGAAATCGCTTGCACCTTGTGTCGACTTTTGTTTAAACCGACGCCTGTTTTGTCATGTGTGCAAGCGATATTCCTTTGAAAGTGGTAAGTCGGGAGTGACCACGGTTTTTTGTAAGTCAATTCATATACTCGAAACTTCTCTAAAACGCATTTGATGCGGTTTTCAGAAGTACTCTTCTGAAAACCGCATCAAAATCGGTTTAGCCAAACATGATATAATAGACGGCAAAATAACATTGTATATTGGACACATAGAAAACCTTCTTTATTTGAAGTCTACTAAAAATCATTCCAAGTCAATATAAATTTTCTCAATTTTAGGTTAGGTAATCATTTTGCCCGATTAGAACCTCAATAGTTCGTATACGAATTTTGAAATCTATTGGTATCCAGCAATCGAAATGTTCGTGTGACGTTCCATCGAATTAGTTCGATTGTGAAGGTCTGAGAATACACAAGCCTTGTTTCCTTCGAAAAAAATTCGAGTGGTGAACTTTTTTACGTGTGTGAACTTTTTTCGATCATGCGAGAATCGGCCTCCAGGGCCGCGGGCGTGCGCCACTCGAATTGGGTCAACGCCTACCGACAAAAGGTGCGGCGTCAGATAAGCGACATTTCCCGCCGTCCAGCTGCCGCCCGGCCCTCCTAAAACAAAGAACAATGAAATATATCTCATTTATTTACGTTTCTTTTTACCGCGCTCTAAATGTATAGGAGAGATAATCATTAGGCGTCGTTTGCTCGGCGCCCTTTAATGTGTTTGCTTGCATGCTCGACAATTTGATACCACGCCTGTTTGCATTGTTGCCGTTTTGCCTTCCCGATTAGGGTCGCATTCGAGCTCCATATTTATTAGAGCGTAGAACTCGCGACACGACTTTCATTTTATACAGATCCGACGCGTCGCTATATTACAAAATATATGAAGGCGGTATGCTTTCCCTTTCAAGGGATTAATGGTAATACGAGAACAATGATGGTGGAGAGAAAATATGGTGCGTTATTTAATGAAAGTCCAAACAGTGGCTGTCCCTTTGATGGGTGCCTTAAATGTGATTTGTTGGCGCGATATATTGTAAGAGATTTTTGCAGCGGTCTGTCAGTGTAGCGTAAACACGACGTAACTGGATAGTATTCGTGTTGTACGCTATAGAAAGCGTCAGCGGAAGGACGTGTCACTCACGCCGCGGTGACGTCTGCTGCCTCCAGCGAGCGAGCGAAGCTTCCGACCTGCCCTCTGCTCTGACGCGGCGGGTACGCTCCGCATATTGCAACTCGGCAATTAAATGTGTACGTTGACGACATTCTACCTTTGACGTCGTCACGTGATGTAAAAGTTATGACGTGTATCACTTTGGGTACTAACTCACTAACATACCTTAAAATTGTTTTTTTAGTTTTTTTTGTAAAACCTTTGATGTCGTCATGTGATGTATATGATATGACGTGTATCACTTTAGATACTTACTCACTTACATACCTTAAAGTTGGTTTTATAGTTTTTTTTTTGTATTGGTAAGTAGCTGTTTTTGACGGATGAGTGATGTGTAATTATTAAGTTTACATATTTTTGCCCATGATGTTACTTTACGCGATAATAATTACTTTAGTCAAATCTGTATCAAAATGTCAATTATATGATCAAAGTAAATGTTGTGATGGAAAAAGGTTCACTTGTTAAGTCCTTATTCAGAGCAGCAGTGTGAACAAGCTCTTACGGCCATAAATTTTCCGGCATTTTCCTTGTTCAATCAAACTTGACCACATCAAAGCCACTCGATGGGAAGAAATAAGTGAGTAATTGTTACTACCAGTCCCTTCTAGTAGAAAGCAAAATGTTGGTAACGCATGTTTAGCAATGATTGAGAAACATACAGGGAGGAAACAATGGAACTGGATATTTGATAGGTCTGGGGTACCCCCGCAAGGAGTTCGCTGAAATTATTAAAATGTTATGACACGGGACGGTAAATCTCAGGCCTCTATTGTGACAGTACTAAACAGGTACGAATCGCGAATTTAAGGCTTTTCTAATAATATGTATTTAAAAAAGTAATCAGAAACCTTATATTTCCTATTAATCAGAAACCTTATATTTCCTATTAAAATCTAACGATTCTTATGTCTAACTACGACCCAAACTTTCTTAGAAATTCTAGTCCACAACCTATTTAGGTCGACACTACACATATTGTAGCATGAAAATCAAATTCTCTAGATAAGATCACTGAGCCAGATTTGGCGCTATTATGTACTACCGGCCTCAGGGCGATACAAGCAACTCTATTCAAATCACACCCCCAGGTGCCTTGTGGTTAACGCAGTGTTGTATCCAACAAACATCCAAATATACGATGTAGTTTGTCACCTGCGAAGGTCGGAGGATGCTATCTCAGGAAGCTGGTATGTTGATCAGATATTAGGAAGTGACCCCCTCAGGCGATCTCTGAATAGCTTACCTAAACATCTTTCCTTGTGTGAATTCTGAACATATCTACGGAAGTAACCGGCATACAAAGCAGTTTGTCAAGTGCAACGCAGGCTGGCTTACGGCTATCTTAAGCAAGATGAAATAGAACTGGCATCATGGGGCAGCTTATGCAGTTATTAACTAGGTTTAGTCTTTGTTTGCATATGGGAGCGTATGTTTAACCCCTTGTTGTAGGTGCGATGTTGAATATTAAATAATTTTATGCAAGTACCTATGTAATTCGATGATTACAGAATATGGTGTATCTTTGCGTCTGGCAAAGCACTGGAAAGACCTAAAATCAAAGTGAAAGCTCAGTCCGGCGAGGCCATACCTTGATAGGTGTTCTCTATTGTAACACCTTAAGACTTACTTGTCACGATATGTGCAACCTGCAGTCCTGTCTTAAACAGATTCAAGACGTCACAAGTCACGAGAACGTTTCAGAAATGATTTCGCACAGAACGCTATCTAACAGACACCTAAGCTCGAAGGATCTAGATGACTCCATAGATAGAAGCTTACTGAAGATATGTTTTCTAGCAATCTCCTGTACCTTTTTAAAGAATGACTTTTCTTTCCGGGCCTCCCGTGCTTAACACAGTGTCGTACCTTCGACAACAAGGGTATATGAGGCAGTTTATCACGTGCGAACCAGGGGACCTATTCAGTAAGATGGTGTTATGGGCTCTAGCCCTTGTGCTCGATCGCAATGTAATTTCACAAAGGACGGAGACAACTAAAAATATATTAATGCAAGAATATCATATATCGGGTGGGCCATCGACGGCTGCGAAGGACTTTGGCTTAGGCTGGCTCCCCGTCTCGGACAAGTTGACGTTAAAATGTTAACGTATTTTTTTTCCGACTGTCCAGGTTCGATTCCCCGACTCAGGCAAAATGCTGTTTTCATAGTATATGCATTGTTTTTAAAATAGTCTTCCACAGTAGAACCTCAGGTCGGCCGACACGGAGTTTGCCTGACGTGCTCGCCGCCATAATGTGCCCCATCACGCGACACCGACACGCCATTTCAGAAATTTATTCCTTACTATAATTTTGTTTGCTCAACTTCTAAAACGTGCATTCAAATTGCCATAATCGATAGGCGAAATTAAACAGAATTTCTATGAACTAAATTGATGATCACAAGCTTGAAAAATAGGATTTGGGCTGGCAGAAAAATCGTGGTTTTCAAAATATGTTCCACCTGAAACAATATGTCTTAAAGATGTAAACTAGATCTAAGACAATCTTAAAACAATACGAATTCTAGTTAAACCTCTACATACCACGTAGATATTGCTTGCTACCAAATTTAATATCTAGACGGATCACTGTGCGTGCACGTTGGTACCTACACGATTTAGTAAGACGCAAACAAACTTGTTTTTTTAACTTTATTAGATAGACACATTAAATAAATTAAACCTTTTCGTAACACTGACTACTCTTTATTTTATTACGTGCGAACTTATTTTGATTTGTATCATTTTGAGGCAGCTAGTGCCGACTGAGTTTTTTCCAGCGTTTCTTCTCAGCACTTGCCAAATTGTCTGTGTTTTGTCTCGAAGCGCTAGTAGGGCCCAAAAGATAAGGAGACATATACGGGCCATAATTGATTGATATTGCACTGATTATTTACGTTCATAAGTGGCATTTTGTGTCCTAAATTAAATAAATTATTTTTGACATTTGACTATTTCTTTTACAATTAAGAAATAATATTTAATAAATTCGTATAAAATCGAATCACAACATTACCTAATATTTTTCCTCGTCGAGTACCGTATAAGTATCGTTATTGTTAACGTTGTTACTTGATACACCTTATAAACGTAATGAAAATCAACCGTAAACTTTGTACCAATATTTTCCTGTCTCCCTTGGTCAAATAAATACGTAACTACATTTCTGCCTCGCATTTTGTTTAATTGACTTCTACTGGCTTTAATATGTCTTTGCCTTTCTCTTTGTTCATATTAGTAAAGCAATATGGTCTAAAAACTTCGAATTATGAAACTGAATCATATTTTTTTAAATATATTTGCCTCTTGCAGCGCTTATTAAATAAACTACAAATGCACAAATACTCGTAGGTTAACAGCTCTTTTATCGTCGTAAAGGTAGTTAAGTGATATCAGTTTCATCTCAGCTCCATTATGTATTAGTAACAGGTATAACATGCAGCGTATGACGTCATCCAGTTTACATACGACGCTGTAATAACTGTTATTTAGTATTTCACGAGTCAACCGCTCATTCTTGTCGCCATAACGTCTTTATTCCCCATAAAACTGTCTAATGCTTTCATGATACTGTAAATCTCTAACTTAGTTTAACGTAAATCACTGTAACCGTTTGTAAATAACAGCGCACTTAAATTTAACTTTTGTTTCAGGTAATTCATGAGATTCTACATTCATGATGTTTGCGTATGTGGTGAGTCTTAGCAGTCATCCTTGCTATTAGTGTAATATAAATAATGGTTGGAAATAGTGATGAAGTTAAATGCTACTATTTTGCATGCACTATTATTTACAACTATTAAACCCTTAGGCCAATCATTACATTTATATGTTAGTCAGTGGTATGTTAGATTTCAGAATTGGTACTTTTGATTTTCAGTTCTTTTAAAAACTACTGTTTTAATAAAATTAAGCTGTAAAACAAGCTAACATTACTATTAACATTTAATCTTCCAGTTGAGCTATAAAAACATACCAAATCATGAAACATTGCACTGGATTTCAGCTTCAATCGAATGACAACGATTTACTATTGTGTCGGGTACAGATTTCATTTTCGACGCAATATCTGTTTCATTCCGTGTATATGTTTTGAAAAGTTTTTGTGCGACGTATATTCGGGCAAATAGTTTTATGTCGGCCATTTTGACTTTTATTTTATTTTTCGTTTATTTTCCCTTGCGCGGCCGTAAAACGTACCTGGGTGCTCGCGGGGATAACAGAGCGGGCTTACGAAAAATTTATTATTGAAACCTTTTCGCCCCGGCTCCATCGACAGACATTGCGAAGGCGAAAGTTATGAATGACACATGTTTTGAAATATTACCTGCAGTGAACTGCTTCCCGGGAAGAAATTTCATAGGATGAGAAGTTTATTTGTCGTGAAATATGTGGGAGTTTTATGTGAACGGGACTTTTACAATGCTACGGATCAACCAATTTCGTTACTTTCAGGTCTATATAGCAGAGTAATAAGACTGAAAGGTGTATTCGATAGAATAAAAGTATAAGGTACGACAAATTGGATGAGAAAAGTTTCTTATTCAGTCCTTGAACACCTATTTACTCCGTAGCCAACGGGAGTTTCTGGACCAATGAAAACGTATTGGGAATACTAAGGAATCTTTTTGAAGGAATAGGTTACATTGTACCTTTTTAACCGACTTCAAAAAAGGAGGAGGTTATCAATTCGACTGTATGTTTTTTTTTTATCATTATTTTTTTTTGTATGTATGTTACCTCATATCTCAGTCGTTTGTCGACCGAATCGAAATTTTTTTTCACCTACTTAGAGGGTATACCTTCTAGTTGGTCCCATTTTTTCTATTTTGGGATCTGATGATGGGATCTTGGTGTATTCGAGGGAAACCCTCAAATTTTAAAGGCACGTATAGTGTTTCTTTACTAGAATCTTAATGTTGACGTGTTGTTACGTCTGATAGTCAACATTTTGTGGGGCTGAGCTGATGGTGGAACTCCTTAACGCCTAGGAGTTCAGTAATAATAATGACGAAACTTATGATAGGTAATTTGTAGCTTCGTAAAAATAGAATCACAAGGTGCAACTCCCCCCCCCCCCCCCCTCTTATGTAATCACTAAAAATAAAGAAATAAAATAAACTTTAAAAAAAAGTAAAAACCGACTTCAAAACCAAAATGCACTAAAAAGTCTTAAATAAACTCTTCACCATTGAAAGGAAAGGAATCCGTTTTAGGCAAACAATTTCTTTTTGGAGTCGGTGCCATCACTTTGACCATCAAGCATCAACTATCACAGCACCGACTCCAAAAAGAAATTGTTTGCCTAAAACGGATTCCTTTCCTTTCAATGGTGAAGAGTTTATTTAAGACTTTTTAGTGCATTTTGGTTTTGAAGTCGGTTTTTACTTTTTTTTAAAGTTTTTGAATAACAAAACAAAATAAATAAGCAGTAGTGGTATTTTTCATTTTAAATACGGTTTTACTAAGTTATAAAATGTAGCAAAATATAAGAAGTCGTGCCATGAAAATCTTATTATTAATCCTATTTGTTAACACAAACATTCTCATTTTGATTTTGAGCAGACGTCACGAAATTAAACAAATCGATTGATACCTGGCGTGTCGATCCGACACTGCAAATTGAAATGCCTCCTGTAATAAACTTTACGTCGAAAGTATTCAAACCCGTCTTGAATCACAATGGTCAAATTAACTTTACGATTTGGGCAATGAAGATTGCCAGATAATGGAAAACACAAAATACCTACTCCTACACAGAAAACACAGTCATGTGCTAAATTGAAAGCATTCTTTGTACATATTCAAAAATAGTAAAAACTCCTATATACTAGACAAGATCCTAATAGCCTAAGCAACCCGTCCGTATATCTTGCTACAGTGATCTTAGCAGTCTTGACTCCGACATGTGTCCAACATATGGGCTCCTCACCCGGTGACGTGTACTAGCTAGTTCGACTCGCCGGTATTCTGTCCGCAAATGATACACGGATAAAATTAATTTGATTACACGGAAACATCTACTGTACGAGGGTGTATCAAAAAGTTCTTAGAAGTGTCAATTAATATAATATTTTTGTGGGTAGTTTAGTATTTATTTTAAAGAGTGACCATCACTTATTACTTGTGTGGGGTTTCACTCGATTTAGTTGAACGGTTCCCAACAAATAAATTATTTAGTGCGAAGTGTACCTAACGTTCTTTGAAAATGGAAAAAAACGAGTTGCGCGCGGTCATAAAGTACTTGTGTTTGAAAAAAATGTCAACGAAAGAAATTTTTTTGGATATCCAGCAAACTTTAGGAGATAATGCTTTGCCTTATTCTACTGTTGCTTTCTGGGTTGCTGAATTTAAAAGAGGTAGAACGAGCTGTGAAGATGATCCTCGCTCTGGGCGGCCTTCAACCTCTGTCACGGAAGAAAATGTCAAAAAAGTTGAGAAGTTAGTTTTGGAAGACAGAAGAATCACTATAAAACATTTAGCCGAGATCCTAAAGATATCATTTGGCAGCATTCAATCCATTTTAACCGATTCACTGGGTTTCAAAAAAGTGTCAGCAAGGTGGGTTCCACGAATGTTAACCGAGGACAACAAAAAACGACGTATGGAAACTTCAAGGCGGAATCTCGAAATGTTACAGTCTGATCCGGATAAATTTTTCCAACGTGTTATCACTATGGATGAAACATGGGTCCACCATTTCGATCCTGAAACAAAAAAGCAAACCATGTCTTGGAAACGGCCATCTTCTCCGCCAATGAAGAAATTTCGGGTTGCTCCTACCGCGGGCAAGGTTATGGCCTCTGTGTTCTGGGATAGTGAAGGAATTATTTTTATTGATTACTTGCCGAAAGGGCAGACAATTACTGGACAGTATTATGCAGATTTGATCCCAAAAGTGCGAGATGCAGTTAAAGAAAAGCGTCGTGGAAAACTGTCATTGGGCGTGTTGTTTCTTCACGATAACGCTCCTGCTCACCGGTCGGAAGTGGCGCTCAAGGCAATCCGCAATGCGGGGTTCGAAATTCTTGAACACCCACCATATTCTCCGGACTTAGCCCCTAGTGATTTTCATCTATTTCCCAAATTAAAGGAACACATCCGTGGCACAAAATTTAAGGATGATGACGAAGTGATGGCTGCCGTCGACGAGTTTTTTGATAGTCAAGAAAAAGATTTTTTTTTGGAAGGAATAAGAAAGTTAGAAAAGCGGTATTCTAAATGCATTGATTTAGAAGGAGATTATGTTGAAAAATAAAATAATTTTATTTAAGTTATCACGTATTTTTATTGTCATTCTAAGGACTTTTTGATTCACCCTCGTATATTCGCAGAAAATAATTTATCAGAGAATGTCGCAAACCGCCGGGGGCGTATGTGCGCTCTGTCATCGCCGGGCGACGGATCGTTGTCGGTGGAAATTAGCGCCAACTCGCCTGTCCCGAGCCTCTGTTTTATTCAGGCCCTTGGGAGTCAAACAATGAAAAAATGTTGTATGGAATGCTGACTTTTTACACCAATTATGGAAATAGTCGGGCATCGAGCGCCACCTGGCGTGGTCCCGCGCTCTCCGGACACCAAGCCGCACTTTGTTCCTGTTTCGAGGCTAGAGAAAGTTACTAATTTCACTTTTGCCCTGACAGTCTCCGGCAACGTCTCCAACATATGTTTGAAATCGCCAAGTTTTATTTTTCTTGTTCCGTTAATGGCGCACATGCGAATCAATTCCGCGTTTTCTATATAATAATAATTTAGCTTAATTTTCAATAATTACTTCAAATAGAATTCTTGGTTTATTGAATGGTGATGCCTGACGCTGGGAACAGCGAGCTATAGCGGTATCTCAAGTTATCTATCAATGATCAATGCAAGGCATAAATACATTAGCTATGATGTATGTACGCATGCATTGCTAACATTATAATCCTTTCCGTCAAATCGCCTTATGCAAATCTCGGGAAACTCGAGGAGCACTAAAGCGGATCTTTCAGTCAGTGATAATTGGATAAAATAGACTTACATCAGCATAATGTTCCACAACAAGTGTATGTCTATTTACAAATGCAAAAGAAACTTGCATTCTAATTTATTCTTTTTGCAATTTCAAACTTAATGGTCCCTAATAGTAGGATACCAAGAGAAATGAACTTTTTATAATGAACGTAGCTCACGAACCCCTTCGTTTCGTGCTTTAAACCCGCAAAAAAGTCATCGGGTGCAATTTTATATGGAGTAATTTCTCATCGATCGATGGTGCAGTGCAACGAAAGCAATCATATCGGATCGAAAGCGGCTATCGGGTGGGTGATCGGTATTTCCCGGCGCCAGCGTTCTGAGTCACCGCAGTTCGCGGAACCGTCAACCCTTCGGGGGTGCGTTTGCTAATGACCCCCGGACAATGACCACGTCCGAAATGCACCGGACGCCGCGCGCAAATCTGCACCCTCCAAACCACAGCTGTAAACGCCAAATCCGCAAACCCACCACTGCCATTCTGCAATTCAGTGCGTGTTTATATGCAGCCTTTCAATCGGCAACGTTATTTTGATAAATATGCATGAAGTAGCGAAACCAGCGGCGCGGGTAACATAAAACGCCATCGTGAAAATTTAATGACATTTCCTGGTACCCGCGTAATGACTCATATCCGTCGAAGGGTTAATTTTAACGCGATATCGCAACTTTAAATCATCAATTTCCTAACTCTTTGAACACTTAAAGGGTTGAAGATCCTGCAGTTACCATATTTTTATGGTAGTTAATACGTATAAACAATACTGTTCAAAATATAAGCAGCAACATTTACAAGAGATTACCTTACATTCACTTATAAAATCCGCTAATTAGTTAAATTAAATTTTACAGTTAATGATATTTTAAATGTTCTTATTATGCTTGAATCTGATTATGATTACTATCATTTCCATTATTTATAACATTATGTTAAGTGTGAGTAATTGAGTTATTATTTGCGAGTTCTCGCGTTCGCTTAATTGCCGGCTAGCTTTATGAAGCGCAGCCGTGGCTACGCTCCAATGGCAGGATCCGTGGTCGGCAGGGTCGAACTTGGTCAAAAAACCACACAAAGCTGAATACATGTCAAAGGACACTACGTTAGTGAATTCTCCATAACTTCTAAAATTCTTACCGTAAACTTAACCATTAAGGTAAACTTAATAATTAACTTAACCATAAAAAACATTAAGATGCCATGTTTAACTTTTTCGTATTATTAAAGTTTGTGCCTTATCAAACTTTAATTGATTGTTTACGGACAGTACAAAAATACTCTTCATTTTAGAATTCATTTTCACAGTCAACTTTGCACCTTGTTTGCTTTA
This sequence comes from Pyrausta purpuralis, assembly GCA_963924145.1. Lineage (NCBI taxonomy): Eukaryota > Metazoa > Arthropoda > Insecta > Lepidoptera > Crambidae > Pyrausta > Pyrausta purpuralis. The sequence continues at coordinate 15,845,345 of OZ001654.1, forward strand.
GTATAGTATAGATTTTAAGTTTAAGTAATGTTGCAATTGCAATGCATTTAAAACCGACCTTTAGTCCGAACCTGGTGATCTCTATACTCAAGTTCAGCTCGTTCGTCAGCCGCTCGATGCAGCACACGTCTCTTTGCTGAATTCGACTTGCCTTATCTAGTTCAGTTCAGGTCAAAACGCGGCGCGCAACGCAAATAATTAGTCTCCTTCCATGCAGGGTTGAGAGTGTAAAATTAAAGCCACTTGTGTCTGTGTTTTCGACGTAAACACATCATTTTCATAGTAACACATGCACAGCATTTATTCTCATTTCATTGCGGATTCTTCGTATTGAATCTGCAGCACTAAAGTATTCCAATAATTATCGTTATTCAGGCTTAATTGATAACACATTGTGTTAACAACTCAGGTAACATAAAACAGTTATACAAAAAGTAAAGCGGCATAAAAACGAATTTGAAAAATAGATAATCGTGTTAAAAATATAAAATATTTTATGCATGAGGGTTTGACAAATTAAGGTCTGATTTTACCAACGTCAGATAAGACTTATCCGACTAAATAAGTATAAAACGACCGATTTTAAAATGTCATTTACATAAATGATTCCTGACAAATAGGTGACGTTTACAAATTAGGCGTATCGTATTTTATTTGACGAATATTCCTTAATTATCTGATGTTGGAAAAATCAGGCCTAAGTGGACTATTACTGCTTCAATCGTAAAGCTTTCTGCTTAATTGACATTACTGCTCGTGAATCGAAATCATATATACAGTACTTTTACTCAACCAAGTGTTATAACTAAACCGGTTTATTATTGTCATAGTAATACTTAATTAAGATAAGTCATTTAAAAAGACCGATCGACATTTATGATTGTCAAATAATAATTGGCCTATTTGTATTCTTAACAAGGTGTGTTATGTTTTGATTAATAATAAGTACTAAGTTTAAGTTTTCATCATTCATGCACTTGGATATACTGACCTATAAAACTGAAGTGCATGTACATCTAGTTTTACCCGAATAGAATTATATGCAACCAGCAAACGATCTAAGCTAACTACTTAAGGTTAAAACTAGTTTTGGAAATCAGAATTTTTTCAATGCTTGTCTCGTGCATATGAAATGTGCGTCCCCTTTCAAATTAAAAGATCTTCTGACAAAATGTATAGGTGCCCTTTAGGTGAACATAAATAATGCTGTTTCTTGTACACAAAAATGCTGTCAGTAATAGTTCATATTCGACACACTGATACAACAATCAGGCACTGGGTATTTTACATTCACTTACCAACCACCTTGGCCCACGCAAGGTGATTCAGTGATATTATATCGCACCCGCCAATGGCAGAGTCGAAAGTACCCGGCATAATTCACAAGCCTCCGGTTTGGTAATGCGGTTTTTTATTATCTTTTTACGTAGATATTATCACTGTCTAATTTAAAACCTGACACCGTTGCCAGTTTCGATTCAGATCTTGGTTTGCTTTTTTAGATTAAATGATATGTCACAAGCTATTATCATCAATTGAAAAAAAAACGTTTATATAAAAACACCGTTATGTTCTAATAATGGTTACTTAATGATCATAAACCAATTCGATTGCCTGTTTGGGAGGGCGTACACAAAGACATAGCTAGGTGTGTAAACGTTCATTAAGCAAATTAAACCTATTAACTTGAACAATTAACTAAAGTCTATCTGACGTTGAATTAGATTCTTAATCCCGTTATTATCCTGTTCCGCAACGTGTAAAGCGATTCGAAATTTACCAAGATTAATGAGCTAACAACTTGTAACAATATCCTTAACTCTGTTAACAGAGGTAAAACAAGTTCCATTACTCTCCGTTCCCGAAACCGGATAAAACTTGGGAATTATAAAAAACGTCCCGTCGTCGACAGTGCGAGCTCATTTCCTGCAACATAAAACGACGTCACAGCGAATAGAGCAATGAGACAGCGGGCTGCGCCACATCACAATTCACATGCACAAAACTGGTTCTCTTGCGAAACAATACCCCGTCTGCCTATTCGAGATTTATAAACCACTAGTGACAGTTCTCGGCTATTCTTTGGTTATTTAGTTTCATTCTAAATATCAACCCCTACCCTTTGCCTACCTTGTATGCTACTCATACGATACATTGTACAGAAAAATAAACCCATGTAAAGGTAATGACACCATCATCGTTTAATGATCACACAAAGTTAAGACGATCGCCTCGGTCCCCTTGACCTTCTACACTTCTACTTCACGATTCTTAATTCCCAAGTAAAGGGTCCTCATGGTCGCGGTTTAATTTCCTTTGGAGAGTTAAGCATTTTTTCTTTTTCATCTCTCTTACTTATACAGTACTGCGAAAGTGTTCTTCGATTGCAACAGTTGCGTCATGCCTGTGCTGTGACCTATGCTAACCTCACGATGCGTCAGTCAAAATGTCAATAACTGCAATACTTTTTCTATACCTACTATTTGTTTTATTTAAATTATATAGCGCTTAAAATAAATTCATTACAAAATTTTGACTTAATAAAAGCATGCTTTTGTTCAATATCGTCTACTTCAAATATCTTTTCTGTAGAACGTTTTGAAATAAAGGGTCAGATTTTCAAACCACAAAACATGTCGTGGTTCTGCAGTTCTCTAAAAATGAGTGAAAAGAAAAGCTCCAACAAAATAAGATTTTTCATGAGAGCAGAGTAGACAAACGCCGCTTTGTGTTACGTTCTGAACAACTGAAAAAAGCTCGTCCCGTAAAAACATCTTCAAATACGTGTTAGTCGACCAAAATCTTTTCAACTCGCAAAATCTTCTGCGTGAATGCCGCTGATTTACCGTAAGTATTGACCTCTTTGCCTAGCCTTTATGTTCAAATTCGCAAAATAAGAGTTCGTCTCGTCTGAAAAACTGATTGAAAATCGTCCTCATTCCATTGTCCGTTTGTTCATTTTTAAGTAGTCATAACTTGGTTTTGCTTTAAGTAATTGGCTATTTACTAATATTTTTGTTTGTTGTATTTCAGTCGCTTTTTGTGGGTCTGCAACAATGGTTGTCTGACAAATAGCTTATCTATCCAAGTTTGCGTTATATAATTTTCCGCCTACACGAAAAACGTTACGTAAACGTTCGGAATCTTGCAAACTTTCCTAATCTGTGAGTTGAATGCATCATGCGCCATAGATGACCCGCGTAATGGAGCGGCCCTTCGGTCAGGGCTGTCTCATCCAACTTCTTAAACAATTCTAGATAATTTGCGACTGGTATATTTATTATGATTACCATAAAGTAGCTTTCGTTGCCAAGATGAGTAATAACTTTCCACTCTTTGGTAGCTTTAATCGCAAGATAGATATGCGTACTATGGGTAGTACCTAATGGGTCATGAAAATACTGCAACAATTACTTTTCATACTCTTTTACACTAATATCTTCTTTTAAAATATTGCGTTTAACTAATCGCACTTATTATTTGTAGTGGTAAAACTATTACCTACGAACCATTTGCTAAACCGGAAAACTTCCATCTAACTAAATGATCTCATATGATTTTCAACAAGTTACATTTTCCTTCATCGATTTGGAAATCCGTTACTTAAAATAATACGTACACAACACAACAGCATGTACTTTTGATAAGTAAAAGAAAAGTTATTCATTATATTATTATATTATCAATATTTGACAACATCACATATATTGCTCCGATCCCAAGCTAAGTAGCTTAAGTACTTGTATTATGGTAATCGGAAACAATGGTGGTACCACAACACCCAGACCCGAGACAATAGAGAAAAGATCGTTTTCTACATTGACCCGACCGGGAATCGAACCCGGAACCTCACGAGATGGCGACGCTTGTAACCAGTGTGCTAGCCACTCGACCACGGAGGTCGTCATTCATTACGTTAAGGTTAAGACTAGAAATGCAAAAGGAGTTGGTAATATGGGGGCCTAAATTAACCGATCTTATTGTATTGATTACCAGGTGTAAATTATTCTGGTGATGAGGAATTGATAACAGATCTGATTGTCTTAAAGCCTGGATGGGTGTATCCCTAGCGCGGCCGAGTTCGACAAAGGGCCCTCTTGCAAACTAGTTTCTGAGTGCCGGGCGCCCCCGCCTTACGTTCTACACGTTTAAGGCCACACTAAAAGAGTTACTTGGAGAAATGCGTAATATTAAACTGAAAAAAATATACAGGGTACATCGTTGACGCACGCACGATCTATTTATATCTCCACTTATGTTACGTTAATTTAAATGTGGCTTTTTGATGATCACCAAAAACTTTTTTTTGCTTTTGTTTTTATTATGTTTCACCTTGCATTTCATCCGTCTATTTCGGTATTCACAATCCTGTTTAAAGCCGTGCCAGTGTACCATTTTAATTATGCGATGGCTACGATAGTGTTCGTTTCGCGACGTAGATCAAAGAGGAACTGACTGAGTAAACTCTTGGCCTAGAGACTCTATGAATTTTATGGCAAGGAATCTGCTGAGAGAAACGAAAGCTATTTTGATCAACGTACTCGTAAATGCTGATTATGACAGAATGCACTACAAATACTCTGCAAAGATAAAAAATGTTTTTCTGTCATTATGATGCGATAAGATGACCGTACGGTTCAAGTCAACAAACATTTTTTATCTGTGTGTTGTTACTAACAAGTTATTTCAGTTACCATTTCATACGCAATAATAAATTTGCTGTTTGCAAAATTCGGCATTGAGTATTACCCTTAAATAACTTGTTCTTGTTGCACTCGGGTCCGACTCTTGCGCAGAAATCACTGTGTCGAGTTGCTTGATAATTGCATTTATTGTGACATACATTTTGATCAATTTTAACACACATGTTTTTGTTAATGATATCGTATAAAACTGTTTTTTAAAAAGGTTTACTTTTTTACACAACCGGCAATCATCATCTTTAATCCCTCAAGCGTATGTGAACGAGACACAATGCAAATTCTATTGTTATGCGGTTGCCCGCAACCGCTCGGGTGTTGAAGCATTAAAGCGTCTAAATTTCAAGATAACCAATAATTTCTGCATTATATTATAACCGTCTACCGTACCGTTCTCTCGTTTATTGAATTATTACCTATGATTTATTTATTGTAAGTCACCCGACTTACAATAAAGGTATTACGTAAATGTGGCTATAGTGTCAACTTAGAGTAGTGCATGACTGATGAGTTTCCGTGCCGTAAATTATATAATAATAATGTACGTAAAGGCCAAAGAGCGAGCAGATGGGCTGGAGGAGGCTTTAGCGCAGTGTGGTTTGCAATTGCCCAGCCGCCGGCGCACGCGCATTGCTCCGAAGAGAGAAAGTGAACCGCTCCACTTTCCACTTAAAGCAAACAGTTATTATATTTACCCTCTAGACATAATAAATCTTTTAAAGTGTTCCTATTGTAAATTGTTTAAGAAAAGTGAACAATACAAAATGTGCACACATAAATATTACGATTTGACCCTCACACATTACATTGGTCAAAGAATTTATATACTAGCTGGAAGTATATGAGTTGTTTTACTAATACTTTAATTCATACTATGATTTTCATAAGAAAATAAATACAATCCAATACAATTTATTACAGCTATTTGAAATACATTTTACTAAATACAACAATACAGTGAAAGAAACAGAAATAAACATGTTCCAGTCATTTTTGTTCGACATATCTGTCTAATGTTTCCCGTGAGGCCTAATTTGTTCCGATAGCAGGGTATGCAACACAAAAGAACTGTTGTAATAATTACATTCACTAAGAGGCGTTACAACACACACTCGGCAAAGAAATATTGTTAGTCACGACGGGTCAGATGCCTAGGATATTTAACGTCGGTTTAGCCGCATGCCAATCTTGTGTCGAGGATAACAAAACACTTTCTAATAAATTATCCTCAATTGAGGAACAGAATTCTGTTCTTTTACTTACAACATCATACTACCATACATTGCATGTGAAACAAAAGTCTTTTCTTCTACATTACTTCCAAATTCGTCTAGTATCTATTTACGGTAGACATCATAGTGGGGCACAGCACATCCATGCTGTAAAAGTATCCTTCAGGAATATGACACATAGTCATTTACTCAATTGAAAAAATATGATACATGGACAATAATGGACATGTAATACTAAGTTTTTTTTTGTCATCGGACACTACCGAGTATCAATTACTGAGCGAAGTTGAACTCCTTGGTTCTGGTCTGATAACCATTCTAATACCTGTTTAAAGACTGTATTACGTATTGCTGGCCGGAGAAAATGCGGTTTTTATGAATATTTTGCAAGTAACGTTACTTAACGGCCCGTTCTGATATTTTTATTAACACTGACGACAATGATACTAATTCTACAAGTATAATGATGATTGAATCCTAGCGTGTGGCATACAAAACAGAATTGATGTCAAATGGAGCTACCAGAATTGCTTCAATTGTTAGTTAAGACAAACTTTTTCGACGTTTTGCTATCCGGGTTTCTATTATAGGGTAAAAAAACCGTTAAAAAATGATTATCAAACGCAGTTGCATAGAATGAAACATCCATAGTACTTATTTGAGGACCATCCATAAATTAATATTTTTGGAGCTTGACAAATTCTATGTGGTTATTCGTTGGAAATCATATGGGTTAAAACAGCGATACTCAAAGTGTGTGCCGTGGAATCGTACCGCGATACCCTTGTAAGGGCATGTTTTGGGCAGCAAATATGTCAAAAACATCAAAACACGTTTCTCAGATAGAGTCCAGAGATAGTCGATACCTACTCGTGTTTTTCAACATCTTCTATTGTTCACTTGTTATGTAAGTAAAGTAAAATTTACATGAGAGGTACTTTTATTATGCTTAAGAATACACTTTTTAAAACTATTGTTTTTTTCTAGGGTTCCATCAAGTTTATCTCTTTCTAAAAGAGCTCCGTCACCAAAAAAGATTGAGAACCGCTGGGTTAAAATAAACACTAAGATAAAAAATAATAAGTAGAAAATGAACCATGATTACTTAGCTATGTGAATTATTGTACCTATTGGATGTTAATAAAAAGTGTCTTACTAATTCTTTATTCGTACAGATGACAGAGATGACAGACATTTCAGGGTTCAGTGCAAAAAATGTTTGAAATGCCATAACCAAATGCTTCAACACCTCCTAAGGTCATACATCCACTAAGCCATAAAAGTGGATAAAGTCGCGCGTCATTTAGTTTATCAGATAGTAAAACATTCCGCAAAATTAAGCCCATCCATAAAGAACAATGGAGGACCTAGCCCCGCCGTAATCTAGATGCGTATGGCGCCTAAAGTCTGCCTCGTGGGCGGGCGGGATTCAGCTCACCCCAGGGCTACCAACGTTGAGAATTTACCCTGCTTTCCGGGGTAATGACATGTAATATTATGATGGTGTTGGGGTAACTGAAAATCTGGTCGGGTCTTTTCCCAATGCTGTACTGTATGTATGATTTATCAATACATGCATACACATGATAATTTGTATAGGAGATAATTTGTCTGTGTCCACGCTCATAGCGGATGATGGTGATTTATTACAGATGATGCTTGACAAATTATAATTTATCAATTCGTTATATTATTATTAGTTTAAAGATTTTAAACACAAATATTACACATAATATTTTGTCAAGTCCATGTCCATAGCGGGTGATTGTGATTTGTTACAGGTGATGCTTAACAATTTATTATTTATAAATTCGTTATTATATTATAAGTTTAAAGAATTTAAACAAAAAGATTTTGAGGAAGTTTATTTTTTTGGACGGGCATCCCTGTCTACCACTAGTTTTATTGCTCCCATGCAATTCCTTTATATGTTAACACATAATTTCCTGTATGTGCCGACATAATAATTTCGCATTCCAATGCTGTATCATCCCCCCTTAGTAGAGCTCTCAGAATTCACTTCTATTCCACTTGCACAGGTTCAGTGTAATAAAAGTTTTCAACTAGGTTCTGCCGCGATAAAAACTGACTTGGTAAAAGCTGGCGAATTTTAAATTTGTAAATGTTTAAAATAGCAAAAGTACGTTCGGCTGGAACTTCTGTTAAAGGTAGTCAATGGTTTTTTTTCCCAACCACAAGAAGTGTAAGGAAACTGTTAGACGCCTTCTTTTTCATGAACTTCTACATTTAAGTAGTACCTTTTAGTTTTACTTGGGTAACAACTATTATTTACTTGTTATGGTCACTAATCATTCCGTTTAATGCGTGCTTTTTCTACTCGGTACTTCCTTTATATTATGTTTCTTAACACTACCAGAATGTTACTGTTACTCTGATGAATGTAGGTGGCTTACGTCATTTTATACCTACAGGCGTTTCAAATGACCCTTGACATTAATGATTATTTAACTCGCAACATAAACCCATTTAGCTTAATCATCGCCGACATCTTGAATGCAATTTTAACTGTATCATAAGCGACTCACATCGAATATCATAAGTGGTCATTAAAATACGTATTACGCATTTTCCTTGTAAAGAGACAGTAAATTTAAATGGCGCGATTCGCAGTGGATTCAAGCGCGGCTTAAACGGGTTAATTCTATATTTGGATAACATTCGTTGGTTGAATCAGACAGAAACAACCAACTGTTCAAAACTAGAACAAGCCTGGATTCCCCGAATACAATTACATATGATATTGGGTAATATACTCGCGTTTGCAGCAAGGGTTATAGCGTTATTAAAACTTGGATTTCGTTGCGCAAAACAATTTGATGTTTGCATTAACGATTAATACCTACACAAAGAAAACATCGCATCGTCAAATACGACCAGACGCATGTGGTATTTTAAAAATAAACGAGGAAAGAGTTGCATATGATAAAAGAGTAAAAAACTGCAACCCACTTCATTGTGTGAAGTGATCGAGGTCGCTTTAATGCGGACAAGATTAAAAATGGCTTATAAATAAGCAACATTATCCTTCATGACAATAACTTATGGCTGTTGACTTTTGAACTGAACTCGATCCTGGAAAGAATTTCAGATGAGAAGTAAGTATTGCTGAAACAATGGATTCTGTTTGAAACAATTGTTTGTACAAAGAAGTGTGAAGTCGCCATATCTGCCGAGGGTCGTGAGGTGCGTCGATTTTAATCTTCGACGGTTCCCGGGCCATGGCACTCGCCAATGGAGCCATTTGCATGCGGCTCGTGGGCGAGGTCCGTCTACCCACGGTTACACTGATCGTAAATTTTGTCCTTTTACTTCTAAGGAGGGTTTTTTTTTCCAGTGGAGCAGATGTCCATTTTTCCGTAAAGGGCTAATTTATTACATGTTGCGGCAAAAGCTATAAAAGTCCTCGAATTAAGACACGCCCCTAAATGTGAACGTTGACTTCTTTCTGAACTGCAAAAGTTCAGTTTTTATTTGATTGGACACCTCGGTTCTCTTCCTTAGGAGCAATGTTAGCTCAACTTATTTTAACTTTGCAAATTCATAGTCTGTTTTATTCTCCGATCCAGTTGAACGGTTTTTCTGTTGGTCCCCGCTGTATTTGCTTTAAAATCACTCGGCAAATATAGGATTACCTACCGTAACTTCTTTTGAAATCAACACAATTATCGTTTAGTAAATAAAGCATGTAATTTCTAAAAATGATAAGTCACTAAGATATCGGATGGTTGGAGTAATAAAATTGCCTTATTGTGATTGAGAGAATAATGAACGGGGTAACGAACCCGAGATCGATACGATCAGAAAGACCATTCGTGGCTCCAGCTCGATTCACTTTCTAGTTAGCGGGCGCCATTGTTAGCGGCTCTAATTTATCTAATGTAAAAGTCATTCCCGTCTAAAATACTAGCTTATCTGTGAATGGAAATGTCAGGGGGAATTTTGGACGGTAATGAGAGCAATATCATCTTTTAAGAAGCTTTCAACTAAATTAGAATTAGTTAGGAAGTTTGGTTAGAAGTTAAAACTACTTATTTACTTTTGAGACACGTTCGGGTCTTACTTCTAAGAAAGACCACTGTCTGTTTACTGTGACCACTGGCGTGTTGCAATAACCGCACTGACTCACACTTTAAGCTATTAAGAAATGAAGGCCAAATGAAACGTAGTACAGTTCGCGTTAAATAACTTGATATGGCTAAACATACTAGCAGAAGCAATTATTAGATGGATATTTTTAGGTGATACCTATTGCCAGAAAGCAATCACTCATCCAGTTTAAAACTGAGCGTATCCCTTGTTATTACAATCAAGAAGCCTGAGACTACTTTTAAGTACCATAATGACTCGTATTAAGGAATTACCTTAAGTACTTAGTCAAAATTCGTGATCAAAAGAGACGGCTTTAGCCGCTTCGATACGGACTAATGCAATATTGGGTCATTCGAAATGCGTCCACTGCAATAGCTCCAGTCCATTAGACAAATCTGATTGTTCCGTTTTCACGTAGGCGTCCTCAATAATACGACATTTGCACGATCCATCAAGTCTTTGTTTGTAATCTGAGTGATTGATAGGACAGTCGCATGTAATTCGACATGACCCCACGATAAATGAATAATTAATAGCATTGGAAATCAACAACTCCTACGAATATTGCCCCTTTGTGGACAAATCAAATTACAAAAAGAAACTGAATAGTGATTCAGTGACTTGGACGGAACAAAAAATGGCGCCTATAAAACGAAATCATCGAGCGAAACGAGTAGCAGACTCACCCGATTACTCAGCGTGTAATTTGGTCCTACCAAGTAGCTGGGGCTTAGCCCGAGAAATAAATCTATCAATAAATATTTACAGAAACATTGTCAGACGATACGCAACGTTGCTCACAATACGACGGTAAATTATTACAGAGGCATTCATTGGCATAAAAATTACATATCGAAGCTCTTTTGTAGGTGGAACCCCGTCTAAAAAGCTTCGTTTTGCTTGTATTTTGGTAACAAGTCTAGCGTATCGTTTCTGTCTGGTTTTTTTATAAAACTGCATGTTTCATCTACTACGTGCAAACGTGCAAAAAGGTGGCTGTGCTGTGTTTATTTCATTTGTAAATGAAAGCAACTCTAACAAATAATTGCCCCTTGCGCTGCGAGAGACTTAAGGCAATATTTGCATTATTTTAACGAACTGTTGGCTTTCTGCTTTAAAGTGCATACTAAATATTTAGAAACAACAACAACGGGAAGAGGTACCTTTAAGCGAATGCCGCGCCTCTCGGCTCAAAGGGTTTTGTTCGGGATAAGTCCTCGGGAAAGTTTTCTTTCAAAACGTCAATCACATTTTCCGCTTTCTGAACTTGGATATCATTATAGCGCTGCGATGCATTGTTCACAAATTTTAACGCACTGAATGATTGTATGATTTTATACAGCGACGCTTAATCATCGGCTTCAATAAACTTAGTAGATCTATTAATTACCCAACAATAATAACAAAAATATTTAAGTAGATAAAATAATAGATTACTCGTCAAAGACAGTGTATTATCATCTCATGACAAAAGTATCTTTAAACCATCAGGTAAATGAGATAAAATTTAATCTTTATTAGATATATAAACAACATTCGAATTAGGTAAAAATAATAATAATCGAAGAGTTTTTTAATTACCTATCGGTAATTTGGCACTTTACTTTCCTTTTAGGGTTTCGTAGCCGAATAGCAAAAAAAACTTATATTTTCGTCAAGTCTATCCGTCTGTCCATCCGTCCGTATGTCACAGCCACTTTATTCTAAAACTATTAGTATTGTAAAGTTTAAACTTAGTAGGTAGATGTATCCTGTAAACTGCTTTACGATTCTCATAAAAAGAAAAAAAAAGATATATTTAAGGGGGGCACCCATATATGAAACCAAAACCCAATTTTTTTTTGTCTAACCTATGCGGTGTGTCTATGGATGGATAGGTCTTACAATGTGGTAAAATTGGCGTCGTCTCCCTTTCCCCCATAAATAACTTAAACTAAGCGAGTGTAAATTTTATAAATAATACATGATGTAGATCTTAACAAAGACTTTCACCGAAAATTGGTTCGAACGAGATCGAAGTAGTCGTTTTTGACATAGAGTACATTTTCTATAACCGCAAACATAACTATGAAAAACAAAGTTATATTTGCTGTCAACAAGATTTTGAAGTATTTTGGCTAAGTGGAAGTAAGTGGATCTCTTATTCAGTTAAATTTGGCACGGAACCCTTCGTGTGCGAGTCCGACTCGCACATGGCCGGTTCTTAGTATGTATATCAATAATCAGTCTGATATGTGAAGCGAGTCAGTTATTTTTGTTAACGACTATAACGACAGGCTCGTTCCGGCCTTCGCTTTATCGATTCCGTCTAATGTTAGCCCCTTTTTCGTCTGATGATGTCACCGAGTGCATCGGCCGATCAGTGAAGCGCGATGAGCCGACGATGCACTTCAGTTGTGACGTCATCACTAGACCTTCTACAGCTTTAAACAACATCTGTACTTCTCAATTCCTTAACAAATCAACGCGGCTAATATTTACATTGCGTGCTATGCCAGTTCAAGGTTGCTAGCAAAAATTTAATCTGGTACGTAGTCTACTCTGAATTGTGAATGTTAGACTGCCAGGCAGTTGTATAAAACAGCCTAATACAACATTGTAATAAACGTGGGTTGCTTATATATAATGTACATACACATAAACCGTTAGCTTTACCTAGTGTTCTAGCGGTTGACGTACCTATCCACGTTTTATGACAATGATCGCGACGAAATCTAATTGCAAACATCTTCTAAGTTGCATATATGTGTATGAAAAAATGCGGTATATGTGTACTTGTATATCAAGAGAATATCAGAAATCCTTGTTTTACTTATAATTGTTACGTTTTATTTACCTTGAAAATTTTTAATTTGATTTCTGCAACTCGCATATTTTATGCTTTAAAAGCGTCCAACCATGAGTCACATGGATCAGTTTCCATGCTAATTCAGATTAACCGCCCAATTTTAGTGGCCAAAAATGTTAATACGATGCGTTCGCAATGCAAACAGATTAGTTGCCGTGCAATTAGTGCTAGGTTGCGCGCGTTAAGTGCCGTCCGACGGATTACGGCTCCGTATACCGCACCGGCCGGATCCAAACCGGAGTCCGGACTAATGCGCCCGGCTACGATCTTTGAATCATTGATTCGACAAACCCCACCCATCCCTCTACCGAATCGTCTTAAAACTTTAACAGATAGCACACTATTAGTCTCAACAATTAACTAGGTAACCTGTCCAATGAACAAAGCAATTTTCTCAAACCAACAATGTAGCGCTAAATCAAACAATAACCTTTTGTTCTTTTCAAACTTTTCAGCCAGTGCGATGCTCGTAAAACTTCATTAGTCGAAAACTAATTGTACTTTTCGTGTGACTAAAACGAATTCTGTTAATTCGCCAGCACAGCGTTTCCGACTCCCAGCACACAAATGTGCTTAATCTAAGGATTTTAACTTGAAGCGAGACAAAGAATAACGTTGATAAAATCTGAACTACATTTTGAGTTAATTAGGACTTATTTTCCAGCACTAGGTCAAACGTTCTAACTTCGACTTGGTCTGCGTCGATGACGCATACACTCAGAAGAAACGTGTGCGTTGTACATAATAGGCTGTCGCGTCGTGCGCGTCTGTCTGGGTCGTGTGAGTACGATAAAAACCCCTTTCAATAGCCCGTGTTGATCTTAATGGCATCCGTCTGTAAGGCTGTCAGAAGATTAAATTGCGGAAAGTCTCGAACTTTAAGGCTGTACTGGCATCTTGGCAACTATTATCTCAACCAACAAAATCTTTCTTTGGTCCAGCTTGGTACCAGCGTTAAAATCCTCAATGTTTCAACTCAACTCTTTATTTTCAATTTCGCTTTGATAAATACTTACCAAGTTTATCATATTTATTTTCATAACCTTTAAAAGAAAATTTAATGTTTTTGTTTTTTTTATCTATAGTGGCATCGGTATATCGGCACGTCACTTAACCACTATACTGAAACAACCTTTAATTACTCATACGGCCAGACCAGTTGTCATAAATAGCAATGTCAGTCACCTTGTGTAGCAGCACGTGGGTGCAGCCAATGAACTTAAAAATCATCTTCCCTGCTCTAGCAGAGATCACATGGGAGTATGACCACTATTGTTTGAGATTGCTCAAATAATTGTATTTAATACAATTTATAAATTATGTACACAACACCGAGCAGCCACACAGCAAAATTCTGCAAATATTTTCCTTGAGTACTTGCCTTTCGAGATGAACTCTCTTATTAGCAACTTAACCAAATCTCAGAACTCTTATTATCAATCACTAGAAATCAAGTACTGTTTACTTGTCTTTCCATCATATGAAAGTCAAAGTCAAAAGTCAAAAATCATTTATTCAATTTAGGACACAAAATGCGACTTATGAACGTCAATAAATATAAATATTTATAAATATTTGACAACATCACATACATTGCTCCGATCCAAAACTAAGTAGCTAAGGCACTTGTGTTATGGGAATCGGAAACAACGGTGGTACCACAATACCCAGACAATATAGAAAATATCGTTTTCTACATTGACCCGACCGGGAATCAAACCCGGAACCACTCGACTACGGAGGTCGTCGAATATCATACGATATCAATAATTAATATATCATTCACCTTGCATGTGGGCGCCGATGATTGCTATTGATTATACATGATAATTATTAACATCTTTGCATCTAACAAAGCACACAAAGCAAGCACATGTGCTCTAATGCGATATATCGCAAAAGATCCTAGTAACTTGTTAACCTGTGGGACAGTCAATTGTCTATCAAGGCATCTTTGAATAAGCATCTAGACGTATAATTACCCACACCGTCATTAATCGCAATGTCAATCACCTTGGTGGCACGTGGGCACGTGGGCGATCGCCACTGAACTTGAGGTTGTCGCCGCGCATGCTAATCCTGCGCCGGTTGGGCATGCGGGTCGAATGACCTGCTATAGTTTTTTGAAGTATCAAAAAAATATTGTCATGCACCTTATAATTTAATAGCGGTCCCCCGCGACTTAGTCCGCGCGTTTTGAGTTTGCTTTCTCCCCTCCCGTCGCAGCCTGATAAAGCCTTCCTTAATAAATAAGCTATCTAACACTTTTTTTTTTCAAATCGGTCCAGTAGTTCCTGCAAAACAAATATATTTCTCTCTTGCTTTCTTTCTAACTATTCTGTCTTTCTGATTTTAAATTAATGATATATGGTGTCTTCTGTACTCTATATGTTTATTGATTCTTAGTCTAGAACTGACCCAGTTAGTTTTTCTGAACCTTCTTCATCATGTCATCTGGTGTAGTGGTCGAGAAATCGCCTACTACGCAGCGGTTGCGGGTTCGATCCCCGCACAATACAAACATTTGTGTGCATGAACATGTCTGTTTGTGTTGGTCTGGGTGTTTTCTATGTATATCATGTATGTATTTACAAACAAAAAAGTATTTAAGTATTATATCCGTTGTCTGGCACCCATAACACAAGCTTTGAGTAGCTTACTTTGGGACTAGATGGCGATGTGTGGGAATGTCCAAAGGATATTTATATTTATTTATTTATTTATCTTCATTGCCACCTGACTTTATTTTAAAAGAATAAAACATTATGTTATTATGAGTATTATAGTAAAATTTTCGCCTATTACAATAATTCAAGGCTGCGATAATAAGCTGAAAATTTACACCGCATCCGTACGCATCCATTCCGGCGGCACGCACGTTTATGGCTGTTGCGAACACGCACTCATATAGTAAATGTGAAATTATTAAAATTAAGGCTCTTTATGAACCCACGACTTAGGCAGATTATGAAAATTGGAAAAGTTTTCGCATACATGATGTGTTTATTTTACACAGTCCATTCTTTGAATTAATGTAACTGGCATATCGCAGAATGTGTGTCCTCCGTCCTATCCAATTGCACGGTAAGATATCTGATAATTTTATCAAATATATCGATCATCCATTCGATCTGAGTAATGCATTGTTCTGTGAACTTTCAAGACATTGACTTATGGATTCATAGGTTCAGTATTTAATTTTCGTTCAAATACTACCTACTAACTAATGGAGCTCTAAGTAGGGGACTAGTAGTTTTTACTTTGAATAAATTTATTATTAAATTGTGCTTCGTAATAGCTTTGAGTGCGTTGTTGGGCAACAGCAACACCAGTACGGGCAGAAGGCAGTAGCAGAAGATATAGTATATCACGAAAGGCTTTTGATTGGACTGGAGGCAGGAACCCCTGGTTCTTAAAGTGCGGTGTGGAAGGTAAGATTGGAACCACCACACTATTTGGAGCTTTTAAGATGAAAGAAAAACTCCACGGAAAAAAGCCTCCTCTCCTCTCCTCCTCCTAAATTTGATGATGGATAGCTTTGTGTGTTCAGACTATATCGTTTTTGGACTGCATATTCTTCGACCTTGTTGTTTCCTTATTTATAAGGCCGTTGATTGGAGATTTTTATGGAATCATGACCAAACTGGAAGACAAGTTAATGGCTTAGCGTGGGTGCGGCGATTCGACGATTCATCCATTCCGTCTTGTTTATCGATTAGTCAAGAATCCGCGCCCATGGGCCAACTTATGTCATTTGGCCGGGAGTCAAGGACGAAGCCGCTCGGCTCGACGGTGCCGCGCCGGCCTTATTTGGCGATTGGTGGGCGCCAGTTTTACGACTTGGCCTTTTTTCCTACGCCCTGTTTCCATGTTGGCTACACTCTAGATAATACAAGTTCATTTGTGTGCGCTACACATACGAAGCATTGACCTTTCTCGGCTTAGTCCTGTTCATATCGTCTCAAGGACGGCAATCTCGGAACAGTCTAATTTGGGTAAACGTTATGACTCCATTTCTTTTTAATATAAAAGAAGTATACATAAACACAACACAGTGAACGTAAACGTAACGAAATGAAAACATGTCGTTTTGAGCGTGTTGGGGTAAATAAGGGGATCCGTGACAATCGGAAGCATTAACCGTTCGGGTCGGTGACGGGCTCTGTTGGCTGGAAAAATGGAACGTGACATTTTAAATTTGGCGCAAAGCTCGCGACATTAATCTGGCGCGTCGCCGCCCTCGGCGTGCGTGGCCTAATCCGCCGCTCCCCGAACGACCCGGGAAGATGGAAAAATCTCGAAAGACTCACATCAAATTACCAGCTTTAAAGCGTAGTGAATTCCCTCGGGCCCGCGACGACACACCTTGCCTTTCAGAGGCGCCCCTAAATAACGTAGCAGTGTCCTTCGGGAACTTTGGAAGGTTTGGGAGCACGTGCTTTTGTCATAGTCATACTTTCGACGAGTTTTACGTACGACGTGCCGCGCACTTCGATTGAGTTTTGAAAGCGCGTGCTTTTACAACTTTGCTAATTCTTGTTTTAAAGTTTTTACGGAAATACAAAAGTTTTCCGCTTCTCCACCTACGCCTGGAGGCTAGGCACTCTTAGTTTATGCAAGCGGAAAGCGTACTTCTATCTCCGAAATATCGACTTAGAATTTCTAAAAGTTTAATGCATGAGCGCTAGGGCCTCTTCACCTATACAGTGTTATTTTACCAGAAGTGAGGTTGTGTAAGGAAATTTCAAAGGCTTTCAGTGACCGTTAAATCCAGCGTTAAATCTTCTAACAACTTTGTGCTCCGAATAGGAACTGCGAAATAAAACAGATAAGGTTAATTCCAGCTTTGGTGTAGCCGTGGTGTAAAGTTTGCTATTGTTGTCTGCGCGATGTGGCGCTGATCTCGTGATATCTCGGGTCATAGCTCACTTGACGCAAGAGCAGAACCCAACTTCGTGACGGCTGCAGGTATTAACAGAGGACTGGGGAAGCTACATATAACATACTTGGATCAACCACTTATTGTAACGGCTAAACTTGAAATAATTCGGCAACATGGAACGCAATGATGAATGAATTTATTAGTACCTGTTTATTCTATTGAGGATTAATTTTCCATTCCAATTGTTAATTACAAAACATTTAATAAATCTAATTATTTACTACCTGCTATTGAACATTTTCTTACACAAAAGATTTTTACTGTTATTTAATCAGAAGACGCTTTGTATTGTGAATAGCGGAAAACGAGCTATAACGTCAACTTAGAAATAAAATATGCTATTCTTGCAATGGCATCTTCGCACGTCTGCCTGCTTTGTCTCACCACACGTCAGGCCCCGTTGAGCTGGCTCGCCTTTGAATTCTGTCTTGGGCCGTAGCGCCGATTCAGCCTCACCCGCGTCGCTCCTAAAAAGACGTACGCCACGCTACGAGCGAAAGTAGCTCGCTCCCGGCACCTTTCGTGACTCAAAAAGCTAACTTTGACTTAACCTGCCACTTCAGCGGCTGTAAAATGCAAACGTACTCATTAAATGCAATAAGAATTTCATACTTTAAACGATTTGAACACGATAAAATAACATTTAACGTGTAGATTGCAGTGATAAACCAACACGTTCTCATTCAGTTTGAAACCAAATGAAAATAAGGCTTAAATTGGGAGACGGAACGGCAGCAATTGTTTCTGAAAGCTCCCCATTTGTAGAAAGCAGAAATATCTAGACACTAATGTAGTGGCGGTACGTCCGGAATCCAATCTTGCACACGTCACCGTGCCGTAATGAATTCAACAATAATTAGAGTTGCCGCGAGAGAGCGCTCGGAGCTTACCGGCGGATGTCACAAATCCTAGCCAAGGGCCGGGGCGTGTAATGCAAATAACCATGTTTACCTGGGACTGGAGCCGCGCGACCGCGCCCGCGCCATCCTCGCGATTCATAATAACGGCTTTTATTTCCGTAACTAGCTACGCGACGCTCTCATTTTGTAGGTTAACGCGTATTGTGCCGCGGCGAAACGAATGCCGCCCAGTAATGGAGTTTTTAAGCGCAGCTTTTTCGCACTGCACTGCAAAAGCGAATTATGTAACTAGAATAGCAACGTGATTGCAGAATAAAAGAAAACACCAATGCAATACACGTTTATTGTTTCGAATTGCGAGTTTGGTTTGACGTAAACAAAATGCCGAAACTTAAAAGCCTATTTGTATAAAATTATGAAAGACGCAGTTATAAAATCTCAAGTTGCTAATGAATTCGAACATTAGGGGCTTATGGCTATTATTTACTGTGCCATTTTAGTCTAGGAGCGGACTAGTGGTCGGATGACGAGCGAATCACGACACCCTCGAAGTAACGACTAACGACTATAACCTTGGAACAGGTAGGCTTGTTAGCGATAAGAGGGTTTTAGACTAAATATATTTTGCTTTACAATGTAGCCGAGAAAGTCGTTACAGATAATGAATTTGTATTATAGCAATTCAAGGCTCCCTAGTGTCGAATGTCTGTTAATATGCTTTGATACAAATTACGATTTCAATATTGTTATGAATGAAACAACGGCTATACAAAGTTGTGGTTAGAAATATTATAATATATTAATGAATTTTTAGACAAGCCTATTAGAGCATATTGTTGTTTTTATTAGTCGTTTAGTCTTTTTAAAATATTAATGAATGTACAACTAATCAAATTTCACGAGAGACGACCGTGCACCGTACATTCTTCAGTCATCGCGCGGCAACTTTGGCAACGTATATTTAGAAATGTTTACGCGTTTCCGCGGATTTTTCTCGCGTTTGTGCATCAATTGAGCAACTCCAATTGGAGGAAAACTCACAAGAAGCCACGTTGAAGGCTATTGCAAGTTTAATATTGGTATAATTTGCCGGCATATTGGAAAACTTGTAATTGGTTTAGTTTTATATTCGCACATCAGTGTGTGTGACTGAACTATGATAACATTTATATATACAGTGTCCTCTTTGTCATATGTGAACTATTGGACTAGTTTCATAACTTCAAATTCTATTGTGACAAATCGATACTGACAATGTGGAACGAAAATGTCTTCACGTATATTAATTGTTACTCTTTTTTGTTACAGATTTTGGCCCGGAGTCATATATCATTGTAAAGAAGCTCACTTAAAAGTAAGTGTTTTATTATTTTTACAACACCGTGACAACATGTCTAGCTACATTAATTACGAAATCGTTTTTACCTTAACTTGTCCCGGTTGTGTCGCGTTGTCTCGCTTAAATTTATTTCGTATTTTGATATCGCACTCGGTGTAGGTAGTTCTGTTCTGTCAGACTTTTTATGATTACTCTCTTGGCAGAACACCAGGATCTTATTCGCTTATCTTTCGTTACTTTGCTCGGCAAAATAGCTCAATATTTCTAGATATTTCCCCCAAAATTTCAGGAATTCGCTGTAATTCTTAAGTCGCCTTGCCTATTCAATAGTATGAAACTTTTCTGGTGCTTTTAGAAGTTATTTTATTGTAACGGTCGAAAAGTTCAATAAGATTTCTCAATCCATACATTCAACTATGCACTGAGGTTTCTATGATCTGTCTGGCTATACAAAGTACATCCGCGGTTCACTTTCACTTGTCTGACCAAGTTGTTATGTGCTTTACAGACTTGAACTGTGCCGGCTGCGCGAGTTCCTGAATCGATTTTGAATTTGTGAAACAATTTGCATAACTAACTCCATTGTTTTTTTTTTTTGGATACAAAAGTAGCACTGGTATTAATTTACCTTATACGGAAACGACCTTGAGACACATGGCTTGAACACGAAGCGTGTGTTTGGTCTGTTACTTGCCAAAACTTGTTCTGCCGACTTATTGTAGACGGACTACATTGTCCGACTCCAATCGTAGCTCCTTAGATATTTATGAAAGAAGATGTATGCGGGAGTTGTTTGTTTATTCGTACCTTCTGAATTACTTATGCAGGGCGTCATTTACCTAAGGTTTGCGTACGTGCACCGAGCCAGGTTCAGCATAGCGCGAAACAATTGCGGGGAAACATGCCCCATTGTCCGGGTCTGCCAAGCGATCCACATTAATAAATGCCAGATTGCCCCTCCAAGAAACTCGTAGAAGTGTAGATACTTTTTAGCATTTGGTACAAACTCGGTTTTGGCGCTCTTATAATTTAATCAGCGTAATTCCGGACAGAATTGTTTGAAACAAAGAACCTCGGAAGAATATCATTACCATCCGCACTGTTATCTTATTCAGGCTCGATTCACGTGTCACAATATCTCATATCGACCTTTATAGTCACAAAGCGATGACATCGTCAAAACTTCGTCAATTTACGTTGAGAACGCAAAGCCCCTTGCCAGCTCTTGTCCGCACTTGCTACAAAAGTGGAGGTAACATCAAGAGAACTTTCCTCTCGGAGTACAGTCGTACTTCCCTTGTCTAGAAAGGGATCAAACTGCGGTGCATTCGCCGCAATGTATTATGCAGTGCCCGGGCGAGGTACCTATGTAAGCGGCTCGGAATCACTCCCGCTACGACGTGGAATACTACTATTCCATGAAAATTTCCTATTTCAAAAGTTCGGGGGAGCCATATCGTCTCGAATAACTTTCGTAAATTACTCGCTACCGATTCGATGATTGTAAGTTACTGCCCTGTTTACGCTTGCTACTGCATTAGTCGGGGCGATGCAGCCCACCTCAATGCAATTTAATCAGCTCTCTTTTCTTCTGTCTGGGTTTAACCTCCAATACTTCCATTTATTTTTGATCGAATTAAGAGGCTTTAATACATTTGTTTCTGCTGAAGCTGTTAGCTGAGGCTTACGTAATCTAATTTACGGTAATGTGCTCCTGCAGATTGTGGTTAAGATAGATTACAGTGGTTAAGATACCTAGGGAATATATGTCAGCTGGGTAAGCTAAGCTAATCGCATCTCATTTCCTACGTGTCGCTCGTTCTAGTAGGAAGCACAAATGAGATTGTGGGCTGACGTGTCGTTCCGGAGTCTGTCGCACTCGACACCCGAACTAGACCATGGCACCCGACATTCCATCCTTTAAATCGGTCAATACATTCCACACTTACTATTGTTATTCAACCCCATTTCCTTAATCGATTTTCCTGTTAGCTTGAATGTGTATGCCTATCATTTTGTATATCTTGCCACACTTTATGTAAGCTATTTATTTTCGGCATTTCGACACCTTTCTCACAATCTTTTCACACCTTTCAGTTGATTGATTGTCGTATATATTAAGAACAGAGTATGGCGCATAACGTACGAACACCCACTACAGTCTTTCACGAAAAGTTACTCGATTTATTAATCCAAAGGGCAATTACTAAAGTCATAACGTATACAAATGTCCTTAACCATTTCAAAAGGCATTGTCAATTTATAGCTGGCAAATCTTCCTATAACAATGCATACTCTCTCACTTTAGAGAAGTTTACAACAAGCGAAAGTCAACTTAGTTAAATCGCAATGAACGGCTTTCCGAACGAACACAGAGGTCTTTTATCGCGTTTCACGCAAGTTTCCTCGGGCAGCTCTCTACTTACACGATTAATTTGAGTCGATAAATCCGCATTAAAAGCGGGGCAGGGGCAGCCAACCGCGCCGCTCTGTGTAAGTAGCCGCCATTCCGACCTTTTTGTTCTCACCTCGTTCGGTTCTATCGAAACTCTTTAATCTATTGTACGTAGCGGTGTGACAGCACGTGAATGTTTACGGATTGATCTCTAACGGTCGGGCCCACGGAGGCCAGGCAGGCCTGGCGACGTCACTAGACTGGCGGGCAGCGCGCGCGGCGCCTACGGAACCATTAGACGTCTGCCCGATGTGGAACGCTCGATAAACTTGTAAAAACGCCTTCTACCCATTTAATTTTATACCCTCGCTTAAGCGTTGCTATTGGCAGATTTCTTCGTTCTTTTTATAGGTCCGTCATTAACTGTATCGCGCGTTTATTATTGCGCGTTTGTTTTTTAAGCTCAATCGCCTCGTTAATACCTTGATGTCGCTTCAAATACAAGCATTGCCTAGCATTAAATTTAAATATTGGTATGTAAATAATATTATTGCAGTACATCATAATATATCGTTGCTTTTAAAAAGATAAATTTACTACATTTTTCTGCAGCCTCTAAAAAATCTTTCTGCATGACCTAAAAAATACGACTAAATCCACCTTTTGTACACTTTAATTTGTGCAATAAAGTTTTTAAATAAATAAAAATGCCATTATATTACATGCTACTACATATTTGGTTGTTTTCTGGTTTCAAAACTCTTAAGGAGTGTCGTCAAAAAAATCCGAAATATGTTTTTTGTTTCTGTATTCAGTACATTGTTCCACCATGGAATTATTAAACCTTGAATATCCTGGTATATTGAGATAGGAAACAGATTTAGATGCCATGCGATTATATTTCTTTTTCAATTGTATCTACTCCGTATCACGTTTCACGAAAGAAATAAGTTTTACTCTCCTATTTTATTTAAATGGCGAAACGCACTGATTTACGTATGACATTTGATTTATGTTTTATTTTAACAAAAACTTTAATGTCACCCTAAACCTACTTTAATATTTTATTAGCTCATCCGTTTAATATGCTCTTTCTATTTAGATCTCTTTCCATAACCATACGACGCGACGCGCCCCAGGCAAAGAACGAAACGATATTGATACAAAATATTTATGACTTCAAGTGATAAACTTTATGTTGCGGTAAGAGTTTTATTCGTCTCGTGAAATAGCTATATTTTAAGGTATAAATAGAAGACGTATTGACCAATAAAACGAGTGTTTCGTACACCTTTCAGAGGGTAAGACGCCATTTGGGAGCGTTATGTCCCTTATATTAGAATTTTATCAAGAAAAATAGTATGAAACGGGACACAGTATTAGTGGAATAGGGGAAACATATTTGGAAAGGTAGTTAAGTTTTTGTACATGTATATTAACCCACTTAAAACGGATAAAATCCGCCTTAGAAACATAAGGTCCTATGTACGAAATAGGAACAAAACTTGTTTGTTAAAAATAGTTGTTACTTTATCCATATATATTTTTCAAAAATACATTTAATTAAAAATAGGTAAATATGAGTTTCTAGTTCACAGAAAATATCTTTTTTACTCATTTGAATTTGAAATAAATGTAAACTGATAAAAAGAAAGCTATACTTGATATAACTACATGTCCTTTCTAATAACTAAGGTGTCCTTTTAAAAGGCCAGTAGCATTATCTGGGTTAAAGGTAATTGGAATAATAAGTATATGTATTATGGCAAATCTATTAGTTATGCCAAAATTTTAATAAGTTTCTATTCAAAAAAGCTATCTTCATATGTATCTATAACATCCATGGCTTAATAATAAAGTAACTTCGCGATATAGTAGATTCTTGAGAAGCTTCTAAACTCCTAATTAGAATGTGAAGGAAAGTTATTTAATTCTTTGTCAATTGTACGTGAACTTCTATTCTGCGAATTTGTTTACGTAATTTGTTGGAAATATTAAAGTTTTCCCTCGTGAGGCCCCCTCAACGAAGAGCGTTGTACGATGTGGTGCGTGCGAGGTAAGGACACCACAACAGTTGAGAACAGTACGCACATCTACAATTGTGAGACGCCGCCTCTAACTGCCTATTAAACTAATCTGAAATACCTGTGTCCCAAATTCAGGATTTATACGCGCAGAAATGTTTGAGCTTACCTATTACACTATATTGGCTGTCTTACTTACTAGGCTCACACCTTTCGCAGAGATAAGAACCTCCGTTGCCAAGATTTACGACCCCCGAATATAGAACCACTCCTCCAGTACCATCCGGGACATACGAATATAGACTGTTTTTTTTCCTGGTGTGTAAAAGTGTTTTTCTTTCTTTGGCTCCAAAAATATGCTTATCGGTAACAATTTCTTCTGATATTTCATCATTTTTCTGTGGTAATAAAATTAAATAATGTGTAAAACTACGCGTTTGTTATTTGTATCAGCATCGCATGTAAACAGACTTTAACGTGTAAGTTGTTATTGACGGTAGCTAACGCAATCAATTGTTGTCACGATCTAATCAGTGACAGGGACGGCTAGAAAAGTCCCTTCAGGCATCGGGCGCGTCGCCTTGTCCTAACAGAACGCAACTTCGCGATCATAGCACAGGTAAGCGATATTGATCCAGAGTAGGTCTCCTCTAATTACCGACTCGATACAAAAAAATCATGAGACTACTCGATAGTCGGATTGCTTACTCGGTCGATAATCGCGTTGAATTCGGACGATGTAAAGTCAAACGTTTCAAACAAATTATGGTACCACTCAGTATTTCGAAATAAACTCTTTTGAGCTGCCTGTTCTAACTACTCAATGCAAAACGTCGCTCCCCACAGGGACTTAATTTGTTGCTCTCCTGACGCCCGCCGTGTAGCGTCTCACTTTCGAGCGTAACGCGAGAACGGGACCTTGCCACCTTCCGCCGTCGTGTTCGCGCCCAAGGAAACACTCCGCGGGCTCGTTAACTTGACGATGGACTGAGTAGTAGTAACAGTTCAGATGGGTAGAACACGAATTAACCCAGTCCAAACTTATTGGCATTGGTATTCGTAGTTACGCCCTGTATTATCTACCGTTTTTTCTATGCATTATCAATAATGGCAAAAGGAAAAGACTCGTTAATAGACTTCACAGAAAAGATCCGGTTCAGTTACACTAAACCGTAATTGCTCTTTTTGCCTAAAGGCCGCACGATTTAGGGCCGATGTTACCAACGTCAGATAAGACTTCTCCGACAATTATGTATGAAACGACCCATTTTACATTCTTATAAACGATTGCTAACAAATAGGTGAAGTTTTCAAATAAGGCGTATTGTATATTATTCGACGAATATTTCTTACCTGACGTTGGAAAAATCAGGCCCTGATGTTAATACATTACCATTATTACCAGTTATTTTTATGCTAGAATATTTAACGTTAATCCAATAATGTAATTGTTTGTTGTTATTTATAACGAGTTTTTTTTTTTTAATTTAAATTGCACGGCCTACAGAAACAAATACTAAAAAGGCTAAAATTACGCTAATAGCAGAAAAAAACTCATTTGAAGTCGGTGCATGATATGCGTACGTAGACTGCTGCTGCTGTCCGTGGTTGACATCATGCACGGATGAGTTTGTTTCCCCTATTAGCGTTATTTTAGTCTTTGTTTTTAAGGGGGAGTCCAATTTTTATGAAAAAAATGTATTAAAGCCCTTTTCAATTTATGTTTAAGTTACAATGTACTATATTGAACTAAAATAGTTACATAAACATTCTTCACACTGTAACTAATACTTTGTGAAAACTGCATCAAAATAGGTCCATCCGAACAGGAGATATTCGCGGACAAACATATGTAAATACATGTCGAACTGAGAACCTCCTTATTTTGGAGTCGGTTAAAAAATAACTTATATACGCACATGCGCATTTTATTGCACCATATTCCGAATAACTCTGTTTTCGGCATCTAATACATTATGAAAGAGCTATTCATCTGAAGCGATAAAACCAGTTTTATAGTTTCCACATAGACTAACCAAAATCCGCCATTATCCTAAACCAAATCTGAAAGCGTATAAATTTCTTAAAACAATTCCAAACAAAAGTCGCTGCACGACTAGATATCCGTTTGTTTTATAGCGCCATAAAGCTCATATTTTAAAATGATCGTATACGCAAAATAGACGGCACACGGTCGCCTTATTGAAAGTTTGATACGGGATCGATGCTGGCGCTAGGTGGGCGACAATCTAATCACAATACCATAAAGGAGTCTACCGTAAAATATTTATAACCCGGGAGCGGGTGCGCCCGGCACCGCACCGCCCGGCGCTGCCTGATACATTTTCTTGAATTTTCGAGTGCACTCGTACAATACAAGAAGTCATTGATGTACGCGACCGTACCAATTATGAATGATACGTTCTCGCTTATTTGGTTCAAATCGCGAAAATACTTTAGAAAAATGCTTTGGTGTACCACCCTTCGTTAACTCTCTTAGGTGTGTAACTAGTGTTGTAAGTCTACAGTAAGTAGCCTACCAAAATTCCGTGCGTTTCTGGTAGGATACGGAATACTACGGCATACTACGTAGCTTTCGTAGATAACTTTTATTAAGGGTTTAGCAAGATGACGTACCAAATGTGCTTACCAAGTCACGCAAAAGTTTAAAGAAAATCCTCTTTTACTTCCTGTATAACTTTTTTTCTGTGACTACTTGTATCATAATATTTTTATTTATGTTATGTTTTAAATAAAAAATATTAATAGTCACTATTTTAGTATAAATGACCATGATTTATTTCAAATTCAGATTCCAGAACATTTACTTCTCACAATAATAATTCGTGATACCATTAAATGAAATCTACGAAAGCTACCGCACCTTATGGACGGATTCTGAAGTTTACCGTAGTCTACCGGAATGCTACTGCATACTTTGGTAGGATAAATTGGACTTACAACTCTAGGTTTAACGGATAGAATAAGATTTTGTTTCATATCATTTGTCTATGGTAAGCGAATCGATAAACAGTAATTACCGGTCAATACCTAATCAACTAACTTTGAGTAAGCAGCATAAATTAATTATGTAAGGAATACTGCTAACTAATCCACACGCAAATAAAGTTGAATGATTATATATGAATAAATTGTATGAACTTACTGGTACAGAATAGAGATATTTAAATAAAAGATTCAAGAGAAAACTTTAATTAGATAGAAATTTTATACTTACGGAATCGGGAAAGTTGTTCGATTTCGCTTTTTCTGTGCTGCCGTCTGAAATATTTATACAATGAATGTTAATCACATGTCGACTTAACTTCTGTTGGTTCGTTTAAGATGCATTGTTATTGAATAAGTAAACACCGTTGAGTAGCTTCTCCTTAGCTTCTAGAAAAATAAACGGTAAAGAAATAGTTACCATTAATTTTACTTACGTCAACTATTACTGCTATGTAAAGTAAATACCATAGACCACATTCATACGCTAAGGCAAATTATACAGAAGTCCGAGGAGTATAATATGCCTCTATGTTTAGCTTTTGTGGACTATGAGAAGGCCTTTGATTCGATCGAAGCTTGGGCGGTGCTTCGGTCTCTTCAGCGGTGTCACATAGACTATAGGTATATAGAGGTGTTAAAGTGTCTGTATAACAACGCCACCATGAGGGCGATTTTATTGCGAAGAGGTGTAAGACAGGGCGATGTTATATCTCCGAAACTGTTTACAGCGGCATTGGAAGACGCCTTCAAGCTCCTGGAATGGGAAGGATTCGACATCAGCGTCAATGGCGAATACATAACACACCTCCGGTTTGCCGATAACATGGTCGTTGTGGCAAAAACGCTGGATGATCTTGGCAGCTCGAAGACCTCGACCGAGTATCCCAACAAGAGGGTCTTAAAATGAACATGGAAAAGATGAAAATTATGTCGAGCTCCCTTGTTGTACCCACTCCAGTATCCGTTGGGAACTCAACTCTCGAAGTTGTCGACAAGTACGTCTACCTGGGACAAGTGATCCAATTGGGTAGGTCCAACTTTGAGAAAGAGGTCAATCGACGAATCGAACTCGGCTGGGCAGCGTTTGGGAAACTGCACAAGAGCGTCTTCTCATCTCAATTACCTCAGTGTCTGAAGACGAAAGTCTTCAACCAGTGTGTGTTACCAGTGATAACATACGGATCCGAAACGTGGTCTCTAACTATGGGCCTCATAAAGAAGCTCAAAATTTCAGAACGAGCTATGTAGCGGGATATGCTCGGTGTTTCCCTACGAGATCGAATCAGGAACGAGGAGATACGTAGAAGAACTAAGGTGACGGACATAGCCTTGAGAATCAGTAAGCTTATGTGGCAGTGGGCAGGGCACATAGCGCGAAAAACTGATGGCCGTTGGGGCAGGAAGTTCTAGATTGGAGACCCTTGGACCAAAGACGCAGCGTAGGACGTCCACCGACAAGATGGACAGACGACCTTATAAAGATCGCGGGATCAAACTGGATGCAGACCGCTAGTGATCGGTCGCTGTGGAAAGCCGTGGGGGAGGCCTATGTTCAGCAGTGGACGTCCTTTGGCTGATAATGATGATGATGAAGTAAATACTTTATATATAATATAGCTATTGCGCCGAAGCCTATTATATGTTTAAATCTATGCATTTGTGGTTTCATATCTCAACAGGATCAAAGACTTTCTTATGTAGCAATTTAACTAATGTACCATCCCTGAGGCGTTAAAACAGCTGTAAAATGATTGTCTACGTAAGAAACTTATCCTAAGAAATTCGGAGTGCGTGTAAGCTTAACAGCTGAAACATAACGTACAACATTAGTATCATAAAGTCGGTCGAGACGAGTAATATTTACTTAAAAGCTCTTCTTCTTCTACCTCAAATAAACGGCAATTACTGTAATAACATGATCTGAGTTAGCCCTAGATTAGCCTGAAAAGCCTTAACCCTCGGGGCGTCGTAAAACTTGTTTTTATAAACCAGCATTAACACTCATTCCGTGTTCGCAAGTTATGTATAAGAACGCCGAAGTCGATTAATTTTTTTCATGTTAAATCGAGACGTCTTTAATACAATCTTATAACTGATTTTTTTGAACCCGGGCAGTTGTAATTTTTCAGGTTGTCTGTATTTATTTGTGCGTTATTTATAGTACTTTATTATTTGCTTATTTATTCAACGATTGCAAACATTGTTTCTAATCTCTTTTATCTCAATTCAATCAACAAAAGAATTTAACAGCAGTTTCTCAGGATGCCCCAAAGTAGTCCTTGGATGCCGTTCTATGACATTGTGACAAAGAATTTTCAGATAAAAGCCCTCCGTCTTACTTGTGCAATTTGACCCTGACCATGGACTAGAATTTTGATAGATCAGATAAACTAAACACTTCGTTATCCTAACAGAACAATGGATGGCTGATTCATCAAAATACTCGATCACCTGTTATTTAACTTCAGTCAAATGGTTACTATCAACAGAGACATAATAAAGAACCATTGAGAGGGACAAGGATCTCCTGGTCGATTGATGACATTGAAGGGGGGGGGGGGGGAGGTTGGATTCAATCAAGATAGCCAATGGAAACATCTCCCTTGAAGGAGTTAAGGAATCTGTTTTACGAATATTTTTTTACCCAACCATGAAAAAGTCAAAGAGAATGATACTATTTATTATATTATTATTAAACGTAAGTTAAAAAAGTTGTATTTATGTTTCACTAAACTTAAACGCAAAACAACTGTACAAACAATGAAAACCATTGAAAATTATAACTTGATTTAAGGAGTTTAGATCTGTGGTATTTAAAAATAATCATTTTATTAAATAGTTAACACAAAATATGTACAAAAATAAAACATTAGAAAAAATCGGACTTGGCGACACTAGATCTGGCATATTTGAAGATGACAGCGTTATATTGTTTTAACTATTATAATAGTTACGGGATTGCTACTATGTATCTTCATAATTATGAGTTGCCGATATTTCGGCTCTATTGCAATCGTCATGATCGCGCAGTTACTAGTTGTAAATAATAAGCAATCCCGTATCTAACTATTCTAATGACAGCGTTAGTTATGATTTTCGCCGACGGCCAAAAGATCCATTTCGCATTGTAGCGACCTCAGTTGTCTAAAATATTGTGAAGTATTGACATTTAAACTAATAAAGAACCTTGAAGCTCGGCGTTAGACGGATGATGTCGCTTGCGTCTTCGCGAATCTTTGCTTTATCTTCAATTCTTTATGATGATTTATTATTTAGTTCTGCAAAGACTGGTTCCTTTATGCTCTGATTTAGAACGACAATCTTTGACTTTGATTAATGTCATGTGTTGTCCGTTGTTTGATACCCGTTTTTGTTGTTCGCTAAGTTACAACGTTTGGGTTTGGCACATACGAGTAAGTTAGTGGTATTGCGGTGTTTGCGGCGCATAAACAACTAGCACACGTGTGCGTCTGACCGCTTATCGATTGATTTGACTTAAAATGCACAGTTTTGAGCCATCGACGTTGATCAGGGCGGCCAAATTTTCCGCTGCGGGCGCTTGGCAACCGCACCGCGCGGCGCACCACAATCACCTATACAAATTGGAAGGTTAACGGGTCCCAATGTATATTGATAAACCGATAAATACTCATTTGCGAAAAATATTGTGGTTGCAAGCGCGTGACAATAAGAGTTACAGTTTTTACCGACTTCAAAAAAGGAGGTCGACATGTGTGTATGTGATATAACCAGAATTTGAAAAAAAAATAGAATGTTGATCTATCTATTCAGCCTTCCTAACACGCGTGCAAAATTTCGTAAGTGTTTGTATTTTGGTCTCAGGATTTCTCGGAAACGAAAAGTCATGACGCGATGATTATTTTTTATTTTAATGAGGTGTAGTTCAACTAAGGGTACAGTATAAGTTACATTAAAATGGGTTCAGTATTTTTGGAGGTATAAGTTACAAGTAAAACTTTTGAAATAAAAATAAAATTAGAAAAATTAAACCGCCTTCGAGAAACTGAATAAAAAGGTAAAAATAACCCAAGAAGCACACAACACCATTTTAATAAACTTATGATAGCACGAGTTCATGTACAAGCGTATATATGCTGTATTTCTTTTGTACGACTCTTTTAAGTAAAATTTGGGCCCCCCCTTTAGACAGCGTTGAGTTATATAAACGCTATTTAATAGCATTAAAATTATCATATTACTTCAATAATAAAGTCAGTTATGAGCATAGGAATAAACAAATGACATTTTCTGCGACTTTAATACAGTTAATTTAAAGCTTTTAAAATTACAATCTGTTATTAAAATTTCATTGCAATGCTTACTGTTTTACTTTCTTTGTAAAAAAAAAAACTTATGATTTTAAAAATATATTTATTCTGCTGTTGATATCGTGCTACGTTGTGGACCTAAAATAATTAAATGTGACAATTAATATTGAATGGATATTTATTACTGACTTTTATGATTGAAATAAGCCATAATTAGCTGCGCACATCAGTTTGTCGGGTGAAATATACATGTTATTAGTAAAGAATACACGCGCTCTTGCTGAAATACTTTATTATAGTCTACAATTTTAAGAAAGCATAACCTAGTTTTAACAAATATAAAAATTAGCCATTAGCAATAAGTTTAACAAATAAAGTAGCTTATAAAAGTATCCGTACAAAATAAATAAATAAATAAATATCCTTTGGACATTCCCACACATCGCCATCTAGCCCCAAAGTAAGCTACTCAAAGCTTGTGTTATGGGTGCCAGACAACGGATATAATACTTAAATACTTTTTTTTTTGTAAATACATACATGATATACATAGAAAACACCCAGACCAATACAAACAGACATGTTCATGCACACAAATGTTTGTATTGTGCGGGGATCGAACCCGCACCCGCTGCGTAGTAGGCGATTTCTCGACCACTACACCAGACGGGTCGTCAATACAAATGATTTCATTCCCTTTCTAGTCAGATCTTATAGTGACTAGTATTCTTTTTGTAAGAAAGGAAAAGGAAAGCAAATGGCGACAAATAAAATTAAAGCTTTAGGCATTTGACTGTAGCATAATAGTGCTGCTAATTTTAATATAGCCCGTTACAAAAATCGAAATATAGCTGTAGAGATGAATAGATCAGAAAGAAAACGGAGCAAAGGCATTATTTGTTATAAAGTCAATGTTAATATAGGACTAGCATTAAATTAACACAACCATGGACTATGAGAAAGCTTTTATTCTTTAAAAAATTCAATATACGTTCAAAAGCACTATAAAATAATTTATTAATGCATATTTATAGCGTAAAGTTTTTCAAATTATCAATGTAAGATAATTATAAAGGTATCCGTATATATCCGTATATATATCCGTAATAGCTTTTAAAGGTATCCGTACAAAATACAAATGATTTCATTCCCTTTTTTGGCCGATCTTATAGTGACTTGTATTCTTTTTGTAAGAAAGGAAAAGGAAAGCAAATGGCGACAAATAAAATTAAAGCTTTAGGCATTTGACTGTAGCATAATAGTGCTGTTAATTTTAATATGGCCCGTTACAAAAATCGAAATATAGCTATATACTGTAGAGATGAATAGATCAGAAAGAAAACGGAGCAAAGGCATTATTTGTTATAAAGTCAATGTTAATATAGGACTAGCATTAAATTAACACAACCATGGACTATAAGAAAGCTTTTATTCTTTAAAAATTTCAATATACGTTCAAAAGCACTATAAAATAATTTATTAATGCATATTTATAGCGTAAAGTTTTTCAAATTATCAATGTAAGATAATAGTCTTGGTATAAGTTTGAAAGCTGTTTTAGAAGCTGCAATTTAGAAATATCTGACGTTAATTTACGATTTTTGACATTGTAGCAACTTTTTGCTGACTATAATAAACCAGTAAGCATTATTTGATAAAATAAGTGCCTTATAGAGTATTCATATTTGGATACTGACGATTAAAAGAATTAACATGACCTAAAGACATAATTCTGTATCTGTTTTGGTGAATATACAAGTTATGTGCTTGTTGGGAACGCATTCGTCTTCTGTTTAAGAGATACAAATTCTTTTAGTCTGTGCAAGATGTCAAGCTTCTCTTAACTAAGAACTACACACATCATGCACCGACTCTAAATGAATTTGTTTCTCCTAAATAGAAGACGAACAAGTTATTTTAAGTTTTTTAGTCAGTTTTTTTGGTAGTCAAAAACTTCAAAGAAGAAACTGAATGATTAATCAAACGCGCTGATAACAAAACTGTCTGCCAATATCACGGTAATGTTATCTACAGTATTGTAACTCGGCCGACTCTTTAAAATAAATACCTACAGCCGCGCGGTACCTAATCGTGCGATAGGGCTGCCTGCCCGCCTCCAGCATTTTACAATTGCCTACTTTAGTGTTTACATTTAGTTTTGTGATCGTAAATATACTTTTTTATATAAACAAATAATATGTTTTGTGGCTTAAATAGGAAGTATTCAATACAAATGGGTGTTGTTTTTTGCTTGTTAGATTTAATTAAAAACATTTTTATGTTTAAATGACAAATCGATCTTATAAATTTGCTACCGAAAAATAATTGCGCAACGACTTAGACGTATGGAATGCTCAATTATTAAATTTTAAAGTATAAAAAATCCGCATTCTCATATAAAGCTTTATTAAAAATCAAATCAGCACAATATATCCTAT
Organism: Pyrausta purpuralis; assembly: GCA_963924145.1. Lineage (NCBI taxonomy): Eukaryota > Metazoa > Arthropoda > Insecta > Lepidoptera > Crambidae > Pyrausta > Pyrausta purpuralis. The sequence continues at coordinate 15,879,531 of OZ001654.1, forward strand.
TCGTCTTAATAAAATGTACTTAAACTTATTTTTCGAGAAAGAAATCGCGCGACTATTGTTAAAAAAACAACGCACCGTCCGTTCGTCACTGTGGCACAGTCGCGACTGACTGCCTGCCGAACGCGTGCCGAAATCGAGGCGCGTAGGTATAGCTCGCGTTTCGTCCGTTTGTATGGAGTTGGAATACTGTTAAGATAACATTACCGTGCCAATATCCTGTTTACATAACTTAATTCTGTTGGCCTTGCCATTTCGATTGCATTAACACGGCACTGATTATTTAATATATTAATAATCACATTAAAGTATTTACTAACCAGTTTTTAACCTAATTTTCAACAATATGATATATCCAAAGCGTTTGTCAGTAATTGTTTGATCGCTAGCAAAAGTGTGTCCTGTAAACGGTACCATGCTAAAACATAGGTAAAGTGAAGCAGATGTGTTCAAACAAACTAAATACTTGTTTTGCAATCCTTAGCTTAATAATTTAATTTACTTTTATTTATCTCGATATGTGGGATATGTTTTATTTATCAGGTAGGTAGGTGGAAGTTTAAAAATACAAGCTTTAAGCAGTATCTATTTAATGTGGTAATATACTTGTATGCAGGATGTGCCGAAAAGAATGGATTACCTTGTAACTGTTGATAGTGCAGTCGATATTCTGAATAGTTCCCGATATCAACTATCGATAAGCAAACTATAGATAGTTTTTCAACACTCTTTCCACCTCTTAGTCTGATGTGAGATACTACTTTCATATTTCTTGTAAACTTATTAACTATTTTTTTTTAATAAAAATCTTTTACTCTGATATCCCAATTATTTCTGGTGAAACCAAAAAAACTAAACTGAAAATATTATCTTTTGTAAAATTGTCATGAGAAAAACTAATCGCAGATGGAAATTTAAATAAAAAACACAAAAGTAGCAAATCTTGTGATTTTTTTACTAAGGTCAAAATTTGATATTAGATAAACCTCAATCAAGGAGGCCTTTCGACAGTTTCAAGGTTATCCATTATTTTCGGGACACCCTGTATGTGGTTAAGCACAACTGTATGAGAAGATTTGGTATAATTAGGCTGATAATAATAGATTTGAATTCTATTTTTTCTAATAGATTTGGCCGTACATTTGCCCACAATCGCACCCGATGTTAAGTGACAATGTCTTCTTAAAAACGTCCAAATTGTAGTTGCCGGGGAACAATTCAGCCGGTAGCGAATTCCACTCTCCTCTAGCCGTTAGAAACTGTTACTGTTCTGTGTAGCAAAACAAGCACATAATTTATTAAGTAACGTTACACATTAGCAATAAGCTTCCATGTATCGATTCATAATCATTGCGAGTGCAATCGACCACTGAAAGGTTTTTGAAAGCTCGCAGCGACCCGCAATGAAAGCGCGGTGATTCCGACCGAGTCATTCCGACCTACGGTAGTATTACCTAACTAAATCGTTAACAAAGCTTCCGATGTAAGCGCTTAAGCAATTAAGGTAGCGCAGGCAAATAAATCATCTAGAAATAAATAAATCAGCTTGGCCAAAGTCGTTGCAATCACTCAACAAGTTTTTACTTTAACCATACCTCATACTGACGTACTGATTGCAATCGCATTATTATTGTCAGAAAGTTACCTAATAATCTAGCCGGTCGACTAAAAGTGACAGTATTTTTTCCTCCACTTCCATTACGCTTAGGTAACGCTTTCTAAGATAAACCTATTTGATGATCAAAGATATTTGGACGTCGTGATGTCAGTAATGCAGCGGCTTTGTTTATTAGAGTACTAAAAGCAAAGAAGCTTTGTCTGAAAGCCAAACCCTCTGTAACGGAGAGCGTAATATATTTCGACAACAATATTTTATGCTACGAGTACGTAAAAATTATTAGTGCTATAAAATGAGACGTTTCTTGTATTACTCTGCTCAAATTTTGTACCCGTTTGTATCACACTACAACATAAACATTTCGTTCACCATTGTTGAACAGTAGTCACAAAATCTTCAATGTTACATTAAATAAAAAATACTTTTACAAAAATACTATAAAACAGCAGAAATATGTACCAAAACTTTTTCATATTCCTTCAGCTATCGGATACTTGATAAATCGCTAAATAATGTGCCCTCTGACGTTCCTCCAGCGGCACCCCTAATGTCTTCTTAATGCTGCATGGAGTTGTCACATTGCACATTCACAAACTAACGTTTGCCCTTTTCGCCTCTCCGCGCTCACCGCGCCAGAAAATTGTCTTCCAAGTAGAAACGTATATTGATATTCATTGACAAATTAAATATGTATAAGTATTCGGCACGTAATGGTTATTAAAGTGACACCAGCGCGGCGGCAGCGTTCCAGAGCACTCTATAAGAGCACAGAGTTTGTTAAGTATGAAAAGCTCCATTTGAACGTGAGCTTTTTTAGCTCGTTTTGCCTCCGCCGCTCGGCGAGCGCTTCTTTTGTTCTAGGAACGTGATCTGGCCGAGATAAAGCCGACCGACGTTATTGCTCCGTTCCTCACTTCAATCGAGTTTGTTTCTGCTCGTCACACTTTTGCTGCTTTGCGTATTATCATAGCTGAAATCATTTTCTGCCTCGCCGTAGAATTTCGCCCGCCGACTGCGAAAGATTTCCACGCCCATTTGTTTCCGAGACGTAGACGTAAGCGCATTACATTTTTGTAGCATTCCCTTCGACTCCATATCTCATGGCTCCATAAGGCTTCGCTTCCAATATAACGCCTCGAATGACAAACGGTATACAGTCAAATGTGACGTAAATATTTCTCAAACACAATTTTAAATCGAGAAACGAACGACGCGCTCTTTCGGATATTCGTTCAACTCGATACTTTATTAAATTCACATTTTAAACGGCTTCTATACTTCTTTCAAAGATCACACTCGAGAATGTCTTAAAACTTTTTCAGGGCTTAGATATTTTTTTTTCTTCGTTCCTGATTTCGAGCCACCCGCGTCCTTATCATAAATTTTCCCCTGCAAAAACTTTTAAAGCTATTATAACTCAGTTCTGTAGATATAAATCGTAGCCATCGTAGGCAATTCATTTTGCTATATTTCGTATGTTTTTCGTGTTGTGGTGCCTGATCGCATTGTCTGTAGTGTTTTAATGTTTTCAGTTTCATGCGTTTGCAAATGTGAGCAAGAGATCTTTTATTAAACAAAACGAGTGTTTGACGCCCACTCACAAGCCAATAGGATAAATATAGCGGAGTAATTAAGCCGTGAATTTGTGACGCGAACTCGCTGTCACCGCGGCGCCGGGCCTGCCGGACACTCGCTGGAGCAGTTATCTCAGTATCGGCTGACTACGCCCGTTGTGACCGCCATGTTTATTTTTAGTCTCGCATGTACATTCACTATTGCGATGAAATTTACAGCGATCACCGCGACTCGCCGACCGCCGGCCTCCGATACCGACGCTACAAATGACAAGCTATCGCTATTTCAAAAATGTCTGCTATTTTACGCTAGAATTCCCGCTTGGCCATCGATGAGCAATAATTCTTTTGTTCAATGGGCGAGTTTCATGGGATTAGATTTATTAGGAGGGAATTCTTCGCGTTTTGGAAATGGCTGAAAAGTGTTCTCTGTCGTTATGTACCGGAATATTTGATAAAAAGTGACCTTCAATATCCTCTGCGACCTTAACATAAGCCGTGGGTATTGTTGGCGCTTTCGAGCTTATAGGGGTAAATAAAACTACCTAGTATTACGCCGCGTCATCCTGGCTTTCCCAAAAGTATATTGGTATTTTTGGGTATAGCCCGCGTGTCGCGGCAACTAATACCCTTGTTCGTCAAAACGCCATTATCCACACGGCGTGGGTCCCCCTGTCAGACTGAGATTTGGCGTAACTTAGTGACTGATTAGCAATTGCTTTGAACTGGCGGGTGCGACAGGTGGTCGCGGGCGCGCGGGGGACGAGGTTGACCCGCGGCTCTTGCTGATTGATGGCCCAGCTCGCTCCCGTTCTCACTTGTCTGCACTTCGCCGTCTACCTAATGCTCCACTTTATAATATTTTCATGAGACGACTTACGCAGCAAGATTTACTTCAAAGCTCCTAATTATCGCGATATCCGGTCGGACGATATACATCAAAACGTCTGACCACGTTTCCAGGAACTGAGCAAGATTAAGAAAATGTCAAATGTCGATTGTCTATCGGTGGATCGGCCCCACGCTCCGCGGCCGCGGTCTAATAACTCGAGGTCAGTCTCGGCTCATGCATATTCACGGTTCAGACGTCGACTCATCTGTAACGGTCCTGCGACCGGTTGAGGCCTATTGTTGCATGTGCCATCACGAGGGCGCGCTGTCACCCGGCGGCCCAGGCCACTTTCCTTGCAACCCGTTGGGGTTAACGTGCTTTAAAATTACACGCTATTTCTTACGGGTCATTATATGCATCGCAGTGAGATTCCATCACAGCAGCTGCAATCCAAAATTCATCTGTATGACGTCACTAGGTAACGCTTTCGTTTCAAATTTGACCTCTTGCAGCTATAATAAGCGTTTGCCCTGCACTGCGTTGCTGTAACACTAACGTTGACCGAGCTTAGGTATATATCTAATTTACATGGAGGAGTAACGCCAAACGCTGCAATACTCGCCGATGTTGACGTCGCTGCAGTCTGCTCGCTACACCCGCGCCACATTAGGTTAGGATTGTGAGGAACCCCTTTTTACTTTTGCAACATTTTCGCAAATTCACATCGCGCCTTTATTACAAAACATCGGGTTATTAAGATTACAAAAGTCGGGTCAGTTGTTAAACGCCGCCGGTAGATATTTATATTCTAATTAGGTGCCAGCGACAGCGACCCGTGAGGGTGCATGCGTAATTCGAAATACGTTTTTCTTACCATGGAATATTATGACATTATTTTAATGAACTAAACAGTGTAGAGTAGGCGACAAAACGACAATTTTTGGCGCGACATAATTTTGTAGGCTCATGTTTATGCAAGAAGCAGCGATAAAACGTTTTGTTTTTTTCATTTTTGTAACTACGTACTTACATTAACCAAATGGTGTAAGCAATTATTTAGTTTCCATCGATAATTAATAATGTACCATAAATGTTACAAGTAAAAATAATAAAAAGAACTTACAACTTCCATTATATTTTTTCAAACACCAGCTCAAGAAACCGAATGTCATCATAGCAACAAATCACTTCTCTATCGTATTATTTATTTCTGTAATCTTGCTTAGATGCTTGTTATTCACGTCAAATCAGACTTAAAGTTCATTTCCCAGACATCGAATCTTAGTTTGTCTAATCAAAATTTAATCTATATTTCATTTATCCACATGAATGTCATTCGAGTGTAGAAGAGATTGGTCATGTTTTTATAAAATAAACTGCGTCTGCATGTCGAATCGGCTCAATGTCGATTTAGAACCGGAACAAAATCGCCGCCGCCGGCCAGACGAACTGATTCAGTGTTACGTCTATTTCAGTGCCATTTGCTCGAATTTATTTGTAATGGTGGTTGTATTTTTCGTGTGGAAGAGACACTTTTTTGGAAACGTTTTAGCACGCAATAATATTTGTAGCATGGTTAGATTTGACCTGCCCCGTTTTAAAAATCTAAAGCGTTTTTCATCTGAAACTGAAGTATCAATCTTAAACAAAGTGAACTGACATATCAAAATGTTATGACGTCATTCGGTTTCATCGTTTCGTTTTATTTAATATCTGTAAAACTATAAAGCAATAATTTAAACGAGACCACCATAAAAATGCACAAGATATGTTTAATGGGATTCAGAGCACGGCACGTACTCCTCGCGATCTTCCGTATTATAGCGGATAGTAAAATAAAGATGGTGCAGTAATGCATTTTACATTTTGAAGGATCATTAAATTGCACATTACACGGACAGGCCCCGTCGAGTGGCAATTAAAAAAGAACTGTTAAGACGGCGCTCGTAAAACTCGAGTCGTGTTCTCGACTGATTAAAAAGTCTGCTCTAATCTTTAATGAAGTTTAAACGTTGCTAAATATTCACGATGTTTACGTGAAAAGTTTCTACATGTGTACCATGAACGTAACGGAATGTTTCGACAGTGCTCGGTCGAGATTTCACGCCGGAATCGTAACGTAAACAATGTGCGCCCTTCGAGCGGTAACGAATTAGAACTGCTCTATATGATGTAAGAACTCACTTTGACGCCAGAAATACACGTAAGCAATGGAAATATCGGTGACTACAACGTAACCATACCAATAACGCATACTGGTGTGATATCAAGCGTCGCTGCATCGCACCAGCTATAGTTATTTTACTCGTTTTATATTGCACGATTTGCACGACGAGAGTGCCTACCGCCGACGCATTCTATTTATAAAATGCGTCGGTAGATAAATAAAATGTAATCGTCGTTAAGAAATATATTTTTAAATCCCAATAAATGTAAGTTAATGTTACATTAATGTAGAGGCGGTAACTTGAATATTTCCGATATAATTTGGAGCGGAGTTTCTCTGTCAAGATCTATCAATTAACACGCAAACTCCATCGGCCTTCAGGTGAATGTCAATTAATGTCAAATCAGAGTGCCCTCGCCGCAGAGAGATCTCAGCCAACCGCTCGAGAGCGTGATCGCAGGGGACCGAGTCTGTTCCAAAGTCTGTACTCTAGAACAGACTCGGTCCCCGGTCGGTGAATTTTCACACATTTAAATCGCTTATTATAAGACAATCGTGTGTACCGCTGTATTAACTGTTGTCTTATAATAAGAAATTCAAATGTGTGGAAATTCACTTAATGTCAACTCCGAAGTTAGGGTTGTCACCGGTGTCTTGTCTATTACTAATGTAAGTAACTGGCGTTACAATGTGAAAAATGCATTTTTATGGTGAATGGTGATCAAGTTGAGTGCAATTATTTGAGCAACATGAACAATACTAGAACTTGAAAGAGCTATTTCATCTGAATTTGGTCTAGAGATGTCATTTACTCCAACCGACATGCTCACATCATTTTATCAGGTCCACAGTTATATGAATGCGCGCGCTATAATAACGAACAACCTAGCTCTAATTAAAATAAACTTCTTATACAAAAGATCTAAAAAACAACTTTCATGGCAATACCTGCTGTAGTAGTTGATAGGCGTCGAATCGTAAAGTGAGGCCAGCAGTCTTTTGATGTGGCAAACAATGTTTTTGTAGGGACCCGGCTATTTTGAACAGTTTCTCCGGGAAAGCTAAATACACCTGCCTGAGTACTATTGACACCCCTTGTCCCATTTCTTATACAGAAGCTTGCCGAGAACTGTGGCGCTAGCTGAAAATAATTTCTTACCAAGAGGTTGAATATAATCTGGGATACAAATATCCACGAAAATTACCATTTTGAAAAAATAATAATTCAATTTTTGCGCATTTTGTTTTTTTTACTTTAGTTTAAAATAAGTAAAATACATCATGGTCGCTTCTTGTAATACAAATAGGTCATCTAGGTAGTGGATCAATAATATATCTAATATCAACAGTAATTCATCTCAAAAAATACTGCCAACGGTAGGTTGTCATGCATTGGTTAAAATAACTCAATTAATGTTCCCAGCACTTTAATTCAGTATTATTATTATACCCTGCCGCCAGTATTAGCCGGCACCGCTCAGGTTTCGGTCGAATGAAACATTCATATCGCCGGCCGTCATTTTGCGTAGACATGTTTTAGGGTTGCTAGCTTTTGGACTTAATTTCCCGAAATTCGGCCATAATGAATTCAAGGCTCCATTTTCTCTATGCGATTGGCTTTTTTATTATTTTTATTTTAAAGTGTTATTAAAAGTATTTTACCATGTTGGAAATATGAAATCAGAAGTAAACATGTTTGCTACTTGTATTGAGAATAAATAAATAAATAAATATAAATACTTTAACTATAAGTACTTTATAATGCAGTCCTTTAAGTATCGTAAGGTTATTTGAAAAAGAACAATTATAGTCATTACTTTCATAGCTTCTATCGCGGGCCTTGAGAGTGGAGACCGAATCCAAAAATTCCATAACGAAAATAACCTAACCACTCCGACCGGCAAAGCGGTGATACTTTTTAGTTTTTTCATCTATCGATGAATAGCAGAAGTTTTAATGTCTTTTTGAAATATCACGCTTGTCTATGCTTGCTTTTGCGGGTTGCTGAACTAAAGAGTTCAGCAACCCGCCTTTAGGGGGCATTGGTTGTATAAATAAAATAAATAAATTATTATAATTGCATACGTTGATAAAAATGCCATGCAATCTGCGGCAGTCTCCGAGTGCCGCACGTCTTTTTTTATTGGAGAATCTTTTTGGTGCTGGTACCACAGTAATGTTGGTGCGTTGCGAAATTGGTGCGGTCACAATAATATCGGTTTGTTCTTATTTAGAAACCTGCACAGGTCGGTGCAGTTATTCAATACGCGACCTATTTGCGGTCGGCCAGTCTCGGCGACGACCGCGACGCAGAGCCCTTGTTTACTTTAGGTATATCAATTGATTACAGTTATAACTAAGATGAAATCAGTTCCATTTCATCACTCAAGCGTATAGATATGAGTAACTTATGTTGAATGATCTTGCTCCTTATTATTTTCTTGGTGCGAAAATTATCATCGCCGTCTTGGAAACTAATTTTATCTATCCTAATCTCAATTAAAAATTCTAATTAGCAATCATTATTTTTATCGTCTGTCCCGTCACGGTCGCCGCTTTCATTTGTACATAGTTTCTTAATAAAACCACATTCGGTAACAACACGATGAATACAGGGCGATAAATGCGGAACTTATAATTTGTGTCCCTTTTAAATCAAAGTAAACACGTCTGATGAAGAGGTGATAAAAACTGTTTTAGGTTAAGATAATTAACGAAGCTTTGTATAGATGCTTTCAAAACATTAACACAAACCACAGTGCGAGTAAATATTGAAACACTTCTTCATTTCCACGCTTTTCCGGCTAACGAGGACGCGTGCGACGAGCCTAATAAGTGGGTCAAGTAACCCTTTGGCGTGTAGAGGAGTGAGCAATCACACGCGCCGCCCGCCTAATTGAAGTCCAATGTCGCACCGCCCGCCCACGGTGATTGATACCGCCCGCCGCACAGAGCCCGTTTCTAATTCGATTGTGATAATGTTTGGCCGCGCACCAACGTCACTGTACTCGGCCCGATGATGTCACAGGGAGACACTGATCGTCCGATTTGCCGAGTGCTCGGGCGAGATACGCCCGCGAGATTTATGAACGGCCGTCACAACGCGGTTGTGTTGTATCGCTGGCGGGGAAAAAACGCTCGGGTAGGATAGCGGAAGGTGGCAGGGGGCTAATTAGTCGCGCCATCGCCATCAATATCCATTAGTGGCGCCACACGCGACGCCCGGCGTCCGCGGCGCCGTCGACGATTACCGATAGCCGGCACATCCACCTCCCTGATAAGGGTTTGCACTTCCGCGGCTTAGCATAGTCCCTGAATTCGAGGAAAACACCCACCCACTCGGCCCACATATCCCCGTCATCGTCAAACTCGACGCTAATAACAGCTTTCACAATCGAACAATGAAAGCACTGCCTCTATCGAACAACCCGTAATAAGTTCGTTACTTCACTAAATCTATATTCGTACGCGATACAAAGGGTGGCAGCTTTTATTAAAATATCAAATTGTTTGAGCGTGCATCGCGCCCTGGGGTGATCCGATTTAATTTGAAACTTCTTCACCTCGCCGCGCGTCTCTAGTAAAAGGGTTACCCTCTGTCCTAATCTTTGAACTATGACTTGACCGTTAATACGCATTTATAATTTGCCGTTCGATTATTTAGTACGTCGGAATAGACGCCGAGATACGAATAAATTAGTTTCGTGTTTGGGAACAAAGCCGGTCAAAGTTTTGAGTAACGGTCGCCGGATCGTTGTAAGAGTTGAACTTATTCCGCTATCCGTTCGAGTGTTGTTTATTTTGTTCGGGTGACTGCTACCTCAGTTTAGCATGATGAAAATCTCAACTCAACTTCAGTTTACTTTGACAAAACAAACGTTACCGTTGACGAAGGTACGTTATGGGATGTGTACCTGGACGCGGAGAATGTAGAGCGTTGGATTGAAAAGAAATATAAAGCATAGACGCGTAATAAATAACACCTATATGTATATTCATAACTTAGTCCTTAAAAGAGATAACAAATGGGAAATAGGTTATTTTAATAAAAACACAGGTCATCCTTTACGAGCGTTTAAAAATAATAATTCAAATACCGAACGTCGTCATTCATAACAAGGTCAAAGGCGCGTTTGAACTATGACCGGAGATCGGTCATGGAGCACCCGGTGGCCGGCCGGCGGGACCTCGCAGGTGTAAACCCGCCCTTATAGACGCAGCTTCCACTCTTCATTTACATAGCGGGGTATCTTATGCACTCCGTGTGCACTCACTTCTCACTTTATAATTCAAATGACCCGCGCGAATGCGGGGCGAATTCGAGAAAATGTGAGAATTTGTAACGGAATATTTAGCGGCTGCTTAAAGTAAGAATACTATTTTCTTGTCTAACGAACTGAAAGAGCCTTTGTGTGTTGTAAAGTAAGTTTGAAATGCACATTTTGTGTGAAGATTCAACCAGTTTCAGAGAAAGGCAGCTTATTTTTAAGGCTATTTGGCATTCTTAATCTGAATTATATTAATTACTAGTAGTCCCCTGCGACTTCATCCGCGGGTTTTGTGTTTTCTCCCTCCTTTCCCGTCGTAGCGGGATGTTTACCCTTCCTCGATAAATAGGCTATCCAACACAGAAAGTATTTTTCAAATCGCTTCTGGACCGATATTAGCGATTTTACCTGAGATTAGCGCGTTTAAACAAACGAAATCTTCATCTTCATAATATTCGTATATATAATTGCTCGTGTATTCTTATTAGCACACCTTATCATACTTTCGCTTACTGAGCTAAAATAGACTTTTATAATATAATTTTTAATTAATTTATTTAATAATAAATAATCATCTTTAGGACACCTTAAATCAATTATGACTTCGAATTTATCTCGTAATCCACGCATAATGCTGAATTCAATTAACATCACTACTTCCAAAATAAATTTACTTTATTAGAAAAAGAACACATTTTAACAAATATTAATGACATTATGTGATTTTGTGCACAGAAATGCGTTGAAAAGCGATTGTATTTAGGGAAACACTCGAACAAAGCTTACGCTCTTATAAAAACAATCGGAGCCAGAGTAAACATTTAAAGAATGTCTGTTTACATTTACGAAGGCAAACAATCTACGCGTGTATTTCTACCGCGGTTAGTTTGACTTTAATGAACATTTGACGGCCATTTAACTTAAAAGCGGGACGGCATTGTTTCGCGTTACCTAAGTAAACGCTTTGTTGTCAGATTAATTTGGATTTCCATTCGACGCCGCGTCCGCAAGAAATCTGTCTGCTTCCTTGTTAAACTACAATTGGCCGGCAACATTCCGTATCTTTTCGTTTTTCTCCTTTTTAACAATACTTAGTCTATATTCGAAGTCTGATTCTGAATCTGAGTAACTCCAGTAATGCGATTACGTAACATCTTCATTCACTAAATTTAATGTTCCAATTAAATTTCCTTCTACATATAATCTTCTTATAACATTTTATTGTACAATTTCGTTATAACAGTTGTTGTTTATCGGAAGCAGATTAGTACTAGAATTTGGTTAGAATTCATTATAATTATTTACTCTTCAATTTCTATGAGAACAGACACCGCAAGATTAAACAATATAATTGGCTGAACAAATCTCCGTCATATCGTTCGACATGACCTCTCTGGTAGCGGAGCCTTTGTGGAACTTTGAGTTGTAAACTCTTTGAAGTCCTGCACAGTCCTGATAGTGAACTTTAGCCATTTTATTCGGATTGATTTTATCGCTGTTATTATAAGGATGGGAAAATTAGGTGGCTCCAATGTGTGCCCAGAGTTAGGTGTATGGTGACGCGCCCGCTCCGCTGCTAACCACACAAGCCTTGCCCCGGTGTAATCAAATTAGCCGCGTGACGTCACACACTTATACCACTTTGCTAATTAATTTGAATTGAGATCGGAACTAGCACGCCCATACACCATCGAAATTCCTAAAACACTCATCGAATTCTCACTTCTGTGGTTTACTGGCAAATGGAACTGACGTTTGCAGCTGTTAGATATTTATTTATTTATTTTAGCCTGGTTATCTCCATGACATGCCAGAATTTTAGAACAAAATTTGTTATAATAAATGTCACTCATCCCCTTTCGGGCATAGGCCTCTTCCAAAACTTTTTCCTGTAAGAAATGTAATATCATTGCAATCTAGCGTATTTATAATAATGATCCAACAACAAAGATTAGTAGGATTACCTGTAACATATGGTAACTATTTAATTTACGGTTCGGTTTGCTATTATTATGTTAATGTAGGTAACTTAAACGCCTAATCAAATTACAGAGATTGACCCAAAGCAATACTTTTGTAATGTTATGACGGTCTCGGCGGAGCGTAGGCAGAGTTCAGACAAGTGGCGACTTCCTCTATGCCATGACATCACTTGTCTGATTCACCCGATTTGCTTCATTCTGTAAGGCGCAGTTTGGAAGTTTAGGCACTGAATAGAATCTCTCGTCTCGACCTCGCGCTCGTCCTTGTCACTCATCACGGGCCACGGCACGCATACATCGACGCTTGTACTATGAGTGTTTATTCTGTGCATGATAGATGATGCCACGTTCTGTTTATACCCGTTTAGCTTATCGTTCGGCCATTCGTCACGCTAATCTTTGAAAAGACGTTTGTTTTTTCGAACAAATGTATATCCTAATGTTTAATGGAACAACGAAACTCCGCGACTATTGCACAAAGTTGATTGCAATGGAACATGAAACACAAATCCGAGCTCGGAAAAATATTATTATAACATCATTCATAAAGTAAATGCATTTATGTGGCGAGCGAGCCATCTTTGTGCGGTTCTACTGCAACCAGCTGCTTCTGATATGAAAAGCTGTTTTCCGCGAAGTAAATAATAGAAAGCATCCAGAGCAGCTCGTGCGCTGGGACAGTAGCAGCCCTTGTGATGACACTGAACAGCTATCAAACCACTGCAAAGCTGACGCCTACGCGATTCCACGCATTCACAACACGTGGGCAGCTATTGTTAGAATTCATGCGACTCTAAAGTTGTTAAATATGTGAGGTTCATTCATTAATGTTTCCGCTTTGAACCAAACGCGGTCCACAATTTCTCCAATCTTATTCATAATCCCCTTCACCGGTTTTATCTCGAAACTCCTTTCGCGGGAGGTTGAAATTCCGCACACAATTCAAGCAACATGATACCCTAAGTAAGTGTTCCCAGACGGCTAATGAAACTTTGCAAAGCCAACACGAGACCGCGCTTATTTAGAAACGGGCGATGTCTCGCAGATGACGCTCAAACAAATCTCAATATCTGGCATATGGTATGAATATTTAGAGCGGGAGAACGCATCGAGCGTTTCTGTGCACGGTTGTAAGACATCGAAAATAGATTGTGCGAACGGGGTTAGGCGCACCTGTTATTTGGGCTTATGGGCGAGTGCGGCTGGGCGGGCGGGGGGCGGCAGATTCATTAATAATGGCTTGCAATGAGACGCCCTTATTTACGAGCTGCGGCAAGCGAGTCAAACCGCACCGCACATAACGGCTACAGACGCTCCTTCATTACCTATGCATCACGTCCCTAGCAAAAACCACCGATAATTGATTGCTAACAAACGCTAGTTTTTACTTTACCTCAATTCGGATGACATTCAATGGGATTATATTGACAATGGATTACCTAATTGGCTGGTTTCAGATTGCCATACAAAGAACACCTATAAGGATAGTCGTGCCCAGATTTGGAAATCGAAACAAGTTTTACACACTTTGTTAGAGACGATTGAAGCCAAAAATGTCGTCGTGAGTCTTTATACCCACGAACATTTTTTTTTTCTGTCTTATAGTGAAATCGGTAACATAAAAACTCTCAACGACACTTTGATGATTTGGATCTTAAAATATCTTGGCTGGCTAGAATACCTGTTAATAAGCCTTGTTTTCTAAATATAACATAATAATAACTAAAATTCCATTTTAACCCTTTTAATGCAGCTGAAATAGCCTCTAATTTTTTGTAATGAGTAACCGCAAGAGCTGGTGTGCGTGACTTCATTTTTGATTTCACGCTGGCGTGCTATGATTCACTAAGTATGCGACTATGCTTTTCTATTTATGTTCACAATATAAGAAGGGGCGATGATCAGCATTTTTATGGATTGACTTTTTGCCTCTAACGCTTTAAGGAATCTCTCTGATTATGACTGAGCTTTAGATGATAATAATAGGAACAACCATGCTCGTAAAAATGTAGTCTAAAAAGTTCAAAATCGATTGCGCTCTTAGTACTTGCTTTGTAAAATAAGGCAACGGATCAAAATAAACAAAAGAGGTAACTGAATTCGTGCATGAGCTGAGTAGCCTCGACGGAGGTGAGGTAAGCGACCTATAGGAGGCACTTAGCACACCGCGCTGCCCCGGCCCTCGCTGCGTTTCTTATTACTTTGGGAGTAATTCGGTTAATAACAGCGTCGCTTAGTGCGATCTAAACACACCACCCACTGCACACCGGCATTCAGACTCCACAGCTACCTCCAGACTACAGACTCGGACTAACACAAAATAGACAGTAATGCGCAATGGAGCACTGCACAATTATGCAGCCAACCATGCTGAGGCTAGCACAGGCATAGTGTTAAGTATTATGATTTCAAAGTAAGATTAAAGTTTATAAATGTAACTGGGCTGTTGAATGGTCCTAATTAACGTTCATGAATTTGATAATGGCCACGTTTATGGTCATCCATAAATCTCCATTATTTAGTAAATTAAAGAAATTATAAAAACTAATATAGATCTCGTTTGTGAAATCTCGTATTTAATATCGCCTAATTTTAACGCTATGTATAGCCTTGATTCGTTCGTTTAAAGACTATACGGGGACAACGAACAGTATTTTTATTCAACAACGGCGCGGTTAAAACCTTTTCGCGCGGATAACAACAGAAGATATCAATGGATGCCAATAGAAGTCTTTCATTTCCGCGCCCACGTCACGGATCCGGAACCCATTTCAGCACGTGGATCAACCGAAAATGGACAGCTATACATCTGGTTGAAGTACGGAAATGGTACACATTGCGCATTCGACAAAATTTTCACCATCTCGTTTTTAGAATGTAGAGTTGTAGAGCATGACTTGTGTTTGTCGATAATTAATGTTATTCGTTGATGATTTGGCAAATAGTTGAGCCTAGGGCGGTATGGTGGAGAAGGAGAAGTAAATCCCGGGTTGCAGTAGAGCTTTATTAGCGTCAAGTCAGATAGAGCCGGTTAATTACCTTTATGCGCTGTCACCAAATAGGCGCGGCGCCGGCCGGAGCCAGAGTCATCACCTCGCGCTTTTAATTAAACGCCTGCACAACTTTCATCGCGTGAACCATCCTAAACAATCCACTTACCCAACAGCTTGCTCAATCTAACGCTCTTTTTACCTATACGACACATTTAAAATGTCATTTCATCATGCTAAGATTTCTACTCGCGTAACGTTCTCTTCTATCACATAAACGTTGTGAAAGTCAAAATTAAATTGTTTTCGATTAATTGCCTCTATCATTAACCACTGTATGCCGTCTAATTGAAAACCTACAAAATATTATTGATGAGTAACCTGTAAATGTAAGCCTCTCACTCTGAGAAAAAATAATGCAATAAATATAATATGACAGCCGTTGCCTCCGTGCTCCCGCGCGGGTTAGCCAATTACAGCGTTGCGCTTCAAGGAAGCTAACCAGTTTCTAAATTCTTCGTATATTTAATTTAGCTTAATTGGTGTAGATACGCGACGGCAAGCAGTCGACCGAGAATCTGAGCCTCTTTGTTGGCGAAATCGCGTTTGAAACGGTACCCTCGCGAATTACACCGAACGCATTCTCCTTTGTTATCATAACTTACGTGGCCATTACTTCGTTAGACAGGACCGACTTTTTTGTATGTGAATATAATCGGAAGACACGAATGTAGTTTTGGGACGACGATCATCGCGGCAAAAGCGTCGGAGGAGTCAAACTTTGAACAAATTGCAGCCATTTGGAAGCGAGCGTGGGAAGTTGATTCTTGATATGGGGAAATATGCTTGTGTATATTTATTGTTATTTGTTTTTATGAACCATTTGATTCTGCACATATTAAACTCGATTAAGAAAATATGTATACTGGTTCTTGCAACTTAGGTAATCGAGCGCTTCTTCAAATAATAATAAACGTTAATATTTTTTCCGTAGCAGAGCGTAAAACACGATTCTTAACGATTAATAATCATGAATGTTCACCGCATATGATGTCACTTACTCGATCTTTATGGTTATGATAACTAATGTCTTCGCTAAAGGTATGGACAATCGCGTTAGTGGGTGCTAAAACTATGTTCATTTGAATGGTACAGGAAGCTCAGCGCGTGCGCGGCACGCTGATGTGGAGATGAGCTGCGTGGGCGCACCCCCGCCGCCTCATTTGTTTGATAATTGGCTACTCCGCCGCCAAGTGCGATACCTACCTACTTACACAACCAAAGAATCACTCATGTGGACATCTAAATCAAACAAACTAGGTCAAATACATAACCAAATTAGGTTAGGTTAGGTTGATACTACGCATGGAACTACCACACCGCATGCTCTCGGGATGTCAGATCCGCCGGGCTTACTTATTGGAACTGTCTTAGTAAAACATGCCAGCAATAAACATTGTTCTCGGATTGTTCTCCGGTATCCGGACAAGGAGAGAGGTGAAGTGTACGGTTACATGTGCGGCGATTGGTAACAGTGTTCTTGGTATGTGTTTCAGCCGCGTACAGAGCAATTGTACACGTGTGTGAGTATTGCGTTCGGCGTGGGACGGAGCAGTGCATTTTTTGCGGGCGCGAGAAGAACGCCAGGTTGTTGACCGCCCAACGCTTGTCTCGGCACCAAATTTCGCCAACGGAGCGCATCTTCCATCCAGTCTTTTTATATCGAGGTGCATTTTGACCCGCTAAAGTACAGTCCTCCACACAATACCCAACACGACTCCGGAACTCCTTCTCCAGTAGCAGCGATTTCATGTTGTCCAACTTCAATAACCATGTTCATTAGCTTCAAATTAAAGTTAAGCTTGCACGGTGAGGTGACCTAGTCTTTAAACTTTTGACCGATATGGCTAGAACCGCTGCCTTTTCCGTTTTAGGGCAAAAGAGAAAGGAGATTTTTGAAAGATTAAAAATGTATTTCGGAAGGCATTGTCTGTGGCAAGAGCGAGTTGCGTGTGCCTCGGTCGAAACCGCCGCGCGCCGGCACGCATTGTGAGCAGCCGGGCGGGCGGCACGAAGAAACAGCTGTCGGTATCATTGGCTCTAGTTAAACGCTGAAAAAATCGTTCAAAAACAATTAATTAGCACCGTTCCGTGCTCATTCCTCGTCTTTCATTCGGGAAGAATGTGTGCTTTATGAATTTATGAAGCGCAATAATCTCGTCGGCTGGCATTGTGTGGCTAAGCGCAGCCCGTCACAGACCAAGATAATGTGTAATATAAATTCAGAACGGTGCTTTCGTTTAAAGGCAATATAGGCTAGCCGTGCCGAGCCGAGATGACTAACTGCTTATTACTAATTAAAATGTATGCCCATATCAACAAGCTCTTTCGTAATCTTGTTTAAAGCGGCAATTAAGGATTTAATATCTAAAACTATGACAAGTAGCTTTGCTTCGCCACACCACAACAACAACAGCTCCACATAATCTAGCTGGTAAATGCTCAGTCATACAATACTATTGGTGTGATGGTTTTGAAAAAAAAATACACAAAAACTGGTTCGATTAATACGGCTAAGTACTTACGATCTATCAATCTCAGCAAAGTCTATAATAGACTTTTGAGTTGAAGGTAACAATAAATTGGCCTTGTCTCGGGCATTGACGCTGTTACAACAAATGATTTGCAGGTCTGCATTATTAGGATGATAGGTGGTCGTAAAAACGGCTAGGTATTTTAGTGAAACGTGTATAAGAAGCGGATAAACGAGCTTTTAGAGTCACGGTTGGTGGCGCGGCGGCGCGCAAAAAGGCGCATCGTGATCGGCGCGCGCGCAGCACGAAGTTACGTGCTCATGCAACAGCACCCCTTGCCAAAAGCACCCAGACTGTGGAAGGTAAAGATGCTTACTTTTAGCTGTCTTCACTGGATTTTGAAAGTCTTAAACATGACCCCATCCATTGCTACCCTCAGCATGAGGGTTGTTGTTGACTGCAACAAGATTTTGAAAGAGTCGATTTTACCAACGTCAGATGAGACTAATCTAACTGAATAAGTATAAAATGACTGATTTTAAAATTTCGTTGACATACATTATCGCTGACAAATATGGACGTTGGCGTTTTGTATTATATTCGACGAATATTCCATCTGACGTAGGTCAAAACGGGCCTAAGACGTTTTAGTTCAAGCGTTATTATATCTGATAGGTATATTAACACTTAATTGGATAATAAAAGTATCTACCTACTCCTATCAACTCAAAAAATTCCAATTCAAATCGTGTACGTCTAGTTGTAATTTTTAGCTCATGTTAGAGCTTTTAAAACTTAAGTAGGTAGGTAGCTTATTTATAAAATACATATTTATTTCGTCATCTTTATAAAGCAATATTATCTTCTACGGTCTAATTAAGTTTCTCTTGGATAATGAATATTTTTTTAATCCTATGTAGAGTTGATATTTCCCTCAGGTGCTCTTTCTTCATTTCAGTCTGGATTCGGAATCAAATTCTTGGTTATCTTTGAATAATATTTTGTGAATAATTAATTATTACGCCTTTATTACGCCTTTATCTTTACGCTTAACATATAAAATATTACTGTGAAATTTCGTATATTATTAGAAAACCAGTTAAACGGTCTAACAATCGGGCCAATGAGCTTTGTCATCATCACGTTGCATAATAGAAACATGTCATACGAATTTTGATTTCATTTAACAACATTCGACCGTCGAATCTGGTCGTATACCGGTTTGAGGCTAGTCACCGAGTGCATGTTGCAGACTGGTCCGCGTGTCCTCGGCAGGTCACGCGCCGAACTCAAACTCGTTTCGCGCCGCACTTTCGCCGGTCGAGCGTTCTTCGGCTGCGCCCGCGCACCCAACCCTCCCACTCCTTTCCCCCGCACCGTCCCCCCTCCCGTACCGCCGATCGACCCGTTCGCAACTGGGGTTAATAAACCGGCTCTTGCAAATTTCGTAACACCACCTATTAAAAATTACAGTATCATTATTTATTACTTGGACTCGCGAACTAACCCTTGCACCAGTCTAGAAATTATTACCCTAGCTATTAAGTATTTCACTCGGCAACAGCTTTGCAATTTTCTTCCTCTATTCTCTCTACCATATTCGTAACAGACGGCCTCTAACCAGTTTAGCACTAAGTCTCTACATTTTGTGACTATAAGCCGCATTTATTAAAGTTTTTACTGATATTAATTTATTTGACAACGAAAAAACTTAAGCAAAGCATTCGATCGCATCTTTTTCTGCTCAAGAAGTGGAAATAATCGGTGCAACACATTGACCGGCTAAAACTCGACACAATCGACGGGGCGGGCGGAAGTGTGGCAGTGGCGAAAAGCTCGCAACTGCATGAGGAGAAAGGAAGCGGCGCGCCGCGCGGTGTGATAAGGCGGCCGGCTGGCGTCAGACGCGGGGCGCGGGCGGGGAGCGGGGCGCGGCGCGGGGTGCGCGCGCAGCGGCAGCCCCCGCGCCGCGCCACTCGCCTCCCGTCAGTCGCCCGCCGACTCTGCTTGAGCTTGTGTGACTCGCTCCGCTCCGTGCACCGCACTCGTGCTCCGATCACGACGCGTGCCGCCCCGCTGTAGCCGCGAACGCGTACTCTACGCTACCGGCGAAACGTTTCTCCTAACTTACGTGCAACTTCATATGTTTTAAACTTTGGACTGTTACCCCTTACTCGGCTTTCTTATTCCTCATCATGTAAGTGTTACAATTCTATTATGCGACTCGTCGAATTCGGAACTCGCGTTGAAGTGTTCGTGAAAGTTTGTGATTTATAAAAAGAGGACTGGTGCATTTTTGCGTGTCATGTATCTATTTTAGTGGTCTTTGTTTGTGGACGGAGTTGAATCGCCGACGATTTCCGAAATTCGACGGTAAAAGTTTCGTGGATAGGGGCGAGTGGTTTGTTTGTTGTAACCGGTGGTGGGGCCCCTCGCTGCCGCTGTCCAGGTGCCCTGTAGACCCATGTGCCATCTGCAGAACTGGCCAAGTGTCGCTGCCATACTACCGCAACGCG
Source organism: Pyrausta purpuralis (assembly GCA_963924145.1). Classification (NCBI taxonomy): domain Eukaryota; kingdom Metazoa; phylum Arthropoda; class Insecta; order Lepidoptera; family Crambidae; genus Pyrausta; species Pyrausta purpuralis. Next base: position 15,900,009 of record OZ001654.1, read on the forward strand.
CTTTCATCGATATTGCCTATAATGTAAAAGTTGCGCTAAGTAGAACTCTTCCCTAATCCCCTGACGAAACTTTCTTTCCTCATTACTCAACTCCGTCTTATATTGCGTTCGTAGTTTGTTATGTCACGGCAATATTTCTGACTTATCTACGAGTTGTTTTTACTATCGTTACAGCAGAATATAAAAACAGGACTTTCTGTCTTTCAAACATTTTCATTTTGTTCCGCCCGTGTCTTTCATTCGCTGTTTTTAGGCTAATTACCTACTCACTTTGTTGTGTCCGTTTTACAAATCGTGAATTTTGGTGATTTTTTTTACCTATTCAGTTCTTGTTCTTGAAGACTTATTTTTCAGTGAAGTAATTAGTTTAATAACCCCTTTAATGGCTGGAATTCGGTGCATTTTTCTTATCTTATTACAGTAAGATGTCCAAATATTTTATCAAGCTCATTTACTTAAAAACAAACTGACTACCAGATATGAGCAAAATCTACCTATCATAATTATGGTAGCATCGTGAATTTCAATTATTGAAACTAAAATACGCAGTGCAGCTCACAAATTAAGATAAAACTAATTATAAGAATAACCATCTCAACGTTTTATTAGCACGTGTGACGAAGAATCTTAAAAATTGAGCAATTACGTACAAAATGATTAGGTATGTTCACTCGGTATACTTGAGTGAGAATGATGTCATTATCATTATGAGCGTCGATGATGGAATGTACAGTGTCTAACCTTCGGTTGTTTTTTTTTTTAATTTGAAAATTCTCACACGCATAAGAAAAAAATTGAAAAATTCTCACACGTAACGTAAATTACTTTTATTTACAATAAAATATCAATGTTCTTGACATAATGTCGCGCATCAAAAACCAAAAATTATGCTGTCGACAAAATGTCTTGTATTTGACGCAGTCGGAAGTACGATGTCGGTTTTAAAACATGTTTTTATTAAACTCAACACAAGGGAGTAAGGTCGACAATGCGTGGTCTTTTCGTTCCTGATAGGGGCAGCTGGCTCGCTACCTGCTCCCAGCGACAATACAACAATGTCAATACGAAATACGCTCTACATTATTATTATAACAAAAAACGGTCTCGAACACTCCATAGTAAGTTCCGCGTTCTCGAAACTAAAGCATCAAACATTTCTGCTATTTCGCAAAAGACGGACGTTTTGCGCCCATAACATAAAATTACATTTTAAAGTATTTTACTTTTTAATTAATTCTACCTTGTGTGGTGTAAGTGTTGGGGCATTCACAAAAAAATATCATTTATTAACATTAGTGAAGTAGGTCTTGTTATTTATTTATTCAATAAAACAAAAAGATTACAGGAAATTAAAAGATCTGCCAATCTGTGGACGCAGTTTATCGTTGGGTGTTCTCGTTCCTTAATTATACAAGATATGTTCCTTATATAAACTCTTTATAAAAATTAAATTAAGTTATGGGCCTGCTTCCTCATCAATACTTATGCTCTTACAAATCTTTCAAGTTATAATTTAATTGTGAATGAAATACCTGGCAGATAGCATTAACCAGAACCTAATGTTAAGACATTGTATTACAGGTCGTAACACATTATACATACATATAATAGAATGCGTCTTCATTTCAGTTGGCTGTGGACAAAGTGACAAGTAATGATTTTGAGCCTCTTTTTTAATTTATTTTTTTTAACTGCTTTTTGATGTTGCACCCTTTATTTTTCCCCTGTTTTCCAACAGTCACGTCAGTTAAGAAGATAAATGCTATCTAAGCAGTCTTTTAGTCTCAATCGGATTTATTTAATGGCATGGCATACATTCTTTTTTTTAGCTCTACAATGTTACCTACTCAAGATTTCTTAAATTGCCGTTATTTTCTGAATTATTAGTTTCTACAGTGCAGTGATAAATTATCTGCCCCGTCAAATGTGGGAAATTTTGTAGGTACACACCTAATACATATAGAAATAATGTATTACAAAAATGTGTAAACGGTTCATAATGATCCTAGGGTGTACAAGATTTTACCTAAAGTATGTTACACCAATCTGAAGATTATATAAAAAGGAAAGGATTATTTTAAAGGTGTGTCATGTACTCATGTCATTCGTCGTCAACGTCATTATTCTTAAATCCTGACTGTTTTGGAATACTTTAACATTTTTAGTGTTATAAATATTATCTTATCAGAGTAAATTAAAATGGATGTCTAGCTGTCAAGTCACTTTCAGATTATGGGACTAAATTAATCATTGATAACGGTTCTACTGCTACAAATATTACATGCACAGTATATTTGGAACATTGTAAACATTTACAGACGCGAAGGGGGAATGATAAAATCCTTAAAAGCTCTAAATGGCATGGAAGAAAAAGTATGAATCGTCTATATTTCCGTCTGTTCCGCAAAGTTAACACAATGCGGTTTATAATGTCAACATTTCGTTGCCTCCGGCGGCGCCATATTCAGTATTGTATTTTTGTACGTTTTGTCGATGCGATCAGTTTAATGTCGGGGCTCCCTGGTCGTGTTCGATAAGGCGTGCACATTAACGAGCGTTGCAGCGATAGCGCCGGAATCGTGTAATTTGCGCCTCGTAAATTTAAGCCGTCGCAAATTTTTCGCCTCTCGTACTAATTACCAGTCCACCGTCGTCCCCTGAGACTGCTAAATGTGCCTCGCGCATGTCCCGAATGCAAGAGCGCCTTACTTGACTGGTACAGCCAGCATATATTGAACAATGGCCTTTGTTTTGGGTATGGTATGGCGCTGACCTACGCGCAAAGTAAGACTGTTACTTGATTCTTTTTTAATGTCGACTATGGGCGTTGGTTAATTAAAATAATATTTTATGATTGTTAATGTTACTGTATATTTGATTGAGTTTGGAACGTGGTCAGAACTTATGAAAACATTTATGCAAAAACGTCAATATTACAGGTTTTTTTTTTATAATATCAATATTATAATTTACCTAGGATGTTTGAGTTTACTTTTCCCTAAGGCCAGTGAGCAAAGTATCGCCCCGTGACAAACAAATGTAGAGGCGCGCGTAGAATAACAAACGGTGACATCACATCGCCTCTGCTAACTCCGCGTGCGAAATGAATCGCATAAATGTTCAATTTTCAGCCATCACCCAAGATTTATGACTGACGATGCGCCGCCGGTAGCTATCTAAAAATGTGTCCCTGAACGCAAACAAATTACAAACATGACTCAGATCGATAGATATTCGTTGCTTGATTTACCGTCTCGGGATGTTTTTATGTCTTTAGAATCATAACATTTCAAACTGAATCTATACTTTTGAACCGATATAAATAGCTTTGTCATATAAAGAAGCGAGCGACGTTCTCTACACGGATTTCATCGCGTTAATATCAAAGAAACTAACTTACTATATTTTTTATGTATACAAAATCTTGACAAGTGAGTGAATGTAAAGCGTTTACGGTTCACATTGAAACACTTAAGCGTCGATGAAGCGTAGCGAAGGTAAACGTGGTGGTTCTGCGTCGTGGCTGCAGCAGAGCGCGACTGCACGACCCAAGGCCTTCCTGGCCCGCGTCTGCCCGCTTTCCATCTGCCTCTCCATTGTGCTCTGACCTTGACGCTCCACAGCTTTTATCATCGCATACCTCGACGCTCTGTTTTATTACCGCAATCTCCGGCGCGATAAGCCTGGTCAGCACTGATAACGAAAGAGGACAGGCTCGGCCGCCGCTCATTTTAGCGTCAACTGAACGCCATTTATCTCTGTAATTTGTAGACCCAACAATAACTTGTTAGCTGAAGTACTGTTGTTTCAAATTATACCCCAAATTAATTGGTACGCCACGCGGAACAAAAGCGTGTTTCATTGAAACGTTCAATAGATCTTTAAGTACCGATTGTTGCTTAATAATAGCAAATGTCAATTCATAAAGTGACAGGCAACAAAATGATCGGTGAAGGCGACTTGAACCACAGCAGAAACGACTCCTTTCGAACGAACACGTGTATGACCTTACCCCGATTTCAGTCGAAGACAATTATATCGCATATTACAAGTTCGCCTTCAACTGGATGACGTAATAACCTTTCAGACCGTTTTGAATTCACAACTCTATAGTATTTGAAAAATTTGCGCCAAGTTATTTCAACTTTAAAAGGTTAAAATCATAAAAAATATAACTCACTAATAAACGTAATATTATATTATGTGATTCAATTTCGACAACATGTCTTGCAAAGTTCAAACGTGGGTTATATTTCAAACGTTAAGTGCGGTTGAGTGAAATTATCAAGTTACTTATTTTTTAACAACACATAATGCCATGTCTATCAATTTGTCAATATGAACTACAAGGTAGGTTCATCGCATTCCTATTGTCTTGATAGCTCAGTGGTAAGAGCGCCCTCCTTACCGGTGGGAGACCCAGGTTCGAGTCCCGGTCAAGACCGTGGATGCTGACGAGCCGACCTAGTATTACATTAAATTTGATTACCAACGATCATTTCCTTACCTTGCACTCAACCGCTCTTCTCAAGGGAGTATCAGTCGAATTGCCATGATAATTTTTTCGATGGTAACTTGATCGAATCGGCGATCTCACAAAGGCTCCGCGCTCAACTGTTTTTCTGTCCCCCTCCTCCCCACTTTCACCCCCGACCGCTCTCACGAGATTCTTATTTAGATTCGCTTCCGTCTGATTGCTCTTGGTAATCTTTTCACTAGGTTATTGAATGTCTCTCCCGTGCGTGTCGAACACTGAAGGAACCTCGCCTCACCGTCGAAGCCATGAAAGGAATAACTTCCTTTGAAGCCACCATTCTCAATTTCTCGTTTAATGCTTCAAATAAGTGTCCATTTGTTATGTGCCAGCTCACTGATATTTTTAATCTGCCAGCTATGTAAAATGTACAATTAAAATATTAAATAACGATCATCTAATTAACCCGCCGAACTAAGATTGAAATAATAATAAGTAAAAAGGTTGAAACAGGTAAAACCAACAGTTGTAATGTAATATTTACGTAACTATTAAACAGTTACTAACTACTACAACAAATCAATTTGTAAGGTCATACAACGAAAACAGCTAATCGTTTGTTAAAAGTGTCTCGTAGGGACGATCGACATTCATCGATGAGAAATAAACATCAATGTGACTTCAATATTATCAATACATCGATGTTTTAAATAGCGGAACGTCAATTATTCTTTAAGATTTAGACGCTATCAAATTCCTGTACCAGCACCGGAACAGAATTCAGGTGTTATCAAAAACATTAATGTTTTTCAATCGTTATTTATTGACCATCGATACTTTTGCTCTGATGTTAACAACGATAACAACATCGATTTTTGTCTAATATCGATCATCCCTAATGTCACGTATTTTAAAAAGGTTGCTAAGACTGCACCAAATTACGCTTATCTTATTTCATGGCAAGCGCCGTAATCTGTTCTTACCGTATCATTGATTACATAAAAGTCATCTCTCGCCGACTGGCGTAAAAAAATTGGAACGAAAACTAGTGTCGTTGTTTTCCACTCGTTGGAATGACGTCTGAAGCGAGGGGCACTCTATCCGCGATAAAAACATCGTTGCATCCATGTCGAAAATAAAATTTAAAGATTTATGCACGATGGTGAGCGCGACGTTGCGTTGCCGCACACCGAGCTATTTTCAACCGAGTTATGCTTTAAATAGCGCATTACGATAGGATTTGGTTTCACGAGTTTTTCCCTGTTCACGGCGCGGACTGCTACGTTTGAACTGAACAGCGCCCACACAAAGAATTCTTCCACAAGATGAGCTCCAACACTTATTGGGTAGAGTGGAGCTCGGCTGTAACAGTCTCTCGATTATTTGTTTTCAAAGGCGTTTTGGACTTCCTTTTTTGCTGCGGTTTTCTGTTTACTTTTGTGTATTATTGGCTCTATATTTATTGTCTTTAGCACTTGGCTTTATAACATTGCCGTTGTCTTCTGTTCTGTTTGATCAGATTCAGTCAATGCGTTGTTATTTCATGGACTCGTACATGTCGCTTTGTGTGTCTAAGATATAGGTCTACATAGTCTGTAAGACACGTCATGTGTTGATGTAGCGTACATCTACTTACGATGAATATTCTCATTCACTGAGGTAAAAGAAAAACAACAGTGACAAATATGTATTCCGTCTTTTGAATTCGTTCGTTAAATGATGCATGCTATGTTCAATGGTAAAACCTTAGTAATAAAGAGTTGTAGACATGTTGTCATTACGGTGTTAACTTCGTGTCTCATTAGCTAAAGTATGTAAAGTCAATTTGTATTTTAGTTTACTGCTAAAATAACAGGGCAGCAGGTTCGAGGCGAGGATCTTCAATGATAAAAGGTATCTGCAAGCAGCCAGCATCTGATTTGAAAAGATAACCGCTAATATTTCTTGGCACCTATCATAGTTTACGCTGCATTTCTTGCTGGCAAATAACAAACGGGAGCGATAATTGAACCTAATGCCTTCAATCTGCTGCCTTGCCGCGCGGGCCTGAGAGCGGCCGCCGCGCGCTTGCTAACCCGGTAGCCGCTTGCGCTTGGCTCCGGGGCGGACCGCCCGGAGAGTAACCAGTGTGTTTTGTTGTTCGCAGAGTTGAGCCCGCACCGCACCGGCTTGCTCGCTGACCGCCGAGCCGCTAATCTCGCTTTTTTCGCGCCCCACCGTCGCCCGCCCAGACCCGCACCGGCCGCCGCCATGCTCGCGCACCAAGCACCGCTCGCCCTCTACTAAACTCAACCGTCAACAACGACAAGAACGCGTGTGATAATAATAATTTAATACTTGCCTAAATAAGCTTGCAACGTCGGTGTCTTTAATTCTAACTTTAATTGTAAGATAAAATTAATCATATTGTAAGCGATACTCTTCGAGCGCGTAAATCAGCGGTGCCGCGTGTCCGTGTGTGTAGTAGTGTGTGGTAGTGAAGGGTGCCGGACAAGAGTGCCCAGCCCGCCGGTGGAAGCGCATGCACAGAGCGCCGGGCGCGCTCGCCCCCCGCCGCCTATGCGCCGCACCCGCTCAGCGTAACTGCGCGTGCACCTACCGCCCCCGACTACAGTGCCAACGATGGCAACCATGGTGAACATGAATAGCCTACTGAACGGCAAGGACTCACGCTGGCTCCAGCTCGAAGTGTGCCGCGAATTCCAACGGAATAAGTGCTCGCGGCCCGACACCGAGTGCAAGTTCGCGCATCCCCCGGCAAACGTCGAGGTGCAGAATGGAAGAGTCACCGCCTGCTACGACAGCATTAAGGTGAGATACTTTACTATTATGATCATTTCAGAATTATTCCTTATTTAAAAGCTACTGATTTGCGTGAAAGAAATTAACAGTAGGCACTTGAACCTATTTGAAAGAGTACTTATTCCGTTACGATTTTCCGGGTGAACAAGAATCAACCCCTCAAGGCGACATTTCGCCGCCGCCATTCCGCTCGCCGACCTCAATCTCAAGGCTAGCTTGGAATTGGTGACGTCACCCGAACCGCCGCCGCCGTCTGCTATTGTATGGGAGTTGGCATCGTGCTAACATAATGAGCAGGACGATGACTCGACTTGTTGTTATAATTTATTTCTCATATTTCGCTGCGTACACTCGCGGTCTTACATTAGCATTAGCGAGCCTTTTTCGTCCGCTTATTTTATTACAAAATATTGGCCATCAGCCTCTTCGGAAATAAATTAGGATAAAAATTGTACCCAATCCTAATTGTTATGTTGTTGGCAGGGTTTAAAAGTGCATTAAATTTAATACATCTCACACGTATATTCTCTCACTATCTCTTTCTCTCTCTCTCTCTCTCACACACGCAGAATCATGCAAGCGTAATTATATGATCCATTCACGGTGTTTATCGGCTTTACAAATCATAAAACCGATAAACTTTACCTCTGGGAGACAAATTTGCCCCATACACGAAAATTAACAAAATCTGCCTAAAGAAATTTTATTAGATCAAATGGAGACTTTTTTAAGGTATCTTGCGAAAACTAGAATTTCTGTTTGGCAACACTGACAACTACAATCGCAGCTAGCTTCATTCGGGTAGGTGTCAGCTACCATCAAACTGGCGTCGTCGAAAATGGACCAAAAATTTTAGTTCAGTTTTGCGGCCCGCATTTCCGGAAAATGCTGAAAATGCTGTGCAGATGGAATCAATTTTTATTACGTGTCGGTCATAATTACTGCTACTTTAAATCATCTTTCACCTTTTCAATGATTGCTTAAAATACTCGTCTTAACTAATGATACATTTGTGTGGGCAAGATATCCGACCATTTGTTAGACAGAGATTGCCAACAATGCCCAGCTCCAAAATGTTATTAGGGTTGACTCAATCAGAAAAAATAAGAAAATGTCAGCAAATAAATATCGGCTGAAGCATTTTACATTATTATGTCATAATAAATAAATTACTAATATTACACAGCTAAAGAGTTTTATGATTGTTTGACTATAAAAATACACACGGGCTCAAAGTTAGGCTCTTATTTTAATTTCACCCGAAATTCCCAATTATTTGAATATTAGTATGAAAATCCGACGTTAGTCACCCCTCACATTTATGTGAGAGTAACATTACCCATCGCCTAAAAAAACTTTAAATAGCCTTCTATTTACTTGAAACAGTGACGACATACTGTTTCGAATTTCCTTACAATATATCATAAAATCAGAGTCCTAGAGCATATAGTTCCTGAGATATTAAGGGTGGGCAAAGATGTCAGGTTTGGGAGATAAGTCCAAAAAAACGAAAAAAGCGGGCAAAGATGTCCGGTTTTACAGTACTCTTAGCTAGCCGATATAAGAAGCGAGTCATAATATCTAACATAAGTGACTTTGTCTATGACAATTTACTGGCTATGACAGTTCACATTATGTAATCGAAAACTATAGAAAACAAATTTTGTTTAGTTTATGTATTTACATTTCAAAATGCATACGCATGTTTGAGGTAGTTTAAAAGTCCTCATGATGTAATGGCAAACAAAAAAACCGCCAAGAGATTGAGTGACGGTCAGTTTGCAAGCGCATAACACGATACATTATCAGCAGCGTAACGAAATTACGTGATAACGCGCCGGCATTTCGGACGAACAGGGCACGCGATAAAAAAAATTAAACCGATATTTAACCACGCTGGTCCGTGCTGCGCTCGCCTCGGTCACGGCGACTTATCACGATCACGCTGTGTCCGCATCGGCCGGCTCGCAAACCACCCACAACAATCAAAAACCGTTCATTAAGCTAAAAATAAACAACCATACACCGTCTGCGGAAACAGGTCAACTTTAAAACAACTGTAATGTTCGATCAATTTACATAGTCCCTCTTCAGTCTTAATACAATAAGACAAATCGTTTCCTAAACAAAGAAATTGGGATAAATAAAAGGCACTTTTTTATTCACTTATATTTCCCTGTACATTTTCCTTTGATGCTCGGCTGAATAACGCGATCAAGAGATAAAACGCACCGGGATCGGGCCCATGCTCGTTCGCTCGGCAAAGATTTCAACGCGGACGTCTCTCATCCGGCATGCCTGTCCCGATGGCTGTCGAAACTATCGCGTATTTATATTTTTAACAACTCCCACGGATCGCGCCAGCCATAAGTCACTACGATTGCTGTTTTTCTTTTCATATCACCATTGGCAAAATTCCACGCCTCCAACTTGTACAACGATCAAAATACTTGTCTAAAAGCTCGCGATCGCACGGTCGTACTAGACTAGAGGTCATCGATAGGTAGTCTCGCGATATCGGAGTAGGTATGAGCGCGAGGATCGATGTGGTAATTCGCTAAGCGAACCGTCGTGTAGTCGGAGACGCTAAACAATGGGCGGGCGTACATTGTGCGGGCTTTGTGCAACGTGGTATCGCTCCATCGCGCTAGCACATTCCGTATAATGCCGTCCACGCGTCCGACATCACCACACCAATGACGGCTTATCTCGTCTACTGCCAGTTTTCCTGTTTTAAAACCTATCCTACAGGAAACTAAGCAACTAAGCCTTTAAAGGAAAAGTACGAGTATAAGCGTAAACCTATTTAAACATTATAAAGTAAGAATAGAATGCACTCGAGTCCCGCTACACAGTTTACATAGATGCTTTCTAAAGTCGTCCGCCTGCCACTAAATCCTGCCAATAGAACCGCACACAAACGGGCGGCTCGAGAAAACTTTAAATAATCCCCGAGAGAATGTGCGATAGTGCTACATACATCTCCGCAGCATTAATCTGCACGATAAAAAGCATCCGAGCGAGCGGACGCTGCTTATACTGTTGACCGTCGATGGACCGTCCAGATATTTAACTGCCAGGACGAAAAAGTAAACAGGGACTTTGTGCGGAGGCTCTCTTTGAGGCGGCACGCGGCGGCCATCGTCCGCCTAATCGTGTAAAGCGAAAACTCCATTCTTTCACTTTTGAAACTCGTATCGTTATTTACTGTTTTCTTCAACAAATTGACATTTATTTCTTGCAATTGCTTTGAGATTGGTGAATAGAAACTTCTTTGTTCAGATAACAGCAATGGTTAAAGTAATGTCAAAAATAATGGATTATTCATTCAAAGGATTATTGCAAGTTTATGAAAAACCGGTCACCAACAATAATATGTAACCTATCAATTTTGATTGTTAAAATCAGTTCGTCGTGGGATTAACTTATCGCTTTTTAGAATGATAAAGTGGAACTCCTTCATCCATCACGATTATCACGACAAATCCTCTAAAGCTTGCAAACAGCTTACGTAATATCATAAATAGGTGGAGACAACTGCTTGGCGCTTGCTATCTTTAACATACCTTGGCATAGAAGCGAAACTATGATGAACGTCGTATTCTTCAAATTCTTGAAATTGAAGATTAGTAAATAGGGAATTTTGTACATATAAAAGTACGTTAGAAACTTTAACGCATCAAACGATATCATGACATGACATATTACGCTTGGCTTGGAGGTTATATTGCGTATGTGCAGTGTAGTAACACCCCCCGAGGTCTGGCAATCTGTCAATCCTAGACGATACGCAAACACGAGAATCCCGTTAATCGTAGCATTCTATCGCGTAGATGCTCGCAACCCACGCGAAACTTGTCACCGGTGTAATCGAGGTCTGATCAAACAAACCCGCGACTGCCCGCGCCCGCATCCCCAGCGCAGCTCCCCGCTGTCGCGCCGCGCCGACGTCTCCCATGATTAAGCCTTCAATTACGCGATATGACGAGGGGTCATATTTGATTAGGCTACGTGTTGTGTTGATTAAACCGAGCTTATTGCCTTATTCACTTACTTTACCCACACGCGACCTATCCACAAATCCGCAAAACCGGATTTCGTCGTATCTTTATATCGCTTCTGGCCTATCAATTTCGAGTCAACTGACATTAAAATGACCGTGAGTCACTTGACCGCATGCTAAATCTTTAGACATTGCACACGCCAACGGAGTGGGTAGGTGAAGATTGGTCACTCCTAGTTTTAAAGCAGACAAGTAACCATTTCGTTTGAACAGCAGTAGGTGGGAAAACACGGGTGCATCAATTTTGCGAAATGAATCTTGGTGATTATGTCATTCATTTGACACAGTCGCGGCTAAACTTGTGAATTCAAGCGGATGACGTCAGCCAGACAACAAATTTATTAACAAGCGTCTTTAATTTAGCAAACTGGATGTGAGAATAGAAATAAGAAACCATACAATTGAATTAAAAATATAGGAAAAACCTAATTTATCCATGTTTTTCAGGTTAGTCCTATTTTGAATGTAAAATATTATGTAATACGAGTATTTACCCTAAGCTGACCTTGTTCATTTAATTAAAATCTTGTTCTTAAAATATTTATAGACTAGATTGTAAATTCAGAAAAGTTAATTACTTTAAATGTTAGTGTTTCATTAATTTGAACGCATCAACAACCAAAATATACTTAATAAAAAATCACGTGGTGTATGTATAATTAAAATGATTTCATTATATTTTTTCCGTCCTGGCTAAAAGTCGTTTGAGATTAGGCTACACAAGTTATTCAAAGAAAATGTATAATCGATACTTAGCTTAAGAGTTTATGCTAATCTGCTGTGGATTATAATTACGATCTGTTAACGACCGCGTTATGCTACTGGTTTTCCTTATTCTGATTACATTTTCAATAGTTATTTGCAAATTTTATCTTGCGTGTAATTTAATCGTTGTACACGTTTTTAAGCATATACTCTGCTCAGACTATATAAACAAATATCATACTTAGCTGCTCCTAAAAAGATCAATACACACTTCTCGTCGTCTTGGTGTGAAGGACGTCAAACAAATACTTGCCCAAAGTGAGTCTATTCGTCTACCAAACAAACAGATAAACATTAAAACACCATTTTTATTATCGCGTCGGATTTTATAAAAAATAATCCATTTTGAGAAAACAATGAGTGTTTTTCAATCAATGAAACAGTGCTTTAGTGAACAAAAATACATGTGAATGTAATATGTATTTTGGAACTGACTGACCTGTTCGACATTTGATGAATTCCAGAAAGCTTTATGCAAGCGGTTTCAAAGTGAAAGTGTGCCGTGGGTCGTGGACGTGGTAGGTACACAATCTCTGAGCGTGGGTAGTGCAGTGATAGATGCACCGTCTGCCAGCGCTGAGCAACAAATAGAAATAGGGACTACAGCATCAACCCGTCCACCCACTCATTCACTTTCATCGTATCGCAAACTTTACTGCCGTCTCGCTCAAAACACGACACTTGCCGACTTTATTAGAGCGGAGATGGCATGATCCGATAACAACTTTGAGCCCTGTGAAGAAGGATTTTGTTGATACTACGCTTGGTCCAAAGTTCGAAGTCAAGAAATACAACGTTGCGTAACCAGCGCAATCCAAAATTAGCCACCAAAGTGGCACGCCGCCATCCCTGCTTCTTGGAAAGTATAAATTGCTTCCAGCGATTCCCTCTTCTCGATATTGCTAAAGTTCTTTGTTTTATTTCCTATAAATATTTGGTAAAAAGCGCAAATCTTTTTCTACCGTGGAGTCGATGCAGACCAGAAAGAAAGAAAATTAATTTGCTTTATTCGTTCTAAAAATGAAAACAAAAATCCTTTGACAAACTCCGATCGCTCAAACTCGGTCGGTCCGCACTTCGCTCGCAAATGAGCAAAACTAGCGCGGCAAAGGCTATCGCTTAAGTCCCCTCTAAGGGTTTTCAAAACCCGTCCAACCAACGGCAGGCGGACGTTTAAATGGCACCACCTCACGCTTTGTCCAGCACCTCAGTTTACCGTGTTGTTGTATAACCTATATCTCCAAAGAAATAAATATATTCATTATTATTCTGTACGTCACTTCAGTCTTACACAAAAAGCTTACAAATTATCTCCTGTCACTCGGCTCTGTTCATTTTGTTGCAGTTGATTAGTGTAGCGCACATTGTCCATGAACGGTCACCCACTGTAAGTAGGTATGTAGACGTGGTCGAGACGGTAAACTACATTCGAATGGCACCGCACCGTTATATGTCTAGATTAGTTACCTACACACATACTATCGGTCGATTACAGGTTTTGTACTAGTAGGTGGTAAAGAAATACTATCTGATAATAATTTAATCACAAAAATATGCAAACAATGTTGTTATTGAAACAAAAAATCCGGCCAAGTGCGAGTCGGACTCGCGCACTGAGGGTTTCGTACCTCTTGTTCCGGGTCACTTTAACCAAATTAGGGGTCCACTTACTTCCACTTAGCCTATTAACCACAATATAATGTTGACTGCAAAAATAACTCTTTCATAGTGTTTGTGTGAAGGACAAAGTAATGTTGAAAATGTGTTGTCTCAAAAACTACTTGTTCGATTTCGTTCAATACAATTTTGTTGAAGTTTTTATTAAGATCATATTTTTTTTTAAATGTTCACTAACTTAGTTCAAAACTTAGAAGGGGACGGACGCCTATTTTAACATTTTGGATGCGTCTTAGATTTTCCAAACGATTGAATTTTGGAAAAAATTACCGCTCACGGATACGTTTAAGTGTTTTTTTTGTTTAAGTTCCATTTATGGGAAGTCCTCCTCAAGTTGACAACTTCAAGTTCACTCCAAGTGTCACACCAACTGTGTGATAAGCCTAAACCCTAAAAAATATCTGTATCCGTCCAACATTTGAAATGAGCCCGTTTCATATATTAAACTGCAGTCATAATAGTAGAAAACTAAACACTGAACTTATTTTGTTAAATCCATTGTCTGAAACCAATTCTTTCAACTCTCCTAGGAGTGTTTACTTCAGTTTAATTTCGTCTGAATGCCAATATGTACATGTACGATGAATTCTAAACCGAGTGTTTTGCTGGCGAGCTTTCATTAACTCGTACAACGATGTTGGGACCAAAGTAGTTTGGTTATCCTTTTCGATTCTGCCTAGTTCGTAATTTTCTTATATATACTTAAAATAACGAAGCTTTTAGTGAAACGCACCACTCAATTTTTATAAAAAAAAGTTTAATTTTTATTATTACTGCTTTAACGTTTGTCCAGTTTCACGAGATGAATTCGCGTTCCAAAAAATCGAATCGACTCGATTCTGAAATTGGGCAAGTCAGCACATCACTACCTCGGCTCGCGTGCTATCGTCTGCATTAGTTTTAAAAATCACTTAATCTGACCCAGATTGAACGCCAGCCTGCCTCAAGTAATTGCTGCATAAATTGTCGTTCTCCATTTTAATTGTGCCAGCTATTTGGTTTTGTTCGACATTTTTGATAGCCATTGTCACTTCTACGCCAGTCGAGTTGTTTGTTTACGAAAACATTTAAACTTTCATATGACTGACTAATTAAATTAAATTAATAGCTGATTATTTACATATAAACACTAATAAATAATTCAGATCTTGTAGGTTAAACACTGAAATATTTCTTTCTCGCAGTCGTCTCAGCTCCGGTTACACAGAAAATCTACTTCTCGCGGTCCCTTTTAATAAGATTCACAACCCCCACGTTCAAATTCTTTACGCAGTTATAAATAACAGAATTTAATAAGATGTCCAACTTTCACATCGCGTGATAAGTGGGGTGTCACGTTCCATTCGCTCTCGGATTTCGCCATTCGCCGTTCAAATTGCACTCTGTTCTGCGCGTTCATGCGCAGTCCCTGCACCAACAGATAACTGACAGCTATTGCGACAAATCGAAAAACAACTTATGATCAGCTAATTACTATTACTTCGCCACAAACACCCGGCTCTTACGCAAAGTATTCTGTCCTACTTTCGCGTGAAAGATACACTGCTCCATTCCAGAGGCATAAATGTTTTCCGTGTGTTCTCTGAAGCCGTGCTTTCTAAAAACGTCAGCCTCTAAACTTAATCTATCCACCGAGCGCAGAGCGCGGATGAAAAATACTGTCGTGCCATGTCCATTAGGCAAAGCATATTTTTAGATAGTGCTCTCAACTTCATAAACTTTAATTTCAATTTCAGACTGCATTCTGTCTTACCACCGCTGACAGTTCAGTATTATCACGATCACTTTATTGAATTTCGCGTTGATACATTTGCTGCGGTCAACCGAGTAAGTTCATTGATGAGGAGGAATTGAAATCGGATGTCTATTTCTACTAAAGCATTTCTAGAGTCGTCAATAAAAAATACCACGAATCGTTCGCGAATGAGGGGCGGCGTGCGGCGCATTCCTACATGCCGCGCATTTCCATCCGATATTGCGCCGCCATTATGCCCTGCTCCTCGTTCCCCCCCTCTTTAGGCCCCAACCCGCCGCCCTTTAATTAAACGGTGAGGCCCGAGAGACACGTCTCCACCGGCAACGTGGAAAATCACGTAAATAGCTCCAAAGTTTCTTCGCGTGCTTTGGTCCACTCCATTGATAAGAAACTTGCCCGTCTTCCGCGTTTATTTTTTTAATTTTACGAACTTAACTCGTATACCTTTAGTCTGTTCCTAAAACATCTCTAGTTCTGCCGAACTAAATTCTATGGCGTCAAGAGGTCGCGTCGTGCATTGTTACCATGGCAATGGCTAAATGAAACAATGCTTGTAATTTGACATTAACCTCCTTTCTCAACACATCCGCGTAATAAAACGGCGACTGCTCCAACGGGCCCGTAATGGCGCTAGCGAGGCCCCGCGCTGGGTATCGGCGTAATGAGCGCGACTTATCTGCGCTCATTTGCATGCGGAGTGTATCGGCCTCGACCTTGGCACCTTGCAACATGCCATAAGCGCCGATATCGACGCCGAAGCGCGTCATGTTTACGTCACCGACACCATTGTACCATTACACGATAGCGAAAGTCCAGTCCTTAACTAACTGACCATCTCGAGCATACGTTGAGTTTCCCTTGCGAAGCAACGGTTCAGTTACGCGTGTAAGCAAACGGGACCATGAAAAATAATGATGGTAAACAAACGTCGACTTGAATAATGACGCATATGAAGAGCCACTCTTCTCAGCCGTTTTTTACTTAGATGTTATCGGCGAAAGCCCGTTACACTCTCGGAGCCGATCGTTATCCGCACTTAGGTCGCCGCTCTGCCGTCTCGCTGAATAACTGAGATCGACAGGCAATCGCTTTCGCAAAAGTGCATTTTCAGCCAGCGGCGGTGCCGGGCGCGACGTGGCACGCTTTAGCCCCAAAGACGCTTTACATGACAATTGCGATGTCCCCGGGGCGGCAGACGCGACTCAGATGCTCCTCTGCCATAGCTATCTCACAGTCTCTGCTCCGCCGATATTGAACAAAAATATAACTTAACAACATACGCACTTAGTTATTGTTTACAGTCCATGTCTAGTTATAATCATTTAAGTATGAGTCAGGTGAGAGTACACGTTCACAACGTATACTAATGCAGAATATATAGTATAAAAGTGTAGCCTAATAATTTATTTTCGCAGAAAATGCGATCCGGGGAATAGCGGTCAGTAACTGAGAAAAGGCGGACTGTGGATGTTCTTTCGCGACTCAGTTTGCATAATTGAATACGTTCACTAGTCGCGTCACGCGCGCCTCCTCCCGACTTAGCATCCATAATTGGCCTACGTATTATTTGCCAATTAAAGTGAATTCTCATAGCGGACGTGACACGAAACCTGTACGATCTCGCGGCGGAGAGATTACATCCCCATAGACACTATGATAATGTTATACAAAGTTACAAACAAACAAATCTCATATTCGAAATTGAGTGAATATCACACGCAAGTTAACTACCACGCATAAAATACCTTCACGAAATGTACGGTGGGGCAGCTCATCGGGTTACCCACTTTTGATGCAAACTAGCCCTTATTACAACTGTATAGGATAACGCAGTGTTTATCTTGACGTGCTGTTGTACGTACTATATACTACTTATACATACCGTTGACAATATTTTTTACGTAAAAGAATGCCGTCCAATCACACCCTATTATTTTGCGTGACATATTTTCACACGCCAACTTTACGATCCATTATTTTGATATTCCTAGAAGATAACAAAAGCGTGTGAATTATTTCAGCATGCGCAGGTAAACCCGATTTACCTAATAAGGGTATCAATTTTCGGTGACGTATTTAACAGAATCGAATTGTCGTTAGTGAGCATCGCGCGTGCACGTTTTCGTGATATTTTTACCTCGGGTACGTTATAGCGTCGCAGGGATTCAAGGCCATGCGTGCCTTGTAGGAATCGAGTTCCTGATCCGTCCGGGAATGCCTCGCTCGCCCCCGGCCGCCGCCAGGAATGCGTGCAAAATAAACAAGCATAACCAGTTTTTGTTGCGCTTCGTCCGCCGGCCTGAAGGCAAACGCAGCCTTTTCACCTCACTCGCACTCTCCACCTGTACACACACTGCCTCACATTATTATTACATATAAAACTTTTATTACAACCATACATTTAAACAATGAAAAAGGAACATAATACAAATAGTATTACGCTGCTTTAGTCTTGTTTTTGCAGAAATTTGGATCCAGCTCTTAAACTCAATTGTCAACGAAGTTCACTCGGAATTATAAATAACTGGTCGCCATCCGCGAACATCCAAGTATGCATGATACCTACACTTCACATGAGATTACTCTGCTCCGTGCCGATATCCTTAATGCTGAGGGTCGTGGGTCTGTGACCTTTTCAGGCTAAGCCATAGGATATAGAGACCAAATGAATGCCTAGTTTCTGAGTCCGTCTGACCCTCTTTCGTCACTTGGTTGCATAAAAGTGTCATTGAGCTTTTCTAGGATTGAGTGCCTTTTCAAAACCGTCACAATTAGACTTATCACAGAAATATCTAAGGATTACGAGTAATAAGTAACAAAGCGAATATTAATTTCCTCGAGGTGCCCTTTTAAAATTCAATTGTCATTGGAAGAGTGTACAGTGAGTGGCCTCATGATTGCCGCCGCAGACGATCTCGATTCCCAACTAAGCCGCTTACCGGCTCAAATACCCGGTTGCAAGGTGTTCATTATGGGGCGACATGATAAAAAAACACAATTTAAATATAAAGCTAAAAATCAAATGTGACAACTAATTCAATCAAAGCCATTGCAGTTCGGAGACATAAAGCAACATGAAGTTTTCAGTTGTTTGTATTTGAAAATGTAAGTTACATAGATCGTTTGAACTATTGATTATCGTTTATATCTTATCATGACCATACTTTTATGAAAACACAGTACATTCCAATATTCCAAAGGTCAATTTAAGTCACATTAGTATACATTCTAATTGATACTACCGGCGACGTCATAGTAGTAATACTACAACAAACTGTTAACCCGCACAAAGTTTGGCTGACCATTGCTGTTCAGAATTATCGATAACAGCCCTTATCTACTATGAGTATTTGCCAATGCAAGTTCCGAGTGGTGATCCGAATACGAGGCTCTTTGCTCTCTACATATGAATTGCTTCATTGGCGTCGTGAGACGCGATGTTATTTTGCTATCATTCGTACCCATTTGGCTTTAAAGCTAAAACGTCCTAAAAGCCTATGTTTACTTTTGGAGGATTAAATATGCGTATTAAAGAATACATTTGGCGATGGCCTGTGAATATATTCGATAGCATCAATTTATACATCATGAATTTAATCTTCTCTCTTAAGTGTGATAAGTTCGTGACGTTTAATAGGTACTTACTATACTATATTACTAGTTCATATATGTTTATAAAATTCAGCAGTGAAAATACAAAACAAACAGTCTCCGGGTAATTTGAGTAACGAGCTTAAACGCTTACCTCGTTTCAGTGGATCCAGTTTAATGACCCTGAGACCGAAGCCGCAATCTCGATATTAAAATCTGAACCCGGATTCGCTTGCTTTTGATCATTTGTCTTTTACAGCTCTGTCGGAAGAACACAAATTGAATCCAATGTCGATCTTTTTATCGCTTTCAAAAACTCATTTGCGGGGTAAATAGAACTCCTTTTTTATCCAAAGAGTTTAAATAATAATTTTTCAACCAAAACCAGAAAATGCTACAGATACATACTGACATAACTTCGAATTACGGTCCATTAATTAGAGTCCGAATCACTTCATGCCGAATGATGTAAATAATGTGGCACTTACAGTCATTTAAGGTCCGTGTACACTGCGCTGTTTTTATGTAAGCACAAAGCGCCGTACCGGTAGAACTGTGGAGCGGAACACAACTGTAGAGCGGTGTAGAGGTAGTTTTTGTCGGCAGGTTCGTTAGGCGAGGTGGCGCCGTTACAGTACGTGCTTCGGCTCGAGAGTGCTCCTCCAACTCTTTAACTGCCTACATGGAGGACACTCCACGATGCACTCTCCTATTATAAACTGCGCTTTTAATGGTTCGCGCCGATTTTAATTACTTGCGCCATTTCGGTAGTTCGTTTCTACTATTTGCGTACGAGTGCTTTGCTGTTTGACTTGCCGACTTGCTCAGATATGCAGTTTGCCGAATGGGGAAATCTCTTTAACGGTGACCCTTAAGAGCACTCGACTATCGTAGGGGATGGTTTCTGTATTGTTTTATTTGCTTTTAATGTTTACGATTTGAGAGTAGTTAGAAGCAGAATGCAATTGAACAAGTATCACAATAAAAGTTTATAGCTTTGTCAAAATCTGACAATTAAGAAATAAACCATACGTACCGTATTTTTTCTATTACTTGTGATTGATTTCAGTAACGAGCATTATTTTCTTTACCTTAAATAATTCAATGCGAGATAATGAGACACTCGGAAACTCCGAGACGAGTGCTCTCAGGTCGAGAGGGCAGCACCTAGATCCGATCTCTAACGAAGACGTTCAAAGGCTTCCTGCAGCTTTAACCGGCGGCATCAACACTCTGATTTACACGGCCGACTCGCTGCATTGTAACGTGTGAGTAACGTTCGGGTTTGCTCATTCCGGCGTGTCACGTCACACTAAACTCAAATTCGGGCGATAATCCCGTTAGTTCGTAACAGACCGACTGCTTCGAACGCAGCGCCAACAAAATCTATTCAGTTCGCCAGCTCGCTCCATCACGGCTGGCGATAATGCACGCATTGTAGCGTTTACCGCGACGCGACTAAACGTTCGTGTGTGCTCCGCGACCGCGGATTACCACACGCACAATATCCACCAAATTGGATAATACACTTAAAATACAATCGCACTATAAACGCGCCGTAATCTAGTGACGCGGCTGCCGATGAGCATATTAATTTGTCGCGGGAATAGGATTAGCGGGCGGCGCGGAGGGCGCGGACGGCGTGATGCGATCACCGGCTTACATTGTTGATACAAAGTACGGCAGCAGCTCTTCAAATTACAAGCCATTGTAATCATATTAAAACGCCTAGTTAGTTACACATTTGCACTTTCACCAAGTCTGCAACTGCGAGATTGTAACAACAACATTAACATCTCTATGCTAAACAACGAAAGCCGAGACAAGAGAGAAAATCTGGTAAAGAATATCAAAGTTATATACCGTAACAATCTTTTGTATACCAAAAAAGTTAATGGGATGTATTCCATTCTCCTATTAATAGAAAATGTATTATATTTTATATCCCATCGATGCGTGCTTCATTTCATCATGAAATATGACGTGGTAATCTCAGTCTCTGGACGTAATTCCGAGTAATACTGTAACAAATGGGAATAAATGAGCAGGATAGGGTATTATCTGCCAATTCGCTGTCGGCGGACATGATCTGACGTACGTATATGCGCGGTTTATGCGAACCACATGTATCTGAGCGGCTTCCCGAGCGGCAATATTTCTTACTTTGACAGCGGGATCGCGACGGGACCCCGCGCCCTCCCCTCGCCGGCTCTGTCTTGCAACTTTCGAGGCGTCGCATCAGTGTTTCGCTTTACGAAAAGTTTTAAACTGTACACTTTAGGTTCTTTATTGTCTTCGCGGGGCTCGTTCTGTCTGCGTGAAATTTAAACATCTTCTTTTCGTAGCAAATCGTCGTGTTTAAACTTCATCGCTTTGAAGTTCCGCTATAAGTAGTACCGTACGGTTGGTGTGAGAGACACGTAGGGGGGTTTGTGAATCTCGATCTGCTATGTAATGTATCGAACAAACATCTGTGCTTAATCTCCTAGCAACAAGACACGACCGTTACGACTCGTGTGTGCTGTGACCGCGTACTGGTTTTTCATAAAGCTCCGCCCTTAGCCCTCTTGTCGCTCCTCCCTCCGTTTCTTTCACTGTCCTACTTGTTGAACAGACACGTGAGTGCTAAAGAATTTGAAACGCGCTGATTCGTCGCCCATTTAAAATACGCTACACAATACCCGCAATGAACTCTTAATCGTCATTATGTAAACCTTTAAAAGTATTTTTTTACAAAAGTGAGTATCCGAGCAAGTAGAACAGGCCACTTTTTATTGAGAAGCCAACTTGGAAATCGTCGTAGGAAAGTCAACAGAGAGCTCGCAGCTCGGGCTGTACCCGTGTCAGCTTAAATCGAAATTTTGCCGTGGGCCGCGACGGATAGCGCCAGTTAACTTGTAACTCACTTTTGATGTATCGTTGTTTTTGTAAAGTTGGATGCCTTGTAAACATCGCAGCAGGAAAGTTTTGGGTCGGCCGTTCGCCGTTACAGATTATTTTGGCGCGATTAAAAGAACCTTCTTATTTAAATGTGTCCCAACTCTTCCGTTTCGATTTTCATCGAGAGGATAATAAGTGTTTAGTACCGGACGATCCCTATGTTGCGGATAGCTTTAGAACGAGTTTGGATGACAGTTGGTCAGTTAAATGAAAAGGGACGGATTGTGTAGGGACATCGGTGTGCAGGATTATAGCGCCGGTCGATAATAAAACAATACTCCACCCGACGGGTTTACGAGCCGATCTCGTGCTGAGATAGCGCTTGTAGAGAATAAACAGCGCGTAAAGTCATCTCGGCTTAAAGATCCATATAATTTTCCTATTGTATACGACTTCTGAAATATGACGTAATTCGAAACATTTGGTTTTCAATAGCCAGAACGGATAACGTATTGTTCACTTCGTACCCAGTGCACACATTAATTATACATTTTTACAACGCACACACATATGATAAATCATCTAAAGTAATATGGAACGAACCACAATTAGTATGTTTAGTTAGATTAGATTATATATATATGTCTAAATATCGAAGAATCAGCTAGCTTGAAAAAACAAACCTCTACTCGAGCTGTGGCAAATTAAGTTAGATACAAATCTACTAGCGGCCTCCACCGCATCCATCTCGCCCGTGCTTGATTAGAAGTTAGACTAAATCTAATTTGTTTTCGATTACTCGTATGATTGAACTTGCGATAAAATTATCCACTAAAAGCTCCATCGCCCTTATCATTGTCCGACCGGCCATGACTTCGTGATTAATATATGTTGTTTTCTCTTTATTCAAGGTACTAATCATCAGCATATGATGACGACAATGGCGGGTGAGCGTGTTCCTCGGTCGGCTTCTAGGGTTTTATGTAAATGGCCGCCGATAAACCGCCGACCTCCACCCGCGCGGCGACGCTCATTTGCATTCATAGGCTCGTAACCCTTGCTCGCTCTTCCTTCGCTTATGCAGCCTCATCCGTTGCGCGCCAGCGTAAAACTTGCTGCTTTGCCTTTTGCACGATAATTTACGACTCCCAACGTAATACGTCCAGGCGATATGAGTTCGGCGTGTATCTACTCCGGAGCGTGAGGTCGCGATGTTGCCGTTCGATTTACATATTATATTAAACTCGCCCAAGCCCGAGCCCCTACACCGCCACCGGCCGTTACGCTCCAACTTTTCTCAATTTTTCTGTCCAAAAAGCGCCCGAAACGAAAGTTTCCCGTCCGCCGCATGAGGTCGAGTGTAAATACGCTTTTTTAAAAGTACTTAGTCATTCTGTCGCCCTCTGAAATAGACTTCCCTTAATGCGATCCAGAGTTCGAACTGAGTTGGGAAAATCACTAAAGGAAAAATCATACTAGCCGCCCTGAAGTATATAGTTTTACATCTAATAAGTAAGTTGTTTTAAATACTTGAATCTGCTACTAAAAATTACTAAGCACGTTCGAGTAGCTGCTATCTGCGTGACCACGTGTGCATTACGTCAATGCACTGAGCATGTGTGTCAACAATAGGCAGGAATGCAAAAGAACCTAGCACGAGTGGAAAAATCTCATGTAATGCGCGTTTATTGCATGCGCACGCGCACCTGTGTCAACGAGCAGCTATAATATTATAAAACTATACTAAAATATTTAGTTTTTAGCCTTACTGTTGGCTATAGAGTTATAAATTATTATAATTCGGTTCAATCTATCTTTATAATAATATCATATATGGCACTATTGTTAGGCCAAATGAATGCTTGCTATAAAATAATATGCTAAACATAAAATCAATATCCTTTGAGCAAACCGTTTTACCGTTTACCAATTTCTTTCTATTCGTTTATCTTTCGTCTCCGTCCTCATGTACCTACAACCGAAAATCTAATTTTGTCAAGACCGTATGAGTAAAATAAAATATGAGTTAAATTATTCTTATATAATTGGTAAACTTTCTAAATAAATATCCGAAAACTGTTGTAACAATAATATTTCCTAAAATCACAACGCACAAACTCCTACAAGGTGACAAAACTTCGAACATGTATATCATAATTTACATACAAAAGTCTCCCCGTATATCCAAATATTATGGAACAAACATGCAATGTCGTACTAACGGTGACAGTTGAAAGCACATTGATGGAAGCTCGCGTGACACGAACCCCTCCCACTCCGTCGGCGGTCGCCCTCTCGTTAAAACTTTCCGAAATATGACGCGCGTTTGCAACCCTTTGTGTTATTTTTCTACAGCTCCCATTACTCGGTCGCCCAGTGTCTTCGAGTTTATCCCATTTCACTTTTTATCTCCGCGAGAGTGGCTCAGTTTTTATACCTTTGTGATGTTCGCGTAGTTTTCCTCTTGCCGTTGATCCTATGATCTGGTCGCATTAGCGGGGTGGATCGGCGGGCCGCGAACCACGAGTGCCGGCGAACGCCTGACCCGATAGCGTCAATCTAACGCTCAATTAGTCCAATGCGATTATCTGATTCGGATCTAGAATCGCAAGCGTCTTCGCCGCACCCCGAGACAAGCCCGCCAACTTTATTAATTAAGCCGTGTCTTATCTCTTGTTAGCACTCATTCTATTATTTGTCTTTTCACCGCTCATTTCCATAATTTCATCGGCGAGTAATTACTTACCACTAACGCGGAGCGTTTCTCATTCTGTTTGCATATTTTGTTGTCGTTTGCCTTGTAAACTTCCACTGGGTGATGGCGAATTAAGTTGACGGAATATTATCTTTGTTTGGCGCTTCATAGCCGAGTTTGCAATCGCTGTTAGCAGTGAAGCGTAAGCGGTTTGATAGGTACGGTGTATCGTATTATAAACATAGCCGGTCTGCATAGTTTGACCATTGTTTCCAGTTCTGTGAGAAATGGCTTTGTTGTTAAAATGATGTGTCAGTTAAGGGACGCGGCGGGCGAGCGCCGGTAAAGGGGAAATGCGGCCACTCTCCCCCACTATGTGTTTAATTAGCTTAATTGACATCGCGAGGCGCGCTGTCCGAGCGTTTGTTTGCGCTATCGCGTTACCGGCGCTGTCGCCGAGCCACGCCGCCGCCGGCCGGAGCGCCAGAGATACCAGAACCAGACTATGTCTAATAATCATTTAGAGGTACACACAGGTACTGTCACAAAAGTCAATGTTAATCAATGTAACTCGATCCGAACCACTCCTCTCTACATTTACTACATAGGTAATGTAATTTGAAATCCATGCACATGTTCACCATGCAATAAATCTCCTGTATGTCTGTATCTTCAATTCTGATAGAAAGTATCTTGTCAGCATCCAGGGATAGGCCGCGGAGCCGGCTAAACGCCGCGTCAGCGTGGCGTCATACGGCACTGGAATACACCCTGAGTTCGCTCTTCCGCATCCATTCCGAAGGTAAAACTGCCGCGAAATGTATTTTATTCCTTAAATGGCCCGAATAAATTGTAGTTCGTACGTGAACAGACTTTTAATGACGTTTTATGGCGTGCAGTTTTACAATTCTGAATATCTAGCAAAGCGTATCTGATTCGGTGTCTGTCGTATTAATAGCGTTTGTTTATAGCCTTGTTGTTATGGTTTTGCAAAGCTAAATTATTTCCTTTTAATGGACCGTGTCCGCTTTATCTTTCAAACACTTTTATTGCTAAAAATCCATGCCGCTAATGAATATCTTCAGCCGGCCCCATCATACTCGCGTGTGATTAATCTCGCGGCGAACAAAGGAGCCCTGTTTCCGCGAGCCCTCCACACGATCGATCACTCACCTCCTCGAATAAAAATAATAATAAATAATAGGGCTGGCGCCATTGTCCAAATGAGGCGTGCGTGTCAGCGATAGTTCGGCCGAAGTAATATTGACTGACTAACAATATACGAATAGACCGAATGGCCCTTTCTTTGTACCCTCGCCGTTTACCCCTTTACCGTTAATTGTGCTAGCCAAGGTCAACTCACGTATATTTGCCAAATCATTACAAAAAATGTTACTCGTGTGCGTAACTATGACGTGCGAACGAGTGCAACTGGCAACAATTTAAAACCATATGCTCGGGCACTGTGCAGTGCACATATCATCCATCCTCTGTTTTTCTTTTTTACACACAATAAAACAACGACAGGCGTGCACATCACATGTCTGCAAACCGGTATGTTATCCTTTCTGCACAATGCGATAGCAAACTTTGTGATGGATAACCATACCACGCGGCTCGTAACGACGTATATCTTTCAATATACCTACTCAATTTGTTTGAATAAATTACTTAGCATGCAAATTAATTAAATAATAAGTAAATATTGGACCAATCATATACATTGCTCTGATTCCAAAGTAAGTAGGTAATGCATATGTGTTATGGAAATCAGACACAACGGTGGTACCACAACACCAAGACCAGAGACAATATAGAAAATTTGGATTTCTAAATTGATTCGATCGGGAATCGAATTCGGAACCTCAGAGCGGCGACGCCTTTAACCTAGCGTGCTTAGCCACTACACCACGGAGTCTAAACAATATGAATGTAAAGGCATGCAACACAAAGCTTTTTGAGACAATGATGCCTCCACTATCTTCGCACAGATTCGCTCTGCACATAAATAACTTTATATGAGCGCTCTAAATCTCATTACGGGTACTGTAATAGCTTCCAAGGGTCTTCCGTCGGTTGTGACGGGAATATAAAGCAATCCCGGTTTATTCCTCCAAATTAACTGCATCTGCGAAAAGAACAAGTCGAACAATAGCGCCGAGATGAAGTGGAAACCTCCACATTTGTCGGCAGAGAATGCAGTACGCGCCGACGGCGACGCGGGCACCGGGTGGAAGCGTTCGCGACCGTTCAGAATATCCGATACAAATGACCGACTATTTTTCACAATTTCGCCTAGCTAGACGCGTCGAGTGGCGTCTGCTGAAAAATCGAACGGCCAGCAAAACCGACGCCTTCGCCGCCATAGTGCTGCGAGCCGGTAGCGTAATACCAAAACAAATGGCTTCCTTTGTCGTCTTTTTATTTTAGGTACGTGAATTATGTTCCGAAGACGCTACGTGCGTCATTCAGATACCTCCAGGCCGAGCAGACCCCGTCCGCTCTTATTTATGTGCTCTAGCGACTAGCTGCATCGAGATAAGTTTCTCGAGACGAGCAGGGACTTAGCGGGCCGTTGCACTTTTCGCAATTATTTTTTATTCCCCCTGATATCTGAAGCATCGCTTCCAATCGCCGGCCGATTAATTGGCAAGAACCGGGTTCTCGGTAAACATTCTGCGCATCTATTGCTCTGACGGGTACTCTACTCTTCTTTATGATTACTTTTGAAAGTTAATTCACTCTTTAAAACTGTATATGTTTCGTGCGACTATATTCGTCGGATAAAGATTTATTGACAGAATAATACAACTCTACTTCTACGTACTGAAATGTTTATTATTGAAAATATTAGTTTATGCATCGAATCGATGAATCCAATTTGGGTAGGCGGTGACCGTGCTGGGGCATTAGCGGGATCGATCCGCTATCTCTGTTCGGAACAAAAAGAGATGAAAATTTAATCGGTCGCGTTCTCTGCGATCGCAGAAGTTGTCCTCCGGCCCGACGCGGCGCCAGTGTAGGGTCTGTTTCCACTGTGACGATCTGTCAAGTTCTACTGCAGTCTTAAGAATCACCTGTAATTATCTTGATGAGGTACCCAACCCCAATATCCGCTATGGCACACAATTAGTTATTATGATTGTCCTCACCGACCAATCCATTAAGCTAATCGGCTCGTTAAAAACCTTGGCATCAGATGTTCAAACATACATTAAGGTATTACGATTAGCTTGTAACTGATCTTGATAAAGTGATGCTGTTTTGATAAAGTTTTGAACTTGCTTATAGAAATTAAACTGTGCAGATAGATTATCAAGTGATGTCTGGGCATTTATGATTGGAACATTGTTTTGACGTTAGCAACTGGCGATGTGACCACCTATAATAAATATTGTAAAGAAAGATAACTCTCTAAGTTATCTATCATTTTATTCCTCTTAACGATCATTGAATAAGTAAGTGATAATTTAAGATTCTTATCAAAAGACTATTTTCCCGATGTCGATTTCGTAGAATTGTGTTCGACAGTATAACCCCAAACCATACTCCGAATTGTAATGGAGCAAGCTAGCGACCAACCGGCCAGAGAGGTGCTTAGGGTTACGGGATTAATATTCATTATTATGGGTCAAGTAAGCACGGACCACTTGATGATTTACCACCGAACCCCACACACCTGTCCGAGACAGAACCGTATTTTCAAATCATTTTATCCAGTATAAATTTCGGTATATATTTTCGGTAACCGGTTTTAACATAAAATCCTTAATTCATTTCAAGCATTGTGTAATTTCCCTTGCCAATCGTTAAATGTATTTTTTTAAGAACGCGGTAGAGACCACTTACTCGCAAATCCATTTCGCTCAATTTTGTAGTGTCTTGAAATAATGCGCTCCCCAATCTGGCAACCCAGGGATAACCCGATCCGCCTGAATTATACATCCGCTCGGCTCGGCTAGTGCGGCCGTCCCAAGTCGCCTCCGCATAACCGTAATATTGTAAAACCGAACACTATAAAATCGAAAATGCCAGCCCAATAAAACCCTTTCCCATAAAATGAAAAGCGAAATTTTGCAGTATGTTTACCTTCATGTTCGTTAGTAAATACCGTCTGTCTTCATTGTAAGAGCACTCCCTTCTACAACGGTATAGGTAATGCTCTACATCTTCACGTATCGCTTCCGATGTTGTCGGTATCTGCTCTTTACACATCAGTAGCGCCCTAGCCATTCAATTACTAATAATATTCGTATCTTCATTATATGTTATCGATTCGACGTTCAAATACATAAATTATACCTAGTTCATAGAAAGCTTTGATGCATAAACGTGATTCCTCTGAAGTCCTTTAAAAAAAGCAACCCAAATCCCAAGTACATCGTAAAATATGGTGATTTGGAACTCACTAATATTGGCAAACCTCATTCTCTTCATAATTTCACCTAGATTTATAGATAATAATTAATGTATTACTCTCGCAAGTGCATTGTGAATGGCAAATTCAAAAACTAGTTGTTAATATGAGTACTATCGAATCATAAAAATAGAAACGCGGCGGAAAATACATGTACCTAAGATTTAAATGTCCAAACTTGGCGCATTACAATGTTTAATTATTATATTGACTCCTGGTAAATTAATATCACTTTGACTACTTAATACTATCGGTTTATTGGCTCTAAATTTATATATCCTTTGGACATTCCTTTCCTAATGGTTATGTTAGGAAACAAATTAAAATACATAATGGTTTAGTAAACGTATATACTTAATGATTCGGCGTTTAATGCATAAATGGAATGTTTTATTTCTTAAGTTCTATTTATTGCATAATTTACCACCACATATTGAGATGCCTACATTAATTCAGGCCTTAGTTTCATAGTTTAAAATCAGCAGTGAAATATTGCACTTAATCGTTACGGATAAATCGGGTGATTTGTCATTTACATTCCAATAATATCCTCGGACAAACAATGGGCTTTCACTTACAACCAGACACTCCAGGTTTGATAAGACTGTCACTAGACAGAAAATTACGTGTGTTGAAGTCATGTTTTGAATCCTAACGTGGTGATCTTTGACAAATCATCGCGCAGGCCATGGTATTACAAAAAGCCGAAAAATCTAAAGTTATTGATTGATGAGTTGTTAAAACTAGTATTATTTTATCCTTTTATTAGTTTATCCTTAGACTGAAACAGATAAATTGACAATATTTTATTTCAACTGGAAAGAAATGATGTATAATCCTTACTTTCGTTAAGGTTAACTTTGTTCCTTAGAAGGAATATAGTCACAGCATCACCTAACTAACTTCCTAAAAGTTTAAATTAAATTTTCATACGCGAAGTCGGTCCCCGAGCATAGCAATTTGAAGTAAACGTACACAGTCCTCGTGTTCATACGTTCAGCACATTTGCAATTAATTGGGGTCAGTTTTACGGTTCATTAGTTACTAAGTAATGACTTTAAGTTTCACCGGTAAAGCGGTTCATGATAGATGGCACCCCGCTGCCGACCTCAATTTTAACTTAAGTGTTTAATAAAATTATGACCTGTTTGCGAATGCGATTAAATTGGCGTATTGCTGCTGATTTAATGACTGACTATAGAGACACAGATGCTTTGATTTCATGATAATGAGGAAGATCATTTATTTGTAAAAAACACAGAAATGCATTGAATTTATGATTCTGTCTTTGGTTTAGAACATCAAAAATGTTAGTGTTTGGCACACTTGAGTTAATGAATATTAATTGCTGGCCGAAAATGAAAAACCGATGAAATATGTTTGGTACTAAAAATAAAAGTTCCAACTATTTCTGCAAAGTAGGGGGAAATTGAAAGTATTCTGCCCGATTTTAATATCAAATCGGGGAGATCTCCTTTAATAAGTTGTAAACTTGTGTCGGAGGGTTTCCTCCGCAAGTTCGGCGCGGCGCGGGCGACTGTCGACAATCTCGTTAAAATCTACGACGAAACTCCGCTACCGTTCACGACCATTTATGAAATCACATGCCAAGAGTATGCCAGTAGTTAGGTGCTTAATCAAGTTATTATATCCAGATTCCTCTATGTCTGATAGTGTTCTGAAATTACCACTGAAACTTTGACTGGTTGCATAACCGTGTCTCTAACTTGTGCATTCTCATCAGTGCTAACTATTTTTTCCGCAAACATTCATATTAGCTTTCTCTACATTACGAAAGATAAAAGTTATACATAAATTCCGTCTAATAGAGGTGTAAATCTTTCGCTGAATTTCTTTTTCAACTTTCGCAATTGATGATAACTACATTTTCATGAGAGTCTCGTAACAGCAGTAAGTCATTAAGTAGCGCAACTTTAGACTCTTAATAACTACGCGGAACATCGCCACAAATTTCACACGGCGCGACCTCGAAGAAAACTAATTTACTCAGGCTAATATTTTGGAAAGTTTCCTTTTACGAATCTGTCTGTAGGGTGTGAGGGTGTCCACTCCGAGCGGCGGCGCGTCATTAAGGATGTAGTGTCGGTCGGGCGCGATGGCGTCGCGGCTCTTATCGCAACACTACGCGAGTAATGACGCCTTCGATCGGCGGCTAATGGCCTCCGCGGGACCACTTAGATACGCAAATGAGCATCGACGAGTGCCGCCTGCGACTCTGCGAGCGCTGCGATTACGCGTACACATTACCAACTGACGATTGCGTACCGTTACATTACACGTGCTGCCGGCCGACCTCTTGATAAGTGCTAAACGGTGTAATGTTCCTCAAATAAACGCCTTTTTATCTGCCAGTTACGGAAGCATGACGCTTTTAGGGATCCGGGTTTGTGGGTCAACACTTTGGGAGGCAGTGGAAGGTTGCAACGTTAAAAAAAATAGCGTTAAATACGCATCGGTTCCGAAGATGTAATATAACATTAATTGTACGTATCGTTTTTTTACAATTTTGTATACCTATAATGTCTTAGGTCTTACAAATCGTAACACCATTTTAATGTTATTTACCGAAAGTAAAGAGACATAATAAACACTAAAAAATAAATCAAGAATTAAATTACACATAATATAGGTATGTAATCAGAACTACCGGCGACATCACGAAATCACGGCCACTTCAATATAGTTCTATCGCGATAAAAAAGGCCAATAAAGTGTTTTTTGTGTTGTAAATTAAGTGAAGCGTGGTTGCGAAATCTTAAAGTGCAGTCAAGTATCAAGTAGTGAGGGTGCTCGAAGGTCGCAATTTAACAAGGCAACCGGAGCGGTGAACGTTAAAATTGTCGGTTGAGGCGGAACGGCGCCCGCGCAAACTGCACCCTCGGGGGCCATGCGCGCTAACGACCGCCGCGCCCGGGGCCCGTCCCGTGGCCCGCCCGTTTCCCGGGCCCCGCACATCCACACACGTGATCTGGACACACGATTTATTCATTCACTCCGCTTAACCCACTTCT
The DNA here is from genome assembly GCA_963924145.1 of Pyrausta purpuralis. NCBI lineage: Eukaryota > Metazoa > Arthropoda > Insecta > Lepidoptera > Crambidae > Pyrausta > Pyrausta purpuralis. Next base: position 15,932,161 of record OZ001654.1, read on the forward strand.
AAGAAAATCGTAAAGCGATTGTTCCACGTGATACCCGTGCCCTTTGTTGTTTCTTTGAAGTAGGAATCTTTGTTCAAGATTCCCCGTCATCGAATTGATAAACATTCCAAATCAAATTTTCATGTTCACAAGTTGTCTCCAGGTTCTAGCACGGACGGACGCTCTAAATAATATCGATAAGCGCTCTGACTACAAAACGATTTTAGCTTTTCGAGCCATCCGCAGTATAATATTCTTGGAAATTACCTCCAACACCTGCTTATCGCCTGCAACGCAGGAATCTTCGAATCTCTTAGGAGGATTAAATACATAATGCACCAAGATAAGACTGCACCGAGCGGACATGTTGAAACTTTAATGAATCTGTAAACTGGGGCTTTAGACAATTTACACTGTAGTTAAAATTTTCAGTTAGCAAGAAATTGGTTTTCCCACAAAATGATTTTATTATAAGTCTTCAGCAAATCCGGCCGTTCAAACCCACTGTTATTATCATTATCTGAAATGGCATAATATTATCTTCATCGCTCATTAAAAAAAAACATGAAAACACATGGCCGATCTATTTCGATACGATGAATCAATCGTTATAAATGAATAGTAGGTACTCGTATCTCTTTTACCCAATTCCGTATCTCTGAGGTGCATATTTTGCATTGTGACCGCCGGCGGGGGACTCCAGTAAAAACAGGCCCTCGTCGGAGGCGCCGGGTTGACACATTTCCTCCAGGGCTTATTCGGTACCCTCGTCCTGACTCGGCCCTGGTTTAGGGTTACCACTTGTAAAAATCAAGATGTCAGGACAACTACTTGATTTTAAACCGAACACAGTGTGGCAATACCGTTTCGAAATAATAGGCCTAAGCCCTAAAACGATAAATATCTTAGAACAGACGCCAGCACTCACCTCGAACTTAAACATACATTTTTGTCGAAAACTAACACTTTATTGCAACTTCGTAAGATACCGCAGTATTCAACTCCACGAAACTAGATGAAATGTTACATGAAATAATCATATTATTTAATTTGCATACTTTAATATTTAAATCATCTCCATTTTTATATAAATACCATGTTCTAATACAAACTAATAATAATCAAAATAGCTGTTTGAATGAGTGCACTTAAGCTCATTTAGCGAAGCCAAACATGTTCGCTGTAAACTGCTGTATTCAGTGCAGTCAACTGTTTATCACGGTAAATGCACGGCGCGGATTATCTTTGACACTGACTAACACGACTGGACAACCGTCCAACAGTATAACTACATAACGTGCGGCCTTTCCGGCGGCTGGCAACCCTAGAAGCCTGGACACATATGCCGTAAAAACGCTTATCACAATATCTAAGGCAGCGTTCGCATGTTGATTAAAATTTGTGTTTTCACTATCGCCGCACGACATCTACTGTTTGAATAGGGTCACTAGAAAAAATATGGATATTGTTTACATTGTGTGTGTCACTGGCGCGATTTGATTGAACTTCTGTTTCTTTGTTTTGATATTTGATAGGTGGCTGGAGTATTGGAAAACTTTATATTGTTAGAATATTAATCTATAATGTGATTGTAAAGTTTTTATCGTTATCAGAGTTGTTTGTAGTGGGTTGTAGAGAGCGGGTAAAGTAATTTCTAGATAATATTTTGTGTGCAGTTACATTACAATGGTTGTGTATTGCAAATTTACCATTTTCCAATCAAACAATATAATAATTTTTAGTTTAAACACATAGGTGAAAACTGAGACTTAGAAGTCAATATATGAATCTCAACGTATGATTGGGGGGTTATATTTCACAATAGTGTGTGAGTGTAGAAGACATTACAGTAAGACAGTACACGCCGCTTGTTTGTTATTAGCTCAAATTGTAAGATCCATCCTATGCTGTGGCGTTAAAGCAAGAAAAATCTAGGCACGTTGGTCTAGCACAGCCCCTGACTCGGGCCGTCTTCTGTTTTATCAAATGTGCCCTTTTTTGTCCTCTATAAAGCAGACAAACGCCCATCACGGCATCGCACTATCTCAACGACGGATTTACTTGAAATAAACGACTTGTAATATTTACGATTTCAATGTGACACGTCGCGGCATCGCACCCCTGCGCGGCGATGAGGGCGGTGTAATAGCCACTAGATTAGGATTATATTCGTTTCATAAGCCGCATGGTGTATCTCGGGGTGAGTTATAAACCTAAAAAGATGTTTGCGGCGCGCGCCAACAATGCACGGCGCCGCGACGGCGGCTGTAAATGGAGTGCGCATTAATACTCAACTATGTAATAAATGTTATTGTTTGTCATAAAGTTTGTTTTATGAAGGTCGACCGCACCGGCCCGTGACGCTGCCGGCCCTTTATTAAAGTTAAGCGTCCACTTAATATCCTTATTTACGGATTTAGGCCCGATAATTCCGATTGTTACTGTTTAAATCGATTCCATTACTTGCCTCTACGTGAAACGGGTCCCCTAGACAGACGTTCGACGATCGCATCGAATGAATTCCCTGTTATTCCACGGAAACGGACACGAAATAAAATAATCTTATTTTGATATTTCGAACAGATAGCTGATACCTTGCAGCGTCGCGAAATCGCAAAGTCATTGCTAAAGTTGCGCTTAGCTTTGCAGTAATATTTTTAAACTCTCTGTTTATTCGGAGTATTTCAGATATGATATTGTTATTTCATGTTTGTGTAGGTAAGTAGGTTTATTAAAGGTAGAAAATCACATTAGGTTTGATAACTGCTTGTTGGAACCTTCTATCGTAATAACAAACTGTGTTGTATAGTCAACAAGTTTTGTTATTCAGAAAGAATTCATAAGAAATCTATTGGCTTTCAAGGCTTTATTCAATACATAGTACCTAGTTACTTAAAATTCATTCGGAGTTATATATGAACTGAAAAAGAATTACTTCAGCAAAACGTAACGATGCGAGACAGCGACGTCGACATTCGGAACGCATCGCGGACAGCATCACCTGATTTGTATGTAGTTCAGGCGCGCGCGATGTGGGGGCGGTTCCGAAAGACGTTCGGCGCAATTTTTCAACGGTTCGACTCCGTGTTTGGCAAGCCGATGCCGCTCGCCGCAGCCCCCCGCCACCTGCTCCCGCGCTCGCCCGCTGCAACTTTAATCCCCCAATCCGCCACCGCACGACCGCGCACCGCCGCGACGCTATATTTCAATTAATTCGACCATCCATTCCCGACGTGAAACTTCGCAGCGCTTAGCTCATAACCCCCGCCAATACTCCCGATCTGATGCGACTCTCGTCTACTCCGCGCCCACCGTGCGTTGCCGTAATCCTCTCAGCAATATTCGTCCGCTAACAACGTACAACTCTCATATTTCCCGAATATAAATCTTGGCCCGCGAGAGCCCGTGGTGGTTTAACTTTTAAAACCCAATTAATTGAGAGTTTTGTTTTGCATAATAATGGCTCGTCGTCGGCTGTAAGTTTCTCCGGCTCACATGGAGCGGAATAATCGGACTCGCTTCGGGTTCATTTGTCGCGTCGCGCCCGCAGTCGCCTGGACCGGTTAATGAGCACTCTCTCACTCACACGCGATCCCGGGGGAATCCACTCCGGCACGTACGATTGCAATCGCTCTTTTCCTCTTCCACACATTCCGGTTTATCATTTCAAAAGGTTTTTTGCGGAGTAAAAATCAATGATTACCTGAAAACGCGGTCGACTGTTGATATGATTGAGCGTTCAGCAAAACCACGGACTTTAAAAAGTTTGAATATATAAAGCAATACTTCTATGAATGCGACACTGAAATCATTCACAGAATGTTATGTAATAATAGAAGTACTTATTATTTATTTACCTGCTACGACTATAAGCCTACTACGAGTGCTACGAAAAATATTTTCATATTTTACCGCACTTCAATAAACATTTGTATAAAACAACAGTTATCTACCACTATTTGTTCTAGTTACACTCAACTTAGAACATATTAGATGTTAACAACAAATAAGATTACGCAGTTAGGTTTCATCGTTTGATTTCTTATTCTTTGCGCGGTCCGACCGTCCGCTGCTGAATCAACTCGCCGCGCGCTCCGCCGCAACTGAATGAACTTAATTTGATTTCGATTGTGTTCGGTCGGGCCCACCTCTCTTCTGTTAATGACTTAATGACCGTAAGGACTGCCGATAATTTCGCAAACGTGCCGTCTCACATTCCACGTTGATCGAACAGACGAGAGCTTTAAAAGTAAAATTAAATTTGCTATTACCAAACTCTCCGTGCCAATCACTTACTTCAGCGGTGAAATCAAGGAGATTTGAGTTTTGTTTAGTTATTTACTCCAGGTGTTTAATTAATTCGAATAGTTTTGTAAACATTCGATTCGGTTCTGAGCGAAACAAAAACCGCAAGTAAGTTTGCACTGTGACATTGTGGAGGCGCGCGAGCGGCGCTGGTCGCGGGCGAAGTAATTAGATAGCTGTTGTATTGTTCACTTGTTCAGCGCTTTTCCAATGAGCGGTCGCCGGCCGCCTCGTGTTTAATTGCGGCCCAAACCGTAACGGACAGCGGCCCGTTTTTGTCCAACCCGAATGAGATGAACCGCGTATCCTATAATGAGTCCCCCCATATCCCTTTTCAACCCTTCACACTGGTGTTCCGCGAAAGCACTCTACAACTTTTCATTTTGAATTTAAATTTGGTTTTGTTCATTTTGTTAAAGTAAAATCTAAGCCCTTGACCGCAGTCACTGAAATGCGCATTACAGCGAGATGAAAATTAAATTTAACGAACGCTAATTCCACCACTTCTTCAAACGTGCTTCTTTTTTAACCTCGAGAAAGGGAAATTCATTTCAAACAATCTAATGTAAAGTTTGCAGTAGTTCACTAACGATCCAATTTCAAATATGTTCAAAAGTTTTCCTTTGATACAAGTTGTACTCGTATTAGAATAAGCACTTAAGTTACTTTATTCATAAAGGATAAATTTGTTTGAGCGGCGACAGATCTTCGGCCGAATGAAATGAAATCGAAACAATTTATCCGTCGGTAAACAAAAAGTTTGTCATCTCGAATCTATCTGGAGGCCCGGGGCCGCAGTCGGCGTCGCGTAAATAATTCACACTCGGCGAGTCGATCGGGCGCCGGCGACACCCGGCCTGCCTCTCACGCGAACCGACTGTTTCCGAGCACGCATTAAAGTTTTTGCCCGACCCGTATCTATTCAATGGTTAATTTTCCGAATTCAATTCCGCAACTTATTTATGTCGAGGGCGTTTCGTAAATACTTCGCCTAATTGACACCCGAACCTCGAAACTTGAGCTGACGCATAAATTTATTCATTCGTAATAGTAATTGCAAGACAATGTTGTTACAACCGATCACAATATTGTATTGTGATCTCGTACGCCGGTGCACATATCTGATCTTGTTAACATGTGTACCTTATAGAATATCTGAACACGTTGTTGTAATTAATTACAACGTGTCATTAATAATGACAAGGGAGTTGCGGTGTGTTCCGGTGCGTAGAAGGCGAAGTCGGTCGGGGCGCGCGGTTGTAAGGCGATACCAACGAGCGGCACCTGATCCGAGGCCGGGACACACGTCACCGAGCACATGTACCGAGCCGGGCCCGATTCTGTCACATCACCCGCCGTCATTTGTCACACACAACGGCTACACACTCAGCACCATCAACGTCGACTTTAGACCACATTTCACCCGTGACGTTTCTCCAACTTTTACAATTAATTACTCCATGCGTCTACATAATTATTCCATCATGAAATTAACGCGACGTCACTCAGTTGTTCACCTCACGCACTCCACCGACGACCCTTTAGCACTTGTAGGCTTTCAGCGAGGTGGCAAACGTCGCCTCAGTTCATACCTGCCAGTCACGGTACGCGCGCGATTGCACTTCAACGTTTCTCATGAAATAAATCATTACCCAGTGAAAATACTCCGCGGCGGAATCGGGTGGCGTCAGTCAAATATTTTTCCGAGGTAACTCGTTCGGAGGCTCGAACAAAGAGGCGCAGTTCCGAAACAATCAAATTAATTTTCTCTGTTGTTGTTTAATTAGCTGGGAGTCGTGGATGGCGCGGCGGGCGGCCCGTGTTTATCATGCGATACAATCGCCGCCCGCCCCGCTCGTCCTCAAACCGAACCCATTATTATCAAAGCCAAGACTTTCCACCAAAATAACTTTGATTCGTCACTCCCGCCGTATTATTATTACAGACATTGTTTAAGCTAATTGACTTTACGTTAACAAATCACCAAAGCCCGACTAATTTTAATTATTTTGTTTCAGGTAAAGAACCTTTAAGTGGCGCGATGCTATTTATTAGCGAAGTTTATCTCAGGTACGACACTGCGTTGTTGTTTGTAGACGGACTCCGACGTATTGAACCGGGGTAAGAAGTATGAAACAGAATAGTTTGTGCGAAGCCTTACTGAGTTAATCCGAAGCCGTATTTAATTAAATTGTACTGGTGGGTCGACGTCGCCACGGGCCATTCCGTAGTCGGTGGTCTGTCGGTGCGGACGACTAATTGTGCGTCTTGTTAAATCAACATTGTCACCAATACAGTGGAATTACAAGCTGAGGTGAGAGCCGTAAACCTTAACAAATTGTTCTAATTTAACACAAATTATTTCAGAGGAAATATCACGGAATTACCGTTTCAACCGAATAAAAGAAACGTTGCACGTAACAGAAAGTGCTGCTTTTAGAATATTCCACAAAACCCTAGATATGCCAACCCGAGTGTGATTTACTCGTCTATCATCCCTGAGCATAGAAAAGAAGTCAAAGGTTTAACTAATTGTTCCTTTTAAATCTTCGATACAGTCGCGTTAGTGTATCTCTTCGGAAAATCCATTATACTCGTACGAGTTCCTTTCTAAACTTTCTTTTGCTGGCGATTTAACGTCAGAAAATAAAATTTAACGTTTATCTACTTAGTAAAAAAGAAGTTGCTCGCGTCGGTTTGCACGTCGGGGCGGCAGCGGCATCTAATCTAATTATCCAGTGCGCTCTTCAAAAAACTTGTAAGGAGCGAGTGCAAGCAGTTTGCTTCATTCTTTCCCCCTTGACTCGGGCGCCCCCCACCGCACACACACCACTCCAATAATACGCCTCCTCTGAAGTTAATTGCGCTTCCTACATTTAATTACACATCGTGTTACATGTGTAATTATTTTCTGAATATTGACTGAATGCCACTGACGCTGCGCGGTACTCATTTACATGGTCTAAATTTAGACGGCGGCCACGATCGAAATATTTCATTCATTTCTCTTTTTCCATTCATATTCTATTAAATTGTATTTTTTCTATTAGATTTTTGTCGTGAACTAATACAAATTACTGAAGTAGTAAATAGCTGTTATGATTTTATCATATTACAACGTGAGCATGACTAAACTATAGAGCCCTGAGAGCACGAGGTATAAAATAAATTATTTTAAACGGCTTCATTTTGTTTGTCGGTACTTGTTATGTGAAATTAAACACTTGCCTTATTAACAAAGTTCCAAGTTTATAAAAGTAACTTCGTCAAAATATTCGTTTACGAGTACGTTACAACAAAGACATCACGTGTAAAAGCAGATATTCGCAATTAGCCAAAGAGTTTCATTTTGCTTTTACCATGCTCATAACATTACTCTCCCGTTGTTTATTTACAGGCGAAGAAATTATTCTTACGGCCACCCTAATTTCATGGGATTATTTTCGGGCGACCCGACTTGACCTGACCCCGAAACTCTGGCCTCGGCATGATCTACACACCCTTCATTCGACTAACCTGTTTTATGAGATTAACGCGATAAACGCTCTACCTACTTGAATATTAAAACTGGCCTAATAGTCCCCCAAGTATTACGTGAAAAACAATTTAATTTACTCACTAACAGCAACATTATAACGAGCGCGACGACCACCTAATTGGATAACGACCTATTTTTAGAAGGTTGCGGTTTCCCCACTACCTACGTATTTCTGGGTATGTGCTGTATGTAATAAAGTCCGGGAAGGAAAACTATTTCATTATTTATGTCCTTAATTTGCTAAATAAACACTGATACATATATCACAACTTTCTTCCTTGTTTTGTTAAATAAATAACAAAAACGTTACAGTTAAACCAGCTTAATGTGTCCAATTAAATCGGTCATGTTCTGCCATTACATATTTATAATATATTGGTGGAACTGTTTATTCAATAAGCAACATGAACTGCAAGCATAATTGTGTGCAAATTAACTATACAAACTCGGTCCCAGCTCTAATCTCGTCGGAAAAATTATCGGATTCATTTGTTATCGTTATTCTGCGGCTGCTAATTATTCCGCCATTGAAACTCGCTAACAGGTTTCCTAAATTAATATTATTATGAGGGGGCATGGTCATGTTATGTTACCTATTCGAACCATCTTGTGTATCAACATCAGCTATATTCTAAGAACAACCAACTCTGTGAGCAACTAAAATATTGCACTCAAAAGATAAATTTTAATGCCTGCATATAATCGGATTCAGAGCGTATAATATGCCGTTCTCAAAACAAATTAAAGTTCACGACCCAACAAAGTATACAGCGGAATGGCGCAAGTGTGGTCCCTGCATAATGCAAAATGATGCAAGTGCAGCCCGACTTAAAGCGCATAGAGTAACATACGGCCAGTGTATTTCGTCGGCGGACTAAACGGCTCAGCTCCGGGCCCGTATTTGTAACACGGCGCGTTATTAATAGCCACCATAGCTAGGTGGCCCGCGGCAAAGCACGATATTTGGGAAATCCGGATTTGCATAGGATAATGGGAGCATGGCAGCGTGGCAGGGCACTGTCAACGCGGCCTCGCGTGGCCGGTCCACGCGGCCTCACCTCAACAACAATGAAAACTGTTTTATCAATAATGCCTGTAAACGCTTTGAAGAGCAGCTTTGTACCGTATTTTATACGATTGTAAGTTGTAGAGCTTCAAACGTCTTGTTAATCCGATGTCAATGCCTTCTCCCCACAGAGGTCGTATTACTGTACAAAGTGCACGTGTATCGTTGTTTTATGACTTGCATTTTGTTTTGATGTTGACTTTAGCTGGATTAAAACCATTGTACTGAAATTACTCGTTTATCTCACCATTATTAGTATGTTTTTTTTTCGGCGATTTGCCCTTTGTCTAAACATTTTTTTCACTTAAACTTTTCATTATGAAAACGGTTGCTTATACCAAAAATCGAACTCATTAGTAACATCTAGATGAGTGTTAGACCTCTTTAAGGATACTCACGCAACGAACAGGTTTAATTTATCATCGATGCTGTCGCGTGTCATTATCGATGCAGTCGCTAATACGCAGTACCATAATATGGCAATTTCCAGCTTCTGCATTGATACTAACGCGCGTTAGCATCGCGGCTGTTGTATTGATGCTATAAGTAGCGCAAGTGTGTAAAGGTTGACATTCTGCAAATGCGTCGATGCTGCGCAAAGTATTTTTTCATCTAGTCATACACATATACGTGTATTAAAAGTTTAGCGTGGCGATGGGAGATAAACGGGTGTTTAATTACAAAGTGTGCTTAATTCATTGTTACGGCAGTCTGAAAGGCAAACAGCGCCCGAGTAAGAGCTTAAAGCACCCTTTAACCTGCTACAAAAATCCGCTTACGATTTAAACAAAACACTCGACCCTCTCGCTTCCTTGTCGCAGTAAATCTCTAAAGTTTCCCACGTCCTTAATTAGAAACGTTAATTAAGACCTATATCGAACGTTGACTTTTGTTTTATTATTCATTAAGTCTCGTGGAAACAGTTACAATTATTATCTAACAATGTCTTATGATATCCGTGAGTCATGAATGCAAATTGCGGATCCGTCCACAATCTATGCGATAGCGTCATAATATTGAGGCTAGTTAAACTTTATTGACAGAGAACGACGCTCTGTAAATGATCCGCGCTGATTCACGTCAGACGCTAACACTATCTGTCTTCTATTATTATCATTGTTTATGAATACTATTATCATTATTGCCCTAGGACGTAATTATCGGCCGTCAAGATAATTTAGTTGTCACTCGAATCGCGATGTTATCTCGAGTAGTTTCGGATTGCGACTTTCGAGTAGGGCTGGCAAGCGTCTGTCTGGATTCCGATGTTAAAAGCTTATAATAAACTTTATTTTTTTTACAGACGCTCCTCTATGATTTCGTCCGAATCAGGAGAACAATGGTATTGTGATGCAATAATTGCGATCGTTCAGTGTTTTTTGTTTTTGTTTTAGAGAGGAAATAGCTACATGTTGCGCTACAAATGGATATTACACCTATATTTTATTCATTACTTCTGTTATAAGATCCATGTAACTCCACTCCAGTACCTTATATTTTGTATCAAAAATGTAGCTGTAGTCAGATTACCTCCAAGACTATCGAATTTTCTATACCATCTTGAGTTTATTTGCTACGAGACTACGAAAATGTCAACGTAAGGGATGCGTCGCTGCGGGACTACGAGTTTTTCGTAGCAAAGATCAGATAAGCGTGCCTAGCCACAAGACTGAATGGCAGTTTCAAGAATATTTTGCTACGAGACTACGACATTTTGATACCGTAGGTAGACTACACATTTCTGATGGTTGTCGCGCTACGAAACCAGACACGAGTTTTTGATGGCGTAGTGCAGGAATGATCTGTATCTATGTATTTTCGCTACGAAGTTACTACGAGTAAATGTGAAGTTTGTTTAGCTACGAGAATATAATATCTATTAATCAAAGGAATATACATTTTATAAAACAGTGAAGGTTCCTCTAGTCGTCAAATAACATTAATTACTGAAGTCGTTATCAGCGTTAGTACGGTTTTATGCAAATAGTATTGCGGCTTACCCTATCAGCATACCTAGTGCAGTACATAAACTCCGTTCCTTCGCGTCGAGCTTTTGCCATACTTAATTTGCAGACTATTGTTATCGATGATCTAATGAAAGCAATCTACCGTGCAATCTGCGCGGTCAAAAATAGAACCACAATGATGATAATTGGCGAGGGGTTCGTGCAGTGCGGGGGCGGAGGGGTGAGGGGGGAGTCGTCGCGTGCCTGATGTATGCGCCGCCGCCGCGACGAGACCCGCCGGCGCCGCGACGCCGCCCCACAATGCAGATATCGTGCATTCGCTCCCATTCCATACCAGTTGCGGACCTCACGCCTTTCTCGTTTATTGCCGTTTACCACCACGCGAAAGCGGCTCCCTGACACGACACAACCTAATTTCACGACTCGCCTAAATCGACATTCATGTAAACCCAGCGAGACCTAGAGTCTCGCAATCATAACCCCCATCTTTTTTCGCTTAGTCATCTACAAACCATTGACGTCGTCGCACGCCGTTGACTCCGTAGGGTTCAAATCATCCTTTTGTTGCGTAATGATGCAGCTCTCTCTACAATAACCTCCTTTTGTTTTGTCTGTTAAGCGTTATCGAGTTGTGGTCAATCCCGCACGGAAATGGCCGTAAAAGGGATCCGCTCGGACCCCGTTAGTGTGTCAGGAAGCCGTCGACAAGCAGAGGTCTTATAAATCGATCCGGTACGAGGTTCCAAATCCGCGCCGCGGTGGTCGCCCTTTGATTGATGCGTGGCGTAATGACGCGGGAAACTATTTCCTCCACTCAATAAAACATCGAATATGCTTATTTATGTGTCCGCGTCAGTTTATTTGGGGCTTTGTCAATGCGGCCCGTAGTGCCGACTACACTCGAAAGACCGTCATTTGTCAAGATTATGGCTGTTTGGGGATTGAGATATGAAAAGCGGTTATTGTTTTGAATATTTCCCTTTTTATATAAGGGGTCCATTTTTGTATGAGGCTCATGATTTTCGATGTAAAAACCTCATTATGTTTTCCGATATTATTCATCGTGCTTAATTCCATCTTTTTCTTGGAAGAATGTGAATTTCGTGGGCTGGAAATAGTAAGGATTGCGGAAATAAATTGTGTTTAAGACGCTACTGGGACAGCGGCGTTAAGGCTTAAAAAGATAGGGAAGGAATTTTATTTCAGTGTCTCGTTTTAAGCTGCGATGTATTTTTTCTCTTTTGATGAAAAAGTAGAGTTAAGAGGAAAACAGAAATGTCAAGTCAGCTAGTGTTTAGAGTACCTATGTCTTGCTAAAATTGTGCTAAAGTACCCTAATAGTAGAAAGCAGAACAATTATCACGTAGGGAGCGCGTCGGTCACGATCTCCGAGTGGCAATTACAGTATTTCATCCCCAATAAAAGTGCACTCGGGTACTAACGTCCAACTCCGTCTATAAAGCTAATGTGGACGTATAAGATTTAAATGACGGGCCGGCGCGGCGGGCTACCCCCGTGTGGATCGCTTACCCGAAAATTGCTGCTTGTAAAGAGATTGCGCTACATGATTATTTTATTATACGTGTTGGGTACACTCTTACTCAGTTGAAGTATGTGATACCTTGATAAACATATCTAAATCAGTGATAGGTTACGTATAGACTAAAAGTACCTCATGAACCTACCGTATAAAATTAACTATCAAAGAAATATAAAAAGTAAAAGTTATGAACTACTAGTGCTTTTATCTTTTTTCTTAAAATACATGAGACGAGTTCTAACATTCGTATAAATATAATAATAATAATAAATATCCTTTGGACATTCCCACACATCGCCATCTAGCCCAAAGTAAGCTACTCAAAGCTTGTGTTATGGGTGCCAGACAACGGATATAATACTTAAATACTTTTTTTTTGTAAATACATACATGATATACATAGAAAACACCCAGACCGTAACAGTAGCTAAATTAGTTTGCTTGCGACAGTATTAAGTATGCTTAATACGCTGAGTGCATCTAAAGATAAAACTCCATGTATTTTTGAATCGCGATTCCATTCGTAAAGGGTTACCTCTACCTTTTTATCCCCTTCACATTTCTCCACTCAACTTTATTTCTATTACTGTAGAGGTACTCTACATAATTGTGTTTCTGTAACGGTTCGATTCTAACACTTTGGTATATGTTGAGTGCATCAATAAACGGTACGAACGTACAAACATTCCTTTGGCTACACAACTCCAAAAAATCTAAAACAATATCCAATACTCACCACATTATGCGTCTGTGCGAATTGCGCATAACGACATCCATGTAGCATGCGAGTAAACATTTTGGCGATTAACCTGGCAATACTGTGCTATATCGGGGTGCTGGAGGCGGCACATTTATTTTATGTGCCGGCAATGTTACATACGCCATAAAAGTCGTTAGGACGGGCGTAACGTCTCGCCGTCGTCTTGCCGGGTTTAATTATACCTAGATAATGCGGCGCCGACTGCGCCCTACGCCCCGCGACGCCGGCCGAGGCCGAGGCCTCCGAGCCTCCGACACATTAACGTAACGCGATGCAGTAACATTCCGCCGGCCTTCCTAATGTTCCGTGCCGACGAAACTCGCTTAACAACACTCTCCCTCACTCTACACCATAAGATTCAAATCCGTTCTTGTTTTTCTAACTCTTCTGTACGAACTTTACGCAAAGTACTCGTATACTCACCCCCACAACAATTTCGTTTCCAACGGAAAAGCAGTGTTCAAATAGATTTCATTTTTCCACCATAAATCACTACAGTTTGTAACTCGGCGGTGTTAAGAAAATTGATTTATGTCGACATGTTTAGAGACTCCGGAGCCTTTAATGAAGAAATTCGTTTACCGCCTAATAAGTCAGAGCTTTATAAGTTTTATAACTCTTGGGCGCCTTTGTACATTGTAACTGGACAGGATACGATGTAAATGAAATTCGTATTGTTTATTCTGAAAAGTACGTGCTAAATAGTGCCGTTTACATGTTTACGGTCAGCGTTCCGTTTGTTTATCGTGACCACTGTTTGCGTGCCGGGTGAAGAAGGAAACGGTGCATTATTTGTTGATAAGTCATATCAGGACGTTCATTATGCAGCTGGTTGTTATTTCTCGCCGCTATCGTGGCGGGCGTCTCCCGTCTCGCCGTCACGTATGCCGCGGCCGGGCGGCTTCTGGCCCTCGTGGGCCTCGGATGAAGATTTATCGCGCCCGCCGGAGCCTACGCTACAAGTTCGCGCATTAAACGAGTCCGGGACATTAGCCGCCTGCAAGATGCCGCCCGAGATCATAATTAAGTGCCGCCCAATTTATTGGGCGACCCGCACCCGAAAACTCTTAAACTTCCCTTATCGCACCTACTAAAAGCTCTTTATTTTGTAGTTAGTCCGTTTCGCTTTTATCGCCCTTTACGACTACACCACAGTAAAGCGACGCCCGGGTAAACCTTTCTTGTGATATTATTAGATGTTGAAGTTCTAAAAGAAATATACTGTTCAATAAAGTCTAAAACTCAGAGGAAGTAACTAAATTAAATAAGCTACATTTGTAATAGACACTTCGCCGACGCAGCGTTGAAAGAACCCGATATCGCTCAACGTTTTCTATTAACTTCAGCACAAAAGCAAAGAAACTACCGTTACGGAAACGTCCTAGAAACCTTTGTCGAGATCCAAGTATTGTCTGCAAGTATAACAGATAACTCGTGTCGAAAGTCGAAAATAGTGTATTTCATACGTCCCGGCTAAGTAATGATGTGAGGGTCGTTCAAGTGAGCAGACGAGCGGAGCGTAATGTGGACTGAGCTGGAGGTGCTTAGACTAATTACTGCAGGAGCTGCTAAACTTGTTAGCCGGGCGGGCCGGCCATCGCCGTGACTCCGGTCGCGTCGCATTACACACGACGAGAACCGCGCACGTGTTACACTATTTACATGGCTACCTGCAGTATACATACTGTTAATTAAAGCGCAGGCAGATTGTAGGCTTAACCAATTATGGCAGATACGACAGTTTTTAAATTACCGGCATTAATCTGCTACCATGGATTTCATAAAAGCTCATTTGCTTGTTACGCCAAGTTAATCGGCACCACTAATGCAATCTCCGAGATTTTGATTTTACCCCCAACGAGCCATTAAGTGGTGCAATAGGAAAAGCACTTACGGTCGTACAAAAACATTGAGTGCGTTCCTTACGAGAACGTTCACTGACCTAATGATTTTGCACCCCGGGGCGCGTTAGTAAAACAGGCAATTTACGCGAGCCTATAAGTAACAAGATTCATTAAGGCCGTTACAAAGTGGCGCGGGCGTTCTTAAAGCGAATGGCCCTCGAGCTTGCAGCTTTCATAATGGCCGTACGAGCCGGTAGAGGCGCCGCGAGCAATTTAATGAAACACCTGGAGAGGTCGCGCCGGCTTCCGCTGCATTAATCTGCCGCTCGCGCCCGCCGCCCGTCGGTGTATTGCCGGACTCCAACACCCACCAAATTATTGCCTCGACATCCGACCGCGACCACACTGCTGGCTTGTTAAACTCTAAAGGGTTGCAGGAAATCCAACTAAAACAACGCTCTAAGTATTTAATCAAACTTTTAGAGCGCCAGACGCTTTAATGAAACCTAAAACGTTTACTTAGTTTGAAAAGCTGATCTGAAAACTCATTTTTACTTTATTAGTTTTTAGAGGGAGCTATAAAGCCGAGATAAACAACGAGTGACCGGCACCGCGGCTAAAGTAGCCGAGACAACTGCGCGCACGATGCATATTTTAGAGTTAAGCTACGGCGCGCGATGCAAACTTAGCGGGAACTTCACCAGAGTGAATAATTCTTACTTTAAGGCTACCTCCGAGTTTTTCCGACTAGTGCACTCGGGTGTTTTATCCTGATATTTCACTTCTAACCTGACTGAGTTTGTGAACACGTATTTGAACGGAAGGAGTTATTTTTCGGCAGTTGACTTGTAGATAATCATATAGGTGTCAGGTATCTATCATACGGCGAAACTTTGTCGCGATTTTATCAGTATTTTTTTGCGTTAGGTAGTTAACATGTTCAGTCATGGTGAGACGCGTTGTTGAGATAGCGTCTCTTCACCTACCTTCAGTGCACACGAAGGCGCGCGCGGCGAAAAAACACCGGCCGTAAACACGCGCCCCTCTCGCATGACGCCTCATTAGCCACTCCCCCGCGCCTAAATAAATCATTTTAAATTCAAATTCTACTTACTTTCAGAATTGGCTCTGCTTACCTAATTCCCTTCGCAGCCACAAAATTTTGCAAATTAAATTTTACCTTTCCTCGCTTTGGCTTCTCGACGAAAAAATATTTGCGGCATCCGGCTCCGGATCGCGGGTCGTGATCGTGTTAGCTGCTCTTACGCGAGAATCAAAATCGGGACCCCAATAAATAAATTATAAAAAATAGACTCCGATTCCGACTTCGTCACTTCACTGTGTTTAGTGCAAGACCCAATCCATTAGAAAAAAAAAATTGCACGTCGCAAAAATTAACATTAAAATAAAATTATCAATGTTGACATACTCGTAAAGCTCAATATCTTCGAGTCGAGTGCTTCGGTTTCCACTGAAATACAGCGCATATTTGTATTTCGTGTTTAGTTCTCATTGTAATGCATCGCAAAAGTATTATAATCTTACACTTACAAAATAATGAGTGATCTACGTAATGATGTAACATAGATACTTCCGGTTTTTAGTTCTACAAGTGAAAACTTAATAGTTTCTGAGTTATATTTCCTCACTTTAACAATATCTATACAAGTAAGAATGCTGTTTTCCAATAAATAAATAAACACCTTTATTAACTCATTTATACTTATAGCGCAAGCGCTACCAAAGCTGATTACAGTTACGAGTGTGTTAAAAGAGACGGTGTAGGAAGAATATTAAAGATGCTCTGGAATTCTCGGTCATTAAATCGTTCAAAAACAAAGCTGTCGAATTGAGTTCCAGCTGAGCGGGTGGGCACTCGGGGCACGTGGTATCTCGCAGGAGTTGGCACGCGTCTCTGGCCGGTTCTATTCCCGGCTGTCCCTGTTAGACAAATATTTTTGGCACTCACTTTCGTGCGTACAAGTGGGCTTCGGGCGGTATCGTGACGGTAGCGTGTCATTCATCGGCTCGTTATCTCATTGTTTTCCTCGGGTGTCGATTTGTCGCGACGCGTGTCGGCTCGGCCAATAGTAGAATGGGCTCGCGTGCGCGTACGGCCGCGCCGCGCTCCGTCGACGGCGTGTCGCCAATCCATCAATCGTGATCGAATGTTCTGATCGATTAACGACCGCGCGGCTCGCTCGACGTGCATTCTCCGCGTCCTATCCAACGGATAGTTTTATTGTGTTGACGTACTGCACCCATTAACAGTGTAACTAGCGACTAATTAATTTCAAGCGATTTAATAGATGAATCGCTTGCGAGCCACACGAACGATTGGATCTAGGTTTTAATGTAATATGTTAACAGATTTATGACATACATAACTAATTTAGGCAATTTTTATAATTTGACGTAATAATATGTCACAAGTAAATGTATATGAGGTGGTGTTGTAAGTGTAACAAGGGTGCCGAACTGGCAAGTCGAGTCGGCTGCCAACAGTCGCCGCTCCTAAGGGCTGTTCGTTATACACGTCACAGCCCCGAGAGCACTCCGCTCCCGCTGCACTCGCCGTAACGAGACGCCCGCCTCTGTTCATTGATGTCATTTTGGCCTTAATCGACCGAATGTGCCAACTCTAAAAAAACAACCTGCGCGCCTACTATTCACTTTTAATTTTTTAACCCCACCCCGGCTTTTCCTCCCGAATGCTTTTTTCACGAAGTAGACATTAAACCGAAACTCCGTCTAACCCCTTATTGTATTGCAATTGCGCATTGTTGTGTCATAAAGGACACTAAGGGAAGCGCGCTCGGTTTGCTCCTCCACTATCACACAAAAATGTTATTAGTTTTGGGCGGTTATTGCCCACCCCGCGCCCGGCCGACCCTCCCATCGCCTCCCAAACAAATAGGGCCGATTGAAAGATTTTGTTTTAATCCTCGCGGCGTTACGCGATTGTTGAGTAAATAGTTGATGTATCCATCCAAGTAATGTTCGTTCTGTCCGTATCCATTAACGGTAAAAAGGATGATTCTAAAAAACGGTCGATAAATAGTCGGAATAGATGCATGGATGGGGACGTATGCGAGCAGATAGAGGTGATCGAAGAGCAATTAATGTATCGTAATGTGTGCACCGGGCAGCGAGCAGCGCGGGCCATCCGTCTCGAGCGACGCGGGCATCCGTCACGCTAATCACTGCGATACACCTGCCTACCCTACCCTGCCGGCCCAGGCCTGGCGCACGAGCCGAACGACACAAATCGCTAATAGCATGCATAAAGCACGATACTACCACATACTACTGCAGTCTGCACCTGCATATATCACGCTCGACAATTCACAAATCTGCAGCCGTAATTCCTGAACCTAAATCACACAACTCTTTCCAGACATTTGATATAGTCCACCTCAGAAATCAAATCACTTATCGCACCCCTGACTGACTCCGCTTATCGGAAATCTCTTATCTCTGTTCAATTTATTCATCCAACATTGACGTGAATCGGACGCTCTAACTACAAAGTTAATAATAGTCAAATCCGTCCCAGCTAATAAATCCGAGTTTGATAGAGCCGACCAAGTTATCATAGTTATGATGAAAACGTGATCACCCATTCAAGTTTCACAAACGGGTTGGTAGGAATCGAAACTCGGCTAAAGTAGACGGCGCCGAGTAACAGGAAATAATAACTTTATCCCGAGCTTAAACTGCGAGAGGACCGTCCAACTAACATTATGCCTGCCAGTAACAAGTTAATCTAAATGCAGCCGACTGCTTTCACTAGCTGGTAGTAGCACGCATCGTATAAGTTTAATAGGTAACTGAAAATTTCGAAACAAGCCTGCATCTGACTAGCCTTCTAGCGAAAGATTTATACTTTACTTACTGACTTTAAAGTGTTTTGAGTCTGTTTCTACGTTTAAATAACTATTTCGATGCTATCGGCCGTGCTTTAGAAAAGTTACTCTATAAATCACTCGGAAGCCGTTCCGCGGACATTATCAGTAAGCGCGTCCCCAAGTGTAGTACTGAATATTCAGATGGCGTTTGTTTGTATACGTATTTCTTTGGAACAGCGATAAGCGCTTTTCCGTTTTTTCACTGAATAAAATATTGCGCTAGAGGCTCGGCTTGCGCCGATAAAACGTCCGCGAGGCTCTTCCCGTCACGTAGTGCGACAGTTAATTACGCGGATGTAAATAAATCATCATAGACGGGTGCGGCGGAGGGCTTCGATTCCGAAAAGCAATTATCTCGCGCCTCATTGACGTCGAAAATGAGCAAAGCGAGAACGAGCTGCTCGCCCTCGACACGCCTCAGAAATATTTGACACCGCCTAAGACGCGGTTATAAGGAAAAATCGAGTGGAGGATTCTGGTGGCTACGTGCCCGGCTCACCGCAATTGTGATGCATGGAGGGATTTCCGCACATTCGCCTGATATTGAGCCGAGCCGCGGCCGCCACCCCGGCACATATTGCTTATCGGAGTGATATCGAATGAGGTCCGCCATTTTCGTCTATGCTCAAAGCCCAAAAATATCGCTTACCTGGAAGTACGTGCCCCTTATCTCTTAACATTCCCCGCAAAAATATTCCTTGGAAAATAGTCCATTGAATCAATCGCTGCCGGTATCGAAAAACTTTACCCATCGGTTTCGACGTCAGTATTCGGTGACGACGCCAACATATTTTGTGTATTTCAAGCTATAAAGATAGGTACTTTAATAGTTTATAAAACCGTGTGTTGACAGATGTTTTTCTCTCAATTCTAGGGTCGGTGTAACCGCGAGAAGCCGCCTTGCAAGTACTTCCATCCTCCACAACACCTGAAGGATCAGCTGCTGATCAACGGAAGAAATCACTTAGCATTGAAGAACGCCTTAATGCAGCAGATGGGCCTCACGCCGGGCCAGGTGTTGCCTGGCCAGGTCCCCGCCGTGGTGAGTGCCGCCCCTTCCTTCCCCACCCCCTCCGCTTGAGCGATCGGTCCTCACCAATGTAGGCAAATCCGTGCACGCAACACGCAGCTTTTGGTGTACTCGCTACCCTGTATTCTATAAGCATTCTTATTAAACCACGTAGTTTTTGATAATAACGCGTTTAAGTTGTGCCTCCTCAAAATCACCCACATTTGATTAACTAAGCCAATTTACTAAATGTAACTTTATTAACCATTACTGTTTTCCTTTTAACTCGATCCTTTCACGAAGTTTTCTCAGCAACTTAATCATATACAAGTTGCAAGTTAATGGTAACTTTTTTCTCCGAGAAACTGCTATACGGTCTCATTGGGGAGTTCTGCACTTTAATTTAAACTTTTCCTTGGAGTGCGTGGAATTCCAAATAAAAAAAGTGTGTCACAAAGAACATCGTTAATTCTCAGGCACAACTTAAACTTCGCTGCTGGTGGCCGATCGCTCCCCACGGCTTTAGCATGTTGTACGATTCGTTCCTAAGTGGCATGTTGTCTACTTTCCGATTTGACTCACACTGTTTAAACTGGGTATAGGTGGTAATGCAGTATTAATCACTGAAACATTGTCCTCCCTCACTGTACACTGTCGTCGCTAACTATGCGGCTTAGTGCCTCGGCGTTCCTCCTAGCACCGCTATTCGTGTTTAGCTTACGGGTAGTGTTGAGTAAGCAGCCGCTTGGTCGAGAAAGAGTAGTTTGAGGGCTTGGTGGTGCGCGGAAGTACGCCGAAGCGCTAGGACGTGGGCGTGGGTGGACTCTCGCACGATGAGTAGCGTGTTTGTGTGGTTTTGTGTCGAGGTGGGCGGCATGAGCGGAACGGGCGCGGCGGCGAGCCATCTCACCGCGCTGGACCCGATCAGTCTCGCCTTGCTCACTCCGCAGGTAACAGCTACCGCTGACGCAAGCAACACCGGTCACCGGCCACCTCAGACAGACTACTTTAGTACCTTTACTCACCGCACCACTTGCACTTATCCTGGTCTCCCAAAAGCTCCTTTTAACCCTTCACCTTGCCCTTATTTGGTGGCCGGGTGGTAGCTAGACTGGACAGAGAGTATGCGTATTTAATATTTCTTTTTCTTTTTTTGCATGCGATTGCTTGTTTGGCTGACTTGATACACGAGACAATTCTAATACACTTATATTGATATAAATGTAACACTTGACATTTCATATTTGTTTAAACTGAGAATGGTGACATGCTTGCAATTAGTTTCTAAGTGCCTCGTTGTAAGCGTGTGTGAATTTAGATGTAGCGGTGACATGAACTGGAGTGGTATTGAATTAAAAGCTGGATTCAGAGACAAAGACATGATGAATGACGATGGCTTAATTGCTTAGACCATCCTGTCCTACTCTCATGTGTCAAACCATGATTATAAATAAAAAGTAGGTAACTGAAGTATCGAATTCAGAACTGCAGTCTTTACATTTCTCGTACACAGCCCTTCCGCTTCTAGCCATGACTCGTGTTGCCGTCTACATCTCTGAAACCAGCTCTTAAATATTAAACGTAATCTGACCTGGTATCATCTGTTTGTGTCGCAGGCTACGTCGCCATATCTGTCGGGCGTGCCCGGCGTGGGGTCGACGTATGCGCAATACTACACACCCCAGCTGGTGCCGGCGATGCTGGGCCACGACCCCGCCGCCGCCGCCGCCTCGCCACTCGGCGTCATGCAGCAGCCCGTGCTGCAACAGAAGCTCCCGCGAACCGACCGCCTTGAGGTAAGCATGCATACGTATCATATAACTCCCCTCATCATCAGTACTTAAGTAGTGCTTCCCAATGTTGTCACTTACACGGGGACCGACTGGTAAATAGTTAGATTGGAAGATTATGGGCTGTGCTGAATAATAACGAAAATATGTTTTACTTTTGCAATAGTACATCATACTTGGTTCTTAAACCAAAAGTTGTATTTTTTATATCAGTACATAACTTTTGTGCCAGACTACAGAACATTGTATAACTATAGTATAACTATACATAGTTTTAGTGTTACACTGTTGGCTGTATAATGTGAAACTAAAACAAGTTTTAAATCGTGTTTTATGAAACACTCCTTTACATGATAATGAAATAACAGCTTAAAGCAGACTCATCCGATCAGATGAGAGAATCAGAATCAAGTTGCACATTGATACATGCTAGGTCCACTGTACAAAAAGTAAATTGTTTCTAAATAAGTCATTTTCAATTTCACATGTCTGATCGTTATTATTTGGCTAGGCTATTCTTAAGTCAGCATCCTTTGAAATACTCAGATTGTTGTTCCCCTTGAAGTAGGCGTAGTATGTCTTGTGTCGTCGGTCCCCGACGCTCGGGCGCGGCCTCCGCGCGCCGACTCCCGCGCGGCGCGAGCGCTTCGCGAGCAGCACTCGCTTGCCCCCTCTCTGGTGGAGGAGCTGCACTGTGGGCGCAATGACCTATACACAACTGACCTAACAGTTACCTGTATACGGATAGCCGCTCTATACTCACTTGCGCCCACAATGCAGTAACGCCATGCGCTTAACAACCGAAATCGAAACTCTTATATCGAATCTAAAATGTCTTTGAATACCCAACTAATTAAATTAAATATCATGATCAATACCCCTGAATTGATTAAATTTTGAAAGACTGATGCGACGGATGCGTTTAGTTGACGTAATTCAATATCTCGAGTCAAATTCACATTAAAGCGGCGTCGGGTCGAGCTTATATTTCAATAGATCTTTTCACTTCCCAAGTAATTGGAATATAAATATCAGTAGTAACCTAGTAAGTGATGCCCATCTGCGGGACATTTGTAAATATAATCAAAATTCATGATGAAAGTAGTGTCGGTAACAAAAGATGTAGCACTCGCTTTCGCGGTAATGAGTCCAAGTAATATCGGTACGGTAGGCGCGTATTCGAATCAGCGAGTGCGCGGTCCCGTCGGTCGGTAGGCGGCCAGGCCGAGGGCGCGAGCGGCGGACATGGCTGGTGTGTGGTGGTGCAGGTGTGCCGGGAGTTCCAGCGCGGCGCGTGCAAGCGCGCCGAGTCCGAGTGTCGCTTCGCGCACCCGCCGCCTTCCGTCACCGCGCACGACGACGGCTGTGTCACGGTGTGCATGGACGCCGTCAAGGGCCGCTGCGTCCGCGACCCCTGCCGCTATTTCCACCCTCCCCTGCACCTGCAGGCGCACCTTAAGGCGCAGGCGCGCGGCGCGGTACGCCACCAGGCTGCACGCTCTCGCCTCGCTCGCTCGCGCTCGCTTCTCTTCTTCCGCTTGGTCTCGCTCGTCGCGACGCCGCTTTCGTTCGCAGGCTTTGTTCTGTTCAGTTCGCGCAGCCCGGCTCGCGCCACGCTTCCGTCGCACTCACGCTTCACTTTTATTTTATTTTTATTCTATCGCATAATATCACCTTACGCCGAGCTTTAGGTGTATTCTGTGCATCTACTACATCGTTATTGTTTCTGTCCCGTCCTGCGACGCTTCGCTTCACGTAGACGGCCGCCGCAGTCCAGCAGCCGGCAGCGAGCGCGACTTCGGAGCCGGGCAAGAAGCGGCCGGCGCCCGCCGAGCTCGAGCCGCCACCGGTACAGCGCAGCTTTGCACGCTTCACTCCGCTCCCGCCCCCCTCCCGCCCGCACGCCCCTCCGCGCCCGCGCCGGCGCCGCGCGGCCACGGGCCGCCCCCGCCCCCGCCGCGCGGCGCCGCCGCGACCCGCCCGACCTCACCCGAGAACCTCCGCTCAACCGTCTGTTTCTCGTTTCAGATGGACATGAAGAGCGTCGGCTCCTTCTATTACGATAACTTCGTAAGTATCCCGACCGCCCGCCGGAGCGACGTTCGCCGCGGCAGCGCGCGCTCCCAGACTAATCAGTGCCCGTCTCGTTCGCAGGCCTTCCCCGGCGTGGTGCCGTACAAGCGACCGGCGGCCGACAAAGCCGGCGTCCCCGTGTACCAGCCGGCGACCACGTACCAGCAGCTGATGCAGCTCCAGCAGCCGTTCGTGCCCGTGTCATGTGAGTACCCCGCGCCCGCGGCGTCCGCCCCGCCGGCCCTGACGGTGGCCGGCGCGCCCGCGGCGCCCGCGCCCGCCCCCGCGCAGGCGCCCGCGCCGCCGCAGCCCGCGCCGCCCCCGCAGCCCGCCGCGCCGCCCACGCCGCCCGCGCTGCCCGAGCCGCAGCAGCCGGACCCCGCCGCCATGGCCAAGGAGGTCGCGCAGAAGAACTACGCCGCCGCGCTCGCGTTCGCGGCGCAGCACTCGGCCATGGCGCAGGCGGCCGCCGCGTACACGCAGCAGGCGCTCAAGGCGCGCGCGCAGGCCGTGCCGGGGCTGATGCGCGCGCCGCTGATGATGCGGCCGGGCTGGCCGGGCCCGCCGATGCCGATGCCGTACTACCCGCAGCAGTACATGTACGCGATGCCGCCGCCGACGCCCCCCGCGGCCGCGGCGGCGGCGGCGGCGGCCGCGGCGGCGCACAACCCTTACAAGAAGATGAAGACGACATAGAGGGCGCGGCGGTCGCGCTCGCGGCCGGCGGGGCGCGGGGCGCGGGGTCTCCCCGTAGAGACTCGTACGTGTGCGACCGAGTGTCCCGCCCCGGCCTGTCGGGGCGGTTAGCGCTAGGCGTGTTGTCACTTTGTATTGTATTATTGTAAGGACGAAGCGAGAGGATACGCCCTCGCGGATGTCTCGGTAGTTTTACGCTATATCTATTCTATTGTGTATCTACTCACTTACCGTTATTATCCTATGCGTGTATATTTCTCGTATCTACGATCCCGGTAATAATAACGCTTGAGATGCATGACTGTACGTTTTTTTATTACCTCTTGTCGATCGTCGTTATCGTGAGTACCTATCGTCGTACTGAGAGTTGAGCGCTTGGTCCGTCGATCCCGCTACGTACACGCTTGTCCCGGAGGCGCTTTGGCGAAGTGCCGCCGCGCTAGTGGCCAGCGGCTCGGCTGCGGGCCCGCACCTAACACCGCCGCCTTCTAATTTTAGCATGGATAGAACCCACCACCCCTATACGTTTGGCTCATCAGGTATTATTCTCATTATTCTAGTGCTCCTCGTGTGTGCTCAGTGTGCCGGCGTGTTCAGTCCATCAGTAGAGCGGTGGCGACGAGCGTCGCCCCGTTTTTTCTTTCGGTCGCACCTTCTTTCATATTTATTTGGACGCTTTCTTTTACATGCCTTCCGAATGACGCTTCGGCTGTCGTCCGCATTGCAAACATTTTGTCGCTTTTTGTTACGGGACGGCAGGCTGTGCGCCGCCCAACGCGCCGTACGTGGTGTACACCGACGAGCGCGGACAGGTAACGAGTGCCGCGTGACACACACGAGCCCCGCACGCATTCCGCTTACTAACGGCACTCCCACGACCACCCGACGCTAGCTGAGCCTCCTAACTCTCGGTGTGACCCTCGCCGAGCTCTCACGGCGCCCGACCTCCTTCCCGGCGCCCTCTGCGGCACGCATATCACCTCTACTCGTCCCTACGCTAACCGCCGCTTTTTATGTTCCGTTTACAAGCTCAATTTGCAATAAACAATGAATTTCGAAATAACGAATGACAGAAATGTATGGCCTAATTTGAGAACGATGGACGTAAGCGTGACTATTACGAGTGCTGTAAATAATGCTAGTTAAAAATATTCATAAAAAAACAGATTTCGCAGTAACAGAACTCGAGCTTGCTTCTCACTATGCTTCGTAGACACATCTAGTTGTTTTAGTTGTATCTATCATGCTTCGAGCGGGCTTAGTAGACTAAGCGCTTATTAATATCGAGCCACATACAATCAGACAAGCGTAACCACTACTTTAAGAAGCTACACGGGTCAAGGTGCGCTGGTGCTTTAACGGCCTCACACACGCACCAATGGAAACTTTGAACGGCTTATCTTATCGAACCAACTCCAATATTTCCTGTGCCTTCGAAATGCGAACATGCCTCACATGCAGGATGCGGTTTGTCTGCCTCGGAATACGTAGCAGATAAAAAATATTTAGCAATTTGATTAATCGAGTCCCTGACTCATGATTTGGACGGCGACGATGATCGATCGAACCACGGTCCAGAGTCGAGGCGCCGCTTACTGCCGTCTCACGTGATCAATTTCATCATCCGCATAAATCATTTTTTCTCATTGTGCTGTAACTGTATTCTTATATTATTGTAATGAACAGTTGATGCTACAACTTACTTGTTGATGATTTTAGTTTTTGTATAGTGAGACATACTTGCTTTCAAATGTGGAAGAAGTCACTCTACAGTATTGCCTTGCTTACACCCGGTAAGATACAATCAGCTTACTATAATATCCTCAGAATTAAGTGATTTTCCTGTTTGTAGCCTATACTGAAATATGCCGCTTGTCACTTGCATGAACGATAACTGTTAACAATCGAACGGCGTCCAACGCTGACACAATTCGCTTCTAATCTATTATTGACAGTGGCCATTTCAGTAAAGGTGATTAAATAATGTAATAACGAAGCCAACTTACGGCCTGTTAAAAAGTTGACCGATCTATTGTTGTACTTGTCAGAGACAATAAAATAACTATTTTTGTACGTTGTTATGAGGAATTTGAATAGCCAAAGTCAACTTCTTAGCAGAATGTAAATGTATTTCACCTTTGCCAGTGTCAACTATCAACCGCTAATAAGGGGGTTTTTGTCCATACAATTTTATTATAACGCTTACTGTAATAAATTTATTTTTTCTGCGTAGTTGGTAGTTGAAATGACGTTGGTGAATAAAGAAACGTCGAAGCGAGACCTTCAAGAGCACTCAATTGAAAGATTGTAATCGTAACGCTCGAAGAAATTTGTCCGTTTTCAAATAGGTCAGCGATCCCTTCGACTTTTCTTTAATGCTTAAGTGCTTCGCCGTTGCGGCTTCAATTCCTCGCTTACGACTTGTTGAGGCCTCTCTGATGCTTATTTACAGTGTTCACGTAGACGTAATAATAGGTTTTCTTTTGTTTGTCGTACAGTAACCGCACTCTCTAATGGTCATTATGTTGCAGTTTGTACTACCACTAACATGTCACGTCCAGAACTGTCATGTAAGCTAAAGGTATAAGTTTAATTTGACTATTTACATCTAACCATGCCTACTTACCGATAGCATGACCGTCCTCTGAACCTCTGCCGAGTCACCGGAGTACTGTCTGATCATCACAACCGACACACGTCGCAACTTCCCTACACAGCCTCTTAAGCTTTGTTATAGCAACAGTTGGTATTTATGGGTACACTTTGGCGCTACAGAACCTCTAGAAGCCCTCGCCCTGGTTAAAGTTGTCTAGCATCATGCTTAAGCTTTTTTGTAAAATATAGTCACGCTTAAATAAGATTGGCTGCGCAATAATGATTATACTTCAAGCGTTCTGCATGCCATTTAGATATTATATATTCATACCTACTATGTGCATAGTGCAGCGTACTTTAACACTACTCTCTGACGGTAACGGAATCGCGATTATGAGATAATTAACTGTTTTGGGCTCGTAATGTTATTGATTCTGTGTAAAGTTGATTTTGATACAGCAGCAATACAATATAAAGGTGACACACATTGCATCGTCGCGCACGTAAATGAAAGAATGCTTGGAAGATCCAATCATATTGTGCAACGAATCTTGTAAAGTTCTTGTAATATTGAAGCAGCAACAAGATTTGGTTTCGAGCAACTTGCCTTCCGTGTGTCCCGTTTTGTGTTAATTTATGTAGCGACTGAGAAACTACACACGCATTGAATCATAAAACTAACTTATTTAAACAATTCAAAGCAACATACGTAAAACCATTAGAGCTCCGACATGTTAGCATATCCGACAGTCAAACTCTGAGTGCTCTTTGATATTACAAAAGCTGTTCCAGCGTTATTACCAGACGGCTATGCAATGAGGATATTGTCAATGTCAGATGTATGAATGTTCAAGAAGTGATGATTTAGTATTAGAATTAACACTATTAACAATACCAGTTCGTAAACCGTCGGAAGCGAAGTCTGTGATTTAAAATAAATAATGTATTTAGACAGTAACCTTGGGTACAAAGTGAAGGTCATTTTTTCACAATATGTTCCGACAGTTCATGAAGTAGATTTAGTCGACGGACACGCCACACAGTTGTATCGCTAATACTTGTTACTCATAATCTGAGACTGTGACAGATCTGAAATTAAACGAGAAATCCCTATAGTGATCGGAACAATATTTAAAATGTCCTCAAATCACCTACTTTGAAGTCAGTAATTAAATTAATGAAATAAAACATAAGTTACTAAGTTATGTCAAGGCATATAACACAACTGCAATAACAATGATCATCTATGGAATCTCGTGGACATCATTTTGCATTTTAAAGTATTTAAAGGCCAACTGTGTGGTTGTTCAATATTTTTAATTGAGTAATGACAATCGGACTAATATATTATTATTGTATTTGCAGTTACTGGACACCCTCCCGGTGTGCCAAGATTTTAATCGACAAGGATGCACAAGACCCACTTGCAGATTTGTTCATATTCGTGAAGGTAATATTTACTTGATTTTCTTTCTTTTTTATAATTATAAACCGAATAGAACCCTTTGAAAGTGTTCAACTAATCTGAGCATGTAAATATTTGATATAAAATAACGAGACAATTATTAAAACCGTGTCACCGTATCATGATGATACGGATATCTCAGAATCCATCCTTTTCCATCCTAGTTGTTTTGCATGAATTAATTACGAATAGCACAAATTTTCAGGTCATCCAGTATTTAGTACAAATAATAGCAATTTATAGATATTAGTTCCTTTTTTAGTTTGTTCAAAATGTTTGATAAATGTAGTCACTAAATATGTTACAAAGTAGAACAGTTCATATTTATAGTGTAATAATGTAGTTAGATATGTTTAGATACCTATATGTTATTAGATATATTTATCTCATTGAATCAGTATTGATATGTTAGCCTAGATAATTATGAACAGAAATTACTTTTGTACAAAAAAAAAAGTAAAATAGAAACTACATTTTATTTTAAACAAGGCTGATTATTACCACTGACATTCCAGATCTCATTCAGAATTGTGTTGATATCCGTAAATGAATATGAATAGATCTCGTACTCGATCTTGCTGTGACGGTGCTCTAGTGTCAGGTCCTGAGATGTGGAGGATGATGTAGAAGTCAATTCGTGACCGAAATACCTTTCTTTGGCAATAGCTCTATGGCAAACCATTTATTCATACAGAGGTATCAGAGATTCAAAAGCATTTTGTTTTTACTTTGCCAGAGAAGTTACAAATGTGACCGTCTCGTGTGAAAAGATTTATGTGAGTAGAAGCGTCGGACAGAGTTCCATTGACAATGCTCTTACTCTCATTAAGAAATCTGAAAATTATCTCGTTCGTTCGCCCTACCACATCTCAGACGCCAATCGCTACAGCACAGCTAACATATCGTGTTCTAATATTATCTTCAACCTATTTCCAGGGTGCGGGCTGCAGGTTGTGGGTTGTCGCGTGGTGGTGTGCCGCGACGCTGCCGCCGGCACGTGCCGCCGCGCCGCCTGCCGGTACTATCACATCCCGGTCCAGCTGCCGCCGGCTCTGCGCCCCCCCTAACCTGGAACCCCGCCCCTCACCTTCACACATCCACACTCCCACACACCCACACACCCACACGCACCTACATTACCCCACCCTCACCCAACAAACTAAACTCGGATGGACAGCAGAATGTGATCAGAGGTCGTTTGGTCGGTTGCATTTTTTAAGTGTTGCCATAATACGTTTGCTTCAATAGGTGAACTGCAAAACTGAGACATTCCTGACGTCACTTTTGTCGTCCCCCCCTCCCAATCTATGTACTCCATATTATTATTATGATTTAAATGTTCTGTTTAGGTACAATAAACGTCGTTTATTTCATAACAATAATTTTGAGTACAGACAATGGGAGGTAAATGGTGATAGAAGTGACGTCAAAAATGTCTCACTTTTGCGATCGATCTCTAAGTCGAAGAGTAAGATTACCATCCAGCAAAAGGCACATACTACATTGCAAGTGCACTTTGTTTTTTACAATACTCAGTTTTTTTAGTAATGGTTGCAACACCTCTGTTCACATTGCGATGTCAGCAGAGCCCGAGTTGGGAGTGACCCTCGCACGGCGGCACTAGTCCCTCGCCCGCATCCGCGCCGCCCGCGCCGTTATCCATATCGATCGAGCCACACTCGGGGAAGGCAGGTTCGGCCGGATCGCCGCACCCGCGGTGGTGATATCTTAGTAAATATCGGTTAGTGTTAGAGGCGGGGTGGAGGCCCCTCCACCCCCGCCCAGAGTTCGTTAGTCTTCGGGAAGAGTGTGTACATATGTAGCGGGATAAGATTCTCATATGGCACGGCCGTGCGAATGTGATATGAATAGATTTCGAGACGCCGGAGCCGTTTGACTAATTTTATCGAGATCGTACCGAGATCGTCGAATAGTAGTTAGTGAGGTTTCAAATGTTTTATTACTATTGTATATTGTTTTTTTTTTAAGATACGATATGAGTTCCTGTAAAGATCGGTGCGTCCGCACGTAAACTTTGTTGTATATAAGCGATATGATATTGCGGGTGGTGCCCGCCCTCGGCCGACGGCTAAGGCCGGTGTCAAAAGTTGCATCACCCCACTCCTAACGTGAGCATTTTTTGTGAGAATTATGTTACTTTTTTATGTACGTTTATGATATATGTTTATCTAGATGACAAGTTTACACTAGTTTAGATTAAGCGAATCAGTAATGAAACACCAATAGAGTAGCCGCTTCTCTCCTTCGGCACGGAACTTTTGACGCCGGAGCGCGGTCGGCCCCCGGTCGCCCGGCGCCCGACTCACTTAGCATAGATCACGACACTCGTAGAGTGATAGAGGACAGAAATTCCAAATACAATGAACGTTATCGGACAATATTAAAACGAAGGCATACTTCCAAGCTATTAACCTAAATTCTAGGATAGAACGTCGGCTTTTTATTCCAGATAGATTTTGCTAGATACTCATTCTTTTACCGATGATTCCCGTCTATCTAAGCACAAAATGTAACCGACGATCGAGTCCGATTGCCTCTCGGTTAGTTCAGCGTGAGGAAATAGCTACCTATATTGTTTTGAACACAAACAGTATTAGCGTTTGATCAAATTAATCTCGTCGTATGTATGTAGAGGTGATATGCGGTTAAGAGGAGAGGCGGGGCGCGCAGTGGCAGGCGCGCGCCCCGAGGCATGGAAGCCTAAAGCCTAATATTATTCCTAGTCCATATCCTTTTTGTTGATCAGTCATGCAATTAATGTTAGAGTAAATATTAATAATTTGATTTATTCCTCCCATTTAGTGGATATTTTGATAATGATATATTAATAATGAAATATTTAAGATACATAATACATATTTGATTCTAAATCCTGATAAAGTGACACTACGTTAGTAATTTAGTCGGAGGGATACTTGTGCCGTGATTATATTTTTAGGTATATATTATGAAATAATTCCTAGCGTCGGAATTAAAGAAGTGATTAATGTGTAAGCGTGTTATATTTATTGTCGTAACGTAAGTGGAATGCCATATCGATAAAAGGTGAATATCGGAAGCGGAGTCAAACTCGGTAGGAGCTGGTTGCGTTTGTTTATGTTGGTTGTTATATCGGTCCGTGCTAGTGGCTAAGTGATCAGTTCACTTTTATCAATACGGCACTATGACTCTTATATTATAAGTTGTCTTTTTATTTTTTGTTGAAATTTATCGTTTCATGAAATTATTTGTTGCCTATAATTTTTATAATCAAAATTTTATGATCTGACGCATTTATTGTAAGACAATCGATTACTTTTATAATTAATTAGTGTGATAATAATAATTATGGTATCAAATTGCCGATATAAAAGATTGAACATCGAAAGTATCCTTCCTGTTAGAAGGGACTCTTCTGGCCCGACGTTTCTAGTGGATTTTATATTTTTCTTTTTGTTGTATTTTTAATGTTGCGTGTGTCTTACACATAATATATTTCATTTTTGTGATATTTTTAACTATAAAGTACTGTTATTATAAATCCAAATGGAATAATGATGACCTAATTAAATATTCAAGAATTTATTTGTAAATCACAAAAAAAATGTAAAACTGTAAATATATTGACAAAAAAATGAACTGCAACACAATAAATAATTGATTATTATATCTCTCATCAAATACACTGTAAGTTGTTTGAGTACCTAATGGTTCTTATTATGTAGTAAGTACCGACAGTCTACTGTAAAGGTGAACCGGTCCAGTGAACAAAGTATTGATAATATTGTGAACATTTTTTTATTCACGAACAATCACAGAAAGTACATGACATTGTAATATTATTTATGAAATTACTATGTGATGTGATCTTCGGATCAATTTTGAGTACAGTATAGATAATAAACAACTGAATATGTGATTTCTAAGTTTTATTTCATTACTTTATCCCCACGACTTTGTCTCAATAAATCAGTGACTAAGTTATAATTGCCTCAGTCATCTACATGAAATAGCGAATTTTAAAGGTATTTCAACATCTATCGCTACAATAGGATATAACTTAATACCTACCTTCAATATAAATAAACAAAATAACCATCCTACATCCCTGTCTTGCTTCACGTCTTGGCACACACCTTTGGTGGAATCGTGCACTTACATTTATTATACAGTGTCTCTGAATATATCGAAATCTCGATAGGAGGTAAAGGAGACCTAAAATAACACACAAAAAAATTAGCATGGGTTTTGTAACAATGTGTCCAGACACACGTCAACATTCAAGATTCTAGTAAAAAAAACATTATACGTGCCTAAATAAATGAAATATCGATCAAGATCAAGTAGTTATAATTAGTCAGTAGATAATTAGTTCACATGAAGTAAAATAAATCAAAAAGATGCTGTACCTTGAAGAGGACGTTATCAGCAGTAGTAAACTTCAAAATATTGTAGCCAGTGTAATCATCATAAAATGTACCTACACGAGCTACTATCGTACTTACATCGCAAGAACCTGGCTGACCGATGGACCAAGCCAGCAAGCACAGACGGCCGGCACTCACACCGGCGGCACACAACCTCATAGTGTACCTACATCTGGGCATCTGAGCCAGGCTTTCAGAGAGATCTCGCATATCTAGGCTGATAACGAATCATAGATGACGCTGATATATCCATGTGCCGGTGGTCTGGGTGATCTTTTCAAAAAACTCATTCAACCATAACCAAATTATAACAGGATTTTGGAAATAATTGTGAAAACGAAATGGTAAGGTATAAAAATTGTGAAACCTAAACAAAGAAAGTTAGAACTAATTAACTAGATCACTCAATCTGGACGCCTGAAGAATAAACCATAACGCATACCTAATACACGAATATACTACCTTTGTGTTTATAATTTGCATTTGAAATAATTGTGAAGAATTTGTGAAAGCTGCTAAACAAATTTTCGAATCGTTTCAAATCCAGGTTTAAGATTTAGAACGGTTTATATGGATCACTCAGAATGCACTATGTTCAGTTGAGTGATCTTATAAAACACCACCTTATACTGAAAAAGTAAGAGACATTATCATGTTTATTATAAATTATGGTTCTGGGAAAATTTGTGAAACTAAGATCGTGATTGAAGTCTTACTGGTTTAAGAGAAGATGAAAATCTTTGTACTACAATTTTACGAACCAATCGTCCCTGTAAGTGTTATATTTTAAAAGAAAACTCATTTTCTGCAATTCTTCAGGTAAACGTTGAGTAGGGTGACTAAATCGGTTTACTTGAGTACCGAGGGTTGTGTCAGTTTTGTTTATAGAAGTTGTAAAGATGTTTTAAAGTGTTTTTACTACATAATTTCAACATAAATTTAGTCACATTGTATTAGGTATTTTGATTTAAACGGATGTGATAAAATTAATTTCAGAGATGTACCAAATACAATTTATGTAAAAAATAGGAGCTACAAATTGTTAGGCGGTGTAGAATTTGTTCCTTTATTAGGTCTCGATAATATTGGCCTCTACAGACCTTTTGCGACCAGAGGACATTCTGAGAAGTGGACATTCTGCGCCTGAGCCAGTTAAGTTAAATCACTAGGCGGGACTTCTTACTGGCTGTACAATTAGTATAGGAAGGTATTATTTTTGAAAAATTAGCAATGATTGAAAATGCATCCTAAAAAATGAATTTTCTTGACTAAAGCTAAGTTTAAATCATTCATTATCATGTGTTTGGCTTATCACATTTTATTTCACCAATATCGGCCCAGCAAATTCAAGACAAATCTCTAAACTTGGGGGAAACGTCATCTATAACTATCGCAGTACGTTACAGAGTACTGCGATAGTAATATATAATAGCAGAAAGAAATGTATCGATTGTACATGTGATGTTATATGTACCGAAAAAACAATGTGTTTATTCGGTAAACAAAGCTTATTTTTGAGGAAGACTTAATGCTATAAAACACGCTGCGACTGGGAATCCGACTCAAACACGCGGTCGCTATCGTCGCTGGGGACCGCTAGTTTTCTGATAACCATGACGCTCTATTAAAACTTGAAACATTCGCGTCAATATTTCTGGTGATCATCGTTCAAAAATCAACCAACAAAAAGGCAAAATTGAGTTTTCTTTCTGTAAATCACATCACGCGCGTTCATAATAGAACTGTCGAGCTCAGAGAGTCGTTCATACTGATATTCAATTTTAAAAATATCATTGGATTTAGACTAATTTTTAAATTAAGCGTGCTTAATGTTGCTGTGTTTGCATGATCAACTGAATAATGACCGACGATGCTTTATCGTATCTACAGGACTAAGATTCGTTTCGAATCTCGAGTATAAATTAAGCAAGAGACAACAAATTGATACCAATAAGTACCTATTATATTATATGGGCCAATAAACTAGTACCGTCAGCTAAAAGTGGGATAGAGTAATAAGATTTTATAATGAACACTATCGGTCCCGGTGAGTCGCCCTGAATGGGGCCCTGGATAAAATTGAAAAGCATTCAGGTGAACACAACTTCTCGCTCGTAATTGAACTGTAACCTTGACCTGATTGGAATTACTTTGGTTCGTTTGTTTAGCTTGACCGATCGTAAAACTGTGTGGTTTTTAGTTCGTTTTGTCGTACCCTACCTACCCTATTGTTAACTTTTCCCGTTTCATATAATTTTAAAAGTAAAGATAAATAATAAATAGGTAAAATCCGTTTTTCTTTGCTAAACGAATAATACAATGAATCATTTTATAACTTTTAAAATATGTAATAATAACGAATAAAATTAACTTACAAGTAGATGGAAAAAGATCTCAGTTCCAAACGATGAATTGCCTATGTTGTTGGTGAGTTTTATGGTTATCTTATTTTAAAAGGAATGATTTAGGTAAAAAGGAGTCAAGATTGTTTACAATAATTGACAAGCAAAAAGATATGGACTTTACTTTTTCCTTCGATACTTATGATATTAAAAAACAAAATGTAATTTTGACAATCATAGATAAGTATCTTAATATAATTCCGTTACAGCAATATGGGTTTCGTAAAGGTAAGGAGTACCTACTGTAGATAGCTTACTTTCTTTTTGTAATGATATTAGAGATTCTTTATTAAATAACTCTTATTTAATTAGTGTTTTCTTACATATTCAAGGAGCTTTTGACAATGTTAATTTAGCTACCGTCAACTCCTGTAACTTCGCCTTTTGTACCATACTTCGCCTAAAATTTGAAAACAGTCATAACTTTTTTATTGTGTCGGTAGCATTGCTTCGTGTTCATTGGTAAATTGGCAAATTTAACTATGGTAATATTGCAACTTCATTTGTCAAAATCAAAGCCGCCATTTAGTTAGTGTAAGTCAAAACGTGTAATGAGGGGTTTGTGGTTTTTTCGTGAAACCCAGAAAAGTTACCTGCAGCGAGGAAACTACCAAAGGTAAAGGTTTAATATTTTTACAGTAAGTTACATGTACGATTGACTATCCGTAGCGATGATTATTATTAAGGTGTCTTTGAATAGAACAAAATTATCTAGACAGGCAATGTTAGGAAGGGTATCTTCAACTGACATCTACCATACTTCGCCTACCCTTAGGGTTGGCACTTTTAGAAAAACATATCAATAATAAAATTAATAATGATTTGTATGGTTGCTTTCGTGTTTTCTTTGTTGTTTGCAAAGTAAAAGTTGAGTAGATAGTTCAAAAACATACAGCAAAACAAATAAATAAAATATTTTTTGGATTTTTTGTCCAATATTAATCTACAAAAAAAATGGTTTTTAGCAACCCTATTCTTTGTTCCCAGTTTCGAAAATAGCTAGCCTAACTTCGCCTTGGTAAGTTTTTTTTAAAAACAAGCACTTTCTGGTTCTTTTATTTCAATCAAACTTGTGCACGCTTTATATCTAATGTAATCAGTGCTTAGGTTGCGCAATAAAGTTTGAATTCATAGAGAAGAAACTATCAGGCGAAGTTAGGTTCAATGCTCTAACTTCGCCCACATTTTTCAACCACAGAATATAAACGAATAGTGCTTCGTATCAATTCGTGACACACACACTCAAAAAGACACCACCCCATTTGTCAGGTTTGTAGTGTGCCGATGTTTCAGACTATCTTTATTTAGCGGAAAAATTTAAAAATATGCAATTTTTTATCGAATTTAGGCGAAGTTACAGGAGTTGACGGTACTTTAGTTCAGATTTTACATTCTTACAAGATACCAAGAAAACTTTTACCCTGGATTTATAACTTTTTTAATGGTCGAGAAGTTTTTGATAAATGTAACAATGAATATTATGGTCCAAAATTGGCTCACAAAGGTGTAATGCAAGGTGCTAATTTATCTCCAATTCTGTACTCTCTTTGTACAGCTGACATTCACAGGAATGTAAACTTGTCAAAAGCTAAGGTGCTGCAATATGCCGATGATAGCGTCGTATATTATACTTCACAAAGAAATATAGTTCAAGCTCAATTGGAGATTAGTAATGTTGTTAATGAATTATATTTATTTTACAAGACAAAGTTGCACCTTGATATTAATCCTCATAAAAGCTCTGCTATGGTGTTTTCTAAAACTATAAGTAATGAAATTGTAAATATTAGTAATAATACAGCAAACGTTTAAACTGTACAGGAAAAGAAGTTTTTAAGATAAATTTTAGATGGCAAGATGACATTTAGATCTCATGTAAATAATTTTGTTCATAAAATGCAAAGAGCCGTAAATATTCTAAGGTAAGTATACGGCAAATGTTAGTTGGGGTATGGATCCTAAAATTGTAAATATATTGTTGAAGGCCATAGTTCTTAGCCATGTCGACTATGCATTTATTGTATATAATTCTTTCCTTCATAGCAATTTAGTTACTAAACACAAATCAGTCCAGTTCCACTAATTGTAGTATTTACTTTAAAAAAGCTACGGGAAATGAAGTCCTTAAGATCATTAAAAATTTGAATCTGAGGAAAGCACCGGGGTCGGATAATATAACAGTGTCTGACATAAGGAGCATAGGAGGAAATGTATCGGGGGCTATTGCAGATCTGATTAACTATAGCGTAAAAGAGGGAATCTACCCTGACGATTTAAAGCTGTGATGTGTTAGGCCTTTACATAAAAAAGGGAAGCGAGACGACTATCAAACTATCGTCCAATTACACTGCTTTCGTCTATTGACAAGATTGTCGAAAAGTATATTTGTGAACAAATACACCAATTTTATCGCTCAAATGATGTTCTATATCCAAATCAATATGGGTTTCAAACGGGTAAAAGCACGTCAGACTTACTACTTAAATTTACCGATGAAGTTAATACGCACCTAAATAGGAAACTGCATGTTTGTGTTTTGTTTATAGACTTTTTACGTGCTTTTGATACTCTGGATCATAAGCAACTAATAACCAAATTAAGCAACTGTGGTATACGTGGACCGCTTCTTAAGTGGTGTTGCAGCTACCTAGAAAATAGGAGGTTTCAAGTAAAGGTAAATGGTGTTTTTAGTGAACCTATAGATAGTACGGAAGGCACAGCTCAAGGATCGGTGTTAGGACCTCTCCATTTTCTATCGTATGTCAACGATATGAATAAGTACATCCAACATAGTACATGCTACCAATTTGCTGATGACACCTGTCTGGTAGCTGCTAATAAAGACTCAAATGTAGCTTGTGACATGCTACAATCAGATTTTAATAATCTCCTCAAGTGGTGTCACGACGTAGGATTGGTTGTCAATGCATCTAAAACAAAATTACTGCCGATTAAATCACCTTACATCACAAGCGTCCCCTTGAAGGGTATTATAGCCCATGATCATAAATGTCTACACTTGTCTATTCCAAATCGGTGCAGCTGTGATCCTATAGATATAGTAGATTGTCAAACATATTTAGGTCTTCAAATTGATAGTAAATTCAATTGGTTTAACCACGTAGAACATGTTTGTAATAAATTAAGACATTTTTTGGCAAATGTCATAATACTTAAAAACTGAATTCCTTTTAAAGTTAAGTTAATGCTATATAATTCACTAGCTGAATCACACATTCAATATGGTTTATGCAGCTACGGGCGTACGTATAATACATATTTAAATAAAATATATGACCTTCAGATTAGAATTTTAAAGAATATAGTACCTAAAAAAATTAGATATCAGTATGGCGACGATTATTTCGGCCTATTTAGTTATTGTAAAGTATTACCCGTAAATAGTCAAGTTACATTAATTTTGTTAAAAAAACTTTTCTTCATAACCATTCAACAACAACCACAAACCGCACAACCTGTATACTATACACCCGATCGGTAGCTCGACGTCAGCTGAGTTGCAACTCGCTCGAGCGCGTGAGCAATGAATATGGTAGACGAACATCTGAATATATTGTTCCGCGACTGATAATTATACTGCCTACGGATTTAAGGAATAATTTGACACGTAAAAACATTAAACACACGCTCAAAACACATTTCCTAAATTCGCTTTTAGAGGTTTCATATTAGATTGTAATAAACCAGCACGTATTTGTCTAATTCTATCATGTATGTCTGTAATAATATAGATAATTAAGTACGAAATATTTTCTAACTAAGCTACATTATACTTTAAGTTGTTTGTTTATAAGTTGGTCGACGTATACTGTAAACTTAGTAAGTAACAAACCTTAGTGGTTTTATGCTAAGTATACCTGCATGTTTATACGTTCTTTTATTTGTAATAAATGGAAAAAAAAAGTTCGTAAAATTGAAGTTATACAGAATAGAGGACTTAGGTTAATTACTGGGGCAATGTGCTCTACACCTATAAACGCATTGGCGTTTATATGTGTAGAGCACATTGCCCCAGAATTAGAATTGCTAAGAAGAGGTGGAAGACCTGCTTCGATTTCCAATGAAATCGAAGCAGGTCTTCCACCTGTGCGTGTGAGAGATAAATATTTAAGTGAAAAACTTATCGTTAAAGTTTTATGTAATAGACAATATGAATAAGAATATCTCAAGAACCCGATCTACTTAGAAGAAAGTGAAAAAACAGAATGAAAAGACATAATTTGCAAGAATATACAAAAAGTAGAAAAATGGGAATATGGCTCTTTGCAAGTCCAATTGCTTAAGGCTGTTACAAATAATTCGTCATTGATTCAGAACAACCAAGATTTTTTACATTATGTGAATTCAAAGAAATTTTCATTCAAAAAGATATACACTGACGATTCGAAAACTGATGAAACGGTCAAAGCTGCATTTTATGATTCTGATGTCGAATTTGGAAGATGTTTTATGTTAGATGCTAACACCTCTATTTTTACGGCTGAAGCATATGCGAATGCGATACATCAAGCGCTAGATTATACTTTGAGAAAATAAAGAAATACTCAAATATTGATCGTCACAGATTCTCTCAGCGTCCTTTAATGCTTAGAATCCCCAAAAACCTCATATAAGAATAATTGCTACATAAATAAAATAAGAGAACTTTTGAAAAGCATAGAAAAAACTGATACCATAGTCGAATTTCTATGGGTGCCCTCACACTCAGGTATAACTGGCAACGAAATAGTGGATAATTTGATGAAAGTGTATGTTCCAAATGTGATGATTTCACAAAATGTTGTGGTACCTTTGGTGCCATTCACTGATTATTACCCTACCTTAAAAAATCGGATGATCGAAAATTGGAATCAGGTGTAGGCAGAATCAAAATTACACAAAGGAAAGTGGTACGCTGAGATTCAAAAACAAATACCCCGCAAACTGTAATATTACAGTTGGAAGTCGGCGAGTCGTAAATTTATAACAACTTTAAATAGATTACGTTTCGCATGCAAGATATCCTGCTCATCTAAAGAAGATTAAACTTATTCAATCAAATTAATGTGTTCACTGTCATGCCGCAATAGGCACATTAGATCATTTGTTGCTACAATGTCCTTCTTTCAATGTACAAACATTATTGCTGGTGGATGGCTTAATTAAGACATTTAAAAATTAAGATATTACGTGTACGTTTATTATTTCAACGATTGAAGTTAATACAAAGAAGTTGTCTTACTACATCAATTTTTGCATTTCAAGATTTCACCTCTAACAAGAGAATCAAGAAAACCTCAGAATTGGCTATATGGACCAGATTCCGAAGCCGTAAAACTAAAAAAAAAAGAAAAAAAAAGAAATGCATACCGTTTGCCGTCATGTCTGTCAGTGAATCTGATTGAAATGAAATGAATGTCAGTCAGTCAATTGTCAATTCTCCTTTTTGTGTGGTTTTTTCTGCGACTATTTTAAAGTTTCTAAAATATTTTCTAGCGTTACTTTAATGCCACTATATTCACCCTATAATACAGTGAGGTAAAACGATATACAATATGGTGTCAAGTATTATAAAACGTCGATAAGTGTGACTAATTGGAGTGAATTTTACCAGCTCGAAACTGTAAGTTTATCGAGCGTTATCACGTTCATTTGCATTCAGGAAACTAGTCTGGTTCTTACAACACTGTTCTCTTTTCTTTTTTCCAGAGCTACCTTGCATATCACAATGTTTGCGAGTTTAAAAAGTAAGATAAAGGAGGAGACTGGTAGTGACCTTAGCAAGTTGACGAGCAGTTGGAGAACAGGTGCTTTTTTGGGTCGTATATCGTTAAGAGATGATTCAGTAAGTATTATGCATGTCTGTCAATATGTAGTATATATCTGCATAAACTTTTGTAAAATAGGACCTCCAAATAATGTCCCATAACAATCTCATATTAGGTAAACAATAATGATGTTTAATACTAGTGGATATTGACTTATCAAAACTATTGATTTAAGGGTTTGTCATACTGAGTCCAGTCTGTCTGAACAAAATTGGCCGGATGTAGGCTAGATTGTATTGACTATACTGCAGACCACACTCAGTGTGACAAATCCTTTAAAGAACAGACTTTCTGCCAAACCAAAAATGGCATGGTAAGAGTTATGGGGTGAAAAATGAATTTTTAAACAGAATCAGATAGGTCTATAGAATTTCCACAGGTTAAAGAAAAGTTTAACTATAGCGTAATATGAATAGAGTTTTTTAATACTTATGCTGAATTGGGCCACTAACACAATTGATTGTTAGTAAACAAAAGCTTAAGTAAATTTAATATATATTTTTTTTGATTGTTCTGTTTACATCCTCATTTACAGAGCCTGGATTTTTTAATTTGCATTATCCTTCCATTTTATTAGTAGCCTGTGTTGATAAGCAATCAATTGTTATTGTAGCTGCATTTAACATATTTAATTCTGTAGCATTAATTTAAACAAAAAACTAGAGAGGGGTAGTTGCATAGTGTGATTGATCATAAAAGAAGTAATTAAACCCTGGTATTGTTTTTCTTTTAGTCTACGGCAAGTCCATCGAGTTCCGGAGGACCCGGAGATTCAACTTCAGATGTAAGTTTAAAATTGTACACTGTTAAAGTGTCAAGTCAATCCAAGGAGCCCTATTGTGGATGCCTGCTTAGAGCTGAATAGGTTCTCTAAAGGCATTAAAAAGAAGGAGCTCCTTTGATACCTTCAAAACTCAAAAGTATGACATGAATCTTCTGTCTATCACTTGCAGTGTTAAATGGCGTCGTGTGTTTTGTTCTAAGAATACATTATTTTATGAATTAAACCACGTTTACCTTAGCTCGATTTCAGTTTATACCAAATTATTGCTCAATAGAAGACTTAACAAAGACAATTTTCATGTCACATTTTTTTTGTGAAACAGACTTTTCGTGATTTTATCCTCATTCATCATTGTCATCAATAACTTACACAATATTTTTAATTTAAATTAATTAAAAGTTGCCCTGCTTATGAAATATTGTTTTAATTGCCTGTTGCTCAACAATTCTTGCTAATGGTCACACAATTAATCAGACAATTTACTAATCTCCAATCAATTACCTAATTATTCTATTTTCATATGCACCTTGCATAATTGGATTTCATATTAAATGTCATTTTAAGTGTTTCACTGTCTCAACTTAAAATAATTATTCAGCCTTATTATAAACCAACACGAGACTCTTTGAAAAGGGACACATAAAAATGAGTTGGTCTTATCAGTAATAATATTTGTTGCAGTCATTATCACCTCAACTGGAGTCCTATCTCTCAGAGAGGACAGGAGGCCAGGTTGATCAAGGAGCCCTGCATCTTGAGGCGAAACTTAGAGAAAGAGACGCTTATTGGGAACAGAAAATTGAGGAGCTGAAACTCACTCTTTCTTCAGCACAGGGTATGACATAATCATGTATGGTACATGTGGTTTATGTATGAATGAATAATATTATTTATTTCAAGTAACTCATCTTTGGTAGTAAAACTTATGGATTATTTTAGTTAAATAAAAATTACAAATCCTTTACTTAAATTACCTAAAAATTCAATATGAAATACAATTAAAATCAAAGTATAATTCAATTCAAGTTCTGTCTAAAGTGGTCAATATTGCACAACTTCATTTGAAATGGTATTTGAACGGATGTCATAAATAAATATCCTTTGGACATTCCCACACATCGCCATCTAGTCCCAAAGTAAGCTACTCAAAGCTTGTGTTATGGGTGCCAGACAACAGATATAATGCTTAAATACTTTTTGTTTTGTAAATACATACATGATATGCATAGAAAACACCCAGACCAATACAAACAGACATGTTCATGCACAGAAATGTTTGTATTGTGCGGGGATCGAACCCGCAACCCGCTGCGTAGCAGGCGATTGCTCGACCACTACACCAGACGGGTCGTCAATGTTATGTTCATGTTTAGGATATTGTTACCTCTCGCCCGCATTGTTGCGTAAAAGCAGTCTACGCCTGCTTCAGCGAACATCCCTGATGCGTTACAGAAGCGAGTAGAGTTTATGTAACATTGTTCTGTTGAATAATTAATTACCTACCAGTTAGTTAGATCATGACATCTTCTATTTGTGGGCAATTTCTTTATGATTGGCACAATTGAAAAAAAACGTTTTAGACAATCAAGATTACTTTCATTGATAGTTCCCAATTTTGACTTGGTCTTTCCAACCAGAAAAAGCAATAATAGTATATAATATAATAAATCATTTTTGTTAGCTTTATAAATAAAAATATATATTTAAAATGACTTATTTTTTTAGCTACACTTAAATTATGACCTAACTTAGTTTCCTCATTTATTTATCTATGGAAGCTGAAGTATTTTCACACATTTTTAATTCTTATCGTATTATTTATGATTTAATACACAGTCAAAATTTGTACAAAAGGTCAAGCAGTATATTATCTGCTCTTTCTTTCTGCTCAGGCGAAGAAGCAGCAGCAGCGCAAGCGGTGGCCCGCGCGGCTCAAGCGGAGGCGGCTAAAGCGGCCAGCCAGCGTGACAGCGCTCAGCGACAATTGTCCGAGCTGAGAGAGAGACTGGCCGCCGTCGAGCGCGCTCAGGATAGACTCGACACTGTCACTGTGAGTATAAGATTGATTATAGCTTGGCAGCAGTAAGCGTGGCAGCGCTGAGTGAGAGCTTCAGAATTAAGAGAATCCTGGTCGCAGTTGAGCGCGCG
Organism: Pyrausta purpuralis; assembly: GCA_963924145.1. Lineage (NCBI taxonomy): Eukaryota > Metazoa > Arthropoda > Insecta > Lepidoptera > Crambidae > Pyrausta > Pyrausta purpuralis. Next base: position 15,976,285 of record OZ001654.1, read on the forward strand.
CAGGACACACTCTACACTGGAGCTGAGTATAAGATTAATTTAAGCTAGGAAAAAGTAAAGGCATCTAAAGCTGCAAGCAAGGTTGGCAGTAGTTGGCAGATTGCCATATAATATCAGCATATTGTGTAGGACTTCTTATCTATGTAATCCTCTGTGGCATTATCCTTACTAAGTCTGGCTAGTGACGCTTGAAACATAATTCGTCCCGTATTCTCTCCTTTCTTGGATGATTCGTCGTCACATTAAGTTTTTTTTAGCTAAGAGAGAGGTTTAAAAATGCCCACGTCCTGCATAGATGAGACATGTCTTGAAAAATTTCTAAAAACTAGTTAAATAATAGAGCTTGGACTAGTAAAATAATCAACAATAAATACCAGACCGTCAAAAATCAGACTGTACAAAAATGCTATGAAATTCGTTTAGGGACTCACATAAAAACCCGTTTAGAGTTAGAAAGTGATGAAATAAACTTATTATAATTGAAAAGGTATACCCTCACTCCCAGTTGTATAAAATCAGGATTTTGTTATAAGATATGTACAAAATACTACAATATTCATCAGAACGAGTGGAACATTATTCTTTTGCTCTGCCGCCGCCGCCGCGCCGTGGCCCTAGTCGCGTTGCGTCAGTATCGCAATTGCGTTTTATATGCGTGCGATTTATATTTGTTTGGCGTTTCGTGTCGTGACGCATCAGAACGCAATCACACTAATATAAACGTTACCATACTAAATGTATGACACCGTGAGAGACAGAAACATATTTGTCTGACGTGTAGTGTCGACACTATGGTATGGTACACAGTATGGTAACGTTTATATTAGTGTGATTGCGTTCTGACAAATATGTCTCCACCTTTAATAAAACTGTGATTTTAATAGGATTTTTATTAGTTTATGATAAATTCCAAATGCCTTAATGTTAAGCCTAGTCAGTGACCCGTACGGGCGGCTTTATAAAATTTGACAGCAGGGTTAGTCGCTTGCCTTGCAAACACCGCTCCACCAACCCGCACTGAGCCCGCGTGGTGGCTCAAACTACCTCATAGTTAAGGTAAGGCCTTTGCCCAGCAGTGGGATGTTACAGGCTAACTTGTCCACAAGGAGGAGTACTGTCTCCACTTCTATGGACCCTAGCAGTAGACCAACTACTTGTTAAGATGGCAGAAAAAGACTATGATACACAAGGCTATGCTGATGATCTAGTAGTGATCATCAGAGGTCCCTGCCTCAGCACAATTTCTAGTCTAATTCAAGGCGCTCTCAACACCATAAGTAAGTGGTGTAGAGAAAACGAATTATCTACAGGCTAACTTTACTATTTTTTTAAAAAATAATAAAAAAATAGTAAAGTTAGCCTGTTACATAATATGCTTTACAGCATGAAAATAAAAAGTATATTTTCATGCCGTAAAGCATATTTCTTCAACCAAAAACAAAAAATGGTGATATAGAATATGCGATATTTTTTACATTTTTAAAAAAAGTTTCTTTTCATCTCTGTAGGACGTGTGTACATTTTCTATGGGACGTTGTCCTTCTTTTAGTATCGCAATCCAATTCGTTCCCTCAAACAGGAGGAGCTGGAACAAGCGCGTCGCGAATGGGCTCGCGAGCGGGGCGCGCTGACCGCCGCGCTGGGCGAGGCCGACGCGCGCGCGAGGGATCTCGCCGGGGAGCTGGCCCTCGTCCGCGCGGCCCTCCCGCCCGACCAACCGCACCACCACATGCACGACGACGGTAAGCTCTCGGTGTAGGGTACTACTGGTCAAGCCTAAAATATGTGTCGATTCGTCAAGCGCGTTTTTACCTCTAATTGTATTGTACATTCGTCAAGTAATAAAATATTGTTATTAGGTTAGGTTAGGTTAGATTTAATAACTTGACGAATGTACAATAAATTAGAGGTAAAAACGCGCTTGACAAACACATATTTTAAGGCTTGACCAGTTGTACCTACATCAAGCTCTCTAGCAGTACGCCGGACAGTCCTCATTGGCTGTAGTGATGCTTTTTTGGGTTCCGTAGCCGAATGGCAAAAAACGTAACACTTATAGTTTCGTGTTTTAGTGTTCTGGTACCACCGTTGTGTCTGAATTCCATAACATAAGTGCATTGGCTACTTACTTTGGGATCAGAGCAATGTACTTATGTGATTGGTGTCCAATATTTATTTTATTTATTTCGTCAAGTCTGTCTGTTTGTCTGTTCGTTCGTATGTCACAGCCACTTTATACGAAAACTATTAGTATTACACAGTTGGAACTTAGTAGGTAGATGTATCCTGTTAACCGCTTTACGATTCTCATACAAAAATGAAAGAATAATGATATTTAAGGTTGGGGGCTCCCATAGAGATGAAATAAGAAAACTCTTTGTCATTTTAAAAGACCTATCCATAGACCCTACACGCATAGGTTTGTCAATTTTTTTTTAATGTATTGGTTAACAGGATGCATCTTCCTACCAAATTTCAAAAAAGTGGCTGTGACATACGGACGGACAGACAGACAGACTTAACGAAACAATAAGGGATCCGTTGTTTGTCATTCGGCTACGGAACCCAAAAAATTGGGCACGGGTGGGACTCGAAACTGCAACTTTCTTGCTAACCGGACCAAACCCTCTTCCAATTGAGCTACCGTGCTACATATCTGTCTAACTAATGTATACATTGCATGTTTAGTCCATAGCACTTCCATCATCACGTCTTCACCTTTTAGTTTCCTCCGGTAAAAGGTAGATAGTGCAGAGTTATTTGTTAAGAATTGTGCAGGGTCATGGTTTAGGCGAGTGTATTCCAGCTGATACAAATTTGTCTCGCACTGCTGCATCTCCCCTTCTAATGGCCATCCGCAGGTTTTAGTCCCTTATTTTTGCCTTCGTAGCTTTCTCCATTATAGTGATGCTAGCTAGATTTAAGTGACTATAGTAATCTCTAGCAAATTCTTAGTTGTTACGGCGACGCTAGCTAGTTTTTCTGTTAATGTAGTGAAATTAGCTAGTTTTTCTGTTAATGTAGTGAAATTACCTAGTCCTTCAGTGACTATAGTGATGCTAGGTAAACCGCTTCATTAAGACTTCGCCGGGCGAAGGGGCCGCGGGGCGCGGAAGAAGGTGACAGCGCGGGTGGATGTATCCCCGGCGAGGTATCAATGTCGCAGTCTACTGTAGTTCCTCAGTAACTGTAGTGACGCTGGCTAGTCCCTCAGTGACTATAGTGACCCTGGCTAGTCCCTCAGTAACTTTAGCAACTATCTGGCCTCATCATATCATTACTAAACCAAGCTCTTATAATATTTCTTTATAATAGTGAAATATTAAAAATATCTTAGGGCCTATTTGGGGTGCCTTATGTATGACTTACATAATGCAATATACATTTTGTCATATGAACGTATCCTACCCACCAATCTACTTAATAATGTGGTGGCTATGACTTCTCTATCATGTAAACATCTCCACAGCACTAGGTCGCGGTCTACTTATGTGTAGTTCCTCAGTAACTATAGCGACATTGCTGGCTAGTCTCTCAGTGACTATAGTGACCCTGGCTATTCCCTCAGTGACTAGTAGTACTAGCTAGTCTAAACGAAAAATTTTACTTGAGCAACCTCTTATTTATAACAGTTCTTTATAATCTTGCGGTATTTTAAATATCTTCAGACAAATTTGTGGTTTCTTATGTATGTCTTACAAAATAAAATATACAAGTTTGTCATAATGAACGTATCTTTCGCACCAATTTTCCTAATAATGTTGATATGACTTCTCAATCTGGTGTAATCTTCTTCACAACACTGGTACTTGCGGTTTATTTCTACTACATACAATAACTAATTTGTTTACACAGACAAACGCGAGCTCCATCCATCAGGGTGCGCTGACTATGACCGCGTCTGTCGCGAGCGCGCCGTTCTCTTTCGGCAGCTTCAAGAAGCTAAGATGGCGCTCGCCGACGTCAAGACTTCATGGAGTGGCCAGATTGCCTCGCTTGAGACTCAGGTGAGATGCGAAGAGTTGTGTGAGACTGTTGGTGAGGTGATAAGCGCCATTTTAGCGCTACTCTCATACACCTGCATCATAAAGTTGGTTTAGATTAAACCTATGCTGAAACGTATCCGAACAGACTGTATATTTATTTACGTACTACGTATATGTATTTAGTTTTGCATGTTTGTCACACATTTATCATTATCTCAAATTATGACAATTTTTTAAGTTGTTGAGCATTGAAATGAGATCCTAATCTGATCATTATCGTGCTCTTTTGTCAAATGTATAAATTTTCCATAAGAGCATAATTATGAAGAATATTGCATTATTTCACTAGCATAAAATAGAATAGAATATGTTTATTATTATTCTATTCTATTCATATTTATATTATTCTCTTCTATTCATATGTTAGATACATGAATTTATTTGCAAAATAAAGTAACACTGTATCTTTCGACCCTTACAAATTCTTTTAGCGTGTATTATTCTAATATAATTATTTTATCGTACGCCTGAGTAAGTTAGAGAGACCAAGGTTCTTTTTTGATTCATCAGTTTAACATTGATTGTGATATTTTAATTATCTTATTTTTATTGCCGTACCATTTTAGTATTATTTAGTTTATTCGTGTTTTTTCTTGTTGCAATGTCGTTTAAATGCATATCTACAAAAACACTATATCTAATAGAAGACATTCGTGGAAAGGTGGTAAAACTTGTTTTTTTTTTATTTTATTCGAAACACAATATAAACATTTTTAGACATCAGCAGTCTTCACCAATACATGGCTTTCAGTGTTTCTTATACTATTTACGAAATGAATAATGAATATAATGTAAGTAAATTTAAAATTAAATATCCAATATTTTGTGCATGGAGCATGCAAAAATGATGGCATGGATTTCGGTCAAAGAATACCTTTAACTTTGTACATATTATAACAAATATTTAATTTACATAATGAATAACATGAAAATAAACACGATGACGTAATATCTGCATACACATTTGATGAACATATTTTTTAACTAATATAAATTACATAAATTTTATACCACTAGAAGACAATTCTTCTCCACATACATAAATATTTAACAATGAAAGCGCTACAAAATATTATTGCTCACACATTTCATATTATTTTTTATAATTCTTTACGTGTACGTGTATATGCGATTAAAAAAACCGTGTGAAATGCTTTAATTACGTACGAATACCTAAATTATTATTTTGCTATTATTTGTATTCTCGGTTGCTTGTCATTCTTGTCAAATATCCGCCAACCGCTATTGTCATACGGAGTTGTCATAGGTGGCGCGACTGTCGCGACAGGCCGGCGAGGAGGGGGCGGAGCGACGGAGAGTAGAGATGGAGAAGAAAGAGATGCAAGATAAACTAGTCAACATGGCCGCTGAGATAGAAAAGACTAAACAGAATCTGATAAATAGCGAGGCTAAGGTAAATATGGTTGTACTATTTTTACTTGACATTTTATAGCTGTCAATTAGCACCACTGGTTACGGCTAATATCTAGGCTTTGTTTGTTTCATTGAAAATACACATTTTATAACATAGTTTTCGTTGTTGTTACAGTAGCCTCTGAAATGTAGTTTCATACACCTAACATCGATAAAATTACTTGCATAGTTTTTATATGACAACGATAATTTTATTGTTCGGCTACAGAACTTTTTGGTTACTAATTCAACTAAAACAATAACATTTTCTTCACAAATAGATTTGTTGATATTTTAATAATTTCGTAACTTCGACCTACTTTGCTATAATTGATGAAATTAGCGATACGTAGTACTTGTTATTCAAATATTTGCTTTAAAAATTAGAATATAAGCCTAAAGAGTTACGCTCGCTAATACCAGAAATCGTTTACTACAGTAGCAAGTACAATTAATATTTGCCCTGTGTTATGGTCTTTCAGCTGCTTATTCTTTATTATTCTAACATATTTCACAAAAATTGCTTTGTTGTTTCTCTGATTTTTCCGCTACAAAGAAATTATAGAATCACATAGACATGTATGGTTACAAATATACCAAACGATTGGTCTATAACGTTGGTTGACGTATCTATTGTTCTTCCCACTGGTACTCCACATTGACCCGGAATGGTCTACGCAGGTGGTGCGTCTAAATGGCGAGGTCCACGCGCTAGCTCTCGAAGTGAAGTCGCTGCGATCGGCCGCGTCGCACGCCGCCGTGAGTGCTAACCTCTACAGCATATAGTAGACAATAGTACTTAGATTAGCCGCTGACACATTGATATAGATTTATTTTTAATTCTTTAGCCGCCCAGAAGTTTTCAATTCTCGACACAAAATGTATAGAATGAATGTCAAACTTCCTTACTCTGTTGGTTTCATTTTTATAAGTAATGGGTTCGCTTTTGACTCTAGATTAGTATTAGTACAGACGAGGTTTAAACAGAGATGACGATGGAGCGAGCTCAGCTAAAGAAGCGTGTTCACTCTGACCTTGAGGATATCATTACATTTTGTGTTTACATAAAAAAGTTTGAATTAAAGTTCTCTATAGGCTCGCTCGGTCTTTTATGGAGTTTTAAAAGAGCAAAGAATATTTACTTTGAGAAGTAATCGTATGAGAGCCATCAATGACATTTCATAGCTCAACACATATTTTTTGTTACTTTTTAACAGTATCAGTTCTATATCAATGTGCTAACTTATAGTATAACATAAATAGATGGATATGATGGATTTATTTATTTGGTTATACAGTGATTGAGCGTTGCAATATTATACCAAAAAACGAATAGGTATATGATGGAATGTTTAATTCCGAATAGATAACTAGTAATTCAGATTGGGGTGGCAGTGGATAGAAAGTAAAAATGGATGTAATTGCATTTAAGTTGGAGGAGTTCATTCTATCCGTACCAAGGCTAACGTGCAATAGCAAAATGTCCCGAATCGCTTTAAACGAGCGTTTATTTAGTCACTAACGATAAAGCAGATGCAAATTATAGTTTTTCGTTATTGACCCGAGCTTTAAAAAATAATTAATGAATGAGCAGTTATCTTGTCATTAGATGTTTATATCATCAAGAGATGGCGCTAGCGTTACTTTAGGAAATAACTTTTAAAACTTTATTTAAGTAATTAAGCAGAGGTAATTGCTTTTCGACAAGGTAAATAATAAACAGTTCAACAATATTAATGGAAGCATTTAGTAAATAAATAAACTTTTAAATAACAACGCATTTTAAAATAATATTTACTTACACATTTTTTTTCTTTGTCTGTGGTTTTGTCTCTTTCCAGAAAAAAATGTCCTTAAAGCTATCTTATTGCCATCTAGTGAGACCTATAAAGTCATGGGAGAAAACTGCTCATTGTCCATCATATCCATTGATTTTGAAAATATGAAGATTTCATAATTTATGGCAACTCTGCACGCATTGCAACTTTTCGACGCACTGGTAATTAATTTTAAAGGTAGAGTGAACCCAGGTTAAAATGAGTGAATTTTATCAAATATAATTTTGCAACACCCTTACCTATTAACTTTATAAAAATGACACGTCATGAGTTAAGTGTAATGATAATTTCTCTAATTTACATACAATAAATGGAAATTATAAAATTCGTTTCTCAAATCGTAGTACCTAGAAGTCGTTAGAATGAAGTAAAAGTTCACATTGTATAGAATCATACTCGTTTTAGTGCATATTTTTGAGGCAGACTATAATTTGTGAGACTAGATATAGTTCAGTTTAATTATTTGCTTTATATTGAGTACATGTGGATTTTCTAATTTGCTCTTAGAGTAAATTAATTAGAGTAAATTAATTAGTTGGTGCAATATGTTGGTTAAGATTTTTTGGTAAGCCGAGTGTACAGATTTTCTTAAAAACATTATTCGTTAGTTGTTGCTTGTACATACGGCGTAACAAAGAAAAATGTTTGTACAGTAGATGGCATTTGCATTAGATATATGGCAGAACATCGAAACGAAGTTCAATTTCGTAGTGTTTTTACCATTTTTCCTACTTTTATTTTGACATTGTTGTTTAGAACGCTTAGTTTATAAAGATATATGTTTCCTTTATTGTATTTTACTTTTAATTACTTAGGTAATGTTCGTAATATGTTTTATTTATGACAACGAATGATTTATTTATCGTAGATCAATTAAGTATTATAAAATGTTTATGCACTTACACATTCTAGCTTATGGTACTTGAAAATAAAGTACATTAGCACATAGGCCTAAGAGTCGACATGTGGTTCGACAGAGTTTGTTTATGGGTCGCTTTGTTTGGGCTCAATGCATTTCAGACTTAAGAGTGTGTGCACTAAGCTTAATATTGCAATGAGATCTCTTTAGATAAAACGTGATGTGTGCACGCTTTCATTTTGATATCGCGTAGAGCGTGTTAAGATTATATTGATAGTAGAAGTCATGTGACTACGATAGCGTACGGCTGGGTATAATAACAAATAAAGATATCGCCTGAATCCAGTGGCTTGATGACACAGGTGCAAAGTTTCCTTTGTTGATGTTTCAGAATTTTGTGATCAAAAACGATTTTACATTCCGAGTAAGTTATTATTTTAATTTTACACAGAACTGTATATCATATTTTTTATCGTTTATCGCTAAGTACAAAATGTGGGATCGTTATAAAATGTTTTTGCCTGTTTTATTTATTATTTTACGAAGCGATATTTTTTTGCAAAATAAATACTTGGTGTTTAACTTTTTTTTTATTTCCGTTGGTAACGGCATGCTGGTGTTTTTTGATTTATTATCAGCTTTACTAACACCCACGATGCGCCATAATCATGATTTGCAGGCAGGTATCAAATGAATCAGGCAAATCAATCTTGCGTTTACCTAGTGAAGTGAAACTATTCAATCACGCGTTAAAATGAAATCAATGACAGGTAACGTTGATACCTTAATTTTGTTTAACCGATTTGCCTGATATACAACGTGCAATGTTAAATGCGCAAAACCTTACACACCCCAAATGATTTTGAATTCAATTGTCCTAATTCTGAAAGAAAAACTACATTTTAAAAAACAATTTAAGGTTTTATGTGGTGTATTAGTTTTACTGGCACTTCTGATTATTTCTTGCTCGTCGGACGACGCCCTGTCGAGAGAGAATTCGGTATGTAGTTACAATATCACCGGGTCGCTTATCTATTACATATATCTAGATTTGTATCCTATCTAATAAATAGAAAGGGCAACATTTTTTAGAAAAATGTAACCGATGATAAAAAGTGGTTAAATTGATTCTGCTCGTTATTGTACTCAACCTATTTTCAGGCTTTGCGCATTTGACATCACACTTTTTTATATTTGCATGTGAACGAATCTATCACACCATGGTTTCTCATTTTATAAACAGCGTGAGTTATGATGAGGTAGGTGCCTAAGTGTTCTCAATGCTATTGCTAAAATTTCAAAACATTCCAGAATTTGTGTTGTGTGAGTATTTCCAATTTCCATTATTCAGTTTTACTTTTACAAAATTTTGTGTTGGCCTTTGTTAAACTATTGATATAACAAAAACGTGAAACGGCGGGATTGCGGAGGTTTTACGTGTTGTTATTTCGCGTGTTTTTGCTTTTAAATTGTACAAAAAGTTTAACAATATTTTTCGTAACTGGTATTAAAATAAAAAGTGTGAAAAACTGCACATTTATACTTTATTATAAAGCTGAACAGTTTGTTTGTTTGAACGCGCTAATCTCAGGAATTACTGGATATATTTGAAAAAATATTTTTGTGTTGCATAGCTTTTTATCGAGGAAGGATTGAAGCGCTTTATCGCGACGGGAGGTTATGGAGGAGAAAACTCGAAACGCACGGACGCAGTCGCGGGGGACACCTAGTGCAAAATACAAAAACAAGACCTTTCCGATTTGTATTGTTATTGTGCACAAGCTGCTTTGTAGGTTATTAAAATACGTATTTTTACAGTATACACTTAATAAAACTGCAAAGATACAGACTACATATATCAAAGCCTGTTTAAAATTTTACAACCTGATAGTGAGTTATTAAACAAAATTCACTCGATAAATGATACCTGTAGGTAGGTACGAAATGTCGATAGGTAAATTATCTCATTTAAATAGATAACAGAAATTCTTATACGAGTGTAAGTCGGCTTGCGACGTAAAATGAAAGGCACTGTCTAATATGACCTCGTTCTCTTGTTGTTTACTTTGGACTAAATTCTCGGTCAGTTTCCTGACAATACAAGTTTTTACCAACACAAACCTTCTAAAAAGCGGTGTGTTTATTCAATTACGCGGTGTGTTTGAACAATAAAAAGACAGATCAGGTAATGTCTGTTTTAAGTTTTTTTAAATCATCCTTTTTTAGCCTGATGTCAAATAAAGTTGTTCGACAACAGTGACGCGTTTTCATTTGTTTTGCGATGATAGTGCGTTGCGAAAAAAAACATAGATTTGAAATGGACGGTTCGGTACTGTGCTTTTTATGATGCACCTACTTCTCTTCGTTATCAATTTAAAAAATATGTTAAGTATGTTTTTTTAGTAATAGCGTCGTCCTATTAAGACAACACCGTAGATCTGCGTTATTTTGCTTTCGTTATCAAAACATCCGTCGCTATCTTAAAACGTTATTTCACAAAACATCGTAGTCACGAGTTTTATGTTCGTTACAGGACAAAATTATGGATCTAGAGAGTCAGATAGAAGCGTTGACAGCGGAGAACACCGAGCTTTCTGCGGCATTGGAGAACGAGCGCACGTTGGTGAAGATTCTCCGCGAGAAAGTGGAGAAGGCGCATAGACAACACGACGAGTCGCAGGCGGAGGCGCAGCGGCTGAGCGCGCTCGTGGCAGATATGCACCACGACTGCGCTCGGATGCAGAGGAACTATGACAAGTATGTACCGGACTAAATTGCACATTACTTGTTGAATAAAATTGATCGTGTAATTTCTATACAGGATGTGGCCGTTTATAGGAGCAAAAATTTAAATTATAGGCTTTTTAAGTATCCAGTAATCAATTCGAAATGGTTTCAAATTATTTCAATTAAAAAAATATTTAATTGCTATTTTCTATCAAAATTAATCGAACCGGCAATGTATCGAAACAAATGTTTTTAGTCATATAAGATGACATTGTTATTTACTACGAGCTAGCGATTTTGATATACATTGATTAGAGATTATAACTTTGGATAACTATATCTCTGACCAGGCCAAGATTACTACGTATCCTCTGTTATAGCGATTGATGGAATGTTTTTCTCCTATTACATCAGGCCACACGCTGTATAAAGTCTGCAATAAAGTGTTTCTATCTACAGTTGTGGTCATATAATTAAGAACGATTAGAAGTTCTAGATTTTTTTTATTTTAAAACGTGTCATACCCAGAGATGTGTACCATTTTAAAAACAACTAGTTATGTTATAAAATAGCTACATTACTAGAGCAACGTAGTTTAGGAATAAAGAATAAAATAGAAAACGTTTTTGTCTCAATTTTAATTTATTTTACCAAAGTAAAACATTTAAATAGTACTGAATCTGGACAAATAATTAAGAACGATTTATTCAACTACCAAAGTTTTTTTTTGTAAAATACTTACATTTAAAAAATCACTACAATTTGTAGCGCCGCAAATTTTAAAAGCTTTTTCATACATTTTAACTAAAATTAATTGTTAATAGCATATGCACGACTTTTAATTACTGCTTTACACCGGTGATGCATTGACTCTATAATTTGTTTACATTACGCAACAGAAATAGGGTTCTATTCTTCTAAAACTACGTCGTAAAGCTCTCTAAAATACTCACACAGCGTATTTGAGACCTTATTCTTAACTTTAAACCACAGATTATCTATTGGGTTTAGATCCGGACTGTTAGCTGCCCAGTCTAAAACAGAAACTGATTCCGCGGTAAAAAATTATTTACGGTACGTGCAGTGTGTTTTAGATCATTGTCATGCTGGAATTTCAAAATAACCGGTAGAACGTTATCAGCATAAGGCAGAATTGTTTCTTCCAGTATATTTTTGTATTGGAATTGATTCATGTTGAGCTTCTATAAACTTTACGAGTCCAACACCATGTCCAGAAAAGCACCCCCAAATTTTCTCATTTCTACGACCGTGCTTTAATTAGGTCTCATGTTCTTAGGGTCGAATGCTGTATTTGGGGGACGAAATACATATCCTTTTCTATCAAAATAAACTCTGTTAATTTTTGTCTCGTCAGAAAAACGATCATTTTTTCACTGTCGCAAAGACCAGTTTTCATACTTTCTCGCATATGCAAGCCGGGCTTCCCTGTGGCAAAGTTTCAACAAGTGTTACTTTCTTGCTATCCTCTCATGCATTTTTTTCTCCTAACAAACTTCTTCGAATAGTGCGTGCTGAGATTGCTGAAGAGTTGTTTTCACCAAAATATTATTTTCTTATCTCATTGGACCCTTTAAAAGGATTTTGTTTTGCCAGATGAACGATGTTTCGGTCATCTCAAGGAGCTGTTTTTCTATGTTTAGGTACACGAAGAACATTCGAAGTAGTTAGATACGTAGCAAAATGGTTTACGGCATAGTAAACCATCGTTTTTAACATTTCAGATGGTCGGCAATCTTTTATGAGACCAATTCTTCCGGCGAAGTTTTATTATTACTTCCCTGGTAGATTTATCACAGCTTTTATTTTTCCCGATTATTTATTTATAAGTAGCAATTACTTTTAATCTTTACAAATAGTCATAATAGTGCCAAAACTAAACAACCAGTGACTAAAACCACAAATCTATTCAGTGTTCTCTTTTAAAATTTGAATAAGGTTATAATCTATTTAGCGTTCTTAATTACGTGACCAGCCAGCTAATAGGAATATTATGCGATACTTTATTTAGAAGTAGGTTAAAAAGTTTATCTTTTTATTTTTAGTTGATCTTGTGTTTTGATTGAATAAAGCTTAGTTAAATGAACAGATTTACGAAAGCGAGACAAATAAAAAAAATGCATGCAACTAGATTTACGACTTAGTTTTAAAAAATCTTACCCATATAATCAGCGTTCTTAATTATATGACCTGACCTGACTGTATGAGCCTTGCAAAATATAGTACTTGCCTTTTTCATAAATTAGCTATGTAGATGTTACCTACTAACTAGGTGGAGGAGTATTGCTAGGCAAGCAACCAACCTTGCTGTCAGATGTAACCGTATGTACTGTTATTAATTTATCTTAAAATGTATTTTACAGGGAGAAACGCGAGAAAGACGAGGCGTTGCTACGCAACGCGCACATGTCGCAGAGCATCGAGATGTCGCAGTGCAACGTGCGCTACCAAGAGACGGAGATCGCCGACCTCAAGGCGAAGATCGCCGAGCTAGAAACGATCATAGCGCAGCATAAAGAAGTGAGTTGGTTTTCTTTATTGTCGGTACTGGCTTCACTAAGGCCTCATTTAAGGAGACAACTACCAGCGTCGCTTACGACGTGGCTTCCCGCGGCGATTCACCGTTTATAGTAAGGCGGCGCATCAGTTATCGAGCGGAATGAAAAATGATCAAATTACTAAAACGGCTATTAAAAAATAGGGGTTGGTGATAAAAAAATAAAAATTTAGGGTTCTATGTTTAAAAAAAAATAAAATCAAAAGATTTTGTCCAATAACTTAAAAAAAATTAAGGGTGAACAACCCTTATCACTTAGGGGTATGAAAAATAGATAGTAGCCGATTCTCAGACCTACTGAATACGCATATGAAATTTGGTAAGAATCGGTCAACCGTTTCGGAGGAGTACGGGAACGAACATTGTGACACGAGAATTTTATATATAAGACTAGCGACCCGCCCCGGTTTATAAAAGTAGCAAGCATAGAGGTACGTCAAGGTAAACACTGCGGTGTCTTATGTCGTTGTAATAAGGGCTAGTTTGCAATAAAGGGTAACCTGACGTGGTGGCGACTGTATTTCCCTCTTAAATTTCTCTCCCTCTATATATATGTTACAGTCAAAACTCATAGCCGGTCAAAACCACTTTTGACTGCAAAAATCAGTCAATAATGGTTTTGACCGATGTCGTTAGTCAAAACCACTTTTGACTGCCGAAGTCGGTCAAAACTGTTTTTGACTAACGCTCTTGGTCAAAAGTAGTTTTGACAGCTGTTTTTAGTCAAAAGTGGTTTTAACTGACTTAAAGTTTAGGCTATCGGTCAAAACTCATAAAAAGTCAATAACGGTAGCGAAAATTACTATGGAAATCATTCATAAAGTTTAAATTAAACTATTTTCGAGGTGCATTATTGTTTTTTTTTTGTTTATAAAAAAAATATAACATTGTACGAAACCTGTGAACTATAAACAGTTAGAATAGAATAAAATTGGAACAAGGGACGGCATATTGGATAAATTATACTGCAGGTAAATGCCTTCTTTTCTATCAAGGTATACAATAAAATGTGTTTCTGACTGTAAGCGTGTGTGGGTGGATGTGTGGGTAGGTGTGCGGGTGTGTGTGAGAGAGAGTGTGTGTGTTAGAAGTCACTTCTGAGCAATTATATAAAACAAAGGATAAAACATACTGCAAGTAATTACATATCATTATTTCAAAGTGGATGATAGTATGTGTATGTGCATGTAATCGTGTGTGGGTGTGCAAGTGAGTGTGTGAGTGTGTGGATATGCAGGAAGGTGTGCGGGTGCTCGTCGCGGGTACATGAGAGAGAGAAAGAGTCAGTATGTAGGTATTTGAGTGAGTTTAAATGTAAGTAAATGTGTAGAAGCACATTATTTTATATCTTATTACTGATCTGAATTTGACGGATGTATTGAAAAAATCATTTGCCTGGAAGAATTGCCAAACGTCATCAACACATAAGGAACTGCTGCAAGGAAATCTGCTACTGGAACCAGGCAAGGTTTTACACGATGTGTGTATTGTAAGGGTTGTAAGAGTAGCAGATGTCTGTGCAAGAAAAAAGAATTTCTGTGCAATTCAAAGTGTCATAACAGTTCTGCATGTGCAAAGAAATAGGATCCAAATACAGCAGATATAAGTTTAAGTTTTTTATTTTTGTTATTTAAGTCTCCAATCATATTGTAGTAGACAAATGAAACTTTTTCCCATTTGTTTTATTTCAAGATAATATTCTTAATAATTACCTAAAATGTTCATTACATTTTTTAAAAATAAACGATTTCGATTATATTATCTATAGTTTTATTATTTACTATTAGCAGTTACAAGTAGTTTTGACCTACATTCTTGGTTAAAACCACTTTTGACTGATACATCTTAGTCAAAATAACTATTACCCAATATTTTTCCATTCATAAGTGGTTTTGACCAATGCAATGTCCTTGGTTACAATTACTTTTGACTGCCAAAGTCAGTCAAAACTGTTTTTGACTAAAGACATCGGTCAAAACCAATATTGACTGCTTTTTGCAGTCAAAAATGGTTTTGACCGGCTATGAGTTTTGACTGTAACATATATATTAAATAATACGGTATTTCGTTCACTACAAAATAAATTTAATTAATTTTATAGCGTCAACAACACGTGGTTAGCTTATATGACACGTGCGTAGATTTACCATAGCAGCGCCATCTAATGATTACTTACTCAACCCAGTCGAAAGGTATCGACATCTGTTAGAATCATTTGGAGTTAACAGATAATTGTGACTGTCAAATAATAACAGACAAATAATTAGCAATAAATTAAAATTGCGACTATAATTTGAGATTTAAACTATCCTATCTCTCAAGTTGGATCGAACTGCACATGGTGTGCGAATTTTATTATAATCGGTTAGGAGTCCATTGAGGACAAACATTGTGACACGAGATTTATATAATTAGACTAGCGGACCTAGCGAACTTTGTTTCGCCCCCATTCTCATCTCGCCCCGGCTCCGACCCGCCCAGTCCCGTAATTTAAAATTTTAAGCTTCTCGGAGTAACTAAAAAAAATATTATGGGTATGAAAAATAGATGTTGGCCGATTCTCAGACCTACTCAATATGCTCACAAACTTTCATGAGAATCGGTCAAGCCGTTTCGGAGGAGTACGGGAACGAACATTGTGACACGAGAATTTTATATATAAGATGTAACCGCGTCGTTCGCGCCGTAGGCCGCCGCTTCATCCGCCGCGTTCCAGCAATTGCTAGTTCTTCCGCCGCGTCACTCGCGGCGTCGGCCACCGCTTCAAACGCCGCGTCAGATGCTCCATGAAAATTCACTTGTTCGTAAACATACTCATACAACGCCATAAATTTGCCGCCCAACGCAACGCGCGACGCTCCTCATCTCCTTGAAGGAGGACTTTTATTGTGGCTTTTAGGGCGCTTCCAAATAAACTAGAGCTCCGCGTGCACAGCGAATTTAATAATAATGTTTATGCGGTGTTTTTCTTTTTATCTACGATAGAACTTACTTTCAGTTAGAAACGTTATGCCTTGATATTCTATGCACAAAATACCTCTTACTATAAACTCATAATTTGTTTACCTGAAGGTTATCTGCAAAAGATCGCATAAAGCGATAAGATCGCCTAAATTGTACATTCCGCTTAAATGAATTTGTAACTGATCTTTTATGTGATGTGCAATAAAGCGTTATCTATTTATGTTTCTCCCTTATTTTCACTCCAATGTTAGGAATGCAATAAACTAAAAAGGTGTACATATTGCGTTTGAAAAATATTAAATTATTTTTAAATTCCAGAATCAAGCGACATGTATGGTAATAAAAGAAAACGAAGAGTCTCGAAAAGCAGAAATAGAAGAATTGAAACGACGAATCAGTGAGGTGACGGAGAGCGAAAGTACACTCAAAAAGACTATACAAGACTTAGAAACTGAAATCTGTGATAAAAATAAGGTATGCACTTTCCACTATTTTTAATGGTATTCTGTTATAAGACCAATCAATGGACATGGTACATTCCCAACTTAAGTATGTTTAATAACATACAAGGAAGTCTCAGGTGTGTCTTAAATTATAGAAACAAACGCTAATTTTTAACTACATAAATGACACAAAACTTTTCCTTTATGAATTTAATCGGTTTATATCCTACTAATATGTTTTTGTCTGATTGTCTAAGCTCATTGTTTCTGTCCTCTGTCAAATAAGAGAGATTTTGTGTCTATACTGTCTTTTTTTTGATTTGACTTTGACTTTGACGACCTCCGTGGTCGAGTGGCTAGCACTCTGGGTTCAAGCGTCGCCATTTCGTGAGG
Organism: Pyrausta purpuralis; assembly: GCA_963924145.1. Taxonomy (NCBI): domain Eukaryota; kingdom Metazoa; phylum Arthropoda; class Insecta; order Lepidoptera; family Crambidae; genus Pyrausta; species Pyrausta purpuralis. Next base: position 15,993,543 of record OZ001654.1, read on the forward strand.
TTCCGGGTTCGATTCCCGGTCGGGTCAATGTAGAAAACGATCTTTTCTATTTTGTCTTGGGTCTGGGTGTTGTGGTACCACCGTTGTGTCTGATTTCCATAACACAAGTGCATTGGCTACTTACTTTGGGATCAGAGCACTGTATGTGATTGGTGTCCAATATACTGTCTTTTATTGTACTACCTGGCTAGCATAAATTCTTATGCCACCATTCAAAGATGTCATTTTCCTCCCTCCGCTTCTCCGCTCCTCCACCCGCGATCGTCCGTTTAATCAATACAAAAAAAAAAACACTTACTGTGCAGTGACAGGTCTATTCTTACGATAATAATAATGACACACCAATAGGCGTGGTTTCGGAGTAAGGAATTTTCTTCCTTGTGTTACGGATACCAGACAACGATTATGATGGGGGCGTCTCCCATGAATACTGAAACAAATATAAACATCCATAACTTAGGTACAAATGATTGTGCTCGTCACACAAACATTTGCCCTCTTGCGGGATTCGAACCCGTGACGGCCGACGTAGTTGTCAGGCCGCTACTACACCAAACGCATCGTCGAAAACCAGGTTGTAGGAAATATTTTATTTTTCAGTTAGTCCAAGATAAATAATGTAATTTTCACATATTAACTAATGAAATATGCGCGCGTTCCAGAAAATAAAAACCCTAGACAACCGGATAGCAGACATGAAGAAGACGCTGCAGCGCGAGCTGCAGAGCAGCAAGTCCGACCTCACGGCGGCTGAGGAACAAGATATTAGCAGACGGTGAGTATTCCACCGACTTTCCATAAAAAAATATGAGTAATGTAACATATCACATGAAAAGGAAATTAAAAAAAAAACTAAGTAATGTAACATTTCTCATGAAAGGGAAATAATCTCTGAATCAGTGGCATGATTGTCATCATGGCATTTGTCATTCAAGTTTTTTTCCTAACTGTTTTTTTTTCTCAATAGTAATGGTATGACTGTTTGGGCACGGCACATCATAAAATATAGTCGAGTGGTTCATGTCTAGAAATCGATTATATACTGGTTGTCCAGAAAATAGTGATACAGCTAAAAATTGGTGATAGGCTTAACCATAACAGTCATTAGAAAAATAAATAAAGTTATATACTTTTCAAGTTATGAACATTAGGAAATCCAATAAATTACCACCTTGGTATAGATTTTCGAATAATGCCACTAAGAATGTTTTTATTTTCGAGTTATTTAGTATTGTGATGTAAGTATGAATAGCCTTAAGGCTATTAAATGTTAAACTCAGATAAAAATAAATAAATAAACCTTTATAAATTAAAAAAAAAGTCGCAGTAGTCTACCCTATCACCCGTTTACGGCTTGACCTCTACTCACGGGTACACACTGTATAAAACATAGCTTGTTTACTATCGAATTGGCTACTGAATCACATTCTATTTTTACGCTTTATGGCGGATCGTATACAAGCAGTACATACGAGTACAAACATACAAGCTCGTCAATTTGTTCCACCGATTTACACCATTAAACAAATGAGTATACTATACTGCTTAAGACCAATGTAGTATGTAATTAATGAATCTGCTAAATTAGGTAACCTAGGAACTTATTTTAGTAAAATAACTCATTCTAGTTGTTGAAGACAAGTAAAACCAGGTTTCTGAATGTAGCAAGGTGAAGTTTATATTTCTGACTGGTATAAAAAACAAATGTTTGATAGATTATAAAAATACTGATAATTTTGAATTAATTTTGAAATTTCTTCTTTCGCGGCCTTCCGCGAAAGAAGGATTATAACTAATGCTGGTGATGCTGGTCACCAACACCAGTTAAATATAGTTATAGATAGATTCGAAAAACCAATATTTTTGCAAGAAACCTGATACTATTAATTTTGTATAATTATTTGTATTTACGCTGTTGGTTTTCACATTTCAACTCGAAAGTGTCTATATCAGTTCAAGAGTCGATATTTACTTTACTTATAATTAAAAATCAATACCTCCAAATCCATATTTAATCCAGTCTCAACCACACCAGGTATCTAAAACACGTGGTGCTCCGTTTCCTGACTGCGCGCGAGCTGGAAGCGCGTCAGCTGACCCGCGCGCTGTCAGTGCTCCTGCGGCTGTCCGCGCACGAGGAAGCGTTACTGCGCGCCGCGCTGCCGCCGCGCTCCGGGCTCGCCTCCTGGCTGCCATCGCGCAACACTTGATGCGGATGATAGGTTAGTGGGACGTTGCGAGGGTTAATTGAAGATCTGGAGGCCGATTTTCGCGGCAACTGAACTTTTTTTCGGGTGATTCGATTGCAAGTTTGTATCGACAAGTAAAAAGTACAGTACGAACAACATCTAAATACATAGAAATCGTGACCCTGAGTAATCAAAATCAATTTTTTCTTCGACAGAAAATTGGATCGATGAGTTTTTTCATATACGAATTGCACGAGAATGGCCCCCTGTTGCTAGTAGCTTACTATATGATTAAGTGCTGACGTACTAAAATGATAATGTTACGTGTCGTAATGTTACTCCGCTAAAACCATATTCGACTTGAAAGTATACGTTTGTATAATTTTAAGGCGTTTTTTTGCCACAGTACGCAAATATCGTGGCTAGTGTACGCTAATATAGTTTGACACGATAAGATGCTATTCACTAAAGAAGTACCCTGATCTGTACTACACTGAAAAAATTTGAAAAAAGTGCGCACTAATCAACGATTAATTAAAGCATAGAACGTCATACTGTATAAAGTACGCAGGCATTAAGATGCGCGCCTATTTATCATTTATCGCGGCAATCGATAAATTTAAAACGTCATTTTAATCATATTTAAAAATAAATTTTCTTACTTTAAAGTATTCATTTGTTTTTAAAAGTCCTAAGAATTACCTCACAGGTGATAAAAATGGAAAAACATGTTGTTTAGGAAATAAAATTATTTTATCGACGCGATAAACGGTATCGAAGCGCACATGTTAGGCCTCCTGGCAAATAGTACTCCCCAGAACTTAGTAAGATATTGTGAAAGAAGCTACTAATGCCAAGAATTGCATCAACCACGGCGTGTTTCATAATGTCTTAATAAGTAACCAGAACCGTTATCTGTCTTACGAAATGACGTACCCTATTTAAATTTATTTGTTAATGCGGATACCAAGCTATGCGAGCTTCCGACGTAATATAAATGTACAGCACGCAAACGTGTATAAAACTCAGTACTCAACATGAACAATTTGTGTGTAAAATTTAAGCGTACACAATGTAATATTAGGTGGTAGTTTTACAGTATTACAGAGTATTGACACCCTTTAGAAGACACCACATCGCTAGTATTATCCACGTAGACAGCTAGAATTAATGTGATCAATGTTATTCAAGATTGTTATCAATATACCTAACAAGTGACGCATTCGTTCATATATAAAACTTGTAATATGTTTGATAGACCAGATGCTTCCACATAATATGTGTGAATTCACAGATTATCTGACCTCATTGACTGTGTATGCCTGTAAAAAATATACTCTGATTTTGAATTAGATAGACCAAAATGACATTCAGTGGGTGCCTACTTATTAGTAATTTAAAAATAGTGTTGCTCTTAAATTCAAAAATATTATTTTAATAGTGGTATTGTAGCTGTACTTTTAAATTTGTACTGGGTAGTACAAATAATCACACAAAATTAATATATGCATGAATTCTATCAGTGCTATAAATGACTAAACTTATTAGTCGTAGTTATGTATTTTATATTCTGCAATATGTTTTCGTGACCGAACTGAGATGGTTAAATGTCGCGATTGGTATAATAAGCTCTTATTTTATAGAAATCATGGCAATTTAAGTTAGTAAAGGATTCAAATGTTACTGATTGCGATTAAAATAAATAAGTACTCGAATGATTATTGGGGTTGCCTTAATAGTTGCTAGTCATTTTGGCATTGTTTACTATGTAAAAATAACGGTTTTATTTTTAGCTATATATCGCCAAAAGAATTGATTATTTTTATAAAGTCCACGATATTTATTTTAGTACATACTACAGTCCGACAAGGATCTTGGCCGACGGCAAAAACGGAACTAACGCTTTCATCTTCAAAAATGCGGTTGCCAGATTGAGTGTAGCCAAATCTCCCTAATTTTATGGGCGATTTTCCGATTTTTCCTAACGTTTTATTAATGTACAGTCATCGACCACATACTTCTGAACAGTTAGAATATCTAATAACTTCCATTCACTATAAGGTATCGTTAACCTCTGAACAATAACAAATTCATTAATAGCAGCAGATTATAGTCAATAACTAACTGATCAGGATCTGCTCAGATTAAATGAACTATATAATGTTCAGATATTAATGTTAACTTGTAATGAACGCAATTTATTGTCATTTTGACCGTTCAGAAGTATATAAACACCTTGTCTGCTACAAAATATCTGACGGTGACTGTACATATTCCGTGCAAACTTTTAAAATGATTCTTTTTAAATACCGTCGAACTAAACTCATAATGTTATGTTTTTAAATGGTTGTTAATGTTTATGCAATTGTTTTGCGTTTAAAATCATTGGATCATACATGATTATACTGCTTTAAATTAGTACACTCCTCTTCGACTTTGCCATGGTTCGGTAAAAAAATATTCATTAAACAGCTTTATAAACTCCAAAAATTGTTAAACTCCGGTTTTGGATTGGCTATCCTGATTGAATGCTTACGCCTCCTGTCAATGTCATCTATCGACCGGAAGATCCTTGTCGCACTGTATAGTCGGCGTGTTGTCAACTGAATTCTGTCAGTGTCATCATGACTACCTCGCTTGCACTCACTGCTAATGCAACGCGCCGGTATATTCCTGTCACCGTTGACACCACGGGCTTCAAGACCCGATTGCTAACTCGTCGAATATAGTACAACCTTTTCATTTACCATATATATTATTTTATAACACGCGTATATTAAAATTTGTCACTTTATATCCCTATAAATTACTTGTCCGGATTAGAAATAAAATAAACACTGCCCTTAGGTGCGAGATTTCAAATGATGTTGCCTTCATTGTGTTTTTGTAAGACGAGCTGATGTGTTTGCGATTTATATTTATAATATACATAAAATATTTTGACAATTTGTAAATAGCTTCGTTGATGGAGTACATTAATAAAAATAACTAAAAAGGCACTTTGTAATATTTGTAGATAAATTGATTGAATAATGTTTTAAGATCTGTCGATACTGTGTACGATTATAAATCTAGTCTTAGCATGTTTGAAAATAGTTATATTGCTTTAGATGAGTATAGTTATTATATAAATATTTATTGATTGTTGAATTTATTTTGTAAGCTGTTGAAGAGTTTATTTTTGTTTGTGTACATTCCTCTTATGAAAGGTATTATTTTTTGTGGTTTTATTATGTTCGGAACATATTTTTGGTAATAAACATGATTATTTATACGATGAACTTAATTGAGTTAATAAATACATCTTATTTGAAACATTGTGAATCTTTGATTAATGTCTCCTAGTCCCAAAAATAATGAAAAGAAGATATTTTCACATTGTTGCAATTTCAATTGAGGTGGAGTTGCGCACTCGTATGACCGCAAATATCAATATTTCACACATTTCTTGCCAAAAAAAATAAATAACTCACTAAATAACATGAATATTCCAGCAGGAGAGACTATAAAAAAACTCACGAAAATTTTGCGTCGAAGGAAGGCTAAGTTCTTCTAGGAGCACATAACGAACGAGCAGGTAGTTTGACATTTAAAATACGACACGGGCCAGTACGATTACAAACCTCCATAGGTTGTAATGGAGTAAAAGAGATGAACTTATCGTAATTCCTTAAGTGACGGAGATACGCATTTACATTGAGCGGGAAAGAGACAAAACCATGTAGGTAATTTATAACTCCTGCGCATCTCTGCGCGCCTAGTCAATAAGGAGCAAATAAAACTGAAGTCACTTAACTAAGAATCGATCCAATTGGATCCTGGTACATTAATGTACCAGGATCATTACGAGGAGGTAGATACGCATTTCACATACAACGATATAATTCATATCATTATATATTCAATCATTGATCTATAACGGTCTAAATGTACACAAATAGAGGGATACACAAATCCAGTGGCAGTTTGGCCGTTGGCAGCCGTCACCTGTTCAAATTAACCACGTTTTCACCCAAAAAATAAATAAATTATAAAAGGATATTTGTTATAAATAGCAAATTGCACTTGTAAAAAGCAACTATGGCTGTTGAGACAGACGAGGAATCGAACCCCGTGTCTTACGCAATCCGGGCGTATGCCTATACCACTCGGCCACCGTCACATTAGCAAGCCCGTTGAATTTTGCAAGCGCTTTCTTTAACGCGTAGGCTGCGTGACGTCATCAATGTTGCGAGATTGCTCTCACAATATCCGAAGGAAATATTTTTACAAATATTTAACAATTTTATATATTAGAAGATGGAAGATTAAATAATAGGTTACCAAAATATTTACATTATTGGCTTCGTGCACGACATTTGCGCCACCTACCGAGCGCAACTTGTAGGCTCTGTACGGTTTGAAATGTCATCGCGCCAATTTAACAATATCCCAACTTTTTATATTTATTTGCCAATAAATTTAGATAAAATACTGCGATTTGGATAGGCAAAGAGTCTTGAAGGAATTTGTTAGCCTTTAAATTTAATAATGTACAATTTCTTTAAAAAAGTTGTTTCATTGTGGTTATGTCAGGGTTTGTTTACTTCATGTTCTTTTTAAATTTTACTGTTAATCAAACAAGATAAAGCTCTTCAATTGAATTTGAGACAAACCGTCTTAAAGGTCGGACAACCCTTAACCGTCAAAAATATGTTAGTATCGGCTAAATAAAATAAATATTGGACACCAATCACATACATTCCTCTGATCCCCAAGCAAGTAGCTAATGCACTTGTGTTATGGAAATCAGACAACGGTGGTACCACAACATCCAGACCCGAGATAATATAGAAAATTTTAATTTCTCTATTGACCCGACCGGGAATTTAACCAGGGACCTCTGAGCGGCGACACCTTGAAACCAGCGTGCTTAGCCACTACACCACGGTCGTAGAGACCAATGCCAATGATTGAAATAGACATTGAAATAAATTATGTTACTTGTTCTCCTGACTGCAGCTATTCAATTTAACTGTTTACCACTTTCCAAGCAGCCGTTGGAAATCGGTATAACCTAAATTAAATATTCCTGCCTGTACAGTTTATCACACAGCAACTACTGTGATTCATTATTTTTAGTAAAATTGAACCGATTCCCATATGGAGATACTGAGCCGGCCGACCTCGCCAGGGCCGATTTGACACGAACCCCATATGGGGACTAAGGTTCTATCAGAAGCAAGAAATTAAGAAAATGTACCAGGAGCACATAACTTACCAGGGGGTAGTTTTGCATATAAAAGGAACGAGGCGACACGAGAAGAAAAGGGACAAAAACCGGCCAAGAAGGGTTCCATGCTAACTTTAACTGAATTAGAGATCCACTTACTTCTACTTAGCCAAAATTCCACAATACTTTGTTGACAGCAAATATTACTTTGTTTTTCATAGTAGGTATTTGAATAAATAACAAAGTTGTGTTTGCGGTTATTGAAAATGTAGGTAGGTACTCTATCTTTAAAACTACTGAAAGGCTTTGTTAAGATCTACGTTATGTATTTTCTCAAAATTTACACTCGCATAGTTTAAAAGTTAGAGGGGGGGGGGGACCATTTTACTACTTTTGAAGCGTCTATCTCTCAAACGTTAGGCTTTCAGAGAAAATGGTTTAAGCAATGATATTGTATTTTAAGGAAGCTCGATGTCATTTTAAAAGACCTATCCAAAGACACGCATAGGTTCGAAAATAAAAGGTTTTAGTTCATGTATGGGATGTTTATATATATGCATGTTTTAGCCTTAATTATCTTTATCAGCCCGTTTTAAGTCACCTGGGATTGAGTTAGCTCGAAGTTTCCTCATAGAAGTCGTGATATTTGAAGTAGGTACTAGCTTATATACTACTTACATACGAATACTTTGTCAACGTAGGCAAAAATATAGCTGTCACAATAAACCAAACTACTGGAAGACACCTGAATGGGAGTGGTTGATCATTCTCATATACTCACAACAAGACTCATTCGTGTTTCTGGAAGTTGACGAAAGTGAAGTTAAACAGACGATTAAATGATTGTATAACAAATTAGACGCACCCGATATTTTCCTAACTTAAAACTAAATACGAATCATTTGTACCATTATTATGATGTGATTGGAACAAACAAGAAAAAAATAAATCTAAGACATGCATCATAAAAAATAACTGATTATATACCGCACGAAACTATTTCCTTGCGGCAAGGAGGCTATGATGCTGGTTGCGTTGACGCGTTGGATAGCTATGCTAATTCTTTGAACTAGAAACCAGCCAGCTTTATTATTGGCTGTTACAGGATTTAATTTTGGCGCAATTTTTCTAAACAGCAATTTAGCAGAGGGTCCCCACGGCCCAACCGTTTCAACGCCAAACGGCGCAAACACATTATCACTTGCAAGTGAGAGGTACACTTGCGACGCTTGGCGTTTTCAGCAAACTCCGCTGCTGCACCAGCTTTAAAGGCTGTTTTTCTGAGGTGGGAGATGGGAGACCAAAGTATCGACACAAGTTGCATCCCAAGCTTAAGCCTGACCCCGTTCCCAGGGAATAAGCGTGAGGCCATCGGGTCTCTTATATGTTTTTTTTTTTTTCTCTTTATTGAGGACAACAAACAATTACATTAATGGTATAACCTTAAATATTACTATGAAAATTACTTATAATGTAACCAGCACCATTGTCCACAGATAGGTATAAAAATTAATATTAAAACATGCGACAGTTGGGCAAACAGAGCAATTAAGGTGTTGTGTTATATAACAAAATTTTGTACATATTTATTTGTGAACTAGTGGCACTCGAGAACACAAAAAGCCTTACAGACAGCAACGTATACATTTTTCCTAAAGTTCGCAGGTGAGCTTGAGAAAGGATCGACATCACAGAGATATTTGTTATACAAACTCATTATTCTATATAAAGGACAACGCTCACCTGCGTGCGTCTTAGTAGTATTAAGTGCAAATAATGTAGGTTTTCGAGTTTGACGAACAGCATACGAGCGATAAGGCACGTGCAGGTATATTTGATTGGTGAGATCAAAACAGTCAAATTTATTATGTAAGATATTATGTAAAAGCATGACATCTGAGATAATTCTTCTCACTTCAAGCTTAGGCAGAGAATACTTTTGAAGCAGCATATCGCAGGAAGTCTTTGCATGAAAGCATCGAAAGTGCATTGATCGCACAAACTTTCTTTGGATCCTCTCAATTTGTTCTTTGTACTTTGCATAGTATGGGTTCCAAACAGATGTTGCATATTCCAACTGAGATCTAACAAGTGACTTATAAGAATAAGAAGAAGGACATTTAAATGGTTTAGTGGATCGCATAACAAAATTGTACAATTGGAAGGCTTTGGCTGTGACGTGATTGATATGAACATCAAAGTGAAGTTTTGAGTCCATAAAGATACCTAAGTGTCTTATAACGGTGACTTTCTCCAAGACAGTGTCACAAAAAGAGTACTGGACAGTAATGATGTTAAGTTTTTTTGTAAAAGTTATCGATTTGCATTTGGGCAAGCTAAGTTTTAAGTTATTTTCGTTGCAGTAGGTTGTAAAAAGATCAAGGTCTGACTGTAATTTATGACAGTCTTCTAAAGTAGTGATTGTGCGATAGATTTTTAGGTCATCAGCATACATTAAAAAATATGTGTTTTTAAAACACTGATCTACGTCGTTTATAAATAAAACAAAAACAACAATGATTTTAAGCTTTGTTGCATTTTTTGACGAAACCACACAAACTACGGGATTTAACGCAACTTTGAAATCCACTTTATAGGTAAATACCACGGTTACACGCGTCATGGTCTCGGGCCAACTGCTGAAGCTCAGCGTCGTCTGCCTGCGAGTTGAAATAGTTTCTTCTACCAGCACCTTTGAATATTTATTGCACTTGTACAGTCAGCTCGACAAACAACACTTACAGTATCTGGGTTATTTACGGAGGGCACAATACGCGATTTGCAACTTGTTATTACTGGATTCCAGGTTGGTGACAAATGAAACCCATCATCCCGATTGAAATTTTTATGTTTTTTGATTTCAATTGCTTCACGTACTAACCTAGTGTGGTAGTAACGATCAGTAGAAAGGATTTTTGGGTCATGAAGTTCCATCCAGTGACTTGGGCCTGAATTAAGCAGATGCTCGGCTATCACAGATTTACCCGTCTGTAGATTCTTAACAGTGAAATGTGCTAATGTGCTGTACAAAAAATAAAAAATAATGACATTTAAGGGGGGGGGGGGGGGGCATTCCTATACATGAATCTAAAACCAAAAAAAAAATTAGTCAAACCTATGCGTATGGGGTAGTAATGAAAGAGACTCAGTCCTTTAAGTCGTTTAAAATAAGACTAGCCTCTTTTTACATAGCTTTGCTTTAATATTAGGATTTTAGCTGTTAGTCTTAAATAATACGACTCAGTCAGTTAACGTATAACACGTATAGACTTAAACGACTGAAACAAGTGAAACAACTTAAAGAACTTAACAGACTTAGTCAAGTACAAGAGGGTGCCGCGGCGTTCGAGTACAACATTTAGTTTGCAATGAGACATTTTTTTATACTGTACACACACATACAAAGTTTTACAAAACTATTCGTTACAAATGAAGGAGCTATTCAGAATCAACACCTAAACAACTTTTTCTTAGCAACATTGGTCGAAATATAAAATAAATAAAAAAAACTCTCCATACAAATCACACGGGTCACGTGACCGATTTAGTATGGGAAGTCAAAAACTTTTTGTCCTTTTTCAACCCACGTTTTTAGCAGGAAGTTGTTTAGTTATGGATTCTGAGTAGCTCCCTTCATTTGCAACGAGTAGTTTTGTATCACTTTGTACTTGGAGTGAAACTATGTATGTACATAATATTACATAATTATCATTTATCCCTTAACAGGTGATAAATTTACATAGTCACGCCTTACGTCTTTAGACTTCTCAGGCGATGAGTCGTTATTCTTTTAAGTTCTTTAAGCTGTTTAAGTAACTGATGAGCGTTTTACGTTAGAAGACTGGGACTAAAAAAGCTAGTCTTATGACTAATGGGTGGGGACTAAAAGACTGACTCAGTCGTCAGGCGTCAAAAAGGAGGCGAGTCTTTATTAAAAGCCTTCAAAGCCTGAGTCTCTTTCATCACTAGTGTGGGGTGTCTATGGGTACGTATTACAATACCGAATTTTAAAATACCGAATTTCATAAGCCCTATGAACGGAAGACCGAATTTTAGAATGCCGAATGTTTATATGATCGAAAGTTCTAAATACCGAAAGTTTGAAATCCTGAAAATTCAAAATACCGAATCTTATAAGACCTATGATTGGAATGCCGAATACTAAAATGCTGAATTTTAAAATACCGACTGTTCATATGACCGAAAGTTCAATATACTGGCTGTTTATATGATCGAAAGTTTGGTATACCGAAAAATTTAAAACCCGAAGATTAAAAATACCGAATTTTACAAGACCTATGAACGAAACGCCAAACAAATTGTATACCATTGAGATTGAGGTTCATAAGGAAAAAAAAATTTGATTGACCCCGAATCGCCGTGGTCCTTCGCCGTGGTACTAGTCTGCCCGATACTAGAGTGTAATTCAAAAGCCGGAGGCGCGGAGGGAGAGCAGGCCTCGCCCGCTGTAGCAAATCGCTAAATCAAATCGCTCGCCTCCGCAGCTTCGGCTTCAGCCTCAGCCGCTCCTGAGCCTGAGATTCGCTACGTTAAGGCGAAAGGGCTGCACTTCCCGCAGCCGGCGCTGCGAGCTAAACCTATGCATGCTGCTACATGCATGCCTGTTTGATTGCTTGCATGCTGCATGCCTGCTTGCTTGATTACTTGCATGCTGAATGCCTGCTTGATTGCTTGCATGCTGCATGCCTGCTTGCTACATGCATGTCTGTTTGATTGCTTGCATGCTGCATGTTGCATGCCTACCGCAAAGTTAATCTTACTTTCGGGATTTTGAACTTCGGTAGGTATACTAACTGTAGGTATATTATTCTTCGGGATTTTAAACATTCGGGATATGAACCTTCGGTATTTCAAACTTTCGGGATTTCGAACTTTCGGTTATATGAAATTCGGCATATTGAGCTTCGGTATAACGGGTATAGGTATTTCATTCGTTCGGTATTTTGATTTTCGACGTTTCAAGCGTAGGTATTTCATTTGTAGGTATTATGAACTTTCGGTATTATATGTAATACGAACCCGTGTCTATGGATAGGTCTTTTAAAATAATATAGAGGTTTCTAAAACCATTTCTTTTAAAGTCTAACGTTTTTATAGCTAGACGCTTACGAAGTGGTAAAATGAATTAAAAACTTTTTGCACACCAAATTAAAAACAATTAAGTACGAATGAAATAAAAACACATAAATTATATTTCACTAGAAATATACACAAAGATAACCTATCAAGCAAGAGTAAACAGAAACTAATTATCATTTCTTTTAAAGAAAATTAAATACGTGAAGCATTTCGATAAATAAATACAGAATAAATATCCAATGAATAAATAAATAAAGTCTAACACAAGAACTACAATCGATAAAAAATAAAATTACTTAACTAAACTACAATTTATGACACTTCTAGTATTCCGCGAGCGTAGTTAGAATCTATATCCGTGATCGCATCTTTGCTTACAGTGTGTGCCATCTACGCCTATCGCCAGTTGACTTTTTCCTTTGTTCGCATAAGGACAGATTCTCAAAAAGAAGGATTCGCATAAGGACAGATTCTCAAAAAGACTGTTTCTCAAAAAGACAGATAAAGTACAGATCAACACACCATTCTTTAAAAAATATCGTATGTGTCGGAAGGTCTACAACTATCATCTGTATATTGATTGCTAATTATTCCTCTGTTGTAAGATTTTGTCAAAGTAAATGGTAGCAATAATGCATACCTCTTGCATATATAACTCGTACTGTTTGGATGACTTTTGTCTATGACATTTTTATAATGTTTTTAATTTATTCGTAATATGTGTCATTTATTGACTTAGTATCTCAATACCAATTTTATTTTCCTCGTTAATTTATTTTTTATTATAAAATATAATCTTAAGTAATACAAAATGGATGAAGCGGGCCCTAGCTAGGAAATAAATGTAAGACTCTAGTATGTTATTAAATCTGCAAGAGCCGATAATATTGTTGTATAATTTATTTCGACTGCATTGTAGGCGGTGAATCGCCGAGATAACTTTTTTAACCGACTTCAAAAAAAGGAGGAGGTTCTCAATTCTGTATAATTTATTGTTTGTTTATTTTTGTATGCCTGTTACGCGATTACTCCGCTGTCTGGAAATGAGCTTTGCCTTTTTTGCTGACTGTCACAGGGGGTATGGGGGAGTAAAATATTGTAATGAAATCTTCTTGCGTATAATACTTGAACGGCCCCTGAGGGTCATGATCATATGTGGATTGAAACAAACAAATACTTTCAATTGGTAATTTTTAATGAAGTGTTTTTCCCTCACATGCCAACTAATGTGCAGGTTTTCTAACAATGTTTTTCTTCACCGTTAGGCTATATATAAAAAAATCTACTTAAATGTTATAAACACAGTGGTACAGGTGGAGATGGAACACACGACCTCATTGATGAGAAATAAAGTTATCTCACTTTTCAATAAGTAGCAACAACTTAAAAACCAGTCCTTGAGTTCTCTACTCAAGGGTTGGCTCGTAAGCTTTGAGTATTGACTTTTTTTTCTAACCACAAGAAAGATAAAAAAATAATGAAAACCACTTTTCAAAAAACTAAACTAAAAATTCAAAAATAGTCCAAAACTTTTACTAAGAAAGGTGTTTTTGGAGTCGGTGGCACTGCTGAGCTAAATTTTCTCTTACCAAACGAGGATGGCACCGACTATATACCGTATAACTTAATTATTTAATTATTTATTTAATTTCAATTTAAGTTTAACATGTACTGTGTTCTTGCAAATAAATGATGATTCAAACAAATTGCTTAAATGATAAAAATAATTATTAATGTTGGGTGTCAAAGAAAAGATCATTTTGAATTTTTACTTGGCGTTTTATTCCACCCGCTATTCAAATCAAGAAAACACTACTTACCGAACATAAGAAACATTTAAAAAAAAACAATAATACTTATCAATAAATGAATTTTTTTTGTTAATTAAAGTGTAAGTAGTTAAAATGTATGACTAGTTCGTATGATTAGATGGTAACGAGTTGAGTCGTACGAGAGATCGTAAATAAAATTAATATCTTTTTGCGAATCTGTCCTTATGCGAACAAAGGGACTTTTTTTTATGGGCACTGATTTTAAGAGGCAGTTGTAAATAGCAGTTTTGGTAAGTTAAAAATTAAAAATGGTACGTTTAATAACTAGTTCTGCAGTTAAAACTAGTTAGAGGTAAAGTAAACAAAAATGGATAATAAAAATATCGAAATGGATCAGTGAATATAATATATTTGAGCAGGAAAATAATTAAATGGGCGGTAAAAAATATTGAATGAGCGGTTACGTGTGCGCAGTAATAAATCGGAACTCGTCGATAAAAATCGCATTCTAAGCAATTCTATAAGCAATAAGGTGGTAAAATAAAAATTAAAAACTGTTTTTAGATAGGAATGAAAATTAAATTACCTACATTGGCATTGACTGAAGGAATTAAATAAAACAATTTGTTTAATAAACATAGGAAGTTTTGTTCGTAATTCGAAACACACATAAGTAAATGATATAGAATTTGCATAGCAGCAGCTAAAATAAACTTATTGTATTATAAGAGCAGGTTTGGCTTTCTACGGTCTGCCTCTCTTTCTTTTTTGTCAGAGTGGAATGTTTTAAGCTTCAACTGGAGGCACGGCGTAAGTACTTCAAGCGTATGGACAGGTCGATTATATGTTTACACATATACGTTTTATAAAAGTTTGGGCAAGTGTACACGTTACGGAAGTCCACTCTTCTTTATTTTGCGGCAATATAACTTCCCATTTATTGAAAAATTGCTCAAAATTTTGTGGTGGATCCACTTGCTATGATCTGCCGAACTATTAATCGAACCGCTCATTCCATCATTTTTACCGCTCAATCAGTTATTGGACCGCTCAATTATTTTTAGAATTTTTATAAAATAACTGATCAATTGTTTTTTTTATTACTGTCCATGTTTTACTGTCGCAATAACTAATCAACCGCCATTAAATTAAATTACTGCTCAATATGTTTTCCAACTGATCATAATAACATCTCAAATATTTAAATAACAGTTCAAAAAATTAGTTCCCTTTTTTATGTACCGTTACTTTTTTAGCTCTTCGAAATATTGTTTAAATGAAATTTAATGTTCTCATTGTAAGCGGATTCCTGTAATTCTTTATGAGAATAAATATCTTAAACCTTAAAATGGGCGCCTCCCCCCCATCTGACTCCTAAACTTAGCGAGTGTAAATTTTGAAAAAAATATATAATATAGATCTCAACAAATACTTTCAACGGATATTGCACATCTTCAACAACCGCAAACATAACTTTGTACTTCTTACAAATACTATGAAAGAGAAAGTTATATTTGCTGTCAACAAAATAATTGGTATTTTGGCTAAGTAGAAGTAAGTGGATCTCTAATTCAGTTAAAGTTAGCATGGAACCCTTCTTGACCGGTTTTTGTCTCTTTTCTTCTCGTGCCGCCTCGTTCCTTTTATATGCAAAACTACCTCCTGATAAATTATATGCTCCTGGTCAGCTTCAGCCTCAGCCGCTCCTGAGCCTGAGATTCGCTACGCTAAGGCGAAAGGGCTGCACTTCCCGCAGCCGGCGCTGCGAGCTAAACCTATGCATGCTGCTACATGCATGCCTGAGATCCGCTTTATCTCAAGGGCATTTTTGGATCTCCCTCGATGATAAGTACATAGTTCAAAAATATAGGTACATTTACTTCCACCAAACCTATGTTATATACATTGAGTCTGTCCTGTTTGTGGATGAAAATATCCAAAACTCAGAGAATTTAATGAAAGCATGAAAAAAAATGGATGAAGTGCATTTCATACCTGTATGAACACTACTTTTACGGAATACCAATACTGCAACAAAAAAAAATAACTACGTATTCGCAGTAACCAATAAAAGAATCGCATTATCGAGATTACCAAGTACAAAATAGGAGTATAGGGATAAGCGGATGTAATTAAAACCATGAAACTATGTTTATGTATTTATTTACAACTTACAATTTCAAGGAGCAGTTTTGAACGGCGTACTAAGTACTCGAAACTACAGTGCAACGGCCGTCGTTACAAGGCACAAATCTAATGGAACATCCCATAATTAGTTTACCGTTACATCTCCATTATTGCGAGAGAATACGATAATCGTTAAATTCTAAACCAGTACAAATAACTGCTATGGGGATCCCTAATTAAGTGCCCGAAACTAGACGTCTTCCTGTAATACAATAAAAATTAGGAACTAAAATGTTTCTCCTAATAAAGTGCGCAAGTCAAAACAAAACAGCTTAGACTAGATGGTGGAATGTTCTATCTACAATAAATTTATCTACACAATTTACGGATATCTTTACTATATTATGTCACAGCATACGTTATGTCGATATTGAAAGAAAACATATTTAAAATATTAAATATGTAAACATTTTTGTAATCTTTCTAAATAGTCCGTCCATTATCCCCACTTGCACTTATTTCCTATTATTATAAACCACACAAAACAGCTTGATTGACTTTTTATTCAAACTAGTTGTATAATTGTAGTTATTTATTTATCTTTAAAAAGTAAAAAAAAAACTATTCAATAAATACGAAATTATTGACATTCAAAAGACAAGTAATTGATCAAGTATTTCGTTTATTCAACATTTTAGTTATTATTTTGCAATACATTTTTATATTCATCATATGCAAATTATTACTTAGCTTTTGGTAACTTTGTACATTATATCACAACTCGATAATTTTGAACCTTCAACTTTTGAGTGAATTCTTTATTTTCGGTTCCCGAAACGCCCATAACAAAATAAATTAGGTATTAGGTATATTTATCATGCACACGTCTGGACACATACCCTACAACCGCGGTAGCTCTCCCTCCCACAGTACGAAACCGAGCGAGAGAGGAATTCTTGCAGCTTATTCGCTACCTCATGCTAATCTGCGCGGAATCCACATGACACACAACAGATCTACATTTAAAGTTATGCCCGATTCCCTTTACAACTCAATATAACATCGTAACCCTAATAGTTAATATTATATTTGGTGAATTAGCGTATTTAAAACGAAGGGTAAAACTAGGCACATCTCTCGCGTAAAATATTGGGGTCCGAGAGAGAGCAAGCCGGATAAATAGCCGAATAAATCACAAAGTTATGGTCGAAGCGATTGCGATGATGTTTCACATATTAATATTCTTGTTTAGAATACATAAATTTTAACGAGGTCGCCTTTTGGGCGGGTACTGAAACTGTGGTGCGATGGCAGGTGACAATCCGTTAAGATGGCGACGGGTGCCCTGACAGCTGTCACTCTGCGCAACTAGCGCCACCGTGCGTGGGCAAAGTTCGACCTGCCACGACGCCGAGTGATTCTGATCACGTCGCTATGACAAACTTGTACTGAACCGACACAAACGTCGACTGATGAACTCTATTGTACGCGCACCACGTGTCAGAATCACGCAGCTGGTGCTTATGTTCCAGGGCATAAGGTCGCGGGTCGCGCCTACAGCTTGACGCGGCCGGCGCAGATGTCCGCGAACAGCTGCGAGGTGATCGGCACGAACTCGTCGCCGGAGCGGAAGAACAGCGGGTCCTTGATCACGTCGGGGTCGAAGCCCTCCTTCTGGTAGTGTAGTTTCTTGAGCTTAAATGTGCCTGAAAATTGAAATGAAAAGCGGTTATTTTTGAATCTTTTCTGCTTTTAGTTCAGGCCTGCTGACAGGGAATCTAAAGCCATAAGACGTTACACTCTTATTGCCTTATTGCCCCTGCACTCGACGCGCAAGCTTCATTTTTTTGCCTAAGACCCGGACAAGGTATGGCCGAACCTCAGTTACATACGTAGGTGGGCGACATTTTAACAAGTTACCCTCCGTCATCAAAAATATTGACACGCTCAATGGGTTTTAAAAACGGTTAACAAATTACATGTTGAAAAATAATTAACGTACCTACATTTGTGCATTATTTGGATCTGTACCTACTGTTGATTTGTTTGTGACAATGTTAAACATGATAATGTTGTATCGCCGGTTGTTTGTTTATTTATTTATGCACTTATGCAATGTAGGTATGACAACGAATTTTCTTACCCATGTTCTCATGTGTAAGAAAATGATATAATGTTTATGTACCATGTCTTTCTGAGAATAAATGTCTTTAAACCTAACCTACACTCACTCAAATAGTCATGCTGTTTTGAGTGAGAGCTTAAGTTGAACTTTAGTTACACATGTAGACGAGGGTGGTAAGGTTGGGGTGGTATTCAAATAAATAATTACAAAAGTACATAATCAATGTTTGAGGTATGAGATTTTATAAGTAGTACCTACTTATGGTTACATACATACAGGTGACTTTAAAACATTGGCAATATTTTAAACTAAAAACTAGGGATGCAACGATACCGATACGATAATCGTATATCGGCGATTGGAGGTAGCTCGGCTTTATAATAAACTGCTATCTTGTTTGAAAAATATTGTCAAAATTTATAGTTGAAAATAGCACACTGTTTGTTGTATAATTTGTAGCCTGTTATTTACTATTATATTTTTTTAGTTCGGCGTAAAAATTTAGATTATTTTAATCTAAGTTATTCTATTCTCATATAAATGGCTTGTTTTTTTTTAGAATAAACTCTTTAAACCTAAATCTAAATACATCTCTGTTTTGAATTACGAAAAAACGGTATTCCACCTTCAGGGGCGAGGTGAGTGCCCCAAGTTGTATGCAGAAGGTGTATGGGTGAAATGATAACACGCAAGATCGGTAATAAAATACGCGCAAGCCGATAGGTACAGAAGGCGGGCGAGCGGCGTGCGCTCCGCGTAGTAGCTGTGTTCGGATTGATTCAACTAGGCTTGTGTAGTACGATGTACTATTACTAGGTACTAGGAACTAGTTCATGCATGTGACCGAGTACGAACTATGCACTTCTGCAGGTCTAAAAAGGCCAAATCACGCAATATTGCTCTAATTCTTTGCCTACGATACAAAACGTGTCAAGCATAGTATTTTTTTTCTATGTACAAAAGTATTTTCGTAACATGGAATGCTCCAAAAAGGTTTCATACAGTCCTAAATCTGCCATTTTTACCTAATTTTACTTAAAAACAGGAAAGCTGAATTATAAGATGTTGCTCATGAGTAACTTTTTATGAATCTGCTAATTAACATATTTTCGTGCTCTAGCAATTCTGCTTTAGGACCATTTTACGATTTCTCATAGAAAACTGTCAAATGAATGAATTGCCGAATATGAATTCTGTCTGAATCATAATATGAATTGTCGGGGAAGTGGCCATGACAGACGCGTGTGCGTGAGTGTGACGGAAAATGAACTAATAAAGCGAGAATGAGACGGACGCGTGTGCCAGAGCGTGATAGAAGATGTACTAAATTGAACGACATTGACGTACGACCATATTCGCTGTGTACGACGGACGACTGATGTCAGAGTAATATGTGAACCATTGAACTACATAATAGTACTAAAAGACCGAACTAGTTCTTTTGAGCAATTGTACTAGTTCGGAGCGCTCCATTCAGTGTCCGATTAAGAACAAGACTAGATTCAACGAATGCACGCGCTCGGGATCGTTCGCCGAGCGGCTCCAGTATTGTGCCGCCGCTGTGACGCGCAGCTTGGACTGCCGTAAGCGGCGACTCGGCGGCGATAAAATGTTACAATTATATCAATTTGGTGGCTACGCGTAAGTTAGTTTGTAAGTGTAAGTTGTAATTAATTAGTAAGTGTATTATAATAATAGCTTAATTCTTAAGTAAATAGTGTACATAAATGTTTTATATGTAATATAAAGATCTTATAAGAACTTTATATTACAAACTATGTTTATTATACCTAAATAATTATAACTGAGTAAATACTTATAATAACGTAGAAGAACTAAGGTAACGGACATAGCCTTGAGAATCAGTAAGCTCAAGTGGCAATGGGCAGGGCACATAGCGCGAAGAACTGATGCCCGTTGGGGCAGGAAAGTTCTAGACTGGAGAACCTTCGACCAAAGACGCAGCGTAGGACGTCCACCAACAAGATGGACAGACGACCTTATAAAGATTGCAGGATCAAACTGGCTAGACGAGATTGTCAGCTGCAGACCGCTAGTAATCGTCGCTGTGGAGAGCCGTGGGGGAGAGTCGTCATTTGGCTGATAATGATGATGATGAAATACGAATAGTCATTTCGGTCTAATCTAATAAAAATCAGAGTATAGTAATAATATTTGAATGTACAACACTGACTGGTGATCTCGATGTCGTTGACGAGCCGGAGGAAGAGCGGGCGCGCGTAGGCCGGCAGCGAGTCGTCGAGGTCGCGCGCCAGCCGCGCCAGGTCCAGCGCGCGCGCCGCGTCCGCCACCGCCGCCATGCCCGCGCGGCCCTCCGTCGCCGGGATCTGCGGTTGCAATCACGTCTTGTACTTATTCGGACTCTGGACAGAGCGCTCCGAACTAGTACATAGGCTTGTGTAGTACATGTACTATGTGCTATTACGAACTAGTTCATGCTTGTGAACGAGAACGAACTATTCAGTTCTGGTCGTTCAAATCAGTCTTTAGTTAATTTCATTTATGCAAATCTCCTATGTCTAGTATAGCTCGCGCGAGCCGAGTAAGAACGAATAATTCCAAGTGTCAGAGTGAGTTGGAAGATTACAATCGCGCGTGAGTGAACGTGATGGAAGATGTACTAGATTGAGCGAGAACAAGACTTCTTCAACTCGCTCTACTCTGACACTCGTAATTATTCGTTCTAACTCTGCTCTCGCAAGCCGATCTGAACCATAGACATACGAGATTTGCTTATCTGAACTGTACTAAGGACCGATCTGAAAGACCAGAAGAAAATAGTTCGTTCTCGGTCTCATAAATGAACAAGTTCATCCTAATAGTACATAGTACATGTACTACACTAGCATAATGATAATGCCGACACGTTGATAAAACCGTGAACAAAGATACAATGATTGTCTAAAACGATTCCCCTGTAGTGTGGGCGCTGCCTCATCCCACCGCGCTCCGCAGCGGTCCGGGTGGCGGGCGACGGAGGCGCAGATCTGCGTCTCCACGCTGTGTAATCTGCCTTTCGTGGGGAAGAATCTGACGCAAGGCACGTTGTACCCCGTCAAATAAAGACCATTTCACAGTCAAACGCCGTGGTTAGGATACATACTTACAAAGGTCAATTTCGTTAGGACTGGATGATAGTTAACTCATTTAAGATATAGTGAACTCATTTAAGATACTGCATTTATGGCCGCTGCGCCTCGCCACATTATTATTATTAGGTACTATATGCCCATAAAGAACTAGCCATTGTTTGTTTACGTATTATGGCGGGTTTGCGCACGTGATGCCTTGTCTTACTAATAAATAGACAGTGCAACATTTTGATGTTTTTTTTTGAATAACGTGACTCATATTAAAAACTGTTTCCAACGATTCTGCTCGTTATTCCAATCAACTTATTTTTCAAGTTTTGCTTATTTAAAGTTACACGTTGTATTTTGTGAAAAACAATCACTACTCTTTAACTGCAGTAGGGTTAGCGCAATGAAAAGGTTGATTCAATTCAATTCGTATCGTTGATGTTCAGACAGCACTTTTATGGTGGGAATTTGAACAGCTCCACGCAATTTAGGACTCGATACATCACGAAATTAAAGGTTAGAAAGGCCCTGGTCATTGCGGCAGGCGAGCTAATTATTTGTGGCGTCATTGATCCACTTCATTGGTTAGCTGGATGGAAAAGAAATCCAACGAAAAAGTTTTGATGATTATAGGCGAGGAGAGAAATATACTCCAAACAATTAAAAACCGGAGAAGGAAGGAATTTGTATACTTGATACGGCACGATAGCTTTATAAGGATCATTATAGAGGGTAAGATTGAAGGGAAATGGAAAACAGGAAGGAAAAGTCGTCGAGTCGTACCAAGAAGTCAAGGAGATGGCTCGGAATAGAGAAAATGAAAAAAAAAAAAACTCCACCGCAAAAGAACATAGCATAAAGAAGAAGAAGATGGTCAACTCCACCTAAGACTGTAAATTGATGAAACATATATACTCACGGATACTCCATAGACGACGCAAGCGCGCTGCCCCAGCACCGGGTCCATGGCATCTTCGACCTCAGCCGTGGCTACATTCTCGCCCTTCCAGCGGTACGTGTCGCCCGTGCGGTCGCGGAAGTATAGGTAGCCCAGCTCGTCAGCCACCAGGATGTCACCGCTCACGAACGCCGCGTCGCCCTTTTGGAACACGTCGCGGACTAGTTTCTTGTTGCTGTCGCTCTAAAATGATAATTAACTGATATTAGGAGAGGATAAATTAAGGACAATACTGCAATATTCTAAAGATAGGTACTACACCGGGTCGAAGAGTATTAATTACAGAGTAAAACGTGTCAGAATGGCGACATACAAACATCAACAAAAGTTTGCGATCTCACTTTGAAAAACCAAAATTATTTTTTATTACGGTAAATCATTACATAAGTATTATTAAAGGTATTAGACTTTTAGAAAACACAATAAATATGTTTACTTATAAACTTTTTTTTTATGTGTGTACGTGAGTTACTCGTGTAGCGTCCCAATCCGCTTACGCTTCCGCTACCGACTATGAGCTTGAGCCATACACAAAGATCGTACGATGATCAGGTGATTTTCGCATCTACGCATAACTATACCTGCGCGCCCGACTTCGCTCCGCCCGACTGCAATATGGCTGCGCGTGCGCTTTTGTTCTAAGCTCCGCCCCTGCGGCCGGACACAACATGGAGGCGCGCGCGCCTTTGTTTCTATCCTGCGTGACGTCACATGGGACAGCGCTTGCAAGATGGCCACCTAATTTTCAGCTCCCACTACGACTGAAGATCATCGTGCATAAAAGGACGACGGACCACAACGGGATGACTCACTCGCTCTGCATTCGCCTTCGTAATTAGCATTCTTGCCTATTTGTTATTGTAATATTCATTATTTATTTCAATAATTATTCTTACTGAGTGAGACGTATTTCATTTATTCATCCTATTAGGCTTATCACTGATCTATACCACTAAAGTGAATTAAGTTAATTCATTCGTTTCATAAACATAGTCTCATAAATTAAATAAAAATAGGAATCCTGGGAAACATACTATAAAATACCTAGGGTTCCTATACTGGTGACCCGCGTTCGAATAAGCAAATTCGGATTGGAGTTCAAGATTTGGAGAGCTTCAGCTGCAGTAAGAAGACTCAAGATGACCGGAAACGGCGAAGCAGCTTTAGGCGGTGGTCCAAGTGAAACTGGAGCAAGTGGTGATGTTGGTGGTCCAAGTGCAAGAAATTCATCTCAAGACATTTGCCGCGTCGGGGTTCGAGTTCCACCGTTCTGGCCTGAGGAGCCGGAGGTTTGGTTCGCCCAGATGGAGAGTCAGTTTGTATTGTCCAATATTACTGCCGATCTTACTAAATTTCATTTTGTGACTGGCCAACTTGATCAAGAATATGCCCGTATTGTCAAAGATATAATAGTTGCCCCACCAGCTAATAACAAATATGATAAATTAAAGGCCGAATTAATTAAACGCATATCTCTATCGCACTAAAAGAAAACTCTTCAGCTGATGCAGCATGAGGAGTTGGGCGATAGAAAGCCCAGCCAATTTCTGCGGCATTTACGCAACCTGGCAGGACCCCAGGTACCTGACGACTTTATACGCACGGTGTGGACAAGCAGACTTCCACCTAATGTTCAAACTATTGTTGCTTCCCAGCCGAAGAGTGACTTGGATGACGTAGCAGACCTGGCAGACCGGGTCAATGATATCGCACCAAGCACTTCACACGTCGCCAGCGTCGCACCCAACACACACACTTCCGCCCTGGAGAACAAGGTAGCAGAGCTAACACGGCAAGTTGAGATCCTGAGTATGCAGGTAAAGAAAGCCAACAATTTTAATAATAGAAATAGGCAGCGCTCCAGGTCTAACTCACGCCAACGCCCACATGACCGCTCGCAAGAACGCTTGAATCCAGATTACTGCTGGTACCACGATAATTTTGGCAACACACCCAGACTCTACAGCAGAACTAGCCATACAAACTGACGCCTCTGATGTCGCAATTGGAGCAGTGCTGCAACAGCGTAAAGGTGATGACTGGCAACCACTCTCTTACTTCTCTAGGAAACTCAACAACGCCCAAAGGAAGTATAGTCCCTACGATAGGGAGCTGTTAAGTATCTATGAGGCTATACGCTACTTTAGATACATGGTCGAAGCTAGGACTTTCTGCGTCTTTACCGACCACAAGCCCATAACTTTCGCCTTCAGCACACGTCGCGACAAATGCTCCCCTCGCCAGTTCAGATACCTAGATTACATCGGCCAATTTACAACCGACATAAGATACGTGCCTGGAAAAGAGAACACGGTCGCTGATGCACTCTCAAGGATCGAGGAGATAACCATGCCCAGCCCCTTAGATTACCAATCCCTTGCTCGTGACCAGGCAACAGATCTCGAATTGCAGGACTTACTGCGGAACAGCACTAGCCTGCAACTTCGACAACTGCAACGGGACAACACCTCCATTTACTGCGACACGTCAACCAAAAATTACAGGCCCTACATCACACCAAACTTCAGACGTCATGTTTTCCACTTGGTTCACAACCTCAGTCACCCAGGAGTAAAAGCGACAGCTCGCTTAGTCGCTGAGAGGTTTGTATGGCCAAACATGCGCAGGGATTGTCGACAATGGGCGAAGGCATGTCAGCAGTGTCAGCGCAGTAAGGTCACGAGGCACACCACATCACCAACTGGTAACTTCAAACTGCCTTCAGCCCGCTTCAGACATGTACATATGGACTTGGTCGGTCCCTTACCTATCTCTAATAACTTTAGGTACTGCCTTACTGTAGTCGACCGGTATACCCGTTGGCCTGAGGCGTACCCCATCTCAGATATGACGGCAGACACCTGCGCAGCAGCATTCATCTCAGGGTAGGTGGCCCGTTATGGATGCCCGGAGCACATCACCACAGACCGTGGCCGTCAGTTCGAGTCCCAATTGTTTAAGGCAATGGCTGCTACACTAGGAGCGTCACACCACACCACAACAGCATACCACCCAGCCGCTAATGGGCTCGTCGAACGACTACATCGACAATTGAAGGCCGCGATCACCTGCCACACGACAACTCGATGGACCGAGGTACTGCCTTTGGTACTTTTAGGAATCCGCAGCGCATGGAAGGAGGACATACAATCTTCAGCAGCAGAACTGGTATTTGGTGAGCCACTGCGTCTACCAGGCCAGTTCTTCTCATCATCATCCCCATCATCAGAAGGCGTAATCACCGAAGCCGATTTCGCCACCAGATTACGTGAGCACATCTCGAAGCTCACCCCTCAACCAACTTCGAGACATTCAAATAGGCCGTTTTATGTTCCCAGGGACCTTAACGCCACCACACACGTCTTCCTTCGCCAGGGTCCACTACACCGACCACTTCAGCCAGCATACTTGGGTCCATACAAGGTGCTACGTCGAGAAGCCAAGACCTTCGACATCGAAGTTCAAAGAAAAACAATGACTGTGACAGTCGACCGACTTAAGCCCGCCTACACGGAGAACACAGAAGAGAAAACAGCGTCATCAACACCACCACCACCGTCGTCACCATCATCATCATCACCACCACAGCCGAGCACCAGCCCTGACGAAGCTACGAAAAAAACAAGGAGTGGGAGAATGGTCAGATTCCCTAACTACTATCGACCGTAGTAACGGTCTCGGTAGGGGAGTGTTGTAGCGTCCCAATCCGCTTACGCTTCCGCTACCGACTATGAGCTTGAGCCATACACAAAGATCGTACGATGATCAGGTGATTTTCGCATCTACGCATAACTATACCTGCGCGCCCGACTTCGCTCCGCCCGACTGCAATATGGCTGCGCGTGCGCTTTTGTTCTAAGCTCCGCCCCTGCGGCCGGACACAACATGGAGGCGCGCGCGCCTTTGTTTCTATCCTGCGTGACGTCACATGGGACAGCGCTTGCAAGATGGCCACCTAATTTTCAGCTCCCACTACGACTGAAGATCATCGTGCATAAAAGGACGACGGACCACAACGGGATGACTCACTCGCTCTGCATTCGCCTTCGTAATTAGCATTCTTGCCTATTTGTTATTGTAATATTCATTATTTATTTCAATAATTATTCTTACTGAGTGAGACGTATTTTATTTATTCATCCTATTAGGCTTATCACTGATCTATACCACTAAAGTGAATTAAGTTAATTCATTCGTTTCATAAACATAGTCTCATAAATTAAATAAAAATAGGAATCCTGGGAAACATACTATAAAATACCTAGGGTTCCTATACTCGAATTTCGATACTTCGATTTGGTTATGGTTAATTAAAAAAACATGATATAATTGAATACAACTTAAAGCAAAGTCCGTATAAATTAATAGGTTTAAAAAAACACAGACACGATATCGAATCACGAACTCAGGAGCTAAATCGTGACATGTGTATGAAGAATATTATTGAAGCGTGCATAATTAAATATATTTTTAATTGATAAGACGTCTTACCTACTTAATGTTCGATTTATTATACAGTGCGACACGGATCTTTTGGCCAACGGCAAAGATCGAAACTAACGCTGTCAAATTTAAAAAAATAGTTTTAAAAAACCACGCTTTTATAGCTAACCGAACTAAAAAGTAGAAAATAATTTTTAATTATAAAGAGTTAGAGAATAATTCAATTCAGAGTAAAAAGCGTGGGGTGCATTTTACTATATTTTCATAACTTTTTGCTATGTTTTTTTCATAACTCTCCACACATAGATGGTTGCATGTAGAATACATAATTGTAACATTTAATATATCAAGCACCCCACGCTTTTTACTCTGAATTGAATTATTCTTTAACTCTATGTAATTAAAAAATATAAAAGTAGAACTTTTAGTTCGGTTAGCTATAAAAGCGTGTTTTTTTAGTTTTTTTTTAAACTATAATTTATTTTTCATTTTTTAGTTCGATGTTTCAATTAATTATTTGCGGACATGCGACACGCGATAGCTCTATCTTTCTTACTCCCTTACAGTTGATCCACGAAAGAATTTATTAATCCTGGCGGTCCTTATAAGGATATTGAGAATCTGTTAATAAATTATTGCATTGTTATCGGTCCTTGATACGTGTGCAAAGTTTCAAATTAATCAAACTTCTGGAAATCGGTCAAATTTATGCTCAAAGATTCCATTACATACATAGATACCTACAACCCAAGCTAATAAAAGCGTGGTAATAAAAATCGGTTGCCAGATCGAGTATAGCGCAATCTCCCCAATCTTACAAGAAATTTTCAAATTTTCCCTTTTGTTTTATTTTCGTACGTGTTCTGTGTAAACTATAAAAATGATTGTTTTTAAATTTCGTAGAGTTAAACGCCTTAAATAAAGTTATAATTTTCAATGGTAATTATTATAAATACAATAGTTTTACAATGATAAAAACATACATGTATAGTACTATTATAGTAATTTCCGTTCCCATTGGTCCCATTTGTCTTGGTCGGGCAAACAATATAAAGTAATTAATAAAAAAGACCCTATAAATGAACAGACTCCCTGAATCAAGGGCGATTTTCTTGCACTGGCTACCGTCATTGAATGCTAACGCCCCCTGTCAATGTCATCTATTGGCCAGAAGATTCTGGTCGCACTGTAGATAATTGTGTTATTGTTAGGTACGTACCTTGTCGACGTACCCGTGGTACTCTCTGGAGGCGTTGCCCTGCGCGATGAGGCCGATAAACATGCCCGGCTCATCTGAAATTATCAAATTATTTCGATTGTAACCCACTTAGTTTCTGTCAGTGATTTGTATTTGACATTTAAATATTTCATAACAATGACTAAACTCATATGTATCTCTTGATTGTGTAGTTGTTACTTCTTATTATTATTATGTTGTGTCTTTTCCATTCTCGGGACCATTGGGTCCCGGTCCATCGGAAGGCGTACGTGGGGCCGAAGCCAATACGCAGAGGCCCTTTAGACAACATCAATCTTAAAGCTATGTGACACAAATCGACGATTATCCCTGTACATATATGCACTATACAAGTGCACCCAAGGACAACCCCCGGTTTGCATAGGGCTATAGCAAGATATGGACACAAAGATACTGTGTTAGTAAGACCGGGTAATTGGGACTGTCGTAATTTTCAAATAAATAGCTGCTATCATTTATTCGAACTGGTATTTATAACAGTTACATTTAAATTTATTTGCTGACAACTCCGATATATTTTGGAGGGGAGTTTTGTATTCGGGGAGAGCGCGGAGTCCGGCAGTTCAGTTGGTTTGCGGCATCAAGTTGAAGAGGTTGTATCTAAAGTTGTACCCTGTTCGAAGAATAAAAGTATTGAAAAATTCTCAGTGTTATAATTTCATTATAGGACTATCGCCCATCATATATAGGAAGAACTATGGCCCCTGCCTGATGTATGCTTCCCACGCGGATAAATTATTATTGTACATTAGTAATGGTTTGAATAATTGTATGATTAAATTTCAGCTCGCTATCAGCTTTTGGTGAATTGAGTGAACTTAGACTTTGTTTGTATGCACCATTATTATGTACCAAACACAATAAATTTAATGATACTATACTGCTGCTGCTCGGCTACTCTACTAACAAAGAATATCACTGAACCGTAGTCGCTTACTGCGTGGTAGTTTTTGGATGGGTGTCCATCCCGGCCATATTAGATAGACCATTATCTATCACTAACAGGTTAACATACAAAAATCAGAATGGTTTGCGATCGATTTGAAAAATGAAATCTTTTTGTTACGGTAAATGATACCATTACATATTATTATTAAAATATAATATTACAGGGAAACATAGAAATATGTTTTCTTGATTTTTGATGTGTGTACATAGAGCCTGGTTAGACATGGGTTGCAGAGGTGAGATATCTCCCTAATTAAGTTTTCCTCGACTGTCTGTCGTTATAATGCATACTCACTGGGCAGGCATCGAATGCAGAACCCGTCAGGCCCGCGCACCAAGTTGCCCTGCTCGTCGGAGCGCACTAACGCGATGGGGTGCAGAGCCGTCGGCACCAGCTTCGGCAGAAAACCGACAGCGCCCAACGTGTTGTCCACGTTTACTGAAACATTATAATATATAAGTTCGACTCGTTTTAAGTGATAATATTGAAAGGGCTGATTCAGCACAAAAAATTGATCATTTTTGTAGAAAACGCTTTTGGTTTTTAAACGCTAGTTTTTGAGGAAATTGAAGATTAAGATTTTTTTTTTCAGTAAGTTATTTTTTTTAATTAAGTATAAGGATTAGAGAAAAAGAAAGATTGGGCATTGAATTAAGATAGGCGAAGTCGATAACGTAGTTAACTTTAAAAATCGTCAGAATGCTGTTTTCACAAATGATATTTTCTTTGTTAGAGAAAAAAAAAACTCTAATTTCCAAAAAATAATTATAGTATCCTGTTTCTATGATTTATACAAAGACTCAGAATATCATCACTTAAAACGATTTGACCTTATATTGGACACCAATCACATACATTGCTCTGATCCCAAAGTAAGTAGCTAATGCACTTGTGTTACGGAAATCAGACAACGGTGGTACCCAAATCCGAGACAATATAGAAAATTGTGATTTCTATATTGTACCGACCGGGAATCGAACCCGGGAACTCGAAGCGGCGACGCCTTGAAACCAGCGTGCTTAGCCACTACACCACGGAGGTCGTCAAACATTATACGAAGGTTGCAGGTTAACAGGAATTCTTACTCCTGACCAATTATATAAGTTAACCTTCAGGATGTATTCGTACTTTTAGAGAGACATGTACGGACAACAGCACGTCAAGGTAAACACTGCTGCATCTTATGCAGTTGTAATAAGGGTTAGTTTCCAACAAAAATGTATAGCCTGATGTGCTGGCGACTGTACTATATTTTTGTTATTTAGCCTGCTTATGGACATGTTATTAATGATTGACGGTACCTACTTTTAGTATTAGATTATGGGAAACATTTCTAGGCAAAGCCATTCTTCTTTATATAAAGTATCTAAGAAGCGACTCCCAAATATGTTAAGTTTACAAATACACCTATCATAGATAATCGTTAATCGTAAACATACCTGGTTTACGATATATTATAATATAATTCTTAGTGCGATTTTGACGACTGTAAATATTAAGATCTGAAAAATGACCACGACAAATATTTTTCGTCGTAATCGTGTCTAGTCAAAAGGTTATTGACATTATTAAGGCAGCAAGATGATGTTATTAGGTGAATCAACCAAATGTGATTGCCGTTATTCTCGTTGTTCAGGATATAACAATGTCAAAAAAACAATTGGGTCATTGGCATGCAATCACAGCAGATAGTGAGTCAAAATAAGGTCAAATTTGCTTTTAGGATGAACTAAATAATTGTTATTCGTAATACAAAGTCCTCGAATTATCGGCAAAAAATGATAACACTATTGTCGGTACGTTAAACAACAAGTGCGCTGTGTTTACTCACTTATGTTTGCGTTGCCCTCCGTCGCTCCATAGATTTCGTTGATTTGCGGCACTTTGAATCTTAAGAACAAATAAAACCAACAAGATTAAATAATCACAAATACTGGAGATATGGTATCATAGGAATATTTTGAGCTTAATCTAGTATTTTATTAGCTAGACATTAAGGTTAGACATTAGGTACTAAAGCTAGGAACTAATAACTTTCGGAGCTAATAGCTTTAATTATAAGCTGTAGGCATCACTGAATCCTGACAATGCGTTTTTAGATATGTCATGTCTAATTAATATATACTTATTTGCTCTACCATATTTTTACAAAAGGAGGAAAATATCAACTCATCGCCACCAACATCAAAATGGAACACGTCGATTAAAGGTTTTTGCCCACTACATCGTAGCATAGGGTGCTAGGAACGTGTCAGGCAAATAAATATTATTTGTATTGAAAACTATGAAACATTGGTCACTAAACCATTCCGTTACCGACTAACACCGTCGCCTGTCATCACCCGAAAATTACGTTCTGGCTCGTTATCGCTCCATAACGGTGAGACAGAACGCAGTCAATCCGTTCAGTGGCCAAGGTTATTTTTTCCTTTGGGTGTATTTGCAATCAGTCCTTACTATGATCAAATGTTTTGTATAGTTTACTGTCCTGAGGAGTGTATTTCCATTAGAAGCGTCTACTCATCCGTTGCCCAGAGCTACTGGCGGTCTTCTAGCTCGAGGTTGTGATGACGTTTTATACGTCTCACATATTGATCCATGGTGGGTTGGCGAGCAAGTTCGTTAGGATGGTGGACTAACCGCTCTTTGTACTTAGCTGCCAAACTGCGAATTTATTCATTGATTGTTTTAATTTTAAGATGCTCATGAACTTCATTGTTGGTTATGTACCAACCATGGCACCTTTGCAATTGATCTTATAGGATCTTGTTCTGTTGGCGCTGGATAATATTTAAGTTTGAATCGCTCGCGCTCCCCACAGTTGAAGACCATATGTCAAAATGGGCTTGCATGATCACTACAAACATTGTAAACCTTTTGAAAAGAAGAATTGACAATAGTGACTGAGTTTGTTGCGCAGCTTCTTCTCAGCACTAGCGCACAATTGTCCCGAAGCTGTGGTAGGATTTATATTGGGTCGTGTAAAAGTACCCCTATTTGCATAAATTAATGACTTTTATGGCTTTAAGATGACTTTGCATATGAGTTGTTTGTTGTCAAGAGAAAGTCTCGAGTTCCTTCACAGCATCCAGTATCCAGTATAGGCTATTGTACTTTAGCTGGAGTTCCTGCTTTTTACAATCAATGTGGTGTCCAGTGGCGGCTGGTGGGTTATCGATCTGGTAGTTCACTTTAAGAAAATCGAAGCAAAAACTAAAAACAATTACGGTAATATAAATAAACAATAATTAATGCGTCACACATACAGTGAAACATGTCATTATGTCAATCATGGCTGCCGTCGTCGCCTCGCGCCCATGCCGGCCGGCCAATCCGTCAAACATCGGGTGCTCTCGGCAATCGTCGGTTCGCCCGTGCGGCGCTCGAGAACCTGCTTGTTACTCGGTACATTTCTATGAACTATCTTTTGTTTCACGCGTCAGGCGTATTACCTCGTATCTCCTACAAGTTATATTAGCAGTCCTCGTGCACTCGCCGAAGCGCACGAGAATTTGTCTTTACAGAAAAATAAGTCTTAATAGTTTAGTAAAGCGCTCAAACTGTTTTACCGTAATTGGAGATTATATCTTTTATACGTTTTTGTATGTTTAAAAATAACTATTAAAATGGTAATTAAAAAGAAAGATGAATGACTTAATATTTTGTAATTTTTAAATCTTTTGAATTGGTGGTTCAGCGCACGAGCGCACTTAGGTAAGGTACAGCCGCCACTGGTGGTGTCTCCAAGTTAGTCTACGATCCAAGTGCAAGTCAAGATATCGCACATGGTCACTGTGCGGCAGAGCACACTGGCCCAACCTTACAGGTGGGCCGTTCTCTTTTTTTAAAAGCAAATGTCACATGAACTAACTTTGTAGCACTTGCTTATACTTTCCATTTTTGGAGTCAGTCGTTTACATTGTCGAGTCCCTTCTGTAAGTTCTCCGAAGCCACTCTTGGATCTCTATTACTTCAGTGGGCAAAGTAGAGCGTATCATGTTGCTTTTCGTGCCTGACACGTCCACGTACCACGACCTAGCAGGGTCATGGTATGGTACGGTACAGTGGGAAAAAACCTTACGCTTACAGCTAGGCTAACCGCGAGTAAACATACCTGTCAACGATCTGCTGCCAGATGGCGGGGCGCATGCCGTTCCCGACCATGATGCGCACGCGATGCTGCGAGTCGGTGTCGCGCGGCGGCTGCGCCAGTAAGTACCGGCACATCTCGCCGATGTACTGGGCCACCTGCAACGGAGGATATAAAGGAATTGAGTAAATCCAAAAGAAAAGAAGAAAAAATGCATTTGCTTTGGCTGCTGTTTACCCGATTACGTCAAGCGTTGGGGTTAATTTAGTTGCGTTGCATTAGTTAGAGACTTAAGAGACCTGGGCGCGTATTGCGATGCAGTTTTGATAGGTACGCGGCTCAGCGTTACTGTCAATTTTTTGCATGATATTTATTATGATAAAACAACATAAATATTAATATTCGTTCTATTGTAGTATTATTATAATATTTTTATATTGATAATATTCGTTTTTACTGTGTCAGAATTGAGCTGCCTGGAAATTGAAAGGCTAACGTTGGATCGCAATACGCCACCTGTTCACCAATTTTATATCAATAAGTAATTTAGATTCGTCAATGTAAACATTGGCAGTCAAATTAAGCAGTATTAGTTTTTTTATGTAAGTACAAGAGTCTGTTGTCAAATGTCTGCTGTTATCATGTATTTAAATAACGCTTAGGATTTAAGATTTCTTTAATTTGAAAGTTTCTGAATACGAACGTTAAATATACAAACCTCCAGGTCTGTATCAATCACCAAGTGAATAAGCACTGATCACATAAAACAGACTGAGGGTCTGGACTAGAAACGCTGTCTTTGTCAAGGCCCAGCACAAAGACAGCTTTCATCTATGATAGTGTCCCACTCACCGTGCACTCGTACTTGATGCAGTCGGTCCAGTAGTTGGATGCGGAGAAGCGCGGGCGCAGCACGGACGCGATGCCGTCGACGAGCGCCGCGCCCGTGCCCACCAGCCCGCCGGCCGTGTGGTACAGCGGCAGCGTGTTGTACAGCCTGTCCTTCGAGTTCAGGCCCAGCATGTGGACTGTTGCTACCACGATTAGCAGGTACCTAGGACGAAGGAATGCTTAGCTATTGGATCAACGATAAGTATTATTAGTCACTTGCGGACGGACCCAGCGAACTTTGTTTCGCCTCCGGCCCCGTCCCGCCTGACCCCGTAATTTTAATTATTATTATCTTACTCCGGATAGACCGGACGGTGACGTATCTGACAAAGTAAAGTTCATGAAATGAGCTTGAAACCCGCTGATTTTTTTATTTTTTCCTGACAATAACTAAAATAATATGGATAGCAGTCTCAAAAAAAGATTTTCAATTATTTTTTTATTTTATTGTCTAATAACAAAAAGAAGCCACCTTAGACAGTGTGATTTACGGCACAGAAACAAAGAACTACTCGCTTCATCAAGTGAACCTGATGAGGCGAGTAGTTCTTTGTTTCTTTATTTAAATTCAAAGCCTTGTTTTCTGTAGAGTTATCAACAAATTCTACACCTGTACTAGCTGAAGCTGCAAACCACAAGACTAAAGCAAAAAAATTATAGCTATCTTCTATATTCATTTATTCTATGGTGTGTCATATCTAATCAGGCGCAGCTAACTTACTTGGAGTTCGGTAACACGGCAGCCTTCGGCATGCCAGTCGTGCCTGACGTGTAGATGTAGAGGAGCGTATCCTTGTAGTGGAGCTGCTCTGTCACGATGGGATACTCCGGCGGGTGCTTGTCCATCTCAGCGCCGAGGTCCACCACGCCGGGCGCGGGCTGCCCGTACAGTTGGAACAGCTTTAGATCAGCCGGCAGCTGGCCGCGGATCTCTTCCACCGCTGTTGGGAGTTTGCAAATTGTTAGATTAGATTTTGATCAGCTTTTAAAGACAGCACGCCGAATACCTATGCGCGGTATCTTTGCAGCTATAACTCATTATGAAGGCAATATCGGCACATTTTGATGTAGGATTTCGGTTTAGACGTGTGGTCAAAGCTCAGTGAGATTTTTTTTTAGTGTGGGTTAGCTCTTAACTTCAGGATTTGTTTTTGAAAGGAAATACAACACCTGTATGATTCTAGATCATGAATATAAAGTTTCTTCAAGTGACTTGACAACCCACGCATACTATAGTCTCACCAGTCGATCGATGAAGTACTAGAAGATATAATAGTATGGTACAGCCTCCCTTGTTATAAAACGACCAGCTAGTGATGAACTGGCAAGTAGTAGTAGGTAGGTAAAACTACCTTTCTAGATATTTATAATCCAGACCGCGTGTTGATAATCACAGGGTAGATAATCAATCTTATACGTAAGTAAATAAAATGAATACTGTAAAAGCACTCACCAGAAGCGAGTTGCTCAGAGAATATGATCGCTTTCGCCTTGGCCACTTGGACGCAATGCAGCAGCGGCTTGTGTCGCAGGTTGCTATTAATCAGCGCCGACACAGCACCGACCTTGGCCATTCCCAGCCAGGTCCACACGTACTCCGCGCAGTTGGGCATGAACACGCAGACTACGTTACCGCGCTTCAGACCCAGGTGCTCTTGCATCACGCGAGCCACTTGATTCGACTTGTCAGCCATCTGGAACAAGGTCTTGGATGTTCACCTAGATTCATACATATTAGGAAACATGAATGCCCAGTGAGAGTTTCTATAACTGTGCGCTTAGTAAATTTCCTGTGATCCTAGCCAGGCTATTACTGAGCCTCTTCATAGCTTAGCTCCCTGCCATTGGGTTGCTTCTGATGGCGCTGACCTATTTAAGGCCCTACAACTCACCTACTATGACGATGACTACCCCCGTCATTAATTACACGGAACTTTGGATGAGCCAGATTTACGGGTTCCAAGATTACAGAGAAGGTAGGGCCTCAGTGGAGTCTTCACTTAGTATGCTTTCTGGAAAATACTTGACTTGATTCTTATATCCAGGGCTTGGAAACCGGTATTTTTTTTGTGAACCGGTTTAACGAAAATACAGGTGGAACTTTTTGAAAAAGGTTATGTTCCTTTAAACCGGTTTGGAAAAATATGGGTATTTTGCATTAACCGGTTCAACTTTTCATTCAGGCAGGAAAACCACCATGAACTTCGTTAACATCAGCGAGCGGTGAGCGCATCTGACGTTTGTTTTTATTTAATAAAACGTATTTTGTTGATATATCCCTTCAGATACGTAGAGTGGTATTTCTTCAAATTATTTTTGTAACTTTTAATTATAATATTAAACAATTTATTGGCAATAGAAATAATTCTGAAGCATCTGATAATTAGTTTAACATCTTTTGAAGTAAATTCAGTCTAAAAACAAGTCGCGTTGCGATCGTCGCGAGCGGCTACGAATTAATTTATTTAGGTTCACAGTATCGCTCCTATTTGGTTCCGCTCCGGAACGGAATTTTACGATAAAACCGGTTTGACCGTTATAATACCGGTAAATCTTGAACCGGTTTCAAGCCCTGCTTATCTCCACTGTCTACTGTTTGGGCAAACACTTCAGCCAATCATCTATACTAATATTAGGAAGCTGAAGAGTTTGTTTGTTTGTATGAATGCGCTATTAGGAACTATTGGACTAATTTGAAAAATATTTTTGTGTTGGATAGCTTATTTATCGAGGAATGCTTTAGGCTTTAAAACATTACGATATGAGTTATAAGAGCATAGCTACAATGGAAAATTTTGCAAAAACGCAGGGAATATAATGCCTTTTGAGAGCTTTCGTTGCATCCGCAGCGTAAGCCGTTTATGATACACAAAAAATATGTTCTCCTTTAAAAGATCATCAGAAGAAGATAAAGTTAGGGACGGCATATGTCTATCTTATCTCACTGCAAACTTTTTTACTTTCGTAAATTTGATTAAAAATAATGTCCCATATTCAAAGGTGTTATGATGCACACTGGTATTTATTCTTTTCAAAATAAACATCATCCATCAATCGTCACATGCATTTATTTGGAACAAAATTGCCCTTTCCATCATTTGATTTCAATACATATCTTAGAAGCTATCACAGTTTTAAACTAACTCCGCACCAAAATAATGTTCGCAGCTTAAGTACAACGCGCGCTTGCACTAACCGCTATTTGCTGGCCTCTTACTTACAATGAAAATATGTTGTATAACACAAAACGGATTGAAATATTTCACGGGAAATCCGAAATTGATGCGGGCGACGCTCTTAGGAACGGTACATTAAGTAAATATTTAGTTAACTTTTTTGAGTTTAACCGATTTTTGGGTCTAATATTTGTCACTTTCCGTAGGCATGAAAGGAGCAATAAGGGATATTGATAAAGCAGTATTTATGTGTTATTCGTGCTTTTGACGACCTTGGGTGCTCAATCACCGATCAAAAACGTCCTTCATGGTTATTGTGTCTCGGACAGACACGATTAAAAATATTGTATTTATCGGGTAACACTTGTTTACATATGATATAAACTGATTATATAGGATGTGCATTGTATGATATTTCCGGGAAATAAATAAAATGGCTTTAATTTTCATTTCATTTATTATTTGTTTGTTAGGGCACTTAAGAATAGAGTTTTTAGGGGTGAATTTTGTTTTCTGTACGAAAAATGCTACGCGCGTTTTATTGCTGCCGATTGTTTATTTCAGTAGTTAGGCGTTTTTATTGCTGATAATAGTATCGTTATCGTATTTACTTACTTCTATTCTGAATATTCAAATGCTTAGGTTGTTAGGTCCTTCTCTAAAACCCTACGTTTACATTTTTAATAAGCCATATAGGTATAATTATATGAATTGGAATGAACGCTCGATTTATAAATTAGATTAGATTTGATAAGCTGCGTAGGAGCAGTTTCAAACTAGTAATCCTTTATAACGACATTTGCTTTCGTAAACTATTCTTGTACAGACTTCGGTCTATTTAAAAACTATAACCATTTCAGTATGATTTTAAACATGTCATAGACTTTAGAATGTATTGTATCAGCTCAGATTTGTGAATAATAAAATATATCGACCCAGTAAGCGGTAATTTAATTTACATCGGAAGGAAACATTACTATGCGGGCTAGCAGTTTTGGTATACCGTCAGAATGTGTTTAAAATTCAAATCACTGATCTTCGTGATTTGATTTCATGGCAGCAGTTGTGTCATGAAATCAATAGACGTGGTTAAATGTCATTGCCCTTAGGGCACAAAATATGTATGCTTAGTGATTGATACATTTTGATCAGATTGTTTATAGTAAGAAAACAAAACAATGTCGGCATAACTGGTGGTATATCTTTTTGTTTGAAGTTTAGGGAGGAGTCGTCCTCTAACATTGGAGGAGGTAAACATACCGGTTCACCGGCCACTACCCCTTTTCGGCCACTTCGCACATTATTTTGAATAATAAACAGTGTATAGGCAGCTTCTTTCCAATTTCACGTCATTCGACTCGGACGACGTTCACGGTTCATAATCCAACGGCTTAACCTCGAAATTTAAAATCTGAGCCCTCAGGCGCCATTTCAAAATTTGGTGTCTAGAGGCGTGGCAAATTTAGCCAAAAAAATAGCAGGTGGGTTGATTTTCAAAGGTGAGTTTTTGAGTGTTAGGATTGTTTTATAGGTGAATGAATTGGTTTATGTGTATGAAGCATGTGTTAATTCAATATTAAAGTGCATAAACTGACCAAACTTTTAATTATATGTAATATTTTTGGTCGTCGGACAATAGGTTATGGTTTAGTTTAAAAATCTACTTTCCGACCGGGTGGTCGGGGAACCAGTTTACTTACGTCATTTCTCTTTGCTAATATTGCGGAAACCTTATATTTACCAACAGAGATCCTATTATAATAGTGAACAGCTTTAATTTTGTGAAGAGAAAACTAGATTCCGGCCGCCCGTTTACCTGATAGTTCCAAAGATATTACCTTTAAAAATACCAAAAGTGACGGCCGATAACTAGTCTACACAAAACCTATTTCCGGCCGTATTTAATAAAAGGCGTGACATTTTTTTTATTAAATTGACAGAAACTCAAACAATACCTTCTATAGAATTTTCGAATAATGGAACGGGAACTGCAAGTTTCAGATCCGGAACCACTAGCAACTGTTAGATATTTCTTCTGTTTTTTTCTTATTTATTATTTGTTTTACTTTCATACTATTATGAGCCCTATGTGCTATTGAATAACACTAATTTTACTACCGTGTATTAGGTGGCCGATAACCAATGCATTGGTGGACGATAACTGAGTAAAAAGGCCGATAACCGGTATATT
Organism: Pyrausta purpuralis; assembly: GCA_963924145.1. Classification (NCBI taxonomy): domain Eukaryota; kingdom Metazoa; phylum Arthropoda; class Insecta; order Lepidoptera; family Crambidae; genus Pyrausta; species Pyrausta purpuralis. The sequence continues at coordinate 16,033,125 of OZ001654.1, forward strand.
TGCTATATTTACAAATACATATTTTTAAAAAATTATGTATCACTGCTACGTCTATTAACTTTAGTTATTATGAAACTAGACTATTAAAGGCCCAAATGTTTTTTTTAAAGTCTTGACGTTCAGCATTATGACAGAAATCAACTCTGAAGTCAACAAGTCGCTTTAACGGCCGATAATCGGTATGTTTACTTAGTCCTATAACTTTTTTTTCAGAAATTACATTAGTCAACTTTGTTTTTGATATGAGAGTACGATATTTAAAAAGCTTTATCGAAAACCTACATCTATACTAACATTATAAAGCTGAAGAGTTGGTTTGTTTGTTTGCACGCGTTAACCTCAGGAACTACTGACCCGATATAAAAAATATATTATATATTTGTTGCATACCTTATTAATTGAGCAAGGCTTACGGTTTTAAACTTATTACGCTGTAACGGGAGATGAGAGAAAGCAAGTTAGTTAAAAATATAATATATGACCCAAAATTCTTTACACATTTAAAATTTTTAGTTTTGTTAGTTTCGTCTATTTTCCTTTTTGGAATAAATATTAAAATATTGATATTCCTGGGACGTGAAAGAGGTACGACGTTCTCGCCGTGACAACTGGTTGTGTATAATCCACTATAATAACTACCACAAAAGCATACTTTTTGAAGGACAAAGATCTTTTTTCCTTCATTTTAAAAAATAATAATATTAATCATGACAAGTTTTTTTTTCTAAACGGTGTTATCTTATTCGCTTTTCTCAGCCTCATTCTTTACAATAACAACAAAATCATAAACGTTATCATCAGGTCGTAAGATTTTAACTGATAGGCCGACACGGTATCAGTCACCATTAGGTGCTAGGACTGTTTTCTTATCAAACTACGTGCTAATTTTATAGTTGAAAGCAAATAATTCAATTGTCAGACAACAATTACTTCGGTGCCTGCGGTATCTACGATAGTAATTTTCTATTATTACTCAGTCACGCATTTCATGGAGATTAGTGATACCACAAGACAGACATAAGAATAGGTCTTATTTATTTCCATAACACCTGCACAAGAAAAGAAATCAAAGTTTAACACAAATGGTGTTCACAGAATCCTGCATCCTGCTAGCCGGCCATACCAGGCCGGGTCAGCGCCTCGCCCGACCAGAACCCGTACACATTATCCAATAAAGGATGATTCACGCCACAACGTGCCGGAGCCGGGAAAAAATACCATAGACATTCCAACGCCGTGTCCCGTCCGGGCCCAGACGGAGCACGATCAGGCATGAATCACTTCATACAAAATGTATACGATTATGTTTGACCGCGGCCCGGCCGGAGCTCGGCCCGGCGCCGGCTCGTTGTAGCGTGAATTAGCCTTTAATTACCTCCTTGAAGGTCCAAGTTCGGTCTCCGACGACGATGAAGCAGGGCGCGTCGGGCGTCTTCAAAGCACGCCTGGTGAACAGCTGGGCCACAGTAGCATCCTGCCGGCCCCAACTCTTCGACCTGACCATTCCACGCGCATACCGCCATAGGAACCTAAAAAAATATTAGCTGGTTAGACAAATGGAAACTGTCAGCTATACATAAAGTAGGTACAGACAATTTAATCGAGGTAGAAGTGAACAATTGTTATTAAAACTCGTGTAAGTGAATGCGACCATAATTTTGATACTGCCATGCCGATTTATTGAAGTATAATTTTTGAACAGCTATGGTTTGACTTTTTACTCGTCTATGTCACCGTGTCACGACATACGACAGGGGACTTGGGGTTGGTAGTTGTTGCCTTCACTTTGAATTGGATCTGCCGCGATCTAAGCAGGTGCGATTATGCGTACCTCAACAATTGATTAACAGAACGTTATAGTATGATTTGATTGCCACGTAATTTAATTGAAATAGGTTCATTTAGGTCAGGATCTAAAACACAGCATACACTCATAAAAGTACCAAGTGTGTTTACCACATCATGCAAATTAAGTGTCACTTCACATGTTATCTTTAAGTCTTTAACTTCACATTGAAGTACCGCATGTAGTCATCGTGATATGACATTTATGTACACCTACCTCGTCATCTTCAGTAATGCAATGTATTCTCCCATCTTTAGAGGTAATTATGCAGTCATTAAAACCCATGTGCCCTTGAATGCAGACTTTTGAACACCTGTTCATGTTTTAAAATATTCCCATAAAGAAAGGTTCCGCATTTATTATTAACGAGAGAAATGTTCCACATGATGCCCGAGAAACACACATAACAAGACCGTAAGACATTAATATCGATTTCTTATTTACGCCGCCTCGCTGGGTAGAAGGAATGTGATGTGATGAAGGGAATTTATGAGAGGTAATTAAGGAACTTTTAATTGGGGAGGACTTATATAATCAATGGCAATGGTTATGGAAACGTGATAGTGTAGCAAGAGAAAATCGATTAAGAAATCCTGTAAGCATACCTACGCGAATTTGTGAGGTGAAAAAACCACACAAGCACACGATCATAAAATTTGCACGCCTCGAAAGCTCGGCAAAACATTAGACCAGCCGCATGCAGGCGGAATTCGTGCAGCGTTATTTATTCAAGAATAGACTTGTCTGCAGGAAGCAGGCTGCCTCCCGATATAGCCAGCTGCAGTAGATCTAGACAAGTGGCCAACGCTCAGAGCGAATCGAGTTTGCGCTACGCTAGCGTTTATGGTGAAACGAATTAAGAAACCCATAAATGGTTTGTAAACTAAGTACTTTTGCCCGTGCCTAGTCCAAAAATACCCGTCGTATGCAGGTATGTAATAAAATTAAACATTTACATTGTCGTATTTCAGTAATAACTGCCTTGGTGGCGCAGCGGTAAAAGGGTCGCACTTTAAAGCGACGGCTGCGTCAGAGGTCCCGGGTTCGATCCCCTAGTCGGGCCAAAAATATATATATAACCTGAGTTTTTCTGTTCAGAAATTCTAAGGGTAGCCTCTGTCCGGTCGTGTCAGATTGCTGTCCATGATCGGGCTATGTGAGTGAAAAGAATAGAGAGTGCACCTGTGTTTGCGCACACACTTGTGCACTATAAATGTCCTGCGCAGTCGAATAGTCGTTGTGACTGGCCACCGTAGTCGAAATCGGCTATTATTATTATTGGTCAATTTTACATGCCTCTGCTCAGCTCAGCTTCGGATGATATGCATTTCATCCATTCTTATAGATGGTTCGGATAGAAGAAGCGTTTTTTATCTGGACCATTAAGCAATTAAGGCTTGCATCAAAGCAATAGCACGACGATAATTTTATTCGCATCGCAGAGTTTGCCACTGCTGCTGGTCTAGGCTTGCAGTTCAGTGAAGCCGTGCAATCGCATTGCGGCGGTCACGCGAGCGAGTGACGCGGACGCCCGTCATACTTAATCGCATAATAAGACCTTGCTCGCGAACCCGGTCAATAGATACTTATAAACACAAATTGGTAAACTGTATTTGGGGATCAGGAAACTATTTTCAGTTCATGTTTTCAAGTTTTTAAAACTGCCCACGATACACTTTGCTTTGGATGGACTTTACATTTCAATGACACGCAGGATATGGTTGGCTGCCCTGGGAACAAGACTGCCAGTCACGTCAGAAAATGGAGGAGGCCTACGTCCAAGACTGGACACAATTTGGCTGATGATGATGATGATAATAATGATTTAAATGAAGGCATTACTAATGATAGAGATTAAGTAGCATAGCCCGAAAAAATAATTTTAAAATGCTACATGAATATTTTTTTGGTACCTAAATTGTCAACATTGTTTTAAAATAAAAGAAGGTAATACTTACTCAAATTGAAATTGTTTAAAATACCTACACTACAACGTTTTTTCAAAATACCTTTTGTTGAAGGTAGCGGCTATACAAAATGTAGGTGAGTACCTACATTTATCGATACATTTTACATGTGTAAAATGATACGGAACGGAAGCCCAAGATAGGTAGGATCATGGATTTACAAAACAGTCTAGTTAGGTTACAATTAATCATGTCGTTAGCAATTTTATATGTAAATGTGGTGGTTAAAGGTAGGTGCACCTTATACCTTACCTACAAGTTTTATACATAAGTATTAATTGTTCAAGCGCTGATTGCCAATAAAATCGGGATGGATCGTATAACGCCGTATTTAGAAGTCGAAACTCACAGGGGAAGTTATATGGGAACGAACAGTAAAGTTCTAAAACCCATTAAATAAGCACTTGCAGAATGAAAAAAACTTTAGTACCTTATAACAAATACCAGATAAATATTATCTATGTCGTTTTGACGTTCATCGTTTTTTTCTCATATGTACGTTCTCAAAAGCTGAATGAACGTAACTCATGTGATCGATGGTATAAGATTGCCCGCGTGCGTCAATTATTACGGATCGGACCGCAGACCGCAACCACGCGACCTGCAAAATCCTTACATGTTATGAGAATATTAAAGTCCTGTAAAAATACACGAGGAAATTGATGTACTCCTTATTACTCGTACCTACCGGGATGTCCAAAAAGAAACAAAAGACAGACGCGATCATTTGGCAGCGCGGATGTCTGTGTACAATGTAAAAAAGATTAAAACGCCACATGGCGATGGCGATTAAAGTTCAATCAAAAATAACTCGCGTCAATGTGTGGGTGTGAATCGATAGAAAGAGCAAGAGGTCACCCTCAAAAAGGTACCAAACATACACCGCATGAATATTCAAACAGCAGCTACTACGCCAGCCTAGTAGGCAGTGGTAGCAGTAAAACAATTAACAATTAATCCACTCATGGCGTCATCAAAATATTTCGATCATTCCTTCGGTGGGCAAGGTCACCAATAAAACATACGCTGAAGTTACTGACGAACCCGAATCACCTTAGATGAACATCGTCAAGATACTTAGGTAGGTACTTTAACTTTTTCTCTTATTTGGCAAGGCGTATAAGGTAAATCTGTTATAATGATTAAAGTTAATAATGACTGATAGAAGAGATGACCCAGGAGCTGTAAGTATTATTTGTTTTTTCTGCCCAAAAGTCATTTGGACTAATGATCGAGTTGCTGTGTTGCATGATAACACAACAAAAATAATAGCTTGATGCACTGCACACAAGATATATTTTATTTAATTAATATTTACCTATTCATAATGTCCTTTGTAATTTGATTACGAGATGATAACTAAGTAAACAAAACGCTAACGGTAATGACGCTGATACGATGGTTAAATAAGGGAACTTTTTAATTTTATAGGTAGTGGCTAGATTATGAAAGGCAAAGTGTTGTGGTGCTCCTTGGGAGACGCCATGTCCAGCTGTGGACGATAAAGGGCTTATGATAGCTCTACACAACTTTACACTTGGAACCTTTTCAACCATGAATATTCTTCACTAATAGTCAATGAAATTTCATTAATTAGCCATACAGAGCATTATTCATGACAGTTTGCAATTATATTTTGAATATCGGCTCATTTCAGTTAGTGAATAAATTACAATTAGCAACATAGTCACGTGGCGCAATTAGGAAGACGCAGATTTAAATTTATCTCACAATGTTAACGCAAAAACTTCGATTTCAAACAGTTTAGGATGCGTAAACTAGTTTGCAGTCGGATCAATGTTAGTTAATTTTAACCGACCGTGATTGAGTGCGTAAAAATAGCAGTGGCGCAAGGTCCCTAAGGAAATGAGCACGATTTGTGAGTAAAAAAAAATTGCTTTGCACAACAATGACCCATATTTTTTTACAATAAAGAAATACGAAAAGTTAAGGCGGCCACTCGAGCTATACAAAACGGTTTCTGAACATACATCTACTCTTTAAAACGAAAAAGCGCTACTGAATTATTCTTTCTTTTTTCTTTGGAAGCCTTATTATCGTGCGTGAAAGATCTATTAGCAGACGCGTAGTCGTTTCTTTCGGGTATTGTGTCAGAAATTTTCATTTGCATATATGCAAATATGCAATGTTCGCAAAACAGTGCCTAATTTGCGTAAATTGGCATAAAACGGTATCTAAGATGTCTTTACTGTCAGTCACGTTGTTTAGGAAAAAACTATCGATGTTTGTGTCACTAATAAGGTTGAGGGTAGGTATTTTTAAGCGATAAAATAATGTTACTGTGTTAGTAGCTCTGGTGCGTCAAATATATTAGGTAATGTGTCAACTACATGTGCGTATCAACGTTCCATGTACACTTTGACCTCTATTGTTCATTAAACCTTGCCAACGTTTACAGGGTTAGTTAAAAATTTGGGTCAAATTGATCGTTTAGCTTTTATATTTCATTATTTTCAATGTTATATAGTAAAAATATTAACTACCTTCAATATATGTACAAGGAAAAGTAAAAGGTTCAACGGATTACGTCACGGTTTTTTAATAAGTGGGTACTTATTATCCATAGCAAACGCTATTATAATTGCTGGAATGCAAATTTTTGGGCGACATTGAACTACTAATACCAGCGTATTGAACTGACACCACGAAATCTCGTGTGCCGTGAGTAGACGTCTCCGGTCATCAACTCATACAAAATTAAATGATTTAATATTCGAAATTTAAATTTCAATGAATACGTCATAATCTTGCCATCGTCGTCATTTGCGACACAGTTTTTGCTTGGCATAGCTTCTCTATACGTAGTAATGACGACTCACTGGACACATTGGACAAGCATAACAGAAACGGGTTTCAAAACGCAATGCGACATAGGTATTATTTTTCTCTAACGCAGACGGAGGGAGCGAGGGTAGCGGGTAAACAAACAAAGAGGCAGACAGGTGACTCACTCCACGAATGCACTCACTTCTTAAAATCTAGTTAGGGATACATAATATTAATTCGAAATGTTGCGTTCTTGGTGCAGTATTACTGCACGTGGCGATCGATGGTCACGTGACATCACACGACGCACCGCATAGCTGAAGTTGTCTAGCTATTATAGTCCTAAACCAATGGTTCGTAGCTACGAACATTAAACGCGGTGAAAAATACAACGACGTAAAACTACCTACTTCTAAATTTTCGTAGATGTTTTGTCTCTACTAAAACGCACTTGGCCCAGGTTGGATAAACGGCATTCCTTTTTGGCTGGACTTTACTTAGTGTATTTGCATTTTTGTAGACTAAATCAATTAACCCCATTTTGCCCGACCGCTGCGTAAGATATTATTAATATTCACCTTAAATAGCTTTCTAATATCCATAATATTAATTTTATTTACAGTGTTATTATATTATATTATTATTATTTTAAGGGCCGATTGTTAGGCCAGATAAAACTTATCAGACTGATAAATTATAAAGCGACAGATTTCAAAAATGACAGGTACCTATGATTGCTGGCAATTAGATGACATTTTCAAATTAGCCATATTGTATTTTGTTCGACGTATATTTCTTATCTGACTACAGAAAAATCAGCCCTAAGTCTATTACATTTGATTTGCAAAGAAAATGCATTGTATGGTTGATAATGACTAGGCGTGTAATGATAATTATGCTTTGACACGCATTGATACCAGATACCTACTAGGTGCCCATTGCAATTTTTACTACAGCCTGGTCGGCTGTAGTAAAAATTGCAATACGTATAATTGTCATTATACGTACTATTGTAAATCCGCTTTAAAACGAGCGAGTGACTTCAATATTTTTATTGATCGCGCATTTCATGACGCGTGGTCATAAGATGCCCTTATATTGAAGGTCGTTCGTTGTTCACAGCGCGCAATAGCCTCTGGAATTTGGAAAAACACCATAAGGGCACGCCTTATAAACGAAACGCTTATGTGATAACTGACAATTGCCTATACGTAGATTTTTAAATAAATAAATTAATATTGGACATATTCATAAAGATGAAATAAGAAACCAAAAATTTGCGCACGGGCGGGACCTGAACCAGCAACCTTTTGGCATACCGGGCCAAACGCTCTTACCAATTGAGCTACCGTGCTGTTAGTCCGACCCTGCGAAATTTGTGGTTTCTTATGAAAACGTCAATTGCGTGACACTTAGCGCCATCTAGCCGTCTGTTTATGAAACAGATGGCCCAAGCAGTTATTCTTTACAGAATAAATTCAACTTGGAAATTGATGTCGCTTCGCTATCTAATGCTTTTTTTTTTAGAATGTTTTAAACACTCACAGTGTCATATTTTATATTCATAAAGATGAAATAAGAAACCAAAAATTTGCGCACGGGCGGTACCTGAACCAGCAACCTTTTGGCATACCGGGCCAAACGCTCTTACCAATTGAGCTACCGTGCTTTTAGTCCGACCCTGCGAAATTTGTGGTTTCTTATGAAAACGTCAATTGCGTGACGCTTAGCGCCATCTAGCCGTCTGTTTATGAAACAGATGGCTAGATGGCGCTAAGCGTCTGTTTATGAAACAGATGGCTAGATGGCGCTAAGCGTCACTTAATTGACGTTTTCATAAGAAACCACAAATTTCGCAGGGTCGGACTAACAGCACGGTAGCTCAATTGGTAAGAGCGTTTGGCCCGGTATGCCAAAAGGTTGCTGGTTCAGGTCCCGCCCGTGCGCAAATTTTTGGTTTCTTATTTCATCTTTATGAATATAAAATATGACACTGTGAGTGTTTAAAACATTCTAAAAAAAAAGCATTAGATAGCGAAGCGAATTTCCAAGTTGAATTTATTCTGTAAAGAATAACTGCTTGGGCCATCTGTTTCATAAACAGACGGCTAGATGGCGCTAAGCGTCACGCAATTGACGTTTTCATAAGAAACCACAAATTTCGCAGGGTCGGACTAACAGCACGGTAGCTCAATTGGTAAGAGCGTTTGGCCCGGTATGCCAAAAGGTTGCTGGTTCAGGTCCCGCCCGTGCGCAAATTTTTGGTTTCTTATTTCTACTTTATGAATATAAAATATGACACTGTGAGTGTTTAAAACATTCTAAAAAAAAGCATTAATATTGGACACCAATCACACACATTGCTCTGACCCCAAGTAGGTAGCCCTGCACTTGTGTTATGGGAATCAGACACAACGGTGGTACCACAATACCCAGACCCAAAACAATGTAGAAAATTTTGGTTTCTGTATTGACCCGTCCGGGAATCGAACCCGGGACCTCGGAGCGGCGACTCCTTGACAGAGACCTTGTATTTTTTAATAGCAAATAATTTTACAAGGTCATGCTCTCGTTTCATATTAGATTGAATTCGTAAATCAAAATAACCACCAAGGACTTCGTGCCGAAAAAAACGAATGATATAATATAATACCTATAATATTAAGTCACATGATCTGATGTGAGCATGGGAACACTTCAGGCGTGTCAAATACCCATCCATTGTTAGAAATATTATCATTGATGCACCTATCAGAGTATCCACAGAATTGATAAAGCTAGAGACTGACCGATGTTCGGGAGAATACAGCGATAACATTCAGTGATATCTGATGATGTATATTAGCAAGTCACGAGCTTTAAAAGTTCCCAACAAATTGTCTGATTATTTTACCAACTAAACAATCATCAAATTTATCTGTTCTTGTGGTGGACTTGATCAGATAAAAATATCAAAACTAGTTCTTACGGAGATACTTATTTTACAAGCTGTGTCCAAAAGGTACCTGGTAATATTTTTAATTAAATTCTATCTCCACAAAACGGTTCCGTCATAAGTATGATTAAAATCGAGGATTAAAGGGAGAACGGTATCAGAACAGTATTAATTGAAATTGATGAATAATCTAGATCTGCTTGATTTAGGTAGGCACGTACAGTCGCCAGCACATCAGGTTACCCACTTTTGTTGCAAACTAGTCCTTATTACAACTGCATAAGATACCGCAGTGTTTACCTTGACGTGCTGTTGTCCGTACCTACTAAGATTGTATATTATTCAGGTGGATATGAGTACTTTCGAGCCATAATTTCCCTACATGACATGCGAGTAGTGAGTTCTACCCCAGATAATATAATACCTAGTTCTACTAAAGCAGATGTAGTTCCGTAGTATTTAATTGTGTGCTAGTTTCTATCATAACATTATGAGCACTGCTCAATCATATGGAAATAACGTTTGAAGTTTCTACTCGACAGTTTGTTCGATAGATCCTTTATAATCAACGTGTTGTCGTAGCTATTCAAGATTTGTGTTTTATGTCTTGTTTTTAATCGGATGTTTTCAAAAAAACAATGTTCTAACTAAAGTCACCCTTCGTGTTTGCAAAACATTGCCAATTTGCCCACTGCGCACAGTGTTACGCTTTGCGTAACATCTAAATAATAAACAAAAACAATGTCTTCATTGTTATGTCACGAGTCAATCAATGTACCTATGTGATGCATCATCAATAACACAACTGCATCGGCTAATTATTTTGAGGTACCTACCTACCTCAACAATTGCTTCTGGTTTGATTCCAGAGCTCGTAATATTGAAAATAATGAAGATAAGAAGAATATCGAAAACAAAATGTGTTTTTTTAGGGAAATCACCACAATTAGCAAATGTTTCTTCCAATAGAAACATGCAATAGAACTTTATCATGCTTGGCAGGTACCGTACCCATTTTTTTCTTCTTGGCGAATTCTTAGAAGTAAGTTATATAAAGGTAAGTAGGGTAACATTTAAATGTTCATGTATTAATCCACATTAAATCCTTATCAACTCGCAGTACCTAGTAAATATATTATAGTTTTAATTATTATTTTACAACATTTTCCTGTGTAGGTTTTACAAACATGACGCGAATCCCGATCGATTAATTTAACAAAAATACTTTTTAGCAGGTAAATCATATATTTTCCAACAGAATGTTCCTTCTTAATCTGATGATTGGGATAAACAATTTTGATTATCACAATCGTTACCTTTAGTGGCACAAACAATGAGTATTTAAATTTAACATTCACAGTGGGTACGAAGCTCGCTAGGAGGCACGGCGGTAAGTCCATCTATTATGTCTGTTTCAACTACAAGTAAGTGTATGCAAATAAATTTTGGCAATTTTTGCTGAGCACATAGTAAATTAAGTACGGTTTCTTATTCGCGGGCCGGCACAAAGGTATTCACACAACTGCGACGGCCGAAAATTCCGTTATTCCAAAAGACTGCTGCGCAACAGGGATACACCGACTGAGCGTAATAATAATTTGTAGCTACGGTATTTTCGATTGCTTGCAGGTTATGAGTGAAAAACACAGCGGTGGACCAATTTAGCGTGTAATCGGCAGGTGTATAAAATTACATATTTAAAATTAGAGAGCAGGATAATTACGTTAGGTACTCACTTGAGATCTCTGGGCAGAGTTTTGACGATCACGTATATGTTTTTCCTGTATCTGTAGAGGCACGGCGCGACCGCTAGAAGCGCGAAAATCGCCGCTTTCGAGAGCGTGCTCAGCACGGCCGCCATCGCGGCAGCCAGTGCCATGAGCGCGACGAGCGCCGCCAGTACCGCGTCCATGCTCCTGGCTCGCAGCCCAGTGGGGCGCGCTAACTATACACTGTGCACTCGCGACCGCACGTACGCGCGCCCCGGCTCGCGGCGCGCCACTGTGACTGCGCGATGGGGTGCGTGCCGAAGTCAATGGCGGACCCTCCGCAGCTGCACATGCGCTAACAACAGCGGATCCTTCCGAACACACTTCACCATAAATAAACTCGATACAAAAATACAATCATACAAACACGGGCCGATAAATGATAAAATAAACCGCACACTTTTTTGACATTACGGTTTGATATTTATTTGCGATTCCAATTTTGAATTTGTCTGTCTGATGTTTGTCACACTTTTTATCTTTTGATTGTACTCTTACAGATAGCACTACAAAAGAGGTTTCATTTGTCACCTTGAACTCTATGATATCAATGATCAATGAGGGTAAGAAGAAAAAAAAAGCGTGCACGTTTACAGGTTAACTCAACTGTAAATGAACGAGTTCTTTATCGGAAGATATCCACTAAAATTGTGACCACTAGCCAACAAAGTCTTTGTAACTTATAGTACAAATCCAGCACAGAAAACCGTTTGTGTCTTGTAAACATTAAGACAAGCTATGAACATTGGACCTACGCTTACTCATTCTGGTTCTTGTGACCCACTACTTGACAATAGTTAAAGATCAACTTTTTAAAAGTGAAACGTAAACCACGTTGTTAAACATTGAAATGTCCGATTGAATATTCACAACGATACAAGTCACGAGCCCAGCTCATGTCCTACTGGATTTTTAAAGACTATCAAATATATAACATTAGTATACTCGTAGATTAGCAACTTTTTACACTAAACTCGATTAGAGACCGGATGACCCGATTGAGTAGTAAATATAATACAATTTGTCTCAAAAATATTGAGAAGGTGATGCTTGTCAATATTCATTACATATTTTAATTAGAACTAAGGGAGTTTAATTACAAAGTCAAAACGGAAACTTCACCCTAATAAATCATAATAAAACATTGTCACATTTTTTTGATCTCATCATTGTCAGGAACACTATTTTGGAATCACACGTCAATATTGCGAGTGACTTGCCTACTTTAATTAAAATCACGTGAAATATTTACTTGACATGAGTACTTACAAAATTGAGTTATCTTTTTACTTATAACTTTTGTGTGCATTTTATCGGGTTTTTATTTGAAAATCAGACATTTATAAACGAAAACCCCACGCCATAAAACGAGTGATTCAAAAATAGAGCCCCAGATCGCATAAAAGAACAAAGAAAAATTGAATGAACAGTCATTGTTGAATCAAACAAAGCATTTTTTGTATAAAAATATATTTATAATTAATCAGGCATTCATAACATCACCAGATGCATACAAAGAGATATTTTTCAGTCTCAACACAAAAGACTGGAATGCTTTTTGTTACATATCAATAACGGCAAGTAGGTACACAAAAGATTATGTATCATCTTATGACCATTACCACTAATAATATCTGTAGAACAGGCGTATTTGGAATATTAAAATATTAGTGCAGGTATAAATAAAATATTTTATGCGAGTTTACTCTGGTCTGATATTGGAAAAAACATGATTAATAATTTCCTGAAATGAAAGTTTTTAAAATAACTGTATACCCCGATTCTACAGTAATTATAGCAATAATAAAACAAGGTTTCTATTGATGAGTAATAAAATTTGTTATTATAAGTAACAATTTATCGATAAAATAGCTGATTTTATACACAAAATTAAATAAAAAATAAATGCTTAGAACTAATTCTTGAGGATCGGTAAACAATTAAACAGTTACAATGGACAGATCTCAAGCCTAAGCCATTGTTATTTCTTTTGTTTAAATACTAAATAACCCTGAACCATTAATGCTTAGTTCACAACAGTGTATCAGATGTATAAACTTTATTATTTAATATTATATTATTTATTTTATTTCCCTCCACCAACCCGCACTGAGCCCGCGTGGTGAAGTATGGCTCATACACCTCATACTAGAGGTCATGCCTTTGTCCAGCAATGGAATGCTGACAGACTAATACTACTTCTCCATTCGTAAAGAACCTGAGTTACTCTGATAAAGTTTTTTTTGTGCCCATACTAATTATTCAATATTATTTAAAGGAAAAAACTATGACGATTCTAAATAAAAACTTTAATTTTTGAGTAAAGTGCTGAGATTCTAAAATAAGATGTTTTCATAAAAAAATAAAGTTTAAATTGAACAATGTTGTTAAAACATATAATACCATAAGCTCTCGAGTATTCTCCCGACACCGTTAGTTTAAAGCTACTCTAATAAGTACTTTTAAGTTCCCTGTGAGCACAAATGCGAGTAAAATATTTGTGCTTTAAAATTTCCAAGAAGCATCATCATCAAGATTTTCCAAAGGGATTATAGAAATAGAAATACTTTATGAAAATATACTTCACACCAGTTAAATGCGCAAGAGTTATTTAGATAGATTGTTGTATAAATCTTAAGCTACCAAGCTAATTTTAGGTAAATTTTATTTATGCTATACACAAAAGAAAATTAAATTACAATTCGAGGTATTAGGTATATTATGACGGCAACAGTAAAAGGAATATTCTAATAGTAAGACTATACAACAATAAAAATATTATGTACGTTTTTGTAGTTATATGTAAATTGAATAATAATAAGATACACTTCATTCAACTTTTGAGGCCAAACAGATCTCATTTTGCGTGTTTATGAATTAATATAGAAACTGTGAGGTGTTGACTTTAGTGCTTAAATTCAAATACAATAAGTTTAAGTGCAACTAAATGCAAATCTTTAGAGCTTTTAGTCTGGACTACCAAAAGCAGGACCTATGAAAAGGGGGAAATTAAAAAAAACATTTTGATACTTTTCTATTACCTTGTTTATAAAATGTGATAGTATTCAATATTGTTAAAGACTTTTTGATTTCATATGCAGAGTCGGTATTTACTCAAATAAACACATTATTGAAAAAAGATATTTATCTTATCTCATCTTAAAAAGAGAGTTCTTTGTAGTGAAATGTAGTCATTATTGTAATAGTTACCCCACGTTCTCTGCAATCTCTCTAGTATCCAGATTAGTCAATATTCAACAAAAACAGTTTGATTGACGATTTCATATTGACATTTATGTTGATTTTTCTTTTACAAAAATTACACGTTCAGATTTTAATGTCGGTCCATAACTAAAAGTTGTTGCATTCGAACATCACACTAGAATCACTCCTCACGAAGTTTTCATTTTTTTCATCACCACCCTGTATTTACATCAATTAAGTAAAAATAGCAACTTATAATTGATATTAATATAACATAAGTAAGAGAGAAGGACCAGAGGTCGTGATTTTAAATCCCACTCGTGCGGAATTTTCGTTTCTTAGTTCTTAATAAATGAGGTGTTTTTACAACGATATTCTCCTACAAATTTTCGGAAATAGCGGCCCCCCTCAACAGAATAGGCCAGATACGCAGGAGATATTATAGTGCCCAGATGTGAGCGTAATACACAAGTGCACTCTCTGTTCCTTTACTCTCAATGATTGTGTGACGGCAGTCCGACATGGCCGGTGAGAGATCAGGCGCAAGACCAACGGCTTAACGTGCGCACCGAGCTCGGCACGGGGGTGTTACCAACTCCAACTTCCTGACTCCGAGCTGTTTCCGAGTATTTTTAGGACAGAAAACCCTCAAACAAATTTTAGACCAGCGAACTAACCGCTACAATAACGAGGCAGCCGAATCGAAAAGTCGAATATGTGTATTTTTTTAATACTACAACAGACCGGTATGCAATAATAATAAGTATTAAAAAAACATAATTTGTTTTAACTACATATGTACTCGTAATTTCCAACATTTAATATTTATTTTATATAATCAGTAAAAACTTAGTAAGAACACAATCTTTTTCATTTCTCCTGTTCGAAAAACTTAACTAGCCGGGTGGAAATAGCTTTTCCTTTCCTAGGGTGGAAAGTAATATAGTTTTAATTGCTAAGATCAGACATGGAGTTACAGATAATTGAGTTACATCATATCATTAAATTAGAGGTTCCGCATTTTTTGCTTAGCTACACATTAAAAACGTATTTATTATGTTTGTTGATCCCTCAAGCGTATGTGAACGAGACACAATGCAAATTCTATTGTTATGCGGTTGCCTGCAACCGCTCGGGTGTTGAAGCATTAAAAATGTACAATTAAAGTATTCGGTTGCCCGCCATACATAGTGTCATTTTTTATCATTTTTAAATTGTCACTCTCTCTTTTTGCCTTTGACCTTTTTTTTCAAAATTTGCCGATTATTTTACAGATAAGTAAGCAGGCAGAGGCAACTCGCCGTAATTTCGGTGTTCATTAAAAAATCTTGTTCACTCGCACCTCTAGCTGTCACTCTCTCGCTAGGTAAAATTAAATCTGGAATTTGACATTACCTTTTGTAATGTTCGCATTCTTCCTCTGTTATTATTGTATGTGAAAAATAATTCGATCGATATTTTCAACGAAGAATTGAATTATTTGATATCGTCCGCGTTTATGTACTCTGATTTCTTCCGTGTCGTTACTAGTCCTTCTAATCGTGTGTTCTATATATAGATAAAGACAGTAAATAAACTGATATGTCGTGCAAAAAATTGAGGTTTCATCTCCTGCCAAACAACATAATATCTCATAATCACATCTACAATCTCACAGCTAAATTTATTTATTTTTCTTCACAGTCGAAATGGAAAATAGTATGTTTAATTCGGGTGAAAGCACCCATTTCGCTCTCGAATAATTATTAGCGCTCTCACTCCGTTCAAGCGCCAGAAACATCTCGAGTAAAATGGGTCACTTTCTCCCCTTGTATAACAATCTAGTACTGTGCAGCCATTTACAAAGGTACTTGTTAAGTAGCAGTTTTTTTATATATAGAGTGTTGTTTTGGTCAGTGACATCCAATTCAGGGATGATAATATGAGTTATACTTATTCTAAAAAAAAAGCTTTAAATTCTGAGCAAGTTTTATACAAGAAAACCGCTTTACAACATTCAACATAATTACAAAACGAATAGAAAATCCCGCACCCTAGCGCGTAGCTAGCGCTTATCTACGAAATACTACGTCGTGGCTAGTAAGCTACGAAGAGGCTACCTAGTGTTGATGGTTTTGACTCGATCGCTGTACCGGATAAAAAAAATGATTTTGTGGGATTTTTACATTTCAAAAAATAAATAAATATATATATTTTTTGGCATCAGTATCGTTTGTATAGCCACCTCTGAGTCGATCGTCGCTGACCAAAACAACACCTGTATAAAACGATACATCTTTTTTTTGAACGGGAGATTGCTTGGCCTTATCTTTAATTTGAGCCCTTATGTAATTATTGTTCCTTAATTGTCTATTAATATTGCCTATAAATATGCAATTACCGCGTGCACACCATAAAGTTCACATTTCAATAACCGGTTTTGATTGCCTAACAGTGCGTAGCCCGAGGGACGGCCATAATTGTGTTTTGAATTAATTATATCCTAATTTCCCCTTTTATTATTTTCTGATATTCATCTAAGCCAAGCGGCAGATACCTTCCTAGTTTACCGTCAAAGTAGTAAAGTTTATCGTTTTTAACCAGAGCGGGGTCGAATCCTTCCTTTTGTAGATCAGTTTTCTTCATTTTGAATGTACCTGAAATAAATATTTTGTGTTACTTGTAAAGCTCGATAAATTAATCCTAATGAGTAGTTTGCTATGCTTAGGCTAGAGAGGGTTGCGCTGTACACAACCTGCCCCGGAGGCGTGGTCTCAATCAAGCGATTTACCTATACCAGTATTTCAAGTTTTTTGACTTAGCTCGAAAGTTAAGTAATTTAATTATAATAAAGAGGTATTTTGTATAGGCGTTCTTTGTATCGTTAAAAAAAACAGAATGTTTATAGTTTTCGGGGGATGGGAGCTTCTCATCGTAAATGGTTCAGAATTTGTCGTTTGTGTAAAAATAGATTTGTAATGCTTTCAAAGGGACGAAACTTATGATATTTGCCTGTTTTTTCAAAGCGACGAGCTAGTGCGCAAACGATTAAAATTTACGTTAGGGGCCGTCCATTAATCACGTGAGGTCGTTTTTCTCATTTTTGAAACCCCCCCTCCCCCCCTGGTGATATTTGGTGAGGTTTATGACTACTCCTCCTCCCCCCTGGATCACGTGTATTTTTTGGAAGCCTATGTAAAGGCTATTTTTGTCTGGAAAAAAATAGTAAAAAATGGTGATTCGAAAAACATGTATATGTATTTGCAATAAAATTATTGAATAATTAATTAATGAATAATTAATTAATGTTGTCTTCGTCCCACAGAGTTGCAAGACTTTCATTTAAGGTTACAACTGGTAAAGCTTCTTCTTCACTGGCAGTTGTTATTAGCAAAGAGGTTCGTGACAACAAATCGTTCAAATTTTCGCACCGTTCAAAATTTCGGTTCAGAATTAGCGCTTTTTGACAAAAAATAAATAAAATTAATACACGTGATGTCTGACTGGACCCCCCCCCCCTCCCACCTCGTGATGTTTCGTGATGTTTTCCGTACCCCCTCCCCCCCCCCCCCCTTTTGAGCCTCACGTGATTAATGGATGGCCCCTTACAACACCTGACGAAGCGACAAAAGTTTAAAAACGAAACCGGCCAAGTGCGAGTCGGACTCACGCACTGGGGGTTCCGTGCCAACTTTAACTGAAGTAGGAAATCCACTTACTTCCACTTAGTTAAATACCACAATATTTTGTTGGCAGCAAACATAACTTTGTTTTTCACAGTGTTTGTATGAAGACCAAAGTTATGTTTGCGTTTGTTGAAAATGGGCTTATATTTCCTGTTGAATTTTGCAAGCGCTTTCTTTAACGCATAGGCTGCGTGACGTCATCAATGTTGCGATATTGCTCTCACAATATCTGAAGGAAATATTTAACAATCGGTTAAGATGAACGAAGCCAATTTATAATTAAATTTTTGTTTTTATAGTGTTTTGTCACTATACAAATTTAATAATATGAATTGCACATGTAAAAAGCAACTTGTACAAAGTGCAATTTATATTATTAAGTTTGTATAGTGACAAAACACTATTAATCCCTCAAGCGTATGTGAACGAGACACAATAGGTATTCTATTGTTATGCGGTCTCATGCGACCGCTCTGGTGTTGAAGCATTAAAACAAAAATTTAATAATAAATTAATTTCAAGCTACTAATACACTAAAATAAAATCCATACATAAGCCAAGTACAGTGTATATTTTCTAAGTGCTAAGGCGTATGTTTCCGTATGCATCACCTGTGAGGTCGACGCTGCGCATGCGCGCACAAAGACGGGCCGCGCGTACGCGGGCAGGTTTTTTTCATTGTACAGTCGCCGTCAGATACATTGGAGCAGACAAAGTGACCAAATATTTCTGAACAGTTAATGTCAATAAGTTCCATACACTACAAGTTACCATTAATACCAGAACATTCATTACTTCATTAATATCTGTGCAGATGTTAGTCAATAACTTCTATACACACAACTAACCAATAATATATGATCACTCATAACGTCAAATGTATCTACGCAGTCGGTCTTAAGGCGTACGTGTCCGCATGCATCACCTGTGAGGTCGACGCTGCGCATGACGCGCACGAAGACGGGGCGAGCATAGGCGGGCAGGTCCCGGGCGAGCGCGCGCGCCAACTGCTCGAGGCTGAGCGAGCCGTCCGCGTCGACGATGCCGCACATGCCCGCGCGCCCCTCCACGTTCGGCACCTGCGACGGAGGGGGAGCCATGTGACCGGTGATTATATTGACACAGATAATATTTATGGCAAAACTAGGTATATTGGACACCAATCACATACATCGCTCTGCATTAGCTACTTACTTTGGGATGTAAGTAGCTAATGCACTTGTGATAAGGAAATCAGAAACAACCATAAAAAAAATCAATAAGGTTAGAATGGTTTTGATCGATCGTTTGTATGGGAACCTCTGTCGCCGGTGGGAGTTACCGCGCTGTTGCTGCAGTGATAAAAGTACCAATCATTGAATTAACGCACCAATATCACAAACCAATCACAATTTCTGCTAGGAGTTCTGTGATTGGTGTAATTAGTACTTGAATTACAAAATTATACACAAACTCACAATAAGTGTATAGCTGACTACAAATAACTCGTACAAAAATATTTGTATGCAGGGTTATTGATAATATGACCGGATCCTTTTAAGAGTTGATAGGGGAGCTCATTTGAGCTGGCTGGTTGGCTCATTATTTTACAAATAAATACATTTTTATTAAGATTACTTATTAAGAGGATTGTACAATAATTGTACAATTTAATTTTATTTAGGACAAAAAACAATTATTGTTTTTTGTCCTAAATAAAATTAAATAAAAATAAAATAAAATAATAAATAGACCAAACGATAAATTAAAATCGAAGATAATAACAGCGAAAGTGAACTTTTCTAAAGTTAAGGATTAAGCAGTGCGTTTTTTCTGAGTTATTTTTTTATTGCAAGAATACGTTATTTTGGTAGCACGAATTAGAATATTATACTTTTTTTTTTCAAATAGCTCTAGTAGTTACTGAGATAAGCGCGTTCCAACATATAAACTATCCAACTTTATTGTATTTATTTAATCATTATTATGTTTCAAATAATTAATTAACGAAACTTATTTCTGTCTTTTAATACATCAGTAGGGAAATTACCCTTTATCGATAATTTTACTGTGCTGTGAGCTACATCCCTAGTGATGCGTATACAAGGGAACAAAGCAAATTGGACGCGATACATTGCGTGTTAAGATAGCAAATTTGTTAGAAATATGCGTGGACGGTCATCAATGAATATTTTTTTTGAAACTTAGTGCAAAAAAACCGCTATCATTTGAAATATCATAATTAAAGTGTTTTTTTGCAAATAATGTCGAAATAACTACGTAAAAAAAATACACATTCTCTCTCATTTTTTATGACCTGGCTTCACGCTCTTCAAGTAATTATAGCAAAAGACGTCATTTTTGACAAAAAATAATGCAACGCTCTTGTCACGCGACTGAAGTAGCTACGGCTCAATGCAGGCATATGCCTACAATTAAGCTCGCTGCCGCACTGACCGGGGCCATTCTAACCTTATTCATTTTTTTTATGGAACAACGGTGGTACCACAACACCCAGACCCGAGACAATATAGAAAAGATCGTTTTCTACATTGACCCGACCGGGAATCGCACCCGGAACCTCACGAGATGGCGACGCTTGAAACCAGCGTGCTAGCCACTCGACCACGGAGGTCGTCATAATTTTAAGCTTTTTGATCAGTTTTTAAAGGTGGTTTAATTTTAAATATTTTTTTTAGTTCATGATTTTTAGTGAGTAAATAACTCATAAATTTGGATGAATTTTTATTTCTTTTTTAACTCGTATAAGATTTAATGTCCTAGTAGCATACATTAGCAGTTACCAAACATGTTGTGTATACTATTTATGGGCTACGGTCCAGTATTTTTTGTGTATTGTAATAATTATAGTATGTGATGACTGTATCCTGTCTATATACCGAATATAAATAAATAAATAAATTCATTTTGAGTCGGTGCATAAAAGCAAGCCTACAGCAACAGTCTACACTCTTCATGCACCGACTCCAAATGAATTTGTTTCTCCGAAGTAAAGGAGGGCAAAATAAATAAATAAATATTTGACAACACCACATACACTGCTCCGATCCCAAGCTAAGTAGCTAAAGTACTTGTGTTATAGAAATCGGAAACAACGGTGGCACCACAACACCAAGACCCGAGACAATATAGAAAAGATCGTTTTCTACACTAACCCGACCGGGAATCGCACCCGGAACCTCACGAGATGGCGACGCTTGAAACCAGCGTGCTAGCCACTCGACCACGGAGGTCGTCATAATTTTAGGCTTTCTGATCAGTTTTTAAAGGAGGTTTAATTTTAATTATTATTTTATTTCATGATTTTTAGCTATTTACTCATATCTCAAAAAAAACTGGACCGATTCTGATGAAACTTACACTGTACACTAAGTTGAAATATACTTAATCGAACTATAAGAATCATCAAGTTATGACTTCTCATTTTCGAAAAAATCGTGGACAAATATTTAAACACTTAAAAATTTTGCACATGTTTGGAAGCCTTCATGAATTGATTGAAACTGGGGTTTATATCATCAACCGCGCAATCATTTCCCGACTAAGATAAATAAATGCAAGCTATTAATGCCTGTTGGGCATGTCCTTGAGGTTAAACACATTTGCCAAGGAGATATGACCTGTATTATCAAAACCCTAGCCCAGTATT
Organism: Pyrausta purpuralis; assembly: GCA_963924145.1. Taxonomy (NCBI): domain Eukaryota; kingdom Metazoa; phylum Arthropoda; class Insecta; order Lepidoptera; family Crambidae; genus Pyrausta; species Pyrausta purpuralis. Next base: position 16,054,947 of record OZ001654.1, read on the forward strand.
TTATTTCTCACTGCAACTAACCACCTATTTCTATGGTCTCGTTTCCACCACAATGACACAGACTGTTACACAAATAGGTTTAAAGAAATTTATTTCTCATAAAAACTTATAAAACAGTTCACTTATAATGAGATAAAACTAATTATTATTACATAAGATTTTGCCTCTGTGCAAGTATTATTTTTATTTTTGGACGTGTTTTTTAAGTCTACTTTTGTACATATCTAAACTATCACATTCCTTTACGTAGTTAGGTAACTTGTTGTACAGCCGTGCTCCCTCGAACAATATCGTCCTTCTTCCGTAACCAGTTCGTGCGTTATTCAATTCAAGTTTGTCCTTTTTTCTTAAGTTATATCTTGATTCCTTTTTAGTTAATTTTATACTAGTCTGAATGGAGTTTGTAATAATTTTCTTAACTAGGATGCATGTACAATATTCGTAAAGTTGTTTGATATTAAGTAATTCTGTTTTTTTGTAAAGTTCTTTTGTTGGAGTTAGGAACGGGTAATGGAACAGTACTTTGATTATTTTATTCTGAGTTGAGGCAGGGGTTTGTTTTTTGCTGCAAAAATCATGAACGAGGTTTTAGATGCGTTAATAGTAAGTAAGTTAAATTTGAACCATTCATTCAATAAATCCAGATCCCTCTGCGCATCACTAATCATTTTGTGAATACATTTCCCGAAATAGAAAAGACAAGTGTCGTCTGCATAAAGCGTTAAGTGTCCTTTTAGCCCAATATTGGTAATGTTGTTGATGTATATTAAAAACATCAAAGGGCCGATTTTCGACCCTTGAGCAATGCCATAAGAGACATTTTGGGGTTGACTTGTATGTTCATTAATTTTGACTATCTGCCATCTCTTTTCCAAATATGACTTTAAGATACTGAGAGCTTTGCCTGTTATTCCTATGTTACTTAACTTTTCTAAAAGCTTTTTATGACTCACTGTGTCAAATGCTTTTTTTAAGTCGATGAATATGCCTAGTACAAGATTTTTTTGATCAATACTAGTATTAATTTTAGTGATTAAATCCACTGCCGCGGCGAGGGTGTTTGATTGTGCGCGGAATCCGAACTGGCGGTCATTTAGTATATTATTTTTTAGCAAGTATGTATTTAAGCGGTCGCACAAGATATGCTCGAATATTTTCGATATTACGGGCAGTACTGAAACCGGTCTATAGTTCCCAGGGTCTGTCCTACGGCCAGATTTATAAATAGGTGTAACCCTGGCCACTTTTAAAGTTTCAGGAAAAACACCCAGTGACATACATGTATTTATACAGTTCGTTAGCTTGTCAATAATAATACTTTTTAAGCATTTTATTGCTTTGGTACTGATACCATCCAGACCCGTACTAGTGTTGCTATCCAAATCATTTATTATTTTTGATATTTCATTGCTATTACAAGGTGTAAACTGGTTTAAGGAATTGTCTTTATCATATGAAAGATTATTTCCGACTATTAAGTTGGTATCGGTATTTCCGTGATAGGTACTTGAAATATGATTCGCCAAAGTAGAGCCTACAGAAGAAAAAAAGACATTAAATAAATCACAAATTTCGTTACCGTCTGTAATCACCCCGGAGTCCGACATTAGTTTCGGTGGAGCACAACTGTCTTTGTTTTTATTCAACGCCAAGCTATTGATCAGTTCCCATAACTTCTTCGGACGATTGTATTTTTTTTGAAAAAGATTATAATAGTATTTCTTATTTTGTATCTTGATCATATTTTTCACTTTGGCTCGTTGTTTTTCAAAGATTGTCTTTGCACTGATGTCTTGTGGCTTTGTTTTAGCTTGGTGCCATAGATCATTGCGTAAGTTTATCGAGTCGATGATGTCTTTTGTTACCCAGTCTTGTTGAGGAGGGTTATTTATTTTTGTCTTGCTTATTTTACTGCTATGCACTTGTTTTTGTATGAATTGCTCCAGTTGAGAATAGTCACAATCTTCAATATTTAAATTTGCTTTCAATGCGTTATTATAGAGTTTGTCGTAGTCAAGAGCTTGATATTGTATCTTTTTGTTCACCGTGGGTGCTAAACCGCCAATCTCCAAATATATTTGTTTATGATCGGATATAGCTGACTCAATAATTGATAAACTAAATGAGTGATTTTTTATATTTGTACACACATGGTCTAAAATTGTGCTTGTTGTACTGGTCACCCGAGTGCTAGATTGCTTGTTTACTTTATTTAGTATTTGGTACCCAGCCTCTTTTATTTCTGTTTGGTATATTTTGACGCCGTTATCCTTGCTAAGTAGATCGATGTTAAAATCTCCGAATACGACTGTCCTTTTTCTCTGCTCCAATTGCGTAGAATATATCTCTAGAAACTCTTTAATGTTGGTATCACCAGGTTTATATATAGCCCCTATATTAAGCGATAGTTTGTCTATATAAGGTTACCTCGTTTTAAGTGATAATATTTTAACAGAGCATCAAACAATAACATAGAAAGAGGACCCAATAATTATTTTTTTTGAAAACTGGCCCGTTTACGTTTTTATTTTTCCTAACAAAAAAAATATTATTTTTTAAGAGCACCCTGTTCCGCGACATCGCCTTTCGTCTCTTACATAAGTAGGTACTACATTGAGCGAAAACTAGACAGACGTATGGGCCTGAGTGTGACGGAAGATGGACTAGCTAAGCGAGAACGAGACAGACGCGTGGGCGTGAGCGTGACAGAAGATGCCTATCTCATTCATGCGGCGTGCCGATGCGCGGTACTCGGGCGGTAGGGGGCGCCGCTGCGCGCCTATTTATTTGGTCCTACATAATAATAATAATAAAGGTAACTACCTACTGCATTCGATTACCTATTATAACGAAACACTAATATGAAAAAAACATTATCAACGTGTATCAGTACCTAATAAATCAAACAGATAGATCAGTTAGATAAACGCTAAACAAACAAAACAGCTGGGTATGAAAACAAAGACAAAAACTTAAGAAGGTATGTGCCCATTTATCTGAGGCCTAAAACAGCTGGGTAGGTATGATTCTCTGAAACAGAAACTCAACTTAGGTACCTATGTGTTTATCGCAGGCTTAAAACATGAACAGCTGGGCAGGTATGATAAACTAAAACTACCTAATTGTGTTGTGTTCCTTCTGTTTATTTAATAATAATAAGGAGACAAAGCTTATGTGAAAGTAAACTTCCTAATTGTGTTGTGTTACCTCTGTTTATTTAATAATAATAAGACAAATCTTATGTGAAAGTAAACTTTAAAAAGAATACCTATTAAAATTCTCAATCTTACTAAATTTAACTTAGACAGATGTTGTAGTTACCTACCTACCTACCTACCTAATGAGTACCTATTGATTCCTTTTGATTCAGAAGATGGATATGCATTTAAAATTGCGTGAGTAAAATTAACACAGTTTTGTTTTAAATTTCGTTTATTAGGTACCGTAAATTAACATAACACATAAAACGCGAACACATCTTTGAAAATTACGTACATTTTTATTATTTTTTACTTTTAATTATCACACTTGCTCAGTTTTTGTACAGATATGTGGATACAAGTCTTATTTCACAATAAAATAAATTAAAACTAGGATTTCTGCATTGGTTTACAAATACGTTTTCTTTATTAGCAGCGATAAGTTAACATTTGAAAACAATGACGTCAAAGATTTGAAGTAAAACAGGTTACTATTTTTACGGTAACATCTTATTTTACAATTGCCAATTGAGGCGATACCTCCTAACCTTATTATTATGCAAACTGGGCCTCTATTTTTGAATCACTCGCTTGAACATGGCGTGTGAGTTTTGTTTGAAAACAAATTAAAAATCAATAAAAATCACGCAAAATATTCGCGTCGGTACTCACAAAATTCATTAATCATTTTTGCAAATCACTTCCACGTGAGATTATACGAATTTTCATAGGAAAATCGGACATTAAACAATGAATATCACACACCATCTTGACGCGAGTGATTCAAAAATAAGGGCCCTGAAGCGAGCACTAGACAATCTAGCTATCACGAGCACTGCTTTTTTTTCACTAGTCATCACGGCATTCACTGTTCATTCACACACGTATGCACTGAACCTTTGCTGGAATTGGTGGCGAATAACTGCAGCATTGTGTTGTGCATGCACGTTATCCCAACAACGTGCAATTGCGCAGTAGTCAACGGGAGGACTCGAGCTCGTGCTGTTCGATCTTCGTCGCATAGTCCGCACCAGCAGCAAAACTTGGACCCTCAAGTGATAAAGGCGTAATCCCCGCCAACAGCAAATCTTGGACCCTCAAGTGATAAAGGTGGAGGGCTTCGTTGTGCAGAAACCGCCATAGCAAGCGTCTGCGGTGTTTGGCAGTCGGTGCCGTACCAGGTCAAGGCGCGGCGGGAAACTATGTGATGCTGGTCACACGACCCAGGCTTCGGAAAACGCACCGCAGGTCCGCGACGCGCGCGCACACGACATACAAACGCGAATTTTTTTGGCAGACTGACTCGCGTGGCGTCGCGCGCGCGGCCGCGGCTATCCGGTGGGGGGGCCCCCGCCCCCGCTCCCCAGCGGCCGCGAGCGCGACACGTGTAGGCAGGCAGGCAACACGGCGGCGATGGGCGGCGCGTATGACAATACCTACAAAGAAAGACCGAGAGCTCCGCTCAGCAACACGCGGCACGGGGTGTTTTATTTTACTCTTTTTTCTACATGTTTAGAGGCGATTTTCTCGAAAACTAGCGTATAAAAAATTTTTTTTTTCGTACAAAATATATTTCATTTATTTTTCTGAATCTGCCTTTAAAATATTATCACTTAAAACGAGGTAGCCTTATATAAAGCCATAAATAGTGGTTTCCGTTTTCTAAGCGTTCTTCTGTTATTTCAAATTTTATGTTTTTGTGTACGTAAATAGACACGCCACCCCCCTTGCTTTTTGATCTGTAATTATAAATGTGATTGTAGTTTGGTAGGTGGTAAAGTTGAGCATCAATTTCTGAGGTGATCCAGGTCTCCGTAAAGATGAGAAGGTGAGTAGTCGAGCGTATAGCTTGTAACAGGCATTTAATCTCGTCAAACTTTCCATCTGTTCGAATACTACGCAGATTAGCGTATAAACACCGCAACGATGACTTGTGTAATGGTATGTCTTCATAGTTCTTGGCTATTTGATGAGTCAGTCTACTTTTGTATGTGTGTTTTTCATTGTGTACGTGAGAGTTTTCTAGTTTTTTTGATCCTTGACTATTTTGGGTAATCCTTTTATATATTTAATTACTATATTATTTTCCCCGTGTTCTATACGCCTGTGTAATTCATTTTTTAACGAATCTAGGTATAACTTCTGAGAAGGGGTTTGATCAGAGTATATTTTAATGTTTTCGGGTAGTTTATTTTTGTTCCTTAATAGAAGCTTCGGAGTCTCATTGTTGATAAAACAAGCTTTAATTGGCCGTGGTTTATTTGGGACGTATTTACCCAACCTTATCAACTTGTGTGGCTTGGGACTGGCTTCATATAAAGATGTTGCTAATTTTATTACTTGTTCTTCATCATATTGTTTCCTTGCGTACGAATTTTTATTATTTAGCTCCGGAATACCCACAAAAATTACGTTTTTTTCGCGATCACAACGGTCTTTGAGCTCAAGGATGAGGTTTTCTTGAGTAGAGATTAGCGATTTTGGTGAGACTTCGACATGTTGATTTTTGATGTGTAATATTTCTGTTTCAATATTTTTTATTTTATCCTGTGTTGTATTATTGTTGTCCTTTAGTATTTGTATTTCAGTATTTACTTGCTCAAAACGTAACGTGAGGTTTTCAGCGGTTGATTGAATTGTCTTAATCTCATTTTTAATCTCGGCAATTTCTCCATAAATATTGTTGAGTTGTTGACTTTGGGTTTTCGTAAAACTTTCTAAACATTTCATTATATCCGCCCGAAAATCTGCAAAGTCTTTTTTGTAATCGTGTTCTTCAGTGCGTTCCTTTCTTTTCCGAAAGTTTACATTAAAATAGGAGTCTTCGTCATTACATGTTGTTAAGTTAGGCGTAGACCCGCCACCGCTCCCGCTTCCGCTGACGCCTGTTACTATGCCTTGGGGCGGCGACCTCTGTACACTCATTATGTGGTGCGCGTAGGTAAGTTGTGCAGGTGCGAGCGCAACGAAAAATGGCAGCCCTCTTATTCGCACTTGAGTTGAGGTATGGACGAATCGGCGCGCGTCGGCCGCTGGAGCACTTATCTTGAAACGGTAATGGCTTTAGTCTTGTTTAAAACTGCACTTAATTTTAAACTTAAAAACTGCACTATCAGGGATCACTTTCTGTTATCGTACTGTGTAAGAATTCCGGAAAAAATTGTCAACACGTCTGCTCTCGACGAGCACCAGAGGCGTATCAAATAACAGTCGCAATTCTTCTTGGTGACAATAACATATCTGACTAAAACCATATAAAGTTTATCTCAAAAAGAATTAGAAAGAGTTTAGTAGTCAGCGATAAAAATGACAATTTTAGCCGTAGCGAGCGCTGTGATCGTTTAGGCTACTCCCTCTACCCGCTTTGCACTCTGCCAATAGAAACAGTCACTCGCCACCCAACAATTAGAAATCTTCTTAGCGCCAAAAGTATACTCTTTTTCTTTTCCACAGAGCAGAGTGCATAGCGTGACCGCAAACACTTTGACGAGTTAGCTAATATAGATATGACACCGATAGCTAAGTAAGTAAATATAAATGGTTGAATGGATTCCCGCAATACATCGCAAGTTTTTCGGCTGGTTTAGAATGTTTTAAACACAGTCACACACAAGTCACAGTGTCATATTTTATAATCATAAAGATGAAATAAGAAACCAAAAATTTGCGCACAGGCGGGACTTGAACCAGCGACCTCTTGGCTGACCGGGCCAAACGCTCTTACCAAATGAGCTACCGTGCTTTCAGTCCGACCTTGCGAAATTTGTGGTCTCTTATGGATACGTCATTGCGTGACGCTTAGCGCCATCTAGCTGTTTATGAAACAGTGGGCCCAAGCAAATTCCCGCCTGTGAGCAAAATTTGGTTTCTTCTTCTTATTTCATCTTTAAGTTTTTCAGCTTTAGCAAAGCCTTTTTGATGCCTCATAGCACAAAGTAAACAAGTTACTAAAGGGTGATTAGGCAGTGGCATGATTCTCATTGGTTGTTAAGTAAGACATGTAAAACATCTCTATTGCACAGACATATTTGGCGCAACGCTCGAAGGAAGACGGAACTATAGTTTGCGCGGACAAGCATGTCACGGCCAGTTGTACTTACATGTACGCCTCGATAAAATAAGTTTATTTCCTAAACAACTATATAATCGTTAAAATAAGTTTATTTCCTAAACAATATAATCCTAATTGCTTCTAAAACAAATGGATTCATTAAAGTTGGTAAAAACCATTTTAATAAGGTTAAAACGACGTTTGAAATTAGACCGCGATAAATGATAAGTAGGCGCGCATCTTACTTAGGCCCGCTGAAGCATGTGAGCGGTGAAAGAGGTTTGGTAGACAATCATCAGTCCATAAAAATATCTACTGTCACGTATGCGTTTTACATTCGCACCTCACTAAAATCACTCACTTACCGCATGCGATGACTGGTTTGTCCGCGCAAGCTATATTGATTTCTACGTCAATTTGAACTGCAGTAACAGGGCTTGGAAACCGGTATTTTTTTTGAACCGGTTTGACGAAAATACAGGTGGAACTTTTTGAAAAAGGTTATGTTCCTTTAAACAACGTTTGGCAAAATATGGGTATTTTGCATTAACCGGTTCAACTTTTCGTTCTGGCAGGACAACCACTCTGAACTTCGATAATATCTGCAAGCGGTGAGCGCACCTGACGTTTGTTTTTGTTTAATCAAACATATTTTGTTGATATATCCTATCAGATACGTACAGTGGTATTTGTTCAAAATATTTTTGTACGTTTTAATTATAATATCAAACAGTACAATGGTAAAAGGAATAATTGTGAAGAATCTGATAATTAGTTTAACATCTTTTGAAGAATATTCGGTCTAAAAACAAGTCGCGTTGCGATCGTCGCGAGCGGCTACGAATTAACCGGTTGATTAAGGTTCACAATATTGCTCTTATTTGGTTCCACTCCGGAACGGAATTTTACAATAAAACCGGTTTAACCGTTATAATACCGGTAAATCTTGAACCGGTTTCAAGCCTTGGCAGTAAATCACATAACAAGGTCCCTCACCAATACGCCATAGACAACCGCGTCTCTGTGGTCTGCGACGCGCGAGACGGCGGCCTCGACCTCGGTGGTGCTGACGTTCTCGCCGCGCCAGCGGAACGTGTCGCCCGTGCGGTCGCGGAAGTACAGGTAGCCCAGCTCGTCAGCCACCAGGATGTCGCCTGAATGTATGTAAACAAACATGCATTTGACATGACACATTCTTCTGTTTCATGCATACTACATTTCAAGAAAGAAAATAATATTAACAACATTCTAAATAACATCAACAATTATACATGTAACGAAACTAAAACTAAATTGATTGACAAAACCTACTCTTTAGGCCGAGTGGGTTTTGTCGTCGTACGTCGGAATAATCGGTATGGTCGTAATAATCAATAACCATATTTATTGATGAAAACCCCATGAAAAATAAATAAATAAATATAAATATCCTTTGGACATTTCCACACATCGCCATCTAGCCCCAAAGTAAGCTACTCAAAGCTTGTGTTATGGGTGCCAGACAACGGATATAATACTTAAATACTTTTTTTTTTGTAAATACATACATGATATACATAGAAAACACCCAGACCAATACAAACAGACATGTTCATGCACACAAATGTTTGTATTGTGCGGGGATCGAACCCGCACCCGCTGCGTAGTAGGCGATTTCTTGGCCACTACACCAGACGGGTCGTCAAATATAACAAATACAAATATTTTCGCTATTTCGATTAATTGGCTATATTTATTTAAATTTATGATATCATACTCGATCTTGTTTTACTACTGTTTTTTTTACTTATTTTGGACAAAAAAGGATTTAAATATCGGAAAATATTAAATAAGAAAAAAAAACTAATCGATTACTTTGCACGAAAAGCATCGGTATAATAACATCAGTAAAATTGTCGAAATGACAACGTCACAGCGATCATTTTAGACAAAATCAACTTTAGTGTGATCGCAAGAACACAGCTCTATATTTTAACAATTCAATAGAGCTTAATGAAAGACACAATTGCCAGTATAATAATAATCGAGCGTAAGCAAGTGCAGCGCATTACCCTGGTCACATAAAGATGCACTTCATACTTAGCTAACTGTGTCCCATGCTTCTTGTTATTTGAAATATCGATGAGTGAAGCTATCCGAATATATTCTTGCTTCGTTTATTAAAACGATGTCAGCAAGTGTTGCTGTCAAAGCCTGATCTCAGAGTTGTTGTTAATAACCTACAAGAGGCTAAGAATAAGAAGCTCACCAGAAATAAAGGACTGGTCACCATGCGCGAAGACGTCTTTTACGACCTTCTTCTGCGAGGCAGCGGCGTCCACGTAGCCAAGATATTCCCGAGATGGGTTGTTTGGAGTTATCTTGCCAATGAACACACCCGGCTCGTCGGGTTCGGCCAGCTGTAATTTAACAAGACGTGTTTAAAATAAGTATTAAACTTGATGAATACAGTGCGTGTTCAGCGGGCCTAAGATGCGCGCCTATTTGTCATTTATCGATAAATTTCAAACGTCTTTTTTATCATTTTAAAAAAGGTTTTTAGTTATTTTGTTGTATTTATTTGTTTTGAAAAGCAAAAAGGATTGATATACAAGTGAAAAATATGTGTCAAAACATGTTGTTTAGGAAATAAAATTATTTTATCGACGCGATAAACGGTATTGGGGCGTGCATGTTAGGCTTACTGGCCGAATAATAGCAAATTCAAAAAATCTCCTTTGATTCAGAGTTTAGGAAGCTGCAGAGCTAATATTTTTTCGCCCAACCAAGGCAAAGTCAAAGAGAAGGGTGTTTATTTGAAGCAATTTAAGCTTTTTTTTGTATCTTGTATGTTCCACCAATTCTAAGCGCAAAATAATTATGTAAACAATAACAACCATTGAAAATAATAATTTTATTTCAGAAGTTTATCTTTAGGGTACTTAAAATAATCAATTTATTTCAAAGAAAAAATGTACTCAAAACATGTACGAAACTATAACCCTAAAAGACCTAAGGGAAAAATCGGAAATCTCTTGTAAGACTGGGGATATTTGGCTACGTTAGATCTAACAACCGTATTTTTCAACATGTCTGAGTTAGTTTCCTTCATACCGTGTACCGGTAACCGAACCCGAGGAGTTCCCTAGAACAAAATGGTCGCGTTTTCAAATTTATACACAATATGAGTCTGTGAATCAGGCCAGTTATACGCAAAAATATAAATGCTTACAGAAAAGGGTTTCTGTAAAATAAACCTCTGTCTATTTTATCACTTAATTATCAGCATTGTCAATACTAAAATTAGTAATTGTTTAAATAAATTATTTAACATGAATGATTTTGAGCAAAGTTTTTCGGTTCGTAAAAGGTGAAATCTTTTTCTATCGATGACGCCAACAAAATTTACGCATGATCATAGTTCGTGTTTCAGTAATCATACGAGGAACACGCCACTTGTCTAGTTCTATTTGTCTAAAGGTCTTTTGAATGACAAATGTCAACCTATAGCATTGGAGAAGTCTTTGTACTCTACATGCTTATTTTAATAGCTTATAGTAATTTTGAATAGGTAATTTTCATAGCAAATTATTTTTAGTTTTTGACAATATAAGTCAGGTAAAATAATACCTTTATAACTTCATCATGGTACTAGGCATCAGGATCTGCCGAATCCTACCAACATTTAGGTGTTATTCCTCCACCCAGGGGTTATGGGCATGGACCCTATTGTAAATAGAGCAAATTCGACATACTAGGCAAGAGTGGTATCATATTTTATGATTTTTCTTTCACTTCATCGAATGAGACAAAGCCCATATTTATTGGATCAGTATTTTGTAAGATATACAAGATTTTGTTGAAGGTGAAAAATTGCATGCATGAAACATTCACATTTATTAAACTAGGCAAGTAAAGTATAATTTTCAATTTATTTTTTTGCGTTACATCGAATGTGATCATATTCATATCTGTTGGAAGAATATTTTGAAGGGGCGGCTTGTTTTTGTTGATAAAAGGGGAACGTGTAAAACATGCAGATTATACAAACCGAGGCAAGTGGGCTATCATTTTTAATGCATTTTCTTGCACTGGTATATAGTAGGATCGATATTTCGCGAGATACGAAGGTTTTTTAGCGTGGCAGCGCAAGGAGTTTTGGGCAAGTAAGTTGCCACAAACACTTTATATCTCCCAACATATTGACCTTACGAGTTTGAGCATAGTTTAATACGATTAAGCTCAAATCAATGCATTGAAAATTATACTTTACTTGCCTACTTTAGTAAACGTCCATGTTTCACACACCCTTCGCATTTTCATTAAAACCCTTCTATCTCACAAAATATCGATCCTTTAAGTCTGGGCATTGTCTCATTTGGTGAAACGTAAAAAAGTACATAAAATATGACACCACACTTGCCTAGTTTGTGAAAGGAAATGGCCGCGTCCCATATATTGTTTGCTTCAAAAGTAAAATTCTATGCGATAGACCATTAATTAATAAGTTTAATTCTATAAACGTTAATTTACGTAAAAAGTAAAGACAGAATAACACAGGTAATGCTACGAATATTTTGTATAAAGAAATAATATTTAGTTTTATACTAGAGCTGCATGTTCGATATTTTGTGTCGACTGATTATCATGCGGTAAACTAATATGTTTAACTTAGGGCTGATTTTCCAATAGTCAGATAAGAAATATCCGTCGAACATGATTCAATATCGCTAATTTGAAAACGTCACCTAATTGTCAACAGTCACAGGTACATGTCATGTTTTTTAATCTGTCGCTTTATAATTTATCAGTCTGATAAGTTTTATCTGACCAATGAAAAATCAGCCCTTAGGAAGATTGGTTTATATCACCTGAACTAAAGGTTATCTCATTTTAGGCAACAAATGAATAACTTAAGTTATTTACTGACACTGATCGTTTTCGTTTGACAGCTTTTACTTGCCCTACTCTTTCAATAGGAATATTATTTTTATGGTATGGAGTCAATCTCTTCCACACCGTCTAGGGCAGGGATGCACAGACTTATTAAGACTAGGGGCCACTCGGGCAAATTATGAACTGATGGCGGGCCGCCAGAAGTATAGGTAATTAAAGACAATAAAGAATTGATAATTATGTATTAAAATTGAAAAAGAATTTATTAATTTGAAGCGTGGCACTGCATAGTGCTTACAATCTTTTTTATATTTGGCTCAAATTTACTTGTAGCAACACGTAAAACTGCTTCCAAACTTTCATTTGCAAGGCGGTTTCGATTTTTTGTTTTATTATTATTTAGTATTGAAAAGGTTTGTTCACATATATAGGTAGAACCAAATAAGCTGGCACATTTCAGAGCGTTTATGCGCAACTCTTTGTACGTATTTTTATCAATGCAGCGGTAAAAGTTCAGCAAGTCTCCTTCGTTGAATTTGTTGCGTAAATCTTGGTCGTTTTGAATGTCGATAATTTCTAACTGCATTGACTCTGGCGCATTTTCGCATTTACAGTCGAAACTACCACTTTCATGACATTTTGAAATTCAATTTTTTTAGAACAGAGGGCTTCTTGGTGTATAATGCAGTGAAACTGCATGAGATCTTCAGCGTTTATGTTTTTTTCTTGTAGATGCTTTTTCAGCAAAGTAACTAGCCCAGAATTGACACCAATCATCGAAGGAGCACCGTCAGTGGCAACTCCCGATAATTTTGATAAGTCCAAATCAGTTTTTGAACACTCATCCAAAAGTACATTGAGTATATCAACTCCTCTGGTTTGACCTTTCAATGAACACATTCCTAACAACTCTTCTAAGACTTCAAAATCTTTAGTAACACCTCGTATGAATATGAGAAGTTGAGCTGTGGAAGTAATATCAGTGGATTCGTCGAGTGCTAATGAAAAAAATTCAATGATCTTAGTTTTTTCATTTAATTGTTCCGCAATATTACCTGACAAAGACATAATACGTCTTTGGATAGTCATACGATTCAGTTGAATTTTCTCAAACTTTTTTGCTGCTTCTGGACACATTTTCTTAGCGGCAATTTCTATGCATTCTTTTACAAAATCCCCATCATTGAAGGGGCGACTGCGCTTTGCTATCATTCGAGAAATGTCATAACTAACTTCTGTAGCTGTTTCTGAATCTTGGATGGGTTTTGTAAACATAGCTTGCTGACCAATAAGCTCCCGTTTTAAAGACAACATTTTTTGCTTTCTTAATTCGCCTGTAAACTTGGTAAAAGTAGGATGCTGCGTTTCATAGTGCCTTTTTACATTATATTCCTTTGCAATCGCAACAGAATTCTTGCAAATTAAACAAACGACTTTATTATGCGACCATACAAAAAAGTATTTCTCAGTCCAAATTTCTTGAAACTGCCGATTTTCATCTTTAACCTTACGTTTTTTACTAGGTCCTGGCTTGTCCATGTTGCGTTCTAATCCTGGCTAGGATTAACACAGCACCTAAAAACAATTACAGTACCTACTTAAATTACCCATCCTTTTTTAAATTAGCAAAAATAATTGATTTAAATAGGTAGGGAAACACTTATTAATAACAGAGTTTTACTTACGATTTCACAACACAATTATACACGGCACTTGACGGGAAATCTACGTTGAATGTGGATCAAAATATATGACACCGGCTAGTCGAGTTAAAATCTACACTAGAACTATTGACACTTCACTCAAATTAAAACCGAACTATGGGTCGCTGCGGTTAGCGTGGCTTTTATACCGCGCGTATAGAGTCGAAAACTGTCTGGAGAAATCTCGAAACCGACTCTGGAAGCTTCGTGTATCTACCTACGCGAGCAATCGGGAATTCGTGCACTTAAGAGCGCGCGCGCGAGATTCAAATTACTTTTCGAACATTTTTTTTTTGGTTTTATTCTGGAATAGAATTCAATATTTTTCGAATGTACGAGAGTATTATTTTTGCTGTCGGCGGGCCACCAGTATTCGACCGGCGGGCCGCAAGCGGCCCGCGGGCCGCGGTCTGTGCATCCCTGGTCTAGGGCCCCAATTCCACTTATTTATTGTATCAAAATCACAATGGGATAGATTTTTGACGTTCGGCCCTAGAATTGTCAAGAATTGTTAGCAGAATTGACCTCCAAGTACCTAGTGTCCGCCATGTGTGTAAACATTTCGATTAAGAGCCATCTAGGCAATCAAATGTAAATCATAGCGAACCGTCACTTTGCCTTTTCTCTCCAAAAACAGCAATTGCAAGCGCTAACTTACAAGAGCTAACTGTCCATTCTATGGCACGATCCATCATTTTGGTGAGTGGACGTCACTTCGCTTATAAGCGCTATTTTCTACTAAACAAAACAATTTTCGAGTCATGGAAGCTGTATTAAATCGTAACATCTCTATTTTTTTCTATTTTCAAACCCCACTAGATAGAAGCAAAGTTAATATTTACATTATTTTGTATCAATCATTTAATCCCTTTTTTACAAAATGCTGAAGTCAAGTCTCTTGGTGTATTTCTCTAATCAAACATGAAACGACTCTGGGGCGACCTAGTGCTGTCTCTTTTGCACTAGGTCGCATTCCATTGGGTCCATGTCCATATCCGTTGGGAGAGGGAAGGACGCCCAAATTTTGGTAGGACTCGGCACATCCTGATTCCCAAGATGAAATTATAAACAAAGGTTTTGTTGATGTACATATTTTGCTGCCAAAATTTTATTAAGCTCATAGCTTTAGATTGCATTAATTTTTAAATCGTGGGCTGCCTTCACGGCTTGTTAGTGTAAATAATTATAATTCGGCCTGATTCACAAAGTCTTTTAAGTTCTTGTTAGTATAATCTGTCCAATACATCATATAAAACGATGCTCATTTAAATTATGCATTGATTAGTACTGATTTGTTGAAGTTAAATTGATAAATGTCTTGAATATCTAGTTATATTAAATATGTTAAGAATCTTAGTACATATTTATAAAAAGATGACCGATTTGACATAGGTTTATCGTTACACACGCGGTACTATGTCAATAACCCTAGTGTTCTTGACTGTGGGGCAACAATACTTCGGAAATACTTTGTTTCTACGACCTCGATCCGCTTGTGTGGTAATTTAATTACTGATTAATTTATTGACCATTCACATATTTAACAGTCAGTCACACGTATCGTACTTCTGTACTTTGTTTCTTGGATGGACAAAGTGAAAAGGATGAGTTTGTGTTTGGTACTTTTTAAGACAAAGCCAAAAGATTTATATAAATATATGTGTATGCACATGTACTTGAAGAAAAAAAACAACTATGTCTGACGAGGAATCGAATCCCGTGTCTTACGCAATCCAGGCGTAGGCCTATGCCACTCGGCCATCGACACATTGGCAAGGGGTATCTATCATAACACAGAATTTTTTGATATCGAATTTCATTTCACAGAAAACTATTCAATGAATGTTAATATCTTTTTTTCTTGTTTAATCGAATAGTTATTTATCGTCGTTTCATAACATCGAATAACAGTTCACCAAAAAAATGTTTCGCAACTGTTTTGTTAAGCAGACCAACTAATAAAAATACCAAACTAATGTTTCATAGAATTATTAAGTTATCGATATAACCTTTCATAAAAACTTGTTTCAATGTGTAACGGTTAAGAAGGCATACATGCATGCATTAATGCATGCAAGTAAGCAAGCAGGCATGCATAAATGCATGCATGCAAGCAAACAGGCATGCATGCAGCAAGCAAGCAGGCATGCAAACAAGCAGCATGCATTAGAATTTCCTGGTCTCCAGCGCTGCGGGAATAGCAGCCTCGTCGCCCTTGCCCCAGATAATATAATACTCCCTTGCGTAACAAGGCGCAGTCACCCACGCTCGCCTACGCAGCTTCGGCTTGCTGGTCGCCTTCGGCTCGCAGCCTCAGCCGCTCCGGCTCGCGCGGATGCCAACACCTGGTTACAGCGGGCGGAGGCTGTACTCCCTCCGCGCCTCCGGCTTTTAAATTACACTCTAGTATCGGGCAGACTAGTACCACGGCGAGGAGACCACGACGAGTCGGGATTAACGCAGTTTATTTATTAGATCAATATTTATTACATATTTATATCAGTTATGCTTTAAATTGTCTATTAATCAAGTATGCAACATAAGATTCGTAACAAATTCGTTTGGAAATACGGATTTTAGTGAAGTAAAATTCGATGTTTCAAGAATTCTGCGTATTGAAACTACGTGGAAATAAAATTATGGGTAACAAAATAGGAAGCTAACGTTACTTCGATAAAATACGTAATTTATGAAAAGAAGTAACGATGAAGTAAGTTTGTAGATAATAAGCATTCGAGTAAATGAAATTGTGATGTAACAAGATTGTAGAATTTGTTAAATATTATTTTGAAACATCTGCGAATCGTTTCATGGGAAATGAAAATAGATGAAGAAAATTGCGATTAAGTGATGGGTTCCCATTGGCAAGACTGTTAAATTTTTCAAGTGCTTTCTTTAACGCGTAGGCTGCTTGACCTAATCAATGTTGGAGATTGCTCTCACAATAAATAATGTATGTGTTATTTTTGACTTTGGTTTACCTATTGATTTTGTAAAGAGTATTCTTATGTAATAAAAATGTACAATGATGTTTAGATGTCTAGAAAAGCTTAATATAAGCGATGATATCGATATATATAGATATAAATACATATGTAATTAATACAACAAATATGTTACACTCGATATCTATTTATGTATTTCATCCCTAGTGCAGTAATTCTACCGTAGCCTACCAAAACGCATAGAATCATTCCGGTAGGATACGGAATACTACCGCATACTACATAGCTTTCGTAGATTACTTTTATTAAGGAATTTGCAAAATAAAGTACCAAATGTGACATAATAAGTCTCGCAATCATTTTAAAGTTGAACGAAAATCCTCTTTCACTTCCTGTGTATTTTTTTCTGTGACTATTTGCATCAAAATATTTTATTTATTTATTTTAAGTTTAAAATGAAACTAATTTCACTAAAATTGAATAACAGTCACAATTTTGGTATAAATAACCATGATTTATTTCAAATTCAGATTCAAGAATTTTTATTTCTACAACAATAATTCGTGATACAATTAAATAGAAATCTACGAAAGCTACCGCACCTTGTGAAAGGAGGTCCGAAGTCTACCGTAGTCTACCGGAATGCTACTGCATACTTTGGTAGGATACATTGGACTTTCAACTGTATTCATCACATTAACAATCATACCTGGCAAAGTCCCTGCGAGTTCCGTATCGGCTCTCCCGTCTCCTGGTCCACTTTTATGATGGCGATGGGGTACACGGAAGGAATAATCCGCGACACGAATCCTATCGCGCCGGGCGTGCCGTCCGTGTTCGCTGGACAGGAAAGGAACATTTTTAAGTTGTGATTTAGATTTTAGAACAATATATTTCCTTAAAGATGAAATAAGTAACCCAAAAATTGCGCACGGGCGGGACTCTAATATGTATCTTTACATAATCTCGGTCTAATAACACTCATTTCAGTAATTGAATAATGATTTCCGGAATACAAACTATTCTTAATTCTTCGCAAAATGATTGCACTAAATTTAATTTTAAAACAGTTAGTGAGAGTTTAAAGCCGAAAAAAATTCCCCGTAGTACAAAAAAAAAACGTTACAAACTTTTTGATACTCCCCATTACAGGGAGTACTGGGGAGTTATCAAAAAGTTTCTACGTTTCTAACGGGGAGTACATTTTGTATGGGAACTACACAAAAAATCCTCAGAACCTATCGTTTGTGATATCGTTTACAAGGGCGATTCTGGGAACATACCGCATCACTACATTTCAGCCATTTTCATCAAATAAAAAAACATACTAATTTTGGGCTCATCTTGCTATGAAACATCAGTCCTAGATGTTTTATTTGTACAATATACCACAAATTATACGTAAAATCCTAATAACCCAACCTCAAGGAAGGATTTTGAAAAATAATGTGATTGTTTTTTTTAATTTTCAAAAATTCAAT
Organism: Pyrausta purpuralis; assembly: GCA_963924145.1. Classification (NCBI taxonomy): domain Eukaryota; kingdom Metazoa; phylum Arthropoda; class Insecta; order Lepidoptera; family Crambidae; genus Pyrausta; species Pyrausta purpuralis. Next base: position 16,073,202 of record OZ001654.1, read on the forward strand.
TAACACAATTATATATCCATACTGTGTAGTAGAAGTATTTTAATTTTATTCCCCAAACAAAATATTTGATGACTCAGCATTCCTCTCCTACCAAAGATTTTTGTACTTCGGGTCAAAAAAAATGTTTTGATCTATAATATGCGTGTGTCAAACGGCTGCCTCGTACATTGATTTGCGGTTTTTCTTTAAAATTGGATTCGTACGGTGACTACTACTATAGACAAACAATTTTAAAAGGCAGATAAATATAACTGATGATATTAGTAACATTGGCTTGTCTTTGTTTGTTAATTGGCTTGTAAATTAAAAATCGACTTTTATCATTGGTAATTTTTAATAATCGACCCTGTTGTGACTTACCTATATTAGCGTTTCCTTCAGTAGCTCCATAAAATTCGATTACATGTTTTATATTAAACCTCTTCAAGAATTCTGTCCATATCTGAAAGGAAATGGCGTTACATTATTTAACACCCTGAAATTAGTGAGTCCGTAAATAACTAATTTACTCACTAGGCACTACTTATAATACATTGGTCTAATCGTAATAAGACCTGTGTTACTTATTACTGAAACGAGTCGTTATTTCAAGATGTTCTACTCTTCCGAAACCCAAACGCCGCTTCAAAACGTATCTGTATCATTTGCAACTTGAGATCGTTTTCGGCAAGCGTCGCTCAGGAAACGAAAGATCCGAAGAAATGATCCATTCTCAATGAAGATACACTTTTCACAGCTCTACTCGTAATAGCTCGTACTAACGGAGAGAGCAAAGGTTTCCAAACTCTCAATTAGTTAAATTGTTATTGGTTTTTGACCACAAACCATGGAATATTCAAATGGAACGGTAAAATGTTTAAATACATCTTCATTCTACGTTCATCGGTAGCTTTACGTTGCAACTATCGGTAGTTCGACTATCGTAAGTTATCCTCCATCTATAATCTAGAAAATCATGTATAATAATTAGTGTCGATTTATCGATGATTTTCTAGACTGATCAACGGGCTAGTAGAGAACCTATCAATTCTATTTAGTCCATTGAATGAGTCCCTCCAAGGGGGGTCTAGAGTGCGTGAGTTAGTAACGTAAGATGTTTCTTCGGAAACATGTCAAAAGTCCCTAGGTAATAAACATACTAAAACCCCGGGACACTAAGAGGAGCCCCGGAGTGGGGGGAGGGGGGGAAAGGGTCCATTTTTTCATTTTTCGCTTTAATCTCCAAAACGGTACATGTTAGAGAAAAACTTTCTAGAAAAAATGTGTGACGTGTGAAACTTCATAGAAAAAATCCAAACAACGGATAATGTTGGGACATTGATGTCATATGAGAGGCACTAGAGGAAAAAAAATAAAAAGTTAAAGTATCGTAACAACCCCTATAAAATTCAATTCCTCCTAAACGCCTCCATGGTGGAATCTGGTTTTTTTATCAATGATAGACCTAATTATGAGCAATCTATCGGTACTGGTCACAAGTTGCACTTTTGAGCTTTTTGGAAGAAAAAAATAAAAAAGATCAAGTTCAGTAACTCATACTACCCTAATATAATATTTTGACAATCGATTATTCCTAAAGGCTTCCATGGAGGAATGTGTTATTTTTACCAATGATAGACCTTATTAAGAGCAATCTATCAGTACCAATCACAAGTTGCACTTTTGAGCTTTTTGGAAGAAAAAAAATAAAAAGGTCAAGTTGCGTAACTATCCTAATATAATATTTTGACAATCAATTCCTCCTAAAGGCTTCCATGGAGGAATGTGTTTTTTTTACCAATGATAGACCTAATTAAGAGCAATCTATCAGTACCAATCACAAGTTGCACTTTTGAGCTTTTTGGAAGAAAAAAAATAAAAAGTTCAAGTATCGTAACTACCCTAATAAAATTCAATTCCCCGTAAACGCCTCCGTGGTGGAATCTGGTATTTTTATCAATGATAGACCTAATCATGAGCAATCTATCTGTACCGGTCACAAGTTGCACTTTTGAGTTTTATGTAAGAAAAAAATAAAAAGATCAAGTTCAGTAACTCAAACTACCCTAATATATTTTTTTGACAATCGATTCCTTCTAAAGGCTTCCATGGAGGAATGTGTTTATTTTACCAATTATAAACCTAATTAAGAGCAATCTATCAGTACCGGTCACAAGTTGCACATTTGAGTTTTTTGGAAGAAAGAAATATTTTTTGATCGATTGATGTGATAAACATGGGTATGTAGTATGGGGAAATTGTTTGAGCCAAAATCATTTTTTACTGCGTGTAACTCAGAAATGGTAGGATATAGGAAAAAATGATTAAGGTACAACTTGTAGATAATTTTATGGCCTTTCAACTTTTCCTTGAAAGTTTTTCTCTAACATGTGCCGTTCTTGAGATTTAAGCGAAAAATTAAAAAATTGACCCTTTCCCCCCCTCCCCCCACTCCGGGGCTCCTCCTAGTGTCCCGGGGTTTTAGTATGTTTATGACCTAGGGACTCTTGACATGTTTCCGAAGAAACATCTTACGTTACTAACTCACGCACTCTAGAACTTTTTATTCAATGGACTAATTGCCGTAAAATTGTTTTTGCACGTGGATCAACAGAAAAATGAATGAATGAACGAGTGAATGATATTTATTGTGTATTAAAACAAGGATTGTTAGTGGCATATCGAGCAGCAACGCTATTCATTGGCAGGTAACGAGTTACCTGATGGTATAGTATAGTTACCTGCGGGCGCAGTCCGTTGCCGAATATGATGCGCACGCGGTGATTCGTGTCTGCGGGCGAGGGCGGCGTGGCCAGGATATACCGGCACATCTCGCCGATGTAGTGAGCCGCCTGAAAGATAACAAATTCCTAATTCTTTTTCAAGATGGCCCTACGGGCACTTTACAAGAAAGAGATATCGAACTTGTCTCAGTGACCTCATCTTTTTTTCTCACATGTGTACCATTAGTATTATTATTATGTGTATGTACTATGTGTATGATTATTATTCCATAATTATGTATTAATGTAGACGGTATTTATATAATAAGTAGTATGTACGTTTATTTTTTGTTTAAATACCTATATAGTTTCAATCAAGCTCTCACTTTTGCCCTTCTATCACTTCCTTCGCGCCGCCAGCAATTTCTCTGTATAACCCTATGGTTGACTGGCAGAGAATGCTTTTAGCATTAAGTCCGCCATATGTACCTTTTGTTTGTGCATGAGGTGTTTTAAATAAATAAATAACTATATGGTTTAGAATGTTTTTAACACTCACAGTTGTCATATTTTATATTCCTAAAGATGAAATAAGAAACCAAAAATTTGCAATTGGTAGAGCGTATGGCCCGGTTAGCCAAGAAGTTGCTGGTTCAAGTCCCGCCCGTGCGCAATTTTTTGGTTTCTTATTTCATCTTTATGAATAGAAAACATTGTTTTCGAGAGCTTTGTCAAATTTGTAGATGAGATGGTTGGTTACTTCGCGTATAACTGGTGTGTTTATGGAAGTTAGCTGCTGGTTCTCTTGTAAGATCTTCATCATAGTTATAATTATGAGCCAAAGGACGTCCACTGCTGAACATAGGGCTCCCCCACGGTTTTCCACAGCAAAGGATCACAAAGGGTCTGTATCCAGTCTGATCCTGCGATCTTTACAAGGTCGTCTGTACAATCTTATAGGTGGACGTCCTACGCCGCGTTTTTGGACGAAGGGAAATCTAGAACTTTTGTGTCCCAACGGCCATCAGTTCTTCACGCTATGTGCCCTGCCCATTGCCACTTGAGCTTACGGATTCTCAGGGTCATGACCCTTACCTTAGTTCGAGTACGTTTCTCCTAATTCTTGATTCGATCTCGTAAAAAAACACCGAGCATAGGCCTCTCTATCGCACGCTGTGTGATTTTGAGCTTCCTTATAAGGCCCTTTTCCGTATATCATCACTGGGAACACACACTGGTTGAAAATTTTCGCTTTCAGATACTGAGGTAATTGAGACGAGAAGACACTCTTGCGCAATTTCCCGAACTTTGCCAGGCTTAATAACATTCGTCGATTGTCCTCTTTCTCGAAGTTTGACCTAGCTAATTGGATTACTTGTCCCAGATAGATGTACTCGTCGACAACTTTGAGAATTGAATTTCCAATAGCTAACGTTAGGCTTTTTTTATACACATATATAAGGTCCTGAGAATTAAATTTATTTTACTGTATATGAGTTAAATATCTTATACGTAAAATTTTCGTGTCACAATGTTCGTTCCCGTACTTCTCCGAAACGGCTTGACCGATTCTCATGAAATTTTGTGAGCATATTGAGTAGGTCTGAGAATCGGCCAACATCTATTTTTCATACCCATTATAATGTTTTTAAGTTACTCTGAGACCGCTTAAAATTTTAAATTACGGGACTGGGCGGGACGGGGCCGGGGCGAGATGAGAATGGGGGCGAAACAAAGTTCGCTGGAACCGCTAGTAAGGTCCTAAGAATTTAATTTATTTTACTGTACATGAGTTAAATATTTGCTCACCGTGGCCTCGTACTTGGCACAGTCCGGGAAGTACTGCGAAGCGGAGAACTTGGCCTTGAGCACCACCGTGCAGCCGAGGACGAGCGCTTGGCCCACGCTGATGACGCCGCCCGCCGTGTGGTACAGCGGCAGCGGGCAGTAGATGCGATCAGACTTCTTTAGGCGTAAAAAGTGGATGCCCGTTGCCATGAATACGTATCTGAAAAAAAAAAACATTAACTGACTAAAAGTCGATTTTACCAACGTCAGATAGGACTTATCCGACAAGCGAATAGGTGTAAAACGAGTCTGCGTTTCCACCAAGTGAGCAGCTCCAGATACAATTAAATGTATTTATCATTTAGTTACAGGTTTAAAACAATTGTAGAAACAAGGTTTTCTTTTTGTAATGCGATTTAATAAAAGATTTTTAGTTAAATGTTGGATAATGCCTTGTTTCATTCCACATCAACCGAGTCCAGCAAAATACTAATAACCCTGAAAAATAAATGTGGAAAATAATCCCTGTGCCTGGGTAAGGACTTCCTTTTTTGTCGCTACATATAAATCTTGTAAATTAATTTAAATGACGTTTATTAATACCGAATTCTAAATAAGGAGGTTATTTTGTTGAAGTGTTCATCATGCATTACATGGAAATGTCAGGAAAAATACCTAGTATTCAAAATGTGTTTGCATGTGAACTTGGGCCTATCTGAAATCGGAGATGGGCCCAAGTTCACATGCAAAAAACCGGCCAAGTGCGAGTCGGACTCGCGCACTTAGGGTTCCGTGCCAATTTTACCTGAATTTGGGAATCCACTTACTTCCACTTAGTAAAATCCACAATATTTTGTTGACAGCAAATATAACTTTGTTTTTCATAGTGTTTGTATGAAGTACAAAGTTATGTTTGCGGTTGTTGAAAATGTGTTATATCTCAAAAACTATACTCGTTCGATCTCGTCCGAACCAATTTTCGTTGAAAATATTTGTAAAGACCTACATTGCATATTTTTTTCAAAATTTACACTTGCTTGTTTTAGAAGTTGGATGGGGGGACGCCCATTTTACCACTTTGGATGCGTCTAGCTATGAAACGTTAGACTTTAAAAGAAAATGGTTTTAGAAAGCTCTACGTCATTTTAGAAGACCTATCCATAGCCACCCCACACGCATAGGTTTGACTAAAAAAATATATTTTGGTTTTAGTTTCATGTATGGGAGTCTCCCCTTAACTGTCAATATTTTTTAGTTTTTATGAATCGGTAAGCGGTTAAAAAGACACATCTTCCTACCAAATTTCAGTTGTGTAATGCTTATAGTTACAGAATAAAATGGCTGTGACATACGGACGGACAGACAGACAGACAGACAGACAGACAGACAGATAGACAGACAGACTTGACGAAACTATAAGGGTTCCGTTTTTTGCCATTCGGCTACGGAACCCTAAAAACGGCGACGGCGATGGCGGACGGAGTGAGCACCAGGCATCTGTTTTACTCATGAACGCATAGTAAAAGTGGTTTGTTTTTATGCTGAATACAAATGCAATGTAAACGATGGAATGCGAATCTATAGTTGGTTCATAGAGATACAATAGCGTGTGGATGGAGTGAGCACAATAAATTAATAGTAAATGTTTTAATACGAAACTTGACGATCTGAAATTACAAGCACCAATTAAAGAGAGGTGTAACAAAAAAAAAAGAACATTGAATGACTCGACCAACTTATTTCAGTATGAAGATACGGCTGACCGCTTGTGAGGTGACTGAGTGAGCACACATTTAACTAAATATCTTTCATTCAATCGCATTACAAAAAGAAAACCTTGTTTCTACAATTGTTTTAAACCTGTAACTAAATGATAAATAAATATTTAATTGAATCTGGAGTTGCTCACTTGGTGGAAACGCAGACATAAAACGATCGATTTTAAATTGACATTTACATAAATGATTGGTGACAAATAGGTGACGTTTTCAAATTAAGGTCACCTTGTTTTAAGTGATAATATTTTAAAAGAGAATCTAACATGACAAAGAAATAGAACCCAATTTATTTTTTTAAAAAGTGGCCCGTTATCATTTTTATTTTTCCTAACAAAAAAAATAACTATTTTCAAAGAGCACCCTGTTCTGTCTACTCTCAGAGATCCTCACGCGCGACCGCGCCTCTTTCATTTAATGTCTATCTCATTCATACACCGATGCGCGGTGCGCGGGCGGGAGGAGGGCGCCTACCTATTAATAATACGAAACACACACACCAGTCCTATCTACTAACTAATTGTTACTACAATCAGATCAAATCAGTTAGAATAACCTCTAACAGATGGGTATGACAGAAAAATCGCGTGTCGTGTGGTCTAATAATAAATTAGAGTCTTTCCTCGAAAACTAGCGTATAAACAATATTTTTTTCTTACAAAATATGTTGCATTTGTTTTTCTAAATCAGCCATTGAAATATTATCACTTAAAACTAGGTGACCTTATATACACACCGGCACAATTAGCGGAACAGAAAAAAAAGTGAGACTATGAGTTAATAACGCATATATTTGACGAAAATGTAATGATACACAAATAACAAATTGATTAACATGTTTTAACAACAAATTTGAAAATTCTTGGTTATTTTTTATTGTAAAATAAAGAAATTTGAAATAAGTGAAACTTTTGATGATTATGAACCATCACAAAAAATAAAAAAAAAGTAAGCATTAAATGATTTAACAATAAAATTAAAGCAAAATTAATAACGAGTGTTTCCCTCTCTTGCTCTGATTACGCTTTCCATTCGTCTGGGCATGCTACAGATTATGTTATCGATGATTTCTTGAGGCAACCGCTCCCACTCCTCAAGTAATGCGTTTCCAAATTCATTCAGATTGTTGAGGGGTGGCATTCTGGATTTAACCCTTCTTTTTAGCAAGTCCCAGACATGCTCTATCGGATTTATACCGGGGGAATTTGCTGGCCACTGCATCACCGGTATACCTACGTGGCTCAGATATGCCTGTACCGATTGTGCACTATGAGCACGAACATTATCTTGCATTAGAATAAAGTCGTCACCAATAAATGGGGCAAATGGTACAACATGTTCTTATAAAATGTCTCTGATGTATCGATCTGCTGTCATGGTCCCTCCTGTGACTATCACTAACTCCTTGCGAGCTCCCAAACATATCCCTCCCCAAACCATAATCGAGCCGCCACCATAAGCCACTGTGTGTTCAAAATTAGACTGTATGTGGCGTTCTCCTTTGCGTCTCCATATTCGCTGTCTCCCATCGATCTGTTTTAAAAGAACTCTGCACTCATCAGTAAAGGAAACCTGCTGCCATTCGTTCAAATCCCAATGACGATGTTCTCGCGCATAGCGTAATCGGTTTACGCGGTGACGTCTCTCAAGTTTTGGGCCTTTGGCAGGTATATACGACCCTAAACCAACTTCTTCAAATCTCCTGCGAACTGTACGCTCACTTACTCGTACTCCTCGAACGTCTTCCAGTTCATTCCGAGCTTGTACAGCCGTTAATCGCGTATTCCTACGAACTCATAGATGTAAAAAACTGTCATCCCGCCTCGATGTACATCTTTTTCTTCCTTGTCCCCTCCTCCTCACAAGAGAATTAGACCTGTACCGCAGGATGCTGCGATGAATCGTTGATATTGGTCGACGAAGCCTTGAGGCAATCGATCTGTAGGTATGGCCATTTCTTCTCATTTCATCAGCCTTAATGATTTCCAGTGATGTAAGTCAGGCATAAGAGAGCTTTTAATAAACAAAATTGCCTATAGAATAACAAATTTATTAAAAAATGTTTTGAAATAAATACAATTACGTACTTATTACTCGAACAAGTTGACAAAACGTATTGTTCGTGGGAAACGTATTGTTCGTACGTATGAATGAAAAAAGTGTATGTCATCTAATTTTCTATTTTCAAATTTGACAATAAATTAAAAAAATATCATAACTGGCCAGTTCCTCAAGTAAAAGATTTTAAAATCCTGCTTTTTTTGTGTTCCGCAATTGTGCCGGTGTGTATATATTTCTTATCTTATGTTAGTAAAATGGGGCCCTCCATAACAACGCATTTGACATCTACTTAAGAGAAACAAATTCATTTGTAGTCGGTGCATGATGTGCGTAGACTATTGGTAGGGTCAGGCGTACCTAGGTACGTTTGAGATCATCTCGCTATGACTTCTCGTTTTCGTGAAATCATTACGGACATTCATACAAATATACAAACATAGTGTACATACATACACTTACGAAATGAAGCACACGTGTTTGGAAGCTTGAATAGATAAATATACTCAAATATTATCAAATCCCAACGTTATCAAATACATACACGTTGAATTGATTAACTCTTCATTTTGAAGTCGGTAAAAAAGGGGTCATCGACCCCTTAAAAATTAAAACATAGCATGATAATAACTAAGAGACGAAGAGAGGCCCGTAAGGTGTCTGGCTGGCAGTAAGTACTGTGGCAACCAAAGCATACAGTGCTTTGCTGTGCCACGACGGCTTACTATGGCTTACATTACCCATCTTATCGCTTTGAAGACGCTTGTTGGCAGCAGGACGTTTAGGCTTATATCATTATGAAAGGATATTTTGTCCTTAGCTTTGACAGTCGCAACTGTGCCACAGTGACGAACCGGCAGTGTGTTGTTTTTTTAACAATATCCGCGCGATTTCTTCCTCGGAAAATAAGTTTAAGTGCATTTTAATATGACGAATACGATATATTGTGCTGTTTTTGGTTGTATGAATGTTAATTGAAGCTTTATATTATAATGCGGATTTTTTATACTTTAAAATGTAATAATAAAGCATTCCGTACGTCAGTCGAGACGCAAATATTTTCCGGTAGCAAATTTATAATTAAATCTCTCTAAAAAAAGTAAATAACTAAATGGGAACACAAAGTAGGCAATTGTAATTAAAATGCTGGAGGCAGGCAGGCAGCCCTATCGCACGTTTAGGTGCCGCGCGGCTGTAGGTATTTATTTCAAAGAGTCGGCCAGGTTACAAAACTGTATAAATAACAATACCGTGTTAACGACATATGGAAAAATAATAATTTAAATTTACCATCGATTTGAAAACACATTTTCATTCTGTGTTATCACGGGATCGATAACACAGAATAAAAATGTGTTTATAAGTGTGTTTCCAACTTCCACTTTATAGTACAGGCGAGCTTTATCATGGTAATAAAAAATGTGATGTATTTGCCACTTTGTTTGTACGCGATTCTCAGCCTTATGTTTGTTTACTCTACCAAAACTCTCAGTTGTAAAGTTTATTTTTGATTGCGGTAAATGTTTGTTGATCAAAGGTCGAGCATCGAGACATTAATGTGTATGAGTAATCAGGAAAATTGGGACTTAGTACATAATGTACCTATATTCAAGTATGACTTAATCCAAAAGCCATCTAATTAACATATCTTTAATGAGTATTGGAAGCGTCTAGCATTACGATTTAACGACCTTCAATTAATGTGATGACGACAATAATTAATTAATGTTCTAACCTCGTATTAGATATCACAGCTGCTTTAGGTAGACCAGTGGTTCCTGATGTGTAAATGTAGAGCAGTTTTCCGTGGAACCCATCTGCATCAGCCAAGGTCCAAGGAGCTGGTGGAGTAGACTCCAACAGACACGTGAGATCTGGTATCGTGTCCCCGCTACCCTGCGACTCCTTTGGGTTAGACGGTTGCAGGGGACGATGGGTGAATTTGAATAGTTTCAAAGATGGACTCAGCTCTTTTGATATATCTTGAATAGCTGTGGAAGAAAACACATAGCATTTAATACATTTTTAACATTGTTAGTATTTAATCTATATACTAATATTATAAAACTAAAGAGTATGTTCGTTTGAACGCGCTTTCTCAGGTACTAATTTGATAAATTTAATTCGTTGGATAGCTTATTTATTGAGGAAGGCTATAAAACATCACGCTGCGACAAGAGGGAGGGAGCAAACTCAATGAGCGTGGACGAAGTCGCGGGGGACCGCTAGTGGAAGTATATAGGTTGAAGTGCTCTACAATCTTAACCTGAATGTTAATTGCTTATTGTTCTCCCACATCATTAATATTGATGTTTGAGTAGGTAACAAGTAAATCATTACTGGAAGTTTATTCCTGTTTTTAAGTGCTAAATGGAATTTGTTATGGAAAAAGAAAGATTAAACTCAAGCTAGACCAAATAAAATACTATTTTTGGATGAAATCAGGCATGTATGTTGTTGTATGTTAATAGATACCACATTGTAATAACAAGTAAATAAATTTTGACGATTGAGATTAAAGGTCATTGAAAGGCAAATATGTAAATAAGAAGCAGACTTACCAGAATGATAATCCTCTGAGTATATCAAAACATCACACTTAGCAACATTGATGGAGTGCAATAACGCATTTCCCCGTTGATTGGTGTTGATGAGTGGAGTGACTGCACCAAGACGGGCATTCCCAAGCCACAAGGCAGGCATTTGTGGACAGTTGTTTACAAGAAGACCTACTACATTGCCTTTTTTGACACCTTGTGCTTTCATAACAGCTGTCATACGAAGGCTAAAATCTTCCACCTGAAAGCAAATTGTTAAAAATTGTAAACCTTAAGCTTAACCTACGTAATACTACACTCAACATGGTCAAGAGATATTTTATTTAACCTATAGAATTTCAGTTATTTAGGTTTAATTGAAATATCCCTACATCATGTTGATATGCGTATAATTTAAAATTAGGCTACTTTGTTTGTATTTAGACTTGATAATAAGTTCAATTTGTTGTGTTGATAATAATGGATATGCATCCATTTATGCTATGATGCCCTACTTAGTCTTTATACTCAAGAATCATACTCTTACAATAAATATTAAAAGTTGCAAATGAATTAACATATCTGCATTAATATCTTTACATGCATAAATGCACTCATCATTTTATTATTGTATTTATAAATAGCTCATTAACTTCTATGAGGATGTACATATTAAATTTTAAAATCAAATTCTATCAACATTGGTCATAAATAAAGTTCAGTAAACTATCATAGTCAACCTAAGTAATAAAACTTTACACAAAAACTAAAAGAATAGGAAAATACCAGACAAGTGAGAGTCTAGCTCGTGAATGAAGTGTTCCATATCTACTATGAATTTAAGCACTTTTATTGCCCTAAAAATGATGACTTGTAACACATGATAAAGATCACTTTATAAATAGGGATCTGATTCTCGTTAATCATAACAAAATTCTTGAAATTTTGCATGCAATGCGAAGACTCACATATATTTTTTTACAGATAAAATAAACAATGAATACTGATATTTAACTACAGTATCAGTTTCATATTGTAATGCATTTTGGAGGAACAAATCAATTAATGAAAATTTACATGACAATTATTTTGCTTTAAGTTTATGGACTACTCCGTCATTAATGATCATAACAGTGATAGTTTATGTTCTAAATTAATTGTATCTGTTAGTGCTGCTTTATGTATAGACCTACTACCGTTTAGTTGGGAGAGGGTGGGGACACAAGAACAAAAATTTTCCTTTTAAAACTGCATGTTATGAAAATACGCCAGTTTATTAAAAAACATATCTTAGAAAACTAACAACACCCCACACAATGGTTTTGATAGGAGAAAAATATAATCCCCACTTTACTTTTATGTGTGGTATGGTACCCCAAAAAATATTAATTTCAAAATATTATTTTACTGCGTTGGTCACCAAAGTTTGGTGAGGAGATTAGAATACATATCTATGCAAAATTACAGTTTTCTAGCACCTTAGTTCTACGCGCTGGACTGCAGACAGACAGACACATAAAAGAAAGTCGTGTTAGTTATACCACTTATATTTTAAGAATGGGTGAACCACTAGTATCTAATAAAGAAAAAAATCAACACACAAACCTCTTTGAAGGTCCAAACTTCATTTTGAAACATAAAGCATGTCTTGTCTGGGTGCCTTTGGACCACATCGTGGAAGATATCCGGAAGAGTCCAGTTTCTTTTGGAAAACTTCCGAGCAGTCCAAAGGATTTGTATGTAAGATATCAGTGCCCTATAAAGATAATTCTCTAAATTACTATTTTTGATCTATTTAATGACAGTATAAACAACAAATAAAGTTACTAAAAAGTATTAAAGGACAGATACAGAAAGTTTCATAGTTGAATTCATTCATGACATGACAACTTTATAAATGTACAATATCTACATAAAGTCTGTTTTACTTTCCTGTTGAATATTGTAAACAATCTTGACATTACTTTTTAACAAAAAAATCTATTGTGTCTGGGACGTCGCCCCAGAATGAGTTAATTTAATGAAATGGTTCATTTTAAAATAAGATATAAGATTAACTCAAAAACCACAAGCTACATAAGTAATCCGTAGTAGAAAACTGAGATCTTTATAAAAAAAACCTACAATATTAAATATTCGACTAGCATAGAAAAACAGCCTTTACTTTCTCTTCTTACTCTTTGTAATATTTGCAGTGCCGAATTAAACCTGGTTATTACGAGCGCGAAATTGCGCTAAAATGAAACTGGTAAGGTGACGTGCCAGTTTTTATTTACCTCAAATCTCTTCGGGTCGTCATCAGGGCTACGTAGCACCATCGCGTATGAAATAGGGCTGCGTATAGTACCGCAAGAATTGCAGAAGCGGCCACCATATAAAGAAATCCATGGGAAAGCCAAATTGCAATGCATGCTGCCGCGATACCAACCACAGCGAGTACCATGATGACCGCTTTCCGCCACGAAAGGCGTCTCACTAACGAGCGGCGACCCACAAGGCGGTTGTAGGGGTCCACAGCGATAATTTTACAAGCAAGCAAATAACGGGAAACAACAAACTTGCTGATGATGAATCTGATTCTTTCTCGCTAAATGTCAAATTCGAATTCATTTGACAGACAGATAGTTGACACTTACTGTCAACTTGTGACAGTGACATTTTTTTATACAAATCTAAAGTCTTCGGCTCTATGTCATACAGACAATACTTAAGTGAATATATTTTTTTAACACTTAAAACTGAAACTAACACTAAACTAGCCTATTTTAATATAACTTATTTAAATGCGAGAGAAATTCGCATTTCAATGCTCAACAAGGAAGGTCAGCGCAGGAACAGCGATCCGGGTAAGACGGTGCGATCAGAGCTCGCTTTACTTAATTGCCCTCTCGTGATAACAGTGACAGCTATCGAAGTTGTCCACGCAAATAAAATATTACCCTAGCGGAAAATATTTTTGAGATTTATTATTTCATACTTATCCTTTGGCCGTATCTTTAATATAAATACCTACAGCCGCGCGCTACGTCAATATGCTACCTGCCATCCGCATATTTATACATTTGCCTTCTTTGAGTTTTTATTTAGTTTTACCGACTAATTAAAAACCCGGCCAAGTGCGATTCGGGCTCGCGCACTGAGGGTTCCGTGCCAACTTTAACTGAATTAGGGGGAATCCACTTACTTCCACTTAGCTAAAATCCACAAATACCTTGTTGACAGCAAATATATCTTTGTTTTTCATTGTATTTGTATGTAGGTCAAAGTTATATATTGGAGGTTGTTGAAAATATGGTATATCTCAAAAATTACTTATTCTTACCGCATATACTCCCACCGAATTTCAACAGTGTGATGCTTATAGTTACAGAATAAAATGGCTGTGACATATGGACGGACAGACAGACAGACAGATTTAAAGAAACTATAAGGGTTCCGTTTTTTGCCAATCGGCTACGGAACCCTAAAAAGCGTAATTTTCACTGGTACTGAGCATTGAGCAAATCTGCGAGCCCGCATGTTTGCCGTAACTTAGCGAGTGTAAATTTTGAAAAAATAAAATAAAATATACGTCATCTTAACAAATAATTTAAACGAAAATTTGTTGGGACAAGATCGAACAAGAAGTTTTTGAGATAATATAGCACATTTTCAACAACCGCAAAAATAACTTTGTTCTTCATACTAATACTATGAAAAACAATGTTATACCTAGTCTTGCCATAAATATTGACACAAAGAAAAAAAACTTTTTTTAATGCAAATAATATTTTTACTTTTACAGTGTGTTAGTTTTATACATAAATATAAAACAATTTAAAATATAAAAAGCTTATTTGACGAGGTCTCCATTGGCTGCAATACAGTCCTTTAAACGTTGAGGCCAGTTATCAATAGAAGCACGCACTCTTTCCATGGGAAAATTCTTCACTGCTAATCATATGGATTGTTTTAGAGACTCCAAATTATCATGGCGTTTAAAGTAAGCCGTACTCTCTAAAACTGACCATATCCGCTGGATATAATTTCCAGCGGATTAAGATCGGGACTAGACGACGGCCAGTCTTCAGCTCTGATGAAGTCCGAAACGTTCGCTTCTAACCAATACGGTGTGGACCGTGCTTTATGACCCGGCGCCGAGTCTTGTTCGAAAGACCATGCTTAGTTATTGAACATGGTGTTGTTAAGGGGCTTAATTACCTTCTCAAGAATAGTATCTTGATACACTTGTGCCGATGTTTTGGTACCTTTTTCACAAAAATATAGCTCAGTCACTCCTTCATAGCTAACACCCTACCAAACCATCACTGAAGTCGGGTAATACCCACGTAGCACTCTGCAGACTAATTGGCAAGCTTCCTTAGAGGTTTCAGCATAAATAAGGTCATTTTGTTTGTTAAAATGTTGCTCAATTGTAAAGATTTTCTCATCCGTAAACTTAATTTTTCTGTGACCTCGCTTTGCGTACCGCTTCAGTAGTTTTTTCGATTTTACCACTCTATTCTTTTTTTAATTATCAGTTAAAAAATGACCAGCGCGTCTCTTATAGGCTGTTCTAAGTCATCTTTTAAAATACGCGATATGGTTCTGGGTGCTATCTTCATCTCCCGAGATAAAATCTTTTGCTTTCGGACAGGATTTCTGCAAATTATTTCCCTTACTGCTTTGACCACCTTTTTCGCACAAACACTACGTGGACGGCCAGATCTTTTTCTGTCACAAACAGAAGAGGTCTCATTGTACCTATTGATAGCCCGGTACACAAACATTTGACTAATACCAAGCGTATGGAGAGTTTTAAAAATTACATTTGGCTCCATACCAACTTTGTGTAGTGTGTAGCGAATCAGTTCTCTTCATCACCCCACTCCATTTTATCGCAAAATATTATTAAATGTATTAAGGCCAAAATTAGGTAACACCATGGTAACACAATGAGCAATCGTACAAAAATGACAGATTCCAAATTCAAATGTAATATCTTTCTTATTTTTAATTGTAATCACAGATTAGTAAGAGTATGTCTAATTGTAACAGTATTTATGGCCAGACTGTGTATATCATAAAATTATTATCCCTTTGGAATAGAACGACAAAAGCGAGATGTCACTAGCAGCAAACTGTGTGATAAAAAGAGATGGGAGATGCAAAGTAGCAGAACCGTTTTTAGCAGCTGTCAGTCAGTTCGGAAGCCTATGAAAGCTCGCTGAAAATTTATCTCATTTGAGTTTTTGAAAATTTATGTGAAATTGTGTATATTTTGAAGAAATATTTCTGTTGAAACATGGTGACTTGATCGGTGATTGATTGTTGTTCATTACAGCGCACTGTGGTACCGTAGTAGGTCATAGGGCTTCAATTACGATGTTTTAATTATGCCATGATACTACGTCGCTTGGGTCACTATTAGTGACACTACAAAATGATATAAAAGGAACTGCAATTAGTCAGTTGTTACATTTGTTTTTTGGCATCGGAAGTGAACGCATCGCACACGCCTGCTCATTAGCGTTATCGCCAAGCGGTTATCAGTGAAAGCGTGACTCGTGTTTTTCCAAGAATCTATTGTTTTTGATTTATTTTTTGTAATGGATATTCAAGTTAAAGGTATGTATAATTTCTTTTATAATTTTTTTTTAGTGTCGTTTGACACGATATTTTTATGTAGCCCTGCTACGACAAAGCATAAAAGTTGACATTTTAATTGTAATTATATTTTTTATCGAAACTTTTAACTACTTTCGCATATACTTGCACACATAATTTTGATGTCAAAATGTGAGTCAATGTGTCTATTTTATAAATAATAAGAATTTAGCTGCGATCATTTGCGACTGGGGGTAGTAGCAAATGCTACGAGCATGCTACGAGAAATCTATTAATCTTGAAATTTAAACTACCTTGTATTTTTTTTGTTTCAGGTACAAATATCAAGTGTTCTATTACAAGAATACTTTTATTAGACACTTGGCTATCTATAAAGGATAGTAATAGTGATTCTGACAGATCTCGTCAAGTGTGCCAAACTCTGTTACAACACTACCAGATGTTGAAAATATGAATACTAACGACTTGCAAAACAGGATTTCCAATATTTGTGTAAGATTTGCGAAATACTGGAAGCAAGTCCAGCGATCGTATTCTAGAATTGTCACAAAATACAGCGAATGGCTGAACGAAAGTAAAGTTTTCACTCTGTCAACTGCGGCCGCCCACAACACTCAACAGCTTGCGGCTCCAAATTCTTCTTAATTCCGATCCGTATATGTCTAGTTTAAGAAAACTTCCACGAAAGAAGAATTCTGTGCTATCAGCAGAGGTATTAAATTTAATAATTATTGAAAAATAGGTAGTCATATTTTGTAGTTATAATCTTTAACGGTAAAAAAGACAATAATAAGGAGTAATTAAAGAAATCTTTGTTAAAAATATATATACTAATCATTATTATGGTAATTTTTTTTGTGTTTTAAGTTAATGTGTAATTTAAGTTTATTAAGATAATGTTTAGTAAATAAGGCTAATATGTAACTATAATTAACTTGTATTTGCTGAATTTCTTTTCTAAACATTGAAATACTTTTGTTCCTTTTTTTGATGAATAAATTATTGCTATTTTAATGTAATTGAGTTGTTTAATTAATATTTACCTCAGTCTATCATAAAACATTATTATTTCATGCAGTAGCACACAATACAGTAGCCATTAGCTACGCGAAACCCCTATGACCGCCCTCCTTTGAACGCGGTACCACAGTGCAGCGGAATAACCTAACAAATAATCATTCAACAGGTAAAATAGTCCAAAATATACGACTAATATTTACCAATGCGCTTCAAATTTAAAGTACGCAGTTTGATTATTCTTATTTACGTTAAAAGTAAAGACACAATAACACAGGGAATGTATATACGAATAATTTATAGAATGAAATAATATTTAGTTTTACACTAGAGCTGCATGTTCAATATTTTGTGTCGGATGTTTATCATGCAGGAAACTAATATGTAAGTATATCTTAGGAACATTGTTTTTAATCATCTGATCGAAAGGTTATCTCATTTAAAGCTATAAATGTTATTTACTTAAGTTAGTTACTGACATCTTAAATCGGTTTCGTTTGACAGCTTTTACTTGTCCTTCTATTCCGATAGGAATATTAATATTAAGGAATATTAATATTAATATTAATTATATATTATATGCTGTCAACAAAATATTGTGGTATTTTACTAAGTAGAGTAAGGAATGGATTGGTGGATTCCCGAATTCAGATAAAGTTGACACGGAACCCTCAGTGCGCGAGTCCGACTCGCACTTGGCCGGTTTTTGTTTATTTGTATGTTTGTCCATGGATTTCGAAAACGAGAAGTTTATGAAAAATTTATTTATCTATCTGAAGCCTACTTTCATTAATAGTCTACGCACATCATGCACCGACTTCAAATAATTTTGTTTCACCTAAACAGAGGGCGAATAATGGATCTACCTTGTTTCGCAGAATTTTTATTGTCATAATTTTATTTGGCATATCATCAAATAGCATAAACTTCCATTCGCAGAACATCAAATAGCATTCACTCATTTATCAGACGTTCAAAACGCATAATCGTGTAAGCTAGAATCATCTTTACGCAACTGTAATATCCATAAAAGTCTTAAAGCAGAATCATCCTAACGCAGAAAGTTCACAGATAGAATCGTCTTGTGGCTTACAATTCGTATATATAGTCATTAATAGGCAGAATCATCCTATCGCAGAAAGTTCACAGTCCGAATCGTCTTTTGGCATATTTTTCATATTTAATATTGTCCTATAAACCTTAATTTCTCTGTGTATCCCAAGTAGTTCTATCTCAGCAATACTAACATACAACATGCATGGCAAATCAAACATGCAGCATGCAAGCAAGCATTCATAATGCAAGCAAGCATGCAGCAAGCAAGCATGCAGCAAGCAAGCATGCAGCAAGCAAGCATGCAGCATGCAAGGAAGCAACAGTTTGCATGCAGCATGCAAGCATGCAACATGCATGGTTTCTGTCACGGCTCCGGCACTGCGGGGCTCCGGCCGTCCCACGCGAGCTTATCGTCGCAGATGGTTTTCGCTCACCACCGCAGCTTCGGCTTGCGCAGCCGCGGCGGCGAGCTTTCAAACCACCTGCTCCTCAGCTCGCGGGCTGCCTCGCCCCTCCGCGCTCCCGCGATTTTGAATTACACTCTAGGGGTGGGGCAAACAAGACTGTGTGGAGTCGGTTTTGCACCGATTCGTTTCTGTGACTAACTTTTGTACCACAACTTAATGACTTTTTAATAAAATTTTAGGGTAAAATACTATTTAAAAGAAATAGCAATATGCGTAGTGACATTATTCTAAACGAAATTCTGCTTTCTTCATAGTATGCCTAGTCAAATAATGCCAAATAAACATCGTACTTAATCAACATTATGCTTAGCGAAAGTATGCAAAGTAAAATTTTGCTAAAGATAATTATGCCTTATAAATTTCTGCTATCTTAAAAGTATGCCATTGTAAATTCGGGCATATAAATATTCGACCAAACAATAATTATGCTAACAGAAAATTCTGCCCGAATAATATTCAACTAAAGAAAATTATGCCAAGTGTGTTATGCCAAGTGACTTTCGGAGCAAAAAGATTCTACCAGATAGAGGGAACCCGGCGAATAATATGTTCTTCTGAGCTTTTTTAGTCATTTTTTTATACTTATCTTGTATTTTATTTTTATTTTTATACAAACAAATACAGGGTGTGCGTCTATATTAAGTAATTTAATCTTTTTGATGTGCCTAAATCGCGCGGCTATAGTAAAAAAAAAAACATACCATCCGTTCGTCACTGCAGCACTGTAGCTCGTGAATGTCTGCATGCCCAGGAGATTTATTTTTGAATCACTAGCTTCAAGATGGCGAGTGATTTTCGTTCGAAGATGAATTAAAAGTCATAGAAAAAACTCGTTGTCGAACGAAAATCACTCGCCATTTCGAAGCGAGTGATTCAAAAATAGGGCCCCAGCGCATACTGGTAACGAGGCGCGTAGACATAGCTCCCGTTTCGTCCGTTTGTATGAAGTTGGAATACTGTTTCTAGTATTATATTATCGTGCTTAAGTTTTGCATTGTAATTAATCATCTTATTCAAATAATTATGCAATGCATGCAACATCTAATGTAGTAGATCCCTTAACATCATGCAAGCATAATGATAAATTGTGACTAATTTCAAGTGGTTTCATAAGTAAACAGGGTTATCTGCTTATCTATGAATATTCAAGAAATTCTGTTGTTGTTTTTTACGACGTACAATGTTGAATGTGCAAATAATATAAATAGACCACCTGACTTAATGCTAAAAGCATTATCTACCAGTCGAAACTTCAGGCCATGCAGAAAGATGGCAACCGGTATAGGGAACTGTTTTTTTTTTTTATTAGAAACATGCAATTATTTATTTACATTAATGCATTGCCATAGCCATATGGTTTAACTCACAATGTGCAAAAATGTGTTATATATATTATTCAAACATAGTTGGAACACACTTATTGCATTATTTTTCTTTTTTTCTCGATTTGTTTTCTTTAATAGTCTATATATATATATATATATATATATATATATATTTCTCTTGTTCCTAATTAGTTGACCAGCCATCAAACAGCTTTCATAAGTAACAGTGTAGTCTTCATTGGGAAAAAATTGGTAACTAGTACCTGAATGAATTTCTTTTCTTGACCAATAAATATTTAAAACAGTTGTTCATTTACTTGTTCATAAAGATAAAACTTCAAAGCTCCGTGATTAAGGGAAGGTGTTGAGGGAAGTCCTTGCATATTTTTGGTAGTGACCCTAATTACGTGACCACGACTGTATGTCCTTACTTGTATCTATAATCCATCAATCTGGGTTGAAGGCATTTTAACTGGCAGCACTATTGATTTTTTTAAATGTTTGAGTAGAGGCAGTGGAATTAAATGTACGCTGGTATATGAAACAATAATTTAATGATAAAATTAAATAAATAAATAATATGAACAAAGCTATTAAAGTCTAAACATTCCTGAAGTAATTTTTTCGTATTCCTCAGTTCCTAGCGGCATATATTTGTTTAAATTTGGATCTAGGTAATAAAGTTTGTCCGAAATCTTAGTCGGATCGAAGCCTTCCTTCTGCAGATCTACTTTTCTAAGTTTGAAAGTACCTGTAACGAGAAATACAATCATACAACGGGCTATCTGTAAAGAGCATCAATCCATGTAATGATTTTGTCTATTGTCGTAGCTTTACAAAAGTACTATTAATAACACAATGATCTCATCTCTGTGATAATACATACCAGTCATGTCGAAGCTCGTCATTTTCCTTATGAAGATTGGCCTGGCGTACTTTGGTAGGTCTTTGGATATATCTTTTAGCAGTTTGTCCAGGTTCAAGGAGTTGTCCTGGTCCAAAATACCGCACATGCCGGCTCTTCCTTCAGTGTTCGGGATCTGACGAGAGAAGACTATTGTTAGTGAACTCGCCAGCCAACTATATCATCTCAGCTTCTCATAAGTTTTCATTTCAATGGTGATAAATTTACAGTTGCAGTTGCAGTTGAATATAAATATGACTACCAAGTCTTATACGAGGTAGGTATTTAGCTTATATTAGGCCTGTGTTAATATCCGCCTTCAGGGCAAAGGCCTAACCTTCAGTATGAGATAACGACTAATGTCAACCGATATTTGCTGGGAGCCTTCCGAAGCATGGAGATGCTTATGTGATAGCCGATAGACGTCACTTCTAATAATATGATTGCTTAACTTTGGTTCTCACGCCAGCTTAGCCTTTGCTAGTAGTTAGGCTATAGAACTCTAACAGACTTACTTCGACGCCATAGACAACTACGTCTCTGTGGTCGGCGACGCGCGAGACGGCGGCCTCGACCTCGGTGGTGCTGACGTTCTCGCCGCGCCAGCGGAACGTGTCGCCCGTGCGGTCGCGGAAGTACAGGTAGCCCAGCTCGTCCGCCACCAGGATATCACCTGGAATATACTTAATTCAAAATATACTGGGCATTGGATGCGATCTTGCCGTCTATTATCTTAGGCTGATGATAACCTGCCCCATATTCACATCACTGTCTAGAAGTTACCTGATAAAAATGCGGCGTCGCCTTTCGCAAATACGTTTCTTATTATCTTCTTCTCAGAGTCCTCTTTGTCGACGTAGCCAAGATACGCGCGAGATGCAAGTTTTGGGTTTATCACGCCCACGAATACGCCTGGTTCATCAGGATCTGCTCGCTGAAATGAGTTGATGTATATGTCACATTGTATGTTGTACGTATCTTGAACAAGAACTCATGTCATCTAGCTAGCGTATGTACCTAATAATTGCTGTGGCTATGCGTGCCTTATTAAGTGCTAGATTTTATATATGCTACTTATACAGATCGTAAAATTATAGGTACCTGACACAAACCCTTTGAATTCCTTATTGGCTCCCCAGTTTCTTGGTTAATTTTCAGGATAGCGATGGGATAGAAAGAAGGAAGTATTCTAGATATAAATCCAACTGCACCCATTTTGTTGTCAATGTTAACTGGAACAGAAAATCGACTATTAAGTAAGTAGATTAAGAAACTATTCCACAATGTATTTATAAGTACAGGTTAGTGCTACTATCTACCATAAACTCCATACAGAATGATGTTTTCAATATGAATTATTCGTCGTACAAAGGCCCTTAAGCTAACACTGCTGCATACAAATAAAATGATGATAATATGTACATAATAATAATATAATATTCTCCTACCGATTATAGGCAATGGCGGCCCCTCCCAGCGGAGATAGGCCATGAACGCAGGAGATATTATAGTGCCCAGATGTGTGCGCAATACAGAAGTGCACTCTCTATCTATTCCTTCACTCTCATTAATTCGGTGAGACTGCAGTCCGACAGACCGAAGAGAGCTCAGGCGCAGGACCAACGGCTTACATGCTTTTCGATGCACGTGGAAGTCATCACCACCAATTTTCTGACTCCGAACTGTTTCCGAGAATTTTCAAGAAAGAAAAAACCCAGAATCAAATTGTAGCTCGACCCGGGATTCGAACCCGGAATCTCTTAGGTAGCTAACTAGCGAACTAATCGCTTCACCAACGAGGCATTCTGAAAATAAGTAACGTATGACCACAATATTTTTATATCTCACACTCGCTCACCTATATTTGCGTTGCCTTCAGTTGCTCCATACAATTCCGCAACCTGCTTTATGTTAAATCTTTTCACGAATTCTGGCCAGATCTGGAATTTGAAAAAAAAAACATCTATAAGAAATTGTTAATAACAAAGACCGTACTTTACTCTTTTCAAGTAAGTAACAAAAGAGAATCCAACCGTACTGAAATTACGTTTAGCATTTAGAAACTGTATTTATGTCAGTTAGTGTAATTAAACAAAATTTCCGTAAGTTGTTCGTACCACGGGTCTCATTCCGTTGCCGTACATAAGGCGGACTTTGTGCTGTGTGTCAGTTGGCGACGATGGAGTCGCCAAAACGTAGCGGCACATCTCACCGATATAATGAGCGACCTGAAATCGGAACAACAATTTGTATGGAATCATTTTTGTAGTGAAAGCCGTAATGGATGTACCTTCTCATGTACGACAACATCACGTCGAGGTAAACACTGCGGTTGCTTATGTCGTAGTAATAATAGCTACATATCAAAAATTTTTGAAAAGGCCATGCTCACCAGGTTGAACAGCTTTCTTGACAAGCATGATATTTTGCATAAAGATCACATCATCTTTGGCGGGGTTTAGCTTGGTTAAGTTTGTAACGGAATCCATAAATGACGGCAACAACCCAGTTTTAGCATTATTTATGGATCTTAGCAAGGCGTTTGATTTTGTTGATCACGACATACTTCTTAATACTAGATTAGACTGTTATGGTATTCGGGGAAAGGCTCTCGAATGGATTAACAGTTACTTAAGAAATAGAAGGCAGAGTACGGAGATAACCAAAGTAGTTCAAGACGTCAATAACCATTTTTTTAAACGAAAGCTCAGGTCTCAAGAAACTTTAAAAAAAATCTGGGGTTCCGCAAGGGATTACCTTGGGGCCTCTATTGTTTTTGGTATTTATAAATGACTTGCCGAAATATATGACACATAAATGTATACTTTTTGCCGATGACACCACGGTCTTAATCAAGGTGGAAAATAAAGACCTTGCTCAGCAAAATTTTGAGCAGGGCTTTTTTTGACATTGTTAACTGGACGATTAGAAATAAATTATATATAAATATAAATAAAACCAATTTAATGCAATTTAATTCATACAATACTATCCCATTAACTCTTGACATTGAATACCAAAATGAAATGGTAAGCACAGTGACTTCGTTTAAATTTCTAGAGTTTACTGTAGACACGCACTTAAACTGGAAAGATCAGGTTGAGGTTGTTGTTCAGAAGCTTAGCAGGTTCGTTTTCGCCCTTACAAAAGTACGTAAACTATTTCGTTTGATGCTGCAATAGCTGCGTACCATGGTTACGTTTCGTCTGTGTTAAGCTATGGACTGTTACTGTGGGGTAACTCGGTTGACGCTGAAAGAGCCTTTAAAATGCAAAAGAGATGCGTCAGAGTAATAAATTCTGCTTGGTTTCTGGACAGTTGTAGACCACTTTTTTAGAAGTGTCACATTCTGCCGCTGCCTTGTATGTACATTAGGGACGTTTGTAATTTTGTTAAGTCTAATCCGAATTACTTTAAAAGACGAAGCGATGTTATGCCCCGTCAAAAGCGTGCCAAGTTCAAAAACCTGCTCTATCAGCCTCCATGCCACAAAGATATTTATAAGAAAAATGTTTATAATATGTCAATCTATATATATATAATAAATTGCCGGAAAGACTAAAATACTCGAAGGTAACACATTAAAGAAAAAGTTGAATGATTGGCTGTTAATTAACTGTTTTTATAGCTTAAGTGAATATTTTAATTATAATGACTGATTTAATCAATGAATATGACATTTACGAATATAATAATGTGACTAAGCATAATGTTATGTGTAATAAAATAATGTACTTTTAATATTAAATACACGGTCTAATTTTCTTTTAAGATCTGCATTGTATATCTGCATATGTTGTATTCTTGCAAATAAACACTTTCATTTCATTTTATTTCATTTCGTTTCATTACAACAGAAATGTTAGTATAACCTGTTATGCTGGCGACTGTACCGAAGTATGATTATGAAGAACGATTTGGTTTCGTTTTGCTTTTGTTATGTAAATACCATAGAAGTACTACCCCCCATCGGGAGGGATAATAATTTTATGGTAAATACCGAATGACCTCAATAATGTTGACGATGAGACACATTATTGTAATTTGATAATTTTCTTTAGTTCCAGTTAAACATCGACTTTTGTCTGTGTACAAACGTCTTCTACGGTGTCACAAAAAGCAATATCGACGGTAGAGTTAAGTAGTCATCTTACAGTTGCGTTATACTTGATGCAGTCCTTAAAATAGTTGGAGGCGGAGAACTTCTTCCTCAGGGCGACAGTGCATCCCATGATGAGTGCCTGCCCCAAAGTAGTACAGCCGCCCGCTGAGTGATACAGTGGCATGGGGCAGTAAATCACGTCGTCGCAGGTCAGACCTGCCATGAAGTACTGACCTGTACTCATGAATACATATCTGCAATGATACATAGAAAATATTAGATGAAAGCGTTTTACTTGTTAACCGCAGTGTGTCACAGCTTGCCGTAAAGAGGCCTATCTATTCTAGTATCCTTCTTTGCATGGATCAATAAGACACTGCTGGATAAGTTATACCGTCGGTATTTTTGAAGGTGTCGTAAACTCTCTCTTTTTGGCGGGGATTAACAATCTTTGGTATCCTTTTCCCCCTGCCTGAGATCAATTTATGCGTGTGGATTTTTATAGTATAAGAGATAACATAACTTTTAGCCCTAGAGACTTCGAAGTTTGAGAAGAGAGTCCAAATCGAAGTAATTATATCGCCCTAATACAAGGGTGTTCATAAAATCATATCTTTTCAGTCATCACTTTTGGATTTAATGATACCCTATGTATATATATACATATCATATAAATAGGGTAACATTAAATCCAAAAGTGTCACTACATACCTAGACGAAGAAATGACAGCGGCTTTAGGTAGCCCTGTGGTGCCAGAAGTGTAGATATACAGTATGTTTCCATTAAACCCGTCTCCTTCAGATTTGAACCACGGAGGCGGTGGGGTGCTCTCCAGCATCGAGGTGAAGTCATAAGCTGACTCTACTAGTACTCCATTGTTGGAGGTGTTTAGGGGCCTGTGGGTGTATTTGAACAGCTTGATTGAAGGGTCCAAATCATCTTTGATTTCTTCAAAAACTGGAATATCAACAAACGGGTTTTAGTTCACAGTCTGGCCATAAATACAATAAAAAAATTCGAAAGATATTACATTTGAATTTGGAGTCTGTCATTTTTATACGATTGCTCATTGTGTTTTCTAATTTTGGCGCCAATACACTTTATAATATTTTGACATATTAAAATGGAGTGGGGTGATATAGAGAACCGAATCGCCGTGATTTCATTACACAAAGTTGGTATGGAGCCAAATGCAATTTTTAAAACTCTCCATACGCTTGGTAATAGTCAAATGTTTGTGTACCGGGCTATCAATAAGTACAATGAGACCTCCTCTGTTTGTGACAGAAAAATATCTGGCCGTCCACGCAATGTCCGTACAAAAAAGGACAAGAAGGGACAAAGCAGTAAGGGAAAGAATCTGCAGAAATCCTGTCCAAAAGCAAAAGATTTTTATCTCGGGAGATGAAGATAGCACCCAGAACCATGTCGCGTATTTTAAAAGATGACTTAGGACTTGCAGCATATAAGAGACGCACTGATCATTTTTAACTGATAATTTAAAAAAGAATAGGGTGGTAAAATCGAAAAAACTATTGGTACGCAAAGGGAGGTGACAGAAATTGACCTATATTAAAATAGTATTAATTTAATTGTAATGTAATTTAAATGTAATTAATGTAGTAAATATGTGACTTAAATAATAATATGATGAAGACATTGTAATGATAATATTATAATTCGTAGTTAATAATTTAATAAGATTGTAAAATATTTGCATGCTATTTTTGATAGCTGGAAAAGCTGAACCGCAATATTACACAACACCTTCATAAATGTACCCTTTTCCAAAGGCAATTAAAATATTCACTTCATTTCATTTCGAAAAATTTTGTTTTAACAAACAAAATGACCGTATTTATGCTCAAACTTCTAAGGAAGCTTCCCAATTAGTCGGCAGAGTGCAACGTGGGTATTACCCGACTTGAAGTTAAGCCCCTCAACAACACCACGTTCAACACCCAAGCATGGTCTTTCCAACAAGACTCGGCACCGGGTCATAATGCTCGGTCCACGCAGTCTTGGTTAGAAGCGAACGTGTCGGACTTCATCAGAGCTGAAGACTAGCCGTCGTCTAGTCCCGATCTTAATCCGCTGGATTATGATGTATGGTCAGTTTTAGAGAGTACGGCTTGCTCTAAACGTCTTGACAATTTGGAGCCCCTAAAACAGTCCATACGATTGGCAGTGAAGAATTTTCCCATGGGAAGAGTGCGTGCTTCTATTGATAACTGGCCACAAACGTTTAAAGGATTGTATTGCAGCCAATGGAGACCACTTCGAATAAGCTTTTTATATTTTAAATTGTTTTATATTTGTGTATAATAAATAATAATAATAAATAATAAATATCCTTTGGACATTCCCACACATCGCCATCTAGCCCCAAAGTAAGCTACTCCAAGCTTGTGTAATGGGTGCCAGACAACGGATATAATACTTAAATACTTTTTTTTTTGTAAATACACACATGATATACATAGAAAACACCCAGACCAATACAAACAGACATGTTCATGCACACAAATCTATACTAATATTATAAAGCTGAAGAGTTTGTTTGTTTGTTTGTTTGTTTGTTTGTTTGTTTGTTTGAACGCGCTAATCTCAAAAACTACTGGCTCGATTTGAAAAATTATTTTTACGTTGGATAGTCCATTTATTGAGGAAGGCTTTAGGCTATATAACATAAAGATACGACTCATAAGACCACAGCAGCAATGAAAAATGTTGCGAAAACGGGAGAAAGATATTCCTTTTGAGAGCTTCCGCTGCATACGCTGCGGAAACCGCTTAAGTTACACAAAAATCATGTATGACAGGATTGTTCAGCATTAAGAGTTCTATAATAAAGTCCGCGACAGCATATGTCTATCTTTTATGGTTGACTTACTACAACCTTTTTTATGTTAATAAATTTGTAAAAAAATAATGCATTATATTTAGAGGTGTATTATACACACAGGTATTTATTCTTATCAAAATAAATACATTCATCGTCACGAGCATTTCATTTAGAACCAAGTTTCCCTTTATATCATTTGATTTCAATAAATATCTTAGGAGCTATCACAGTTTTAACATAACTCCGCACCAAAATAATGTTCGCAGCTTAAGTACAACGTGCGCTTGCGCTAATATATTATAAAGCTGAAGAGTTTGTTTGTTTGAACGCGCTTATCTCAGGAAATGCTGGACCGATTTGAAAAAATATTTCTGTGTTGGATAGCTTATTTATCGAGAAAGGCTTTAGGATATAAAACATGACGCTGCGACGGGAGGGGAGGGAGCAAACTCAAAGGGCGCGGACAAAGTCGCGGGGGACCGCTAGTGTTTGTATTGTGCGGGGATCGAACCCGCACCCGCTGCGTAGTAGGCGATTTCTCGACCACTACACCAGACGGGTCGTCATATCGTCGTATAAAACTAACACACTGTGAAAGTAATAAATATTATTTGCTTAAAAAAAGTTTTTTTTATTTGTGATAATATT
The DNA here is from genome assembly GCA_963924145.1 of Pyrausta purpuralis. Classification (NCBI taxonomy): domain Eukaryota; kingdom Metazoa; phylum Arthropoda; class Insecta; order Lepidoptera; family Crambidae; genus Pyrausta; species Pyrausta purpuralis. Next base: position 16,102,034 of record OZ001654.1, read on the forward strand.
TATGGCAAGAATAGTTATTTTTTATTGGTTCAAATCTTTTTACCTGATTTATGATTGTCATTGTTTGTAGCAACTGCAAATATAAATCAATGAATCATTTATTTGCCAGAATACACAAAAAAATACAAAGTTACAATCTCCGGGTATAATTATTTCCATTTAATTTTGATTAATGTGTATGGTGAGACCAATGCTTAGTGCTTACCATAAGCATGCAAAAAAATAATAAATTTGTGCTTCGTACGCGCTTACGGCAAGTTTTTAGGGTTTCGTACCGATAGCAAAAATATGTCATCGAGTTATTAGATCGGTGAAGGTCGGTTCGGTCGGTCGATTTTCGCCGACTCTATAAGACAAGAGGTTCCCAAAGTGTGCGCCGCAGCGCCATGGTAGGTACGCCGTAGAAAGTAAAGAGGGGCGCCGCGCCGTGACTGCCGTGAGTCGATCCCCTATCATTATCCGAAACCACAAATATTCGTTAGTATCGTATTTGAGCGTGATCCATGTCTGGCAGGTAAGAGGAAGTGCAAGCGCTTAATCGTAAAAAAAACACCAAATGCTATGGGGACCCATTGCATCATCCATAGGAAAGCTCTTGCATCAAAATCTCTAGAGCTCTAAACTTAATAGAATATGTCATTGATGCAGTGAACTACATAAAAACCAGGCCTGTAAAGTGTTGTGACTTAAAAAAAACTATGCATGAATATGGGAGCTGACCATAAATCCGGCTGTATTACTGCAATTCCAGGTGGTTTTACGTGGAAATGTTTTATTTCGTGTTATAAAATCGCCCAATATTTTACTGAATTAGATTTTGTGCTAAAACTAGTATATTTGTATAATAATATTTTAAAAACTGAATAAACTGAATTTGTCGTTGCAAGGCATAAGCACGCACATTCTGAAATTATCAGAGAGAATTGCGGCATTTAGAAAGAAACTACAGTTATGGAGTAAAAAAAGGGGGTGATGGTCAACATTGCTTCCCGCAATTGTCTATCGCAGCGTCTGATGAACTGGTTGTCTCGCTATTGGCCCTTTTGACGGAATACCCACCGAAGCTCACCGAATGGTTTTCGGCGCAATTGAAAGATGACGATGTTTCTAAACTAGGGACGCACAAACTGTGATATTAGAATCGCTCGCTTGAAATCATTAGTGAAAAATAAATTTGGCGCTGGCTTTGCTCGTGATTGTTAAATCGTTCGTTATTTTGATCACTTCTTGACATGTTGTCGAGGTAGCCAGTCAATTGGTAAATATTAATGTTATTTATTTCGCTAGATTTAATTAAAAAATGTTTTCCAAATCGTAGAACCCACTAAATTACGTAATTTCGTTTTCGCCCCTACATTTCGGTGATTTTTCGGACTACAGCCACGACAAAAATAAGATTACAAGACTTGTCAGATAACAAGGCGTTCATTTACAATTTACAAAGAAATATGAATATTGATAAGTGATTGTATTGTGAATACTTACATGATGTATTACTTTATGTTCTATTGTTACATGAAGACGACATGCGTACCTACTAGCGTTTTATTCATAAAACGAAACCGAATTGAGTAAATTCCATAAGTTCCCTACCAGAACTCTGTCCATATCACTAAGCTATAGGTAAAAAATCTTCATCAGGTATAATACAATATAATATGTAGGAACAAATACAGCAGCTAAAGTAAGATAAAATCCGAAAAAAGCCAGTCACTTATTGACCATCAAATACTTAGTCTTGCCATAAATACTGTCACAAAGAAAAACTTTTTTTTTAATGCAAATAATATTTATTTTTACAGTGTAACCATAATACAGGGAATAATAGGACGAGAGAAAGACCAAGAATAAGCTATGTGCATAAAAAACGGCTAAGTGCGAGTCGGACTCGCGCACTGAGGGTTCCGTGCCAACTTTAACGGAATCCACTTAGCTAAAATACCACAATGTTTTGTTGACAGCAAATATTACTTTGTTTTTCATAGTGTTTGTATGAAGAACAAAGTTATGTTTGCAGTTGTAGAAAATGTGCTATGTGATGCTTATAGTTACCTACAGAATAAAGTGACTGTGACATACGGACGGACAGACAGAGAGACTTGACGAAACCATAAGGGTTCCTTTTTTTTGCAATTCGGCTACGGAACCCTAAAAAAGCGAAAGTTAAATGTTGCGTCGTATCAAGACGTCAGAGAATGGCAAAAGAGGACGTCAGAGAATGGCAAAAGAGGGAACGAATTAGAAAAACTCCACTGACAAAAGCCTAGCTCTTTGATGATGACTTATTCTTCTATATTACACCGTAGTATTGGTTTACCTTCTTCATACTCGTCCCCATATATGACGGAATCACACTTAGCAACATTGATGGAGTGTTTCAGAGCGTTCCCAGTCTGGTTAGTATTGATAAGCGGAACGACCGCCCCAAGCCTCGTGATGCCCAACCAGGTTGCAGGAAACTCAGGACAGTTGCTCATCATCAGACCAACTACGTCTCCCTTCTTTACTCCCTTCGATCGGAGAACTGCCGATACACGTAAACTGAATTCTTCCACCTGAAAAATTTGATGATTTTCGTTGTTTGTATTATAGACGCTTGTCTAGAGTAGGTAGAACGATCTGTAGCTTGCTATATAAATAAATCTATAGAAGAAGTTAACGTTTGTAATTACCCTAAATGTATACTTTAATGTCACTATTCTATTTGGTTCTATGGTCTCTAATTATGGGCCTCGTAGCTCAAAATCTTAAAACGAGTGATAGAGAGATTTATGCTCGGATATATCTTTATGAAAATTCATATTGTTGAGATTGTATGAACTATAATCTAGCATACCCAATAAAATGTCAAATTTGCACGTCTTACCCAGACAAAACATGTTAATCTTTAACGTATTTCTAAACACCACAATAAATGTATTTTTACAATGCAAATAAAATGAATTGAATTGAATTGAAAATTGGCAATGGGCAGGGTTCATAGCGCGTAGTACTTGTGGCCGTCGGGGAAGAAAATTCTAGATTAGAGACCCTTTGATCAAAGACGCAGCGTAGGACGTCCACCATCAAGATGGACAGACGACCTTGTAAAGATAGCTGAATCAAACTGGATGCAGACGCTGTGGAAAGCTGTAAGATGACTATATTCAGCAGTAGACGTCCGTTGGCGGATAATGATGATAATAATGATAAACTACTCTATTTATTTATTTATACTTTATTCCACAACCATGGTCTTAAATAACATGTGGCACACATAAGCACACAAAAAATACAGAAACAAATGTACTCACGTGTTGGAATGTCCAAACTTCATCGTCAAGTAATAAACAGCTCTTGTTTGGGTGTTTCATCACCAAGTTATGGAATATATCGGACATTGCTAAATTTTCTTCCGCAAACTTCTTTGCAAGCGAATGGATCTTGAAGTATTGCTTAAAAGCCCTGAAAATCATTATATCGGGGTTGATAAACAAGTAGAACTCGATAAATACCTAGCTGCACCAGTGAACTTCATTTCGCCCCTGGCCCCGTTCCGATCCGGCCCTATATCATGGTTATTATTATCCTACTCGAAGCTGCGTCGAATCCAACAAAGTAAAAGTCATGAAAATCGGTCTACCGATTCTCCAGAGGTCGTGAAAGTCGTTTCAGAAAGTCGTGTCACACAGGACTTCTTTATAGATATCGATTCACAACTTACCACGCATCTCTTTTTATTGTCTTCGCGGCTACGTAGAACCACCTCCAGTTATGCACAACGTAGACCACCAATAATGATGCTAGCATCAATATAGAACCCTGTATCACCCAGGCTACGGTGCCAGCAACCATAATTACTGCTAACACACGGCCTATAGTATCTTTGTTTCAATTAGGATGACACGGCAAGTGGTGTTATTCAAGTAAACTTTACAGGGGTTTGTATGCGACTTACATTATAAAGAAGAGAAAGATGCTCTATCTCAACATGTAATCGACACTTGACAATCAACACAGAATACAAAATAAACTAGTACATAAATAAGTCGTATATAGCTGCGACTAAAACAAATATTTTTTAGAATGTTGTACCCAGTCTGAGACTTTTTAATGAAATGCAGTAGTTTCCATTATCCAAAAGCGAAATTTGATATGACACACTAGCTACGCACGTAAGATCGGAAAATAAGCAACATGTTTTACCTGTTACCTACTACACCAGATGATATGTTTTACCTGACCTTACGACCTTGGTAAAGAATTTACAGTAGAATAAAGGTTGGTGGATTTTGTAAGCCTAGTAACTAGGCTCTAGCTAGAACAAAAAAAAACACCCGGATTTGGTTTTATGAATGTAAGTCCACATACATACATACATAGCTAATACGATTACGACTTAATACTACCTCTACGCATCGGCATTCCGTGGTCATAGTACCTATGTCGGTGTCTACCACGGGTTTGGCATAACGACGCGCTTGTGTTGTATCTTTCAGATTATCAAAAATTACATAAAATACACCTAGTACGCAAATGTGAATAAATAAAATAAAATAAAAATAATTAACTTTAAAAAAAGTAAAAACCGACTTCAAAACCAAAATGCACTAAAAAGTCTTTAATAAACTCTTGACTATTGAAAGGAAAGGAACCCATTTTAGGCAAACAATTTTTTTTGGAGTCGGTGCTGTGATAGTTGATGCTTGATGGTCAAAGTGATGGCACCGACTCCAAAAAGAAATTGTTTGCCTAAAATGGGTTCCTTTCCTTTCAATAGTCAAGAGTTTATAAAAGACTTTTTAGTGCATTTTGGTTTTGAAGTCGGTTTTTACTTTTTTTAAAGTTAATTTTATTTCTTCATTTTTAGAGATTACAGGAGAATGGGGGGAAGGGCACCTTTTGACTCTGTTTTTTAAGAAGCTACAAACTACCTATTATAAGTTCTTTCATTATAATTACTGAACTCCTAAGCGTTAAGGAGTTCCACTATCAGCTCAGCCCCACAAAATGTTGACTATTAGACGTAATAACATGTCAACATTAAGATTCAAGTAAAGAAACACTATACGTGCTTTTAAAATTTGAGGGTTTCCCTCGATTACACCAAGATCCCATCATCAGATCCCAAATTGAAAAAAATGGGACCAATTAGAAGGTATACCCTTAAGTAAGCGAAAAAATTTTTCGAATCGGTTGACAAACGACTGAGATGAGGTAACAAAAATACAAAAAAAAAACATACAGTCGAATTGATAACCTCCTCCTGTTTTGAAGTCGGTTAAAAAAGGATTAAGTTCCTTTGCATAGGTACCGTACCTGATGGACATTGGAGCTAATGCAGCCGTACGCAGTTGTACTGTGTGGTGGTGCCTCCTTTCTGTTAAGGAGGCGGAGGAGGGAAAAGTTCGCATCTACCTCACAGGGCTTCTAGGACTACAAGCCCATGTAGGTGGCATTGGTATGTTTACAAATAATATAGATGGGATATTGATTATGAGAACTCAATTTTTCCCTATTTTATTAAATGAAGGAATAAAACGCTTAAATAGAAGGAAAAAAACGCAAGTTACTATAGGTACTCCTAAACTATTAATTTTATGAAAAATGTAGCTGGGTAATAAATTTTAGGAAATGTCTATACTTTAATTTTGCCCTAGATTTTTTTAAATAAAAATCTGAAGGGATGATTTTGTTTTTCTGTTGCCAAACCAATCGTGTGGGGTATAGTTGATTAGGTCGGTAGGTAGGACTTGTAAAATGATAGTAAGTTTGCTAACATCACTTTTCGATAAAGTGGCCTGTTTCATTAGCATTAATGTTTCAGTAACATTCAGTTTTAATGGGCTAATTTTTGTTAGAGTCCTATGTCCCACCCTCTCCCAACTAAACGGTAGTAGATGGATTCGTAAAAACATTTGCAGTAGTAGCCTTCTCGTATATGGGTATTTCTTCAGAAAGTGTTCTTCGCGTCACCTTCGTAGCGAAAATATATATATACTGATATTATTCAAATGAAAAAAATACTGCTTTAAAGAAGCTATCAAACTGTAAACAAATTGATAGAATCATGAAAATGGGTTTATTATTCATATAGATATTTAATATTGAAATTTCGTCAGCCACGAAAGTTACTCACCGTGACACGAAAGTTACGCAGCGTCTTTTTGGATAGATAATTCGGTAATAAAAGTATCAATTACTTGGAATATTACCTCATATTGTACTTTATACATAATTAAATCCTGCATTTATTATACTTGCTGCTAAAAAGATAATTTGATATCACATAATGTTAATATCGGTTCATTAGCCTTTACAAACTTACAAACAACCATAAAATTAATATTCCTATCGGAAGGGATACTAATTTTATGCAAACACCATAATAATAAAAATGTAAGTACATACCCATAAATGTGACTGGTTATTTTACAGCGATGAGTATCAAATCATAATTTAAATATAGATCAGACAAAAAGTAATGTGGTTAGGTATTACATATATTTTTAAACATTCATGATGAACACTAACATAAGAATAGTTTGTTACCTTCGTCATTGCTACTATGTACCAAATTATATATGAATATCCGATATTTCAACACTGTTGCAAGTGCCATGAACACAGGGTACCTAAAACTGTTGGGAGTGAGCTGTTATTTGCAGACTTATTGGTCTACCTCAGTCTTTCCCAAAGTGGGCGATAACGCCCCCTTGTGGGGGCTGCAGGACGCTGCAGCACGCTGCAGGTCTCAAGGGGGGCGGTAAGAGACCCAGAAAGAAAATGTTTTTATGTTTTTTTTGCTAGGAGCTTTATTTAGCTAGGAGGCCTCTTAAACAACGACTGCAAGAGCTCTCGACTCTCAACAACAACTTGTGAACATCAACTAATATGAATTAAAAGATTGCTCAAACTCGGTTCTATATTTCTCTCCGCGTAGTTCATATATCTGTCCTATTTTATTGAATATAGAAAAAAATGAAAATCATGTTGCTTAAGAATGTTTTTAACACTCACAATGTCATATTTTATATTCATAAAGATGAAATAAGAAACCAAAAATTTGCGCACGGGCGGGACTTGAACCAGCAACCTTTTGGCATACCGGGCCAAACGCTCTTACCAATTGAGCTACCGTGCTGTCAGTCCGACCCGGCGAAATTTGTGGTTTCTTATGAAAACGTCAATTGCGTGACGCTTAGCGCCATCTAGCCGTCTGTTTATGAAACAGATGGCCCAAGCAGTTATTCTTTACAGAATAAATTCAACTTGGAAATTGATGTCGCTTCGCTATCTAATGCTTAAGAATGTTTTTAACACTCACAATGTCATATTTTATATTCATAAAGATGAAATAAGAAACCAAAAATTTGCGCACGGGCGGGACTTGAACCAGCAACCTTTTGGCATACCGGGCCAAACGCTCTTACCAATTGAGCTACCGTGCTGTCAGTCCGACCCGGCGAAATTTGTGGTTTCTTATGAAAACGTCAATTGCGTGACGCTTAGCGCCATCTAGCCGTCTGTTTATGAAACAGATGGCCCAAGCAGTTATTCTTTACAGAATAAATTCAACTTGGAAATTGATGTCGCTTCGCTATCTAATGCTTAAGAATGTTTTTAACACTCACAATGTCATATTTTATATTCATAAAGATGAAATAAGAAACCAAAAATTTGCGCACGGGCGGGACTTGAACCAGCAACCTTTTGGCATACCGGGCCAAACGCTCTTACCAATTGAGCTACCGTGCTGTCAGTCCGACCCGGCGAAATTTGTGGTTTCTTATGAAAACGTCAATTGCGTGACGCTTAGCGCCATCTAGCCGTCTGTTTATGAAACAGATGGCCCAAGCAGTTATTCTTTACAGAATAAATTCAACTTGGAAATTGATGTCGCTTCGCTATCTAATGCTTAAGAATGTTTTTAACACTCACAATGTCATATTTTATATTCATAAAGATGAAATAAGAAACCAAAAATTTGCGCACGGGCGGGACTTGAACCAGCAACCTTTTGGCATACCGGGCCAAACGCTCTTACCATCTGTTTCATAAACAGACGGCTAGATGGCGCTAAGCGTCACGCAATTGACGTTTTCATAAGAAACCACAAATTTCGCCGGGTCGGACTGACAGCACGGTAGCTCAATTGGTAAGAGCGTTTGGCCCGGTATGCCAAAAGGTTGCTGGTTCAAGTCCCGCCCGTGCGCAAATTTTTGGTTTCTTATTTCATCTTTATGAATATAAAATATGACATTGTGAGTGTTAAAAACATTCTTAAGCATTAGATAGCGAAGCGACATCAATTTCCAAGTTGAATTTATTCTGTAAAGAATAACTGCTTGGGCCATCTGTTTCATAAACAGACGGCTAGATGGCGCTAAGCGTCACGCAATTGACGTTTTCATAAGAAACCACAAATTTCGCCGGGTCGGACTGACAGCACGGTAGCTCAATTGGTAAGAGCGTTTGGCCCGGTATGCCAAAAGGTTGCTGGTTCAAGTCCCGCCCGTGCGCAAATTTTTGGTTTCTTATTTCATCTTTATGAATATAAAATATGACATTGTGAGTATTAAAAACATTCTTAAGCATTAGATAGCGAAGCGACATCAATTTCCAAGTTGAATTTATTCTGTAAAGAATAACTGCTTGGGCCATCTGTTTCATAAACAGACGGCTAGATGGCGCTAAGCGTCACGCAATTGACGTTTTCATAAGAAACCACAAATTTCGCCGGGTCGGACTGACAGCACGGTAGCTCAATTGGTAAGAGCGTTTGGCCCGGTATGCCAAAAGGTTGCTGGTTCAAGTCCCGCCCGTGCGCAAATTTTTGGTTTCTTATTTCATCTTTATGAATATAAAATATGACATTGTGAGTGTTAAAAACATTCTTAAGCATTAGATAGCGAAGCGACATCAATTTCCAAGTTGAATTTATTCTGTAAAGAATAACTGCTTGGGCCATCTGTTTCATAAACAGACGGCTAGATGGCGCTAAGCGTCACGCAATTGACGTTTTCATAAGAAACCACAAATTTCGCCGGGTCGGACTGACAGCACGGTAGCTCAATTGGTAAGAGCGTTTGGCCCGGTATGCCAAAAGGTTGCTGGTTCAAGTCCCGCCCGTGCGCAAATTTTTGGTTTCTTATTTCATCTTTATGAATATAAAATATGACATTGTGAGTGTTAAAAACATTCTTAAGCATTAGATAGCGAAGCGACATCAATTTCCAAGTTGAATTTATTCTGTAAAGAATAACTGCTTGGGCCATCTGTTTCATAAACAGACGGCTAGATGGCGCTAAGCGTCACGCAATTGACGTTTTCATAAGAAACCACAAATTTCGCCGGGTCGGACTGACAGCACGGTAGCTCAATTGGTAAGAGCGTTTGGCCCGGTATGCCAAAAGGTTGCTGGTTCAAGTCCCGCCCGTGCGCAAATTTTTGGTTTCTTATTTCATCTTTATGAATATAAAATATGACATTGTGAGTGTTAAAAACATTCTTAAGCATTAGATAGCGAAGCGACATCAATTTCCAAGTTGAATTTATTCTGTAAAGAATAACTGCTTGGGCCATCTGTTTCATAAACAGACGGCTAGATGGCGCTAAGCGTCACGCAATTGACGTTTTCATAAGAAACCACAAATTTCGCCGGGTCGGACTGACAGCACGGTAGCTCAATTGGTAAGAGCGTTTGGCCCGGTATGCCAAAAGGTTGCTGGTTCAAGTCCCGCCCGTGCGCAAATTTTTGGTTTCTTATTTCATCTTTATGAATATAAAATATGACATTGTGAGTGTTAAAAACATTCTTAAGCATTAGATAGCGAAGCGACATCAATTTCCAAGTTGAATTTATTCTGTAAAGAATAACTGCTTGGGCCATCTGTTTCATAAACAGACGGCTAGATGGCGCTAAGCGTCACGCAATTGACGTTTTCATAAGAAACCACAAATTTCGCCGGGTCGGACTGACAGCACGGTAGCTCAATTGGTAAGAGCGTTTGGCCCGGTATGCCAAAAGGTTGCTGGTTCAAGTCCCGCCCGTGCGCAAATTTTTGGTTTCTTATTTCATCTTTATGAATATAAAATATGACATTGTGAGTGTTAAAAACATTCTTAAGCATTAGATAGCGAAGCGACATCAATTTCCAAGTTGAATTTATTCTGTAAAGAATAACTGCTTGGGCCATCTGTTTCATAAACAGACGGCTAGATGGCGCTAAGCGTCACGCAATTGACGTTTTCATAAGAAACCACAAATTTCGCCGGGTCGGACTGACAGCACGGTAGCTCAATTGGTAAGAGCGTTTGGCCCGGTATGCCAAAAGGTTGCTGGTTCAAGTCCCGCCCGTGCGCAAATTTTTGGTTTCTTATTTCATCTTTATGAATATAAAATATGACATTGTGAGTGTTAAAAACATTCTTAAGCATTAGATAGCGAAGCGACATCAATTTCCAAGTTGAATTTATTCTGTAAAGAATAACTGCTTGGGCCATCTGTTTCATAAACAGACGGCTAGATGGCGCTAAGCGTCACGCAATTGACGTTTTCATAAGAAACCACAAATTTCGCCGGGTCGGACTGACAGCACGGTAGCTCAATTGGTAAGAGCGTTTGGCCCGGTATGCCAAAAGGTTGCTGGTTCAAGTCCCGCCCGTGCGCAAATTTTTGGTTTCTTATTTCATCTTTATGAATATAAAATATGACATTGTGAGTGTTAAAAACATTCTTAAGCATTAGATAGCGAAGCGACATCAATTTCCAAGTTGAATTTATTCTGTAAAGAATAACTGCTTGGGCCATCTGTTTCATAAACAGACGGCTAGATGGCGCTAAGCGTCACGCAATTGACGTTTTCATAAGAAACCACAAATTTCGCCGGGTCGGACTGACAGCACGGTAGCTCAATTGGTAAGAGCGTTTGGCCCGGTATGCCAAAAGGTTGCTGGTTCAAGTCCCGCCCCGTGCGCAAATTTTTGGTTTCTTATTTCATCTTTATGAATATAAAATATGACATTGTGAGTATTAAAAACATTCTTAAGCATTAGATAGCGAAGCGACATCAATTTCCAAGTTGAATTTATTCTGTAAAGAATAACTGCTTGGGCCATCTGTTTCATAAACAGACGGCTAGATGGCGCTAAGCGTCACGCAATTGACGTTTTCATAAGAAACCACAAATTTCGCCGGGTCGGACTGACAGCACGGTAGCTCAATTGGTAAGAGCGTTTGGCCCGGTATGCCAAAAGGTTGCTGGTTCAAGTCCCGCCCGTGCGCAAATTTTTGGTTTCTTATTTCATCTTTATGAATATAAAATATGACATTGTGAGTGTTAAAAACATTCTTAAGCATTAGATAGCGAAGCGACATCAATTTCCAAGTTGAATTTATTCTGTAAAGAATAACTGCTTGGGCCATCTGTTTCATAAACAGACGGCTAGATGGCGCTAAGCGTCACGCAATTGACGTTTTCATAAGAAACCACAAATTTCGCCGGGTCGGACTGACAGCACGGTAGCTCAATTGGTAAGAGCGTTTGGCCCGGTATGCCAAAAGGTTGCTGGTTCAAGTCCCGCCCGTGCGCAAATTTTTGGTTTCTTATTTCATCTTTATGAATATAAAATATGACATTGTGAGTATTAAAAACATTCTTAAGCATTAGATAGCGAAGCGACATCAATTTCCAAGTTGAATTTATTCTGTAAAGAATAACTGCTTGGGCCATCTGTTTCATAAACAGACGGCTAGATGGCGCTAAGCGTCACGCAATTGACGTTTTCATAAGAAACCACAAATTTCGCCGGGTCGGACTGACAGCACGGTAGCTCAATTGGTAAGAGCGTTTGGCCCGGTATGCCAAAAGGTTGCTGGTTCAAGTCCCGCCCGTGCGCAAATTTTTGGTTTCTTATTTCATCTTTATGAATATAAAATATGACATTGTGAGTGTTAAAAACATTCTTAAGCATTAGATAGCGAAGCGACATCAATTTCCAAGTTGAATTTATTCTGTAAAGAATAACTGCTTGGGCCATCTGTTTCATAAACAGACGGCTAGATGGCGCTAAGCGTCACGCAATTGACGTTTTCATAAGAAACCACAAATTTCGCCGGGTCGGACTGACAGCACGGTAGCTCAATTGGTAAGAGCGTTTGGCCCGGTATGCCAAAAGGTTGCTGGTTCAAGTCCCGCCCGTGCGCAAATTTTTGGTTTCTTATTTCATCTTTATGAATATAAAATATGACATTGTGAGTGTTAAAAACATTCTTAAGCATTAGATAGCGAAGCGACATCAATTTCCAAGTTGAATTTATTCTGTAAAGAATAACTGCTTGGGCCATCTGTTTCATAAACAGACGGCTAGATGGCGCTAAGCGTCACGCAATTGACGTTTTCATAAGAAACCACAAATTTCGCCGGGTCGGACTGACAGCACGGTAGCTCAATTGGTAAGAGCGTTTGGCCCGGTATGCCAAAAGGTTGCTGGTTCAAGTCCCGCCCGTGCGCAAATTTTTGGTTTCTTATTTCATCTTTATGAATATAAAATATGACATTGTGAGTGTTAAAAACATTCTTAAGCATTAGATAGCGAAGCGACATCAATTTCCAAGTTGAATTTATTCTGTAAAGAATAACTGCTTGGGCCATCTGTTTCATAAACAGACGGCTAGATGGCGCTAAGCGTCACGCAATTGACGTTTTCATAAGAAACCACAAATTTCGCCGGGTCGGACTGACAGCACGGTAGCTCAATTGGTAAGAGCGTTTGGCCCGGTATGCCAAAAGGTTGCTGGTTCAAGTCCCGCCCGTGCGCAAATTTTTGGTTTCTTATTTCATCTTTATGAATATAAAATATGACATTGTGAGTGTTAAAAACATTCTTAAGCATTAGATAGCGAAGCGACATCAATTTCCAAGTTGAATTTATTCTGTAAAGAATAACTGCTTGGGCCATCTGTTTCATAAACAGACGGCTAGATGGCGCTAAGCGTCACGCAATTGACGTTTTCATAAGAAACCACAAATTTCGCCGGGTCGGACTGACAGCACGGTAGCTCAATTGGTAAGAGCGTTTGGCCCGGTATGCCAAAAGGTTGCTGGTTCAAGTCCCGCCCGTGCGCAAATTTTTGGTTTCTTATTTCATCTTTATGAATATAAAATATGACATTGTGAGTGTTAAAAACATTCTTAAGCATTAGATAGCGAAGCGACATCAATTTCCAAGTTGAATTTATTCTGTAAAGAATAACTGCTTGGGCCATCTGTTTCATAAACAGACGGCTAGATGGCGCTAAGCGTCACGCAATTGACGTTTTCATAAGAAACCACAAATTTCGCCGGGTCGGACTGACAGCACGGTAGCTCAATTGGTAAGAGCGTTTGGCCCGGTATGCCAAAAGGTTGCTGGTTCAAGTCCCGCCCGTGCGCAAATTTTTGGTTTCTTATTTCATCTTTATGAATATAAAATATGACATTGTGAGTGTTAAAAACATTCTTAAGCATTAGATAGCGAAGCGACATCAATTTCCAAGTTGAATTTATTCTGTAAAGAATAACTGCTTGGGCCATCTGTTTCATAAACAGACGGCTAGATGGCGCTAAGCGTCACGCAATTGACGTTTTCATAAGAAACCACAAATTTCGCCGGGTCGGACTGACAGCACGGTAGCTCAATTGGTAAGAGCGTTTGGCCCGGTATGCCAAAAGGTTGCTGGTTCAAGTCCCGCCCGTGCGCAAATTTTTGGTTTCTTATTTCATCTTTATGAATATAAAATATGACATTGTGAGTATTAAAAACATTCTTAAGCATTAGATAGCGAAGCGACATCAATTTCCAAGTTGAATTTATTCTGTAAAGAATAACTGCTTGGGCCATCTGTTTCATAAACAGACGGCTAGATGGCGCTAAGCGTCACGCAATTGACGTTTTCATAAGAAACCACAAATTTCGCCGGGTCGGACTGACAGCACGGTAGCTCAATTGGTAAGAGCGTTTGGCCCGGTATGCCAAAAGGTTGCTGGTTCAAGTCCCGCCCGTGCGCAAATTTTTGGTTTCTTATTTCATCTTTATGAATATAAAATATGACATTGTGAGTGTTAAAAACATTCTTAAGCATTAGATAGCGAAGCGACATCAATTTCCAAGTTGAATTTATTCTGTAAAGAATAACTGCTTGGGCCATCTGTTTCATAAACAGACGGCTAGATGGCGCTAAGCGTCACGCAATTGACGTTTTCATAAGAAACCACAAATTTCGCCGGGTCGGACTGACAGCACGGTAGCTCAATTGGTAAGAGCGTTTGGCCCGGTATGCCAAAAGGTTGCTGGTTCAAGTCCCGCCCGTGCGCAAATTTTTGGTTTCTTATTTCATCTTTATGAATATAAAATATGACATTGTGAGTGTTAAAAACATTCTTAAGCATTAGATAGCGAAGCGACATCAATTTCCAAGTTGAATTTATTCTGTAAAGAATAACTGCTTGGGCCATCTGTTTCATAAACAGACGGCTAGATGGCGCTAAGCGTCACGCAATTGACGTTTTCATAAGAAACCACAAATTTCACCGGGTCGGACTGACAGCACGGTAGCTCAATTGGTAAGAGCGTTTGGCCCGGTATGCCAAAAGGTTGCTGGTTCAAGTCCCGCCCGTGCGCAAATTTTTGGTTTCTTATTTCATCTTTATGAATATAAAATATGACATTGTGAGTGTTAAAAACATTCTTAAGCATTAGATAGCGAAGCGACATCAATTTCCAAGTTGAATTTATTCTGTAAAGAATAACTGCTTGGGCCATCTGTTTCATAAACAGACGGCTAGATGGCGCTAAGCGTCACGCAATTGACGTTTTCATAAGAAACCACAAATTTCGCCGGGTCGGACTGACAGCACGGTAGCTCAATTGGTAAGAGCGTTTGGCCCGGTATGCCAAAAGGTTGCTGGTTCAAGTCCCGCCCGTGCGCAAATTTTTGGTTTCTTATTTCATCTTTATGAATATAAAATATGACATTGTGAGTGTTAAAAACATTCTTAAGCATTAGATAGCGAAGCGACATCAATTTCCAAGTTGAATTTATTCTGTAAAGAATAACTGCTTGGGCCATCTGTTTCATAAACAGACGGCTAGATGGCGCTAAGCGTCACGCAATTGACGTTTTCATAAGAAACCACAAATTTCGCCGGGTCGGACTGACAGCACGGTAGCTCAATTGGTAAGAGCGTTTGGCCCGGTATGCCAAAAGGTTGCTGGTTCAAGTCCCGCCCGTGCGCAAATTTTTGGTTTCTTATTTCATCTTTATGAATATAAAATATGACATTGTGAGTGTTAAAAACATTCTTAAGCATTAGATAGCGAAGCGACATCAATTTCCAAGTTGAATTTATTCTGTAAAGAATAACTGCTTGGGCCATCTGTTTCATAAACAGACGGCTAGATGGCGCTAAGCGTCACGCAATTGACGTTTTCATAAGAAACCACAAATTTCGCCGGGTCGGACTGACAGCACGGTAGCTCAATTGGTAAGAGCGTTTGGCCCGGTATGCCAAAAGGTTGCTGGTTCAAGTCCCGCCCGTGCGCAAATTTTTGGTTTCTTATTTCATCTTTATGAATATAAAATATGACATTGTGAGTGTTAAAAACATTCTTAAGCATTAGATAGCGAAGCGACATCAATTTCCAAGTTGAATTTATTCTGTAAAGAATAACTGCTTGGGCCATCTGTTTCATAAACAGACGGCTAGATGGCGCTAAGCGTCACGCAATTGACGTTTTCATAAGAAACCACAAATTTCGCCGGGTCGGACTGACAGCACGGTAGCTCAATTGGTAAGAGCGTTTGGCCCGGTATGCCAAAAGGTTGCTGGTTCAAGTCCCGCCCGTGCGCAAATTTTTGGTTTCTTATTTCATCTTTATGAATATAAAATATGACATTGTGAGTGTTAAAAACATTCTTAAGCATTAGATAGCGAAGCGACATCAATTTCCAAGTTGAATTTATTCTGTAAAGAATAACTGCTTGGGCCATCTGTTTCATAAACAGACGGCTAGATGGCGCTAAGCGTCACGCAATTGACGTTTTCATAAGAAACCACAAATTTCGCCGGGTCGGACTGACAGCACGGTAGCTCAATTGGTAAGAGCGTTTGGCCCGGTATGCCAAAAGGTTGCTGGTTCAAGTCCCGCCCGTGCGCAAATTTTTGGTTTCTTATTTCATCTTTATGAATATAAAATATGACATTGTGAGTGTTAAAAACATTCTTAAGCATTAGATAGCGAAGCGACATCAATTTCCAAGTTGAATTTATTCTGTAAAGAATAACTGCTTGGGCCATCTGTTTCATAAACAGACGGCTAGATGGCGCTAAGCGTCACGCAATTGACGTTTTCATAAGAAACCACAAATTTCGCCGGGTCGGACTGACAGCACGGTAGCTCAATTGGTAAGAGCGTTTGGCCCGGTATGCCAAAAGGTTGCTGGTTCAAGTCCCGCCCGTGCGCAAATTTTTGGTTTCTTATTTCATCTTTATGAATATAAAATATGACATTGTGAGTGTTAAAAACATTCTTAAGCATTAGATAGCGAAGCGACATCAATTTCCAAGTTGAATTTATTCTGTAAAGAATAACTGCTTGGGCCATCTGTTTCATAAACAGACGGCTAGATGGCGCTAAGCGTCACGCAATTGACGTTTTCATAAGAAACCACAAATTTCGCCGGGTCGGACTGACAGCACGGTAGCTCAATTGGTAAGAGCGTTTGGCCCGGTATGCCAAAAGGTTGCTGGTTCAAGTCCCGCCCGTGCGCAAATTTTTGGTTTCTTATTTCATCTTTATGAATATAAAATATGACATTGTGAGTGTTAAAAACATTCTTAAGCATTAGATAGCGAAGCGACATCAATTTCCAAGTTGAATTTATTCTGTAAAGAATAACTGCTTGGGCCATCTGTTTCATAAACAGACGGCTAGATGGCGCTAAGCGTCACGCAATTGACGTTTTCATAAGAAACCACAAATTTCGCCGGGTCGGACTGACAGCACGGTAGCTCAATTGGTAAGAGCGTTTGGCCCGGTATGCCAAAAGGTTGCTGGTTCAAGTCCCGCCCGTGCGCAAATTTTTGGTTTCTTATTTCATCTTTATGAATATAAAATATGACATTGTGAGTGTTAAAAACATTCTTAAGCATTAGATAGCGAAGCGACATCAATTTCCAAGTTGAATTTATTCTGTAAAGAATAACTGCTTGGGCCATCTGTTTCATAAACAGACGGCTAGATGGCGCTAAGCGTCACGCAATTGACGTTTTCATAAGAAACCACAAATTTCGCCGGGTCGGACTGACAGCACGGTAGCTCAATTGGTAAGAGCGTTTGGCCCGGTATGCCAAAAGGTTGCTGGTTCAAGTCCCGCCCGTGCGCAAATTTTTGGTTTCTTATTTCATCTTTATGAATATAAAATATGACATTGTGAGTGTTAAAAACATTCTTAAGCATTAGATAGCGAAGCGACATCAATTTCCAAGTTGAATTTATTCTGTAAAGAATAACTGCTTGGGCCATCTGTTTCATAAACAGACGGCTAGATGGCGCTAAGCGTCACGCAATTGACGTTTTCATAAGAAACCACAAATTTCGCCGGGTCGGACTGACAGCACGGTAGCTCAATTGGTAAGAGCGTTTGGCCCGGTATGCCAAAAGGTTGCTGGTTCAAGTCCCGCCCGTGCGCAAATTTTTGGTTTCTTATTTCATCTTTATGAATATAAAATATGACATTGTGAGTATTAAAAACATTCTTAAGCATTAGATAGCGAAGCGACATCAATTTCCAAGTTGAATTTATTCTGTAAAGAATAACTGCTTGGGCCATCTGTTTCATAAACAGACGGCTAGATGGCGCTAAGCGTCACGCAATTGACGTTTTCATAAGAAACCACAAATTTCGCCGGGTCGGACTGACAGCACGGTAGCTCAATTGGTAAGAGCGTTTGGCCCGGTATGCCAAAAGGTTGCTGGTTCAAGTCCCGCCCGTGCGCAAATTTTTGGTTTCTTATTTCATCTTTATGAATATAAAATATGACATTGTGAGTGTTAAAAACATTCTTAAGCATTAGATAGCGAAGCGACATCAATTTCCAAGTTGAATTTATTCTGTAAAGAATAACTGCTTGGGCCATCTGTTTCATAAACAGACGGCTAGATGGCGCTAAGCGTCACGCAATTGACGTTTTCATAAGAAACCACAAATTTCGCCGGGTCGGACTGACAGCACGGTAGCTCAATTGGTAAGAGCGTTTGGCCCGGTATGCCAAAAGGTTGCTGGTTCAAGTCCCGCCCGTGCGCAAATTTTTGGTTTCTTATTTCATCTTTATGAATATAAAATATGACATTGTGAGTGTTAAAAACATTCTTAAGCATTAGATAGCGAAGCGACATCAATTTCCAAGTTGAATTTATTCTGTAAAGAATAACTGCTTGGGCCATCTGTTTCATAAACAGACGGCTAGATGGCGCTAAGCGTCACGCAATTGACGTTTTCATAAGAAACCACAAATTTCGCCGGGTCGGACTGACAGCACGGTAGCTCAATTGGTAAGAGCGTTTGGCCCGGTATGCCAAAAGGTTGCTGGTTCAAGTCCCGCCCGTGCGCAAATTTTTTGTTTCTTATTTCATCTTTATGAATATAAAATATGACATTGTGAGTGTTAAAAACATTCTTAAGCATTAGATAGCGAAGCGACATCAATTTCCAAGTTGAATTTATTCTGTAAAGAATAACTGCTTGGGCCATCTGTTTCATAAACAGACGGCTAGATGGCGCTAAGCGTCACGCAATTGACGTTTTCATAAGAAACCACAAATTTCGCCGGGTCGGACTGACAGCACGGTAGCTCAATTGGTAAGAGCGTTTGGCCCGGTATGCCAAAAGGTTGCTGGTTCAAGTCCCGCCCGTGCGCAAATTTTTGGTTTCTTATTTCATCTTTATGAATATAAAATATGACATTGTGAGTGTTAAAAACATTCTTAAGCATTAGATAGCGAAGCGACATCAATTTCCAAGTTGAATTTATTCTGTAAAGAATAACTGCTTGGGCCATCTGTTTCATAAACAGACGGCTAGATGGCGCTAAGCGTCACGCAATTGACGTTTTCATAAGAAACCACAAATTTCGCCGGGTCGGACTGACAGCACGGTAGCTCAATTGGTAAGAGCGTTTGGCCCGGTATGCCAAAAGGTTGCTGGTTCAAGTCCCGCCCGTGCGCAAATTTTTGGTTTCTTATTTCATCTTAATGAAAATCATGTCAATCGGTCGCTCCGTTTCGTAATGAAAGTAGACACAAACAAACAAATGAAAAGGCAACAGACACACTTTCGCATTTTAATAGTTATTAGTACTCGTAGATATGTATCATGTTTTAACAAGTTTTGTTAAATAACCCGAATTGTGCATTCCTGTATCAGTTGGCTGGTTCATTGAATACTTGTTCGGACTTGTTGAGTACGATTGAGCGTCGAATGAGATAAACGAGTTTATGCATGTTTGTTTTATTCCTGTCGGTGCGTGCTGCTTAAGCATTCCTATATAAACAATGTAATATTTATTTTAATTTCATTTGTGGTTTCGCGCGCAATAGATGAGCGTACTTACGCCTTGGAAACTAAAGATACAGAATTGCACGACAAGCTCATAACATCAAAGAATGATATAGCTTACATGACAGACCTGTATAAATTGTTCAACGACATGAATCTCCAACTGCAAGGCGATAAACTAAATTTAATTAAAATAAAAAACGTCGTTGCTGCTTTCGCAGCCAAACTGCATCCACACAAAAAGAATCTGGGTAGACGTGAGTTTCACAATTTTCCAAATTTATCAGTATCATGCAGTAACGACGAATTGTTTGCCTACTGCCAACATTTGGAAAACCTACACATTGACTTCACCGAACGACACCAGGACATTTTGAACTTGGAAATACCAGACTGGGTGTTGGATCCGTTTTCAAATGTCATAACAGCTGCAGCAATGTCACCTCAGCTGGAAGAAGAACTTATAGAATTGACAACAAACGAGGAAATAAAAATCAAGTTAAAAAATGGTTACCAAGAATTTTGGCTACAAAAACCGATCCCGCAATTGTACCCTGGATTGTGGTCAATCGTTCAACGATTCTTGATAGCATTCCCATCGTCATATTTGGGTGAATGTGGTTTTAGTTCTTCTTACTTCTTCTAAAAAGAGAAGATTCTTATTCTTCTTACTAAAACGAGAAATCGTTTGCTTGTTACCGAACGTGGCGACTTGCGACTGTTCTTGAGTAAATTGGAAACTGATATCAACAAACTTATTAAACAGCATCAGATTCATCCTTCACATTAGTTTCTATATAAGGACTGATTATTTTAGTTATATTTTTAATAAAACCGGCCAAGTGCGAGTCGGACTCGCGCACTGAGGGTTCCGTGCCAACGTTAACTGAATTAGGCAATCCACTTACTTCCAGTTAGTAATATACCACAATATTTTGTTGAAAGCAAATATAACTTTGTTTTTCATAGTGTTTGTATGAAGAACAAAGTTATGTTTGCGGTTGTAGAAAAAGTGCTATATCTCAAAAACTTCTCGTTCGATCCCGTCGGAACCAATTTTCGTTGAAAGTATTTGTTATGATCTACGTTATATATTATTTTCAAAATTTACACTTGCTTATTTTAGAAGTTAGATGGGGGGGGGGGGACGCCCATTTTTCCACTTTAGAAGCGTCTAGCTAAGAAACCTTAGACTTTAAAAGAAAACGGTTTTAGAAACCTCTATGTCATTTTAAAAGTAATAATAATAATAATAAATATCCTTTGGACATTCCCACACAACGCCATCTAGTCCCAAAGTAAGCTACTCAAAGCTTGTGTTATGGTGCCAGACAACGGATATAATACTTAAATACTTTTTGTTTGTAAATACATACATGATATACATAGAAAACACCCAGACCAATACAAACAGACATGTTCATGCACACAAATGTTTGTATTGTGCGGGGATCGAACCCGCACCCGCTGCGTAGTAGGCGATTTCTCGACCACTACACCAGACGGGTCGTCCTAAAAAAAGTCCTATCCATAAACACCCCACACGTATAGGTATGACTAAAAAAAAATTTTTCGGTTTTAGTTTCATGTATGGAAGCCTTCCCTTAAATATCGTTATTTTTTATTTTTTGTATGAGAATCGTAAAGCGGTTAATCGGATACATCTCCCTACCAAATTTCAACAGTGTGATGCTTATAGTTACAGAATAAATTGGCTGTGACATACGAATGGACAGACAGACTTGACGAAACTATAAGGGTTCCGTTTTTTGCCATTCGGCTACGGAACCCTAAATAGATACTCTGTTTTAATACTATAAAGTTGCGTTTCAATAATCATTATTATTGGCAGGTGGAGCCCGTAAGAGTTAACTTGAGACCTAAGCGCCGTTGTATGTTACCTACTGCGCTCAGGTTTCAAGTTGCGGGTTATAGTAAAAGTTTCGTTTAGAATTCTCCGTTAATATACATATATATGTAGGTCACAATAATTAATTAATTTAATTTGAAGTTATAGTGGTTTTTAAATAGGTGAAAAAATGGGGGCCCTAAAAAAATATTTATTCTTAAAGTGGGCAGTAGACAAAATAAGTTTGGGAACCACTGGTCTACACGCATTTGTTCTCGACACACAACACTGACAGTATCTGTCAGCGATAGGATACCTTGTTAAATTTTACGGTTTCACACTTTCGAATCAATGGTATTTTGACATTCGACAATTTGAACCCATACCTACTCACGATCGAATTTTTAGTATTTTATTTAACTTAATCATTTCCTTGACCAATCTTGGTAAGTATTCGCATTCTGTCGAAATTATCTGGGGTTATAAAGGTAAGGGTATGCTTAGGTACATGGTACCAAATCTGTAGCAATCAACTCTTTACCCTCCAAAGTAGTGCCTCAAATTACATATAGGTAACCCTGCATTTTAGTAGTTAGATATTTGCCGGCTTATATGGGAAGAGTCAGAACTCATTTTCAAAGTCAAATGCATAAGGTTACTCCCTTCATAAACTTTGCAAGCAATAAATTAGTATTCCAGATATTTTTCTTGCCTGGAGTGAGACTATTTAGACTACTAGCTGCTGGATCATACCTATAAGAGCGTCTAAAATATGACATTTTCTTATCCGATAAAGAATTAACCTATTTCTTTAGCGTCTTTGGAAATAAACACCAGACGTCACGCACTTATTGTCGAACCTTGGATGTTATAGTATCAGTGTTTATTGTATTTTTTCCCCGTGAAGCAAACTCATGATTTCTAGTCTTTATCTAGTAGCCTCAAAGTAGACTCTTTTATCGGTCTAGTGGTCAATTTTCCAGCTTTAGACCAGGCTCAAATTTTAGCCATGCCGCTTAGTTGATTAAATTAAGACAACTGGCATAAACTGCCATCATTCTTATTAGACTATATATTATTACTGCCATCATTCTCATTAGATTATATATATACTACCATCATTCTTATTAAAAAGAACATAGATTATAAATATCGATAGTTATAAGATGTTTTTTTTTTGATAACATTTTATGTCATGATTTGAAAAAAAACTGTCAATTAAAAATGGTTTTAGGAACCCAATGATATTGTATTTAGAAGTAGATGGCGCCTCGGCCTCGCGAACTAAAAAAAAGAGTACACAAATATAGCACCGTCGGATTAATGGATGTCAATGGATTGACATATATCACATCAGACATCAGATTCGGAACAGAGTCTTAATAGAGTGGCTTTCTTAATATATTTTTTAAAGTATGTAGGTACATTACAATAGACTCGTTGGCCTAATTTTAAAATTGAGTTCACACTTTAACTCGGTAGTATATTAATCAACAAAAACATTTTATTTTCAAACTATTTAATATTAAAAATATTGAATAATTATCTAATAAATGCAATTTAAATGTATCATGTGAAACGCCATGGGGCCAATAACAGAGTCACGTTCACTGCTAGGCATTCACGATCACGTGACCACATGTATATTTTTTACAAAGTAAATTAATTAAAATATTTACAGTCCTTATTTTGATAAATAAAGAAATATTTATTAATACACCATAGCCATCTGGCATCATCTAAACAGGATGATTCCTTCAAAGAACTCGCTAATAGTGAGCGTACATATTTTTTTCTACAATCGTGAGAATTCATCCCTCACAGATGTGTATTATCAACAGTCTTTTATTATACTTTTGTTAACGCGAGTGCCGGTGACCTTTTGATCCGTGAGCGTCTACGCTGTTACTTAAAAAAAAATTGAATTGTGTAATTTATAGTTATATAACAGACATATTAACATACATTTCCATAGACATATTTGTTAGGGTCGTGCGGGCGGGATTCGAACCCGCGACTGCTTATCTTTGTAGTCCGGAACGTAAACCACCACACTGTGACGGTCGTTATATTATCATTAAAAAATATAGTACCAAACTACTCCATGTATAGCACTGTCTTATAATATCGACCATGTTAGTCCGTGGATTGGCTAAGAAACAAAACTCACTAATTTTATTGAAAATATGTATTATGTATATATAATATTTTATTCAATCATGAATGATAGGCTTCATTAAATACGATTTACTTAACGAAAATATGATATTCAGACATTTTTTATTTATTTAGTTAGGTGTTTATGCAGTTTTAAAGGCGCACTGAGGCATTAAGACACTGACGCCATCAAAAACAGACTACGTAAAAATTATGACCCCTAATTTGAAGTGAGGTGTTGTTTAGCTGAGCCATCTTTTAGCCTCTCACCGGTGATCTAGTTCTTAATACAATGTCATTGTAGGAACCTCAAAGTCATTTTAGAAGACCCAATAGATCTATAGACACTCCACACGCAAAGATTTAAGTAAAAAAATGATTTTAGATTTTAGTTTCATGTATGGGATCCCCTTACGTCATTATTTTATGTTTTTTGTATGAGAATCGTAAAGCGGTTAACAGAATACATCTACCTACCAACTGTGTGAAACGAATAGTTTCAAATTAATATGGCTGTGACATACGGACGGACAGACAGACAGACAGACTTGACGAAACTAGGGGTGCGGATTGTTGTCATTTTGCTACGGAACCCTAAAAAAACCGTATGACGGATATGCAGTATTGTAATACAGGTGCTAGCATCACTTCGTGCTTAATAATTAGAGATAATAATGAATCGCATTAGTCGCTAATTGAACGCAGAAAATCATACAAGAATAGAGCCGAATTTGTATGCAGTACGTTCATTCCTTCCTACGGTTTAATCTATACTAATATTATAAAGCTGAAGAGTTTGTTTGTTTGTTTGAACGCGCTTATCTCAGAAACTAATGGCCCGATTTGAAAAAATATTTTTACGTTGGATAGTCCATTTATCGAGGAAGGCATAAAGATACGACTCATAAGACCACAGCAGCAATGAAAAATGTTGCGAAAACGGGAGAAAGATATTCCTTTTGAGAGCTTCCGCTGCGTACGCTGCGAAAACAGCTTAAGTTACACAAAAATCATTTATGACAGGATTGTTCAGCATTAAGAGTTCTATAATAAAGTCCGCGACAGCATATGTCTATCTTTTATGGTTGACTTACTACAACCTTTTTTATGTTAATAAATTTGTAAAAAAATAATGCATTATTTTTAGAGGTGTATTATACACACAGGTATTTATTCTTATCAAAATAAATACGTTTATCATCACGAGCATTTCATTTAGAACAAAGTTGCCCTTTATATCATTTAAATTCAATAAATATCTTAGGAGTTATCACAGTTTTAACATAACTCCGCACCAAAATAATGTTCGCAGCTTAAGTACGACGTGCACTTGTGCTAATAATATTATAAAGCTGAAGAGTTTGTTTGTTTGTTTGAACACGCTTATCTCAGGAACTGCTGGACCGATTTGAAAAAATATTTCTCTTTGGATAGCTTATTTATCGAGAAAGACTTTAGGGTATAAAACATCACGCTGCGACGGGAGGGGAGGGAGCAAACTCAAAACGCGCGGACGAAGTCGCGGGGGACCGCTAGTAGTGAATACAGCTACTAGTGAAAGTATGAGGTTGGGATAGTAAGAACACGATAGCTGGATACATACTGATTTATTAGGTATCAAACAACAGTTTATATGACATACCATAGTAGTGAATACATCTATAAATACGATAATGATACACATACAACACGTCCATAAGGCATTGTAAAAAAAAATTAACATAGGTTAAGTTTTTTTTTTTTTAGGTTAAACATTATTAAAAGAAAAAATAGAATAATAACATACATGGAACTTTGATAGGATTACAATTTGTTCCTGATATTTGAAGAATATACAATTAGTAAATAGGATATACTACAATATAAGTAGTTTTTGCAAAATAACATAGTTTTTAAAAGAGTATCAAAATTCTTACATTAGGATTTATTCGTAGTAAGGCTTTGTTCTGTTTTTATGTACAATTTCGTGCTTGCCATTTATTATAATCTCTACATTTGGCGAAATATCTTTAATTACCGTATAAGGTCCTAAGTATAAAGTAGTAAGTTTATTACCTGTCTCACTCTTAACTAACAATTTATCATTGGGCTTATATTTAACTGGATTTATATAAGTATCATACCTTTGTTTAGTTACTAATTTACTAGAGATTAAATTATCACGCGCCTGAGATTGCGAAACTTGCAATCTATATTTAAGTTCGAGAGGGTAGCTGTCATAATTATAAAGAGGTTCTATACTCATAAAGATGAAATAAGAAACCAAAAATTTGCGCACGGGCGGGACTTGAACCAGCAACCTTTTGGCAAACCGGGCCAAACGCTCTTACCAATTGAGCTACCGTGCTGTTAGTCCGACCCTGCGAAATTTGTGGTTTCCTATGAAAACGTCAATTGCGTGACGCTTAGCGCCATCTAGCCGTCTGTTTATGAAACAGATGGCCCAAGCAGTTATTCTTTACAGAATAAATTCAACTTGGAAATTGATGTCGCTTCGCTATCTAATGCTTTAGAATGTTTTTAACACTCACAGTGTCATATTTTATATTCATAAAGATGAAATAAGAAACCAAAAATTTGCGCACGGGCGGGACTTGAACCAGCAACCTTTTGGCAAACCGGGCCAAACGCTCTTACCAATTGAGCTACCGTGCTGTTAGTCCGACCCTGCGAAATTTGTGGTTTCCTATGAAAACGTCAATTGCGTGACGCTTAGCGCCATCTAGCCGTCTGTTTATGAAACAGATGGCCCAAGCAGTTATTCTTTACAGAATAAATTCAACTTGGAAATTGATGTCGCTTCGCTATCTAATGCTTTAGAATGTTTTTAACACTCACAGTGTCATATTTTATATTCATAAAGATGAAATAAGAAACCAAAAATTTGCGCACGGGCGGGACTTGAACCAGCAACCTTTTGGCAAACCGGGCCAAACGCTCTTACCAATTGAGCTACCGTGCTGTTAGTCCGACCCTGCGAAATTTGTGGTTTCCTATGAAAACGTCAATTGCGTGACGCTTAGCGCCATCTAGCCGTCTGTTTATGAAACAGATGGCCCAAGCAGTTATTCTTTACAGAATAAATTCAACTTGGAAATTGATGTCGCTTCGCTATCTAATGCTTTAGAATGTTTTTAACACTCACAGTGTCATATTTTATATTCATAAAGATGAAATAAGAAACCAAAAATTTGCGCACGGGCGGGACTTGAACCAGCAACCTTTTGGCAAACCGGGCCAAACGCTCTTACCAATTGAGCTACCGTGCTGTTAGTCCGACCCTGCGAAATTTGTGGTTTCCTATGAAAACGTCAATTGCGTGACGCTTAGCGCCATCTAGCCGTCTGTTTATGAAACAGATGGCCCAAGCAGTTATTCTTTACAGAATAAATTCAACTTGGAAATTGATGTCGCTTCGCTATCTAATGCTTTAGAATGTTTTTAACACTCACAGTGTCATATTTTATATTCATAAAGATGAAATAAGAAACCAAAAATTTGCGCACGGGCGGGACTTGAACCAGCAACCTTTTGGCAAACCGGGCCAAACGCTCTTACCAATTGAGCTACCGTGCTGTTAGTCCGACCCTGCGAAATTTGTGGTTTCCTATGAAAACGTCAATTGCGTGACGCTTAGCGCCATCTAGCCGTCTGTTTATGAAACAGATGGCCCAAGCAGTTATTCTTTACAGAATAAATTCAACTTGGAAATTGATGTCGCTTCGCTATCTAATGCTTTAGAATGTTTTTAACACTCACAGTGTCATATTTTATATTCATAAAGATGAAATAAGAAACCAAAAATTTGCGCACGGGCGGGACTTGAACCAGCAACCTTTTGGCAAACCGGGCCAAACGCTCTTACCAATTGAGCTACCGTGCTGTTAGTCCGACCCTGCGAAATTTGTGGTTTCCTATGAAAACGTCAATTGCGTGACGCTTAGCGCCATCTAGCCGTCTGTTTATGAAACAGATGGCCCAAGCAGTTATTCTTTACAGAATAAATTCAACTTGGAAATTGATGTCGCTTCGCTATCTAATGCTTTAGAATGTTTTTAACACTCACAGTGTCATATTTTATATTCATAAAGATGAAATAAGAAACCAAAAATTTGCGCACGGGCGGGACTTGAACCAGCAACCTTTTGGCAAACCGGGCCAAACGCTCTTACCAATTGAGCTACCGTGCTGTTAGTCCGACCCTGCGAAATTTGTGGTTTCCTATGAAAACGTCAATTGCGTGACGCTTAGCGCCATCTAGCCGTCTGTTTATGAAACAGATGGCCCAAGCAGTTATTCTTTACAGAATAAATTCAACTTGGAAATTGATGTCGCTTCGCTATCTAATGCTTTAGAATGTTTTTAACACTCACAGTGTCATATTTTATATTCATAAAGATGAAATAAGAAACCAAAAATTTGCGCACGGGCGGGACTTGAACCAGCAACCTTTTGGCAAACCGGGCCAAACGCTCTTACCAATTGAGCTACCGTGCTGTTAGTCCGACCCTGCGAAATTTGTGGTTTCCTATGAAAACGTCAATTGCGTGACGCTTAGCGCCATCTAGCCGTCTGTTTATGAAACAGATGGCCCAAGCAGTTATTCTTTACAGAATAAATTCAACTTGGAAATTGATGTCGCTTCGCTATCTAATGCTTTAGAATGTTTTTAACACTCACAGTGTCATATTTTATATTCATAAAGATGAAATAAGAAACCAAAAATTTTTTTTTCGAAGCGACATCAATTTCCAAGTTGAATTTATTCTGTAAAGAATAACTGCTTGGGCCATCTGTTTCATAAACAGACGGCTAGATGGCGCTAAGCGTCACGCAATTGACGTTTTCATAGGAAACCACAAATTTCGCAGGGTCGGACTAACAGCACGGTAGCTCAATTGGTAAGAGCGTTTGGCCCGGTTTGCCAAAAGGTTGCTGGTTCAAGTCCCGCCCGTGCGCAAATTTTTGGTTTCTTATTTCATCTTTATGAATATAAAATATGACACTGTGAGTGTTAAAAACATTCTAAAGCATTAGATAGCGAAGCGACATCAATTTCCAAGTTGAATTTATTCTGTAAAGAATAACTGCTTGGGCCATCTGTTTCATAAACAGACGGCTAGATGGCGCTAAGCGTCACGCAATTGACGTTTTCATAGGAAACCACAAATTTCGCAGGGTCGGACTAACAGCACGGTAGCTCAATTGGTAAGAGCGTTTGGCCCGGTTTGCCAAAAGGTTGCTGGTTCAAGTCCCGCCCGTGCGCAAATTTTTGGTTTCTTATTTCATCTTTATGAATATAAAATATGACACTGTGAGTGTTAAAAACATTCTAAAGCATTAGATAGCGAAGCGACATCAATTTCCAAGTTGAATTTATTCTGTAAAGAATAACTGCTTGGGCCATCTGTTTCATAAACAGACGGCTAGATGGCGCTAAGCGTCACGCAATTGACGTTTTCATAGGAAACCACAAATTTCGCAGGGTCGGACTAACAGCACGGTAGCTCAATTGGTAAGAGCGTTTGGCCCGGTTTGCCAAAAGGTTGCTGGTTCAAGTCCCGCCCGTGCGCAAATTTTTGGTTTCTTATTTCATCTTTATGAATATAAAATATGACACTGTGAGTGTTAAAAACATTCTAAAGCATTAGATAGCGAAGCGACATCAATTTCCAAGTTGAATTTATTCTGTAAAGAATAACTGCTTGGGCCATCTGTTTCATAAACAGACGGCTAGATGGCGCTAAGCGTCACGCAATTGACGTTTTCATAGGAAACCACAAATTTCGCAGGGTCGGACTAACAGCACGGTAGCTCAATTGGTAAGAGCGTTTGGCCCGGTTTGCCAAAAGGTTGCTGGTTCAAGTCCCGCCCGTGCGCAAATTTTTGGTTTCTTATTTCATCTTTATGAATATAAAATATGACACTGTGAGTGTTAAAAACATTCTAAAGCATTAGATAGCGAAGCGACATCAATTTCCAAGTTGAATTTATTCTGTAAAGAATAACTGCTTGGGCCATCTGTTTCATAAACAGACGGCTAGATGGCGCTAAGCGTCACGCAATTGACGTTTTCATAGGAAACCACAAATTTCGCAGGGTCGGACTAACAGCACGGTAGCTCAATTGGTAAGAGCGTTTGGCCCGGTTTGCCAAAAGGTTGCTGGTTCAAGTCCCGCCCGTGCGCAAATTTTTGGTTTCTTATTTCATCTTTATGAATATAAAATATGACACTGTGAGTGTTAAAAACATTCTAAAGCATTAGATAGCGAAGCGACATCAATTTCCAAGTTGAATTTATTCTGTAAAGAATAACTGCTTGGGCCATCTGTTTCATAAACAGACGGCTAGATGGCGCTAAGCGTCACGCAATTGACGTTTTCATAGGAAACCACAAATTTCGCAGGGTCGGACTAACAGCACGGTAGCTCAATTGGTAAGAGCGTTTGGCCCGGTTTGCCAAAAGGTTGCTGGTTCAAGTCCCGCCCGTGCGCAAATTTTTGGTTTCTTATTTCATCTTTATGAATATAAAATATGACACTGTGAGTGTTAAAAACATTCTAAAGCATTAGATAGCGAAGCGACATCAATTTCCAAGTTGAATTTATTCTGTAAAGAATAACTGCTTGGGCCATCTGTTTCATAAACAGACGGCTAGATGGCGCTAAGCGTCACGCAATTGACGTTTTCATAGGAAACCACAAATTTCGCAGGGTCGGACTAACAGCACGGTAGCTCAATTGGTAAGAGCGTTTGGCCCGGTTTGCCAAAAGGTTGCTGGTTCAAGTCCCGCCCGTGCGCAAATTTTTGGTTTCTTATTTCATCTTTATGAATATAAAATATGACACTGTGAGTGTTAAAAACATTCTAAAGCATTAGATAGCGAAGCGACATCAATTTCCAAGTTGAATTTATTCTGTAAAGAATAACTGCTTGGGCCATCTGTTTCATAAACAGACGGCTAGATGGCGCTAAGCGTCACGCAATTGACGTTTTCATAGGAAACCACAAATTTCGCAGGGTCGGACTAACAGCACGGTAGCTCAATTGGTAAGAGCGTTTGGCCCGGTTTGCCAAAAGGTTGCTGGTTCAAGTCCCGCCCGTGCGCAAATTTTTGGTTTCTTATTTCATCTTTATGAATATAAAATATGACACTGTGAGTGTTAAAAACATTCTAAAGCATTAGATAGCGAAGCGACATCAATTTCCAAGTTGAATTTATTCTGTAAAGAATAACTGCTTGGGCCATCTGTTTCATAAACAGACGGCTAGATGGCGCTAAGCGTCACGCAATTGACGTTTTCATAGGAAACCACAAATTTCGCAGGGTCGGACTAACAGCACGGTAGCTCAATTGGTAAGAGCGTTTGGCCCGGTTTGCCAAAAGGTTGCTGGTTCAAGTCCCGCCCGTGCGCAAATTTTTGGTTTCTTATTTCATCTTTATGAATATAAAATATGACACTGTGAGTGTTAAAAACATTCTAAAGCATTAGATAGCGAAGCGACATCAATTTCCAAGTTGAATTTATTCTGTAAAGAATAACTGCTTGGGCCATCTGTTTCATAAACAGACGGCTAGATGGCGCTAAGCGTCACGCAATTGACGTTTTCATAGGAAACCACAAATTTCGCAGGGTCGGACTAACAGCACGGTAGCTCAATTGGTAAGAGCGTTTGGCCCGGTTTGCCAAAAGGTTGCTGGTTCAAGTCCCGCCCGTGCGCAAATTTTTGGTTTCTTATTTCATCTTTATGAATATAAAATATGACACTGTGAGTGTTAAAAACATTCTAAAGCATTAGATAGCGAAGCGACATCAATTTCCAAGTTGAATTTATTCTGTAAAGAATAACTGCTTGGGCCATCTGTTTCATAAACAGACGGCTAGATGGCGCTAAGCGTCACGCAATTGACGTTTTCATAGGAAACCACAAATTTCGCAGGGTCGGACTAACAGCACGGTAGCTCAATTGGTAAGAGCGTTTGGCCCGGTTTGCCAAAAGGTTGCTGGTTCAAGTCCCGCCCGTGCGCAAATTTTTGGTTTCTTATTTCATCTTTATGAATATAAAATATGACACTGTGAGTGTTAAAAACATTCTAAAGCATTAGATAGCGAAGCGACATCAATTTCCAAGTTGAATTTATTCTGTAAAGAATAACTGCTTGGGCCATCTGTTTCATAAACAGACGGCTAGATGGCGCTAAGCGTCACGCAATTGACGTTTTCATAGGAAACCACAAATTTCGCAGGGTCGGACTAACAGCACGGTAGCTCAATTGGTAAGAGCGTTTGGCCCGGTTTGCCAAAAGGTTGCTGGTTCAAGTCCCGCCCGTGCGCAAATTTTTGGTTTCTTATTTCATCTTTATGAATATAAAATATGACACTGTGAGTGTTAAAAACATTCTAAAGCATTAGATAGCGAAGCGACATCAATTTCCAAGTTGAATTTATTCTGTAAAGAATAACTGCTTGGGCCATCTGTTTCATAAACAGACGGCTAGATGGCGCTAAGCGTCACGCAATTGACGTTTTCATAGGAAACCACAAATTTCGCAGGGTCGGACTAACAGCACGGTAGCTCAATTGGTAAGAGCGTTTGGCCCGGTTTGCCAAAAGGTTGCTGGTTCAAGTCCCGCCCGTGCGCAAATTTTTGGTTTCTTATTTCATCTTTATGAATATAAAATATGACACTGTGAGTGTTAAAAACATTCTAAAGCATTAGGTTCTATACTATTAGTGAGGTTGCTAGGTAAAGTGCATTTTTTCCCATAAACTAACTCGAAAGGGGTGAATTTAGTAGATGAATTTACTGAAGTGTTGTAAGCAAAACACCAAAAGGGGAGCCAAGTACTCCACATTTCGGGATTCTGATCAGTCTGAATGCGTAAATATGCTGCCAAACTCTTATGAGAATTTTCAAGGGCACCTAAACTTTGGTGGTGATAAGCGGTTGAATTAAGTTTTTTAATTTTTAACAAATTACATACCTCTTTCATAGTGTCAGCCATGAACTCAGTACCTCTATCCGTAGCTATCTCCTTCGGTACTCCATGATTAAGTACAAAATTGGTGACAAAACAGCGTGCGACTTCAGATGCCGATTTATTTATTAGAGGATATGCACATACATATTTTGATAATTCGCACTGAATCGTTAGTATATAAGAATAATTATTATTATCTCTATCTAAAGGTCCTACTAAGTCTAAAAATATCTTTTCAAAAGTCGTCTTCGCAGTAGAAGTAATAACCATTGGTTCTTTCACATGAATTGTATATTTTTGTTTTTGACAATCTGGACACTTCTTTACATAATTTCTAACATCTTTATCAAGTCCAGGCCAGAAATAATACTTGCGAATATTATAAATCATTCGTCTTATGCCCGCGTGGCCACTCGTGGGCAGAAGATGGAAATCATTAAGCACTACTCTTTTATCGTCTTTATCGTCTATTCTAACAATGTCTTTTAAAATAACTAATCTCGGTCCGGACCATTCTTTGTTATCTTTTATTTCACTTGCTAATTTCTCTATAAATAATTTGTTAGACTTATTTTTTATAAAATATATTTCGTCTACATTTATTTCATCACACAACTGACTCAGTTCTCTCGCAAATTCTGCTCGAGTAATTTGCAATCGAGAAGCTGGGTTTATGAAAATATTGTTTCCTTTCTCGTTGTATATAAAAGTTTTCGTCTCTTTAAGTTCTTTATTATATTTCCTTAACTTTTCTAACTCTAAAGTATTAATAAATCTTAACTCCACTGATTCCTTAGGTTTTACATGAGTTTCTACGACTTTTGGTTGATCAGGCCAATCGTCCGTAGGAACTATGTCAACCGAAGGCGCAGTGTCATGTTTATGTCGCTGCGCTCTTGTCATAACACCAATGTGTTCACTCATCTCTTGTAATTCTTTTGATGTTATTGTGAGTCGAGATAATGCGTCTGCAGCCACATTCTCTCTACCCTTAACATACTCAATCTCGTAATCATACTCTTCTAGAATAAGTTTGAATTTAAGTAATCTACTTGACGGATCTTTAAGATTAAATAAGTAAATCAATGGTTTGTGGTCAGTCATTATTTTAAAAGTACTACCATAGAGATATGGTCTAAAGTGCTTAACTGCCCATACTATCGCCAAAAGTTCTTTCTCTATAGTGGGATAGTTCTTTTCAGCTCGGTTAAGGCTCCTACTAGCATATGCAACAGGACGTCCGTCTATGTTTGATAAAATTGCGCCAACAGCATAATTTGATGCGTCGGTTTGCAATAAAAACTTATTCTTTTTCGAAAAATCTGGATATTGCAGAACTGGCGGCTGCATCATATTTGATTTTAATGTATCAAAAGATTTTTGACAGTGTTCATCCCATTTAAATTTAACATTTTTTTTACATAACATATTAAGATCATAAGATTTCTCTGCAAAATTTGGAATAAACTTGCGATAGTAGTTAGCAAAAGCTATAAAACGTTTAACTTCTTCCGCGGTTTTTGGAATTGGGTAATTCTTTATTATTTCAATTTTAGCTGGATCAGGTAAAACACCTTCGCTCGAAACTACATGGCCTAAATACAGCATTTCTTTTCTTAAAAAGTTACATTTGGATGGATTTAATTTGAGATTTACCTTTCGTAGACGCTCAAAAACGTCTGTTAGATTCTTATTATGGTCAAAAAGGGAACGTCCTAGTACGATCAAATCATCGAGATATACTAGACATTTTTCATATGTAAGACCAGACATGGCCATTGTCATCATACGGGAGAACGAACTGGGACTTGTCTTAAGACCCATAGGCATGCGTGTCATCTGGAATTGCCCTGAGTTAAAAGCTGTATACTTTCTACTATCTTTATCTAAATTGACGTTATAAAATCCTTGGTTCAAATCTAAATGGCTAAAATAAACACAACCTGACAGAGAGTCCAAAATTTCTGAGATATTAGGCAGAGGAAACTTATCATCTTGTATACTATTATTGAGCTTGCGATAATCGATGACCAACCGCCATTTCTTTTCCCCATTTGAATCAGATTTTTTAGGCACCAGAAGGACAGGGCTAGACCATTCGCTGTTGCATGGCTCTACGATACCTTGTTCAATTAAATTGTCTATTTGCTTACTTATTTCTTTTTTTTGTGATACAGGAAGTCTATAAGGCTTTGTGTACACTGGTAAAATGTTAGGCTTTAAATAAATTTTGTGAGAGTATATGTCTGTTGTTGACAATTTATCACCTTCGAGATAAAAGATGTCAGAATATTTTGCGCAAATTTTCTCAATTGATGCCTGTTCTTCTTTATTTAGGTGATTCATTTTCAGAGTTGAAAGCAACATCTTAACTCGTTTTGCATCATTATTTGTTTTTTCAAATAAACAGATATTGTAATCTGTTGCTTTTTGAATAATAGGATTAATTTTATCTAAGGTCAAATCGGTATCAGTTGTGTTAAGTATGCGAATTGGTATAGTCCCATTCACTGGTTTTACTAAAGCACTAGCTATAAAAATTCCTTGTTTCAATTCTGACGTACAAACAACACTTTCCTCAGTTTGAGACGTATTTATAAAATGAATAGATTCGCTCCTAGCCGGAATCGTTATACTTTTTTTTGTATAGTACAATGGAATTGTTATGTTTACATTGTTATTCCAAAGTAATAAAGAATTGTTACTAAAGTTTAGAACTGATTTATACTTGTTTAAAAAGTCATGTCCAATTATGCCGCTTGTCCTACATGGTAAGGAATCGAAAACATAAAACTTATGTGTCAGCACTTGGTTTCTACAGAAAAAGTTTAGGTACACATATCCTATTGATTGAACTTTGCCTCCTATTCCGATGACATTAATATTCTGTTTATGGATTGGAATGCCTTGGTTGAATACGTGCCTGAGCTTGATAGCCGATATTGATGCTCCCGTATCAATTAACAGACTGTACAAATAACTATTCTGACCAAATAAGTTAATGCTGTACGAATTATTCAAAGAAAAAATTATTTCATTCGTCCCGAAAAAACTGAATACTCTCTTCAGAGTTTTGTACATTTTGAGTATCGGAATTTGTCAAAGTATGTATGTGCGATTGTTGGTTATTATTATAGTAAGACCTATTCGTACCTCTCAAAAAGGGTCGCCGGGCACCGCGACCCGTGGCCTGGCGGCCTCTCCAGCTGCGAGACGCGCCGCGCTGCTCGCCGGCGGGTGCGCCGCGCCGCTGCTGTCGGTCACCACGACCTGCACCTGTGTATGACGTACCTCTCGACCTTCCTCTTTGGCCACGACGATTCCCGAAGGTCCTGGAATTGTTATTATTTTGATTATAGCGATTGAAATACATCATATTAGCGGAGCTAGAAGACGTAATGTCCTCGTCCACAGCCGCTTGTATGGCATCTTTGAGAGAATCGTAGTTTCTTGCCGTTATCACTGTGCTAAGTCTTCGGTTTCTTAAGCCATCGGCAAAACATTTAATAGCTTGCTTTTCGTTCAACGGCTTAAGAACCCCAAAAGCATGTTCATTACCTCCGGCCTGTGAAATGGTTAAGTCAACGAACATCTCAGAAATTTGCTTTCCATAGTCATCAATAGATAGGTTATTTTGTTTGAAATCAAATAATTTGTGTTGGATTGCAGTCGCTGATTTTTTAGGCAACAAATGTCTTTTAATATCTGTGAGCAACGCATCAACAGATGAATAATTCGAATTGAGTTTTAATTTGGCGGCTTGAGTAATTCTATTTTTTAAAACAAAATTTACCAACCTTTTCTTTGAGTCCTCGTCCAGTTCCGTACTGTAGTATTCAATACTATCCACGAGTTGTTTAATACTCGATTCGTCGTCCGATGGAGCTGGAAATAAACTTAATGCAACCTTTAAGTCAAACTTAGCCATTGTTTGATCAATTTCTGATTCACTTGAGCATAAAATAATATTTGCTTGTATATTTTATCGAAGTTTTCGCAAGTTTTTAATATAACAGCGTAGTCCTCAGCCTTTACGCTACCTATAACATTATTTAATTTATCTAGGAAAATATTATATTCATTCTTTATACTGACAGCCTCTCGTAATTTAGCTTCCAGAATAGGACCCGTACGCCTACTGGGACCGATTTTTATTAGATACGTTCTAACTTCTTTTAGTCTTTTAAAAATATTATTTAAAATATGATCCATAAATGTATATATCTATCTACAAAAATAGGTATAGCAAAAGGTATGCATACTTATATTAACACATTAACCCGATAATCTTATTTACTTTTTAGCTTTCATAATATAACTAAATAGAATGTCCAAAGTTCATAAGTCCGTTGGAGTAACACACTATTGAAATATGACACTTGATATGTTTCCACTGCACGATCTCACTATTACGGAGCTATTTACGTTTCACCAAATAGACACTATAATGATGACGAACTTGGCACTTCCAATTATTATTAATATACATGTAGTTATTCCGTGTTATTGACATGTATTAATCATTCCGATAGCCTTGATTCTGGTATGAACTCTTCTAAATAAAATGCCATCTGGGCTTTTAAACTTCGCCCTCCTTGGATTCCAGCCTTGGGTCTCTTCGGAAATAAGCTATTGACCTCCTCAATGCGTGTCGATTTATTTCATTTGTCATCCATTTAATATGACAATTCTTATAAATTTTAAAATCAAGGTAGAGAAGACCCAGGAACAACAGCGTCAAAATAAGTAGCAGTATGATGTTAGTGGTACTTGCGTGGACATGTAGCTGCTCAAGTCCCGAACCATTGCTGCCTCCAGATGCGGTTTGGGCCACCACGACTTCCTCCTTAGTTTGCGTTGAACCCATCTCGATAATTAATTTTGGTTATCAAGTCACTAATTCTCGCCGAGTACAAAGGTCTAATGCAATACTTCAGATGCATCGTGAAGCGCGCGTCCTTATATGGATTAAGGAATTCGTAAACACCGGTCGCGAGCCTCTGGCAGGGTCGCCATATGAGGTTGGGATAGTAAGAACACGATAGCTGGATACATACTGATTTATTAGGTATCAAACAACAGTTTATATGACATACCATAGTAGTGAATACATCTATAAATACGATAATGATACACATACAACAAAAGTGAAGTACCAGTAATTACCAGTGAATTGTGAATATAGTAAAAGTATTAATAAATTAATGTGTGTCAGTATAAGTGCAATGTTTTACTGGGGAACAGTCAGTGCCTAGTGTTAAATTAAAATTACAGTCCACTTGCTCTCTGGGCTTGACGACAGTACTCTCTCCATAGTGTAACACCAACATTGTTGGTCCTTTCGGAGACGGATCGTAAGTAGGCACCAGTGGACTCTGTGCTGTGAAATTAGTATTTGTGATTTAGTGCTATATGGACACACTTATTTTGGGCTATAAATTGTAAGTACTTTTATTATTTCTACAAGTGATTACTGTGTTATTTCGTGTAAAGTGCATCTGATCTGAACTTTGATTCCTGAACTGTGTATGAACACAGACGTGTTAATTGTGATTTGCAATTAGACATTTGACTCTGCTAATTGACTCTGATAAGTGTTTAAATGGTGTATACGCGAAGCCAAGTCATGGCCGAACGTTCCGAACGTGTGTTACCGGAACCGCCCCGGTCGCCGTCCCCGTCGACGAGGAGACGCTTGGAAGCGGAACAGCATACGGCCGCCCAGCCTAACGAACGTGGCGCCGCTGTGTTGGGTACGCACTCAGCGTTCTACGTGAACATGGGACATGCCGAGACCGCCGCAACGAGCAGGATGCAGCACGCCAGAGCACGCTCCACCAGATCCACTGCTAGCGCTGTAGCATGGCTACGGTTCGAGGCAGAGGAGCGGCTCGCAGCCATCAGACGCAAGGAGCTGGAGCTTGAGGTCGAGATAGTAAAGAAGAAGCTCACGGCAGACCTAGCAGAGTTGGATGACGACAGTGACCAGGAACAGATGCAAGAAATAGATAAAGTAAACGAGTGGCTGGACAAGTCTGCGCCAAACGTGGATGCCGAACGGGGGGAGCGCCTGGAGGCTCCACCGGAACCCAGCAACGAAGAGACGCCTGTGACCCGAAAGGCAAGATTTTGGACGCCGGGACCGGTCCACCCCAGACCACGTGCAGAAAGGAAGAGATCATCAACCCCGAAGGGACGAGGTGTTGAACAGCTGGCAGACACGCTGTCACAGATGATGGCGTCGCGACCACCACCGCGGCAAGTTACGGATTTGCCGCTGTTCTCCGAATCATCACTGGAGTGGATACATTTCGCTACTGCAATGAAGGAATCAACAAGGCTGTATAAGTTCACTCCATACGAAAACTTGGACCGCCTACGCAACGCTCTCAGAGGTGAAGATAAGGAAGTGGTAACGCCACTACTTAGCAGCGCAACGCACCCAAATCGAGTAATGAAGACGTTACAGCAATGCTTTGGACGCCCAGAGATGATCATAGATATGGTATACGAAGAACTTAAGAAGCTGCCCGAGATGGGAAGTACTGCAAGTGAATTAAATTCCTTCGCCATCAAAGTCCAGAACATCGTGACCCACTCTTGGCAACGTGGATCCAGCATATCTGTATAACCCATTGCTAGTGCGTGAAGTATTAGAGAAGCTGAGCCCACACATCAAGTCAAGGTGGTGTGACTTCGCCGAGGAGCAGCCGAGAAATACGACTCAAATCGTAAGGCTTTCCGAGTTTTTAATGCAGCAAGCTGACCGTGCATTAAAACACAGTTACAGTGGTGCCAGAAAAGACGTCCCGATCAAGAACACGAAGATCAAACAAAAGAGAAAAGTATTCACTGTAACGGAGACGAGCGGCCGGCCAGAAGACAATCAGAAGCCCGAAGCCAGCGTCTGCATAGTGTGCAATAGTGAACACAAGCTACCTGCGTGCCCGAAGTCCAAGGAGCTGTCGGTGTCGGAGCGGTGGGAGGCAGTGAAGAACGCCAAACTCTGTTTCCGGTGCACCAGTAGCAGGCACAGAAGAATGAACTGCAAGCAGAAGCTCTGCGGCGTGAAGGGCTGCAAACGTCCTCACCACGCCACTCTACATGCTGAAGTCCCGGCCAAAGAGGAAGTCGAACAGGTGACTACGAACCAAGCAGAGGTCGCAATGGCCACAGCTACACCTGGACGGAGTGACGTGAAGCTGAAGATATGTCCAATCATCATCAGCGGCCAGCGGGGGGCGCAGCGAACATACGCGCTCTTTGATGAAGGGGCCACGATCTCTCTAATCGACGAAGCCTCGCGAACGAAGTTGGAGCTAGCGGACCCAGTACTTGTCTGAAGCTATGAAGCATAGACAAAGAAGTCACGAAACGTGAACAGCAGAACCGTCCGCGTCAAGATCAATGGAGACGACGTCAGCGGACACAGCTCTGTCATCACACTCCGAACGATGGCAGGTCTGGACCTATCGACGCAGTCGTTGCCAAAGGAGGCACTACAGCTGGAACACCTGCGAGGAATGGATATCTCAAGCCTAGCCTACCAGAACGCCAAGCCACGAGTCCTCATAGGAACTGACAACTGGCCGTTGATCATCACGAGGGAGCTGCGAGCGGGCAAGCCGTTTCAGCCGGCAGCCTCCAAGACCTTTCTAGGATGGGTGATCCACGGAAGAGTACCTAGCGGAAGTCAAGATACAGAGAAGATCTTGCACATCAAACTAGATGAGAAGACCTGGTCGAACATCACGTTCGCGTCGACTCGCTAGGGATATCTATGAAGAATGAATTCACGACAGAAGATGACCTACGAGCCATGAAGATCTTCGAAGAAACCGCGGTGAACAAAGACGGAAGATTCCAAGTAAGTCTACCGTGGAAGAGCGAAGACATGAAGCTACCGAACAGCTACAACGCTGCCTTGAAGAGGCTGAAGACACTTGAGTCCAGCTTAGAACGTCGTCCCGAAGAGAAGAAGCAGTACCACGAGCAAGTGGAGAACCTGCTAAAGAAGGGATACGCCGAGTGGTGTAGTGGCGAAGAAGAAGACAGTCCAGTAGCGTGGTACTTACCACACTTCGCAGTGAAGAGCCCGAACAAGCCAGGGAAGATCAGGCTTGTCTTCGACGCAGCAGCCAAGGCGAACGGAGTCTGCCTGAACGATTGCCTGCTGGAGGGGCCGGACCTTCTGCAGTCTTTGCAGACCATACTGTTCCGGTTCCGAGAAGGCGCCTACGCGATAACAGCAGACATAGAAGAATGTTTCTGCGTGTGAAGATAAGAAAGGAAGATCAACCTGCGCAGATGTTCCTATGGAGGAAACAATCAACAGACAAACCAGTAAAGATGATGATGACTTCAATGATATTTGGTGCATCAAGCTCTCCGTTCCTGGAACAACAAGAACGCACTTCAGCACGCACAGACACACCCTGAAGCCATTCTACCGATCATGGAAGCCTACTACATGGATGACTACGTGGATAGCTTCAACGACCTGGAGAGCGCCAAACGAATCGTCGTGCAAGTCGACGGGGTACACAAGAAAGCCGACTTCCATCTTCGAGGTTGGAGCAGCAACAACGAGGAGCTGCTAGAGGTCACACCAAAGGACAGACGAGCAAAAGCTGGAACGACACCACTAGGAGGACAAGAGAAGACCTTGGTACTTCTATGGAACCCGAAGACCGACAAGCTGAGCTTCAACACTTCGCTGATTCGGGTCTCAGAAGCCATGAAGTCAAGAGAACGAGCCCCCACGAAACGAGAAGCCCTGTCAACGGTGATGAGCATTTACGACCGGCTGGGACTTTTTAGCTGCTACACCATTGCAGCGAAGATCACTCTTCAGAAATTATGGCGCCTCAAGACTGAATGGGGCGAACCGATTCCTGAGGATCTCACCAAAGAATTCGACGGTTGGATCGCGAACTTGAAAAACATCAAGAAGCTGCAGCTTCCCCGAAGCTACAACGGGGGGAGAGAAGTGCAACGTCGAGAATTGCACATCTTTTGCGATGCAAGCGAAGAAGCATACGCGACGGCTGCATACTGACTCCCTACAGCAACAAGGAAGTGGAAGTTGTGCTGGTGGCAGCACGCGCGAAGGTCACCCCGCTCAAGGCACAAACCATTCCCAGGCTGGAGCTACAAGCAGCATTAATTGGAACGAGGTAGAAAAGGCCATCATACAAGAACACAGACTTCGCATCGATGACACGGTCTACTGGAGTGGCTCGCAAACAATCTTCCATTTGCTGAGGAACGGGAGTCGACGCTACACACCCTTTGTAGCACACCGGCTCGGCGAGATCACAGAAGAAACGATGCCAGCAGACTGGCGGTGGGTGCCGACTCACCAGAACATAGCTGACGTAGCAACGCGAACAGGCTACGTGCCAACGACCAAAGATGACCCATGGTTTGGAATGTCGTCATTTTTGGAGAAGCCTAAACGTGACTGGCCACGCCAAGAAGACAGCAGCGATGACATCACCACGGAACTACTACATGTCATCACTGAAGAACGGAAAAAAGAAGATGCAGCATTGCCTGACATCGGCCGATTCTCCTCATATGATCGTTTGATTGGAGCCACGGTAAGAATACTACAGTTCGTAGATCTTTGTCGCAAACAGAAGACTGCGCTCAGCCATGAACTTATCAAGAAGGCAACGAATCTCTGGCTGCGACGAACACAGCAAGACTTGTTTCCTCACGAGATACACTGCACGAAGAGAGGCATCATCGCACCCCAATCAAGCCCTTTTAATCGCTTTGACCTGCTATGGGAAGATAGACTTCTGTACGAGCTTTCGTACATTTATGTAAATATGTTATCGCTTTTCACTATCATTAACAGTGTAGCGGCGCCTTTATATTATGACACCGCCGCGAGCTTATTTTGTCAATGCATCAATTTTATACTTTTAACATGATCAATTAAATCAGTGTATTAGCAGCACTCTATCAGAGCGGTTTGATTTATCATTCCTTAAACCCTCTTATCATATCATCCCTAAACGTGTGGAACCCCCACTTTTTTTTTTGGTCCTTCGAGCAGTGAACCTAGCGTGCAGTTTGGTTCACAGCGGGACCTCGCGTATCATAATTTTGCGAAATATATCGCGCGCGAAGTTCTTATATCAAATATCATCGAACGTTTTTTACTTTTTAATCAACTCAACATAAGAACAATTGTGACAGTGACCAGTGAAAATTTGTGCGATAGTGGCTAGTTCTGACTGCCACGTGGACTATTATCGTTCCATTATCACCAGCGGCGTGTCCTCATCAACACTCTGTGGGTTGGCAAGCTCGCAGCGTAGCAGCCAAGGGTAACTGGTCCTGACTGTGTGCAACTATCATCGAAAACAAGTAAGATCGTTCCTTTTATTTCTATCAACTTTAAATCATTTTAAAATGGAGGAACTTATTGCACGTCAAGCAGCACTTTATGAAAATCTTAAGCAAATACAAATCAACTTTAAAAAGGATTCGTATAGTCATAAAACACCGGAGTATATCAAAGAGAGATTAGACCGATTAAGCAACATTTGGTCTGAGTTTGAGCATAATAATACAGCTCTCGCGGAGTATCAAGAAATAGGGAGTGATGAACCATATTTTACACAAGATATTTTTCAGTCAGCACTCAAGATTTAACGTGTTACTCAAAACATGTTAGCATCCTATACACCACCACAAATCGAACAAAATCAGAAAAATAAGGCAACTACGGGCACAGATCCAAATGGTCAAATAGATGAGTATCTAGCAGAGCATAGAACGAACTTCAGAGCATTACGTCGACTAATGAGCAGCATAAGAATTGAAGATTTAACAGAAAAGTGGGAGTTAGAAGACGAACTGCGCAATTTACAAAATCGCTGGAATGCCATTGATTATTTACATTTAAAAATCGTCAATATATTGCAAGGCGGTGATCTCAATAATTATGAAGATCAGTTTAGCACTTACGAGATTTCTTACAAGCGCTTAAAAAGGGCTATCAATCAAAAAATCGCTTCTTCAGCTCACGTTCATCAAGTGACACCCCAAATTGAGATTCCCGTTTTTACCGACAAATACACATCCTGGCCTACATTTTTCGACCTTTTTACTGAGACAATACACAATAACAATTCGCTCAGTAAAGCCTTAAATGCAGCACCTTAAGGGAAAAATCAAGGGCGAAGCTGAGCGTCTTAACAGCATTTAAATATATCAGCCGAAAATTACGACACCGCCTGGGACATACTAACACATAGATACAATAACCCTCAAGTCCTATTTACAAAACAAGTATAGACCTTTCTCAATCAGCCGAACATTTAAAAGCAGACATCATTTGAAATCAAAAGACTTTATGATACTAGCATGGAAACCCTACACGCTATCCACAATCTTGGCGTGGATACTAACACTTGGGACCCGCTGCTCGTTCATATTTTATTAAAAAAAGCTAGATCATGAGACCTACTGTGATTATAAAGAGTCGCGCGAGAACCCTCGGGAATTACCAGCCTTAGATGAATTTATGGAATTCCTTGAAAACAAATTTACAGCCCTAAAGCCCATAACTTAAAAGCGTGAATCATCAGCATCTTATCAATCAAAACCTGCCTATAATCAAGCCAAGCAGACTTTTTTCAAACCCCATACCAATTTAGTAATTGGTATGGGGTTTGAAAAAAGTCTGCTTGTCCTTGATAGTTCAAGGCAAATATCAGCAAAGGACACCATATCAAGCAATTGCGACGACTACGCATAATAAATGTCTTTTATGTACTCAAGATCATGATATATTCAGATGCAAGAAATTTTTAGACATGACGGCGGATTTAAAGCAGAAAACCGTATCAAGCGACTTTGTAAAAATTGCTTGTATCATCATTACAACAACAAATGGTTTTCTTCGA
This sequence comes from Pyrausta purpuralis, assembly GCA_963924145.1. Taxonomy (NCBI): domain Eukaryota; kingdom Metazoa; phylum Arthropoda; class Insecta; order Lepidoptera; family Crambidae; genus Pyrausta; species Pyrausta purpuralis. Next base: position 16,146,526 of record OZ001654.1, read on the forward strand.
AAAGGTGCAAGGACTGCAACGGTGAGCACAATACATTGCTACATGATGCATATGCACGCGCATCGGTTTCCGATTCGACGAATATAAGCATGCCGCCACTTCAATCAGCGCCGCAAGTGTCTCATAATTCAACGAATGCAACGAAATCACCCGTCGAACGTAAGCCACACAATGTGAATTATGTCGCAAGCAATGACGAGGAAATTCTACTCACTACACTATTATTAAATATCAAATCCTAGATCAAGAGTCACAAATTTCTTTGACATCAGAAAGCGCTGCGCAGATGCTGGGTACTAAGCGCCACCAATATTTAGCATCTATATCAGGAATAGGTAACGGTTGCAAACAAAGCAAACGCATTGTAACGTTAGAGTGCCAATCCATCTACAAAAATTACGACTTTACTGCACAAGCATTGGTAATCACGAAGGTTATTAATAATCTGCCTTGCTATTCCTTTAATAAGCAATCATGGCCACACATTGAGAACATCAATCTAGCAGACCCAGAGTATAACATTTCACGCCCCATAGACCTACTCCTGGATGCTAATGTCTATTCAGATACAATCATGAGTGGTCTTATCAAAGGTGTACAGGAGTCCCCCATAGCACAGCAAACTAAGTTAGGGTGGATTCTGTCGGGCAACGTGAAGAAATCATTCAATTGTTACGTTGTTATCAACAATTTAAGTGACATTTCTAAGTACTGGGAGATGGAGGACGTCACTTCATCTGACATTTCTACTCTTAGCAAGGTAGAGCAGTATTGCCACCACAAAAAGGTTGGAATGTGGAAAGTATGAAGTAGCCATACCTATGAAGCTCGGCTTCGAGGAAAACCTAGGGCTGTCAAAATCAAAATCGGTTGCGCAGTTTCGGCAACTTGAACAAAAATTCAGCAGGAATAAAACTATGGCCAAACCCTATCGCGACTTTATGGCCGAGTACGAGCAATTAGGACACATGCGCAAGGTCGATACTCGCCCTGGACCATCCTGCTACTTTCCTCATCACGGAGTTTGGAAATTAGATTCGGAGTCTACAAGATTAAGAGTCGTATTTAATGCGTCTTCAAAAACAACATCAAATTACAGCCTAAATGATTTAATGGAGCGCGGCCCTAATCTTCAGCAGGATCTATTAACACTTATTTTAAGCTGGAGGCAATATAAATACGTTTTAAATGCTGACATCGAAAAAATGTTTCGCATGATTTTTGTTCGAAAATCAGATCAGCAATTACAGAGGATTATCTGGAGAGCATATCAAGATGAAGTCCTGCAAGAATATCAGCTAACAACGGTTTCGTTTGGAGAGATAGCTGCGCCCTTTTTAGCAATGCGTACTCTCCGCCAGCTTGCTATCGACGATAGCGAAAAATATCCGCTTACTCCAGATGTCCTAAATTACAATTTTTATATGGATGATCTTTTCTACGGGAGTAATTCGTTTGAACTGACGAAACAGGTTCAAAATCAACTGATCGATATCTTAAAAGGAGCAGGCTTTAACTTGCGTAAGTGGTCTAGCAATCATCAACAACTGTTAGAAGGACTCTCGACAGATCAGATCAGTGCATCAGTGATCGATTTCAAAGACACTGAAACCACCAAAGCATTAGGTTTGCGTTGGAACTCAACAACGGATACCTTTACATTTAAAAACATATATCAAAATTGCGAAGATGACAACACTAAAACAAAACGGCAGTTGCTCTCTCAAATTTCAAAGGTTTTTGACCCCATTGGCTGGCTATCGACTTTGACAATCAGATCAAAGTTATTATTCCAAAAGGCCTACCGAAATCCAAGATGAATGGCATAAGTTAAGATCTGACCTGCAAAGCATAGACAAAATCAGTGTACCACGGCACTTCGGCAATACAGATAATATATATGAATTGCACGGTTTCTGTGATGCTACGAAAAAAAAATACGCTTGCTCTGTATACATCGTTACTATCAACAATAAGGGTGAGCGCACATTAAGGCTGGTTGCCGCCAAAACAAAGTTAGCTCCGTTGAACAAAAAAATTACACTGCCGAGACTAGAGTTATCTAGCGGAGTGTTACTGGCCACATTAATGAAGAAGGTTTTGGAATGTCTTACACGAACTGATATCAAATTACATGCATGGTCAGATTCAATGGTCGTCCTTGGGTGGATTCAAGGGGACATTTCAAGGTGGCATCAATTTGTTGCTAACCGCGTCCAACAAATAATCAATGTTTTACCACCGTCACTTTGGCGTCATGTACGGTCAGAAGATAACGCAGCTGACTGTGCTACACGCGGCTTATCAAGCAATCATTGGATTTGGTGGGAAGGCCCTGAGTGGTTGATCACATTCAAACATACAGATGCACCATATATCAAATATCAACAACCAACCCTGGAAGCGAAAAAGCCCAGTGTGTGCACAGCCTTATTAGATCAAGACGTAGCGCACGATACTTCAATCATTTTAGAATTATTATACAAACATAATTCAATTACAAGAGCGGCAAAAGTGATCGCATGGATATCGCGTTTCATTTCGCGCGCCCGGGGTCGGCATAAACTGTGCTGTCGTCATCGGAACTAAACAATGCACTTCACACAATCATTAGATACACACAAGCAAATGATTTTAAGGATGACATAAATAATTTTAAATTATCAGGAAAGGTTCATATTATTAGCAGATTATCAACCTTAAATCCACAATTGGACAAAGATGGACTACTGCGAGTCAGCGGGCGACTATCAAACTCAAATGTTTCAGGAAAAAATCCCATTATCATATCAAATCAAGGCCGCCTGACGGAGTTAATTATCAATCAGGCTCACGCTGCCACATTTCACGGAGGTCCTAGACTGTCACTATCATACATCAGAGATAAGTATTGGATCCTTAGTGGCATGCGCACCGTGAAAAAGCAACTAAGGCGATGTGTGACTTGTCGTCGATTTAGTCATCAAAAACTTGATCAGATCATGCTGACCTGCAAGCACCTAGAGTCACGCCATCGCGACCTTTCACTCGCTGTGGAGTGGATTTCACAGGGCATGTGGAACTTAAGACGAACAAAGGCCGCGGAATCAGGACAACTAAAGGTTACATAGCTGTTTTTGTGTGTCTGACCACCAAGGCCATACATTTAGAGTTGGTATCCGATCTCAGCACAGCATCATTACTTGCCGCATTCAGACGACGAATGTGCGCCAGGCGTGGAACACCAAAGGAGATGTACAGCGATAATGGTACTAACTTTGTTGGAGCCGCCAAACACCTCAAGAAAGAATATCAACAAATAATTCAGAGTATCAACAAGGATTTCATAAATGTTATCAATGAGGTTGGAACTAACTGGTATTTTAACGCGCCAGGGTGGCCCAGCGCCGGAGGATTGTGGGAATCTGCAGTCCGAAGCGTGAAATATCATCTGCGTCGTGTTATCGGCACTCAAAAATTAACGTTTGAAGAATTTACAACTCTTTTGGCACAGAAAGGAACTCCATGAGCTCATTCCTCCATCCCCTTTTTACCACCGCACGTCTAGACGCACCGCGGGCTACCACCCATACCGTGTAGATATTCCACTGTTGCGAACAAAGCGCTTTGCATCATCTTTTATAATGCGCACAGCCAAAGAGTGGAACTCTTTGCCTGCATCGGTGTTTCCAAGAGAATATAACCCGAAAACTTTTAAAAACAGAGTGAACAGGCTTCTTCTGGGTAAGCTCGCTCCATCGTCGACTCTGTCTAAGCCCAATTAGGTGTAGGCTAGAGTCAAGAGCAAACCCATTTTGAATAAAAAAAAAAAAAAAAAAAAGATCGACGCTTTCCTTAATTCACGACCACTATACATACACCTTAACCGAAAATATTGAAGATCTCGAGGTAGTAACCCCCGGTCACTTTTTGATTGGCGGCATTATTATCAAGTGCGGAACCAGAATAAAACAATATCACCCTTCCAATGAGATGGCAACTGGTTCAGTCTATGTCTAGAGGCTTTTGGAAGAAATGGTCGCAGGAGTATTTACAAAATTTTCAGATTCGAAGCAAACGGTTAAATGTTAAAACAGACATCAAAATCAATGACGTCGTACTAATAAAGGATGAAAACCTTCCAGCAAGCAGATGGGATCTGGCGCGCGTGATCGATACTCATCCAGGTAAGGATGGACACGTACGCGTCGTCACGTTGAAGACAAAATGTGGCATTATCAAGCGCCCTATAACTAAATTGTGCCTACTTCCGGTACATGATCAAGCAGAATCAGATATGCAGCCTGAGGCTTCTAACACTAACAAGCATGAAAACCTAATCAGCAGTTTATCAGCGAATGACGCCTTACCATCATCTAGGTGCACTCGTGCCCGAATAAACCTTATATCTGCGTATGCAATTCTTTTGACACTACTTTCGTTATTTTCGTCAAGTTTACAGCAGCAAATATCATCCACCTCATCAGTGTTTAATGTAACTTATCTTCAAAATGACAGTCAGTGTTTATATTTTGATAAAATTAAATCTCCAACATATCAGAGATGATGAAACTCATTGTTTTTTACAATATGTCTACCTACTGGCAGGGGTTAGATAATATGGATCATTTCATTAATCATCTTGAAGAATTAGCCAGTTCAGACCCTCAGTATAAGAGCATTATTTACTTATCAATTGAAAAATGAAATACGAGAAATAGAACACTACAACACATTACTGCAGCATAAGTCGTAAATTAGGCAAAAAAGAGGGCTTATCGACGGCGTGGGTAATATAGCGATCTCTTTATTTGGCGTTTTGGATCAAAGATTCGCTGAAAATTATGAAAAAGACATCATAAAAATCACACAAAATGAAAATCACTAAAAAAACTTGATCCGCAATCAAACCATAGTTCTGGAGGCAGAGTACAATGTGCTCGAACGTAACGAAATTAATATGAACAAGCAATTTAACTTTATCAATCAGCGTCTAAGTAAATAACATCACAGCGGAGTTGGGTCAAGTAACACTCGTTAATAAAAATGCTAACTACATCACATCGTCGGCTTTGACGGCTAGTATCATTCTATCCAATTTAAGGAGAATTCAGCAAAGCTTACTGGATACAGTCACCGACATCAGTCATGGGCGCATCGATACGCATTTGATATCACCTGAGCAATTGAATGAACAAATCAATTTAATATCACGCTATATACAGTCTGATTTAAGTCTGCCGGTCAGAATAAATGCAATAAAAGATACCTACAAATTACTGAGTGTATACGGCAGGGTTGTCAACAATTATTTAATTATAGAAATCAAGATTCCCTTAGTGAGCAGTGACATATATCAAGTTAATAGAATAATCAGCATTCCGCATAAAAGGTCGGCGAATTTATCAATTCAAATAACATCAAAATAAGCCTTCATAGCCTACAATATGAGAAAGGATGTGGTCATGTTATTGTCAGACAATAATCTCAGATCATGCGTTATAGTTTTGACGGAAAAAGTTCTTTGCTCTTTCGACAAACCCGTCTATGTTCTTGCCCTAAAACAATATTTCTGCAAAATAAATATGATTGATGATACAACTACTACTACATGCCGTAACCAGTGGATCAAATTACACCACCAGAATTCGTGGTTGTTTTCTTGTTGCAACGAATGTACAGTTCGTATAATATGCACAGCTTCAGGAATAACAGTAACCAAACTCTATGAAAACGGAATCATAAATATTGGCCAAGGTTGCACTCTAAGGGGTGATTCGTTCTCAATATATGCTCATAATAACTTTCTCAACAAAATCTATATCAATGAAGAGATAAACGTTCCAGAAATATCACCATTAAACAAACAAATCAACACATCTATGCAGTTCGACTATCCGACGTTTGAAAATAATAATCATCATTATAATCAGATCAAGACTGGATTACGTACAACCCTGGTAACGTACAACACGTGTACACTGAGGACATATGAGAAGTTGCTCGAGCTGGAGGAAGAAATGAGCAGGTTACACTGGGACATAATGGGTCTATCAGAAGTCCTAAGAGAGGGCGAGGACACGATAACTCTACAGTCCGGAAACCTGCTCTACTACCGGGAAGGAAACCAACGAAAGTCCCAAGGTAGTGTCGGGTTCTTCGTTCACAAGTCCCTCGTCAACAATATCGAGCCAACGAGAGTGTGTCGAGCAGAGTAATATACCTTATACTCAGAATATCCAAGAGGTATTCGCTAAAGGTCATACAGGTATATGCACCGACCTCGAAACACCCGGATGAAGAGGTGGAGGAAATGTATGAGGACGTAAGTAGAGCCATACATACTTCCAAAACCTATTATACTGTTGTAATGGGGGACTTCAACGCGAAACTGGGCAAGCGAGGCGAGAATGAGTTGAAGGTGGGACCTTTTGGATACGGGCAAAGGAACGCAAGGGGACAGAGGCTGGCCGACTTTCTGGAGAAGGAGGGACGATTGAGTCCCGATGGCTTCACGAGAAACGAGATTGACTTCTTCATGACCTCCAAGAGACGGATATTCAATGATGTCTCCGTGATCAACAGGGTGAAAACCGGAAGCGATCACCGAATGGTTCGAGGCACATTGAATATAAATGTCAAATTGGAAAGATCCCGCCTGATGAAGTCAACGCTCTGACCGACTCGGGCTCATATCCAAAATCCCGAGAGCTTTCAACTCGAGTTGTCAAACCGCTTTGATTGCCTAGAAAATTGCGTTACAGTGGACGAAATTAACAACGGGTTTGTGGAAACTGTTCAAACGGTGGGGTCTAAGTATTTTAGGCCTGGCCGTACAAATAGACCTCAAAAACTGTCGGTCCACACTCTCGACCTTATGGCAAAACGTCGATCTATGGCACTGCAGACCTCCGTTAATGCTGAAAACTACAGGCAGCTCAATACACAAATATGGAAGTCCCTGCGACACGACATTCGTTGCTTTAACACTAACAGTGTTAAAGATACGATAGTGTGGAACCAAGGCTCCAAAGTGTTTGCAAGGGACATGTCTATTGGGCAGAGCCTGTTGACGAAGCTTAAGACGGAGGACGGCAGGGTAGCGTCGACGAAAGCAGAGGTTTTGAGGGAGATCGAAAGGTTCTATGGGCAGTTGTACACCTCAGTAGCCAAACCCGTTGATAGCTCGGCCAGAGACCCACGAGCTATCCTGACCCGTCACTACACCGAAGACATCCCGGACATCAGCCTCTACGAGATTAGGATGGCCCTTAAACAGCTCAAAAACAACAAGGCACCTGGCGAGGACGGAATCACAGCAGAGCTTCTGAAGGCGGGTGGAACACCGGTACTTAAAGTCCTTCAGAGACTCTTTAATTCCGTGCTGCTAGAGGGCATCACGCCTGAGGCATGGAACAGGAGTGTGGTGGTGTTGTTCTTCAAAAAAGGAGACAAAACCTCATTGAAGAACTACAGACCCATCTCACTCCTGAGCCATGTCTACAAGCTGTTTTCAAGGGTCATCACGAATCGTCTCGCACGTAGGTTTGATGACTTTCAGCCTCCCGAACAAGCCGGTTTCCAAAAAGGCTATAGTACCATAGACCACATTCATACGCTTAGGCAAATTATACAGAAGTCCGAAGAGTATAATATGCCTCTATGCTTAGCGATTGTGGACTATGAGAAGGCCTTTGACTCGATCGAAACTTGGGAGGTGCTTCAGTCTCTGCAGCGGTGCCACATAGACTATAGGTATATAGAGGTGTTAAGGTGCCTTTACAATAACGCCACCTTGTTGGTCCGAGTACAGGAGCAGAACACGAAGGCGATTCCATTGCGGAGAGGTGTGAGATAGGGAGATTTCATATCTCCGAAACTGTTCACAGCGGCATTGGAAGACGCCTTCAAACTTCTGGAATGGGAAGAAATCGGCATCAATGTCAATGGCGAATACATCACACACCTCCGATTTGCTGATGATATAGTTGTTGTGGCAAAGACGCTGGACGATCTTGGCACTATGCTCGAAGACCTTGACCGAGTATCCCAACAAGTGGGTCTTAAAATGAACATGGAAAAGACGAAAATTATGTCGAACTCCCTTGTCGTACCCACTCCAGTATCCGTTGGGAACTCAACTCTCGAAGTTGTCGACGAGTACGTCTACCTGGGACAAGTGATCCAATTGGGTAGCTCCAACTTCGAGAAAGAGGTCAATCGACGAATCCAACTCGGCTGGGCAGCGTTCGGGAAATTGCGCAAGAGTGTCTTCTCATCTCATCTACCTCAGTGTCTGAAGACGAAAGTCTTCAACCAGTGTGTGTTACCAGTGATGACATACGGATCCGAAACATGGTCTCTTACTATGGGCCTTATAATGAAGCTCAAAATCACACAACGAGCGATGGAAAGGGCTATGCTGGGTATTTCTCTACGTGATCGAATCAGAAATGAGGAGATACGTAGAAGAACTAAGGTAACGGACATAGCCTTGAGAATCAGTAAGCTCAAGTGGCAATGGGCAGGGCACATAGCGCGAAGAACTGATGGCCGTTGGGGCAGGAAAGTTCTAGATTGGAGACCCTTCGACCAGAGACGCAGCGTGGGGCGTCCACCAACAAGATGGAAAGACGACCTTATAAAGATCGCAGGATCAAACTGTATGCAGACCGCTAGTGATCGGTCGCTGTGGAAATCCGTGGGGGAGGCCTATGTTCAGCAGTGGACGTCCTTTGGCTGATGATGATGATGATGAAGACTGGATTACAAACTTTGAAGAAATCACAGTCAGGACAGTTAACTATACATGACGTACACCACTCTACTATTTGTTACGTCATCATCTTTATCATACTTGTCGCCGGCAGCATTTTTGCATATGCAAAGATAAGGAGCAGGCGCTCAGAGCAGCGGACTCCTGAGGACCGCGACGAGCCGTTGCAGCAGCAGGGAGAGTAGGCGGGAGGCCCCGCGCGCCCGCGCGGAACAAGTGCTAGTGGAAGTGACAGTGAAGTGGCGAATATAACGCGCATGCAAAGTGTGTTAAGTGTAGACAAAGGGTACCTCACCAATGGTAGCCCGACCAGTGCGGTTTATTGTGCCAAGTGATACCGTAGTAATCGATTAGGAGTTATAATTAAAACATTGACCTTTTTAATCACTAATTAGCTTTCTTACATTTCTTAACATTGTTTATTTAAAATCTTATCTTGTTCTGTTCTTTTTCTTGTGTTGTTGGCCAATACTCGTATGTACGAGCTTTCGTACATTTATGTAAATATGTTATCGCTTTTTACTATCATTAACAGTGTAGCGGCGCCTTTATATTATGACACCGCCGCGAGCTTATTTTGTCAATGCATCAGTTTTATACTTTTAACATGATCAATTAAATCAGTGTATTAGCAGCACTCTATCAGAGCGGTTTGATTTATCATTCCTTAAACCCTCTTATCATATCATCCCTAAACGTATGGAACCCCCACAACTTCTAAAGCTCAATGGACGAGCGAACAAGGCAGCGGTACCTGAAACAGCAAAGCGACCCATACTGCTCGATGGACGCCATCCATTCACTAGACTGCTCATCGGGCGAGAACACCGAAGAGCTGGCCATGCGAACACCGAGAGGATAGTCAACGATGTTCGACAAAAGTTCTGGGTGACACGACTGCGACCTACAGTGAAGAAAGTAGCCGCCAACTGCCAGATGTGTCAACTAAGAAAGACGAAGCCAAGAAGCCCACCAATCGGAGATCTACCTATTGAACGCCTGCAGCCATACCACAGACCGTTCAGCTTCTGCGGAGTGGACTACTTCGGCCCCATCACAGTGACGATAGGAAGACGGCGAGAAGAAAGATGGTGCGCTCTTTTCACCTGCCTGACAACAAGAGCCATCCATTTGGAGTCAGTCGCCTCCTTAAGCACTGACTCTGCTATCATGGCTCTCAGAAGAATTTCTGCCAGAAGAGGATGGCCCAAGACGCTGTACAGCGATAACGGAACAAACTTTAGAGGCGCAGACATAGAACTAAAGAAAGCTTATGCCGAATGGCTACCAGAACTATCAAGACTGGCGATGAATTACGACACTGAGTGGAAGTTCATAGCCCCAGGAGCTCCGAACCAGGGAGGCGCATGGGAAAGGCTAGTGCGCTCGGTCAAGAACGCGCTTACAGCAACTTTAAAGGAGAAAGCGCCGAAAGAAGAGACCCTGACCACTCTGCTGACCGAAGCTGAATACTCGATCAACTCAAGACCATTGACCCATGTCTCCGTGGATCCAGAAGACCCAGAAGCGCTGACGCCCAACCACTTTCTTCTGGGATCATCAACCGGACTGCCACACACCGGAGCCTGCGAAGAAGCGGACCGGCGGGCTTGGAGAGCAGCAATGGCACTTGCGGATAGCTTCTGGCAGCGGTGGATGCGCGAGTACCTACCCACACTGGTGCCACGCCTTGACCGTAACGAGCGCCAGGTTGCCGTTAGAACAGGCGATCTGGTCATCATTGTACTTATAGCGAATATCAAAGATACTATCCTGTGTTATTATGTTTATGGTGTGGATAAAGTATTTTTATTATTATTATTATCGCTGATCCACAACTACCACGGAACATGTGGCCGAGAGGCACTGTCACCAAGACCTTTCCAGGGCCTGACGGTGTCACGCGCATTGTAGATGTGCTTACCAAAGGTGGGACCTTCAAAAGACCCACCTCCAAGTTCGTCGTGATATCTACATCCGCACCTTCCCCGGACCAGAGGGAAGGGACGCGCTGCATCAACAAGAAGCTGTCTACCGGAGGAGGCTACGGTACACCTTCGCCGGGGGGAGAATGTTGACGACAGCCACAAGACCACAAGAAATTATAAAGTTTCATATGATTTCATAAGCTTTGATATTGCCGTTTATTTACTCACTAGCGGTCCCACGCGACTTCGTCCGCGCGTTTTGAGTTTGCTCCCTCCCCTCCCGTCGCAGCGTCATGTTTTATTTCCTTAAGCCTTTCTCAATAAATAAGCTATCTAACACAGAAATATTTTTTCAAATCGGTTCAGCAGTTCCTGAGATAAGCGCGTTCAAACCAACAAACTCTTCAGATTTATAATATAATTAGCGCAAGCGCACGTTGTACTTAAGCTGCGAACATTATTTTGGTGCGGAGTTATGTTAAAACTGTGATAGCTCCTAAGATATTTATTGGAATCAAATGATATAAAGGGCAACTTTGTTCTAAATGAAAAGCTCGTGATGGTGAATGTATTTATTTTGATAAGAATAAATACCTGTGTGTATAATACACCTCTAAAAATGATGCATTATTTTTTTTTAAATTTATTAACATAAAAAAGGTTGTAGTAAGTCAACCATAAAAGATAGACATATGCTGCCGCGGACTTTATTATAGAACTCTTAATGCTGAACAATCCTGTCATACATGATTTTTGTGTAACTTAAGCGGTTTCCGCAGCGTATGCAGCGGAAGCTCTCAAAAGGAATATCTTTCTCCCGTTTTCGCAACATTTTTCATTGCTGCTGTGGTCTTATGAGTCGTATCTTTATGTTATATAGCCTAAAGCCTTCCTCGATAAATGGACTATCCAACGTAAAAATAATTTTTCAAATCGGGCCAGTAGTTTTTGAGATTAGCGCGTTCAAACAAACAAACAAACAAACAAACAAACAAACAAACTCTTCAGCTTTATAATATTAGTATAGATTTTCTACTAGTCTTTAAGAAAGAGAAAAATGTATAAGTTAGAATGAATACGAAAATTGTTGAGTAAACTTGAATAGGATAGCAATATATGTAAGAAAGAAATGAACATAGTAGTGCCGTGTGCAAACTTCGTGCTCAAAAATTAGAGATAATAATGAATCGCTTTAGTCGCTAATTGAACGCAGAAAATTATACAAGAATAGAGCCGAATTTGTATGCAGTACGTTCATTCCTTCCTAAGGTTTAATAGTGAATACAGCTACTAGTGAAAGTGAAGTACCAGTAATTACCAGTGAATTGTGAATATAGTAAAAGTATTAATAAATTAATGTGTGTCAGTATAAGTGCTTATTAAGTGTTTTATTGTGGAACAGTCAGTGCCTAGTGTTAAATTAAAATTACAGTCCACTCGCTCTCTGGGCTTGACGACAGTATTCTCTCCATAGTGTAACACCGACACTACCTGACTTATAAGCATTAATATCTAATTAATATTCTTGTAAATGGCAATTTAACTATGAATGCAGAGGGTATGAAGAAAATAAATCAGTTTTCAATAACTTTATTTTTTATTTTGGTATGTATCATAATAACCGTACACACACATAATAAACTGCAATATCAATTAATAAATCTTAAAAACACGTCGCATCACGACCTAATTTTTCCCGTTATTATTTTCTCATATTCATTAGCTCCTAAGGGTAGGTACTTGTCTAATTGTAGATCTAGGTAGTAAAGTTTATCAGACACTTTATTTGGGTCGAAGCCTTCTTTCACCAGTTCTATTTTCTTCATTTTGAAAGTACCTGTAAAGCAAAAAAAAAATATTTATGAAAATAATAATTACGCTGCTTGTTTGTTATTTTTCGACGGCTTGTTTTCAACAAGGTATGTTAATATCAACATTAATAACTGCTGGGTGCTCGTAACATACTGAATATTATAATAATTTACGATCAATCAGATAGATATTTTAAACTTTTCCATCCAATAATTCATATTAATTTCTGTAGGTACGAAGCAATTTCACTGTTATTTCTACTTACCGGTCATATTATTAAGCAAACTCCTCATTTTCCTGATGAAGACGGGCCTAGCGTATTTGGGCAGGTCTTTGGAGATGTCTTTGAGCAATTGATCCAAGTCCAGGGAATCATCAGTGTCCACAATACAACACATGCCAGCTCGACCTTCTGTGTTTGGTATCTGCGAAAATCATATGATCTGTCTGTCATTCATTATAGCTATCACGTTTCAGAAGTCTCTGTTGTATTAGCACCATACAACCGTAACAATTAAACAACCGCAACGACACGAAACAAAAGGGCAAGAATCCATTACATTCTATCTTCCATGATATCCTTTAGGAATTTTCGTAACTACAAAAGGTTTGTTTGTTTGTTGTTCTTTTACGATCTTAGAAAGTACTTTTTACCTCCACACCATAGACTGTGACGTCTCTTTGTGCGGTAGCCCTTATGATGGCAGCCTCGACCTCAGTGGTGCTGACGTTCTCGCCGCGCCAGCGAAATGTGTCACCAGTTCTATCATGGAAGTACAGGTAGCCCAGCTCATCCGCCACTAGCATGTCACCTGAAGATATTATAATATTAAGTAAGCTTACGTCGAACAAGATAATTGTCAAATTCTAACTACAAGGTCTTCTTTTCGTTTCTCACCAGTGACAAAAGCAGAGTCGCCAAACTCAAAAACGTTTCGAATGATCTTCTTCTCGGTAGCTTCTTTGTCTATGTATCCTAAATATGCTCTGGATGCTAATTTTGGGTTTATCTTTCCTATTAGAAGACCAGGCTCATTGGGTTGCGCTAGCTGGAATTAATTTAATTTTTTTTTCACATATAAAAAAACACTTTAGAACTGAAGGTTGCATTAAGCTGTTCTTTCCACTATAGTGTATTTTTTCCTTACCTCACAAAGGCCTTTGGAATTCCTAATGGGTTCTCCAGTTTCTTGATCAGCTTTCAGGATTGCGATGGGGTAGATGTTAGGGTTAATCCGTGATATAAATCCAACTGCTCCTATTTTGTTGTCGACGTTTACTACAATCGAATAAAATGAAAGTAGATATTTTTAAATAAACAAATTCAGCCTACAATATTAATTACATATCGACAAGTTACCAATATTGGCGTTGCCTTCAGTTGCTCCATAGAATTCCACAACTCGCTTTATTTTGAATCGCTTTACGAATCCAGGCCAGGTCTGAAAGAGAGAGTTAGAGTAAAGACAAAGTTTTGGAGCAAAGACCATAAAAACCATTCATTGGTAGTTTGTATCTTTGATCCTTACCACTTGCCTCATTCCGTTGCCGAATACAAGCCGAAGTTTGTGCTGTGTATCAGTCGGTGATGTGGGAGTTGCCACAAGAAAGCGGCACATCTCTCCGATGTATTGACCAGCCTGAAATTGAACGAGCGTCTTTAAGATTGAGAAAAGCAGGTATTTTAAGAATAATTAGAAAAATGTACTAAAATCACTTACAGTCACGTCATATTTGATGCAATCCTTGAAATATGATGAGGCAGAAAACTTTTTCCGTAGAACAACGGTGTTTCCGAAAACGATGGACATTCCCAAAGTGACACAGCCACCTGATGAGTGGTAGAGAGGCAACGGCGTGTAAATGATATCATCGCTGGTGAAATTCCCCGTGTAAAAGAGAGTAGATGCCATGAACACCAACCTAAAAAAATTCGAAATCATCATCACTGATGATAGCAGATACACAAAAGGTAATGGTTTCGATAAAATATTTGTAAGAAACTATTATCTTCTTTGAATAAATTACATGCAAAGAAGCATTGAACAAATTAAGTATCAGTTCTGTTATGAAAGTATATGATAAAACTGTTTATACCTTGAGGTAGAAATGACAGCAGCTTTAGGAAGTCCGGTAGTTCCAGACGTGTAGATATACAGCAGTTTTCCATTGAACCCGTCTCCTTCTGACTTGAACCACGCAGGCGGTGGGATGCTCTCAAGCATGGAAGTGAAGTCATCAGACAAGACTGGTACTAGAGTCCCTTCACTGGCAGTGCTCAGTGGTCGGTGGGTAAATTTAAACAGCTTGATGGAGCGCAGATCATTTTTTATTTCGTGGATAGCTGTGAAGCGCATATGAGTAAGTAAAGAGATAATATTTTATACCTTATACTAGGCGGCGGTTCTCGTGCTCGGCAATCGAACCTTTATCGTGTTGCAATGAAAAAAAAAAACTTATTAAACTACCGCACAAAATAAATCGATATACACAGAAATCTTGATCCTGATTAAGGAAACTGTTCTATCTTCGAAATAGATAATTCTATTGATGAACTTTTTTCGTTTTAAAACTGCACGAGACGGCGATTCTCGAGGCAATCGAACTTTTTTCGTGTAGGTTTGCGAGTTTAACCGTTTTATCTAAAAAAATAAGTAAAATACCGACACGTAATGCATATAAATCGTAACCCGAAGAAATAAATATCTACTATTTCTTGGACGAAGAAAATACGATCGGCAAACTTTTATTTTTCTTAGACGAACTGAACAGAATCGGCCTCTGGTGTTTTTGATAAGTTACGTAGGGATTGTACATGGTAATGTAGTTGGTGTTGAGTACTCAGGATTTTCAGAGTGTTCACCATAAATTGGCCATGTGGACAATGTTCTTTGTAGAGTTTTAAGATTTTTCAAATTTGTTTACGAATTTAGTCCACCTTACCTTTTTCAAACTCGTCCCCATAAATAACAACGTCGCACTTAGCAACAGTTACGGAATGCAACAGAGTGGCTCCCGTTTGGTTGGTGTTGATCAGCGCAGAGATGGCCCCCAGCCTTGAGATTCCACACCAGGTGGCAGGGAATTCAGGACAGTTACTCATCATCAAGCCAACTACATCGTCCTTTTTGACGCCCTTCGACCTGAGAACTGACGATACCCGCAAACTAAAGTCTTCCACCTGAAATTTTCAGTTTTTTACATTACTGGTATTTAAATATTCGAAGTTGGCTAGTGTATTATTTATATATCCTAGATATAGGTGGTGATTCTCGCGGCAATTGAACTCATATGGTGGTTTTCCCTAAAAATCAAGAAAAATATCGACACGAAAAAAACTATCACACAAGTGAAATCAAAATGCATACAAATCATGACCCTGAGAAATAATTACTACTTTTCTTCGACAAAGAAAATTCGATCGGTGACCTTTTTAACCGACCAACTAAAAAACGCCAAGTGCGAGTCGGACTCGCACACTAATGGTTCCGTGCCAACTTTAACTGAATTAGAAATCCACTTACTAAAGCAAAATATCACAATATTTTGGCTAAGTGGAAGTAAGTAGAACCCTAATTTAGTTAAAATTGTCACGGAACCTTTAGTGCACGAGCGCATCTTGCACTTGGCCGGTTTTTCGAACTGCACGAGCATCGTCCTCCTAGAAAGTAGCGTCACGGAAAATTGTACCTCATAACATTACTATAAGATTACTCGCTAGTCACCTACCCTACCTTTGATTGGTAAAAAAAACATTTTAGGTTACTCGTTACACACACGGGTGTCCTGAAAAGAATGGATAACCTTGTACTGTCGATAGGCATCCTAATGATCCATCCCTAAGCAAAAATATCACGATTTTTAAGACTTTCCACTTTTTGTGTGGTTTTTTAAATTGCTTTTTGACAAATGATAAAAATTTTCAGTTTAGAGGTGGAATTGTGTAAGGCAATCGTATTCATTTGACAGTTAAATACGTACGGTATGATCTGTCAAACGGTATAGAACAAAGCGTTTGACAGATCATTCCGTACGTTATGAATTGTCAAATAAATACGATTGCTTTACACAACTCCACCTCAGGTTGGCTTAACCAGAGATAAAAGGACTATCAAAATAAAAGATTAAAATTTAAGAAACTTGTTCCTGAGTTTACAAAAAAATATGAAAATGCAGGGGTAAAATGTAGGACGTCCATCGTGCCTATTATCTTAAAAACTTCCTTGGTTATTTGAGCTATAAATAGGATTTTAAAAAGCCTATGTGTTTTGTATTGTTTTTATCTGATAGCTCTTGAATAATAAAAAGTATGATTTTTTTAAGTGTGCCTTAGTCGCATTGCACCTAAGACTTATGTTCTGAAGTGAAACGACTGTTGGTACGCATCAGCCTTTGAATAATTGAAACACTCACATTATATCACTAAGGTTTACTCACATACCACTACACTGCATATAAGGGAACTCAAATAGGCCAGGATTGCTTAACTATACATCAATAAGAAAAATTTAAGTCATACCGCGATTCACTCGGCGACAGCGCCATCTAGTGAGAACTAGAGGAACTAAATTTACTTAGAAAGTTTGAGTTCAAGTTTGTTAGCTAAACATTCCGCCGCCCAAGGACGATTACAGTCCTTTGAAAAAGTGAACATTAAACAAACAAAACAAAAAAGTTAAATAAGCTGGAGTCGAATAACTATTCAGAATCATTCAGGGGCAGAGGGCACAATTTTGCAATAGGCCTCTTAAAAACATTATCCTTGTATTGTAAAGACACAACTCTTGTAACGCCATCTGCACCTGGGTGCTTCCGTATGATTCGTCCCAAAAGCCACTTTCCAGGAGGAAGTCTGTCATCCTTTACCAATACGACAGTACCCATAGCAAGTTCTGGCTGGCTCTTGTTCCATTTATAACGATGTTGCAATGTTGTCAAATATTCATTTTGCCATCGCTGCCACAAACACTGCACCATACGTTGAATAATATGCCAACGATGCAAAGGGCTGACATTTACATCAATTAAAGATGGTTCCGGTACACCAATCAACGGTTCCCCAACCAGAAAGTGCCCAGGCGTTAAGGGAGGTTCATCAAGGGTAGAATTTACTACGGTAAGTGGACGAGAGTTGATACAAGCTTCGACTTGAGCTAAAAGAGTCGAGAACTCTTCGTAGGTCAGTAAGGTTTGTCCAATTACGCGTTTTAAGTGTCCCTTTACGCTCTTCACTCCAGATTCCCAAAGTCCCCCAAAGTGAGGCGCGCTAGGGGGTATAAAGTTCCAGTGAGTGTTGTCATTAGCCAAGAGTTCAGCAATTTCAGAGATAATTGCAGATTTTGCATCTTTATAAGCAAGATTTAGTTCACGGGCCGCGCCTACAAAGTTTGTGCCATGATCACTCCAGATTTCCTTGCAGTGACCACGGCGGGCAGTAAAGCGTCTAAAAGCAGCTATGAACGCAGCTGAAGTGAGATCCGTTACTAATTCTAGATGAATGGCTTTTGTGACGGTGCACACAAATAAGCAAACATAAACCTTACAGGTTTTTTTACATCTACCAGGGTACAATTTCATTGTAAAAGGTCCGGCAAAATCTACTCCACTTGTTAAAAATGGACGACTTGGTTTCACACGACATTTAGGGAGATTTGCCATAAATGGCACAGAAGGATTAGCCCTTTGTTTAAAACACGGTATACATTTTGTGAGAACAGTTTTAACAATATTTTTGACTCTAATTATCCAAAATTTCTGTCTAATGAAGTTTAAAGTTAGCTGATGACCTCCATGCAGAGTCTTCAAGTGAGCGTTCAAAACAATAAGTTTAGAAAAATTACAGTCGTTACTCAAGATAACAGGATTTTTCATGGTATTTGAAATCTCTGCATGGGCAAGTCGACCACCTACATGAATAATACCTTTATCGTCTAGATATGGGTTAAGAGCATGTAGTCTGCTCGATTGGTGAACTCGTTCACCGTGCGACAATCGAGAAATTTCATCGTTGAATGAAACTGATTGAGACATCTTAATGCATCTATTTAGAGCATCATCAAGCTCACCTGGACTTAGGTAAACGGGTTCATCAAACGGTTTCCCATGTAATTTAAGCTTACACAGTTTAATAAAACGTAAACAATAAGCAGTTACACGTATTAGTTTTGAAAGTGTAGAGTATCGTTTTAGGTAATAAATTACATCATCATTTTTAAAAACGTTTATGTTTGTCTTTACTTTAGTTTTTACTTTCATTTCTAAATCTGTTTCAGGTACAACATTATCTAAATTAACAACATCGAGATTTTGTAAAAATTGTGGTCCATTCCACCATAGTTCAGACTGTTGTAAATCAGTTGGGTATACTCCACGGGAACCTAAATCAGCTGGATTATTCGCTGAACTAACATGATGCTATTGGTTACTGTTGGTGAATGTCAAAATCTCTGAAGTGCGATTAGCAACAAATGTGGTCCATGTATTAGGTGTCTTACGCAGCCAAGCCAAAACTATGGTAGAATCTGTCCATGCATATACATTTTCATCAGGGATATTTAGAATAGTTTTAACATGTTGTATTATTTTCGCCAAGAGAACTGCACCACAGAGCTCGAGACGGGGAAGTGAAATTTGTTTGACGGGTGCAACTTTAGATTTAGCCATAACCAGATATACCTTAACCGCGTCATTTTCCCAAACTCTGAGATACACCACTCCAGCATAAGCAGTACAAGAAGCATCACTGAATCCATGCAGTTCTAGTCTAATCGTCTTGTCAGAGACACCAATCCATCGTGGGAATTGAATGGGGTCAGAATGCGCAAAATGTTCAAGGTAATTCATCCATTCATTTTTCAGATCATGAGGGAGTTCGTCGTCCCAGGCTAAGCCAGCCAGCCACAACTTTTGCATAAAGATTTTAAGAAGTATTATTTCAGGTGTTAGCCAACCTAGAGGGTCGAAGGTTTTTGCGATTGTGGATAGAACGTTTCGTTTTGTGATGTTATCATCAGTAAAATTCATGTTTATATTTAATTCAAAATTATCTGTTTGTGAGTTCCAAGTGATACCCAAAGTTTTCAAAGTATCTTCAACCTTTATATTTATTGCGTTTTGTGATTCTTTGTCAGTATCAGGAATCTGTGATAGCACTAATTGACTATTAGATGCCCATTTGTGCAAAGGAAAACCACCGCGAGACAACAATTCAGTAAGCCTTTTTTGCAAGAGAATAAAATCCTTTTCATTAGACGTCCAGTCATCAAATCGTCCATATACAAGTCATTTTTTAGTATTTCTGATTCTACAGGAAAATCATGTTTTTCATCTTCCGCAAGTTGATGAAGCGTACGGATAGCTAAGAATGGCGCACAAGATGTTCCATAAGTCACGGTAAGTAGTCTATATTCTTGTATGGGTTGTGTTTCAGATTCTCTCCATAGTATTCTCTGGTAGTCCACATCGTCTTTAGATACTAAGATCTGTCTATACATTTTTTGAATGTCAGCGACTAAACAAAACTTGTGTTGTCTCCACCGAGTAATTAAATCTCTGACATCTTGTTGCAACGGGTATCCAATCAAAAGTTCTTCATTTAACGATTTTCCTTTTTCAGGTGTAGCACTTCCGTCGGAGACAACTCGTAGCTTCGTGCTCAAGCTCGTCGGCCGAAGAACAGCGTGGTGAGGTAAGTAGTGAAGTTTCTGTGTTTTCTTTTCATTTTCAGGTACCATCATCATATGAGACTCTGACTCGTATTGCTTCATAAATTTGTGATAGTCTTCCTTGAAGTCAGCGTTACGTGTGAAACGTTTCTCCATGTGTTGTAAGCGACTGACAGCAAGAGGTCTAACATCACCAAGATTTGTGGGAGGATCATCTTTGAACGGTAAGCACACAATGTAACGTCCGTCATCATTGCGTGTATGTGTGGATTTAAACTGCTCTTCACATTGTGCTTCTAATTCAGTCATCGGTCTTTTGTGAGGTAAGTTCTCTTCGATTTCCCAGAATTGTCGAAGTAACTGATCTGCTTCAAATTTAGTGTGAGCAACTATCATATTGTGTTCTTGTATTGCAGTATCAGTTTGTAAAGCCTTGCCGGAGATCAACCAACCCAAATGAGAGTTAATTGCGATCAGTGAATTGTACTTGTGTAGTCCTTGTAGTAGTATGTGAGCATGTACTTCGGCACCAAGTAGAACGTCAATAGAACCTGGCTTGTGAAAGTTTGGATCCGCTAGATCCAACTGCAAATGTGAAGGCCAAGTATCTTGTGGAAATTCACGTGACGGCAACAATGAAGTGAGTTTCTTGAGTAGAGTTACATATGCGTTTACTTCAAATGTGGAGGCTTCGCATTTTGTGGAATGTATTGTAAGTTTAACCATAGATTTTGTTGTTACCACTGATGAGTTTGATATGCCAGAGATCCTGCCAACAACGGGAGTGCGTTCAAGATTTAACAACTGCGCTGCTGCTTCAGAGATAAAAGAGCCCTAAGAGCCCTGATCAACAATTGCTCTAAGTGTATAGATACCATTGTTTCTGGACTCAACCTTTACTTCGGCTGTAGCCAAAATAACCATTTCATCATTTGTTTCAGCCTTCAAATTTACACTGTGGTTGCAAGAAGTACTAGGTGAAGAGGTATATTCCTTTGATGGAGCGGCATCTCGTTGAGCTTCATCAGAAGTGTTGTTCTTATGAAGGGTTGTGAAATGTAGCAAGGTATGATGTCGACGTCCACATTTTTTGCAGCTTGTACTCTGTCTACAATTGAACACGGAGTGACCTTTTACCAGGCAATTGAAACATATGTTGTTCTTCTTAATAAATTCTTGGCGTTCAGACACTGTTAATGCAGAAAACTCTTTACAGTGGCAAATGTAATGATTCTGTGAGCAGTAAGTACAAGTGCTTTCAACTTCAGTTGCAAAACTTTTAACTGTAGTTGTTTTTGGCGTATGTTGAACATATTTCGATGTTTCTTTTCTGTATACTTCTCGAGGTTGTGAAAGATTAACCATCTCCATTGCTCGGAATCGTTTTTCTAGAAAGCTGTTTAGTTCGTCATATGTGGGGATATTTGTTGAGTTTTCTAACGACTGTTCCCAAAGCTTGTGAGATTCAACGTCTAACTTTGAGACTAGAATATAAACGACTATTGCATTCCAGGAATCGATCTTCAAATTTTTGAGAGATGTGAGACATTGGCTAGTAGTGTCTAGTAAATCTTTGATGCCTTTTGCTGATTCAGTTGTTAGTTTTTTCCGAGTTAAAAATCTACTAAGAATATTATTCACAATCACTCGCTTGTTCTCATATCGTTCATTTAGTTTCTTCCATGCATCATCATAGTTAGCTTCAATTAAAGAAAAATTTTTGAGTAACTGTTCGGCTTCTCCGGTCAAGCTAGATTTTAAATAATGATGTTTTTCGATTTTAGACAACCGGTCATCACAATGTATCAATGAGAGAAATAGATCTCTGGTAGTATAGCTATTGGTGGAAGCTTTGGTCTGAGTTTAGGAAGTTCTGACGTTGTGTCAGATTTTGAAGATTCACACATGGTTTGTGTAATACCATATAATTTATCCTTAAGCCAAGTCTTTAAATCCAAATAATTTTCCTCGGTTTGTTCAAAATTATCATCAATATCTAAATTATATTCGGTTTTTAATATCTCACTGTCCAGCGAGACCGTAAGCAAATCATAACTTTTTGTGTAACCAGCCCAATATTCAAGTAATGTCTCCATGCGCGTATCTAAATAACCTCTTGTTCGTTTTTCCTTAGAAGATTTCTTCGTATTTATAAGCAATTTCTCAATTTTAGTTGAATTTTGAATCATAATTGCTACATGTTGTTTTGCAAGTTGATCCGCCATTTTGAAATATTCGGAATACGACAACAAATAAAAAATTTGTTTAAGATAACTATCACTATTTGCACATACTAAATGTTCACCACTCAATATTATGTTTGTTTGGTTAGTCCAAGTTTACTAAGTCTATGTAAAAGATCGCAAAATTTTTACAAGTCCATTTATTGAACGAATTCAACTAAGTCTTTTTTCACTCAAATTATTCTAAGTGTTTTTATTACGCGAAATCGGCTAAGTCTTTTACACTTTGTAATAACACCAAGTCCTTGACGCACTGTTTATTGCACTATGTTCGACACTTGCACTTTACTTACAGTTTATCCGGTAGTAGAAGGACCATTTGAATAATTGAAACACTCACATTATATCAGTAAGGTTTACTCACATACCACTACACTGCATATAAGGGAACTCAAATAGGCCAGGATTGCTTAACTATACATCAATAAGAAAAATTTAAGTCATACCGCGATTCACTCGGCGACAGCGCCATCTAGTGAGAACTAGAGGAACTAAATTTACTTAGAAAGTTTGAGTTCAAGTTTGTTAGCTAAACAGCCTTAGAGTTAAAAATAGTGTTGCAAAAATAAACTAAAATATAATCGATATTTATGTCGGGAACTATTTAGAATATCGATAGTACTATCGATACATATGGCTGCATGAAAGGTTATCAAAACTGTTAATATATTAATAGCAAAAAAATTGCATTATGTACTATTAATATCGATGGCCTAATGACTGAGGCCTTGTACCTAACTGTCGATACAGTTACAAGGTTATCTAATATTTTCGGGACACCCAGGATTAAGTTTGAAAAAAGCTGTATAACCTTATAGCAACTTTGAACACTAAAATAAATATGTACAATTATGTATTCAGGTAACACACGACATGTTGTATGTATAGTATTACGTGAATGCAAATCGTTCAAGTTTTTTTTTATTAATGTCGTTTTCGAGGTTGTTTGAATTTTAATGAAATAAAAAAGAGTCCGAAGTCCTACAGCATCACTCTGTAATATGTTCAACAATTGTTTGGTGCGACCTTTAAACTGTTAGCTGTTCTTCCATACTATCTTATCATAGAAAGTACGAGTACGTTATGAGAATCATGCACACTGCGTGTGTCCTTCCTTTCTGATTATACAGCATTAGTCTCGTTACAGGTACAGGCAGAACTCCATCTTATATTACAGAATCTTTTGACCTCCATGGTGTAAGGCAAGCACGCTGGGTTTCAAGGCATCACCGCTCCGAGGTCCCGGGTTCGATTCCTGGTCGGGCAAATGTGGAAATCATAGTTTTCTATATTGTTTCGGGTCTGGGTGTTGTGGTACCGCCGTTGTCTGATTTCCATAACACACGTGCATTACTTTGGGATCAGAGGTGGAATTGTGTAAGGCAATCGTATTCATTTGACAGCTCAAAACGTACGGTATGATCTGTCAAACGGCCAAGAACAAAGCGTTTGCGGCAAAGAAAAATTCCGAGCAATGTATGTGATCGGTATCCAAAAAAATATTGATTGTATTAATATTATTTGAATTACCCAATGTAATTGTTTGGATATTTAAAAATGGCAATAAACGCTATTTTACGGATACTTTTGACGAGTATTTATTAAATTTTATGCCGACGGTTGGAACACTTTACAGAGTTCGTGGTCACGAGTAGTCTACCCGTTTATACCATGGGATACTCTCGTAAACGTCAGAAACAAGTATTATTAAAAAAACCAGCCAAGTGCGAGTCGGACTCGCGCACTTAGGGAAACCACTTAATAAAATACGACAATATTTTGTTGACAGCAAATATAACTTTGTTTTTCATAGTGTTTGTATGACGTACAAAGTTATGTTTGCGGTTGTTTAAAATGTGCTATATCTCAAAAACCAATTTTCGCTGAAAGTATTTGTTAAGATCTACAAATATTATTTTTTTCAAAATTTATACCCGTTTAGTTTAGAAGTTAGATGGGAAGGGGGGACGCGCATTTTACCACTTTGGAAGCGTCTATCTATCAAACGTTAGACTTTAAAAGAAAATGGTTTTTGGAACCTCAATGTCATGTTTAAAGACCTATCTATAGATAAACCCCACACACAAAGGTTTGACTGAAAAAAATTTTTTGGTTTTTGTTTCATGTATGGGAGCCCCTTAAATGTCATTATTTTTTATTTTTGTATGAGAATCTTTAAGCGGTTAACAGGATACATCTACCTACCAAATTTCAACAGTGTGATGCTTATACTTACAGAATAAAACGGCTGTGACATACGGATGGACAGACCGACAGACAGACAGACCGACTGAGAGACAGAGTTGACGAAACTATAAGGGTTCCGTTTTTTGCCATTCGGCTACGGGACCCTAAAAATACTAAATTGCAATAATTAGGTACGTACTCGTTTGAAGCTCCAAATATCATCGCCCATTATGAAGCAGCTCTTATCGGGATGTTTTAGCATCGTAGTGTGGAATATATCCGTCACCGAGGGGTTTTGTTCTGAGAATTTTTGCGATATTGCCAGTATTTTCTTGTAGCAGGACAGGGCTCTGTAAATTGACAAAACATTTCATTATTTAATTGAAAGGAAAATACAGACTAAGGGCTTGTTTCACCATCAACATATTCTATAATAATAATACTACTTTCATTACAAAGTAATATATTTATATTTAATAATATTATTATTATGTGCATTAGCACAGCACAAAGTATATTAAATTTTATAAGCTTAGAAATTGTATGGTGGTCCTATCGCTAAAAGCGATTTCTTCCAGACAACCGTTGGATCTTTGGGTGTGTATGTGTTACAGGAAATATATGAATTCTAAAAATTGTATATAACCCTAGGAAATGTTTTAATTCCGAAGCTTTTTAGGAAATGTATAAATATTGATTTAGAGTTTATTCACTATGCACATATCCTAGGAAATCTAAACTTACTATTATATAATTACAATATCGTATTAGGAAATTTATAAAATGAACACTGTGTGTGAATAAAATAAATTTAACCCTTTTTTAAATAAATAAATAAAAAAATATATTTTATTTCAGACCAACAGTGTCCATATGGGTTAGTTACAACAAATACTTAAAAACTATGTTAGTGAGGTAGTACAATTGTTTAATTAATTAAATTAAGGCCAGGCAAGATAGGTTCACCGATTTCCACATTTAGTAACACGCAACTCGGTGAATGAAGAATTTGAAAACATTAATGAAGAATCAAAGTTTTTTCAATAAGGATTTCATGAAAACTGTTATGTAATAATCAGAAATATCTTTAATTCTACTAATTCTATCAGAGTTTTTATTAAGGCTATCAATGAGACAATCGAGTTACAATAATATGGTGTATTACTTATAATATCTTTATACTTTTTGATAATTTAGGAAATGCAATTTTTATTTGTATTTCCTAAATTATCTAATAATAATCTTAACATACACGTACGTGTGATTTTAGGAGTTATACAGGATGTTGGTTTGTTCAGTGACAACCAACTCCGGGATAATAATATGAGTTATGCTTATACAATAACAATATTTTCTAAATTATACGCAAGTTTTTCAAAAGAAAACCTCTTCGCAACATTTTAAAAAAACGTAACGAATGCCGTAGCTAGTAAGCTACAAAGAGGCGACCTGGGGCCCTATTTATAAATCACTGACGGCAAGATGGCGTATGATATTATTTCATTAATGTCCGATTTTCTAATGAAAATTAATGTAATTCCATACAGAAGTGATAAAAAAGATAACTGAATTTTGTAAGTACTAACGTCTATATACTTCGCTTGATTTCCATTTATTTTTAATTCGTTTTCGAACGCCTTATTCATACGCCAAATCACACGCCATATTCAAGCGAGTGATTCAAAAATAGGACACTGGTATTGGTAGTTTTGACTTATACAACGACGGATATCATAATTTTCCTGTAAAATATTCACTAACCAACGAATAATTCAAATATAGAACGTCATTTTGATGAAATTTTCGGCTGATAACACTAACGAAAATTTATAAGGTCATTGAGAAACTGGCCGTTAGTGTCTCATGGCATTATCTACCAGTAAACCTCAACAGTAAATCTCAAAATTTTTATTATGTTTTTCGTTATTCCCAAAAGAACTATGTTCTATCGTTACTGAGGCTCGATTTGCGTTTAATCTAAACTTCACAATAGACCCAAATATATTACTAAAGTTACAAGCAATACTTACGTAAAATCTCTTTTCGCTGTCCTAGCAGCTATATAAAACCACCTCCAGTAGACTCCGAAGTATGGCACCAGCAGAGCAACAAGAACTACGAAGCTCGTCTGTAAGCCCTGCATCACCAATGCCAGGGCGGATAACCCTCCCATCGCAGCCAATATCAAATTCATAGCTCTGTCTTTTTGTCCTTCAAATGACTAAGTTTCCAATCCACTCTGCGTTATGTCTTCTGCCCTTACTCGATACTTACTGATCCTAATTTAGATACTATAGGCGTCACCTCTAAAAAGACACTGAGACTTAGATGAACTACTCGCAACCTTCGTACTGGTAAATATCTTAACCCGTCGAGTGCCTTATGTAAAACTTTGTGTTAAGACTTTTTTTTAAATACAAATACTAATAGCTAGCTGTAAGTACAGCGCTTGGCGACACAAATCTACAAGGCAAAAGACCCTTACCCAGTTTTCAACAATATAATATTCAGAAACGTTACAAATTGTTAGTCCTAGTTAACAAATTAAACACAATGCTTTAAAAAAGGGCGCTTTACAAGAAACTACTATAACAAAGGTTTTTTTATTTATATGGAAAATGCTAAAACGAAATCTCACAATATACATGGCGGCCAAAACAGTGACGCCCAATAATTTAGAAAATGTTTTCGCAAATGTTTAGAATTATTAATTAATAATTTCCTTTAATTTTTATGGTGTTACATTTTTTTTCAGTACGATCCGTATAAATCAATATAAACTTACTTAGATAAAATTAGGAGCTAGCTAAAAGTAAGCTAAGACTAACAATTATTTTTTTAAAGACTGAAGCTACAAAAATAGGCCTTTATAAATATGATATATTTAGATAGCCTGGGATGTGAAGAATCCCTTAAAAAATTTTTAGACATCTCTCTGCTATCCTGTATAAGAGATTGTCGGCGTAAAATTCCACAAAAAGGTTAGTTACTTATTCTAATTTCTAAGTCGTATGTAACGGGTTAAATCTCTGTGTCAGGAAAACTTAAAATACTTCTTTCAAATCAAATCAAATCAAATATTCATTTATTGCAACTGTTATAGGTAATTTTGTAACAGCGGATGACAATGCTTATAAAGTATTTTTCGCTATAACATGCCTATAAGGCGTACAATATTGTAGGTACTACAAGTACCGAGAATTTCAACTTTAAAATGTTAATCCAAATTTTTGAAATTTTAATAACAAATTATATACATTTGAGAACTTTCAGTTTCTTAATCTTATATAAAAAGTGCTTAGCCACAGCAAAAAAAAATATAAATATATTTAAGTAAAAGAAAAAGTATTTAAACACAAAAGCAATTAAATTAGAATAACATTTCCAATTAAATAAGTTTTTTGTTAATTAATAAATAAATTATGCGGTGATTTTATCACTGAAATATTCTTGGACGGAGTAATAGCATTTTTGGCGCAAAACTTCAAACAACGATTTCTTAAAACTGTTAATATTAAGCTCTTTTAGCGATTCAGGAAGATGATTGTATATTTTAGGCGCTATTGTATATATACTATTAGTGAAAAAACTTGTACGCGAATCATGATGGGGGAGTATGTCAATTTTGTTTTTTGTTTTACGGTGGTATTTACTAACTCTGCGCTTAAAATAGTGTTGATTAGTTTTAACAAATAGGCAAACTTGAAAGATGTAAAGAGATGGTAGATTGAGGATACTTAGTTCAGAAAATAATGATCTACAACTAGTTCTTTGACTAACACCAATTAGGGCTCTGATACATTTTTTTTGAGCGCGAAATACAGGTACAATATACTTATTTGCTGTGTTTCCCCAATGGATAACACCATAACGGAGGTTTGACGCTACAAATCCGTGGTATGCTGTTAGTGCCGCTTTTTGAGATACAGTTTTTGCTAATTTTCTTAATGGATAGATAAATTTACTTATTTTATTACATAGGTAGTTTGTGTGAGACTTCCAATTCACATTACTATCTATAACGAGACCTAAAAATTTTATACTACTTACTTCTTCAATATTGTTATTATTATATTTTACTGTGATATTTTGTTTTTTTTGCTGAGTTAAGTGAAATTGTAGATATTTAGTTTTCTCTAAGTTAATTTTCAAGTTGTTAGCTAACATCCAATCTACAATCGTTTCTAGAGTTTTGTTTATTGAAGTTTCGTATGTTTGCAAATTTTTACCTTTTATTAAGACTGTCGTATCATCTGCAAATAAAAACATTGCATTGTCTACACAAAGCGGTAAATCGTTAATATATATTAAAAATAGCAGTGGTCCCAGTATGCTTCCTTGTGGAACACCATATTTGATTATTCTTGAATCAGATCTAGCATAAACTACATTTTTATTTTTACTTGTGAAAGTGATTTCGGTATATTGTAAACGGTTTTTTAAATAGGAACCTATAAGATTATGTGCTGGTCCCCTTATTCCGTAAGTGTATAGTTTTGTGAGGAGTTTTTCATGGCAGACAAAATCAAATGCCTTAGACATATCCATGAATAAAGCAGTTACTGGCACGCTATTATTAAGACACTCAGATACACTTCGCATGAGGTTATAAATTGCTAAGTTTGTGGATCTATCTTTCCTAAACCCATATTGCTCGTCTCTTAGCACACTATATTTTTCAAAGAAATTATAAAAGCTATCATGAATATATCCCTCGAATACTTTGGCAATTACGGAAATTAAGGTGATGGGTCGGTAGTTCTCACAGTCTTCTTTACTACCTTTTTTAAATAGTGGCTTGACTACAGCAGTTTTTAGTTTATCTGGAAAAATGCCTTGACTTATTGATAGGTTGATGATGTAACAAATTGGTCTCGAAAGTTCCTCACAACAAAATTTAACTATTTTTGTGCTAATGCCGTCATGTCCAACACTGTTTTTATTTTTTATTTTTTTTATAATTTTTATTACACCTTCAGATGTAATTGGATTTATAAATATAGAATTATTATTTGATATAACACGTTTTGAGTGTTGTTTAAATTTATTTACACTATTCTTATTTACATTATTGTTATTGTTTTCTACAAAGTCTATAAATGTGTTATTAAATATATCTGCAATATTTTTAGGATTACTGACTATTGTGTTTTTATGATTTAATCTCTGAATACTATCCTTGGGCTGAATAATTTTATTTGCATTGATAATATTCCACGTTGCCTTGGTACTGTTTTCAGCTTCACAGACATATTTATTGTTGCGTATTTTTTGCGATCTGTCTATGACTTTTCGTAATAAACTTGTATATATTTTATATTTAGCTTTGTCAGTTTTAGTTTTTAAGTTCAAATAAAGGGATCTTTTAGTTTTAGCTGAAGTTTTAATACCTTTAGTCATCCAAAAAGGGCTACATATTGCAGATAGTTTAATTAGTTTTTTGGGAAAGCACAGGTCATAAAACAGCTTAATAGTTTCAAAAAATATATTATATGCGTCATTTGCTTCAGAACTCTCATAAACATCTGTGTAACTTAGACTTTTTAGACAGTTTCGGTATTTAATCATGTTTTCAATACTGTAGTCTCTTTTTTGAATGAACCAATGTGAAAGTTTATAAGTTTTTTTTACAGGGTACTTCAAAAGTTGCGCCGAGTGATCTGAAAGTCCTAAATGTAATACCTTGCTTTCACATCCTCGACTGTTGTGCAATATATTATCGATGCACGTACCGCTCTTAAGCCTAGTGACTTGAGAAATTTCAAATCTAAAATTATATCCTAAACCTAAATTTGTAAAGCAGTGACTAAGCTTATTTGAATTTAATAAATCTATGTTAAAATCACCACATATTACAGTTTTCTTATTGTCTAAGTTACTGGTTTTGTCAAGAAGATGCTCAATTCTTTCTAGGAATAGTGACACATTTTTTGCGTAAGGAGATCTATATACACATACTACGATGACATTATATGGAATAAGTTCTATTGCACAACATTCAAAAATACTTTTTTGTGACATCTTCTTATATTCTGGCAATTCTTTAAATAGATGCCCTTTCCGGGTAAATATGCATGTGCCTCCTCTTTTCTGTGATCTACTAAATGTCGTAGCTAGGTTATAGTTTTCAAGTGAGACATTGCTTTCGTGCTCGTTTCTAATAAAATGTTCACTGAGGCAAAGGACATCAACAGTTTCACCTTTATTAGCTAATGCTTCTAATTCTATTGACAAGTTTTCAGATTTGGCGAGGAAACTGCTAATATTTTGATGCATTATATTCAGAAATTTTGTATCTTTAAAGTCGAAAAAACTGTTTGGGAGTGGATTTCCCTGAAGTAGAAGATTCATCTACAATAGTCTTGTCATAAAAAAATAAGTTTTCAGTAGCCTCTGCAGAATTTAATTTCGGTGTTTTGGTGTCAAAATGGTTCTTTGAAGAAATATTTCTTTCAGATATTATTTCATCCATTGTAATTCTCATATGATGGAAAATAACTCGCACTCCATAATTGTTTATCATTCCACTCTGACGATTGAACATGGTGTTATCATATTTTAAATGCAGGTTCGAGTCTAGAATATATGCGTATTCTTGCCTAAGATTATCTAAATATAATAGTTTGTTGAAGTTTTCAATTCTTTGGTTGAACATGCTGCTGTGATCGTTACATTTGAATACAGGTAAGGCGATTATAAAGTTGGTGTTTTGGATTTTGTTGAGCTTATTTCTTAGATTCAGAACTACGTTTTTGTAGTTGTTGGTGGTAGTAAAATCTTTGTGTCCTATTAAGATAACGCAAAAGTCATCCATGGTGAAATTCTTGACCTTTGATTCAATACCTGTCAGAAGCTGATTTAAATCAACATTGGGGATCAAGTAATGGCACATGTCGTAGTCTCGGCTCAATGTGTGACCTGCTATTGATAGAATGTTATTGCTTCGATTAGTGCTCAGTAAACATACCTTTCTTTTTGAAGGAGGATTGGTTTGGGTAGGTGTTTCTGCATTTTGCTTTAATGTGTTTGAACTTTCTTTCTCTATTTTTAAAATATTTTTTGAAAGTATCTCGAGTTCGTGTCCTATAGACTTCAATTCTTCATTTAGCGTAATGATTTTATATCTAATAGCATCTATTGATGTATTGAGCAGCATATTCCCATTAATATTTGTTGGTTTGTATGTAAGCTGTTCAATCTGCGATTCATATTCTTTAATTTGTTTTTTTAATGAGTAGTTTATGGCCATCTGGCTT
Organism: Pyrausta purpuralis; assembly: GCA_963924145.1. Taxonomy (NCBI): domain Eukaryota; kingdom Metazoa; phylum Arthropoda; class Insecta; order Lepidoptera; family Crambidae; genus Pyrausta; species Pyrausta purpuralis. Next base: position 16,178,371 of record OZ001654.1, read on the forward strand.
TCTACTTCTTTATCCGATGACAGTAGTTTGTTACGTAATTCTGATATAGTTTTCTTCAAAATTTCTATATTGCTTGAATTTATTTCAGAATCCATGCGTTTCTGGCATGTCCTCTCTTCTTCAGAGTCTAAGCAGGAATCATCACTATCAATCGATAGGCACTCAAATGAGTTGGACAATGGTATGTTATTGCGAAGCTTTTGTCGAATGGTTATTTGTGGTGTACTGTAGCTTGTATTGCAGTCCGCTGATAAATATGAACATTCTGATGATGGTGACTGAGGGTCACAATTTATTATGTGTGGAGTACGACAATCTTGGCACTTCCAATTTCCTTTACGCGTAGGGGTCATGAGATAAAACAATTTTTCCACCACATTACCACATTGCAGATGAAATGTTAGAAAGCAAACTGAGCAATTAAGAAATTGTCTATTAGTTATTCTCTCACTACATTTTCCACAGTAAGTTTGTGAAGTCGATGCCATTTTTTTTATTTTTGTTGGTTTAAAAAAGAAAAGAAAAAGTGAACAAAAAGACAAGTCAGTATCATAGATCCGAAACCGATACTAGCTGCGTAATAGGGTGAGGTTGTTACCACTACGCTATTTAAACCTTGACAATAGTCACTGAAATTAAGTATCATATTACAACAAACTCATTCATTAGTTAATCTAGAAATAGCTAGATGGCGTTCATTGTGTTGTAGTATAGCATCCAAAGTGCATTCACTGTTGATAGATGGCGTTAATGTCTTGTTAAAGCAGCACACAGAAAATGACATTGAGTTTGTTTACATTAAGTTTTTGAAACTTGCAACGAATATTAAGAAATTATAAATAGTTTGCTTAGTACATTAAATTGATCAAAGTTCAGGGTTTTACTTAACACACCCCAAAAACACTTATTTTCTGTTCACAAAACTTGCTAACCGTTGTTTATTAGGTTTTCAATTTTAGTTTGGCACTAGCATCGTAGTGTTATGAATAATATGGAAAAGTTTGGATTCACTTGAAATTCACAAAAGTATCTTAACATTTTTGATTTCACTTTATGGTTTTAGTTTTTAGATGATCACGACACACGTTTAATTGCCACACAACTTAGTTAAAACGTTTTTAATCATTTAATTTGTACTAGCCGATGTGACTACTGTGTACTTCAGTTCATAATTTATTTTGGATCATTTTTTCTATACAGCTATTTTGCAGAAGGTCCCCCAATTTTTTCAACGCCAAACGGCGCAAGCAAAATATCTCTTGCAAGTACGTCTGCTGCTGCAGCTATAAGGGCTGATTCTCTGAGATAAGAGAGGGCTAAAGAATCGACACAATTTGCATCCCAAACAAAGGCCCTACCCCGTTTCCAGGGAATGAGTCTGGTCTCTTGCAATCATCACGGACCAAACCACGTGGAAGGAACACTAATGGTAGCATGAGCTCTTCAGATAGCGTCACTAAAAAGGTAGCGTGACGGGTAAGACGGCCAACGCTTTGCTGGCAACAAAGCCAGTGGAGACCTAATTTGTCAACCTTGTTGCCACAGAGACACGTAAAGATTTGACATTAACACATCAGGAAAAACTCACTATCAAAAAGAGTGACCAGATTTTTCGACGGTAACCATGCACCCAGTGACCAGAATCTTTGCAGGAAATTGCCAAGAGCCTAGCGCGTACTACAGAATTTTGAAGTCAAAAATTGAAGGTCACCCTTGCAAGGGGGACATCCCGAATGTTTGCTGATGACATTTATTTTTTATGTCTTTTCTGGGATAGAGACGTTGCTATAACTCCTCTGCCTCTCTTTATTCAGAAAGCTGGCGAGGTTGCTCGAATGTAATTTTAAATATCTGTATGCTATTGTTGATGGCTGAGTAGGCCGAACTTTCTTTAATTTGTAAGAACTTCAGTGTACCCTATTCAAATACAAATAAATTGTTCTATTCTATTCTCCGGCTAAAATAGAAGTGCTATGAAGAGAAGAGAATAAAGTAGAAAGGGCTACACTAGAAATTTGGCGAATTACGATCCCATCAAATCTTGGATATCACTTCCCAGTACGTCAGTATGAAGTTGGTCTCTCTCTGAATCTCTATTCGCAACTTTGGTAGGCCATAGGGCCTTACACTATAAGGCGCTTAAATCGAACTAAGGTAACAAAAATAGAGAAAATAGCTGGTTTGGATTCAGACTCTAAAAGGTGTCAATTCTGATCTGAGACTACGGGAGTGGTGGCCCCCGCCAAAGCTGAGTCTAGCAAAGCGTAATTTCCTACCTTCTCTCGAAGTGCTTCGTCAGATTTTTGAACGTAATTTTTCACCTTTTTTTAAATGAGAAGTATAACTGATTAGACTCTGCATTCTCAAGTGGTTGACTGGTTGAAAATGCCTCAAGGCATTAGGTCCGCCAATTGTACAACTTTCAGTGCAATAAATTTTACATAAATAAATTATCGGGTAGAAATAATTTTACCACATTTATTAAAAACTTACATAAATAAAAACTAGGTTACTAGCACTAGACTAGAGTACTTAACTACTAGATAGATATCTATATCATAAGGCAAATCACAGTCTAACTTGTCCTGAAATTATTCTGTCATAGTCTTCAGGACCTAAAGGCAAGTACGTGCCCGATATAGGGTCTAAGTAGTAAAGTTTGTCCGATATTTTATTCGGGTCGTAGCCTTCTTTTTGTAGGTCCATCTTTCTTATCTTGAATGTACCTGTAATATAAAACATACCAACATTACATTAAATTAAAAGTTTGATTTGATTTATACTGCTTCTGAAGTTTATGCAAATACTACAGATCGATCAATACATAATTTACATAAATAAAATATCTGTTTTATGTGTTTTAATTTTATGTGTTTAATATACAGGATTTTTTGCTTCCCCCAAGTATATGATGAGGATTGCGAATATTATCAAAGTTATGTACCTAACTAACTTATGATATTGATTTTACGAACCAGTCTTGTCCAGACTTCTCAGTTTCCTAATGAAGATCGGCCTGGCATATTTAGCCAAGTCCTTCGATAAATCTTTTGAGTGTAGTCCGAGGAATTGATCCAGATCCAGGGAGTCATCAGGGTCCATAATGCCACACATTCCGGCGCGGCCCTCTGTGTTCGGTATCTGTGGGGAACACAATTGATTTCATTTATTCCCGTATCTATCTATAGTAAGTAAGTCTTCATTGTGTATATTGAACAAAGGTTAGAAATGCGCTTATAAGTAGATACATATCACTAAGTTCTACCTTTTCAAACGTATACACACGTGCATACAAACACTAAAATACATTGAAGATTATTTGCATCCCAAATATTCTTGCACAATATGAAATATTTTTTCTACGAGCCATTTTTTAATTCAATTTTAAACTTTGGGTAGTTATTGAAAACATCTGGCAGATTATTCTAAATTTTGATACACCTCAAAAATGCATTACATACAAGCCTTTTTTTGGTATAGGGTAATAAAGTTTGTTTTTACACATAGAGTGCAGATTACGAGCAGTTATTTGGCTATTTTGTTCAAATAGGTCTTTATGATGATACAAAAAGAAACATATATCATATGTGTATCAAAAATGTATAGACAAGGGTAGCGTAAGTAAACTATAGCGTCTAAAAAAGAGTCTACATGATTTTGGCTTTAGTCCAAATATCGCGCAAATACATTTCCTCTGCAAGATAAATACCCTATCTTTATGAACAGAGATTTCCAATATGATAATATCGTATCGTAAACAAAAATTTACGTAACCATTGTAAACGGTAATAGCAGTTTCTTTTGATACAATCAAATGCGAAAAAGTGCAAATACGAATACACAATTCATTGACATGTTGTTTCCAGTCGCAGAATCAGTCTACTGTAATGCCCAGGATTCAACCCAGGAATTTAGCACTTGTAGATCTTTATGATTAAATTGTATACGAAGACTCGGGCGTTTTTTTCTATAGTTACCAAACTGAAGGTATTTAATTTAAAAAAATATGTTTACTTTCATATTGTTACAACTTAACCATTTTACGGTATTGGTCAAGGCAGTGTTTATATTTTTTTCATAGTTTTCAACGTTATTTCCTGTTTTGTTCCCATTAATTATAACAGTAGAACAGTCAAAACACTCATGCGACATACTGTTATAGAAATCATTTATGTATAAGAGGAACAATAGTGGACCCAGAATAGTACCCTAAGGCACGCCATTTGAATTAACTTTGAAAGGCGATTTATATTTTTTTTAATATTTAGTTAGGCAGTATCTTTAGATTTTCTCGAATTGTTCCCTCTGAGACAAATAGCTTCTAATCCAGTCGTAACGTGGGCCACAAAACCCATATGGTATTCATTAAGAAGGCATCCGTGACAACTCAAAATGTCTTAGAAAAGAACTGTAACATGAATACCATCATTTATACAGTCGGTGATGGTTTAAATGTAGCGAAAGAGGTACTTTTGTTTTTAATAAATTCATTTTGTTCATCTTTTATAACCTTCTTACAGTCTAAGAAATTATAAAAGTTCATACATTTTTTTATGACATTTGAGAAAATCGGTATTAATGTTACTGGTCTATAATTATTATTATTAACAGACGCTCTAGCAGCTCTCTTATACAGCGGCTAACCATCTGACTTCTTTAGACTTCCAGGAAAGACGCCTTCAGCCAAAAGGCTTTTGACTATGAATACAAATGGATGAATTATCAAACTAATACTAATTTTGAGCATATCAGTACGAATTACATTGCAACTAACTGATTTAGAAGATTTAAGTGATTATACGATTTTTATTAGCTCATACTCAGTAACTGAACTCAATAATATTGTTTTCTCTACTGATTGTACACTCTTATCAAAACGTTTCCAGTTATCACTTGATGTGTGCTGCTCTGAAACGCTGTCTATGAAAACCTGATTAAAAACTTCAGATTATTACATGAATTAGAAGTCTACGGCATTAGTAACAACAATAGAATGTCCGTATTTCGTTCTATAGGAATGGCTGCATTGGGTGTGCATGCAGTCTGCGTATATGGCATTTGTCTACTGCTGCTGCGATCTTCGCTTGTTGAAATGCTTCTGACCCCTGATCTGCCCCTAGAATAGTATCCCTTCTACCAACATATGGTATCGCTTTCTTCCTATCCTAATGTAACAGATACAATAACGCTACAATTACAAATGAATCACATGATACTAGTAGCATGGTGTGCTGCATTACTTATATTTTGTATACCTCGACTCCATAGACAACTACGTCTCTATGGTCTACAACGCGCGAGACGGCGGCCTCGACCTCGGTGGTGCTGACGTTCTCGCCGCGCCAGCGGTACGTGTCGCCCGTGCGGTCGCGGAAGTACAGGTAGCCCAGCTCGTCAGCCACCAGAATATCACCTGGAATATACTAAATTCAAACTATACTGGGCATTGGATGCGATCTCGGCGTCTGTAATTATGTCTCCTGGATACCGATGAAAGACATTATTAAATTGAAATTGAAAAACATTAACATATTTAAAAAAAACACATCTTACCTACACTTAAACTGACAAAAATATGAGGTAATATAAAACATTTGGCAATTTGCTACAAGTTTCAGCTAATGCTGGAATTAATCGAGCGCTTGTTTTCAAACAGGTTCCTCGTGATAAAGCCGGTTATAAAGTAGATTATAGAAACCAATTTATATGAACGTGCGTAATGTATGCAGAGTGTGCTTAATTTATGTAGTGTGTGTGTGTGTGTTTGATGCTGTAGGATCGGTAAGGGGGAATTCAGTAGCTCGGCATAAACTATGCCCTTCTTTCGTTGCTTGACTAGAAGATGGGACTAAACTGCAGATTAAAATGTCCGATTGGGCATTGGTTCTTGTAACGGAGGAAGCTACGTTCAAGTATTACGAGATCGTAAGAAAGATGATGTGATAAGACTTCTTTCAGCCTGCTTTGTGTGTTCCAGCGGCTGTGCCGCTTGGCTTTGTGCTTTCATCATTACAATAACTCTTATACTACACACAACAATTTATACTAACAACACATACCTGATAAGAAAGCAGCGTCCCCAAATTCAAAAACGTCTCTTAGTATTTTCTTCTCAGACGCCTCTTTGTCCGTGTACCCTAAAAATGAGCCTAAGGGCTTATTTTTGTCTATCTTGCTTACAAAAACGCCGGGTTCGTCAGGCTCCGTCAGCTGAAACAAAATTTATTTGAAATAACGCGATCTACTTTACCGCGATCTTGTGGAAGTTCTAGCTGTCACGTTCTATAAATAAGGTCTAGATACTTTAACAAAAAAACCGGCCAAGTGCGAGTCGGACTCGCGCACCGAGGGTTCCGTGCCAACTTTAACTGAATCAGGGAATCCACTTACTTCCACTTAGTAAATACCACAATATTTTGTTGACAGCAAATATAACTTTGTTTTTCATAGTGTTTGTATGAAGTACAAAGTTATGTTTGCGGTTGTTGAAAATGTGCTATATGGGCCATTATTTGAGCACGGTTTTTTGATGGTCACACGTTTGTAATTCCAAACATATTCAATGTTTAATTAAAGAATAAATTTTGTATGTTGTATCATGTATCTATCTCTATGAATTCTATTATAAATGTGTTATTATGTTTGTAGTTTTGTAGGAAAAAATATTTTACCATCGGAATCGGGAGTAAAACTGCTGTTCTTCGCGTGTCACACCGAGTTGGCGCTCAGTTTAAACACTTCTATCTTGCTGGACTTTTACATTACAATAACATAACATATTTTTAAAAATTGGATACTAAGTCAGGATTCGTTATATCGAGGGGGAAAAAAATCATCTTTAGATTTAAATTTAACATACTTAATTTTGTGTCGGTCACACGATTTTACCATTTTCGAAAATGTGACACAAAATTGCTCATAACTTCAAAAATGTTCAACCTATCGACAAAAACCATAGGCCCGCAGAATCTTCAGACCTGTCAAAACACCAATAGAAGACAAACAAATATCTCATAGCTATGATATAGCTAATGCAGCTCCTTGATTTTTCTTTTTTTTCTTTAGACCCTAGTTCATGTGACCCTTCATGGATTATGGTTTTAAGATTATAAGTCAGCGTCAGGAATAAATGTCTACTATTGAATCATAAAACTCATAGTTAAGATTCATTTGAGCTGATTAGATTACATAAATGTTAGTTACTTAATTTAATATTTCGGAAAATGTAAAATTTTCGTCACTTGCGTGGCACAACTTTCGTGGTCAATTGCCCACGAAAGTTACAAATCATACCACGAAAGGTTATCAAAGTGTACTGATCTCACTAGAATTTATATTTCATGGTTTGTAAATGCAGTTAAAATAACCGCCTTAACGTTTCAAACTTGAATCCTTTTCTTAGACAGTTTCCAGAAGCACAGATATGATTTATAGAAATAATGTAGCTCACTAGAAAAATGTATAGAACATGACGTCTTAAATCTTGATTTTCATTCGGCTTTGAATCGCCTGATCAATCTTTATACTAATTATGTAAAGTAATCACAATATGCTACTCTAAAAAAGCATACTCATTAATTAATTAATATTCGTGCATTATTTGTAATTACCCCAATTTGTGTAGTTTATATGAGAAAATAATGAATATCACAAAAGCAAACCTTGAAAATAATTCTTTGCCACTAATAAGAATGATGGCAGTTATGCCAGTCGTCTTAATTTATTTAAACAAGTGGCATGGCTGAAATTTGAGCCTGGTCTAAAGCTGGAAATTTGTCCACTAGACCAATAAAAGAGTCTACTTTGAGGCTACTAGATAAAGACTGGAAATCATGAGTTTGCTTTACGGGAAAAAAACTACAATTAACACTGATACTATAACATCCAAGGTTCGACAGTAAGCCCGTGACGTCTGGTGTTTATTTCCAAAGATTCTGAAGAAATAGTTTAATTCTTTATTGGATAAGAAAAGGTCATATTTTGAACGCTCTTACAGCTATAATCCAGCAACTAGTAGTCTAAATAGTCTCACTGTAGGCAAGAAAAATATCTGGAAGTCTAATTTATTGCTTGTAAAGTTTATAAAGGGCCTAACCTATATACCTAATATAACCATATGCATTTGACTTTGATATTGATAATTGATATTTGTAATTTGAGGCACGGCACTACTTTGGAGGGTAAAGAGTTGATTGCTACAGATTTACTACTATGTACCTTAACTTACTCTTACCTTTATAATCTCAGATAATTGCGACAGAATGCGACTACTAACCAAAATAGATCAAGGAAGCGATTAAATTACAAAATACTAAAAATTCGTACGTAAGTATGGTTTAAATTGTCGAATGTAAAAATACCATTGCTTCGAAATTGTGAAACCGTAAAATTTAACAAAGTATCCTATCGCTGACAAATACTGTCAGTGTTGTGTGCCGAGAACAAATGCGAGTAAACAGTGAATTTGTGGTCAGTGATACCGAAAATGAGTGCAATAAAAGACTAAGAAGGAGGGTAGACCATTAAGTCTGCAAATAACAGCTCACTCGCAACAGTTTTAGGTACGCTGTGATCATGGCACTTGCAACATTGTCGAAATATCGGATACTCATAAATAATTTGGTACATAGTAGCAACGTCGAAGGTAACAAACTATTATAATGTTAGTGTTCATCATGAATGTTTAAAAATATATGTAATACCTAACCACATTACTATTTGTCTCATACATATATAATATTTCAAGTAATTGATACTTTTATTACCGAATTATCTATTCAAAAAGACGCTGCGTAACTTTCGTGTCATGTTGAGTAACTTTCGTGGCTTACGAAATTTCAATATTAAATATCTACATGAATAATGAACCGATTTTCATGATTCTAACAGATTACGTTACAGTTCGATAGTTTCTTTAAAGCAGTATTTTTTTCATTTAAATAATATCAGTATAAATTTTCGCCACGAAGGTGACGCGAAGAACACTTTCTGAAGAAATGCCCATATCTCAAAAACTTCTCGTTCGAATCCGTCCGAACTAATTTTCTTTAAAAGTATTTGTTAAGATGTACATTATATATTTTTTTCAAAATTAACACTCGCTTAGTTTAGAAATTAGATGGGGGGGACGCCCATTTTTCCACTTTGGAAGCGTCTAGCTTTGAAACGTTAGACTTTAAAAGAAAATGGTTTTTGGAACCTTTATGTCATTTTAAAAGACCTATCCATAGACGCATAGGTTTGACTTTTTTTTTTGTTTTAGTTTCATGTATGGGAGCCCCCCCTTAAATGTCATTATTTTTTATTTTTTGTATGAGGATCGTAAAGCGGTTAACAGGATTCATATTCCTACCAAAAATCAACAGTGTGATGCTTATAGTTACAGAATAAAATGGCTGTGCCATTCAGCTACGGAAATGTAAAAACGATAGTTGTTTTAAAAAATACATAACTGGAACAATCAATAAATATTTGAATTATAAACGTAATGAGTACTTAACATGACGGTTCTAAACACGAAATACTAATATGAGCAAATGCTACTCACTGCTCGACGTTTCGGCTGTGTTGCGACCATAAAATTATAATTCTATGGTTGCGACCATAAAATTAATATTCCAAAGGGATAAATAAAATAAATAAATAAATATCCTTTAGACATTCCCACACATCGCCATCTAGTCCCAAAGTAAGCTACTCAAAGCTTGTGTTATGGGTGTCAGACAACGGATATAATACTTAAATACTTTTTGTTTGTAAATACATACATAATATACATAGAAAACACCCAGACCAATACAAACAGACATGTTCATGCACACAAATGTTTGTATTGTGCGGGGATCGAACCCGCACCCGCTGCGTAGTAGGCGATTTCTCGACCACTACACCAGACGGATCATAATTGTATGGTTGCGACAGCCTTGGTCACAAGCCAACTCAAATGAACTCAATTGTAGTGCAACGCAAAAGTAAAAAAAAACTTATAATAACATTTTAAGATTGATTTACTTGTTTCTGAAGTTTACGCGAATACTAGACAATTCAAGGATTACCTAAGGGTTCGAATCGTCGGTTTACAAAATTTAATAAAACTCCGCGGAACATCCGCAAATGCATACATTCGTAAATTATTGTTTTAAAAATCATTAAGCTTTGTTTTTTTTAATTTTATGTAATTTCGTTAATACCTGACATAGCCCTCTTGCATCTCTTATAGGTTCTCCAGTTTCTTGATTGAATTTGATTAACTTGATGGGATAAATGTGCGGAAGGATTCTGGATAAGAACCCAACTGCTCCTATTGTGTTGTCCGGGTTTACTGAAAAAAGAATACGTATTGAAGCTCAGGTTCTTTTCTTTATTTACCATGTGTGCATACAGGGGATCGTTTCTGAACTAAGTATAGGTCAAGCGACATTTCTGACGCCACTTTTGTTGCCTCCGTTTCCATTACCCATCAAATTAATGTATTCCGTATCGTCTTTATGTATTAAACGACCTTTTTTTCACCTAAAAGAAGAACATTTAATTGATAATAATAATTGATGTCAGTTTAATGGTTTAAGATATTTATTTCTCAAAACAGAATACATATTCACTTAAAATGAGAAACACTAGTTACTACTTAAAAATTATACGCGGAGCGAAATAATCGGAGCAGTTAAATATTACATTTCCAGCAGCAAAATTACATAGAAAATAGTAAGTTATATTATTGTTTACAATAAGTGGGTATTCTTAATAAGTTAGCATGTCGCTGCGTAACTCAAGGCTACGCGCGATAAGTGCAGAGCAGCGGACCCATTACGTATGATATTTGATAACAATTGGATAGATATAAATTATTCATTCGACATAAGTAAGTATTAGTATAAAATTGAAATAAGTAATTATAAAATACATTAAAATTCAATTAAATAATACAAATGCTGTCATTAATACAAATTGGAAAAAACAAATAATTTTTTTAGCATGATGAACACGTTTACATTTATCATTAGGTAACTTATCGTTATAACATTACACTTAAGAACATAAACATACATACGAATTCAGCATTAAATTAACATAATAACAATTCTAATAAATAGTAGATATTATTTAAGTTGTTTTGGTGTTTTTTTTTTAATATACATTCATTATATGAAATTTAAGTTTCTTTTTGAATAGGGTGGATGATTTTATTTCTTTTATATCTTTTGGAAGGCTGTTGTAAATTTTTACTCCTTCATTTAAAATAGTTTTGGCACCGTAGTTTGTGCGGGGTGCGTATAAGCAGATGTTGTTGGCATTCCTCATTAGTCGTGTCTGAAATTGTGATTTTTTCGTAAATACTATTAGCGAATGTATGTCTTTCATAAGAGGAAGTCCAAATGAAACAGTAATTTTATAATTTTGTTTTGCGCAGTTTGAATAAGTTTTATGTTACTTTTAGCGGCTGAACCCCACACCTCCACAAGGTACGTAAGGTGAGACTTTATAAGAGAATTGTATATAATTGTATATATTTTACTTTTTTGGGAAAACATCGTACGGTACCTCGTAGGGCACCCATCAAATTGGATAATGTTTTACGAATTTTTTCGAGTTGGGGTTTCCAGGTTAAGTGTTTATCTAAAATAAGGCCGAGGTACTTTTCGGATTTTACTTCAGTAAGTGGTTCGTCGTTTATATGTAATGGTGGATAGTTTGGAATAGTTTTGTTTTTTGCACAAAAAATCATGTAGTGTGTCTTATTGATGTTTATAGTTAGTAGATTTTGCTGGAACCATACATGTAATTTCTGCAGGTCGCATTGAGCCTGACTAGTAATGTCTTCTATATCTTCACCAAAGTAAAAAAGACAAGTATCGTCGGCGTAGAGTGTGACGTCTCCAGAAAGACCTATATTTTTAATATCATTGATGTATATTTGAAAAAGAATAGGCCCAAGTATGGACCCCTGAGGTACCCCAAACGTTATTTGTTCAGAAGAGCTTTGGGTATTACCGATTTTAACAATTTGATGTCTATTGGAAAGGTAGGACTCAAGGAGTTTTAAAGCAGTGTTCTTAATTCCAATATGTAATAGTTTTTGAAGAAGAAATTTGTGACTAATCGTATCGAATGCCTTTTTTAAGTCTATAAATATGCCAAGGACTATTTGTTTTTGGTCTATCTTACATTTGAGATTAGTGACAAGATCTATGCACGCAGATAATGTGTTGGATTTTGCACGGAAACCATATTGTTTTTGATACAAGAAATTGAGTGACGTTAAATAGCTGTCCAACCGGTTGAATATTATTCTTTCAAACACTTTAGATATTATTGGTAAAACTGAGATGGGCCGATAATTACCTGGGTTCGTCTTATTGCCAGATTTATATATGGGGCTGACTTTAGCGACTTTGAGTGAGTCAGGGAAGTAGCCACTCTTGAAACAATAATTAATGGATTCTGAAAGTTTATCAGTGATGAGGTTTTTGACACACTTCAGAGCTTTACAAGAGATGCCATCGAGACCAGTGGTCGTATTGGGGTTTAAGTTATCTATAATCTTACTCACTTCATCTGCCTTAGTAGGGGCAAATACCAGTAGTTCTGACATTGGCTTAGAAAGAGAATCAGAATAAATGCAACCTACATCCTTACAACCATCACCATCAGTATATAAATTAAGAGGAGAAGACGGCAGAAGTGACGTCAGTAACATCTCAGTTTCGCACATCTATAGGTATTTACTACTAAATTTAATAATAATCTACAGTTGTGGTCATATAATTAAGAACGATAAGAAGTTCTAGATTTTTTTATTTCAAAACATGTCATACCCAGAGATGTGTACCATTTTAAAAACAACTAGTTATGTTATAAAATAGCTACATTACTAGAGCAACGTAGTTTAGGAATAAAGAATAAAATAGCAAACGTTTTTGTCTCAATTTACCAAAGTAAAACATTTAAATAGTACTGAATCTGGACAAATAATTAAGAACGATTTATTCAACTGCCCAAGTTTTTTTTTGTAAAATACTTACATTTAAATAATCACAACAATTTGTAGCGCCGCATATTTTAAAAGCTTTTTCACACATTTTAACTAAAATTAATTGTTAATAGCATATGCACGACTTTTAATTACTGCTTTACACCGGTGATGCATTGACTCTATAATTTGTTTACATTTCGCAACAGAAATAGGGTTCTATTCTTCTAAAAAACGTCGTAAAGCTCTCTTAAATACTCACACAGCGTATTTGAGACCTTATTCTTAACTTTAAACCACAGATTATCTATTGGGTTTAGATCCGGACTGTTAGCTGCCCAGTCTAAAACAGAAACTGATTCCGCGGTAAAAAAATTCTTTACGGTACGTGCAGTGTGTTTTAGATCATTGTCATGCTGGAATGTCAAAATAACCGGTAGAACGTTATCAGCATAAGGCAGCATTGTTTTTTCCAGTATAATTTTGTATTGGAATTGATTCATGTTGAGCTTCTATAAACTTTACAAGTCCAACACCATGTCCAGAAAAGCACCCCCAAATTTTCTCATTTCTACGACCGTGCTTTAATTAGGTCTCGTGTGCTTAGGGTCGAATGCTGTATTTGGGGGACGAAATACATATCCTTTTCTATCAAAATATACTCTGTTAATTTTTGTCTCGTCACAAAAACGATCATTTTTTCACTGTCGCAAAGATCAGTTTTCATACTTTCTCGCATATGCAAGCCGGGCTTCCCTGTGGCAAAGTTTCAACAAGTGTAACTTTCTTGCTATCCTCTCATGCATTTTTTTCTCCTGACAAACGTCTTCGAATAGTGCGTGCTGAGATTGCTGAAGAGTTGTTTTCACTAAAATATTATTTTCTTATCTCATTAGACCCTTTAAAAGGATTTTGTTTTGCCAGATGAACGATGTTTCGGTCATCTCAAGGAGCTGTTTTTCTATGTTTAGGTACACGAAGAACATTCGAAGTAGTTAGATACGTAGCAAAATCTTTACGGCATAGTAAACCATAGTTTTTAACATTTCAGATGGTCGGCAATCTTTTATAAGACCAATTCTTCCGGCGAAGTTTTATTATTACTTCCCTGATAGATTTATCACAGCTTTTATTTTTCCCGATTATTTTTTTATAGGTAGCAATCACTTTTAATCTTTACAAATAGTCATAATAATGCCAAAACTAAACAAACAGTGACTAAAACCACAAATCTATTCAGTGTTCTCTTTTAAAATTTGAATAAAGTTATAAACTATTTAGCGTTCTTAATTACGTGACCAGCCAGCTAATAGGAATATTATGCGATACTTTATTTAGAAGTAGGTTAAAAAGTTTATCTTTTTATTTTTAGTTGATCTTGTGTTTTGATTGAATAAAGCTTTGTTAAATGAACAGATTTACGAAAGCGAGACAAATTAAAAAAATGCATGCAACTAGACTTACACCTTAGTTTTAAAAAATCTTACCCATATAATCAGCGTTCTTAATTATATGACCACCACTCTTGGACGAATAAACCACTGGACGCGCAATGACGGGCAATTTCGCTTGTGCCCCCTTAGCCACGAAGCGGGCTTTTTGGCCTCACTTACAGGTGACGTCTTGTCAGTACGGTGATAGAGCTCAGTGAGAAACATTGACAGAAAAAATGGGTAAATGTGGCTTATTTTAGTGTAAAAATTATAGCGGCAAGTTAAAAAATATTTATTTTCATTCGTAAGTAACGTTTTATCCAAAAAAAGCTGTTATTATTTATGACAATAGTAAAATGTGTTTTCCAAGAAAAAAGTAACATTGCCATTTAAAAAAGTGGTGGTCAGTTACTACAAAACCAACAAGATAACGTATACTTTATACGGTAGGATTGTCGTATGTTTATCATTTGTTCTCTTGTCAGTTTAATTTCAATTGTGCTTGACAAATGTCGATAAATCATATCGATAATCGTACTTATATTAAATGTTTGAATATAATAAATACTTTTAAAATAAAATTATAAATCTGTAAAATGTTTCACTCGAGAGTAGATTAAGGTCATCTTAAATATACAACAGTTTGCTTTAAAATTTTAAACTTCATATTATATGACAATACATCCTTCTAATATAATTTCAGATTTCCTGTAGATCCATTATGGAAAATAAAGTGGGTAGAAGCCGTCCGAAGAGAGGCAAAATGGATCCCTACAAAACATCACCGAATGTGTGGTATACATTTTACACCAAACGTGACATTGCCAACGCAAAAAATCTTCTGGTTAATTATCCCATAGGAGGATTTAAATGGTGCTGGGCTGTATGTACGGACAACAGCAGGTCAAGGTAAACACCGCGGGATCTTATGCAGTTGTAATAAGGTATAGTTTGCAACAAAAGTGGGTAACCTGATGTGCTGTCGCCTGTACTTACGGGCGGTTTCGCAATGTCTTCGGAAGTTCTAGTTAGTGTTACTTGCCAGACCGTTAATATAACACGACGTCCTATGTTTCAATTGTTCATTTGATGGTTTGTGTATTACATGCCCGTACTGTAATTTATTGTTATGGTGATAAAATTATATAATTTTTACAAAAGATTCGTTCATTCATTCGTTCCACAACTATCGATAATAAAATATCGACACTTTTATGCACTAAATGTCAAAAACTGACACGACAATCTCCCCCCGCCCCGCAGAAATTAGCTAATGATGTTTTCATACATTCGCTCTTGCGTTTCATATCCAGTGGTTAATTCATCCAAGCCACCACTGTATGTTTCACTTACAAATACTAGCGTTGCTTTCGGTAGCTCCATAAAATTCCACAACACGCTTTATGTTGAACCTTTTGACGAAATCCGGCCAAATCTATAAGTAGATGTCGTTGTCATGTTTAGGTACTAATGCTTACTAATGTTTACTTATGTTAAAAATGCTTTCTAAAGAAGGACTCATAGTCAGTTACCTTACCGATGGTCTTAATCCGTTGCCCAATATGTTGCGAACTTTGTGCTGGGTGTCAGTTGGTAAAGGTGGAGTCGCCAGAATGTAACGGCACATCTCACCGATGTATTGAGCTACCTGAAAAAAAAAACTTTTTTCAGCCGTTGACTGACAACTGCTTTCATTTGTTAAACTACCGCACAGATGAAATCAAAATGCATAGAAATCGTGACCCCCTGAAATCAATATTTTTTTTCTTCGGCTATGAAAATTCGATCGATGAACATTTCGTTTTACGAACTTAAGAATTACACGGTAATCTGCCTGCTGCGCTAATACTATTATAAATTCAGACAGCAATTTCTGCTTCGTATGATGCAACGTAAAATGTGACGTCAATAAGGATGATACATCTGTTATAGGTTCATAATAGACAACTTCTCATTACTTTATCAATATACCATAAATCATCGCCGTATGCAATAATGGCACGTATAAACCTTTTTGCCGAAGATCGATAGGTTAGTAACTTCAACTTGCGCAATGATAATCCACATAACTTAAACAACAACTGTGATCAAAACGAGGTAATTCTATTCTTACCTAGGTGTATTCCATCTCCTTTAAAAAGTAGTTACTTAATTGATGGTATACCATTATACATTCTAACATGTTGAATATTTTATGCCAGATACTTACAGTGGCGTTGTATTTTATACAGTCTTTGAAGTAGGCAGAAGCGGAGAAGTTCTTCCGAAGAGCAACAGTGCATCCGAAGATAAGAGCCAATCCAATCGCGACGCAACCGCCAGAAGAATGATACAGGGGCATCGGGCAGTATACCACATCTAGGTTTGGTTTCACACCTCCAATAAAACGTATTCCAGCGGCCATGTTCAGTACTCTGTAAGTATAAACAGCAGTTTTATGGATCGTTGTCCAACAATCAACCCTTACAGAGGTAGTTTCACAAGAAACAATTAAGTGTTGGTTGCAAGTTATTTGAAAGCTTAAAGTACAACTATTGATTTATAATATATTTGGTTGTCACTGAAAGTGATACAGTTTATTTAAACAACAAATTTAGCGCTCTAGCTAGATTGTATGTTTAAATACAATAAATAACGAAATATAATATGCTTTATAGTTAGTGTAGTAGTAGTAGCTGCTTACATACTTATGACGTTAGAGTTTTTTAGCCTACAAAGTTTAAAACGGTTTTAAGATCTTCATAAACTCCCTTTAATTCCAATAGCTATTAATCTGTTGTTTGTACATCTACAGTCTATTGTTTAACTTCAGTAACTTCATAAGTTCTGCAGCAGAGTTAGAAGTGTCTAGTAACACTAATCTCTGCAAGCGTTTTATTACTCTTACTTACAGCTTATGCCTATAAGGCAATAATAGGTTTCATAGTTACGACAGTGTTGTACCATCCTGATATAAAGGTTTTGGTGTTCAAAAAATAAGTTTTAATTCGTTAAGTTTGAAGTTAAGTTTTAATTCTTCGCTAAGTGTGTAGTTTCTCATTTATGTCAACCAAAGGTCACACAATACTCTTGACTACCGGCGTTGTAGTTCATCAAATGGCTTAAGGGAGTTAAAAGAAGACTTTGGCTTTATGAAAATTTCATTTAAGAAATTTCCATTTTTTATCACTGGCTGTGAACATAATCTAAAAGTCTTATGATACAAAATCACTATTAAACAAATAATTACCTTAATTTTCCCATTTACTTTACATAGTGCATGTATTCGATCACTAAAATTATCCAAAATTTGAAATTGAGTGTCTAAAAGCCTTTTTTTGAATTGTAGCACTTTCAGTTGTTTTCGATTTTTTTTCTAAATCTCAATTTTTTGAGGCGCGTCTAAACTGAGTTAAGAAACATTATACACAATCACAATAAACTTTCAAGCGCACTTATAATTAGCGTAATATACTTTAGGAAACCTATTAATCAATAAATACTTATACTTCCTGATGATTATATTGCTAGGTCCGCTGTAAAATAGAAGCACTTATTTTGTTGAATAATAACTAAATGTAATTGTACTAAAAGCCTTTAATATATACCTTTGTTACCGAATACGCTACAAACAAATAAGGTATAAGATGTCGAAATAGCGGTCTAAGCTCTGTGTGACACCAAAATATATGTTTTATGTATATCAAGGTTTCAATAAACTCCATTGTTAAAAACACAATGAGTTTTCAAAAAAAAACTTTCAAGTTTATCTCTGATCCCAAATCACTTCAGAATTACAATGTATCGATTACTCATAAAGTTAAAAGTAAATTGACGTTCTTATACTCTATACACCTCTTATACTCTTCTACTACAGGTTAAATAGAACCACTGTAAAGGGTTTGTGCAACCTTTACCTGCTAATTTTTGTGCCAAAATCGAAGATATAAAGGCTTTATTACATTCTATAACTCTCTTGTAAAATATACGGTAACTCTTGAATATTTAAGCAGAACTGTAATACAGATCCACTTTAGCTTGTTTTAACGCTAAAATGTTACTTGGGTTGGCCCTATCCGTCTGTCCGTGTGAGGTTAAGTTTAGAGACCCTAGTTACTAGAAAACTGTGATTCGGCACGGACTAGATATGAGCGCCGTGGGCCAATGCCACGGCGGCGGCGTGGCCTAAAAATTTACGCGGGGGCGGCGGCGCGCCGGCGCGGTTTTGAATTTTATGAGGGGGGGGGGAGGATTAGAATCAAAAACAAGTCATATTGTTGATGTCAAACTGCATATGTATTTTAATAAAGGAATAGAAGATATTATAATCGTTCAAATGACTTATTCATATTACATACATCGCTTTTTTGATGTACTAGCAATAAAATGTTTTCTTAAATTTTAATATTTATTAACAAACATTAAAAAAAAATCATTTTTTTTACCATGAAAACAAGCATAAATATTTTTTATGAGATATACCTTTTTTTAACAGAAATAAAATAAATGATATTTGTAATATTGAAACGGCTTCGGTGAAAAAACCTGATAATTGTCCGTATTCAGTCCAGCAAAAACTATGTGTATGTTTTGTGGACAGATTCCGCCATTTTACGTCACTTAACAATAACCCACGTTCGTTACGGGGAAATACTGAGCGAGCGCAGCACAGTAGATTCTTAGACCCAAAAATCGGCCATCGCCATATTTTACAAGAAACCGTAAGTCTACATCAAGACTAAGCCAAGACAATCACCCTCATGTAACAAAAATGTTTTATTTTATTTTATAAACAACATCCAAAAAGTTGATTTTTTAAATAAAAATATTGGGAAATCGGTTAAAACTCTTTAACGAAAATGAATTATATAAATCTTATAACAGAATATTGTAGATTTAGCAAGTGCTCATATTTAACATACAAATTTTGTTTTATAATTGATACCATTATAGAGATTCTTATTTTTTTGTGATTTATCTTATAATATTTTTTTCAATCGTATTTGTTGTTTCGAGGATTAGATTTAAATAGAGACTTATAGTGCTGAATATCATCTATATGTAAGATTTTTTGTGGTAACCAAAACAGCGGGATTGCTGAGTTATTTGATTTTCCGTTTTGTACAAGAATTTCCGCTACAAGGGTTGTCAACATTATCGAGTTATGTTTTGCGAAATATTAAAAAAAAAAGTTCCAAATTTGGGGTGACCAATTCAATATAATTAGAGTAACACATAGTATTTACAAAATGATTAAAGACTAGCAGACTCCTGTAGTTAGTAAAGTACAATCAATTATCTTTTAAAAAGAAGTCGTCGTTATATTTTGTACCATAAAACTTTCTTAGTATATTATAAACTGTCTAACACATGATTTGAGATTAGCGCGAATAAACAAACAAACACTTTTAGTTTTAGAAAGTAACTAGCGGTCCCCCGCAACTGCGCCCGCGCGTTTTGAGTTTGCTTCAAATCGAATCTGTCTTCATGTAATTTCTTGGAGAAGCGCGTTCAAACACACAAAAAAAAAACTCTTCAGCTATACAATATAAGTATAGATTGGTATAGAGTATATACTATATAAATTACAAGATAATAACTTATTAAATGTAATAAACAGAATCGTCGTGATTAAGAATTCTACGGGGTCTTCATCATCGTCGTTATAATCTTCAATAATATTATTATTGAAATGTGCAGATTCATCTGTTGTACTAATTGCCGGTGTTTTGTTTTATTACGGCTTCTGGCAGCGATAACTTTATTTATTAAACTAAAAAGATTCAATTGAATTATGAATAAGTAAGACTTAATACACGTTTGTATGTGTAACATTTCATTTGAGAGGTTTATGCGCAAAGAAAATTAGTTCGGATTATTGTAGGCACGAAAACATAACGTCCGCAGAATTTTTTTTTGGTAGCCCAAAGAAAAAAATTAAAAATCAAATAATTCAACAATCCTACACCGTAGAAGTTTGCAATAAAATAAGTAAATATGGTACACTTGTGAAGATCATTTCTAGATATAAAATGAATCCTCCAATTCCATAACATAGAAGAAATATTTTTTTAAAGAAAAATCACATTTCAACGAATTTTTCGTAGGTATAATGATTAAAATAATTGAACTGCTAGTAAAATAATATTTCTAAGTGAATGAATACATAAATCAACCAAACACATCGTTTAATCTCAAACAAAAAATTCTATGAGGATTTCCGTTTATTTTCCGGAGACTTTATTGTAAAATGAAAACATTTTTTACAATAAATCTAGATATTTTTATCATTCGAGGGTGCTCATCCTGGCTTAGTTTAGAACTAAACTTGCGGTTTTGGGTCAAATATAACGATGACCGTTTTTCAAGTCAAATAATCTACTGTGAGGCCGCAGATTCGGTTCGGTCGGTCGAGACGCGCGGCAGACAGTTTGGACATGTCGCAGACTCGCGGCGGCTCGCCGCGCGTTTTGCTTGGCGACGGCGCGCTGACGTTTAGTCACGGTGACGGCGGCGCGCCGGCGCGGCGCTCATATCTAGCACGGACATGCCGAACATGTTCGAGAATTTTAATTTTCCCGTTGTAAAAACATTTTGGAATATATTTTCGTTTCGGGTACGTCCCCTACAAGAAAAGAGAGGGTATTAACATATGAAACTGCAACTAATAACTTCGATTATTCTAATTTCAAAGGGAAAATATGTTTTACTTTACAGGACAGTGTTATTGCAATAAAATTGCTTGTATATATGTAATTAGGCAAGAGATACCTACTAAACCCTTTGTATGCGAGTCCCACTGCACTTAGCCGGTTTTAAAGTTTTTTTTCTACGAATTTATGTGCAAGGACCATGGCTATGTTGTTTGGAATTTACATAAATTCCCGTACTATCTGAGAAGTTTTAGAGAATTTGTAAATGCTATTTCAATCACTTCATAATGTTCATTGGTTGATACCTATAAAATTTGATTTTTGTTCATTTATAATACTCACTTTTGGGAAGAGAGTACCGCCGCTTTAGGCAACCCAGTAGTACCAGACGTGTAGACGTACAGCAGTTTGCCTCGGATCCCGTCTCCTTGAGCCATGAACCATGGTGGCGGTGGGGTTCTCTCCAGTATGGAGGTGAAGTCATCAGCAGACTCCGATGAATCAGCGTTGCTAG
Source organism: Pyrausta purpuralis (assembly GCA_963924145.1). Lineage (NCBI taxonomy): Eukaryota > Metazoa > Arthropoda > Insecta > Lepidoptera > Crambidae > Pyrausta > Pyrausta purpuralis. The sequence continues at coordinate 16,199,920 of OZ001654.1, forward strand.
AGGTGTTCAGAGGCCGATGAGTGAATTTGATAAGACTGATTGATGGACTCAAATCAGTTTTTATTTCTTGAAGCACTGAAAAGTAGTAAATAAGTTTTTGCTCGCATGTTTTTGCCATTAAAGCTTGTTTGTACCTACTTATTCCCACTGCGATTGAGCGTAAAATATTATCGTGTAAAAAGTCGCTTTCTACTCATGGTTAACTATCTACTATTGCTTACCGTTCTCATATTCGTGCCCATAAATGATCATATCACAATTGACAATATTGATGGAGTGTAGCAATGTTTTCCCAGTCTGATTGGTGTTTAGCAACGCAGCAATCGCTCCAAGTCTTGTGATGCCCAACCATGTGGCAGGATACTCAGGACAGTTAATCATCATAAGACCAACTACGCCATCCTTCTTCAATCCCTTGACTCTAAGAACAGCTGACACACGCAGACTGAATTCTTCCACCTGAAATGTTCAGTCAAAATGTATGTGCGGCTTCCTTGGTGGTTCATGGAGTCTAACAATGACACGTTTGCTCAAAGATGCTTCATTATTATTCTTCAAAGGAGCTCTTCACTTACACGCTGCTGTTAGGTGTAGTGTAGGGCTTTTATACATTTATATATATCTGTACTAATATTATAAAGCTGAAGAGTTTGTTTGTTTGTTTGTTTGTTTGAACGCGCTAATCTCAGAAACTACTAGCCCGATTTGAGAAATTCTTTTTATGTTAGATAGTCCATTTATTGAGGAAGGCTTTAAGCTATATAACATAAAGATACGACTCACAAGACCACAGCAGCAATGAAAAATGTTGCGAAAACGGGAGAAAGATATTCCTTTTGAGAGCTTCTGCTGCATACGCTGCGGAAACCGCTTAAGTTACACAAAAATCATGTATGACAGGATTGTTCAGCATTAAGAGTTCTATAATAACGTCCGCGACAGCATATGTCTATCTTTTATGGTTGAATTACTACAACCTTTTTTATGTTAATAAATTTGTAAAAAAATAATGCATTATTTTTAGAGGTGTATTATACACACAGGTATTTATTCTTATCAAAATAAATACATTCATCATCACGAGCATTTCATTTAGAACCAAGTTGCCCTTTATATCATTTGATTTCAATAAATATCTTAGGAGGTATCACAGTTTTAACATAACTTCGCACCAAAATAATGTTCGCAGCTTAAGTACAACGTGCGCTTGCGCTAATATATTATACTCTGTGCTTCATCCTCGAGATTAGAAGAACAATTGTAGTTTCGCGCAGGAACTCGCTAATCTGACACTGTAGTTTATAGTAACGTTTAATTTGAAATAACAATAATAAAAAAAAAAAAAAAAAGTTATTTTTTACGGTATTCGTATTTTATTTTTATACCAACTCTGGCAACACCGAACCCATGGTATAACGGTCAGTTGGCTAGGATCTCATTCGTGTTTCAGTGCTCCGCTAGTCGACACGTCTTTCGTTGCATAAAGTTATCATGCCGAAACGACGCCATGATGATGAAGATAGCGACGAATATATTAGAAGGAAGATGAGAAAACTTGAAAAAAAGCTGCGAAAACGAAAAAAGCGTTCCCCACGCATCGTTAGTACCAGTAGCGGCGATTCAAGAAATAGTATCCTGGCTTCGCCGGTGCCATCAGTAACAGAAGGTAACTGAATATTATTTTTTGTTTCAAGTTTACTAGAATATGGCATTAGTTAATAAAATTAAAAATACAGAAAATCAATGTAGCATGATACCCTCTTTTTTATTTCTATGCAATTCAAGATGCTAACTGTACAAATACTGGCACATTCATGTCGTTACCTCATTAATCGACTGTGCCGGTGAATAATTTTGTACATAGTCTTAAAAGTCCATATTCAGTAAAACTATATTTTTTTTTCCACTACGAGATAAACAAAAACTAAGCATTATTGCTTTGTAAGTAATTTTGTTTTCGTAGTTACCACTTTATTCAAAGTGAAGGTGCAAAGTAATAAAATGATCTTATTTTATGCACTTGCATTTGCAGATGGCCACGTACCGCTGATAACGGATGCTATAGAGCTGAATGAACAGCTCGGCCTACCCACATTTAATGTGGATATTGAACCACCGGGACCGTCTACATCGGCAGGCACGGAAGAATGTGCGCTAGATGACGAGATTCTACAGTTGCTAGGCGCCTCCCCATCGAAATCAAAAAAGATGGGAGAAAAGATTCAAAGAGACATTGCGCTCAGATGGGAGCATATTGCGACCTCAGGCCTCTCAAAAGAAGCTCGAAAAGATCTTCTTGAGAAACATTTAGTGCCAGAAAACTGTCCCAAAATAGCTGCTCCGGTTCTTAATGCGGAAATCAAGGCCGCCTTATCAGACACAATGATTGGCAAAGACAAAGCCTCTGAGTCAAGGCAGAACCAAATAGCAGCCGCTATTTCTTGTATTGGTGAAGCCCTCACAAAGATAGTAAATGCCGAAAACAAAGACCCTTTAATCATAAAACCTCTACTCGAAGGTGCCCAATTGTTATGCGATAGTCAATTTAATGAATCGATGAAAAGAAGGAGCCTTATTTGCGCTACTATTAAAAAAGATATTAAAGGTCAACTTTATGAAACCGAAATAGATAGCCACCTATTTGGTGAGAGATTGGCTGACACTTTAAAAGCTGCAAAAGCTATCAGTAAATCTGGGTCAGAAATCAAGGCCACTAAACCAAAACCAGGAGCGTCACGGGTGCAGAGTCGTAATTTAAACTCCAAACCTCAGCTGGCAAGCAGCAGGCAGCCAGTCCAGAGGAGGCAGAACTCTGCTGCATACCCACCGGCGCCAGTCATAATGCCACCATATGCCCAACAACAACGGCAATTCTATCCGGCTCCGCCGCCGCCACCACCTCCACCTCCTCCGCCGCCACCGCCGCCGCCACAGCAGCAGCCGCAACAGCAGCGACCCAGGCACCGCCCGTACCAGCGCCGTTAGACACGGTACGTTGCTCAGGTAGACTTTCTCTCTTTTATCCCCAATGGTGTCAAATCACGAGTGACCCAACTATATTGTCGTGGGTGCAAGGTTACACTATACCTTTTTACAAGACGGTCGTTCAAACATATGTGCCTAGTCTACCTAAGCTAACAGAACCTGAGATAGCTTTTCACAAAGAAGCCATAGATGATCTTTTAGAATCTGGTGCAATCTCTGAGTGTTCACCATGCGAAGATCAATTTTTATCTAGTTATTTTTTGATTAAAAAGAAAAATGGTAAACCACGCTTTATTCTAAATCTAAAAGCTTTAAATAAATTTATAAAAACCGAGCATTTTAAGCTTGAAGATCTTAGGACAACTTTAAAATTAGTCTCCAAAGATTATTTTATGGCTTCTTTAGATTTACATAATGCGTATTTTTTGATTTTGGTAAATGAATCCTACCGTAAGTATTTACGGTTTCAGTGGTCAGGGAGAACATTCGAGTTTAATGTCTTACCTTTTGGCCTCTGTACAGCACCCTATGTCTTTACCAAAATACTCAAACCAGTCATGTCAGTGTTAAGATCGCTAGGGTACCTGTCAACCATATATTTGGATGATATCTGTTGTATTTCACCTACATATATGGAATGCTTAGACAATATCTCTAAAACAAGGAACTTGCTCGAGTCACTAGGCTTTATTATAAACGAGGAAAAAAGTTGTTTTACCCCATCTCACAAATGTACCTATCTTGGTTTTGTAATTGACACAAAGGAACTTCACATTAAATTAACTGATGAAAAAAGAAATAATATTTTAATAGAACTCTTAAAATTGAGACACGTGCAGCGCTGCTCGATTCGATATTTTGCCCGTGTAGTAGGTCTACTTACCTCCGCTTGCCCCGGTGTACAGTTCGGCTGGCTCTATACAAAACAACTGGAAAGATGTAAATATCTTGCTCTATTACAGTCAGATAATAACTACGATTGTTATATGAACGTACCGCTATCTTTAAAGGACGACATTGAATGGTGGATTAATTCAATTAAGACCGCTATTAATCCCATAAGAGAAGATAATTACATCTTAGAAATTTATTCTGATGCTAGCAAAACTGGGTGGGGAGTAGTATGTAATGGGCAGACCGCTAGCGGCCAGTGGAGTCTTGAAGAAGGCACTAAGCACATAAATTTTTTGGAGTTATTGGCCGCCTATTTTGGTTTGCAAATATTTGCATCCAATATGAGTAACTGCCAAATATTGTTACGGATTGATAATACGACTGCTATATCGTACATCAATCGTATGGGTGGAGTCAGATTTCCCCATCTCAATAAATTAACTAAAAACATTTGGACGTTTTGTGAAAGTAGAAACATATTTGTATTTGCTTCATACATTAGGTCTAAAGATAACGATATAGCAGACGCAGAATCAAGAAAACTCCATCCTACGAGTAATACGGAATGGGAGCTTACAGAGCAGGCATTCAAATGTATTGTCGCTAAATTTGGTAACCCCGACATAGACCTTTTCGCAACCAGACTAAACAAAAAGTGTCCTTCATATGTGTCCTGGCAAAGAGACCCTGGCTCATTTGCTATCAATGCGTTTACCATAAATTGGAGTTCATTAAATTTTTACGCGTTCCCTCCGGTTTGTATCATTGCGAAGGTATTACGAAAAATTATGACAGACAGAGCGGAAGGTATTCTTCTAGTCCCTTACTGGCCTACGCAGGCCTGGTTCCCCCTATATAATAAACTTCTTGTATCAGATACCATTATATTTGAACCTGCATCTAAAGTTTTAATATCTAACCCCAACAGCGCAACAGCGTTGCCGCAACCCAGGCTTATGGCCGGAAGATTATCAGGGAGGCGTTTTCAAGGAGAAGTGTACCAGCGAACTCCCTAGATATCATTTGCTCTTCACTGTCCAATAATTCTATTGCTCAATATACAGTAGCCTTCAAGCGTTGGTTTAGTTTTTGCGACTCCAACAATGTCGATTATTACGAAGCATCAATCCCAAACATTATTTACTTTTTAACGGATGTATTTAATTCAGGAGTACAATATGGGACACTTAACACTTATAGGTCCGCATTATCATTAATTATTGGACATAGGGTGGCATCTGATGATCGTATCAGCAGATTGTTTAAAGGCTTCTATAGACTCCGGCCTCCCTTGCCCAAATACAAAATTACTTGGGACACTTCTATAGTTCTTGATTATTTAACAAACCTGTATCCAAATCATGAGCTGCTGATCGATGAATTAGCTAAGAAAACAGTTACTCTTTTAGCACTTATTACAGCTCATCGAGTCCAAACCCTTGCGTTAATTAAATTAAACAACATTCGTCGTTGTTCAAATAAGATTTGTATTCAAATAACAGATTTGATTAAAACATCAAGACTAGGTACTCACCAACCATGCCTTAGTATTCCATTTTATGAACCAAAGCCTGAAATTTGTCCTGCGCAATCATTAATGAGTTATATTGAGATGACCAAGTCATCAAGAGGTAATATTGAACATTTATTTATCAGTAACAAGAGGCCCTACAGAAAAGTTACTAGTCAAACCCTGAGTAAATGGATTAAATACACCCTACACGAAAGTGGAATTGATACTTCTTTATTTACGGCCCACTCCACCCGGCATGCAAGCACCTCCGCTGCCTGTAGACTCGGGGTGAATATAGACTTAATTAGAAGCACGGCCGGTTGGAGTGGATCCTCGTATGTATTTGGTAAATTTTATAATAGAGATATTAAAGACCCAAACCCGGATGATTTCGCTTATTCAATCTTAACTGATAGGTAAATTTACTTATGTGTTAAAAGAAAATATAATTGGTTATGTACAGACAAGATAATGTATCTGTCTAATGTTGTTTAACTGGAAATATACCCAGAAATATTGATTGTTCCTTAGTAAACATGTTTCAATGTAACAATTTAATAAAATAAATATGATTTAAGTAACAATTTGTCAATTTATTGAAATAATATTCCGTAATCTTTAAAGGTCTACAATTGTTCTTCTAATCTCGAGGATGAAGCACAGAGTATAATTAATGATTAAACGAACTTACCATAGTGAAGTTCTATCATAATTATACGAGGGCTTCATCCGAAGAGATTAGTACCCACCGCGCCCCAAATAAATACCCTTAACCACGAAATATTATTTCAACTTAAGTACACATAATAAGTGTCAGCAATAACAAAAAACATTGTTTTTTGCATAGTTATTGTGTGTAGTATGGTTGCTGTTTTTAGCTAGGTGTTACTTTCAACTAAATGAGATCCTAGCCAACTGACCGTTATACCATGGGTTCGGTGTTGCCAGAGTTGGTATAAAAATAAAATACGAATACCGTAAAAAATAACTTTTTTTTTTTTTTTTTATTATTGTTATTTCAAATTAAACGTTACTATAAACTACAGTGTCAGATTAGCGAGTTCCTGCGCGAAACTACAATTGTTCTTCTAATCTCTTCGGATGAAGCCCTCGTATAATTATGATAGAACTTCACTATGGTAAGTTCGTTTAATCATTAATTATAAAGCTGAAGAGTTTGTTTGTTTGAACGCGCTTATCTCAGGAACTGCTGGACCGATTTGAAAAAATATTTCTGTGTTGGATAGCTTATTTATCGAGAAAGGCTTTAGGATATTAGGATAGGATAAAACATGACGCTGCGACGGGAGGGGAGGGAGCAAACTCAAAACGCGCGGACGAAGTCGCGGGGGACCGCTAGTTATATATATATTGGACACCAATCACATACATTGTTCTGATCCCAAAGTAAGTAGCCAATGCACTTGTGTTATGGAAATCAGACACAACGGTGGTACCACAACACCCAGACCCGAGACAATATAGAAAAGATCGTTTTCTACATTGACCCGACCGGGAATCGAACCCAAAACCTCACGAGTTGGCGACGCTTGAAACCAGCGTGCTAGCCACTCGACCACGGAGGTCGTCATTCGTCACATTTACACTTTACTTACTATTATGTATGATAAAGCTACCTTTGTACCTTTATGTGTGTACGGTTAAAGTCACTACCACCTTACCACTTTCAAACAAAAATCACACACGAGACCAGTACACACAGTACAGAGTGCCAACATTAACTAAATGAGGTGTTTACTACTGCCACTTGCCAAAATACTACAATATTTACGTGACTACGTAAAAAACATTGTTTTCATTTATCTAAATTGTATTGCACTGTAAATTGTACAATCAGCGGACTTAATGCCTTTTGGCTTTCTCTACTAGTCAACCGCTTAGTAATGCATATAAAAAGAAGTAAATTGCACTAACATAAACATAACCATTGTTTTGCATAGAATTTGTATGAACAACAAAGTTATAATTGCAGTTGTTGAAAATTCGATATATCTCAAAAATTCGATCGGTTCGGTTCGATCTCGTTCGATTTTTGTCGACATTAATTGTTAAAATCTATGTTAAGTATATTTAATCGACGGACGGGACGGAACGACACCCATTTTACCACTTTGGAAGCGGTTATCTTCAAAATATTTGACTTTTGGGAAAAATAACTAGAAATCTCTATGTCATTTTAAAATAGCTACTCATATCTATGGGGTACCCCACCCCACACGCATTCGTTTGAATATTTCTTTTTTTTAAGTTCCATGTAAGAGAGGCCCCCTTAAATATCATTGATTGGTGCTCGTAGCGCAGTGGTAGCATCGCTTTGGTAGTAATACCGAAGTGAAGCAACCTACGGCGCGGTCGTGTTTGGATGGGTGAACATTCCGACCATATAAGTGACGTATATCACGAACATCTCCGTGCTTTGGAAGGTACGTTAAGCCGTTGGTCCTGGCTAATATCGATTGATATTAGTCGTTAAGCCTAGTCAGAGGCCTTATGGGCGGCTTGATAACATCTGACAGCAGGGTTAGTCGCTTGCCTTGCCATCACCCCTCAACCAAACCAACCCGCACTGAGCCCGCGTGGTGGAGTATGGCTCGAATGACCTCATAGTTGAGGTACGGCTTTTGCCCAGCAGTGAGACGTTACAGGCTAACTTTACTTACAGTCGCGATGCAGATGCTGGAAATTGTCAAATTATGTACTGAATTTGGGCGATTGCATCGATACTAACGCGCGTTAGCATTGATGACGTCGCACTACTGCATCGATGCTAACGCGCGACTGCATCAATGCTATATTAAAACTGTTCACTGCGTGAGTCGCGATGCTGAAGCGTGTTTTAAAACCGCGCGGCGATAGCAGGGTTGCAGTGTGTAAGGGGTCTAAAGTGGCTGTGACATACAGACGGACAGACAGACATACTTGTTGAAATTATGAGTGTTCCGTTTTTTGCTATTCGGCTGCGGAACTTATTACTACCCTCCCTATCATATTTAGGCAGTTCTAAGGTTTATGATTTCAATAAACAAAACGTGACATTACCTGTTTAAAAGTCCATACTTCGTCATTCATTAAAAGACAGTTTTTGTTGGGACATATCAGAACATTCGAATGAAACATATCGGCTACTGCAAAATTGTCTTTTTCCATTTGACGCACTAAGTACAGCATTCTTATGTAGTGGAAAAGAGCCCTGAGGAAAAAAAATGTGGGTTTGAATTTCAAACCTATTTTGTTTTGAATACATTATGTTTGTAAAAAACTTAGTTTATTTCTAAAGATTTATTTGTGGCTTCTGGAAAGTTAATAGTTATATAATGTTTTAAACTTTCATGGTCACTAACATTAGAATAGTTAGATACGGGATTGCTACCATGTACCTTATTATTTATGAGTTTCCGATATTTCGGCACTGTTGCAAGCGCCATGATCACGGAGTTACTGAAGGGAACTTGCGGGTGGGTTGTTATTGGCAGACATATCGGTCTACCCTCCTTCGAAGTCGTTTATTCCGCTCGCCGCCGGTACTATTGTCCACAAACTCACTATTTTCTCGCTTCTGTTCTCGACACACAACACTGACAGTATCTGTTCGCGAAACAGCACTATGTTTATTTACACGGTTTTTACACATACGAATCACTGGATTCCAGACACTTGACAATTTAATCCCGTCCTCGCGATTGAAATTTTTGTATTTAGTTAGTTCAATCGCTTCCCTAACCAATCTTGGTATGTAGTGGCGTTCTGTCGAGATGATCTGAGGGTTGTGGAACTCAATCCAGTGATATGGCCCCGATTCTAATAAATGTTCCGCTGTAGCAGATTTCTGTCTGTCATTGTTTTTGACTGCTTTTATTTGTTCACTCATTCGGCACGCTACGGAACGTTTAGTTTGACCAATATATGAGCTACCGCAACTGCAGTCAATTTTGTAGACACCAGGTCTTTGTAGTGGGAAACTGTCTTTGGGAGATCGTAAACATTGTGCCACTTTTCTTAATGGAGTGAAGACAGTATTTAATGAATATTTATTAAGAATATTAGAGACCTTATCTGTCACTCCTCTTATAAATAAATAAAATAAAATAAAAATAAAATAATTTTATTGCAGACAAATCGTCCATACAGTTTTTTTTATTATAGAAGAATTGAACAACTAAATCAAAAATTATTATTTTTTTAGGCTAAAAAGAAAATCAAATGAAATTCACATTATTAATTCAAATTATTTTACAAGAGAAATAAAAACAAAATAAAATAATAAATAAAAATAAAATAGTAATCTAATTCATAAAACGACTCCCGGCGGGAGCACCGGGCACCAGCACATGCGCTTTAACCCAGTGCCGCCGCAGCGGGCAGTCTGGCTTGTTGCCGAGCACCCTCAGGATGGTGTTGTCGCTGCCGCGCACCCGCCGCTGGAGAGAGGCGATGCGGCGCCGAAGTACCGTGTGGAATGAATCGGTGTGCGCGTGCGCGAACATGGTGGACGCGCTACAGTACCTCGGCAGCCCCAACACCACCCTGAAGGCGTCGTTGTACTGAACTTTGAGTGCGTTGAGGGCCCGCTGGTTATAGTTGACCCACAGGCTGCACGTGTACAGTGTCTGGCAGAAGGCCTTAAATAGAGTGACCTTTACCTCTACACTGCATCGCGCGAACCTGCGGGCCAACATATTGCAGCGGACCGCCATCGCCCTCCTCTCCCTGTCTATGTCACGGTCATCTCTCAATTCGTCAGTGACAATGTGACCGAGGTATTTAAATTCATTCACCCGATTGAGAGCAACACCATTTAACAGTACAGGTGCCACATTTTCCAGCTTGCGACCCTTAGCCTGAAAAATCAAAAGCTCCCTTTTTTTTACATTATACAGGAGGCCGTGTGCAGTCGCGTACTCCAACCAACCTTCTGAGCCCAGCGATTGAAGGGCTGAGCAAGACCATATCGTCTGCGTAACTTATACTATTGATAAAGTGACCATCAATAGAACAGCCGACACCGAAGAGCGAAGGAGACGTTAGGCCCCCCTGCCTCACCCCGCACTCCAATCCGTACTCATCAGAGAGCTCCCCAAGCCACCTGACCCGATTTTTTTGGTGACAATACCAGTACCTTAAGATATTGATAAGCTCACCCGGCACACCAATGTTTTTTAGTTTGTGCCAAAGAATGTCGTATCTGACCAGATCAAATGCCCTGGAGAGGTCCAGAAAGGCTGCGTAGACAGGGGTATGCCCATCAGTATAGTACCTGACGGTCTGCTTGAGAGACATTATGGCGCTTTCAGTTGAAAGTGCAGGTCTGAAGCCAAACTGGGCGTCATGAAGAGATAGATGTTTTTGTAACTGTTTCTCAAGCAGGCCGTCAAATACCTTTGATGTTATAGAGGCGAGTGAAATTGGGCGGAAATTATTTTTATCCGAGCTGTCTCCTGTTTTATTTTTAATTATTGGAACTACCACCGTTCTCATCAGGTCGTTAGGCAGGTAGCAATGCCGGATACAAAGAGTGAAGAACAGACCCAAGAGTCTCGGGAGATGCGGCCCCGCGTACTGGAAATGTTCGATACTGAGGCCATCGTGACCGGGAGACTTGCCTCGAGTCATTCCTTTTATCATCAGTGCAACTTGCTTAGCAAAACTTGCTTAGTATGGCAAAAATACTGGTTGTCTATCTACCCTATCTTTCCTGTGTCTTACTTTGTGTCTAGGTGGAAGTTGCCCTTTATATCCATTACTCTCCAGGACCCGCTGAACATAGTCTAATTCTTGGCTAAGATTTTCGCTATCGTACAAATCATAAGCACGGTTCGTCAGCGAAGTCACCACCGAATAAAGATGTCTAGGTGATGTGAGGTTGCGTTTAGATAGCGATCAGTGTGAGTGGATTTTCTATACACAGAGTGACTGAGTGATCCATCACTTCGTACACGGATCTTTACGTCCAGAAACGCTAGACTTCTGTCCTCTTCCACCTCGAAGGTAAAGTTCATTTTAGGGTGAATGCCATTTAAGTACGCCAAATGAGAGTTCTCTTCAGTAACTCCGTGATCATGGTGCTTGCAACAGTGCCGAAATATCGAAAACTCATAAATAATAAGGTAAGTACATGCTAGCAATCCCGTATCTAACTATTCTAAAGTTAATAGTTAGTTTAAATTTTTCGCATCAACCAAATACATTTGCTTTATTATAAGTATATATTTTTTCAACTGCTGCCTTTAGGTAATACCTATTTCACCAAAAACTAATATCTACATGAACTTCATACTTCATAGTACAAAATACGTGGCTTGGCCGCATAGTTTCTAAAGAAATTACTAAGTATTGTAAACAGTGAATACATTTTGCATATGACGCCTATATGACGACATCTTTTTTTATTCTCTTCCTACAGTTACCTTTAAATTTATCATAGTCAAGTTATGAGAGTTAAAAAATCTACATAACAATTCGAGGAAGGGTAGATAGTTTTTGGCTTAGCTTACTAAGTTTTCGCGATCAGCACAAACCAGTCAGAATGTTGATGGATGATTAAAAAAGGGATTTCCCGATTGCTAGTTATTAAGATAAGTAAATAGATTTTAAGCAGTAGTACATACCTTAAATCCCTTGGCGCAGTCTTAATGGCCACGTAGAGCCATCTTCGGTAAAATACCAGAACGGCTAGAACTACAAAGCTGACCAGCCAGGCTGGTAAAACCAAGGCCATGGCACACGTCACCCCCAACACACTAAATACTCGATTCATGCTTAATTCCACAGTTCACACTCAAAAATTTTAGTGCCTGCCTATGACTTACGGCCAGTATCAAACGTTTTTGATGCTGACTGTTTAAGCGGTCGATATTATATCTGATGACAGGGTTTGTGACTGTGTAAAGCGCTTCCTTTGATAGCTGGGGTCAATCTGAATTTGATGATGTTTATAATGGGGCCAAACTGTGAGTAGATTTTACACACAAAATCCAACAAACAGCACCAACAATGTTGATCTGACTACGAGAAAACACATACTGAGCGGTTTTTTAAGAAACTAAAACAAATTTACGTTGTGATAGATACCTATAGTTTGGAAGTCACTTTTTGGCATGCATCCATAATGTTACTCAAAACTCTTGAATATCAGTAACTTTAGTTCATTGTATTCTAAATCCAATAAAAAAAAATGGAAAATAAGCGTCCCACGCTTATTTTCCATTTTTGTTTATTAAGGCGAGCAAAAATTACTTAATACTAATTATGAACGGGAGCAGCGATTGATACAGAAACAAAATGCGAGGTTTGAAATTATTTATTAAGGAATAAAAAAAACACAACCTAAGGGAAGCGACAATGATCGAAGTGATATAGAAAGTGATTGACGAAGGCTGTAATGGCGGGTCAAGACTTCATTGTGTTGACTCAGCGGAGCGCCGCGTAACTCGTGGTTGCTTGTGGGTCCAAAATCTAGGTCGATGATTATATTTTCGTTTTTTAATCTTTGTCACGATATAAACTAAACAAAAAGCAACTGTGTTAGAAGAAGAACCGAACCCCGTGACACACGCTATCCGGGCGTATGCCTATAGTACCACTTGGCCACCGGCTGTTGAATTTTGCAAGTGCTTTCTTTAACGCGTAGGCTGCGTGACCTTATCAAAGTTGCGAGATTGCTCTCACAATATCCGAAGGAAATATTTTTTACAAATATTTAACAATCGGTTAAGTTGAAGAAAGTCAATTTATAATTATATTTTTTGTATTTATAGTGCTATAAATATATAAAAATATTAATAGCACTTGTAAAAAGTAACTGTGTCAGACGAAGGAATTTCCTCGTCTGACACGAGGTTCGATGTAGATCTGGTGTCTGACTGATCTGGGTCGATGCTTCATGAGCTTTGTTAGTTTAAAGGTACCGTGGTATAACACCTCCCCCCGGAAAACAGCAACTATTGGATAATCTTCTTCGAGCATGTTGCTGCTGTGATGCTATAATCCCGGATTAACGTTGCATCTTCGAATAAGCAAGCCAATAATGATTGCGGCTGTACTCGACAGTACTGTCCTAGATAATACCTAGTCCTGCCATAAATATTGTTACAAAGAAAAAAAAATGCAAAAAATATTTATTACTTTTACATTGTGTTAGTTTGATACATAAATATAAAATAATTAAAAATATAAAAAGCTTATCCGAAGTGGTCTCCAGTGGCTGCAATACAGTCCTTTAAACGTTGAGGCCAGTTATCAATAGAAGCACGCACTCTTTCCATGGGAAAATTCTTTACTGCCAACCGTATGGATTGTTTTAGGGACTCCAAATTATCATGGCGTTTACTGCAAGCCGTACTCTCTAAAACTAACCATAAATCACAATCCAGCGGATTAAGATTGGGACTAGACGACGGCCAGTCTTCAGCTCTCATGGAGTCTGAAACGTTCGCTGCTAACCAAGACTGCGTGGACCGAGCTTTATGACCCGGCGCCGAGTCTTGTTGGAAAGACCATGCTTGGTTATTGAACATGGTGTTGTTAAAGGGCTTTACTACCTTCTCAAGAATGGTATTTTGATACACTTGTGCCGATGTTTTGATTCCTTTTTCACAAAAATATGGCTCCGTCACTCCTCCCGATAGCTAACACCCCACCAAACCATCACTGAAGTCGGGTAATGCCCACGTTGCACTCTGCCGACTAATTGGGAAGCTTCTTAAGAGGTTTGAGCAAATGCGATCATTTTTTTTTGTTAAAATGTTGCTCAATTGTAAATATTTTCTCATCCGTAAACAAAAATTTTCTTTGACCTCCCTTTACGTACTACTGAAGCGGTACGCCGCTTCAGTAGGTAGTTTTTTCGATTTTACCACCCTATTCTTGTTTTAATTATCAATTAAAAAATTACCAGTGCGTCTTTTATAGGCTGCAAGTCCTAAGTCATCTTTTAAAATAATAATAATAGTTATTAAAATATTCATTGGATGAATATTTTAATAACTTAATTTTAAGATATTTTAAAACTGTTCTGCTGTATATCTACTTATAACATAATATCTTTTTTTTGTAATATTACACCTACTACTTTACTTACATTGAGCTGCCCTCAAATTTGCCATACCTTCTGGGTAACTAGGTCATAAGTTCACAAATTGTATTAAATATTTTATCCTTATAATGTATACACCTAGTACGCAAATGTGAATAAATAAAAAAAAAACGCGACATGGTTCTGGGTGCTATCTTCATCTCCCGAGATAAAATCTTTTGCTTTCGGAGGATTCAGGATTTCTGCGAATTCTTTCCTTTTCTGCTTTGACCACCTTTTTCGTACGAACACTACGTGGATGGCCAGATCTTTTTCTGTCACAAACAGAGGAGGTCTCATTGTACCTCTTGATAACCAGGTACACAAACATTTGATTGACACCAAGCGTATGGAAAGTTTTAAAAATTGCATTTGACTCCATACCAACTTTGTGTAATGCAATCACAGCGATTCGGTTCTCTTTAGCACCCCACTCCATTTTGATATCGCAAAATATAAAAAATATTAGAAAATGTATTGGCGCCAAAATTAGAAAACACATTGAGCAATTGTATAAAAATGTCACATTACAAATTCAAATGTAAGGTATTTCTTATTTTTAATTGTAATATTATTTATGGCCAGACTGTGTACAATACTACATACTATATACATGGATGAGTAGTGAGATAGAGGCTACATTCATCATCAGATCAATTAAATCCGAGTAAAGTCCGTTTTCTTTTGCTAATCGAATAATTTAAATAATCTTTATATTATTTTTAAAGTACTATAAGTGAAAAAAAGCATTAACTATTTGCTTTAAAAAGATCTCAATGTTTAACGATGAATAACTTAGGTATACGATATTTAGTGAGTTTTATTTATCTTAATGCCAAATGAATTGTTTCGGTAATAAGGAATGTCAAGATTGTTTACAATATTCGACTCGCAAAAAGAAATGGACTTGAAGCAATATGAAACAAGCGTTGATATAATGTTGGTTTCTGGTCTACCTCAGTGGTACTTGGCTTCTTGGCTTTCTACTTGGCTTGGCTCTCACAATCCCCTTATGTTTTGTGGTTTGCTTACTTAAAGAATATGTAAAAAAAATGAACAAAAATGCTTTTATTATTTAATAAATATTTATTCCTTTTTGATTAATAACACTAAATATTAATATGCTGTTCAACAGCTACACACAAAAAAAGATTTTCTATTGTCCCTTTTTGTTACAATGATGAGCAATAAATCTAATCTACGCCATTCATCCAATGAATGTCAGGAACCAAGAAGAAAAATAATCAATTATTAACTGACTTCATTCATTGCTCTCGAGTGTAATTTCAATATAATATAAAAGTTATTGTATGTTTCAAACACTTACTTACAATTAATACTTGTAAAAACTCATCACATAATGTTACATTAAGGCACACCTTAAATTAATCAAGTGCCTAAAATAAAGTAAATCACAGTCTAATTTGTCCTGAAATTATTTTGTCATATTCTTCAGTTCCTAAAGGTAAGTACTTGTCTAATTTAGGATCGAGGTAGTAAAGTTTATCCGACACTTTAGTTGGGTCGTAACCCTCTTTCTGTAAATCCACCTTCTTCATTTTAAAAGTACCTGTAATAAACAAACATATTTTGTCAATAAAGAACACTGTGACTGAAAACAATACAATGTAAGTACATCATTATCGAAAAAATACTGGCTGTGGTCTGTAAAAGGAGCAAAAATTTAAAATATAGGCCTTTAGGTTACCAATAATCAATTCTAAATGGTTTCGACTTTTTAATTGTCTTTTATTTCTAAAAAATAAATCGGCCCAGCAATGTTTGCAAACGAATGTGTCCAGTCATAGAACATTGTCATTTACTAAAACGAGGTAGCAATAAAGATATACATTTGTCGGGAATTATATCTTTGGATTACTATATCTCTGAAATTAATGTATTTTCTATCTTTCTTCTTTCTTTCTGGCTTAAATCATTTTAAGGTTATTCTGTAGAATCATTGATTAAAATGTTAGCTCCTACAACAGGTGACACGGTGTATAATGAGGTGGTGTCATTAAATCCAAATGATCTTCAATTAAGGAGCTCAGTGTTACGTGTTTAATAATGTATGCTGAAAGTTTTGTTAATATTTTTGGAAAGTATTTATATTTTTAAATGGTATTCAAACCGGAGTTTTAAGCGTTTAAAACCTCGACGAAGCACATCATTAAAAGGTACGTAGTACCATAGAACTTGGCTCGGATTTGATAGTGGCCACTATCGTGGCCCTAGATCAACGAGTTGGATAGTACATAAAGTTACCTAGAAATATATCTTTGATAGTTAACTTCATGTATCACGGAATTTAAAACATACCAGTCATGTCGACGCTCGTCATTTTCCTGATGAATACCGGCCTTGCGTACTTGGGTAGGTCTTTCGATACGTCTTTGAGTAGTTTGTCTAGGTCCAACGTGTCGTCCAGGTCTACGATGCCGCACATACCTGCGCGACCTTCGGTGTTAGGTATCTGTGGGTAAGAAGAAGTGTTCTTTATGAGAATTAAGTCCGACTCTCGCACGATGGGTTCCGTATCTACTCTGTATGTAATAACTTTTATTTCCTTATAATGCGCTGTAAAACATAATTCAGATTCCCTTAAAATAACAAAATATCCAAAATGATGAGACAAAACCGGTTATTATCTTCTAATTGCGCTGACTCACAATTTATTATTTTGTTACAGCTAAAAGAGCCAATCAAAAAGACTTGTTTCAGCTTCATACCTGAATTTACATGAAAATATTTTTGCTTTAAGTTACTACTACTACTCCGTAATTTGTTTACTTGTCATAACCGTGATAGTTTTCCTTCTAAATTCATCATATATGCTACTACTGTTATTTTTTTCGTATCCATCTAATACTGTTTAGTTGGGAAAGGGTGGGGACAGTGGACACCAACAAATAAAATCCCTTTAAAACTGAATGTTACGCAAACAGGGCACTTTATCGAAAAGTGATATTAGCCAACTCAAAATCATTTAAAAAGACTTATAAAAGAAAAGCGCTCACGATGGGTTTAATATTCTGACATGCAGCTCGCTTTAATACAAATCAAAACCCTGAACCACAGTAGAAAACAGTGGGGTCGACATCCGTTTCCATATCTCAACATTAACTAAAATATTTATTTGTAGGGATATACAATCTGATGATTTAATATGAAAATTCATGAATTATTTAGTAGTATAATCGTACTGAATTTAGTTAGCCTTTTAGATTAGGGGAGAGAGGGGCATAGTGAAAGAGGGGGGCAAAGCGAAAAATTTGATTTTACCAACTCTCTTTCACCCAACGGCACCCGCACCTCGCACAAGCCTAGCGCACGTCCGACCAAGGTCATTGACCAAAATCAGTCCGGCTAGCACCACCTAGCGGGCTACCCGGCTGCGCGATATGTATCGAGTGAGTTTTTTATGAAATTCAAGGATTTTGGAGGCTGGATATTTATAATAAAAGTGAGTAGTGGCGGTGTATTTATTATTTTAATCTAATATCTGTTTATTCTACTACACTCAGACATTTAGAAGATTGAACAAACTTTAATATTTGTTTAGTTATGAATTGAAAACTATATTATTATCATAAAGGCAAAGTGAAAAGAATTACAAGGGGGCAAAGTGAAATGATTTTCACTTTTGTTGACACTTGATTTAATACGTTATATTAAAGCGACATCAACTGTTATTTCATAACTACAAAAGAAAAACAAACCAATGCTCATGAACGGAAGGTCAAATGAGGAGAGCGATCGAGCGAGTTCGGTATCCAAAAAATATGGTATCCCAATTGGAACTCTCCATCGCTCATGAACTTTGTGGTGAAATTGAAGGTGGTTGTTTTGTTCGTGTTAAATATAGGAACTTATGCATTTTGTATGTGAATGTCAAATATGTGCCTTTTTAAATTAAATAAAAAATCACTTTACCTACTCCTAATGATGAAAAGTGGAAAGTCTTTGATTTGAAATAGTTCCTTTATACCAAATTAGTTGATTATCTTACTTAATTTTATTGATTTCATTAGCATAATACTCAAGTTGATGGGAAATACGCCAAATAAATCCCTTTTTCGCTTTGCCCAATGTGCAATTCCACTTTACCCTTGTGATAAGGGCAAAGCGGAAAATTACTACGTCTAAAAAAAGTTAATTTTTTACCAAAATAGTTAAGAATTCGTTGAAAATATTTAACCCTATCTGTAATACAATAGTTCTAGAACCATTACGATTAAAATTTGACTTCAGAACTACTCTAGTCCTTTTTATTTTTTCGATTGAAGTCAAGTATTCCACTATGCCCCACTTTCCCCTATTATTTTAATAGTTACATTAAGCAAAATAAATCTAACCTCCACGATCCAATCAAAGTCAACTTCCTTTTGGCGCCAAAATGAACATTTGTTATACGGCAGACATAAAAATCGAATAAGTGTCCCCATCTAAAGATTAGTTCAAGTTATTCAAAAATCACAGGCGAATTATGTACATTCAACATGGTGGACAGTTCCGGCATTACTATTACAAATGTTAAGCGTAATATTATGTCAAATCTAGGTAGGTAAGTGTACAAATTATTATGTAGTGAACATATAACGAAGAGAATGTGCAATTTAGTGAATTAAGTGGGATTACATAAATCACACACAGTGAGTGTGTGGTTTAGTGCTGAAGAATACTATTACAGAACTAAGTAAATATGTGAGGTTGACTAGGATCGGGAATCATCGTGTAACAAACCTCAATAAACTGACTTCTGAATAATCACATAACACGAGACATCTAGGTAAAATTACCTCAACGCCGTACACAACGGCATCCCTCTGGTCGGCGACGCGTGAGACGGCGGCCTCGACCTCGGTGGTGCTGACGTTCTCGCCGCGCCAGCGGAACGTGTCGCCCGTGCGGTCGCGGAAGTACAGGTAGCCCAGCTCGTCAGCCACCAGGATGTCGCCTGAAGATGTCAAACCATTGTATGTCATCGACTACCATGATAGTCAAATACCGAACTTACGAACGAAGCAATGATAAAAATCTTTAAGATAATTTGTAATTGCACATTACATACTCGGCTGGGCACCGTTCGGGAAATTGCGCAAGAGTGTCTTCTCATCTCATCTACCTCAGTGTCTGAAGACGAAAGTCTTCAACCAGTGTATGTTAACAGTGATGACATTCAGATCCGAAACATGGTCTCTAACTATGAGCCTTATAAAGAAGCTCAAAATTACACAACGAGCGATGAAGAGGCTATGCTAGGTGTTTCTCTACGGGATCTAATCGGAAATAAGGAGATATGTAGAAGAACTAAGGTAACTGACATAGCCTTGAGAATCAGTAAGTTCAAGTGGCAATGGGCAGGGCACATAGCGCAAAGAGCTAATGGCCCCTGGGGCAGGAAAGTTCTAGATTGGAGACCCCTCGACCAAAGACGCAGCGTAGGACGTCCACCAACAAGATGGATAGACGACCTTGTAAAGATCGCATGATCAAACTGGATGCAGACCGCTAGTGATCGGTCGCTGTGGAAAGCCGTGGGGGAGGCCTATGTTCAGCAGTGGACGTCCTTTAGCTAATAATTATGATGATAATGATACGTACGTAAGTTACAAATTAGCATAACTTCCACCTCTATATGCTTTAGCATATTAAACTATTTTTATCAGTATAAAAGTTTAAGTTTTTATCAAACATTTTTTGGAAAGTAAAACCGTTGAGGAAAAGGTCTCATGAAAAGGTATTCGTCGCTATGCGTCTTCGTATAAACAACAAACTGGATGGAAAACTCCAAGTGAGTAAAAACAAGATATTTTTAGTTAATCTTAAAATTATACCTAAAACCACAGTGAGTTTTACAAATATTATATTCCGTCGCGTCAACAATAAGAACTTTGCCTGGTGACGTAAAATTTACAAAAAGTATACCTCTGTTTATATAAGAAACCCATTCAAGATCATTTTGAATATTATCATGATGTATTAAGTATGTATTACCTTGGTTGTTTTCGGATTTGCTAGTTTACCTGAGATGAAAGCAGAGTCGCCAAATGCAAAAACGTCTCGAACAATCTTCTTCTCTGAGGCCTCTTTGTCCACATATCCCAGGTACGCTCTAGATGCTAACTTTGGGTTGATTTTGCCTATGAATACTCCAGGCTCACCAGGTTTCGCTAGCTGGAAAAAAACAATGCTTTAATTAGATTTTGATAGATTTCTACAACCTTCGAAATCGTTCAAGAAAGTAAATGGAATGTCATTAAAAGTAAATTAATAGTCACTAACTACATATTAATGTGTTTTCGTCAAATTATTTTTTATGTACTAGTACCTGACATAATCCTTTCTTATTCCTGATTGGTTCTCCAGTTTCCTGGTCCACTTTCAAGATGGCGATGGGATAGACAGCGGGAATGATTCGGGACACGAATCCGATAGCACCCATTTTGTTGTCCACGTTAACTGAAAGTTGTATCTCATATAACCAAGCCTTTTATTGAATTTGAAACTAATATGAAATCAGTTAAATAAAGGAATCTATTTCTCCAATACATAAGTATATCGGAAACTAGATGACATTTAGTTTTACGGTTTTGCTTACCAATATTGGCGTTCCCTTCAGTGGCTCCATAGAATTCAGCAACTCGTTTGATGTTAAATCTTTTGACAAATTCTGGCCAGATCTAAAAAGTAGTAAGGTTATATTTTACACATTAAATTAAAACTTAATTTAGATACAAGACGACGAAAATAAACAGGTCCCTACCACTTGCCGCATTCCGTTTCCGTACACAACACGAACTTTATGCTGTTTGTCAGTAGGCGATGGTGGAGTCGCCAGAATATAGCGGCACATCTCGCCAATGTAGTGAGCAGCCTAAAACCAAAAGAAGATCATTTCGTGTCACCAGACCTTGATCAAATAAATAAGAGTGTAGTTATTATTAGGTCATGGACTTTACAGTAGCGTTATATTTGATGCAGTCTTTGAAGTAGGCAGAAGCGGAGAACTTCTTCCGTAGAACGATGGTGCAACCGAAGATAAGGGCCTGACCCATAGTGATACAGCCACCTGCAGAGTGGTATAACGGCATGGGGCAGTATATAACATCATTGGAATTCAGTCCTCCCAAAAAGTGGACACCCGAAGCCATGAACACCATTCTGGAATAAAGAATATAAGAGTTTATCATCAGTGAACTATCAATATGTAAGATGATTGAATAGCAGCTTAAGAGGGATTTTTGGATTGACTTGTGTTCAGCAGTTTGACTTGGAGATGGTTATGATACACTATTGAGTACCTCTACCAAGACCTATTAAGACTCTTTATTTATTCAGAAATGTTTTTTTGTGTAACCAGCATGCTTCAAAGTGCAAACGACCGTTGCCCAAGATAAACCACCAATCCAATAAGGAAACCACAGCTGACCAAACATACCTAGAGGAGGAAATAACAGCAGCTTTTGGAAGCCCAGTTGTACCAGATGTATAAATATACAACAGTTTCCCATTAAAGCCGTCTCCCTCGGACTTGAACCACGGTGGCGGTGGGGTGCTCTCCAGCATCGAATTGAAGTCATCAGCTGATTCAGCCACAAGGACTCCAGAACTTGAAGTGTTCAGAGGCCGTTGGGTGTATTTGAACAGCTTGATCGAAGGGTCCAGCTCGTTTTTGAGTTCCTGGAAAGCTGAAGACAAAACGCAAGATAAGCAATCATCAACTTATTTGCATGACTACAATAATTATGTAAATTATCACTTATTTATCCTCGATAGCATAAATAATAAGTGATAAAAGAGTGCGGTATGTTATCTTTAAATCTTTTAACCTTAACAAGTACACGAGTTTTTACATTTGTTATAAGTACATTATATTTCTAACATCATTTTGTGTTGAAAAATCAAACCTACATGCACAGCGCTGTGATTAAGAAATGACGCGAATCGTAAAAGTTAATTTGATTTTAGAGCGAAATTAAGACCAAATTTTGTAAGGACCAAACTTATCAAAGCGTGGAACTCGCTGCCCGCGTCAATGTTTCCTAGAAATTAAACCCGTACCTAAATTATTCGAAGTCAGAGTGAACAGGCGAGCTCGTTCCATACTCTGCCGTACTTGACTTGGTCTGAGGTCAAGAGCAAGCCCATTCTAAATAGCACAAAAAAGCACAATACATAGCAGTAGTAACCTACCTTCATGATACTCATCTCCATAAATAACAATATCGCACTTGGCAATATTAATAGAATGAAGCAATGTGTTGCCTGTCTGGTTGGTGTTGATTAGCGGAGCGACCGCTCCAAGCCTGGTGATGCCTAACCAGGTTCCGGGGATCTCAGGGCAGTTGCTCATCATCACCCCCACCACGTCACCCTTCTTCACCCCCTTTGAGCGGAGAACCGCTGACACGCGTAGACTGAACTCTTCCACCTGTAAGTTAAGAACGGATGGAATGATTTTCGTGATTTCAACCTTGTTGGATTTGTCTTGTCTTCGATAGGAAAATAACTATAAAGCGGGACCAGTACAAACAAAGTACGTTGGGACTGCTTGTCATTTTTAAAATAACTTTGTTTATTTTATTTTACGCTCAGGAATATTACATTTAATTTTATACTGTCCATAGCAGTAAGTGAAATTACGTACATCTAATAAATGTTTTTTCTTTGGTATACATATCGTCTCTATTATTTAGTCACGATATGAATAAAAAATATTAGTATTCGTACCTTCTTTGTTCAATGTTGCTTATATGCATAGCATAATGCGAGTTAAAAGGCATGACTTTCGACTTTTGTTAATATGAATAGTAACTGATTCGAACACAACATAAAAAAACATATTGTATGATGACGACACATGGTTAAAAATGACCTTCAACTTTTCATAGTCAAGCTAATGATTTGTGAAGGTAGGTATTAGAGCATAAATGTACACTTAAATTACCTGTTTGAATGTCCAGACTTCGTCGTCGATTAAGAAACAGCTTTTGTTTGGGTGTTTCTGCACCATTGTGTGAAACACATCAGAAATCGCTGAATTGCTTTTCGTCATACTCCGCGATAGTGAAAGAATTTTGATGTAGTGGTAGAGGGCTCTGTAAAAACAAAACAAAATACCTTGTTAGCATCATTGAACTCTACACTTGAAAAAACCATATACCTATTTACTTTGCATTCGTCTTAAGTCCACAAGTCACAAAATAATTTGCACATTCATAAAATCTTAATTCAGAACTAAAAAAACTTACGTGAAGTCCCTTTTGGCCGTCCTTGCAGCCACGTAGAGCCATCTCCAGTAAAATACTAGTAGGTAGACCACGACCAAGATGGCGAAGACTATAAGGCTGGTCTGCCAATCCTGGAACACCCAGGCCACAGCGCAGGCCGCCACCAGAACTGCTAAAGCCAGGATCATGGCTACTATCTTCCCCCAATGAGTACCGTCTTCACTGTCTTGATGTTTACCTCGTTCTAAGTCCGCGCTTTTTTTAACCTTACAAAACAAAACCCAGTTAAAAACGTTACTGTCGAGACAAATAAACACACCGGGCTTATCTAGCTAAGCATGCGTAGTGATTAGATAAATAACATTGACTCAAGGCCTTTTTATTGCTGATTTAAAATTAATGATTTAATTTTGTTACTCGGTTCATTTGTTTTCTGCTACCTGCTTGGATATTACCTACCACAACTTATTGTGAATAATAATTAGTTAGTAAGTTAAAATGAAATGCAGGAAAATACGTTCTTACTAACTCATAAAATTAATTTGTATAGTGTATATTTCCTAACTAAGCGATTCAAATACCAGAAGAATGTTTAGAGCTTGATTTACTAATGCGGGTCATTGCAATTGTGACGTGAGACTTGATTTTACTTTATATTCCTGGGATCATCGTTCGCTCGCATTCATGAATAATGTAGGCGCGGCTATAAGTCAAGCTATACCTTACCACTATCAGTTGTCCTTATTCTTATTGAAATGCCTTACAATGGAAGTTCATTTAATAATGGACTTGAATACTTTGATCTGTCACTGTACGTAATATCCACGTTATTACTACAGTTCATCGTGACGTTTACAAGATCCATTGACGTCAGAGGGGACCCCACTGAATGGATTCCAACTAAATGTATTGCCTTTGTAGGTCGTGGCTCGTTAAAAATATTCCTGGCCAAACCGCAAATCTTGGACGATAAGAAAATACGAGTAATGACTGTACCGGTTTTTCTTAAGACCTGCATGCATATTACTATGTACGGTACAGAGTGTAACACTGATTGACTTTATGGTGCATCATGCATTTTTCGACTGTTTTCAGAACTGTCATTTTCTGAAAACCTGCAAAAATCTTTTTTCGATAAATTTTAGTAAGAATATCTTTCCTAACAAGACACATGAGATCTATTACAAAAACTGTTGAGTGTAATTTAAAAATCTTAATATTTTTTTTAATTTTAAGGTATGACAATTTCGGTAATGCACTTACGTAATAGGCTCAATTTTAGTTTAAGCTAAGTTAATGACCATAATATGCGATTTATAAGTAACTCTTGTTTTAATTTATTTATACATAAATGGTTCTTGTGCGCATCCTGTATCGTAGGTAATATCTTACCTTTGCCTATGTCATTCTGAGAGAGAGTGTTATTAGTATTGAATTCGAGAATACTCTACAAACGACATCAGAAACCGTTCTAAAGTGGCCAGCAGACAGACCTTGTAGGCATCCTGCTTAAGTCTTAGGCGGTTTTATTCCACTCACAATAAGGATACATCACCTACAAAAGTACCTACCCATAGCTCTAAAAGTCTGATTAAAGTCTCTTCGGTGCAAAACCGAAATCTCTCGGAAACGAAACTTTACATTCAACTTTAATTTATAAAGGCCCAGTTTTATGATCGATAGTTAGTTTAACTTTTGGTTAAATGTCGTTACTAGTCCTAGCGGCTGAATATTTACGATTGTGCTTATTTTGGAAGAAATATACCTTGACTAAAATAACTCTTCTGACATAGGGTTAAATAGGATGTTATTTTATTGCAAAACACGCACAATCGTTTGTTTTCAACTGAGTTTACTATCGACTACGCAAACGAGACAAACCGTTCCCAGCAGTAGAATATTTACGATTGCCGGGCTCATGTAATTACTGAAAAAAGATTTAGTACGAGAACCGGGCCTCATCCCGGTTCATCAACTTATGGCCCAATGGATTTAAGTCCACCCATGACTAAGACACCCATATGCCCGAGATGAATCCTCTGTTTTTCACGCTTTCTGTGAGGCAATAAAATGATGTTAACTAATAAATCAGATGTATGCACCGGTGCGACACGCTGTAGTATCATTTCAACATAAATCAAATATACACTTTGAACTTAATATTTGTAAAATTATGAACTATCTCTAATGAATCACTTTAAGTCGATATAACATGACATGTTATTGAACGTTGCCGATCAGATAGCGTGAAAAGTTTATTTCAGGTTCATACAATATAATGGCACGTGACCTTTTGTGTGACCAACAATGCTCTACATTGTCGTATATCAGACTGTGATTGGACCATAGGTATAACGATGTGATTACAAAGAACGTGCATGACGCTTGCACGCTATAAAAGATTAGCTTCCAACCCTAATAATAGCCAAGTGAAAAGTTCACTGGTCACTATTTATGTGACGAATAAAGCAGTAAGTCGTTATAAGCGAAGCTGTAGTATACGGAATAGCGTTTTCCTGACCATTAGGTTCAAAAAGGTTAATGACAAAAAACGATTTCGAAATCAACATTATTGTTGTAAATGCGTTGCTTGACGTAATACATGTGAATGATGATGATGATGTTTGATGGACAGTAAAAGGAGGATGTTATGTCGATCAATAGCGAATTGATGATCGTTCAGAAGCTTTCACTGTCAGTCTTTCGGAAGACATCTAAAGACTTAAAAAGAAAGTGCATACGATACTTAGTAAGTTACCAGCAAAATCTTTGCCAGATAAAAAAAAATACCTGCTTCCCAAACATTGATTAGGTACTAAAATTTAAAGGTAATACTTTATTAATAACAAACAAAAAAACTAGGGCATGTAGCATAAAAAAATTAAACCTGCTTATATTAAAAACGAAAACATTTCCTTGCAGCAAGAAGAGGCTATGATGCTGGTTGCGTTTCCTCGTTGGATAACAATGAGTCCTTTTTGTTAGGAACCAGCAGCCAGCTTTATTATTGGCCGTAACGAATAAAACTTTGGAGCAACTTTTCTGAACAGAAATTTAACAGGATGCTATTTATAGGTAAATTTATTAAGAAGATAATTCAATAAATTCAATGAACCTGCCAGATTATCATCACATCATTTTCCGACAATTATTTGTTGTTTATCCAAGCAGTCACACAAATTATAAAATCCAATCTGTATGAGCATAAATGTTGGTTGTAACTTAATTCACATAAATTATTTTGCTTATGAAAAGTAGCCTACTTTTTGGTTTTAGCTTAATTACCTTTTGATATTGTTACACAAAGTTAATCTTGGTCGGTTGCTTGTAGGTACTTCTTGGTTTGTGAGTTAATTCAAAACCGGCTCACAGAAACCACTTTAATGGCGGCAATTGCAGACATAAGAAGATCATAATTCATATTAATAATCTCTTGTGACTTTATACTGTCATTAGGTTACTACACAATTATTATGATGACCCTCATTTTATTGACGTTAGTTACCACGAATAGAGTTGGCTTTAATATGTTCCATCAATTTTATCAGCTCACATCAGGTACAGAGATAGATAATACGAATTTGGATTATTATATTTTTTTTCGTTCTATTAATATTATTTGCGCACTGTTGTAACACAAACGCACAAGTATACATATGTGTACAAAAGGTGGACTTAAATGATTTCAAAGCATTATCTCCCACTCAAACCTTTATAGTCAGGCACTTCGAAGTTCGAAGGTCCTTCAGGCAAACTGTGCGGTTTCTCTGTTATTAGGGTCGATTTTACCAACGTCAGATAAGATCAAGTAAAACAAACGAATTTAAAATAACCTTTACATAAATGATTGCTGACAAATAGGTGATGTTTTCAACTCAGGTTTAGGTTTTTAACCTGTATTTTATTTGACCAATATTCCTTATCTGGTGTTGGGAAAATCTGGACTAAATAAACTTACACACGTTCAACTACAAATCTACGTAACATTAAAATAAATTGCCAAAATGATGTGCAAATTGGTTTTTGAAGTTCTGCAAATCCAATCACAATCAATTAAATACCACTTCATTAACGACAAGTGAATAATCACAGTTATTTAAAAATTGATTACTTAGTTAACGCGTCAGATGAGTCAATTCTAAAGCGAGTTAATTAACGTCCACACACCATAAATAATTATTGAAACTGTTTTTTGTAGCTATTATTTTCAAGGACTTTGTAAGCAGTACACGTAAGGCTGATCTAAGAAACGTCCTGTTCAAGTACAATTGTTACTAAAGATAACTCTATTGTAAAGTAAAATTTTTGTCTTCCACGGGTTCCGTAGTTAATGTACATTCTAGTATTTGGAACTATTGTAAAAGAGTTAAATTAAGTCGAATATCAACTTAGTTAAATTATGGACGATGTTACCAACGTCGGCAGACTTGTCCGAATAAGTATAAAACTACCGATTTTAGAATACCTAATATTGCCAAAAATATTCACAAAGAAAAAAAAATGCAAATAATATTTATTACTTTTAGAGTGTGTTAGTTTCATACATAAATATAAAACAATTTAACATATAAAAAGCTTATTCGAAGTAGTCTTCATTGGCTGCAATACAGCCCTTTAAACGTTGAGGCCAGTTATCAATATCCCGAGATAAAATCTTTTGCTTTCGGACAGGATTTCTGCGAATTCTTTCCCTTACTGCTTTGACCACCTTTTTCGTACGGACACTACGAGGACGGTTAGATCTTTTTCTGTCACAAACAAAGGGAGGTCTCATTGTACCTATTGATAGCCCGGTACACAAACATTTGACTATTACCAAGCGTATGTAGAGTTTTAAAAATCGCATTTGACTCCAACTTGTGTAATGCAATCACAGCGATTCGGTTCTCTTTATCACCCCACTCCATTTTGTTAAGGCTCATAAAACCATTTTCTTTTAAAGTCTAATGTTTCATAGCTAGACGCTTCCAAAGTGGTAAAATAGGCGTCTATCTAACTTCTAAACCAAGCAAGTGAAAATTTTGAAAAAAAAATATAATGTAGATATATTAACAAATACTTTCAACGAAAATTGGTTCGGACGAGATCGAACGAGTAGTTTTTGAGATATAACACATTTTCAACAACCGCAAACATAACTTTGTACTTCATACAAACACTATGAAAAACAAAGTTATATTTGCAGGCAACAAAATATTGTGGTATTTTACTAAGTAGAAGTAAGTGGATACCCTTATTCAGTTAAAGTTGGCACGGAACCATCAGTGCGCGAGTCCGACTCGCACTTGGCCGGTTTTTTACTCTTATGTATATTTACTTAACATTATACAACGAGAATACTCGTATATGGTAGGTAAGCACACTTATTGCTACTGTGCCGAGAAGAGTAAAACAAATGTTGACACAAAATTGATATTTGAGCAAATTGTGACCTTTATGAGTAAACTTATTTCAAGGTACTACTATTATATCTTGTGTGCTTCAAATACAGTTTATAAATGGTCAGAGAAATTAATCTTTCGTGAGTCCTAAGATCTATGTAGACTTATTATGTAGGAAACTAAGAGCAGAACAATGAAATATTTACGAAGAATATTTTTTAATACACAAGGTGTTGACAAGCGACTCAAGGGTGGTTATACAAACGATACTGAATCAAAAAAAAAACATTTTTTTAAATGGAAAAACCCACATTTTAATATTGTAAAATGGTTTTCTTTTATAAAATTGCATATGTTTTTATTTTTTTAACTTGTGTAATGCAATCACAGCGATTCGGTTCTCTTTATCACCCCACTCCATTTTAATATCGCAAAATATTATAAAATACTAGCGACCCGCCCCGGCTTCGCACGGGTGCAATGCGACTATAATTTGAGATTTAAACTATCCTATCTCTCAAGTTGGATCGAACTGCACATGGTGTGCGAATTTTATTATAATCTGTTAAGTGGTTTAGGAGTTCATTGAGGACAAACATTGTGACACGAGATTTATATATATTAAGATATTGGCGCCAAAATTAGAAAACACAATGAGCAATCGTATAAAAATGACAGATTCCAAATTCAAATGTAATAACTTTCTTATTTTAATTGTAACAGTATTTATGGCCAGACTGTGTATTTTTAAATTAAATGGTTGATTAATTTTATTCACAGATATTATTTTATAACTTATGAAAAGATTGTTTACATAATTGGACTAGCAAAGAAAAACGGACTCTATAATACAGTTTTGTTCCAACCCAGGTCCTTTGTTTACTTACAATTTCTATTTAGTTGAAAGACTTCGGTTTATAGAAGATGTAAACAATGTGAGTAGTGTAACGATATATTTTAATCTTCATTCAATTCATTTTTAACGGTCCCTTTGGAAAATCGGGAAGGGGGGAAGCCTATGTTCTGCCGTGCACGTCCTTTGGTTGATAATGATGATGAATTTATATTACCATTACAGGGAGGTATTAAATGATTGAGGGTAAATTAAGTCGAGTGATCTCAATGTATGCATTCATCGACCTAAATACGATAAAATTGTTTTATTCATTGTCTTGCTACAATAACGCGTTGCATTTGTTTGCTAACAACAGTGTTAAACAATTATACACGCTGAAACGATATCAAAATATGTTTTTCAAAGACAAACAATCATAATAATAATATGGCATGATGATGCGAGTATGCTGGGAACGTTCTTTATTGTTCTGTGAGGGAAAATTTTAAAAATAATCTCAGTACTAAAATACAAGGAGATCCTTGATTACAGTTAATATCACCAAATTCATACAGCACGCCCTTAACAACTGATTATATTTTATTGTAAATTGCATTAGTTACCACAAATAGCAACGGCTGCTCCGTAGTGATTCCTTACTCAATGGGTTGTTCTGCAAATAGCCAGCTGGGGAAAAACGGAACAAGTAACCCCCTTAATTTGTCCCTTTTTCCTCGACGATGTATACATAAACTAAAGTAACGGTCACACATCATCATTGTGGTCAAAATGACAGTGAAACCTACACAGACTAATGCCAGACTGAGCATGTAACCTTTTAATATAGAACTAGAGAATAAGAATTTAAAAACACCCTCTAAATGTCAAAAATATCTTCGACTCGAATCAGACATCCATGGGAAGAGAGTTCTACAGTCGTGTTTAATGAATATTTGAGGGAGCGGAAAGTTGAAATTAGGTATCTATGAAAAATGTCAAAAATTTGACATATCTTGTGTGCAGGCTTCAGCGGCAGAAATCGGTGCACAAAACTTGTAGACAGGATTTAAATTCGAATTCGGTCCGGTATGTTCCTACCTACCTACCTATTAGCCCAGATAATATAATACTACTAGTACTATTAGAAAGTTTTTTATCGAGTAAACGATCAACAAACTTTTATCATGCATCGTTTTCTGCAATTTTTTTATGGGGGGCAAGTAATTCAATTGCTTACCTCTTGCTTTTGGTTGCTCATATTATTCATGTTATTGTCCACGGTCATCTCTACACTCGTCATGGAACTATTTTCTAAACACTGTCTTGCACTTAAAAACACATTCACATGTTTGGTTCGGCCATTTCATGACACTGCAGCATACGATCGTACTGTGGCTTCTTTAAAAACAAATTCATACCTGCAACAAAATTATTCACGTTATTAGAAATCAAAAGAATGCTCATACCTTAATAACGCAAGATACTAATGCTTAATTCGTCACTAACTAATCGATTGCTGGCAAGTGGCAATAGTTTTTATTACCTATGTCCCATTAGTGTCTTAATTACCTATTTTAATAAGTGACACAAAATAATTCCATCTGTATAGAAGGTGAAAATACTACTAAGACTGCTCATATATAATTAAAATATATCTAGGTAATATACAAATATTTCAATCTCTTTGATCAAAGCAAAACAACTTTTGCAATATTTCAAAAGTGCTTTTTCAAAATATTTTTGCTGATATGTTGTCATTAACTTGTTTACACAAATACCTACATATTTTTTCATGGATACATATTTATACCTAGTTTAGTAATGCAAAATTAAAGGGAAAGGGTTTATTCTTATGCCTTTTTATTTACAGAAATATTGAGGAAAACCGCAGACTTGCAGGTATGGATGACGACACCAAATAAGTTTAAAAAGAAAAATGCACGTCGCAACTTTATTTCTTGTTATTTTTCGAACAACAACCTCTTGCGTTTCAAGGTCGTGCCGAAGAACGCACGCAAACAGCATGTTTGATGGACTCTCAACAAAATGAAAGTAAGAGTCAACGACCCTTCCTACTTACATACCATCATAAATATGATCTTGCTTGACTCAGAAGAAGAATTCAAAAGCTTATTTCAAGATGAGGTTTCTCTGTCGAACATTTCACTTTACAGCGAGGGCCTACTACTACGAAAAATGTAACCATTAATCTAACGATAAACGTTATGCGGATCGTAGCATTTCATAGTAAGGATTGTATAATAAAATTCTTTTGATCCGCGAAATGATGATTGTATTGAGTTGACGGATTTCGTTTTTCGTAGTAGGCCTCCAAAAACGTTGCACAAACATAGAGCTCCATTAAATTGGTCATACGTGTAATGATAAGTTAAGTCTCTACGTTAGATAATCAGGCTTGCTCTGATGAACAAATGGATCAGAAGGTATATACCTAACTGCAATGTCAGCAGTAGCTAAATTAATGAAACAGCATCTGCAAAACTTACTGAAGATGTTTTAGATTTAAATCCGGATACCTATCGCTTGCTACTGTGCTGTTCAATCATAGCTAATTAATAAACCTTATTTATTGAACTGACAACAAATTTCGTGCTCCTTGACGCCGGGTTACATACATGATATCGAAAGTTGATGTATCTATTGTCTAGATATCGACAACGATGCATCAATGGGCCGCTGCCTACGGTACTTCATATTTAAAGTTATGGAATCAATCGGTTGGTTTATCGTTGTCATAAAATGGAAAGTCGTGGTGGGGACGAACTTCTCAGGGTGAATCAATGGTAATTATTTTCCTAAATTATAAAGAAAAACAAATATTTAATGAAACCTAAAACTAATTTATATTGAAGTTACGAGTTTAGGTACCTACTTGATTAGTTGATGTGTTTGAGTTTTATGGTAAAAGTGGTATAAAAAAGTTTTGCTGGATATTCCTTTTAGGAATTGAACACATCTATCATCAAACCGTTCAAGAAAACAAAAGGAATGAGCCATATAATATTTGTTTTTCTTAATAATTTAGGAAAATAATTACCATTGTTACATCCTGAGAAGATCGTTATTACCCAGCACGACTTTCGATCTCATGACAATGATAATACAACCGATTGATTCCATAACTTTTAATATGGAGTACCGTAGATGTAGCGACACATTGATGCATCGTTGTCGAAATTTAGACAATAGTTACATCGATTTTTGCTATCATGTATGTAACCACATAATTATTATCAACGCCTATACGATATCACGTTAGACATTCAAATTTCAATGTTAATGCCAAAATTCAAAAACACTTTAATAACTTATTTATAAGTTATACGTATTTAAACTTATAAGTTTAAAAATTATCACGTACGACGGGATATTAATAATAATTGATGTGTCCCGAAAATAATTTCACAGTCACACATCTTACCAATCACTAAATAAATATAAACGTATTGTTATGCGTAAGATAAGACAAATGTTTATTTCTGATGTAAGTATCAGATGGAGCCGTGTTTCCCGGAAGGTGATTGCGAAAAACAAATACCTGTTTTGGAACTCATAGAAGATTGAGTGTTTCGTTATTTTAACAATGACATGTCATCATTTCCGACTCCTAATTGTGTTTAACCAGCTTAAATATTTCGTTATTTTTTTTGTTTATTAACTCACGAGCATAACTTTAGGTACCTGAAACTGATATGTATGCTTACTCGTAGTTATTTTAAATATTATTACGTCCATGAGTCCATTTTTAATTAATTAATACGTAATATTAACGCGAGTGATTTAAAAATAGGACCCAATATCCACGTAACGTCAATAGAAAAGGAATACCTACCCATCATGCCAGTGCAAAAGATAAAACATTGTGGGTTTATCTTGATCTCAATTAGAACAACCCAGTTCATCCTATTAGCACCTAAGCCTTGTAGGTGTAAAATACTTTAAGGACATTATTTATTATGTATGTAGTTACAAAGTAGGTACACATTCTGTACTTCAAACTGACGGTCATTTCAACATAACCGCAGTTTGAGAAATAAATTCAACAAAGTAACTTATAAGTGGCCCCTTACCTTTTGTACTTGTAATACTTTACGAACTATAATTTTGGTATACTTTGTTACGAGTGGTTATTGAGCAAATACTTAGTAAAACGAAGCGTAGGAAGATATACTTACAGGTAAAGTATAACGCATGCTAATTTTTCACAAGAGGTAACCCTGCAACCGTAATTTGACTAATATTAAACCATAAAGATTTATAATTTAACGCAAATGAGAATTGACTCGCAAGAAGGTATATGAGTATTACTGCATCGTATCGAATAAAGTCAGTCAAGCAATTTTTTAATGATCGTTAGTTTAGATAGCTCAAAAGCTGCTGGTACTGAATAAGCTTTTGTGAAAACAAGATAGGTAAATTTATAAGCTCTAGTTTAGATTTTCTCTAAATATGTACCCAATTATATTACTGCGCAGGTTTCATTATCATCATTATCAGCCAAAGGATGTCTTCTGCTGAACATACGCCTCCATCAAGGTCTGCACCCAGTTTTATCCTGCGATCTTTTCGAGTTCATATGTCCATCTTGTCGCTGAACGTTCTACACTGAGTCTTTAGTCAAAGGGTTTCAATCTAGAACTTTTCTTCCCTAACGGCCATCAGTTCTTTGCGCATGTGCCCTGTCGACTGTCACTTAAGCTATGCAGGCAGATTAATTAACCGCAAAATGCGCATTAAAGTTAGAATGCATTATGTGATTAGGTAAGTATGCATTATGAGACCCCAGACGTAATATTTGCAATCTA
This sequence comes from Pyrausta purpuralis, assembly GCA_963924145.1. Taxonomy (NCBI): domain Eukaryota; kingdom Metazoa; phylum Arthropoda; class Insecta; order Lepidoptera; family Crambidae; genus Pyrausta; species Pyrausta purpuralis. The sequence goes on from OZ001654.1 coordinate 16,234,678, forward strand.
AAAAGCATAGTAAATAAGGTATCTATGAGTAGTATTTGTTCTTAATTAGTCTCTAATACTTCCTGGTTTAGAATCCATACAACAATGCATAGATCTTAAATGAACATTACATTTATCGATATGTATTAGCTATGATCGTTTCAAAGTAATTTATGAAATATAATGATTTCGATTACAATGGCCAGCCACATTATAGTGCACAAGTGTGTGCGCAAACACAAGTGCACTCTCTATTCCTTTCACTCTCATAGCCCGATGGGACAGCAATCTGACACGACCGGAGAGAGATCAGGCGCAGGACCAACAGTTTTACGTGCTTTTCCGAGCCACGGGGGTGAAACACCGCCAACTTCCAAACTCCGGGCTACCTTGAGAATTTCTGGGGATCGAACCCGAGACCTCTGCCGCAGCTATCGCTTTAAACTGCGACCCTCTAACCGCTGCGCCACCAAGACAGTTATAAAATATATTAACACCTTGTAACCTTCATGAGAAATTGCATTGTAATGTGAAAGTTGAAGAGTGTACTCAGTGCATCTTAAAGTGAAAGCAAAGCAAAGTGCAGCAGCGTATTTTATGTCGATGAGTCACTTAATATTTCTCGACAATTTGAAATGTATTTCTTATTGCATTTGTATTTACTAGAGATGGGCCGAGCACTCGGTTAATACTCGGTACTCGGCGTACTCAGCGGGTTTTTTGGTACTCGTACTCGGCCGAGTAACTCGGTTTTAATGCCGAGTATACTCGGTTTAAGTAAAGCAACATATTGCGGTAGATATCGTTTAAACCACAGGGGAGATCTTTCACAATCTCAATTATGATACTACATACATACATAAACGAGTAGTGATGAGACAAAATGATGCGAAATAGTTAACGAAAAAAAACGATATGTGAAATTTTATATAGTAAAAATTATGATACAGTAACACAAAGCTATCTGCACTTTCTGGTAACAGCCTATTAATTCTTTCTTAGTACATGTTACCAGCCTCCGAAAGTATTCAATCGCTTTGCGTGGAGCTTGCAGCCAATTGCAGGTGCACATAGGGCACACACTTATGCTTAACGTGTCAGTTCTATATACCTTGTTTGGTGCCATGCTCACCACTCGAAAGGACTCTTGTCTTTTGTCAGGTTATTCTAAAGTAATTGGGCTTTTAGTATCATCGCGCTTTACTGGCAAGATGAAAGCTAATTCTGCGCGAACCTGTTAATACCTACTGGTTTACACACCCAAAACAGGATTTTGATTTTAAACCGAGTTACTCGACCGAGTACTCGATTGGAAAAAAATGAACCGAGTAAAGTAGTAGTAACGAGTACCGAAATCGTTACTCGGCAAAAGTGCTACTCGGCGCATCTCTGGTATTTACCCTGTTAGTGTTATTTTATTATCCAGTAGGTGACGGCATGATAACTCCTAAATCCTAGGTACAGCGTGGGCGATTTTGGTTTATTATTTTACTATAAAAAGACAGCTCATTAAATCATAGTTTAACTAAGATCACCATAAACATTATGACGTTAGGATATATTCGATTAAGATATCGTAACACACCTTCAATAATGTAAACTAATTAATTACTTCCGCTAGCTATCACAAGATGGCTTTTGTTATCATTATCTTGCATTGACAAGTTTTTACACAATAGCATACGGAAACAAACATTCACACCGTCCGCTGTCAACAGATGGCGCTGACCATAGTAACATCGCGGTGGTTTAATTTTAGTATCGTAGGGTATGTACTCCAGTTACTGACTTTATGCGTAATTGAACTACAAACATGCAATTCTTTTGTGGGCATCTAGTCTCTCCAATTCTTTAGTAATGACTTTTGGGTCCCTAGAACGCACCATACTGGTTCTTACCATCTTGGGTATTTAGCTTCTCCAATACCAAGTTCTGCTCAGTCGGCATCCTATTTTCGTACCCTTAGTCTGTGGATTAATTTACTGACAGTGACGACGTCACGTCGTTCCCCTCAGCCCGTATTTTTGAGCAAAATAGTCTATAATCATTAATAAATAATGCCTCAAGATTAGGTATTAACCAAGTTTTTTGCATATTGTATGTTTGGCGGAATCAACCTTCAAATTATTTAATCATCTGTGGGCCTATCAAAACTCATGTAGAGGTAGGTTATAACTTATATCTTACCTAGCAACACGCGGCAAGTGTTTTATAGCAATATAGACATTTACAAAAAAAAAATGGCAATTAAGTACCGCCTATGTGTAACCGGTTCAGCGAAGTTTTTAACATATTTCTTTAACGGGTATATTTACAAAAAAAAAACTTGAATAAAATCTACGCTCGAGGCTCGAGTAATCAAAGCAACCATCATTTAGTTCTTATTTGGTATTGAGAAAATCTCTTACAAATAGTTCATGCATAGAATACGTTAAAGCAATCGTACGCTTACCTATAATTTATTTTACGTGTATTAAGAGCAACCAGAATCAAAAATCATTTATTCAATTTAGGGCACGAAATGCCACTTATAACGTCAATAATTAATTAAAATATCAATTAATTATAGCTCATATGGGGCCAGAACATGTCTCCTTATCTTTTGGGCCCTACTAGCGCTTCGAGACAAGACACAGACAACCTGGCAAGTGCTTAGAAGAAACTAGAATGTAGTTACTTATTCAGTACGTATACCAATTAACACTGGCCACTTACCTTAGCAGAGGCAAGCTACGGGGTACTGCAGATTAATGGTAGGTACGTCATAATGAGTTACTCAATTGCAAAATGATAGATTAGTCACATATGGCTAACCCAGGCTTTTTGTATGCACGGTGAGCCGCTCGAGTCAAAGACAGCGCGACTAACGGTCAAGCCTTTGTCAAGAATAACGTCGCGTAGTATCCTAGTGGGAAGGTAAGTAGTACATTTGTATTGTAATATTGTTTAACAACACACAATACCCATGAGGTTGATATTTTAACGAACATTGATATTATATTTAACTTTACCAAAAAAACTGACGTCCCAATGGTACCTACTACATTGCTCCTATTTACAAAGGTGAAGAAAATAAAAACCGGCAACAACTAGCTACTAGCCGCCAGCAACAGTTTCAGTTTTGTTGTTGTTTGATAAGTAGTACGCAACCTTTGTGTATGTTTAAATTCAATGTTTTCAGGTAGAGGTCATGCAGATCGTGCGTGTAAATATAACTCACTCAGATAATACGCGCAGTCAATCTCAATTTTGAACTACTGCAAACTACCCATTAATTTTAGAGTACATAATAATAAAAATAATACAGTCCACTCAAGATACATGTTGTTTCTATAAATTTAAATACAATCAGATGCGTTTGTAACCTATTTTTAATCTTAGTAATGATAAAGTAAAAAACAAATTAATCCTAGACTCCGATATCATAATCATTTTACAGATCCTCAAATCAGTCGATGGATGCTTAACCTTCAAACCGAGAAAACTTAACGTTGTGACATCAAGAACGTAGCGTATATGGTCAAAAACCGGTCTATTATATCATTATCTTTTGGAGAAAGGGTTATACCCAATCAAAAGACGACTACTACCCGTGCAATATAAGATGTATTTTAAATAGTTGTTATACATATGTATCATACATATGTGTCTGTTAGTTATTTAGGTATTTGGATGTATGTGCTTGTGGGTTGGGGTAATAAACGAATTATCTATCTGAGAATTATCTATTTATTTTAGACTGTAATTCCCAAGTCCAAAGTTGTAGACAGAATTTGATTACTGTTTTTAAAAGGTTTTTTCACTTACATACTTATTATATCATGCTTTTACTGATGTAGAGTTATAAAGTGCAAACTTTACCTAAAAGCCCTGGATACCCAATGAACCTCTTGGTAGTGTCATAAAAAGGTTTTAAAACTTATAATGAGGAACTAAAATATACGAAAATAAATAATTCTTTATTTTAATGAATTAGGTCTGATTTATTTGAACAAATAGTTACCTTTTAGCTATTGAATAATCCCCGACACTGATGTAAATTATGATAATTAAAATTGATATATAAAACCGACTTCTGTAAAACTTATGTTAAATAATGCACCAAAGAGTTTTAAATAAACTGTTGACTCTAAAAATTTCAATTTGAGTCGATTCCATCGCATGAGCCATCTCAAGCATCATCCATAAAGGCACTGTACATAAAAAAACAACATACAGTCGAATTGATAACCTCCTCCTTTAAGAAGTCTATGTTTTTTAATGCAGTGATATACGTTCTCTATTTTCTAATCTATTACCATTACTGACATTCATAACTGTGAGGATGATACCACTGCGATGGTGATTACGAGATTTACGAGTGTCAAGCCAACGCAAGAGGTGCGCTTGCGCAAGCAAGGCGGACGCAACTCGTCTGCGTGCGGCAATTGTTTGTCTTTAGGACCTGACTCTCTGACACTCGATAAAATAATAAGCAAGCATTGTGATTGTGGATATAACAAAGGAATAATAATCACTGAGTGATTATACCTGAAGTAAACGGTTAATTATAGCTGTAGGTACCAATAAAAGAGGCATGAACAATAACTAGGAACATCATATTTGATGCATCCGAAGCCTGAACTGTACAAAAAGGTTCATTCGACAATTCTCATTCGAATGATTTATTGGACATATTATGTACTATTATCAGGTAAAGCAACCTTAAAACAAAAACTATCTGATTACTATCTATTCTGTTTTGTTCTATAGAATAGTGCATGTCTGAGATATTAACTAATTAAACTGCTTACAAAAAGATTATCGACACATATTTTAGTTGAGCACTTTTTTAGAGAGAAACCTTTAATTCAGGTTTATGATTCACGAATCCCAATTTTGGTAAAAATCTATGTACGAGTACAAGCTGGCGAGCTGTAGTTGTAATCAAAGTAACATGCAAATAAACTAAGTACTTAAACTTATTTCATAATCACGTTTGTATGGCTGTTATAAATAGTCTTAACTAAACCATTTAAAGTAAAGCACTTTGGGTATGCCATAAATACCAAAATATTCGCGTTGGCTGGGGTAATGAGTGTAATTTGAAACCTTGGGTTACTTTTAAACGGCATTTTGCAGAACGCAATAATGGTAGATTTTGATAAAACTAAAACCAGTACAAATTGTTCGCATTCGAAACATAGCCTACTTTAATCGAGCTACCTATTAATTAGTTATTATTTTTATTATTATGTAATTAATTTATCAGGGATTACCTTCTTATTAATTAAAACTTATGTGCTATGGTGCTAAGCAGAGGTAATCAATTAAAGATCAGAGAGCTGTTATTACTACGTATAGAGGAAGAGAAGTTATCTTATCACACATGGAGCGATGTAAAGGGCTATGCTCGGTGTTTTTCTACGAGATTGAATCAGAAATAAGAAGATGGGGGTGAATGATTGGATGGATTATGAATGTGTGGATTGTAAAATTTCGGAAACTATGGGTTTTGTGGTTACCTAGTGGCATGAGCCGAGAAGATATGTAGAAGAACTAAGATAACGGAATAGCCCTGAGAATCAGTAAGCTCATGTCGCAATGGGCAGGAGTCAGGGTACATATCACGAAGAACTGATTGCATAAATTTAAGAAACATATTAGGTATAAGTCTGCATTTAACGTTTTTGGCATACTCTTCATTTCGCATAACGTATACTCAGAATAAATCAGTAGGCATACCTACTGTATTTCCGCTTATCTTCTTTTATAATAATGTTACATCAGTATCAAAATGTTCATACATAAATGAGTAGGCACTTCACAGTTTACATCTTTGAAATTATATAAATCACCTAAAAACACCTTAACAAGATTGCTGACCGCTATCACTATCAGCTATCACTTTGACACTGAGTGTTGTTGTTGTTGCCGGTGTTGTATTGGACATTATCGATAATTTACAGTATCGTAAATTGAAGATTATAAAAAAAATATAATGTGCATACAAATAATTTTCTAGTTCAGATACGAAATAATTATTATGAAATTCCTCCTTCGAAATATGATTGATATTTGTACTTAAGAGAAAAGGTTTTAGTAATTTTTATGCATCATAAAAGTATTTAATGAAAAAAAACCTTGCAACGTAAGCTCTGGTTACTGTTCACCTAAAAATTAGGTAATAAACAGGAAATAGTTAACGGTTATACCATCGATATCTACATCTTACTTCTTCAATTACTACAGACCACCCTACTATTAACGTCAAAGGTTTTGCTTTAAATCGAATATAGCAAAGTCGTGACCTCGTTACATCTTTATCCTTATACTTACGCTCTTTTAGAATTAAGCGTTTTTAAACAATTATTATTTGAGGATGTACTGAAAATAAATTAAAAATAAAATATACGGGTTGCCTTCAATTTTAAAGTTCATTTAGGAAAAAAATTAAAAATGAAGTTTTGTCAGTTACCTTTTTTGTATACTAGTTATTTCATCTGAGGATGCTTGTTATTTTATAAGTATAAAATTAAGTTTTCAGAAATAACGTATTTTTATTTGAATTCGTTAAAAATACACGCATGATTAAAATTGATTTGCACTCAAAACTTTGCTATACCTACTATTATTATAAATTCCTCAATACAAGTAAACCTTAAAGAAAAACAAAATGAAGAACTTCTGGAATAATGGATTTCAAAAAAGTTTTTTGTTGACCGACAGAAATTATGAACCAACATACTTTTGTCTTCATCAGGCGCGTATTTTTATAGTTTTATACAAGTAAGCCTTAAAGAAAAACAAAATGAAGAACTTCTGGAATAATGGATTTCAAAAAAGTTTTTTGCTGACCGACAGAAATTATGAACAAACATACTTTTGTCTTCATAAAGATAGTAGTAACTTAGACACAGGGATTATGGTTTTCCCCTTTTTTTTCAGGATTTTCATTGTGTTTTCCGAAAAATGTCAAGGAAAAATCATACAGGGCATAAGAATAGATTAGATCGGGATTGGGATTGTAGCAATCCCATTACAATCTATTTTAATATAAGCGACCGTAAATTTAAATCAAAAGATGGCAGTAATCAAAACTTGAAGCACTATGAAACAATTCATTTCTACCTGTCTATTTATTACTTTAAATATTATGGATACGTCTTATGCGCAATTTAATGATAAATTAAATTTATGCTGACTGAAATTATGCTAAAGACAATTATGGTAAGTTTCAGCTGTGCCGATCAAACCATTATGGGTTTAGTTACAACATTCTGCATATCAAAATTTATGCTAAACGAGTTTATGCTGAAGCTGTGATGCCAAACTCAATTTTGGCGAAAGATATATGCGACTGAAAGGACTCCCGATTATGACGTATTCCTCGAAATTTTTATTTCGAGTATGATACCATTTTTTTTAGATTAATTCGTGGTATGAGTGCCGTAAGCTAGAAATAGTAGTTTAATGTTAATGATACCAATATAAGTAACAAATACGCTAAGCGACGCAAGTTCGTCTCATACTTGCATGTGATTGTGTTTGCGCCGTTTGGAGTCGAAACGTTTGCACCGTGAGGAGCTTCTGCAGAGTTTCTGTTTAGTGAAATTGCTCTATAATTAAATTCTGTTGCGGCAAAAAATAAAACTGACTGATGATTCCTAGTTCAAAGGATTAGCTTAACTATCCACACAGCGCAGTCAGCATCAGCCTCCTTGCCACAAGGAAATAGTATAGTTTTTGAATGAGTAGGTTTTAAGTTCTTTAGATGCATTTCTTCGTTTGTTGGTAGATAATAAATGAAGAAATAAATGAATATTAATCGTTTTGCACTACTTTTTGGGTCAACTCCGTTGGAATGCTAATTTAGCACAACTACAAAATATTCTCATACAGAATGAACAACTAACTAATGTTTTAATTTTGTTTCAATATTTTTTTTTTATTTTGCTCCATGAAATTGTGCACTTAGGTTATTCTTAACAGCCAAAAAAACATGACAAATCTTTGGGATTCTAAGGTAAATAGGAACAAATGTATAAGGTGTTATTACATTACGAGCAATAGTCAATAAAGGTACCTAAATAAAATTGTTTACTGAATGTAACTTCATACTTAAACTTACCGACCTTAAATTGAGCGGCAATTCATAAAGATGAAATAAGAAACCAAAAATTTGCGCACGGGCGGGACTTGAACCAGCAACCTTTTGGCAAACCGGGCCAAACGCTCTCGTTACCAATTGAGCTACCGTGCTGTTAGTCCGACCCTGCGAAATTTGTGGTTTCTTATGAAAACGTCAATTGCGTGACGCTTAGCGCCATCTAGCCGTCTGTTTATGAAACAGATGGCCCAAGCAGTTATTCTTTACAGAATAAATTCAACTTGGAAATTGATGTCGCTTCGCTATCTAATGCTTTAGAATGTTTTTAACACTCACAGTGTCATATTTTATATTCATAAAGATGAAATAAGAAACCAAAAATTTGCGCACGGGCGGGACTTGAACCAGCAACCTTTTGGCAAACCGGGCCAAACGCTCTTACCAATTGAGCTACCGTGCTGTTAGTCCGACCCTGCGAAATGTGTGGTTTCTTATGAAAACGTCAATTGCGTGACGCTTAGCGCCATCTAGCCGTCTGTTTATGAAACAGATGGCCCAAGCAGTTATTCTTTACAGAATAAATTCAACTTGGAAATTGATGTCGCTTCGCTATCTAATGCTTTAGAATGTTTTTAACACTCACAGTGTCATATTTTATATTCATATTGAGCGGCAAGTTCTGAAACACGTCCAGGTTACTAATGAATTACTAATAGCTTTATTCAGCGTTATGTTTTGGTAAACTGTATCATCATCTAATACTACGTGTTATCTTGAGGTTGATTAAATAATCTCATAATGAATTACCTTTTTATATATTATTTATGTAACCTACCACCAACCAGCGATAACCATTCGGCTCTTTAGATAAGATAAGAATATTAACATATTTTTATATTAAAACAATCACCTTCGTAATTAAAAAAACTGATTATACCATACATACAATGTATACTATAGAACATGCATTGGGCTACTTTTCGTAGCCTGTGCCAATTTGTAAGCATTCTCTTTTTCGTTTAAAACACTCTCTGTAAGGTTAATAATAATAATAATAATACTTTATTGCACACCATAAACATAATTACACAGGATAGTATCTTATATATTCGCTCTAAGTACAATTTAGGCGGTTTTATTGCTTGTAGCAATTTCTGCAGACAACCTTCAGGTAAAGAAAAGCGTAAGGTTTTAAAACACAACAAAGTGTTTAGATCAAAATGAAATAAAACAGTTTGGTAAAAAGATATCACAAGATACTTACGTATAATCGTAAATATGATTCTGATTTCTGAGCCCTACATTTCAAAGCCCACCAGATTAATAGATCATACAAACTTCTTATGTTTGAAATGATTGTTCCCGTATTTTATTTTCTAAATTCATAATAATAAAATGTAAGCACTCACCAGTCCGGCTAAACTCAATTATTTGCACTTTTTCGAAATCCACAAAAAAAGGTTTAACTTTTATTTTCCCGCGTTACGTGAACGAATACGAAACTTTTTTTTCGTAACTCGAACAAGGTCGCGGAATGGACACAGCCGGCCAGGTCGCGTGTTAGCCGCTCTGTGCCGAGCTGAGCGGAAACCGCTCGGAGCCCGGTGTGGGGTGCTGATTGTATCTGCAAGTGGCTGATAATCTCACCGTGGGAGATTAGAAACATACATATCGTGTGCCGGTGCCAAGAAAACACAATCAACCTTCGACGCGGCTAGAAAGTCACCAACAATTTATGCTAAACATGATGATGTCGCAGTGCATATGCAAAAAGATTGCAAGCTTTCTTAGACAGATCGTGCAACAATTTCCCTTTGTTTCTTCTATGACGATGATAAAGAAGGAATAGGATCATCAGCACTACATGCAATGCATCTGACTCTCCAACATGAACTAAGTTCATTTCGTATAAAAACAATTTTTATGGCTTTTTTAGTTTGTAATGAAAACTTACACCAACTCAGACAATTTAAGGTAAACTAGGCTGTGCTAATTACTAAGTTTGCTGCTTGAGTCTGAAACTCTGTCATGTTTTAAATTAGGTAGGTACACAAAGACTCTTTTCTTTTCTCTACATGGTTAAAGTGGATGGAGAGACCTGCCCCACCCTTCAGAAAGGTGACGGGCGCGACCCCATGTTGTATGTTTTTTGTAAATGATAGTCATGTCTTCATCTCTGATGCAAATCATAATTTAGGTACTCTACGATGATAATATCTACAAAATCATGAAAATAAATGATGTGACATAAAATTATTTCTTAAATATTAGGTATCCATCCAGATTAGTAATTAAGTATGCTCTATGCATGGAAGTAAATAGAATGTTTCTTTTCAGAGTTTGAGTTTTACCAAGGACGTTAAATTTAGATGACCTAATTAATTCAGTGCTCATAACATTTTGACTACTGGTTTTAACTTAGGAGTGCAATATCAAGATATCCTTGATCCTCCGGAAAAGGCACGTCCTTGTAACAGTCTGATACCTCGAATGGCCATGATTATCGCGGTCGCAGCGTCAATAAACCTTATTTCTTCGTGACCACACTCGTACGTTTAACCTACTTTCGTAGGGTACCTTTAATTAGAATAGTTCCACCATGTCGCTCTGTGGCGTGCAGCTTGAGGTACCTACAATGGATCCAATTCAATTTATTGCCCCCAAGTTTGCAGCTGTTTCTATAGCAACTTTTAGCCTATTGTTAGTCACATTGGAGTTTAATGTCGTGTTACGCGCTCACGCTTCACGAAACAAAACCATTCAGCATAGTAAAGGACTTCCTTATTGAAGGCACATACCTTATTGCATTACAATTTATTATATTTTTAACCTAAAAAGTTCAAAATCCTACTGAAAAAATATTACACCCTGAATGTACTATTATATAACTTTAAATTAAGGCTGCGCGAATTTGAAATCTTTTTTACTAAAATATTGTATAAATAGGTTAAGTAGGTAAACTTAATAAATTATTCTAATATTTTATGTATTAACGCATTATAACTAATTCTTTTGTAGGCGAGGGTACTGATAGAACAAATCCACACGCTGATTAAAAGGATTAATTATTACTAGTAAGTATTTAATTACCTACACAATACGCGTCAATGCGTACGAGTAGGTACTACTACCAATTTAGGCTTTTACTATTGAGTCGAGTACGGTCGAGGTCTATGCCGCCTAATCACTTTCAAACGAAAATCGCATGCACACGACACGACTTAATAATATCATAGAAAGACGACGAGACGGCGCGAGGCGGGCGGTGAATTCGTATTCGAAATCAGATTTGCTGGTTTTCACGGTCTATCAATATGTAAGATCAAGTCTAAGTTAACTCTGGTCTAGCTTCTTCAATGTAGAGTTAGGTAAGTAATTGAATTATTCCAAATTTGTGATATATCTGACTTGGTTAATTGAGAAGGTAGCAATGTTTATTATGTAGTTTTTGTTAAAACAATAACAAAATCCAAACAAAATATTGGTATATGAACGTAACCTTGAGATCATTCACTGACTACAAATGTTACAGGCGTTTTTTTTATTACATGATTTTTATAAAATGAACTTGATAAAAGCAACTGTGTCGGATGAGGTATCAAACCCCGTGTCTTTTAACGCTATTAGGTATGCCTATGCCATTCGGCCACCTACACATCAGTAAGCCTGTTGAATTTTGCAGGTGTTTTCTTTAACGCGCAGGCTACGTGACCTCATCAATGTTGCGGGACTGCTCACACAATATCCGAAGGAAATATTTTAACAACGATTTAATAACCGGTTAAGATATTTTCTTTGAACTTTATTTTTTGCAGTGAAGTTTTTCAATAAAGTATTAAAAATCCGCATTTTAATATAGGTAAAACTTTATTTAATTGTTTTGGCAGACAAGCAGCACAATATATTCTAGTCATCATATGAAATATGTACTTGAACATCATCATCATCATCATCATCATCATCATTCTCAGCCAAAGGACGTCCACTGCTGAACATAGGCCTCCCCCACGGCTTTCCACAGCGATCGATCACTAGCGGTCTGCATCCAGTTTGATCCTGCGATGTTTTTGAGGTCGTCTGTCCATCTTGTTGGTGGACGTCCTACGCTGCGTCTTTGGTCAAAGGATCTCCAATCTAGAACTTTCCTGCCCCAACGGCCATCAGTTCTTCGCGCTATGTGTCCTGCCTATTGCCACTTAAGCTTACTGATTCTCAAGGCTATGTCCGTTACCTAAGTTCTTCTACGTATCTCCTCATTTCTGATTCGATCACGTAGAGAAACACCCAGCATAGCCCTCTCCATCGCTCGTTGTGTGATTTTGAGCTTCTTTATGAGGCCCATAGTTAGAGACCATGTTTCAGATCCGTAAGTCATCACTGGTAACACACACTGGTTAAAGACTTTCGTCTTTAGACACTGAGGTAGATGAGATGAGAAGACACTTTTGCGTAATTTCCTGAACGCTGCCCAGCCGAGTTGGATTCGTCGATTGACCTCTTTCTCGAAGTTGGACCTACCCAATTGGATCACTTGTCCCAGGTAAACGTACTCGTCGACAACTTCGAGAGTTGAGTTCCCAATGGATGGATACTGGAGTGGGTACAACAAGGTAATTCGATATAATTTTCGTCTTCTCCATGTTCATTTCAAGACCCACTTGTTGGGAAACTCGGTCGAGGTCTTCGAGCATAGTGCCAAGATCGTCCAGCGTCTTTGCCACAACGACTATATCATCGGCAAATCGGAGGTGTGTGATGTATTCGCCATTGATATTGATGCCGATTCCTTCCCATTCCAGAAGTTTGAAGGCGTCTTCCAATGCCGCTGTGAACAGTTTCGGAGATATTACATCTCCCTGTCTCACACGTCTCCGCAGTGGAATCGCCCTCGTGTTCTGCTCCTGTACTCGGACCGACATGGTGGCGTTATTGTAAAGGCACTTTAACACCTCTATATACCTATAGTCGATGTGGCACCGCTGCAGAGACTGAAGCACCGCCCAAGTTTTGATCGAATCAAAGGCCTTCTCATAGTCCACAAAGCATAGAGGCATATTATACTCCTCTGACTTCTGTATAATTTGCCTAAGCGTATGTATGTGGTCTATGGTACTATAGCCTTTTCGGAAACCGGCTTGTTCGGGAGGCTGGAAGTCATCAAACCTACGTGCGAGACGATTCGTGATGACCCTTGAAAACAGCTTGTAGACATGGCTCAGGAGTACTTGAACATATTTTGAGTGATAATATTACTGCGGCACAGTCGCGATCGCGACTGTCTGCATGCCGAGATCGAGGCGCGTAGGCATAGCTCGCGATTCGTCCGTTTTTATGATAAAGACGCCGTGGTATAGCGTTTCCATACGTAGTAATAAGGGTCTCACATGAGCAGCACACGCCACAGCTACAAATGCCTTCACAAGAAGTCAGAAGCGGCTAAAAACGTAGCTGAAGCGAGCGACAGCCACTTGTGGCTTGTGGTCCGCACTTGCGGTCGGTGGCTGCTACTTTTATTAACCCATGCTTGCATGCAGTATCATAATAGACTCCGATAAAGAAGGTTTAATTGCGCAGCTTCTGATAAAAAATAAGTTCTCGAAGAAGACGATACCGTCGTTATTGGATACATCAAACTTTAACAAATGTAAACAAATATAACGATCATTTCGACAATATTTTAAACCATCCAGAAATTATCCACACAGCTTCGTTTAAGTATCGCGAAAACGTATTAAGTTTTGGGAACTTCTGGGTCTATTATATGGTAGACTAGCGGTCCCCCGCGACTTCGTCCGCGCGTTTTGAGTTTGCTCCCTCTCTTCCCGTCGCAGCGTGATGTTTTAAATCCTAAAGCCTTTCTCAATAAATAAGCTATCTAACACAGAAATATTTTTTCAAATCGGTTCAGCAGTTCCTGAGATAAGCGCGTTCAAACCAAAAAACTCTTCAGCTTTATAATACACTAGCGGTCCCCCGCGACTTCGTCCGCGCGTTTTGAGTTTGCTCCCTCTCTTCCCGTCGCAGCGTGATGTTTTAAATCCTAAAGCCTTTCTCGATAAATAAGCTATCCAACACAGAAATATTTTTTCAAATCGGTCAAGCAGTTCCTGAGATAAGCGCGTTCAAACAAACAAACTCTTCAGCTTTATAATATACTAGCGGTCCCCCGCGACTTCGTCCGCGCGTTTTAGGTTTGCTCCCCCCCCCCCTCTCCCGTCGCAGCGTTATGTTTTGTATCCTAAAGCCTTTCTCAATAAATAAGCTATCTAACACAGAAATATTTTTTCAAATCGGTCCAGCAGTTCCTGAGATAAGCGCGTTGAAACCAACAAACTCTTCAGCTTTATAATATAATTAGCGCAAGCGCACGTTGTACTTAAGCTGCGAACATTATTTTGGTGCGGAGTTATGTTAAAACTGTGATAGCTCCTAAGATATTTATTGGAATCAAATGATATAAAGGTGATATAAAGGGCAACTTTCTTCTAAATGAAATGCTCGTGATGATGAATGTATTTATTTTGATAAGAATAAATACCTGTGTGTATAATACACCTCTAAAAATGATGCATTATTTTTTTTTTTCAAATTTATTAACATAAAAAAGGTTGTAGTAAGTCAACCATATAAGATAGACTTATGCTGTCGCGGACTTTATTATAGAACTTTTAATGCTAAACAATCTTGACATATATGATTTTTGTGTAACTTTAGCGGTTTCCGCAGCGTACGCAGCGGAAGCTCTCAAAAGAAATATCTTTCTCCCGTTTTCGCAACATTTTTCATTGCTGCTGTGGTCTTGTGAGTCGTATCTTTATGTTATATAGCTTAAAGCCTTCCTCGATAAATGGACTATCTAACATAAAAATAATTTTTCAAATCGGGCCAGTAGTTTCTGAGATTAGCGCGTTCAAACAAACAAACAAACAAACAAACTCTTCAGCTTTATAATATTATAGTATAGATTAGCGCAAGCGCACGTTGTACTTATGCTGCGAACATTATTTTGGTGCGGAGTTATGTTAAAACTGTGATAGCTCCTTAGATATTTATTGAAATCAAAGGATATAAAGGGCAACTTGGTTCTAAATGAAATGCTCGTGATGATGAATGTATTTATTTTGATAAGAATAAATACCTGTGTGTATAATACACCTCTAAAAATAATGCATCATTTTTTTACAAATTCATTAACATTAAAAAAGGTTGTAGTAAGTCAACCATAAAAGATAGACATATGCTGTCGCGGACTTTATTATAGAACTCTTAATGCTGAACAATCCTGTCATACATGATTTTTGTGTAACTTTAGCGGTTTCCGCAGCGGACGCAGCGGAAGCTCTCAAAAGGAATATCTTTCTCCCGTTTTCGCAACATTTTTCATTGCTGCTGTGGTCTTGTGAGTCATATCTTTATGTTATATAGCTTAAAGCCTTCCTCGATAAATGGACTATCCAACATAAAAATATTTTTTTCTAATCGGGCCAGTAGTTTCTGAGATTAGCGCGTTCAAACAAACAAACAAACAAACAAACAAACAAACAAACAAACAAACAAACAAACAAACTCTTCAGCTTTATAATATTAAGTATAGATTAGTGCACCACGACACCAACATGCGTAAAAGTATCGCCCCTGCGAAAAAACTAGCTATCACTTACGGTAAAAGTAGAAATAGCGTTGACTAAGGTAAATGTAGAGAGGGGTGGGGTGGGGCGTGTGGTGGCGTTTTGTGTAGTGGCCGCTGAGGGAAACAAGAAGCGAGCAGCGACGATTTGTGTCGGTGGCGAGAACTTCGTAAGAGTCTTAAGCTACGCTTGTAGCCAGAAGCTTATTTGTGGCGGCGTTTGTAGGTGTGCGTGTGGCCCGTGTGCGGTGACCCTAACAGCTCTCTGGTCACATGACACGCAACGGTGTTGGTCGAACGGTCTAGGGAGTGGGCAAGGTGTCGTAGTTTTCAATACAAATAAATATAATTTGCTGGACACGTTCCTTTGTGGCACGGTTATGGTATGCTACGATGTACTAGGCTAATTAAGCCAACTACAAGAAAATATTTTAACCACAAGAAAATACCTGGTACAGACTGAAGAAGAATATGTATTTTTTAATAAAAAAATCAACAAGGAAAGACATAATGAAAGTAAATTAACTATTTTTATTTGTTTTTAATTAGTAGAGCGCGAGACTCGAGAGCGAAAACCAGTGAAAATTAATAGACGAACAAAACCATAAAATTATTATCCCTTTGGATAATACTTCTATGAACAAAACATACCTAACTTTCCCGCCTAAATTTTAAACTAGCGCTCTCTATTGACTATCGTTAGAATCATATAATAAAGAAGTAGGTAGTCCGAATCGTCCTATAAAACTAAACATATTATTTTATGAACACCAGTGAACAGGAATATTGCCATTTGCTATTGGTAAATTTATTTATTCAAAAAAAATATTTTTGATGTTAAATCTTGCTTTTGCATCAATTGAATGAATCTTTTTTTTATCGTTTTAAATTTTTGTTCATTTCCTCGTTTCGGACTACCATGTAAGCTGTCACTTGCAAATGACAGCGAACTTTGCGTTGTCAACGTCAACGTCAAGTATCGTCAGCCAGCCCAGCAGCCCGTTTATTAGCAGGCCGGCCACCAGAATTATATTTTGAATTAGATATATTATTTGATCTGTCCAGTAGTCGCTTGTACGTGCTTAGCAACATGTCTCATTTTAAATTAATATGCTCTACAAAAGCTTCAGATGTTATTCCCGTTAACAAATACGTATCGGAAAAAACTGGGATTACTGTGATAATTGCAGAGACTGAGGGCCCTCTCGTGAACGGATTCTTCTGTCTTGGTAACGCAGATCTTCTTATTATTCTTCAGTTTTTACTAGCTCCTACTAAAACTCTAACGTGGTAAAAGTTTGCTTCAGTTTTTTGTACCAAAAGATCATTGCTTTCTTTGTCTGAAGACGTGAAGTAAAGTGACGATATACTCCATGTTTTCTCTTTTAGCTACCGAAGCCCATGATGATGATGGTCTGCCACACACCTTAGAACATCTTATTTTTTTGGGGTCGGAACGATACCCATACAAAGGAATATTGGACCTGCTGGCGAACCGTTGTATGGCTCACGGCACCAATGCGTGGACAGACACTGACCACACTTGTTACACTATCTACACTGCTGGGGATGCGGGAATGCTGACATTATTACCAATTTACTTGGACCACATCCTAAATCCAACGCTCACTGAACATGGCTTCTTGACTGAAGTCCATCATATTGATGGTGATGGTGAAGATGCAGGAGTAGTGTACTGTGAAATGCAGGGACGGGAAAACAATGCTGACAGCAGGTAAGTGTGTTGATTTGCCTAAATGCATAAGAAAATAAACTCTTATTTATTGTATATTAAATCTGAATCCATAAATAACTAGTGTTTTTTTTCTGTGGTAGAAGCTGTTTTAATATGCATTTCTGGTATTCTAAAACCCTCATTTTTCATTTTCTAGATGTGAGCTTCGTTTGCTGCGTGCCATGTATCCAGACAGTGGATATTCAGCAGAGACAGGCGGAATCATGAATAATCTCAGGACTTCTACTGATAACACTAAAGTAAGCTCATTTACATATATTTAAGTATATTATTTGCATAATATAAAATGCAATGAGTGTAGGTGATTTTTATTTTGTTTCTCAGGTAATCAACTTCCATAAGAAGTTCTACCGAGCAGAAAATCTGACCATCATTCTCACTGGACAAATCTCAGCTCAAGATGTGTTCAAAGCAATAGCTGTAGTAGAAGATGACATCATTGCTAAGGTAAGTAATGATGACAAATGTATCTTTTATCCTATTATGAGTATAAATATTTATGCAAACATTTCTGTAAGGGCCATAACTCAATGGTAGAACACCATTAATCTCTGCCATTTGTGTTCTGCTTTTATTTTCTTATTGCACAAAAAATGAAAGTACAAATGGTGGTCTTAATATTGTAAGATAAAACGCCTTCAACATATTTGCTAATACAAAAAAGAACATTAAACCATTCTCTACCCATCAACCATTGGGTGACCAACCAGGTTAGGACTACTTAGCTACAAACACAAAGTTTTTTGTACTATACTAGTTCAATATATACATGATTGAATCTTGGAGTAACCTGCCACTTTGTTAGGACGGCAAAAAATTATCATCATTACTGACAGTCAAGGTTACAATACAAATGGTATAGAAAAAAATTCAACAGTTTACAAAGCCCTTAAATCTATCATGAAGTAACTACTAACTGTAATTAATTTTAAAGAAAAGCTCAATAAAAGTTTGAAATATTGTGTTTTTTAATTTACTCATTCCTTTTACATATTTACACTCATTTATATCAAATTAGTTCACATAATAGTATAAATGTTTATAAACAATAATCTGGATATTTAATTGATTTTTTTTTTCTGATGTGAAACAATTTCTATTATCTTTATTCAGTTTTCATTGGACCAAGATGCTGATAATAATTTAGTTTTATTTTCCTATGTGTATACACAAGCTACTACATATTTCCTTCTTTCATACAAAGTTAATCATGACTTGGACAGCTTCTGTGATATTAACTTACACAATCAAATGATATGAATCATATCTGGATTGTACTGTTATTATTTTTTAGTGTTATTAGCTGTTTATTCTTAACCTTATGTACTGACAAGACTACCTCTTAAACATTATCTGTGTCCAATCATCTTGCTCATTCGCATTTTCTGTGATGGTAAGAGTAGGAGAGATGAATGACTACAGTTTTAAAATTATCAGTTTCTTACAGAGTAGGGAAATATTGTTATTAACACCCAGTCCTCTGTATGAAAATTAGGTGTGTCTTTGCCCTTTGTTCTTTGCATTTTTATCAGATATTTTATAAGTAAAAATATAAAACAAAATAAAAAATCTGATAAAAATGTATATTTGTCACCGTAATGTTTTAAAAAACCGCGAGTTTAGAATCTTACTAATTTATTCGTACAGTTCAAAATAAATCGACTGATTACATTGTAGCGGACTTAAACCCGTAAGATTGCAATCAAAATGATATAAAGAGTTACTTATGCATAATAAAGTCTCTTTTTATTTTGAATTCTGAAGTACCTAGCTCGACGCTCTTATTATAATCACATTCGCCCACATGCATCTAAATGACCGCCCCAATTTCTGGACACGAAAACAGTTCACGTTAAGTGTAAACTTTACTGCTCTAGTAATAAAGTCCATTTTGTACCCAGTTCAATGTCTGACCGAGTCGTCCTGGATGTACCTTTTTTAAACGCGACCTCTACTTCACACCTAGCGAGACGGGACATGCTGTGACACATGCTCTATTCATATTTCTTTAATGACTGTTGTAAACACAGTAACTACTTTTTAGGGTTCCGTATCCGAATGGCAAAAAACGGAACCCTTATAGTTTCGTCAAGTCTGTCTGTCTGTCCGTTCGTATGTCACAGCCACTTTATTCTGTAAGATATAGAAAAATGTAGATCTTAGCAAATACTTCCAAAGAAAATTGGTTCGGACGGGATAGAACCAGTTTTTGAGATATAGCACATTTTCTACAAAATAACTTTGTTCTTCATACAAACACTATGAAAGACAAAGTTATGTTGGTTTCAACAAAACATTGTGGTATTTTAGGCTTAGTGGAAGTAAGTGGATCCCTAATTCAGTTAAAGTTGGCACGGAACCCTCAGTGGGCGAGTCCGACTCGCACTTAGCCAGTTTTTTTTTTAATTTTTATGTACACTGATTTTGATGAATCACTCGCGTCTACTTCATACACTTATTATCGGTGGAGTTTATTTTCGAAGGGAATACAATCATCAATACAAATCATGTCTTGATTGATGACGACTGGTTCGATAATAGAGTTTATTAAGAAACAAAACGTACCTACAGATTGAAAAATACGCTTTAATAAAATATTGAGGTTTAAGGCTTAGTTAAGCTTTTTGTTACACCCTGTGTTGGTAAATGGAAATGGGTTTAAAGCAACTGTACGACTATCTATAGGTTTTGCTAAGTTCATCCTAGATATATTTGTTTATTCTCCATAATTTTGCACGAAATTTAACTAGTCTAAAGAATATCAATGCTCCGAAATAACAAATGACTATTATTTTTAGAGGGAGAAAGAACCACAAGAGGACTGGGTGAGGCCGTGGCAGACGATTCCTCCATCGCCGAAGTACGGGGAACTAAAGGAGCAGTGGCCGGCTGATACGGAGGACTGTGGACAGGTGGGCATAACAATAATTTTACCACTAGCGTTCTGCGCGTTTTGAGTTTGCTTCTTCGCCTCCCGTTGCAGCGTGATGTTTCACAGCCTAAAACCGTCCTCGATAAATAATCTATCCAACATAAAAAAAACTTCAAATCGGTCCATTATTTGCTGAGATTAGCGCGTCCAAACAAACTAACTTATCAGCTTTATAATATATGTAAACCTCTGGAAGAATTGTCATAGATTCTTATACAGGTTTATAGCCGTAAGTAAATAATTATTTTCTGATCCTAAAGTAAGTGCACATCATGGAGTGCACACGTGTGGTGGAACAACGGGCAAATATTCTCAAATCCCCAGCTACTTTCCCAGAGGCCTTTGGTAATCTGAACAGGTTGCTAGCCTTCTGGGAAAGCCTGTGTTGTTTAGAATAGAAAAGAGGGACATACGCACAATGGCCCAATCGTCAGACTAAGTGCGGAAAACACCCCAGCCAAACTAACTAATTAAGTATGTAACTAAAGTACTTATGGTATTTATATCGGAAACAGCGATGAAACAACACCAACACCTTATTTATATTTGAAGAAAGGTTATTCAATACATGTTTATTTATAAGCTCGGACTCTTACAACCAAACAAGCATTCTTATAAGATGAAATAAGTAACCATCTCCATCTAGTCAATCGAGTCCCGCCCGTGCGCAATTTTTGGTCTCATAATTCATCTTATAAAAATACAAAAATTACATTTTGAGTGTTAAAAATATTATAAAAAAGCATTATTACCATAAATTGTACACAAGGTGGCATTTTATTCGCTGATGTAACCACACCTTCTGTGAAGCTCTAGATTTATACTTTAAAAACTAATTCGTCAACCGACTTGCCCTAGGTAAGGTCGTTTCACACAATGGTGCGGGCTTGCGTGAATTGAACAGCAAGAGTGAAAAACACGGGTCAAAATTAATGGTATCGCTTTTTATAATAATCAGGTGCTGTTCGGATGGCGCGGACCGATACTTCTAGAGCCTAATTCTATGAAGGACCTGACTGGATGTGCTGTTCTGCTGCGGTACCTTTGCGACACCGCCGCGGCGCCGCTGCAGCGCTGCCTCGTCGAGAGAGAAGACGCCCTCGCAGGCGATGTAAGTACAGATTCATAATTATGCGGCCCGATTCCTAAGTCACCATAGGGCCGGACTATACCAAAGCGGAGCGAAGTTTTGCGATGTTTGTTTGTTATGTCAGACTCTCATGTTGAGTCGAGTGGAGTATAGTTGTGTTTGACTAAATGAAATTGCCGTCCTTCCCTCCTCTCCGGTTGGTGGACCTAATTTTAGTTTTGTCTCGTTCTCTTCCTTGAAAGAAAAACGATTTGATACCTTAGTATCTTTTTTTCTTTAATTATAAAACTTTATCAAATGCTAAAAGCATTCTCTCTATATCTCTTGTCTATGGTTTTCATGAAGTCATTCATTGGAAAAGAAAAAGACAAGTTTAAAAAAAAACGGCTGCAGGAAATCGGGCCACTATGAACGCTGCAGCGCTTAATTGTGTATTGTATTATTGTAAATATTTGATAGTAACAACTGTATAGATTGCACTTTAATCTCGGCGAACAATCGATTTAGTTATACT
This sequence comes from Pyrausta purpuralis, assembly GCA_963924145.1. Taxonomy (NCBI): domain Eukaryota; kingdom Metazoa; phylum Arthropoda; class Insecta; order Lepidoptera; family Crambidae; genus Pyrausta; species Pyrausta purpuralis. Next base: position 16,256,665 of record OZ001654.1, read on the forward strand.
GATAAACATAAGAATCTCATTGTGTGAGAGTGTAAATTGTTTTTCGAATTAGCAATATAATAGGAAGCTGGATTTTGAATAACATAAATACATAGAACTTTTTTGTTATCCATTTCTGATTTGACCAAGCACTGATCAGATTTCATTTATTAGTGGAGAGAGATATAATTATCAAAGAGAGTAATTTTTCCTGACATGTGTATTTTTTTATAAATGACATGTAGTCAACAAATTAACTAAAATGACAAAAGATAAGCTTTTATTCTGATATCGTGCACGTTAATCGTGATAGGGGTTTTTAAAATTCATGGTGATTTTATTATGAATGGCCGGAGACTTCCAACAAATGTACGTATTTTATACTAGAGCTTAGGCAAACACTGTGTTAACACTTTGACTGCCCAACAGCAGATAAAATTACTATTTTAACGCTTTGACTTATCAAAAGACAATACCTAAAATATCTCCAACTCGCTCACTTCAGCATCGCAATTTGCTATGGGCATTCAAAATGTTACAAGCACATTTAACATCGTAGATTTGTAGTTTTACAATCTCGCTTTTTCGATACAATGAGTTCTGTTCGGGGGGTTGTTCCGTTATGTTTATAAAAGTGCCACATGATGTGTGTTTGCGTGTGTTCGGCGGCGGCGATCGCTCGCGATGGGCCGGCGCCTAGCCGCTAAGTGACGGCCGCTGCCTCGCTCCAGAAGTTACAGGTGACGCAAACTGAACTATCACTTGATGGACGATGCCAGATTTTGTACCGAGCCCCAGCCATAGGGCGCAGTGACCGTTTTTGTTCGATGTTGCTAGATCAGTCTTGAAAGATAAAACAAAATGTGTTCCTGCATGATCGTTGCTGACAACTAAGAGTAGTTATACCTCAAGTAAATGATGATGAATGTTCACAATGAGTGTTGTAAACTTTGAAAAGAAATAAGAATGCTTTGTGTTGTAGCCCTGCGTCCTGAAATAGTCATATCAATGTTTCATGATGACCTGATTATCACAAACCAACCGACCATTTTAAAATGAAAAAAAAAAACATATTGTCTGATAAATAGGTGAATTGTTGTATGAATTATCTACCTGTGTGATAGGTTAAAATGTGCGAAATCTGGCTTTGTCCTGTAAATGTCCGGTGTTATATGGTGTACTCTGAACTTCAATTATCAGATTCGGAGCAAATTTTATTTTCAAAATTACCGTTATTTCCTTTTTAGTTTTTTATGTGTGCGTTGTAGTGGTTGCTGCATCCTCTGCGAATATTTTTCTTTTACAGCATATCGTATTTTTCGTTCTATTCGTTTGTGATGTTCGATTATAATATGTCTTATGTTATTTATATTTTTTGTCATAGGTGGTGAAAACCAATTACCTATATTATAAACTTTTCATCTAAACCTTTAAAAATCTAAGCATATTATAGAATATTTACTTATACTTAAGTATTCATGGTTTATTCAAGAAGTCTGAAACTCCCGGTGTTACAATTGTTACGCTGCTATATCACACAATCATTTTTTAAATTAAAATACATTGCAATATCAAAATCAAATGAAAGATTTAAAAATAAGGCCGTAATTCAAACGCAGTTTCTAAAAACTTCATGCAAACCATAGAAACTAAAAGCCCTTTTGACCAACAGGTCTCCTACAACCTGACGGAGAACATCGCGTCGCTGATCAAGATCGAGCTCGACAACGTGCCCATAGACAAGTTAGAAGTGGCCAGAGACGAGGCCAGGAAGTGCCTGGTGGCCGTCAGGTCTGGAGCTGAGCCGGTCGACATGGAGAGGATGAAGAGATTGTTGAAGAAACAATTAAGAGAAAGCTTGGCGAGTCTTGAAGCTGATCCACACCATGCCGTGGCGTTTAGATGCATTGGAGACGCGCTCTACTCTCAGAACGAGAAAGATGTAAGTTTAAACATTTTCTTTAAATAGCTATGTGGGCGAAAGCACAGCTGATGGTAAGTAGAACTAGATGAAACCTGGATGTGCCTGGTGGGTGGGTGTCAGATCTGGAACGGAGAAAGTTTACTCTTTTTTTGTTTTATAAACAACGTGTAACGTTAAATAAGCAAAACTTTGGATTGGAATAACGAGCAGTATAAATTGAACAACTTTTTAATATGGGTCATATTTTTAAAAAAACTATCTTTTTCATATTGTGTACACATGTTTACTTTTATAGTTCAGATTTAATAATTATTATCTCTACTCATTTTGTGTCTGTTAAATGTTATGAATAATAAATAATATGTGATAAAAAAGAAATTCATTAAAATGTTGCCCTGTCTATTTATTAATAAGACTAGCCATCACGTGCGCAAACCCGCCAAAATACGTAAAGCAATGGTTAGTTCTGTATGAGCGCAGTAATTATCAGAAGTGCCAGTAAAACTAAAACACCAGATGAGACCTTAATTTATTTATTTTCTTTCAGAATTATGTCGTTTTAATTCAAAATCATTTGGGGTTTCTGATGTGTTGCGCATTTTTCATTACACGTTGCATTTAGCCAGACGTCTTGTCTCAATCACGCCAAATGGTAAGTGAGGATGACTTAACGGTGTGAAAGAAGCATCTGAGAAAGACAGCAAGCACACATGCCTCCGTACACGTAACATGCTGTCAGATAGTTTTAGAATCTAGTTTTATTTAAATATGTCATGGGTTTGCTCATGTTTCTACACTAGACCAGAAGCGGCATAGTCATCCCTGTTTGCTACTTACCTCGTGAGTAAAAGAGAAGAGTCAATTTCAAAAGTTCCTGTAGTCTTGCAGAGTAAGGTATATGTCGATGTGACTAGATAGAAGTAGTCAGAGACGAAGAACGAGAAAGACGTAATTTGAAAACTATTTTTATAATTAGCTAGACATATAACCGCAATCACACCTGATGGTAAAACGAGAAAGACGTAAGTTGAAAACCGTTTCTTTGTAATTAACTAGACATCATCGCAATCACACCTGATGGTAAGGCAGTTACTAAAAATAGCTAGGAAAGTGCGGGGTGGCGGTCAGGTCTGGGGCTGAGCCGGTCAATTGGTACGAAAAAAGCAGCTCATCTGACGCCTCTCGCCCTGTGTTTTTAGAGTTCCGTAGCCGAATGGCAAAAAACGGAAACCTTATAGTTTCGTCAAGTCTATCTGTCTGTCTGTCTGTCTGTCTGTCCGTCCGTCCGTATGTCACAGCCATTTTATTCTGTAACTATAAGCATTACACTGTTAAACTTAAGTAGGAAGATGTATCCTGTTAACCGCTTTCCGAATCTTATACAAAAAATAAAAAATAATGACATTTAAGGGGGGGCTCCCATACATGAAACTAAAACCAAAAAAAAAATTAGTCAAACCTATGTGTGGGTTGTCTATGGATAGGTCTTTTAAAATGACATTGAAGTTCCTAAAACCATTTTTTTTTAAAGTCTAACGTTTCATAGCTAGACGCTTCCAAAGTGGAAAAATGGGCGTCCCCCCCTTCTAACTTCTAAACCAAGCAAGTGTAAATTTTGAAAAAAATATGTAATGTAGATCTTAATAAATACTTTCAACGAAAATTGGTTCGGACGGGATCGAATGAGTAGTTTTAGAGATATAGCACATTTTCAACAACCGCAAACATAACTTTGTACTTCATACAAACACTATGAAAAACAAAGTTATATTTGCAGTCGACAAAATATTGTGGTATTTTACTTAGTAGAAGTAAGTGGATTCCTTAATTCAGTTAAAGTTGGCACGGAACCCTCAGTGCGCGAGTCCGACTCGCACTTGGCCGGTTTTTTTGTCATTACTTGTATATTACAGAGAAGTACAACTCCCATAAGTCATGGGTGGGGGGTATTGCGCAGAACAGCTAAATTGAATTTTCTTATTAATGGTAAACATAATGTCAAACCGACACTTGGTATTTGGTGGAAAAATCGAATAGTATTAACACAGTTTTCAGTATGATAACTTACGAATAAGTCTTCAAAAAACCAGCCAAGTGCAAGTCGGACTCGCGCACTGAGGGTTCCGTGCCAACGTTAACTGAATTAGGGAATCCTCTTACTTCCACTTAGTAAAATACTATAATATTTTGTTGGCAGCAAATGTAACTTTGTTTTCATAGTGTTTGTCTGAAGAACAAAGTTATGTTTGCGGTTGTTGAAAATGTGCTATATCTCAAAAACTTATCGTTCGATCCCGTCCGAATCAATTTTCATTGAAAGTATTTGTTATGATCTATATTATGTATTTTTTTCGAAATTAACACTCGCTTCGTTTACAAGTTAGATGGGAGGGGGGGGACGCCCATTTTACCACTTTGGAAGCGTCTAGCTAAGAAACGTTAGACTTAAAAAAATGGTTTAAGGGACCTCTATGTCATTTTAAAATATCTATCTATAGACACCCCACACGCATAGGTTTGACTATAAAAAAAAAATGGTTTTAGATTCATGTATGTATATTCCCCTTAAATATCATATTTTTATTTTACAAAATGGATACGACGACATTTGAAGGACGTAAGCTTTTTCTATAATTAGCTCTACATGTCTGCAAAGTGCAATAACACGTCATGGTAAGTGACGATGCAATCGAAAGTGGCCAGAGACGAGGATCATACCTGTACTGGAGGTCGGTAAGATGCATCTGCACTTACTTCATAGGTACTTTAGTTGCTTAAAATATAGGTAGTTTTACAAACCAGAAGTGAGGTTGATTTAAAAAAATAACGAGCGAAGTCACGAAAATAGATTAAATGTCAAAAATTAACAAAAATCAGGACCTAGGTATCCTATGCACATTAATATTTCTAGCAACGACCGTCACATCCAACCAGCACATGCAAAGTGAGCTTCTCGTGTTTTGCGCTGCCCCACGAAGCTGGCTTCTGATGTGACGTTACGTCCCGACGACGTGCTGCTTGGCCCCACCTCCTTTCTCGGTATTTGTAATAATAGTTATATCAAAAAGTTTACATATACAACTTTGAATATGCACCAAGTCATACCAAGGTCAAATTACCCTGATGATATTAATTTATATACGGGATGGCCGAAATATTAAGGAAAATTCTGAAACTGGAAATAAGTCACATTATGGCCTGCATTGCATTGCACTTGCATTTTTTTTAAATAATTGTAAAATAGTAGTTTTTACTATTTTATATAGTAGATTGTTATAAAAGGGGAGAAAGTGACCCATTTTACTCGAGATGTTTTTGGCGCTCGAACGGAGTGAGAGCGCTTATAATTCGAGAGTGAAATGGGTGCTTTCACCCGAGTTAAACATATTATTTTTCATTTCGACTGTGAGGAAAAATAAATAAATTTAGTTGTGTGTTTGTGATGCGATAATGAGATATTATGTTGTTTGGCGAGAGATGAAATCTCAAGTTTTTACATCACATATCAGTTTGTTTACTGTCTTTACACATAAAACACACGATTAGAAGGATAGTAACGGCACGGAAGACAACAGAGTACATAAAATGCGTACGATATAAAATATTTCAAATCATTGTTAAAAATATCGATCGATATTTTCTCACAGACAATAATAATAGTACGCAACCTTAACCTTGTCACAAAAACTACCACAGATTATGTCAAATTCCAGGTTCAATTTTGCCTTATGAGATAGCGCTATGAGTGACAGCTAAAGGTGGGAGTGAGTAAAAAGATGAATAAACAACAAAATCGCGGCAAATCGCCTCCGCCTCTTTAATAATCTGTTCAATAATCGACCAAACTAAAAAATATATCGTCAACGACAAACAAAGTGTGACAATTTAAAATGAAAAAAAAAAATGATAAAAATTAGACCAATTGTAATTTTTTAAAATCTGTGACCATAATAAACACGCTTTTAATGTTTAGCTAAAATTAAAAATATGGAAAGCTTGTTTTTTTAATAATATGATGTGACTCAATTATCTTTAACTCCATGTCTGATAGTAGCAATTAAAACTAAATTACTTTCCACCCTAGGGATGGAAAAGCTATTTTCCACCCGGCTATCTTCACATGAACGTTCAATTTTCCGAGCAGGACAAATGAAAAGTAATGTTATTTTGTTTCAGTTCATAGACCGCATGAATCCGCAGTACCAGCTACAGGAATTATTGGAGGAGAGCGAGCAGTACTGGCTAGGGCTGCTGCGCAAGTTCTTCACTGATGACGTCATCGTCATCGTGGGCTCGCCCAGCATCGAGCTGCAAGCCAAGTGAGTTTTGCTAAACTGTATATGGTATGTAGGTACTCTAACAAGTGAAAAATAAACCTAGAGGTGTTAAATAAAATAAAAAAAGAATATGCGTTACGTTTACCCTTTCTGTAGGGACAGAGTGGGTTACGTGGAGCTCACCTGCTCGATAAGCAGGTGTACCCACTAAAAAAACACAGGTGTCTCCCTCGTCGCCAGAGTGGGGGTTGGGTGATCAGCGGAGCCTTAACTATCCCGCGTACCCCTCGGCGAAAGCCCGCTTACACGGCGCGCCAAGCTATGCCCCCTACTTTGGGGGCAATTATCCGTGTCCGACTTTTGTGTTGGTTAGTGCCGTGCAGGGGCAGTGCCCCACACCGACCGTCCGCTGCCCGCTACCTAGCGGGATATGGCGGGCGAAATGCCGCCTTCGTCTCCCCGTCTGTCGTCTGTAGATTGCTGGAGCCGCAGGATCTTCTTTTCGCAGCCGCTCCGCGGCTTCTTCCCGTGTGATGATTTCCTTGCAAAAGGAGGAGACTGCCCCACGACTCCTCGTCCTCGAGCATGGCTTTTACCATGCTCGGGAGTCTGAGATTTGACGGCCGTGTCTTACGCCGAAGGACGCGGCGCTGTTCTTCCCACGTCTGACACTCTTCAACGGTGTGGGCAGCCGTGTCTTTCGTCACCCCACACTCGTGGCAGCTTTGAGCAGAAAAATCTCGCCGGATGTGATGGAGGTATACCCCAAAACGTCCGTGACTAGATAAGACCTGCGCCAGACGCAAAGGTATATGGCAACACCCTCAAAATTTGGATCTGAATGTTTTGATATAGTATTATTGTACTATGTATCACTACTATGGAATTAATATTTTGAATTTTTAAACTCCACATTTGAAACATTTTTATATTATTATTTTTTCTTTTTTTACGAAATTGTTAATATTTAAAATATCATATAAGACTTATGGTTATTGACTTCATGTACCTACAGAGTCGGCATATTAGCAACTACAAAACTTACTTGAGCACAAATTTTCATTAATTATTAAGATTTTAAATAGTTGTTTCAACGTTCTCATGAATCAAGTACAAAGATTAGTCAACAACAACAGTTTGATTGATACAATCATAGTGTCAGTTTTAGTAAAGTAGTAGTATTACCAGTTCCAAAAATACTGGGCTCAGCTTTCGCGTACCAGACTCTACTATCTATATAACCCATACAGCGCGAGCAGTACTGACAAGGGCTGTTAAAATCTTCACTGATAACGTATCGTCATCGTGGGCTTGGCCAGCATCGAGCTTCAGGACAAATGAGTGTTCAAAGTTCCTACAATAGCAACTGTACATAAATATATTGTTTTTTATATCTCATTAAGATAAAATTATGTCTGATTTTGTTAGATAATTAGGGCTCAAAAGAAGGCAAAAACTTGGCATAAACAAATATAACTCTGATTCTATCAATAAGGGACTGCTGATAGACTTGACTCCATTTGATAGATTATTTTACACAAACAATATGCTTACACAGTCTATATTGTGTTTTTTTAGGATGGCAGAAGAAGAAAAAAAGCGGATCGAAGCACAAAAATTAGAGCTTGGCGAAAGTGGCTTAGCTGAAAAGGCTAGGAAGCTTGAAGAGGCAACTGAATTCAATAACGTAAGGAATATATGCAATTCATCATCACCTTCACTATCGTTAATAAAACAATTCGTAGAGTTATTGTATATTGATTTCTCTTGATTGGATACTTTAAGGAAAATTAGATAATATAAGATATATTTATTTTCGTAAACATGTGTGCAGTTACACAATATTAACATACATAGTAGCAGTAGATGTTAACTTAATAAATTACATTTCATTGGTATCAACATGTCTTCCCAACATCTATACTAATATTATAAAGCTGAAGAGTTTGTTTGTTTGTTTGAACGCGCTAATCTCAAAAACTACTGGCCCGATTTGAAAAAATATTTTTACGTTGGATAGTCCATTTATCGAGGAAGGCTTTAGGCTATATAACATAAAGATCCGACTCATAAGACCACAGCAGAAATGAAAAATGTTGCGAAAACGGGAGAAAGATATTCCTTTTGAAAGCTTCCGCTGCATACGCTGCGGAAACCGCTCAAGTTACACAAAAATCATGTATGACAGGATTGTTCAGCATTAAGAGTTCTATAATAAAGTCCGCGACAGCATATGTCTATCTTTTATGGTTGACTTACTACAACCTTTTCTATGTTAATAAATTTGTAAAAAAATAATGCATTATTTTTAGAGGTGTATTATAAACACAGGTATTTATTCTTATCAAAATAAATACATTCATCATCACGAGCATTTCATTTAGAACCAAGTTGCACTTTATATCATTTGATTTCAATAAATATCTTAGGAGCTATCACAGTTTTAACATAACTCCGCACCAAAATAATGTTCGCAGTTTAAGTACAACGTGCGCTTGCGCTAATATATTATAAAGCTGAAGAGTTTGTTTGTTTGAACGTGCTTATCTCAGGAACTGCTGGACCGATTTGAAAAAATATTTCTGTGTTGGATATATTATTTATCGAGAAAGGCTTTAGGATATAAAACATGACGCTGCGACGGGAGAGGAGGGAGCAAACTCAAAACGCGCGGACGAAGTCGCGGGGGACCGCTAGTGTAAATATAAAATGACAATTTGAATTTATCATTTCAGCAAATAATAATCATAATAAGTTTCAGTAATAATACATAATAATCAATTGTCAAAATTAGTATTGTAGAAACTAATTTACATTATAATAACACTTATATGTATTCTTAATTCGTAAAGGATTCATTCTATTATTGCATATTACAATATTCAACAGAATTAAGTCGCAAGAAGTTTATGCATCCCGCTGAATTATATTAATATTTCATTTATAACTAATGTCTAAAACAAAAGCTCACAACGAAAATAAACCAATAACACCTAATCTTTTTGCCCAGCGTCCCCCTCCTCCCGGCACGCTGGCCGCAGTGCCCGTGCCGTCGTGCGACAACCTCAAGTGCCACCAGATCAGCACGTGGAGCACTGACGGCGAGCCGTGTCCCCACTTCGACCTGAAGGACGTCCCTCTGTACACCAGGGTGCACAGCTTGAAGACCAACTTTGTTTACGTGAGTACCCTACGGTCCGGTCTTCAGTCTGAATCCGAAGCACTCTTCGTATCGAAGAGGCATGATTGTTCAATTTATAATATTAAGATAAGAAAATGTACTTTTTACCATGTTTCAATGCAAATAAACCAATATTCTATTCTATACTAATCTACACGTATTTTCCGTACTAGGCAAGCATGCTGATGAATAGCATCTAAGGGCCCGTAAAATATCCATTACGGTAATGGTGGCAAGTGCTACAGATCACTTAGGTTGGGCTGATTTTCAATAGTCGGAAAAAAAATACTGACTTATATATAATAAAGCTAAATTAATAAATATATGAAGAAGAGTGAAATATTCACTTCACTGTTATAACTGATTATTGAAAAATCTGCCCTAAGAAGAGTGAATACATTAACTCTTCTTAGGGCGGATTTCTAAATAATTAGTTACCAGAATATTCTTCGAATAAAATACATGGCTAATTTGGACACGTCATATCCTGATTGAGAACACTCATATATATATACTATCGGACCCAGCGAACTTTGCTTAGCCCCTAGCACCGTCCCCGTCTCGCCCAGCCTCGTAATTTTAAAAGTTAAGAAAAACACTATAGTTGATCAGTTATCGAGCGGGATGAAAAATGATCAAATTACTAAAATGGCTTTAAAAAATAGGGGTTGGTGATAAAAAAGTAAAAATGTATGAAAAATAGATAGTAGCCGATTCTCAGACCTACTGAATACGCATATAAAATTTGGTAAGAATCGGTAAAGCCGTTTCGGAGGAGTACGGGAACGAACATTGTGATAGGAGAATTTTATATATGTATAAGATTTTTATTGGGTCGTTTTATTATATATTAGTCAGTATTTTTTATTACCACAAATGACTTAAGTAAGGTAGATCATCTATTTAGAACTGACAGGCTTGAAAACAAATAATTTCAAAACCCATTTGTAAAACAATGTCTAAACTCACGATATATAAAACCTTCCAGATAAACCTAGTCCTCGACATGACGTCAGTGGATCAGAAATGTCGCAAGTGGCTGCCTCTCTTGCTCAACGCTTTGGCCGAGTGCCCCGTCCGCCGTGGAGATACATTAGTTCCACACGAGGACGTGATATCGGCCACGGAGCAGCTCACAGTGCTGTTCGCGGCTAACATCGGCTTCAATACTGGAGGGAACTTCTCAGTGGGCAGCTACGGAAACTTCCTACATATTGATACCAGGGTAAGTCATAATATACGAGCTCGTATTGTTGGGTAGTTCCTGAATAAATGCTTCAATTGAAGTATTTCGGCTTCGGGCTTCGGGCCCTACGTCTTCGTAAATGACACAGAACAGTTACGGTTTTTGCGATGCTATTTGTGCAACGTCCGTAAGCGATGCCTTTGTTGAGGTAGGCAAAGAAAACACCCATTTAATTGTAAATAAATATAATAAACCACCATTTTGGAAGGCTATGAAAACAATGACACTTCGATATTTTATTACTTTTGATTAGAGAAATTGTGTTAACCATATATAGCATTAAATTGGTCCGTTCTCGACATGGCTCTTATAAAAAAGGATCTCGTAGTGTGACGGTCTCAAATCTCATGTCATAAATTGTTTAGACGACCCCACATTTATTTATGGTTCCATACCTTAAGAGGGATTAATCAACATATAATTTTACCAACTAAATTCATATATTTCAGTGTGAACCCCAAGACTACGAAGCAGTTGTGAACCATCTTTATGAAATTCTATATGCGGCTCAACTAACGAAAGAGAGGCTGCTGGTCTTTGCTCAACGACTCATCAACGATGTAGCGCAGGTAATGTACTGTATATGTTATTTTCTTTAAGTCACATTAAACGGTACGCCGTACGACCTGAAAATGTATGATTCCACATATATCTGTTCAACATTTAGTCCGATTAATAATTGAGCAAATATAAAAATACAGCAATGCAAAGTTAGACACTCAATACACATCGGCCATCACATTAGGATATGCACTCATGTGTAGACGACATCATAAGATGTGCCACTGTCAGGGGATGGTTATTTTCTTATGTAAAAGTTCTACTATAGTCTGATTTTTAATCAGATAAACTAAAATGACATTTGGTGGGATGCCACTTTTTCGCAATTTAAAATTAGTTTGGTTCCTATATAATCAGACCATTCAATCTTTATTCAATCGTTTTTTAATCGATTAAGTAATAACTTACTATAAATTTGTGTTGTGCAGAAGAATAGTAGCTTGAACTATAAGTATAACAAAATCTACAATAAGTACATATAAAATCTTTTAAAAAAATCAAATAATAACATTGTTTCTGAAAAAAATATAAATAAATACAAATCAAAGAAAAGGTTTTATATTTAGTACTAATTAGTAAAACTGTTTAATGTGTAACTTTGTTTAAGTGATATTTAACTAGATGAGTAAAAACAAATAGTTAAAACTCATCACAAAATTAATTTATCGCACACATTTGAATTGTTCAACACTATTGCACTATGCTTGCAACATTAACTGTGCACTGTAATTTTGGTCTATCTAATCAGAAATCAGAGTATACTTTGGATGAAACTTTTCTGCCAAATCTTCAGTTTTTGTTGATGCCATCTTTTTCAATGACGTTTCTCCCGCTTAAAGGCCGTTTCGAATACAACAGCGCCGGCACTTAACCGACAGTTCCGTGCCGTACAGTTCCGTGACGTGATATTCATACATTTCAGTACTGACATTGTACCGTGCAGTGATATATCAGCAATTTCACGTCAAACTGCCGCAATAATCAAAATCATAATTAGTTGCGATTGCTTTATTATTAGATGAAGGTGAATGCAGGATGTACACGAACAATTTAATTAACTTTTCGTCGTCCATCTTGAAATACTGCGACCGTGTTAGGCAAAATATCGTCAGCTAGATATTCACTTCGGATCACGGAGAGCGTCGCCGCAGCACTGACAGCACTGAACGTGACTGAAGTGCGCATAGCGTCGTACAAAATGTATGCTACGATATCATTTCCGTCACTTACGTCACTGATCGTCACGTGTCTTCACTGTGCGGGCACTGTTGTGTGCGGATAGGGCCTAACACTCGCAACGTCAACTGTCTAGTGGTGGGACGTTGTCAAATATTTTGACGACGGAATGAATCCGTTTTTTTTTAAGAACGAAAACTAGTCCTCGAAACGGTTCTCGTTCGCAACTGATTTGATTGACGGGGGACGGGCGACAGATGGCGACGGACGAACGTGCATGAAATGTAAACTTCATAGCAAACGTACGAAAATTTCTTCGACGTTCGTCTCGACGAGTGAATAGTTGCGCCTTTTAAATTTCAATGTTATTCTTTTTGTAATAAAGGTTATTTTATTGTATCAAAAATCAGAACTTACGGAACGAACGTTGACGTCGCAATGCTCTCATTGCGTTATAGACTGTATTTTAGTAGACTTTAAGTACAAATTCGCGTAAGACCATCCGTGGACTAGTTGTGCGACGAGGACTGTTTTTGAACAAAACGTAAAACAGTTCCATCGTCGCGGAACATAAAACGGTCTTTTGAAACGGTTCGTCCTTGCAACGTTCACTGTACGTCGACTGACTGACGACCCGAGATGGTGTGGTCGAGAAACCCGAGTGGTCGAGAAATCGCCTACTACGCAGCGGGTTGCGGGTTCGATCCCCACACATTACAAACATTTGTGTGCATGAACATGTCTGTTTGTATTGGTCTGGGTGTTTTTTATGTATATCATGTATGTATTTACAAACAAAAACGTATTTAAGTATTATATCCGTTGTCTTGCACCCATAACACAAGCTTTGTGTAGCTTACTTTGGGATTAGATGGCGATGGGTGAAAATGTCCAAAGGATATTTCATCATCATTATCAGCTAAGGACGTCCACTGCTGAACATAGGCCTCCCCCACGGCTTTCCACAGCGACCGATCACTAGCGGTCTGCATCCAGTTTGATCCTGCGATCTTTTTAATGTTGTTTGCCCATCTTGTTGGTGGACGTCCCACGCTGCGTCTCTGGTCGGAGGGTCTCCAATCTAGAACTTTCCTGCCCCAACGGACATCAGTTCTTCGCGCTATGTGCCCTGCCCATTGAAGAATATTTATTTATTTATATTTATTTACTAGCAGACCCAGCGAATTTGTTTCGCCCCCAGCTCCGTCCCGCCGTGTCCCGTAATTTTAAAAGTTAAGGATTCCCAGTGAATTCAGTTTCGCCCTTAAATTACTAAAATGGTTATTAAAAAATAAGGGTTGATCGTAGAAGGGTGAAATTTGAGGATTGTATGTATTTTTGTATATTGTATCATAAAAAAATAGATTTTGTCTAAAATATAGGGGTGGACTACCCCTAACATTTAGGGCGATGAAAAATATATGTTGACCGATTCTCATAGATACCGGATAAGCACAAAAAAATTCATAAAAATCGGTCAAGCCGTTTCGGAGGAGTATGGCAACGAAAACTGCGACACGAGAATTTTATATATTAGATAAACTGTCCAGGTCCGCCGCAACGGGCACAAGATGGTGTACGACACGCTGCGCGACTCGCTGTACTGCGCGGACAGCAACGTGCACTGGTGCTCCGTGCTGCGCCAGCTCAAGTTCCTCAAGCAGCTGGTGGAGCAGCTCAGCGCAGGCGGCGACGCGGCCTCCAGCGCGCTCGCTGACGCGGAGCAGACCTTCAGGTGCGAGGTGACAGACGTTTGGAAAGAAAAAAAAAATACATTTACTCGACTCATAAACATATATAATATACTGACTCGTAAACACATATACAATAAACAGACACATACACACGTATTTAACATTAACGTCGAGTGTCAGTCGAAAAGGCACTCTCAGCTTTAATCGTGGCAGCAAGATGCATGCCAAGATTTCGGGTTTATATAAAACTCAAAACAAAAGAAAAAAAACATAAAATAACAAACAATATCCATTCACGTTTACATTCTAATTCACGTTTATATATAAATGAAATATCATCGCAACCGCATAATTAGTAACTGCAAGCGCCTTTGACAGCTGTTTTCCGAAACAAAGAGAAACGGAACACGAGTACGCAAGAAAAAAACCGGCCAAGTGCGAGTCGGACTCGCGCACTAAGGGTTCCGTGCTAATCTTAATTGAATTAGGGAATCCACTTACTTCCACTTAGATAAAATACCACAGTATTTTGTTGACAGCAAATATAACATGAAATTGTTGAAAATGTGCTATATCTCAAAAACTACTATTTTGATCCTGGCCAAACAATTTTTTTTTGAAAGTATTTGTTAAGATCTACGTATATGTATATTTTTTCTTAAAATATACACTTGTTTAGTTTGACGTTAAAGGGGGGGGGGGGGACGCCCATTTTAGCACTTTGGAAGCGTCTATGTATCAAATGTTAGACATTAAAGGAAAATGGTCTTAGGAACCTCGATAGGTTTGACAAAAAAATAATGTTTTCGGTTTTAGTTTCAGGTATGGGAGCTCCCCCTTAACAATCATTATTTTTTAATATTTGTATAAGAATCGTAAAGCGGTTAACAGGATACATCTTCCTAACATCTTCCTACCAAATTTCACCAGTGTGATACTTATAGTTACAGAATAAAGTGGCTGTAACATACGGACGGACAGACAGACTTGACGAAACTACAAGGGTTCCTTTTTACCATTCGACTACAGAACCCTAAAACGAACGAAATGGCAAACGTCAATTAAAAAAAAACATTTGGCCACGGCCACGATCTCAGCTGATGAAACGTGGTGAAGCGGCCGATTATAGATCTTGCACGTTCATGTGAACTGCAAGCGAATAAATCCGCTATATCTCTCTTAAGGGAATGACATTCAATGCTCATTGTTGTATGATATATACCTGGCTCCTGTGAAACCCAATAATTGTGTTAAAAAAAATAAAAGTACTGAAATCAATACTTTTGAATGATTATTAATATTCAACTTTCTTTATCAATTTCAATTTCTTAGACGATACGTCAGAGGAATCCTTTAATCAGAGATAAAATCAGTTATCGTTCATATAGCCCATTTTTTATGATGATCACTGAGACAATTTTGTCCTGACATATCCTTCTGTTTCACGTATACTACACTCAAAGAATGAAAATCTTATTTAACCAAATTACTAGAATAACATTTTCATATTGTTGCCAAATTATTAAAAAACAATGCCTTATTGAATATAAATATTTATTTTGAATGATTTGTAATTTTCTTATCTTAATAAAAAAACATAATTTATGCATGGAACGGAATCCAAACTACAGTTGTTGACAAAACCTTATCGGTTTCAAATCGTGTATGTCCGAATAATCGGTATGGGGAAAAAATAAATCACTTTGTTTATTGATAAAAACCGTATGAAAAATATGATTGCTATCGGTTAATAGCCTATATTTATTTAAATGAATGGATCTGACTTTTTCATGTTATACTACCGATTTTCTACTTGTTTTTGAAAGAATCATCAGTCAAAACGATTAGGAATATAATGGTCTCTATATGCCCTGAGCCGGAAAAGGATTTAAATACACGCAAAATATAAAACATGAAATAACAAAAAAACTTAAAATACTAATCGATTACTTTGTACAAAAATAATTGGTTAAATTTTATTGGGCTACATCACTAAAATTGACAAAATGTAAACGTCTCAGCGATCGTCTTAGGAAAAATGAACTCTAATTGCAGGTGTATAACGGCGCGGCCGTGGCTGCATCTGGCAACGGACTTTGACCGGTACAAGCTGAGCACGGAGCCCTGGAAGCGATTCGCACTGGAGACTAACGAGCTCAGTCCGCAAGAGTAAGTTTACGTTTTATTCCTTATATTTTGAATAGTATGTTTATTTGAGTACTTTATTTTATAAAAAGGGTAAGATTTGTTAAGTATGTAATAGTGTACTTTTACATTTAATGAAAATGATGATGATAATGTAAATTGATGGAGTACGTCCATGCTACATATATGCCGTATTGCGTCATTAACAAACTATCTTAACCACAAGCACATGACGCAAAAATTGAGATTTTTTGCGTTGTCACAGCTACATGAGTTTTGGTACGTACGTAATGTTTTGCATACCTCGTTTAAGATAAGTGGTCTCATTATTAAATCCTGTGACGTGTTTATCAACAGCCTTTTGTTATGCTTTTGTTTATGCGACCACCGGCGGCCTCTTGATCCGTGAGCGTTTAATGAAATCCTATTCTTGAAAAAAATTGTGAATGTAAGGGCGTGGACCCATGTGTACGGTGCGGCATCGCTCGCCGCACAGCGCACGGCGCAGCTATCGTTCTAAAATAATAGCTACAAATATCTTCTTGATATGAATCACGAAAGACGTATTGTCTATACAATATGCTTAACACGAATTTTTTCTCAGCGTTTTTGAGTGCCACCGGCCGGTTGTTCAACAGATAAGGCTGTGTCGTGACTTCATCGCTGACGTAGCGAATACCTAGCACGTTTTTTATCATCGTCAAATTTCGATAGCTAGGCTCTTGTCTATGAAGTTTTGTTCCATGAAAACTCGAAATATGGGAGGAAGATAGTGTGGGAGCTTCCCTCTTGCCTTCCATACTTCAGTTTAAGAATAGGGGGTTTCCCGCCTCTTAACACCCAGACAAAAGCGAGTGCATCTGGTCTAGTATCTGGGCTGGGCGCATACCTAAAATATAACCACGTGTTAGGTCGCGTGCATACCAAAATTATGCATTACATCCTTTTTCTGTATATTTATTAATTTAGGGTCTTTAACATAGTATGTATGTCCCATCGTAACATTAGGTGGAATTGTGTAAAGCAATCGTATTCATTTGACAGTTCAAAACGTACGATATGATCTGTCAAACGTTTTGTTCTTTGCCGTATGACAGATCATACCGTACGTTTTGAACTGTCAAATGATTACGATTGCTTTACACAATTGCACCTCTTATCTTTGTTATCTTAACAAATCACATACATTGTGGTGGGCTTTTTTAATTGAGAGATCAACAACGTGTTCCAGGCCCCGCCTGTACATGGACGCGGAGCTGATGTCTAACGAAGGCGGTGGGTTCGTGGTGGGCGTGGGCGGCGTGGAGTCGTCCTTCCTGGTGCAGCTCAGCCCCGGGCCCGCGGGACACGCCGTGGAACACACCGCACCGCTCACTGTCGCGCTAAACTACTTCACGCAGCTCGAGGTACATAATGAGACCCTAGCCGATGTCACAACGACTTACCGAATACGCGGGATGTATAATAGTGCAAAAGTGTGAAAAACCGGCCAAGTGCGAGTCGGACTCGCGCACTGAGGGTTCCGCGCCAACGATAACTGAATAAGGCAATCTACTTACTGCCACTTAGTAAAATACCACAATGTTTTGTTGACAGCATATATAACTTTATTTTTCATCGTGTTTGTATGAATAACAAAGATATGTTTGCGGTTGTTGAAAATGTGCTCATCTCATAAACATGTCGTTCGATTCCGTCCGAATCAATTTTCATTGAAAGTATTTGTTATGATCTACATAATGTATTTTTTTCAAAATTTACACTCGCTTAGTTTAGAAGTTAGATGCGAGGGGACGCCCATTTTTCCACTTTGGAAGCGTCTAGCTAAGAAACGTTAGACTTTAAAAGAAAATGATTTTAGGAACCTCTATGTCATTTTAAAAGACCTATCCATAGACACCCCACACGCATAAGTTTGACTAAAAAAAATTTTTCTGTTTTAGTTTCATGTAAATATCTTTTTTTTATTTTTTATGAGAATCGTAAAGCGGTTAACAGGATACATCTCCCTACCAAATTTCAACAGTGTGATGCTTACAGTTACAGAATAAATTGGCTGTGACATACGGACGGACAGACAGACAGACAGACAGACTTGACGAAACTATAAGGGTTCCGTTTTTTGCCATTCGGCTACGGAATCCTAAAAGGGTGGCAGCTCTACTCCATGCAGGAACGGACTCGTGTTTTGTAGAGTGTCGAAAGCTGTCCAGGTGTGTAGTATGGTGGGGATGTTTTTTAGCTGCTGTGTTCGATTCTGGATCCACAGTTGAGACAAGCAGTCAGCTCCAGGAGCGTTTCATTTATGGACACGGTATTGTTTTTATTTTAGATATTACTAAAATAAATAACTACTATAATATGTTTAGTACACAATTGTGTGTGCAAATACAGGTGCACTCTCTATTCCTTTCGCTCTCATAGCCCGATGGGACAGCAATCTGACACGACCGGAGAGAGTTCAGGCGCAGGACCAACAGCTTTACGTGCTTTTCCGAGGCACGGGGGAGAAACACCGTCAACTTTCAAACTCCGGGCTACCCTTAGAATTTTGAACAGAAAATACAGGTATATGTTTTTGGCCAGACCCGGGGATCAAACCCGGGATCTCTGGCGCAGGCGTACCCTATTTTATTAGATACGACAGAAGTTTGCTTATTGCAATTTTTTTCTCTTCTGACGTTGCATATTTGTGTTTTTCATCTAAGTCGAAGCAAAGCTTTTCTTCAGAATGATAAAATATATCTAGTACGTAGTAGTAACCGTATAGTCTTCGATAGCAATCCATGAGTCACGGACAATGAAAATCATCATCATCAAATTTAAGAGAAGGTTGACTCTTGTCGGTTGAGTTTTCCTCATGCTTTCTTGAGTTTTCGCCATTATGTTGACCTAATCATACTATAAAGCTTATTCTTTCAATATAAATTAAAAAGTAAATTTAGCCTGTAACATTCCACTGCTGGGCAAAAGCCTTACCTTAACTATGAGGTTGAGCCATACTCCACCATGCGGGCGCAGTGCGGGTTGGTGGAGGGGCGTTTGCAAGGCAAGCGACTAACCCTGCTGTCAGATGTTATCAAGCTGCCTATAAGGCCTCTGACTAGGCTTAACGACTAATATCAACCGATATTAGCCAGGACCAACGGCTTAACGTGCTTGATGTACGTCACTTACGGCCGTTCCCTATATGCAAACTAAGATCAAAGATAGATAGCTATCCTCGAACTATTGTCACCAGCTATCGACCATAATAAACAGTTTCTATATTACAGATAGGTGTTGCTTAACTCCAGTTAGCAGAAGATAGGCCACATTATCCAAGCCCTCCCTCACGTTTCGAATTACGCAGTTTAACAAAACACTCTCAATTACGTCGCTCCAACGTTTTCACGATATTTGTCGTCATTATGATACACCAAGGATAATATTTATATAATACGTTTAAAATAATATTTATTTTTATTGCTATGTACCTAATTATATATATGTTCTATTTTGGGTAAAAATATTATGTGAAGCATGTATAGACTTTACGTTAAACGGAACTTTTTTGAGCTCTGACAGAGAGTTGATTGATTGACTTCATACCTACGTCAATTGATTGAAAATTAATACTTTTTATCGTAAAAAGTGTTTATAAATTTTAAAATTCAAAACGACCGATTGAAAAGAAATAGAATTAGAAAGAAAGTTATCGTTCCAGTTTAATTTCGCAAACGCTTCAAAATGCTATCAGTATGGTTACTTAGAAGAAACAATGTGTCCAGCATAGACTTATATGTATTCTACTAGACACGCTGTTCAGAACAAATTTTGTGTCACATTTTTAAAATGACAGAAGTATGAAGTGTTGCTATTTAATATTTTTGATTTCTCCTGTTTGATGCTGCATATTGTTGTGTTTCTTCGTGGACAATCAATCTTAAGCTACTATAGCAAATACATTTCAACATCGTGATATTTGAAAACGTTTTCAAGCTATAGAGAAAACAAAACACCTTAAAAACAACCAAATCCCAAAAAGATATCACATCGATATTTTTTTCCCATTTCTTCCAAACATGACAATAGACATTACAACAACAACACTGAGCTGTCATAGGTAGCAAAGAGTAATCGAACAGATATGACACCTTGCTGGTGTTTAGTTTTCTGCCTATGATTGATATATAGGCAGAAAACTAAACACCTAGTAACATAAATAACTAGTAACATGTCTATTTTTTAAATTTTAAATGATAACGTTTATGTGATGCTGTTTTCACAAAAAAGGGTAATTATATGCCCACCAATATTATAACAACATAGTTCGTACCAATTATCTTACAATACTACTCTTGTACATACAGATATTTACTTAGTCCGTTTTTATTTTCTAGTCTAATATTGTAAACAATCTTGATTGACATTCCTTTTTACATAATGATTTATTTTAAAATAAGATAAATACAAAACTCAAATTTTACATAGGCATAAATTATTTAACACTGAGATATTTTCTATCGCTCGCTAAGAAAATCAGACTTTAATGATAAAGTCAATTGAAATAAAACTCAAAATTCATAGATATAACTTGGCCCTATATATATATTCTGAAGGGGAGACATAGATAAAACATATTCTACCTATAAGAGTTTTGGCATGTCTGTTTTTGGTTGATTTTTAAGTTTCTATGAAAATTGTGAGAAAACGAAAATTAATACTTTTACGCCTTCAACGAATCTTTTAACCACTTAAATTTACTACATACAACTAAGAAAAAACTAAATGTTCAAAATACGGGCGCTATAACACATTTTTAAGTAATTTGTTTATATCGTCTTTTGACGTAAGGGACGTTTTGACATGGTAGTTTCTGGCAACAGACTAAACACAGATGCTCCACTTGGCCTTAACTTACTGTAGAACAAAGTTTGCTCTAAACAGCGTGTCTAGTGTAACATAGAGGTCGTTGGTGTCCAGCTGGTAAACAATGTATTCAAGGAGGACTTTATTTCCATAAAATAAGTAAGTATCAATTGTACTTTCACAAACAAATCGTTTACGGTTTTTGAAGGATATTGACCAAAGCCGGGTCCAGATTGCGTCTTTGTAGTTTATATTTTAAAAATCTTGTTTGAATTATAATTGTACTGGTATTTTAAGGGTAACTAAGTAATTAAGTATTGAATTTCTTTAGTAAAATATAACAATTACCTTCTGAATGTATCAAAATGAATGTCAATCACAAAACATAACCTCAAAATGCCTAATCTGCCATTGAATTCCTCGTAAACCTGATTATTTATCAAAAATATTTTTTGTGTGTATTCTTTCAAATAATTATATATTTTATCCAAACATTTTGCAAAAACGCATGCTGCCGCAAAGTGTGCAGAGTTTCTATAGAGTTTTGGTCAATATCCTTTGCTTAAATACCAGTTGTTTTCATGTTATACTGATTTGTTTTATTTACTTCTTTCAGCCACAGCAAAAAGTGCACCTTCCCTTGACAAAGGAATAGATGATGATGCTGGTGGAATTATTTCAGGCTCATCAAACGCTATGCAAAGCATCAGGTACCTTCCCAGTCACTCAGCTGTTCCCAGAGAAAAATTGACTGCTTGAACTTGGATTCAATATTGTTCGCCACCCGAAACTTATATGTGTTTCATAAATTGTACGAGGTAGCACCTTACATTCTACAACTACGAACATGTCAGTGTCCTACATAGCAGAATCCAGGACCGTCGGAACTTACACTGGCGGCCCACCTATTAATGTATGTGTTAATATTTTAAATTAACTAATTTACTACCAATAAATCAGATATTATCCGTCCTTGTTGATCTCATTTCCCTCCACTGCAGCAGACACCTTTATCTGTCCCTATGATCAGTTTGGGCAGTCTGTCAGACTGGTAGCGGGTCCCACCACCTACCTACCATCTTAACGCTGCTGCCCTGGATGACCTGAACGCAGCTCTCCTACCACATCATCCTTATTATATCTAAGTATCTTTTGTTAGGCGGGGTTATGGCTAGGGTCAGTTTCTTAGGGTAAAGGAACATCTTCGCCACTAGGGAGAAAGTTTCCATCTTAACCTTGTGAGCAGCAGGACTTTTACATAAATAAATCAATGAAACATTTAAAACTAGTAATTTGCCGGGGTGTACAAGAGCGTTATCCTCCAAAATCCTAGGATTGAATTCTGGGGTTAGAGATAGTCAAACTGACTGACAGTCAGATGAAAAACATTATAGGAACGCAATAAATGTCAATTTCATACAAATGCCTATCCCCAGTAAGCTATCCGTCCTCCCATCGATAAGATGCATCCAGAGATAGTTTACCCTACTGCCAGAAGGTTTATAGAAACAAAAAATCGAAAGGTAGATAACCATTTCTAACTCTAGTAGGGCAAAACCACAGTTAGAATAGATATAGGGAACGGCCGTTAATGGTCGGAATGGTCACTATCCATACACGACCGCGCCGTGGGTTGCTTCACTTCAGTTGCACTACCAAAGCGCTGCTACCACTGTGCTTCTAGTACCTCAACATAAATTACCATAAGTAACCCATCTAACACTTTGGTACTTTCCAAAACATTTATTGAGAAAAACAAAGGTAACGTGTTAGTTTACAACAAACAATATTGAGTAAATTTTAAGTTTTTAGTCCGAACACAATATCACTCCGAACACGCGCACGGAAGGAAGAGACCGTTTGCGGGGTGTGGTAGCGCGCTCCCATTGGCCGGCGCGGCCTAACGACACCACAGACAGAATAATACCGCGAAACGAATTACGTTCGCGCGCGTAAATTTGAAATAGTAAGCGTTGCCGCGTTACACCCAGTTAGTTAGTTTGGCTGGGGTATTTTCCGCACTTAGCCTCATGATTGGGCCATTGTGCGTATGTCCCTCCTTTCTATTCTAACCAACCCAGGCTTTCCCAGAAGGCTAGCATCCTGCTCAAGTTACAAAAGGCCTCCGGGAAAGTAGCTGGGGATTTGAGAATATTTGCCCGTTGTTCTGCCACACTTGTGCACTTCATGAACACATGATGTGGTGTTTCTTCTGCCCCCATGCACCCTCTGCATAGGGGACTGTCTGTGACACCTATTGTGAAAAGGTGTTTGTTTAAGAGACTATGACCAGTTATGGTGCCTATGGCTAAGCGTAGTTTGTTTCTTGGTAATCGGATGAGGTTGCGGGCAAGCCTTTTCGATGCTTCTGGAACAGCCTTCTTAGTTTGCCTGCAACCATCGCCATTTCTCCATTCATCTTGGTGTGCTGCTTCAGTTTCTTCACGTAGCCAAGTTCTTATTTGGGCCAGCGGTAGGGGCAGCAAATGTTGCAATATTGTTTCACGTCTGTCCTCCGAGGATTGCGGTATGGGACAGGGTCAGTTAGTTTAAAATTTATGTTGAAAACATACACGCCTGTGGTCTGCGAACGATGGTTTATTGGATACATGCCATCCGTCGACGAGGTCTGCAGCCTTGTGTGTTGCTAGAGTGATGTCTATGGTAGTTAAGCACCTAGAGGTCACAAAAGTTGGTTCCGTGCCCTTGTTCTTGATGTTGAGGTTAGTTTGTAATAGGTATTCTGTTAAAAGCTCACCCAGTTAATACGTACAAGATCCGCCTTAGATACATAAGGTCCTATGTACAAAATAGGAACAAAACTTGTTTGTTGAAAATAGTTACCCATTTTAAAAATAGGTACATATGAGTTTCAGGTTCACAGAAAAGATTTATTTTACTAATTTGAATTTTAAATAAATGTAAACTGATAAAAAGAAAGCTATACTCGATATAACTACATGTCCTTTCTAATAACTAAGGTGTCCATTTAGAAGGCCAGTAGTATAATCTGGGTTAAATAAATGTTATTGACAGCATCGATGGGTGACTTGCAGGGCCCGATGTGGCGGCTGATCCGCGGCTGCGGGCTGTCGTACGGCTACGGCATCCGGCCGTCGCAGCACGAGGCGCGCCTCGCCTACTCGCTGTACCGCGCCAACAACGCCGTCGCAGCCTACACCAAGACCAGGGCCATACTGGTGAGTCTTGTCTGCCGACATGTACAGTTAACATAAGAAAAGATAAGAAAAAAAATTTGTCCGTGTACTAGTGTACACACGTAAGAAGTGAAACTACTTTATGGCCTTATTTTTCGAAAAATGATCCACATGCAACTTTCCAGAAATTGGTTAAATAAAGTTAAATTAGATAAAGTTTAAACAAAAGGATTTTATTATCATAGGCATGAATACAAATAATACAATTATTTCACTTTACCTTTTTGCTACTAAGATTATTACAGCATGAGAAAGTGAAAGTACACGTCTGAACCAACCGTAGTAGGGGCAAGAAAAAGATGGCGCGTAACGGAAAAATGTGACGCGTAACCGAAAAATGTGACGGTTTTTTTTTTCCAACGCCGATAAAGAAGTTTCACTTCAAAAAATTGCATAACAACACGGTATAAACAAGTGTTAATACAGAATAATGCACAAACATGTTGTTTACTACAATAATTTCATCCATACCTGTGTTGCCATCCTTGTCTTGCGGCGCGCGCTCCTACGCACATCATTTTGAATACTTACCTATTTTTGCTTGTTTGAGAGCCCTGTAAAGTAGACGCTCGCGAGACTTTGCTCCCTTGACACTAACTGACCTACCAGGACTCAATTTCGCGTGTGTTTTCCCCTAAAACTTACCTGAAGACCTTTGTGACTGCGCCTGTGTCCTCGGTGATCACCTGCAATCCTGAAAACCAGCTATTGGCGAACAATAGGTGAGTCCTGCTGACAAACTAAACCTCCCTTATGTTTTCCACCCCACCACGTTGAATCCACTGCCGATCTCAAAAACATGTCTTGTCAATTTTTTAGCATGCAAATGTTATAGAGAAAATAAAATCAATCAATTAAAACCCCAAATAGTATGTTAAAAATAATAAAATCATTGTGTATATTATATTGTAATAGACAGGCAACTTTGCGTCTATGAGCCAGGCTATGGAGTTAAGCGCATATATTATCATCATCTCCTAGCTCTGCTTTCCACCGATTCAAGTGCAGTATGTTAGTACTTAGCTGATCTCAGAGGTGGCAGCAATAATAATAATAGCCGATTTCGACTACAGTGGCCCAGTCACAATGACTAACCGACCAAAGACTTTGTCACAAAAAGACCGCTTCGGCCAGGGTCCCTTACTATACGTAACGACATCAGGACGCGTAACTACAGTCGAGATACCTACTCAAACAAAACTTAACGCGCTGACCGAAGATATGCTCGAGAAACTAGTAACGCAACTGGCGACGCCAAGCGGATCATCAGAACCAGCACCAGGTTCCTTTACCACATGTACTTAAATACATATGATGGACGCAAGAGTGCTGACGCTGTGGAAGCGTTCGTTCCTGTCAGCTGTAAATATATTCAAGGGCAGGGAGAGGGTGCCAGAACTTACAGCTTTAGAGGAACTGCCATTGCTTCTCAAAGACGATGCTGGAATGTGGAGGCAAAGCGTTAAAAATGAAATTGACACGTGGCAAAAGTTTGAAACACGTTTATAATTTTGCGCCAAAGAAAGAGGATAACCTTAAATTACTTAAATTACTACCTTAACTGAAACTCTGCAATTAGACATCCTATATGGTATTCTTAACCTAGAATATCGCGACAAAATTCACCGTGCCAGCATCGAAACATTCGACGAGTTGATAAAGGCAGCTAGAGCCGTTGAGTATGTAAAGACTGAAAAGGTGTTAGAATCTGCTGGAGACAACTAACCTGTAACAAAACCAGGAGGTCAGAAAAAAACGATGCAAGATCTGCAAAAACTTTGGTCACACCATCGAAACCTGTAGGATGAAACAGTTCAACGATGACAAGAAGCAAGCAAATGAACTACGTTCCCAAAATAAAGCAGTAGCTGTTACGCAGGATCCATCCCCTTCCGCGCCAAATTTAGTTGCTATGGCTATGGCGTACCTGGAGTAATACGCAGTAACTGCTCAACCTGCCACAAGAGCAAGGAGCGGCCAATCAGCGATGTTGGGGTTTGCGCTATTGATACTCCAACGGTTAGCAGAGACAGGCCAATGATATACTTTGAGATTGATGACATTGTCACCTCAGCCTTCATAGATAGTGGTGCAAAACAAGTATCGCCTCACACGCATTGTATATTAAGCTTATGCACAAAGGATATTGCTTTAAGGAGGTGAACGTTGGTGTTACATTGGCTGAAAAGAAAAGAATCAAAAGAAAGCAAAATGTGCTAGTCAATCGAGTACCGGTCCGACTCCACAGTAAGACCATACCAACCAGGTTCTTGGTCTTCCCTGAATCTCGCAACAATCAAAGCCTCCTAGGTGTGGCCTTCCTGCAAGATTCACTTATGGTTTTGAATCTTCCCCAAAACACTTATTACTTCTTGGAGGAACCAGAACAGGAAATTGACTTGTATGAGGAAGGGTTTGTCACGTTTACCAAAAACGTCAATCTAGCTTCATTGGCTACTACCAGATCGGAGACCGGACCTCAAATTCGTCCAGTCAAAATCAAGAGCGACGAAGAGGGCTCTGCTTATCCGAACGAAAAGCGGCAGTGTACTGTAATGTTTGACGGGTATTCCCCGGTAATGGACGCGTTATATGAAGATGCGCTGAACAGTTTGTGTGAATGATCATACAGCTTTTAAATCTGACTTTTTCCCTGACGTAGGCATAGCTTCACTTGATGTTCAGCATCAGTCAATGCTAGCACACTTCATTAAGGAGAATAGTCATGTGTTTGAACCCAATGGGCTTCCAGCTAAGGGTGTAGAGCATGCAACTGATACAGGAGAACATAAACCCATCGCAGTTCCACCTTACCGGCTGTCGTCTGCAAAATGCGAAATCCTGAAGAAGGAGATAGAGAAAATGATCACCGAAGATGTGATAGAACCTCATCACGTTCTATGGGCGGCGCCAGTTGTAATAAGGCGGTCCCTTAAAAAGACGGAACTGTTATAGTCTGCATCGATTATCGACAATTGAATTCGGTCACTGTACCAGATGCATACCCAATGCCGCGTATCGATGACGTCATAACACCAAGCCTACACCATACATGAGTACTATTGATCTCCGGGCAGGATACTGGGAGAATAAGGTAAAAAAGGACGACAGAGACAAAACAGCATTCGTCACACCTTTCGGCATGTATATGTTCAAAAGAATGCCATTCGGATTAGGTGACTCACCTGCAACGTTTCAAAGGATGATGGCTCGCCCCCGTATATCGCTTTGTCATATCAGGCTGTTAGTATATCTTGATGACCTGATCGTGATGTCTCCGAGTCTGGTCCAGCACCTTAAAGATCTGTAGGATGTGACCGTGGACGCAATACATAATATTGTATCGTTAGGCTGTCATTTCAAAATAAATACTTATTGAGACATTTGGAGTCTTTTCGTCCGCTATCACCGCCACCTACCTTACAAAGCTATATTTAATAATCAAGCAAACCGCCGTAAAGAATCACAGAAAGTGGGAGCGTTCTTTTACTGTGGCAAATGATATTGCAGGCGAATTGCCAATAAACTTCCGATAAAAAATCATATTATTATCAAATTTTCTTTTTTTAATTCACCAGGACGAGTTCCTCAACGGCGGTGAGTTCGACTCGGAGCTGTTCGCGTCGGCGAAGAGCACGGCGCTGTTCGAGGTGGTGCAGACGGAGAAGTGTCCGGCCGACGTCGTGGCGCAGGCGCTCTGCAACTACGTGCGCCGCGTGCACGCCGCCTACACGCGGTACGTGCCACTGCCACTGCCACTCCCACTGCCCACACCCACTCCCCACTCCCACTCCCACTGCCCACACCCACTCCCACTGCCCACTCCCACTGCCCACACCCACTGCCACTCCCACTGCCCACACCCACTGCCACTCCCACTGCCCACACCCACTCCCACTGCCCACACCCACTCCCACTGCCCACACCCACTCCCACTGCCCACTCCCACTGCCCACACCCACTCCCACTGCCCACACCCACTGCCCACACCCACTGCCCACACCCACTGCCCACTCCCACTGCCCACGCCCACTGCCACTCCCACTGCCCACACCCGCTCCCACACCCACTCCCACTGCCCACTCCCACTGCCCACACCCACTCCCACTCCCACTGCCCACACCCACTCCCACTGCCCACACCCACTGCCCACACCCACTGCCCACACCCACTGCCCACTCCCACTGCCCACACCCACTGCCCACTCCCACTGCCCACTCCCACTGCCCACTCCCACTGCCCACACCCACACCCACTGCCCACACCCACTGCCCACTCCCACTGCCCACACCCACTGCCCACACCCACTGCCCACTCCCACTGCCCACTGACCACTCCCACTGCCCACTCCCACTGCCCACTCCCACTGCCCAATGACCACTCCCACTGCCCACTGTAGTCGACGTGGTGCAGTCTGAGGTGTCCGGCCAACGGTTTATAATCTATCGAAGTCTCCGGCCGACAGTAGGCCACTGCCCACTGTAGCCAAATGAGAGCGAAGAGAAGGCGAAACTGAATTGGTAGTTAATGCCATTTTTTACCATGTTTTAATGCATTTTCAATCACCAAAACACATTGTTTTATAATTAGCATGCTATTCTCAATTTAACGGTTTCACTTCGATAGATTATAAATAATCTACCAATAATGACCAGTTTATCATTTTACAGCTCTCACTAGATGGCATTAGGGTAACTTTAAGAACATTTTTTTCACGTTGGCGGAAAACCAAAGACAAAGAAAAAAAATTGAAAGTAAATATTCTAAAAATGTATGGCCTTTAGATTAACTTGGGATAACTATTTTTTTAAAGTAGAACGTCTTTTATACATACGAATATGTTTTACTGTTTATTATGTATGTTGAAAAAAATAATTACCCTCTGAATAATACATAAATAAAGTTTAAAAAAAATTTCTTAAAGCGCCATCTCTTGATGACATTAACATCTGATGACAAGAAACCTGCTCATTAATGCGTTAAAATGTACACAGTATGTTACGGCTCACAAGCTATCGACAGTTTACAATATCTTTAGAGAATCTCTGTATTATAATCAGAATCAGAGTGTCTGTTTTATAATCTAAAATACAGAAAGTAATCTTACGTAGTTGACGACCTCTGTGGTCGAGTGGCTAGCACGCTGTTTTCAAGCGTCACTATCTCGTGAGGTTCCGGGTTCGATTCCCGGTCGGGTAGTAAAAAACTATCTATTTCATATATTTTTTCGGGTCTGGGTGTTGTGGTACCACCGTTGTGTCTGATTTCCATAACACAAGTGCATTGGCTACTTGCTTTGGTGTCCAATAAATAAATAAATAAATATCCTTTGGACATTCCCACACATCGCCATCTAGTCCCAAATTAAGCTACTCAAAGCTTGTGTTATGGGTACCAGACAACGGATATAATATTTAAATACTTTTTTTTTTGTTTGTAAATACATACATGATATGAATACATACATGAAATATACCTAGTCTTTAAATATTGTCATATTGTATCACAGGATCGAGGAAATGATATCATTGTTATATTGCTACCTTCCACTCCGCAGTGACCTAGTAGCAGCGATCGCAGCGGTGACGCCGGCCGAGGCGACTGCAGCAGCGGCGCGCTGGCTGCCCAGCCTGCTGGACCCGGCCCGAGGCAAGCTGGCCATCGTGTGCCACCCCACCAAGGTCGGAGACATGCAGGCCGCTTTTGACAAGTGAGTACCTTCGTACCTTTGATCGTTTTAGGAATGTGTTCGTGAAAAAATTTCTTAAACGAACTTCAAAAAAGAAGGAGATTATCAATAATTGATACAGTAACAGTATATTACAGTATATTTCAAAAAAACAGTTGAATTATTTAAAATCTACAAATTTTGTAGATTCTTAAAGATTTAATTTGTAGATTTAATTGTAATTTGTAGATTCATAAAGAAAAGACATGGTTCAATCCCCCCCCCCCCCCCCTCCCCTGTAATCAAAAAAATATGAAATAAAATTAACTTTAAAAAATAAATAGTGGTTAGCGCTGCTCACTACTATGCCAGCGGTTTAAAATCTCGCAAGGGGCAATGTTTATGTGATGACAACGAAAATGTTTACCTAAGTCATGGATGTTACTATGAATTTGAGTATTTATGGAACACATCCCCGTCAAAATCGTTCTGGTATTTCAAGCACAAGGACAAAAATTCCTTACTTCGAAACCAACACAATTTGGTTTAAAACAGTCAAAAGTCAATAATTGATTATATTTCTTTATTCTCGTGATCCCGTGATTAACCGTATTTATGTACACGAAAATATTTCGTTATCCTTAAGAAATTAAAAAGTATATTAACTAAATTATACTTTTCCCCAGGATTGGTGTAAAGTTGGACGCATTCGAATCCATGGAAGCATCGCATTTTAACAACTAAGCGCAACGAAATAATAACTAAGTATAAATTAAATATATGTTACATTATTCATTTAAATGACCTTGGATTAATTTTTGTAATTATTTTAAACAACCATTATACCTAAACGTATATTACTAATACAGAATATTTTTTGTGACTGTTGCTTGGCTGTGCCTTACTTTACATAATTAAAAACTATCTCCAGCTCAAAAACTCCATTTTTGTTATTATGACTTGCCACTAAGTATTATCTTTTAAGAAATAAATGTTTACAGAAACAATTGCCGGCTTTTATTATTTGTAGAAATAAAAAGACGTGTTAAATATGATAATCATTTTAATTACCATTCATCTTAAAGCTATGTCTATACAAAAAATATAACTTAAACTTAGTCAGATATTTAGTGAACATCTTTATAAATCATCTCACAACCGCTGCAACACCTCCTTCATAAATTCTCAAACCCATCCATAGAATAATTATCATTGTTCAACATCATTTCAACACAAACGTTGCTTTCAACAAATAAGAGAATGTAGGTGGAATCTTACAAGTATTTAAACAACTAGCTAGCCACGATCGCTCGTAATTTAGATTACATAGAATTGAGCGGCACACTACATCCTACCGGCAATAAAGGAGAATACATTTATAGAACAATTTAATTTGATAATAATCACGATAGTGAACATCACATTTATCTACAGATACTTTTAAATTTTGATATTAAACATTTATGAATTTTATTCATGTCATATTTTTAAAGATTGTTTTGAGATGTGTCGTTAATACTGGTTAATTTTGTTAGTATAACGTTGAAATGCTTGTTTTCGAGTACAAAAATAAACCGGCCCTATTTAAAGGTATGCGACATTCAATCAATAGGCCATCAGCTAAGTCATCCACCACCCACTACTGGTGAGCTACATACAATCACACCAATATAATAAACGTATATTTTATAATTTATCCATAAGAGAACATAGCATCGCATTGTACACGCATTTATATTTACATTTGCTTTATAATAAATTCTTAACATTAATTTATAGAGAAAATAAAAATATTCTCAAGTAACAATTTTAAATTATGCATTTGATATGCTTTCGCATTTGAATGCATTTAAGCACCATTAAGTTTTAAGCTTTAACTTTTACCTTCAATTTCATATTTTATACTTGTATCAAGTAGGTACTGAATTTATTATCTGGAGAAAATATCGTAAAATGTGCTTGAATTTATCTTCGCTAGTACTATGAAGAGTTTTGGTAAATATTAATTAATTATCCGTACAATCTAACGATAACATTACTATTAATAATAATTCACTATAGAATATCTACTTGACGAATAAGAATTCCCTAATAAATGACCGTCTAATTACATTATTATTATTAAAAAACTACGTACTAATTAAAGAGGCGGCCCCAATTTCATTTACCTAACGCTTCCAAGATCATTCCTTGACAGTTGATAAAGCACGTACACACTTGTAGCGCTTATCACGGACTCATTCCTGAATATATTGTCCTTTTAAAATATTTCAGTCGCATTTGGGGCTATTAGTCATCGGTTTCCAATGCATTTTACTGCATTCTTCTTCCACTGTAAACTAAGATGCGCCCACTGTTATTCATATTGAATGTACTATTTTACATAAACCATTCATTATTCAAATTCATCTACGTGAAATGTTTTGAACTTTTCACTCAAAGAGGCCATTATGTCATTTGCGTAGTCATGAAACAATGTCAATACGTAAAGCAACACGCGCTGAAGATATGGTGTGCAAAGTTCCTACGATGTTTTGTTCTGACTCTTGCACACGCAAAAGTATTTGTACCTGAGAAAATAAAATAATATTCGTATTCATTTGCGTCATATACTCGCGTTGGTTTATCCAGTGAGCTCATAAAGCTAGCTATAGTTTATAAACAAGTGCAATCAAATTTGGAATTAAAAAAAAATCTCTTTCAAAAAGAAAATTCAGGTAGGCTTAGAGAACAAACCAATTCCATATCAGTGTCTATCTAGTCAAAGCAAGATCGTCGCAGTACGAACGAATACAATCTATGGAAGCTTCGACGTAAACCTATCGGCGACTACTGTAGTAGGGCGGACTTATAGAAGAAAAATAGTTCGTAATTTATTAGATTTGGTGACAAGTTAAAACGAAGAGGAAATCATTAATAACGTTCCTAAAGAAATGCCTAAGGCACCGTATACTAATAACATACTGGGACAATTATCCCTCATTTTGTACACCACTCTTTTTACTCGTCATGAATCTGGTCGATGTTAATATGGGAGGAAATGACTCCCTAACAAAATTTAATAAGACATTTTGGCGAGGTACTATAGATATAAAGAAGAACCAGCTTCACATTTCAACACGTTACTATAACAATGTTGAATATCTATGTACAAATTGTTTTGGAACGATTTCCGCGTATTTGTAACCGAGGGTCAGACCCTAGAGAAATATGTATAATATATCAACCTGAGCGCATGATATTTAAGGGCGTGGCTCCAATTGGGTCAGTATTTGACTCCGGAATATTGTAATTTAGCACGTAAGTCTCGCTTAGAAGTTTCTGTCCAATTTATGTTCTTATACATTTGGGTGAGCGCATGTTACTAAATTTGCCAAGAATATCGGCTTAAGGACTTAAGTATATCAAAGTGTGATTCCTTGCAACTTTGAAGAGACTTCATAAGTTCTCAATGTTCATAGCGTCTGATTCATAAAAGCGTTCTCAAACAGATCTCAACCTTTATCAAGACAGCATATGTCCCTGTAATTTTAAAAACTGGGTCTTATAAGATGTCAGATTAAATCATCCTATACATCGCTGATTGACACTTGATATTATTTTAGAGCATGTTGGTGTCAACATCGGATCATTAGCTTTAAGCAGTGGGTTTTTTTCGCATCAACATCGAACTATTACCACTAGCACGGGGGCTCACAATAAGGTGCCATGTTAGGTATTCAATCATCTTAGAACATGTTAAGATGTCACGTTTATCACGACCAAGCGACCGTCCTGCCCCCTTACTCTGGACACAAAA
This sequence comes from Pyrausta purpuralis, assembly GCA_963924145.1. Classification (NCBI taxonomy): domain Eukaryota; kingdom Metazoa; phylum Arthropoda; class Insecta; order Lepidoptera; family Crambidae; genus Pyrausta; species Pyrausta purpuralis. The sequence continues at coordinate 16,290,384 of OZ001654.1, forward strand.
CCTGATCCAATGAATATACCCATCCCTTTCACACGCGTACACGGCCGGGTATGAGTGACAGGGATGGGTATATTCATTGGATCGGGTTTTGTGTCCAGAGTAAGGGGGCTGAGCTGTTATGAATACATCGTATGGGACGTGAAAGACCTCATTCTCAGTTTAGGGCATGAACTTATAAGTTTGGGCACTGGGCCGTATAGTCTCAAGGTCCCAAGCTCACCGGGGCTTATAACAAGGTATCATATTCGGTACCCCCCCCCCCCCTATCACATTTTAGAGCATATTAGTGGTGACGGGCTGCGCCTGGTCTCGCGAGCATGTCGGCACTATTAGCTCGAAGCGCGGGGCTTGAATGTCAAGTTATACAATAAGTTAGAGCATGTTGGTTTCCTCCCATTAGAATATTTTTTGTAGCCTCTCAGTATATATATAAAAATTGAATGTATGTACAGAAAAAAATACATTCATTTACGAAAAAAAGTGACATACACAAATATTATACTAGGAATAATGATAAGCTTGCAGAACACATTGTATACTTACCGGTTAATAAATTTTAAAACTGCTATTAAATAAAACCATTATGACAAAAGGGTATTATAAAGAGGATGGCTATATGAAATGTAACAATGTATGGATTTGCATTATCAATACAAACATTGTAAACCTTTTGAAAAGAGGCATTGACAACAGTGACTTGAGTTTCTTGCGCAGCTTATTCTCAGCATTAGCCCACAATTGTCCCGAAGCTGTGATAGGGTTTATATTGGGACGTGTAAAAGTGCCCCCAGTTGGCTTATTTGCATAAATAAACGACTTGTGTTGGTGTCAGCATCGAACCGTTAGCCCTGAACACGCGGTCTCACGATAAGGGGCACTGAGTACCTTAGAGTATGTCGGTGTCGACATTGGACCGCTAGCCCCGAGCACGAGGCCTCGCGGCGAGGCGGCGCGTTCAAGTATTCTAGAGCATCGCGCCGGCGAGCTGCGTCGCCGGCGAGCGCAGCGCGTCGCGGATGTAGGCGGCGATGGAGGCGTCGGCGACGAGGTGGAAGAAGAACAGGTGCTCGAAGCTCTTGAGCGAGATGGAGCGCAGCGCCGGCAGCCGCAGCAGCAGCGACGCGAAGCGGCCCTCCTCCGTGCCGCGCGACCGCCGCACGTACTCGTCCAGGCACGAGAACATCTGCAAGACAACGCATAAACAACAATCATCATTTTTTAAATGTTTACTATTACTTTTTGGAAAACCAACAACATGATGTACGAGACAAAAACGGTCCAGCGCGTTCCGTACATCTGCTATTATCCTAAAAACTAATATGCCTATCTAAAAAAAAAAAAAAATTTTTCAATTTAGGACACAATATGCCACTTATGAACGTCAAATGTACAGTGAAAAATAAAATAAAAATAAATGTGCCCTGAAGGGGCCGAATCATGTCTCCTTATCTTTTGGGCCCTACCAGCGCTTCGAGACAGAACACAAGACAATTATTATCTAGTTTTTATTATAGATCGTATCGTACACATCAATACATAACAATAGATACAAGACATAATCGTGCACTTAAATATGTTCGAAGAATGATACCAGATAAAAAGAAAACGAGGAGAATCAACGAGGAATAATATCAAGCCAAAAATTTTGTCTATTCAAAAAAAAAGTTAATATATTTCTTAAAATGATTTTGTCTCGCAGTCAAGAAATCTACGAGTATATGTTAAGTATTTTTTTTAAAGAAAGTGTTTTCTATAACTAGTGATCGGCGGCGGTTCAACATGTAGGGTTATTTATATAATTTCTTTTAAGGTTAGCACGAAAGGCAACCTGGAAAGTAATCTTTGAGAGAAGTCGCTGGAATCATGCCTACCTAAAGCTATATTTTGGAGGAAGGTCAGCTCAGCTGCTTCTCTTCTCAGAGAAAGAGGGAGCATCATCGAATTTAAGAGTCAGGGAAAACATTGATTATCATCAAATTTAAGAGAAAAGGATTTGGCATACTGGTTGCGGGCCGCCGTATCCCACCTAGCACATTAGCAGGTTAACGGGATGATATAAGTCGCATTACCGCCTAAAGTTCAATTAGGGTTTGATAAAGGATTTCGCGTCGTGTTCTAGCTGGTCTACAGAATTTATTAGATTTATAAAGGCCTTTAGCTTTATTTCAGTCTTGACATACATGATATCGAGCTATAAACCCTATAAAAGTTTTAGAAAAATCAAATTTACAGATGAAGGCTGTATTTTACACAGCAACTAACTTTTAAAACTCTAAGCTTGATAAAAGTCTGTTAACAGATAAGAATCTAATGCTTTAGAATGTTTTTAACACTCACAGTGTCATATTTTATATTCATAAAGATGAAATAAGAAACCAAAAATTTGCGCACGGGCGGGACTTGAACCAGCAACCTTTTGACTGACCGGGCCAAACGCTCTTACCAATTGAGGTACCGTGCTGTCAGTCCGACCCTGCGAAATTAGTGGTCTCTTATGAAAACGTCAATTGCGTGACGCTTAGCGCCATCTAGCCGTCTGTTTATGAAACAGATAACCCAAGCAGTTATTCTTTACAGAATAAATTCAAGTTGGAAATTTATGACGCTTCGCTATTTAATGCTTTAGAATGTTTTTAACACTCACAGTGTCATATTTTATATTCATAAAGATGAAATAAGAAACCAAAAATTTGCGCACGGGCGGGACTTGAACCAGCAACCTTTTGGCTGACCGGGCCAAACGCTCTTACCAATTGAGCTACCGTGCTGTCAGTCCGACCCTGCGAAATTTGTGGTCTTTTATGAAAATGTCAATTGCGTGACGCTTAGCGCCATCTAGCCTTCTGTTTATGAAACAGATGGCCCAAGCCGTTATTCTTTACAGAATAAATTCAACTTGGAAATTGATGACGCTTCGCTATCTAATGCTTTAGAATGTATTAACACTCACAGTGTCATATTTAATATGATATACAGGGTGTGGCGTAAATAGTGGTCCAAAGCAAAGGTGTGGATACACTGTACACTGAAGCACCACATACCAGTATTTAAAAAAATTGTATGTACAGGGTTTTCAAAAAATTTTTTTTTTTAAATTTTATTAAAAATCGTTACCTTGCCTTACAAATTTGGTTATAATTTCCAAAAATGACGGTATTTTTTATGAAGTTTTTTTAGTATTCTTGCTTATTACATGTACTTAGTGTTCCATTAGGTTTTTATTTACAAACTGAATTAAATTTAAAAAAAAATTAAGTGTTTTTCAAAATTCAATACTCACTGCTAGCAAATCGTTTGACTTTAAATGCTTTTGGTGCAAAAAAAATGTACCACACTGTCAGTGCCCATTATTTCAAAAAAATGCCCATCTTTTGCAGATTCTAAAATGGTACAACAATAAGTGTTACGACTTACAGAAAAAAAGTTATTACTTTTCGAAACAAAAAGGAACCTAATTAAGGAAAACATTTTTTAAAAGTTAGGTTAGGTTAAGTAGGTACATTACAAGTGTTGTAAATTTTTCTGGACCTATTATTCAGTTCTTTCTTAAATTTTAGGTTACTTTAGTGACAGAAAAACATTTTACTGAAGTCGTCTTTATTAAAAACAAAAGTCTTAAAAAAATAAAAAATAAATTTTTTTTTGAAAACCCTGTACATATTTTTTTTTAAATACTGGTATGTGGTGCTTCAGTGTACAGTGTATCCACACCTTTGCTTTGGACCACTATTTACGCCACACCCTGCATAAGGAGACGGGTCGACGACGGGATTTATTGTACCCATTTCTTATTTTATTTTATTTTTTTCTTTAAATTAACTCCATTTCCGAGCGCTTGAAAATTTTACCTATATTACATATAAAGTTTCACAGTAAATTGATCTGTGCATCCGTTTCACTGCTTATAATACATGAAAAACAGAAAACTTCACAAGTTTTAGTACACGTTTTTATTTGTCCATAGAAGTATTGCTTCTTTTAAACTTTAATCCTATATATGTATGAAAAGATTAATTAAAGTTAGATATCAAACTAAAACCAGTTATACGAGATGTACTGCGGCACAAATTTAGCGTTTAGATTAATAATAAGTCATTAACCAGCCTAAGTACAGTCGCCGTCAGATACATTGGAGCAGACAAAGTGACCAAATACTTTTGAACAGTTTAAAATGTCAATAAGTTTCATACACTACAAGTTACCATTAATATCATAACATTCATTACTTCATCAATATCTGAGCAGAAGCTAGTCAATAACTTCTATACACACAACTAACTAATAATATCTGATCACTCATAACGTCAAATGTATCTACGTAGTCGGTCATAAATATCTGAGCAATCGAGGAAAATTGCAGACAGGGCTTGGAAACCGGTATTTCTTCTGAACCGGTTTAACGAAAATATAGGTGGAACTTTTTGGAAAAGGTTAGGTTCCTTTGAACCGGTTCTTAAACCGGTTTGGAAAAATATGGGTGTTTTTTTCATTAACCGGTTCAACTTTTCGTTCAGGCAGGACAATCACCTCAACTTCGTTAAGATCTGCGGGCGGTGAGCGCATTTACGTTTGTTTTTATTCAATAAAACGTATTTTGTTTATATATCCAATCAGATACGCACTGTGGTAATTGTTCGACATATTTTTGAAAATGTTAATTATATTATAAAAACAATATAATGGCAAGAGGAATAATTCTGAAAAATCTGATAATAAGTATAACCTCTTTCGAAGAATATTTGGTCAAAAAATAAGTCGCGTTGCGATCGTCGCAAGCGTCTGGGAATTAACCGGTTTATTTAGGTTCACAGTATCGTTCTTATTTGGTTCCGCTCCGGAACGGAATTTTACGATAAAACCGGTTTTACCGTTATAATACCAGTAAATCTTGAACCGGTTTCAAGCCCTGATTGCAGAAGGAATTGCTTCCAACTAACTATAAATACTATTTAAAAATAGGAACTCTTTTCATAGTTTATATTATAGTAAGATGACGCTGGCAGTTTGTAACGCTTTGTAGTTTACAGTATTGTCATCACTATCATGAAAGTGTCATGCTATAAATAAATTCAGGCAAGTGAGTATTCAGATATTATTGGTTATTTGTGTGTATAGAAGTTATTGACTAACATCTGCTCAGATATTAATGAAGTTATGAATGTTCTGATATTAATGGTAACTTGTAGTGTATGGAACTTATTGACATTTTAAACTGTTCAGAAGTATTTGGTCACTTTGTCTGCTCCAATATATCTGACGGCGACTGTACAGCTAATAATTAGCCCTCATTAATACTTAAACCAGCCTTTCTAAAGAATAATACTGTTTAATATGGTCCTCTTTCACACTTAATACAGCTGCATAAGCGCTTTGACAGCACTTTAAACAGGATCTGAAACCAGCCTTAGGAGACGGAAAATCTATTTATCAGCTATTTTAAAGCAATTTTGTGCTAGTTGGGATGTAATTGACAATTTTGTATAGACCGGACCGCAGACCGCCACCAGTGTTTCAAAGCCTTTCTTGTCGGTGGATTTTTTTTAACTCCGAATTAGGAAAGATAGTGTGGTGGTTTCCCTTTTGCCTTCCACACTAACGTTATTCTACCTCGTGTGTTCATAAGCTTTTAAACTAACTTTGTACTTAAAAAAATTAATCATATATTACTGACTGCTATTTACTTTTTTTACATTTTTTTAGTGTTTACTTTTAATTTCTTTGTTTTTCAAATCTATTTCTGGAAAATGGAATATAGGGATCTGGGGTTGGAGGAGTCGGCGGTTGTGTTTTCGCTGACCTCCAGAAAAGTAGCCCTACTTGTAGGTACGTAGCTCGGACTCATAGTAGACTTGGGTTAACCAGAGGAATTCAGCGGCTGAGTTTTCTCGTCACACGGTTAAATTGTGCGCATGAAATTGCCGGTCGAATTATAAAAACAAAGGTTTGGCTGGTAGAGAATGCCATATCGCTTAAGTTCACCTTTTGTACAAATTTTACAAATGAGCCTACCTTTTCTCGGAGTACTTCAACTTCTTGGCGATTTTTCAATCCTTTTACATCTGAAACGCAAAACATGACTATTAACATTTATTTCAAAGTAGAGCAGAAGAATATGATACTTTAAGAGTTCATTGGAAAATTTAACTCTTTCGAGACCAAACTTACGTAGCCGGCTTAAAAATGCAAAAGATACAAGAGAGATTTAACATGCAAGCTGCAAGCGTAAGGCACACCAATGTGTAATATTCATTATCGACACTCAACTTGAGGTCCTCAATAAAACACAGATATATAAAATTCGTTATTGCTTGCATTATCTTTTTCAATATTACGAATAGTTTTTTAAAATAACGAAGCATTTTAACATACTGCACTTGAAAACATCGACCTTCTATTGAATCGAGTAAGCTGTACGTCACTTAGAAATTGGCAAATGCCAATACTACACGAAGTTAGCATACCCTGCTATTCGGCGCGTTCGGACGGGTTTCGATATCTGCTTTTTTTAGCTTCCCGTTTTCTGTTTTTATGTATGCATAAATCTTTAAAACTACGCAATGGATTTTGATACGTTTTGTAGTGGCTAAGCACCTAGTTTCAAGGCGTCGCCGCTCCGAGGGTCCGGGTTTGATTCCCGTTCGGGTCAATATAGAAATCATTTTTTTCTATATTGTCTCTCGGGTTTGGGTGTTGCGGTACCACCGTTGTGTCGGATATTCATAACACAATTGCAAATAGCTACTTACTTTGGGATCAGAGCAATTGTATGTGATTGGTGTCCAATATTTATTTATATTTATATGTTTATTTAAATAATAGAGTGGTTCAAGAGGATGGTTTGTATTTATAATAGATTGCGCCTGTGCGAAGCTGGGACGGGTCGCTAGTACTTCATGTTAAGCTCCAAAAAAATCTATGTTTCTATCTATATGCAATAAACCAATACAAATGCTGACCGGGGTTGAGCAGGATGATGGCCTTGAGCGCGACGTACTCGGCCTGGTCCATGCGCAGCGCGCGCATCTTCAGCGACAGCTCCGACAGCACGCGGTCGAAGATCTGCCCCACGCCCGCCTGCAGCGCCGAGTTGCGGTGCAGCGTCATGCCTGCAACCCCACGTCACAGGTCATCGAACAACTATCCAATAAACCACAACTACACACATAATCCCATGGTTTAATTTGTTTTTAACACTCAATGTCATATTTTTAACAGACTTAATTTTATTTCTTTATTTTTAGTGACTACAGGAGGGGGCCATAAAGTGCAAGCAAGTGTAATGATTACGTAATGGCATTAAGAAATGGCCGGGAAATATCAGCCGCAAGGCCTGTCTTAGGCATTGGGATTAGCCATGTCAACATCCATATTTCGAGTTTTAAAAAACCCAAAAAGGATCCAGGTCAACAAGGTGTTTAAACTTAATACCTTTTGAACATCAATCAATCAATTTATTCATTTCTTTTCCAAAATCAAAGTAAATACAATAGGTAAGCAAGGTTACAATTTTAAGTTACAGAATTTTGATTGCAAAAGACTGGCATCTGAGCTAGGCTTCATGCCTGTGTTACAGAGAACCAGTACTCTCCTTTCTAGATGTGATCAAATATAAATAGAACATGGACAGCTAAACCGACGAAGCAGTTCATATAGTAGTTTATTGTTAGTATGAACTCTCCCATTTGTTTAACCACTATAAAGCACGAAGCCACGCATGAGATATTAAGTATCGGCTAGTACTAGTAAGATGTTAAGTAAGTATCAAACCAACTCATTCAGAAAATAGTATTTTCGAAAATAAGATCAAGTAAAATAAAGTCATTTTTTCTTAGCAAGTCGTACATTGTAAATCTTGACATTCCTTTTTCACGAAATAATTCATTTTAAAGTAAGATAAACACGAAATTCGCAACCTACATAGGTAATGCGTCGTGAAACACTGTGATCTTTTTAAATGAAATAAGTGATTAATTTTATTAAGTATTATTATTTTAAAAGATTGTTTACCATATTCGACTTGCAGTTGATGCCGTAGTTCGTAAAAAGTAGCAAACTTTTTTCTTAACGATTATTTATTATATACACACACGCGAAATATGTATGTAGTTCAATTATGGCCGAAATGGACAGGAACGTACCTGGCATCAAGCACATAAGCTGTGGCGGGGCGGAGCTCCGCGATCCGTCCATGTTCTCACGTTCTTCCGTCAAGAACTGAAATAAGAAGCATTACACGTTCACTTTACTTCATTTCCTTAAACAATAAAACTGCTAAACACACTCCGTTAATATTAACTTTATGATTACGGCTCAGAAACCAATACTACGCCTCAAAAATATGCCTAAGGTCAGAACTAAGGCACGTTAGCCTCTAGTAAGAAGTCTTGAAACACAAAGATGTTCCTAAGTATACCTAGGTAACAGTATGTTTATTTACTAATGTTAATTGGAATCAAGATTCCTTTTGGTGCTTAGCAAAAAATACCTTTTGTTAATCAAGTTCAAGCTATTTCTTACTAAGCACCATCAGACTATTACTCAAAGGGTTAAAGGCGAATAATTCCTTTATGTCTGTCTGAGTTACGTTGTATTTACGCCTACGCTTTTCTTTTAGAGGTAAATTTCAGTCTTTTGTAAATTGAAAGAATCTAGGCCCGTGTCATGACCACGCGAAACTGGTAAAATCCAGGGAATTAATGGAGTGAAAATATTTGATTTAATCAAGATAAATATCCTTTGGCGTTTTATAGCGAACACGGTAGCAATCAAAGTGCAAATCGGTAACATCGCAATTAAAGAAATGTACTGTCTAAGTGACTGTCTCATTTTCTCCTAGTTCAAATTTAGTATAACTTTAACAATGTGCTAAGATTTTTGAAATTATTTATTAAGGAATAACATAAGGAGTAACACATTACATGTCACAAAACAATTGTTAAATAATAAATTATTACATGTATAACCCACTACTTTATCCACAGGTTAGGGAAAGAGTAAGAAACACTGTCATTTAGGAGAGACAAAAAATGGTCTGCCTATAAACTATTGTAGACTAATTCCTTAAACTTACATGCCGTAATCCCAAAAATATTTGCAGTGTGATTATTCTAAATGTATACCAGTCTGCGTACTGGTGATCTCTTGCCAGCATTAGTTCTGCAAGGCTTAATAAATAAAACTGTTTATTTACTCGGCATACCTGACGATGTACAGTTCTTGGGACAACGTAACAAATTTGGTCGGTTAAAGCGAGGCAATCGAAGTAACCATTGCATATCTTCAAAAGTAAAACTGCTTGTAAATAGTTTTGCCGAGATTTTAGCATAGGAATCTTGTTAATATTACATAAATAAAAGTTAAATAGTAATAACAGTACAATAGCAGTACAATCTGAGAAAGTAGCGATCTGTAGGCTCACCTCCATGGAGCGCCACGCTATCGCAAAGAGAAGCAGCTCGTTCCACGCGCTCTTGATAAGAAGAACTTGGTCGTCCATCTCCAGCTGACCGAAGTGCGGGATGTCGCGTGCCCACACGACCAGCGCCGCGATTTGTTTGTTACCTGGAATCCACAACACACAAATATTTATTTGTTACTAGCGGACTCAGCGAACTTTGCTTCGCCCCTAGAACGGCCTGAGCCCCTGGGGTTGGTGATAAAAATGTAAAAATTTAGGGCTGTATGTATTTTTAATGCCATATTATAAAAAAATAAAAAAACGTACAAAATTAAAAATATATATATTTAAGGGTGAACAATCCTTATCACTTAGGGGTATGGAAAATAGATAGTAGAAGAAATAGATCACGAATATACTTTTTCAATACATATTTTGACGATGTTCATGTTGTGATGATGTTTTGCATAAGCTAATCTACGGATCCTGGGAAAATAGCAATTTGATATCAGAACCAAAAGGTCACATGTCCACCTTACCAGTGAGATCCGACTTCATAGCTCTAAAAACAATACCGCGTGACTCAATGCTCGTAGTTAACTTCTTAATCTTAGGACGCTATTTTATCATTCTCAATCCAATAAAGAATTCAATTCGAATACTTCATGTGATCTGGTTAACCTATCCTAAAGTTATATGGATGCTCTGCAATCATACAGATTCGATTTGTATAATGTTTAGTTTCTAATCCCAAAACTTTCTTAACTGAATACTGATGAGTGCGAAGGCGCCCTTACTTAAGCGGAATATTCTTCAGATTCATAAAAGCTGAACAACTAGAATATTATTTTCATTATTATTTGAAACATAAAAATCTGTATTTATATAATCTCTGGCATACAACACAGAATCCATGTTAATTAAAACTTGTTCGATGAATAAATTATATCTGCTTAAATAGAAATAACGTCTCAAAGCCGAGATAATGCTGTAGCAAACAATTTACAAGCGGCGCAATAAATATTAATTATCACTTTCCTCCCTCTGGTCATTGTGAAATTCTAAGAACGAGATTAAGATAAGGATGTTTTTATCCTTTGTGTTTTATATTTCCCAACGCCATATTGCACAGGGCACAGAAACATGACATATACGAATGTCGTTTATTTATTTATCATCTAATTGGGTTTTATTAGAAAATTGGTTTATACCATGACTATTACTTTTAACATTGTTTTACCTTTAGTGTCAACAATGGGATATTTTGTGGTTTCTCTAGTTTATGAGTCATTCAGAAAATATGATAAGTAGTCATAAAGAATTTTGAGTGTATCCGAAGATAAATAACAAAAAGTACGCATTTTTGTGGCGCGACGACATTACAAACCAGTTTCGTGTTATGTAGGTAGTATTAGGTATGCTATTATAATTATGTACATAATACATATCTGCCTTCGGTTTTTTATGCTCTTCGGAATGTATTTATACCGCGTAATAGAGCCACACAAATAAAAGATAGGGCCGGCTGGACAGACGCAGAGGTCGCGCGTAATTGAATCAATCATAGCAATAAAAATAAACTAGTAAATCGATTTCGTGCGTCTCGAGCATATTCGTTGCAAATCGATTGAAATGATGTGGTGCGGTTATGGCACATTATAGTCTAGACAAGGTTTCACACCTATATTGGTGGTTCACAATAATATGGAAACCAGTTTTTATATTAAAAATATGGATAATTTGAAGTGTCGGAAGATGGCATTGAGGCACGCAGGACTCAAAAAAAATCTTGATGAAAAAGTGAAAAACCATAAATTGTAGACTGAGTTGCATGTTTCGTTGAAGATAATTAATTATAAGTCGATTCGAAGTACACACAGTGAGAAGAAATGTGGCTACTGGCTGGTCGTTAATGCCTTTTTGTTTACAGTGTAAGCGCATGGAAAATTTTGGTTTGCATATCAATGTTTGTTGTCGTCCTGCTGTTTCATAACTGCCCTATATAGCGCAATTCTTGAATGGATTTGAATGAATTTATATCTTATTTCGAATACGAAACCATAAACACCTATCAAGCAACACACATTTCTAAGTAAAGAGTTAAGATCGATTTAATACCAGCCAGGAGCTCCCAACATTAGGCCCGCTAAAATTAATTGCAGCAAGCTGACATGTTCTAAAAATCCCTCCAAATTGAAAAGTCCTGGCACAGAGTTCAGCGCGACAGAAATAAACTATTAGTCTGTATTTCCTTTGCTGAAAAATTGTTAGACAAACTTATCTAACTCAATCCATTTATGGCATTTTAATCTAGGTGTGTAGGGTTATATGACGAAGGGTAAGCAGACGCACCTATCATGAAAAGGCTAAAGACGGGCGCGCGGGTCTTGGGCGGTACTTTGCTGTCAGAACCGACACGCAAGAACTGGCACTTTTCACTCGTCTCCGCAACTAGCGACTCTATCTCTAGTAGTGACTCCTGATACGAATTAGCATACGCAGCTTTTGACAGAGGCTAGAGACACCGGCGACTCTATCTCCCGTATAATGGAATGGAACTACAGTTGTCACTTTGAATACGTCATTGCTGCCGATACAAGTCAGTGTGACGAGTATTGAAATTGAAAAATTATCGGAAACATAACATTTTTATGGTCTCCGTATTATTTTTGGCGCTGGTATTATAACGAGAAAGGAAGCGAACACTAAAATAGCACACATTTCAATTATCTTAAGCTAAGCTCCTAAAGTATAAGTGGTAGAAAATACTTTGTTTTAAATTTTTCACCGTGTAACACGTCGAGTATTAAAAAGCCATAACGTTTATTTATGAAAAAAAGGGCATCACTTTTCGTGATGCCAATCTGACATTATTCAGATAAGTTGGGGGCACTACAGTCGCTCGATTGACAACTGACACGAGCTAGCGTACGTAGCTATTTGACAGAGCCTAGAGATACCAACGACTCCAATTCCAGTAGTCGCTCTTCTCCAGCAGTCGCTCGATGGCCCACTGACACTAGTATATACGCACCTATCTGGCAGAGGCTGGAGACGGGCGCGCGGAACTTGGGCGGCACGTTGCTGTCGGGCCCCACGCGGAGGAACTGGCACTCCTCGCTCGTGTCCGCCACTAGCGACTCCATCTCCAGCAGTCGCTCGATTGACAACTCCTGCAACAACAATAGGGAGAAAATATAAGGTTAGATAAGCTTGACCATTTATCAGTAAGCAGGGAAAAGTAGTCAAGGTGTATTAAAAAAAGGTGACCATTACTTTTACACAAGTCATTTTTTACATGTGACTTAATTAATATATTTCTACCAGTAGAGAAATGATCAATACCCATTTTACTTCCAAGAATTTATTTAAAAACGTAGATCTTCAAAGGATCTAGATAAAATATTACAAACAAGAAACAGAAGACAAATCGTCGAGAAATCCAACATGTAACGCGATTCAAAATGATTGTTCTAAAACGACCTAATAAATAATATCAAATTGACCGGCTTGCCTAAATATTATTACAATGATGCATGCTCTGTTCCATGAATAATATTTATGGGACAGCAAAAATTTTATAATTTTGTCCGTTTTTTCTGAGCTAAGTCCGTCAAAGTTGGATTTTTCACTTGGTTTTAATCTATTTCTATTTGATTAGTACACCAATCAAATTTTATGAACTTTGTACACATTCCTCGCATATTTATTAGATTTCGTCAAAATACATTTAATTACAAGAAACATCAAATAAATTTCTATTAATTATTTAAACTCTCAATAGGTACCAATGGGACGCTTATTAAAGGACAAGGCAAATAATCGTGTTTGAGGGGAAATAAGGGCACCCGCATCGAAGGAGCTCGCGGCCAAATCGCTCAATCAAATGGTGCGGCCTGCCACAAACGAAGTGCTTTAGGGACGCCCCTTTGTAGTCCTTAATAATTTAAGGACTTAAATATCAGCTTGGCGTGACAGGGACCTATTTTACTACAAGGATTACCATTACCGTACATTAAAGGATTTAAAATGATAAAACCTTTTTACAGCGAAACCATTTTGGAAAGTTAAATGTTTTTTTTTTTGCAATGACTAGAAATACATAACGCAGCAAAGCAAACCCAGCGGGTTTAGACTTTGTGAGAACGCCATGTGAGGCGATTTCGACACATTTTTTATGACATAAAAGTCATGTTCCTGTTCAAGAGATAAAGGATGGGTTATAGAATATCAAGTTTGATAAACTAGAACATTGTTAGCTCTTCAGGCGAATGTAATCAGTTATTAAAGCTTACGGCTTGTTTCACAATTTCTTAATTATAAGGTCTGTTTAACGACGACTTATTTTGATGACTTCCATAGTGTAGTGGCTAAGCACGCTGGCTGATTTGAGGGTGCAACACTAAGAAGCCAAGGATACTGTACATGTTCACAAGAGTAATTTTAGCAAATTATTAGGTAGGCGAACGAGCTCCGGTCTAGGTTTTTTTTCATTTTCTAATTATTAAGATCAATCTGTATTAATTAACAGAATTAAGTATTGTGATATTCATTCACTTTCACGCGTAATAATAGAAAAAACATGTTTATGTAAGTCTGTCCTCTGTGTGGAGTTATAAATGTAATTACAACGCGTCGTCGCTCAAAGGTCTTGGGTTCGATTCCCGGTCGGGTTAATGCAGAAATCATATTTTTCTATATTGTCTCAGGTCTGGGTGTTGTGGTACCACCGTTGTTACTGATTGCCATAACACGAGTGCATTGGCTACTTACTTTGGGATCAGAGCAATATATGTGATAGGTGCCCAAAATTTATTTATTTATAACGTTATCTATCCATTACTTCTTTTAAAATGAAGGTCAATATATGAATTATTTGTTGGCAAGAGTTTTTTTCGAAAGTGAAAGAGGCCCTTAATCTCGTAACATCATGAAGCTGTGTGCGGGTTGCCTTAACTAGCTCCAAGGTCGTATCCACGACGACGCTTATCCAGGCGACGTATTGAAACGACCATTTCAAAAGGAAACCGTACCGCCACCCAATAATACCGATCTCACTTTGTTCACCAAACAGAAAAGATTCCAACACAAACATGTTTCTCTGAGCCGTTTCTTGGAAGCTTCTAATTTTATGCACCAACTTTTCGCTGAGAATAATTGTTTTTTTATTGCGAATTAATACCCACGCTTTCTTGTTTCTATCGATTAATACGAGCATAAAGTCTTATCTCAAAATACGACTTTATCGCTCACCTTTGGCTCGAGTTATAATAAGAAGTTCTTTAGAGAACTCGTCAGGGTGGTAATATTGGGACAAGGAGTTGTTTGTTTGTTCGAACGCGCAAATGTAAAAAAAATGTTTTGGATAACTTATTTATCGAGGATGGCTTTAGGCTATAATAACACATGACTCTGTGTTGGGGAGGAGAGGCAGCAAACTCAAAACGTGCAGACTCAGTCGCGGGGGACCACTAGTGCAAAATATTTATAACTAGTGTTGTGTCTCATTGATAAATAACAACCCTTCTGTATTTATAACGATGTCTCTACATATTAGTTTTATTAGGTGACTAACGGTCGATTTTAGGACTAACGGTCGATTTTGATGAACCATCTCACCTCAAAACTGCAACGAGAGCCGCCATGGGACAATCTATATGCGGACGACTTTGTCATCATCAGTGAAGATGCTAACAAGCTACAGCAGATTATAGAACGGTGGAGGGAAGCTCTGGAAACATCGGGTCTGCGTATAAGCAGAGAGAAGACCGAGTACATGCATTGTAACTTTAGTGGTGGCAACAGCAAGCACACCATCTGTCTGCGGAACACCTACCTAAAAGAGGTCGACCATTTCAAGTACCTAGGGTCAGTCATCAGTAAAAATGGGTCAATAGACTCTGATGTCACCCATCGCATAAATACCGGGTGGTTGAAATACGGAGCCGAATGCTGGCCACTCAAAAAACAGCATGAAAATCAATTACACTGCGCAGAGATGAAGATGCTCAGATGGGCAGGTGGTGTGACAATGCTGGACCATGTCAGAAATACGCACATAAGAGGGACCTTTAAAGTGAGACCTATCCCGGATAAAGTACAAGAGAGCCGTCTGCGATGGTGCGGTCATGTTATGAGGCGACCATCCGACCACATGACCAGGAAAGTACTAGACGTTCAATCTAAGCCCCGAGGACGAGGAAAACCCCGAATCACATGGATATCCATAGTCAATAAGAACCTCAAAGAAGCCCAAGTTAGCGAGGAGACGACCCAGGACCGAGTTGCCTGGAGACGTGTGACACGGAGGGCCGACCCCAAATAAAATGGGAAAGGATCAGGCAAAGAAGACTAACGGTCGATTTAATCAACGTCAGATAGGTCTTATCCGACTGAATAATTTAAAAACGAAAACGAAAGATTTTAAAAATCATAACATTTACATAAACGATTGCAGAAAAATTGGTAACGTTTTCAAATTAGGCGTTTTGTATTGTATTCGATGAATATTCCTTATCTGACGTTGGTAAAATCGACTCTAACTCGGTAAAACCTATGCGGAAAGTGGCAGATGAGGACAAAACATTCATAGTCATGGTAGTTACGCAATAGCCAACAAGTAGATAGACACACCAGAACTGAGGCGTGACCAAAACGTACTTTTGCGCGTTTTTGCGCCAAACAACAACAAAGCTACCTTTCGATATATTCTCCAAATATAAATAACGCTGCGTCATCGCTCCGCGAAAATCGTCCAGGAGCTCTATTTTCAATCACTCGAGTTAATATTCCCAGTGATTTTCGTTCGACTACGAACGAAAGGTTATCGAAATAATCAAATAACGCTAAATATTTACGCTAATTGTTAATTTCTAAAAGCCCTGCCGTGTGGTTTTTAAACTGATTTTCATTCGGAAATCTAACACAAATTACGAAAATCATAACGACATATCAACGCGAGTGATTCAAAAATAGGGCCCAGGTGCTAGCTAAGACTCGCCCCCTGAGGGTTCCGAAATA
This sequence comes from Pyrausta purpuralis, assembly GCA_963924145.1. Taxonomy (NCBI): domain Eukaryota; kingdom Metazoa; phylum Arthropoda; class Insecta; order Lepidoptera; family Crambidae; genus Pyrausta; species Pyrausta purpuralis. The sequence continues at coordinate 16,306,801 of OZ001654.1, forward strand.
ATCAATATTTTATTCCTCAGATTAGTAAAGTTAGACAGACAGTTAAAGCATTTTGCCAATATCATGATTCTAGGTTACCGAAAAGGACCTTCTCTTTGTCCTTACGTTTTGTATCTCGTGGTGCTTTTAGCATTAAGTCCGCCGTTGTTAACATTAGTGCAATAAAGTCTTTAAAATAAGTAAGTCGTCATAAATCTTTTGTTCGGAATCTCACGGATAAAGGAGTGCCATTTTTTTGAAGATACGGAACCCTAAAACAAAACGAAGCAAGATCGATGGGATAGTCGGGCAATAAACAAAGAAATCTGTTGCGAATCACCGGCCAAGTTATTTTTATTGCAGTCGTTTTAATTAAACGAGGCGAGTCCTTTATTTCTAATGGCCGTACGCGACTGTATCCGCGCCATTTTGTTGCATAAAAACCATAATGTAAAAACCTCGAGTGATGCCAACAGTGAGTCGTTCTGTCTGCATATTTCTTGATGCCATAATGTGATACGAACATATAATAAATGTATATCTGTGATTAGCGCTTTGATGAAAATGATAAATCTATCCTAAATAATATTAAGTCTTTCTACCTCTTACCTAATTGGAACGTTTTATTATTTGACATGCAATTTATTTCATTTAATAGCATGGCAGAGCAATCAGTTGGGCAATTAGAAAACACGTGAAAGGCTGAAACCTAATCAGATTAATGAAGGTGTATAAACTGTGTAAAGCTAGTCTAGCTAATTAATTCGAAACCTTGTTTATAATTTTTAATTAAAATCGAAGGTTAGGATCACAAACATTATTGCTAGTTTTAAATGCCCGCAAACAGTTTACAAAATACCTAAAAATATGATACAGGGTGGCCAAAACAGTGACGCCCAAAAACTTTTTTGGAAGCTTTATATCCAGGACTATCCAAATATACCCTATGTATGTTAGCCGCATTTTCGTTGTTTTCAAGATATTATTTTTTTTCGCTAACTTTAAAATTTCCAAACAATTACTACTCCACTGTTTATGGTGTTATTTCGTTTTTTTTTATTGCAATATGATCCTTATAATTTAGGTTTACGCAAATAAAATTATGAGGTAGCTAAAACTAAGACTAAGAAAAGTTTAAAAAATAAATAAAAAAAACTCGAAAACTTAAAAAAAATTTGGCTATCATAAATATGGTTATATTTGGATAGCCCTGGATGAGAAGCCTACAAAAAAAAATTTGGACGTCACTGTTTGGACCATCCTGTATACAGGTGACGTTTTTTATCAGTACTGAAATTTTGTATAAAGACTCCACTGATGAATATGAACAACTTTTACTATGGGGGCAATAGTGAGATCGAGAAAAAAAAATCAGCTGTTCCATACATTTTGACCGCGCGCCACTTGAGCTTTTGTATGGAACAGCTGTTTTTTTTTCTCGATCTCACTATTGCCCCCATAGTAAAAGTTGTTCATATACATCAGTGGAGTCTTTACACAAAATTTCGGTACTGATAAAAAAGTCAGCCCGTATATCAGCGGATATATATCAAGATATATGTATATCACGATATACAGGGTGTTTGGTACATTGTGTGCCAAAAGAAAATGGGTTATGACGTTTTGATAGGGTAAACATTCATCTCTAAAATGTTTAGTTCAGAAGACAGGAAAAAATCAATTGATAACAGGGTGTTTTGTTTGAAAAATTATGAAAACTGCTTATAATAGGGATTTATATTGTACATTTACATTACATTTTCTGCTTTTAAAATGAACGAAACTTTTACGTATCTATTAGAAAAACTGTTACTCTTGCCAAATAAATCTATATCATTCCTCTGGGTATATCTTCAAATAAAATAACGGGATATGGAACTCAAGCAAAACATTTTTTGGATGGGAGCCCCCTCTTATTTCTCATACAAAAACTTGACTCAGTGCGAATTTTTTATGCAGCAATTGCGATCTGGGTCAATAAATGATATTTTTTGTGGAGTTATTTGAATGTTCTCATAACAAATGCCATACCTTTTGCGTAAGCACAGTATAAAGAAGTTTTCATCATTTAAAGTTGCAGGTAATATTTGAGAAAATTATGCTTCCCAACTAATAAAAAAAGAACTAGATGGCTTGTGAATGTGATTTTGATGTAAGTCAAACCGCAAAATTATGCACAATAACATACAAAAATTATATGTAGAAAAAAACAAGACAGTGTTTTTAAATATGATTGGAATGCGGAGATGGTTGTTTTTAATGAAAACCATAATAAAATCACCGGGCCACCAAAAAAAATTAAAGACACAAAATGATAGCTAATGCCCTTTATAATCAATTTTCATTTGGCACACGATGTACGGTGAGTACAATGTTTATTCCTGTTGAAATTAATGTTTATTAGCAAAACATAGTAATACAAACTTTAATTCAGAATAATTAAGATCGTTCTTTTAAATGTTAATTAAAATTACTTCCTGAAATATGTGGTGGTGTAAGTATCAAACTTCGTTTCAAGCTTCGCCATCTCGTGAGGTTCCGGGTTCGATTCCCGGTCGGGTCAATGTAGAAAACGATCTTTTCTATATTGTCTCGGGTCTGGGTGTTGTGGTACCACCGTTGTGTCTGATTTCCATAACACAAGTGCATTGGCTACTTACTTTGGGATCAGAGCAATGTATGTGATTGGTGTCCAATATTTATATATATATTTATTTATTTATAACTTACATTATTTTACAAATCCCTTTCACAGTTTAAAGGAGTTATTTCAGAATGTTACAGAATGAAATTCGATTATTTTTCTTAGCCTTTAAATCCCATATACATATATTGGATATATACTAAAAAGCGGATTTCCGGACCCTGATATCTTCACATAAGTACGCAACTATTTGACACCAGATTCATTATCAGAAATTGTGTAATAATTAAGAATAAATTATATAAAGACGTAAATTAGATAGAGTTTATTATATGAGCCTACAAATAAGTGAAGTTGATGAAACTCATAGAAGCCTAAAATGAGTAATTAGAACATGAAACGAAAATACTAATTCCATTCTAATTATCGTGTTGTAGATAAACAATCCCATTTTCTGATAAGCGATCTCCAGGAGCATGACTGCGTCTACGGCTTTAATTATGCCGATCAGACTAATTAGCTAATTTCACAGCCCATTGCCCAGCAGCGGGACATCTGTGGATCACTACGTTTCACGATGATCAAAGACGTGTACTTACTAAGTAAAAGTACTACTCAGAAATGTAATTTAGAAAACAGTTTATATCTGAAAATAGCCCTCAAGGGCGCTTGTAATGCTGAAAATATCGGCCGGTTAAAATGAAACTGCCACGACCGAATTATTGGGATAACCTTTGCAGATGTTACGCTACGACCTCTACCCGTGTCTTACACGAACGCGTGTTTTATGCAGCATTTATGACATGTTCAGATCTAAAAGTACATATAAGTGCTTCCTAACGACATACGTTTATGTCAATTTGTCGGCGATAAAGTTTACCTACAAGCTAAGCGAGTCCCACAGTCGACATAAAGCAGACACAACATATCGAGGTTCAGGAATACCAATAAGTAACCAGATAAAATCTTGCTTTTCTTCTCACCATGTTTCCAGTAAGTCATTTATAGTAGCGTCTAAACCTATTCTAAGTGAATAAGTACACCTTCAGTAAGCGCCTACTGCCTCCTTCTCCGCTCGTGTCTTCTAGCTATCTCAAACCTTCTGTTACACTAAAGTAAAGTTAGCTTGTAACATCCCACTGCTGGGCAAAGGCCTTACCTCAATTATGAGGTAGTACGAGCCACACTCCACCATGCGCGCTCAGTGCGGGTTGGTGGAGGCGGCTCTGACTAGGCTTAACGACTAATATCGACCGATATTAGCCGGGACCAACGGCTTAACGTGTCTTCCGAAGCACGGAGATGCTCGTAATATACGTCACTTATATGGTCGGAATGGTCACCCATCCGAACACGACCGCGCCGTAGGTTGCTTACTTCAGTATCACTACCAAAGCGCTGCTACCACTGCGCTACGAGCAACCTCTGTTCTGTTACAGTACTTGTCCTATAATATTACTTGGTTCACCTGTACAGAACTGCTCGGTTGCGCATCCTCAGTCCCCCTCGCTGCGCGCTGCCTTTCCTCCAGCACCGCCTCTTGCTTCATGCCACATGCCAAGCACTTCGGGTAGTGCTAGTACTGTTCTACAATATGACTCGGCTCACCTGTACAGAACTGCTCGGATGCGCATCCTCAGCCCCTCTCGCCGCCCGCTGCCTTTCCTCCTGCACCGCTTCCCTCTTCATGCCACATGCCAAGCACTTCTGGTAACGGCAATACTGGCAACGGTTCCTTTGTCGCTTGTCGATGATGCAATTCCGTTCTTCGCGGCACGCGTACGTGAGGTCCTTCCGTACTGTCCTCTTGAAGAAACCTTTGCAGCCTTCGCAACTGAAAGAGGAAATTACGATTTAGTACCATAAAGATTTGTTTTGAATAATGTTGCACAATAGGTTGTATTTTTTTACTATCTGATAAGATTGCTAGAAATATTTTCAATATCAAGGGGTATCGGAAATATTTTTTTAAGCGAAATTCACATCATCATGACAATATATCATATTATTCCCTGATAAGATTTCTCAATTTTTTTCGATACCAAGGGGTATCGGAAATAAGCTGCAAAATAAATTGTATGTGGAGGGCGACATTGTCATCATCATCATGACAAAAATACTTTTCTTAGATAACATTGAGAAAGGGGTACAGTCGCCGTCAGATATATTGGAGCAGACAAAGTGACCAAATATTTTTGAATAGTTTAAAATGTCAATAAGTTCCATACGCTACAAGTTACCATTAATATCAGAACATTCATTACTTCATTAATATCCGAACAGAAACTAGTCAATAACTTCTATACACACAACTAACCAATAATATCTGAACACTTACTTGCCTGAATTTATCTATTGCATGACACCATGGGCGTGCTTTTCATATAGGCAGTTAAGCAGTGCCTACCACGCCATTATAATGGCAAATCAATATTACAATATAACTAACTATGCTCAAACTAAAAGCATTTTTAGTATCAACTTACATAAATTAAGTACTAACGCTCAACTTTGAAACGAAAACATTGAGGTAGTAGGCTGCCCAGCGGCTGCTTGTTAAATACACGCACACTCTTGCAATCGCCCCTCGTACCTACAATGTCACACAATGATGATATAAACCCGACCGAATTGAAAATGACGCTCTGTTCGTACAATTCAAGATGACAGGTTATATTCGCATCATGGACTCCTAAAGTAGGCATGCATACTATCTTCTTTCTCTATCAGTTTCCTACTGGAGAGTGATTTTGTCCTACTCGCGCGCAAATGACGTAAAATACTTCGGAGTCTAATCAAAACACATATCTTAAGAGGAACTTTAACTTTGAATTAAGGCAGAAACAAAGATTTATATTAATAAACCATGGTTTTAATTTAAAGTGATCGTGATATACGAATACTAATGTAACATTAATTAAAAGAAATATAAATCTTTCAAAAGAGATTGTGTGCAAGCGGAAATTTCGTTGTTACTCGTCTACCCGATACTAGATGGCGCGACGTTGCAATTTCCTACGTCTTTTTCCTAATTCATAATCTTTAATAATTCTCAGACTAATGATATTATGAACACAGGAAAGTCCGTAATTTTACTTTAATTTATTTTTCTTATGCAAGTAATTCAACCCAGCTAAAGTGTTGGTATAAAAGTAATGCAAACATTCATTTCCCTCAAGCGTATGTGAACGAGACACAATAGGTATTCTATTGTTATGCGGTCGCATGCGACCGCTCGGGTGTTGAGGTATTAAAGTTTGCGGCAGCAATTTTTATCTATGGAGTTCTTGTTTTGCTTTTCGCTTCCTTCCCGCGAGTGTTAAAAATCTTAAATTTCAGGTAAACAGTTGTATTTCGATTGAATTAAAGTGTTTTCGGGGTTTGTTTATTTTGTATTCGAAACGATAGTGAAATTGCAGTGTTACTTTGGGTGCCATAAAAGTCATGTTGTGTGTGATGAGGATTCAAAAGAAGATTCGTTTTGTTTTGAACGTTTTAACTGTGCGCTGATACCCTAAATAAAGGCAAGACCTTTGCTTGTGAATAAGGAAGGCCAAAATCGTATTATAGCCACTATGGGTATCAGTTAAATGGCATGTCATTAGAAAATCATCCATTTCCTTGATACTTGTGTGTGGTGTAAAATCATCGCAAACACAGCTTGATGTCTCCTTCATAAATTGCACAGAAAAAACCTAGGTAAGTTTTTTTTGCTGGTATTATACAATCATTTTCATATCGGCTCTATACTAGACACAAAATCTAAGATCGATACTGAACTTGTTAAGAAGTTCGGAATCAAAATTAGTATATGCCTACTCCATCAAAAATTTAATGCACGCCCCTGCATGACACTTTCATGACAGTGATGACAATACTGACGAGTACAAAGCATTACCAACTGCCAGCGTCGTCTTACTATAATATAAACTATGAAAAGAGTTCCTAGTATTTATAATTAAGTTGGAAGCACTTCCTTCTGCAATTTTCCCTGATTGCTAAGATATTTAAGACAGACTGCATAGATACATTTGACGTTATAAGTGTTCAGATATTATAGGTAAGTTGTGTGTATAGAAGTTATTGACTAGCTTCTATACACACAACTAACCAATAACAAATCTAGATATTTATGAAGTAATGAATGTTCTGATGTTAATGGTAACTTGTAGTGTATGGAACTTATTGACATCTTAATCTGTTCAGAAGTATTAGGTCACTTTGTCTGCTCTAATATATCTGACGGCGACTGTACCAGAAACATTTCAATGGTCAGATAGTCAGATAACTTATCAGACTGATACATTATAAAGCGACAGATTTAAAAAAAATGCCAGTTACGTATTTTGCTTACAACTAGGTGATGTTTTCAAATTAGCCATATTGTATTTTGTTCGACGAATATTTCTTATCTAACTATTGAAAAATCAGCCCTAAGTCTAGTAATTATTCACGCAATAAAACTCTCAAAATTCATAAATTACACCCTGCATAGCATAATGAACAACCGCAGCGTGGTCGCTACACCTATATGCTAAATGTCAAAAACATAAAAAGGTATAATGGCTTTTACAATGCTGGCATTGTTTCTGAAATAATTTACACTGGGTTATAATAGCGTGGACGGGGCACACCAGACCAGACAGCGATGACTAACATATGTCATTATCTCGGCTCGAAATCTCGTGGGATATAAGCGGCCAATGTCAGCGGTCAAGCAAGCTCAACAATGAGACATTAAGCAGCCTCTTACACCAATGGAAATTACAGTCTGCTACATAAAGCTCACGTTAAGAGTTATGATGAGATCATTATTACAATGCGATCATTCATTTCATTAGTTCTTTTTTTTTGTTATAAAATAATAATTTAAAGTACGACATCAATCACATACTATATCAGTGATCGATCTGATATATTAATTTGAGCATTTATTTATTAATAAATTAAATGGTTTATTGGGCCCCATGTTGTGGTAAGATACCGATAGCACACCTATTTTCTACAAATATTTATTAATACTTGTTTTGGAACCAGCTTATAAATTTTATCTACTGTCTCTATAAATAAAAACCATTACTTGCAGCGAGAAATCATTGGAATTAAAATATATATTTTTTAAAAACCATAATAAAGTGCGCCTATGAAAGTGCAGTTTTGCAATTTACTTCCAGTTAAGCAGCAAAAATCCGTCAAGATTTTTATTTTTTATATATTTCTTGCTAAGCAGTTGTTTGTCCTCGATCGCACCCGATGTCAGGTGTGGATGAGGTCTGTGGTGGTGCAGATCTGCTAAGTAGCAGCGTGTTCACTCTTGCCTTAAAAGAGGCTTAGGTCATATTCCTTAGGGTAAACTACAGAAGGCAGAGAATACCATTCTCTATCTGTACGCTTTAAAAAAATGTGCCAGCAAATCGCTTGGTGCGAGCAGGTGGTAGGTCCACATCCAAGGGGATGGTATGCTAGCCTACGTCTGATCCCCTGTGATGGAAAGGAGCTGGCGGAACAAGATCGTGCAGTTCCTTTTCACTTGTGGCCGGAGTGCAGCCTATAAAAGACTGACAGGGATGCATCTCTGCGGCGGTGTTTAAGTTCCTGCAGCGGGGTTTTAACTAGTAGATCATCATCGATCAACCGACTCGCACGCTTTTCGATTGAGTACAAAGCAGTCTGGTGAAATTTTGTCGAACCATCCCATAGATGACAAAAATATTCTATGCACGGTCGGATCCGTATTTCCACAGAGCAGACCGTTACGTTATTAAAAATAAAATTACTTTATTTTTATTTTTATTTTTATTGGAAAACACAACAGATTTAATCGTGACCGAAAACCTAACCATATTTTACATAAGAGTAAGAGTTAATAATTTGATAAAAGTAGTCTCAAAGTAGCAACGCACGCAACGCCTAATAATTTATACATATATTTTTCTGATTCTTTAGAGCAAAAATAAAATAAGCTTAGACGTCACGCATCAAGTTTGTTATATATGTATTACCATATCAGGTTTCTGGCGCCACTCATCAGACGGGTGCTCTTATTGTGTGAAGAACGAAATAATCCTACCTCTTCGCTAATTATAACATCGATACAACACTGGTTATATCTGTTCCGGTAAACAAAGGTATTCCTCGCAAAGATACATCACGTATTATGTCACTTGAGATATTAGGCTGAAGACACACAAAACCATCTTTTTCTTTTCGTGAGAACTTACAGTATATTATACCTACCATATCATTAAATTGATCATGAAATCAAAAGATAATCATAAGTTAATATTAAAGAGAAGAGGTAGCTAGCACACTTTTGAGGTCAATCAATTAAATTTGTATGCTTTTAGTAACTTAATGCTACAATACTGCATGGGGTGCATATTTTCACTGTTCTTTTGCAAATATAATAAATAAATATTTGACAACATCACATATATTGCTCCGATCCCAAGCTTTAGCTTGTTGTTTGTTTTGTTGTTGTTAGCCGTTGTTTCCGATTTCTATAACACAAGTGCTTTAGCTACTTATAGCTAAAGCACTTGTGTTATAGAAATCGGAAACAACGGTGGTACCACAACACCCAGACCCGAGACAATATAGAAAATATCGTTTTTTACATTGACCCGACCAGGAATCGAACCCGGAACCTCACGAGATGCCGACGCTTGAGACCAGCGTGCTAGCCACTCGACCACGGAGGTCGTCAAAATATGCACCCCAGGAAATTAGACTTGAAGAGTCTATGAAATATGTCTGTCTCAATGTAGACTTTAAAAAATAATTAAAGTTCAACCATAAGCATTGGAAGTTTATAGACGCATTCGACCTTTTTGGAAGGCTGAAAAAGCGCAATTGTACGTTTTTGATCGCCTGTTAATAAAGTAAACATTGATGTCACACACTAGATAGAGTAAAAAGGAGCTCAGAGTACCAAAAGATCAAATTTATAAGGGAAAGCTGTGGGTAATTCCCACAATACATAATCAGCTTCCACAAAACCTACTACATTTATAGAACTGGTTAAGAATATCACAATGGAACCTGGTGATAAAATGGTAACTTTGATGTCGAGTCACTGTTCACTAATGTGTCATTAAAGGATTGCCTGGAAGTCATCCAGGATAGACTGTTTGTTAGCGTACTGCCTAATGGTATATTGTTCTATTGGAAAATTGTTTGGACGGACAACTATCTCTTATATCGTGACCAATACTACCTCATCGATGGTGTAGATATAGGAAGTCCTTTAGCACCAGTGATTGCCAACATCTGAATGGAAAATTCTGAAGAACGAGCATCAGCGAGCGGTCATAAATATCATAAAGGTCTGGATGAGATAGGTTTCCGTTTATTATACAAAATATATCATCGATATTTTTATATAATAAAGGGAAACCAACAGGAAAAGGAACAATATCTACAACATTCGAACTCAATTCATCCAAAGCTAAGGTTTACATAGGAAATGGAAAACAAATCTATGGCTTTCCTTGATGTCCAAGTTACTGTGAGACCGGATGGAACTTTATCCCACTCTGTATACCGAAATCCAACTCACACGGCGAGATATTTGCATGCTTCTTCTTATCATCATCCTCTACTCTTCTTCAATCAGTGCTATCATTGTTGGTAAACAGAGCACATAGTTTATGCGACGCCGAACACCTAGAAGGTGAACTTAGCCATGTAACGCGGGTGCTAGAATGGAATGGTTACAGTTAGACCAGAAAACAAATAGAGAAGAAGCCAAAGAGAGACAAACAGCCGATGGTGAGCCGAGAACCTGCTCGTCTCCCATACGTGAAAGGGATAACGGATAAAATTGGAACAGTACTCCATAAATACTCCATTAAGACTATATATAGTCCGTTATCCAAAGTAACAAATAACATACGCTCACCAGAGGACGTGATACCTCTGCAAACGCCGAATGTCTAAAAAATAGAGTGCAGCTGTGGTAGTTACTTCATCTGACAAACGAAGCGATCAATCGCTGAAAGAGTCAAATAACATATTGCAGCTGTTAAAAATCTACAGACGAATTAATCAGCGATAGCAGAACATCTGCTCAATTCCGACGCAAATCACTGGATGGAGTTACATGATCCAAAAATCCTCTCCACTAATAGATATTCGGATAGTTCGCGAAGCAATTGAAATTAAATAAATGAACTGTAAAAAACTTTTTCTAGGACCAAACGAAACTGAAAATACAAGGTGGGCCAACAGATGTGTCCAAAAGTGTAAAATTTTTATTATTCACAAAAATGTCTATAAAATAAATTGTGGTTTTTCAATGAGTAGTATTCGCGTAAACTTCAGAAACAAGTTTGACGCCAGAAAGTCTGTAAGGTACTTGGTATCTTATTAAAGGTTAAACAGGTGGTAAACCCATCTAACTTCTAAACTGAGAGAGTGTAAATTTAAAAAAATATATATATATTTGTATCTTATCAAATACTTACAACGAAAATCGGTTCGGACGGAATCGAACGAGAAGTTTTTGAGATATAGCACATTTTCAACAACCGCAAACATAACTTTGTACTTCATACAAACACTATGAAAAACAAAGTTATATTTGCTGTCAACAAAATATTGTGGATTTAAGATACTTAGTGGAAGTAAGAGGATTCCCAAATTCAGTTAAAGTTGGCACGGAACCCTGAGTGCGCGAGTCCGACTCGCACTTGGCCGGTTTTTTTTCTTCAATTTTCACGTTTAGTAAATGTCAAAATGAAACAAGTTAGGATCAACTATAACATAAGGACGAGAACTACGGCAGTTTGAAAGACATATTATCATTGTTATAAATATTGTGTTTTTTTTATTAAATAAATACATGCATGCAGTGTGACATCAGTCTTAGTCCTCAGCGAGAATAATCGAGAACGAGAAATGTCTCCTATAATATCGGGAAAGTAAATAGAAAGACCTTTTTCTGAAACGTAATAACGTAGGTTATGATATCTTGCGTAATATTTAAGCAGGTGCTTTAAATAGATCTTTATGAGCATTTTATCCTGAGCAACATCTTTCAGTATTCTCGGTAATAGAAGAATATTATACAGGGTATAATAATGTCAATAGTGGTTCAAACGAAATCCTTAGATGGATTAGGACCTATCAGAATAGGCCCACATGTTTTCATGGCTTAAGATATATTCATTTTTTTTTACAAAATTAGACTAACGTCACTTTCACTGTCACCATTATTTAATATCTGTGAAAATTAATGTTTCTCTTAAAATATTTGCATAGTTAACCAAAGCCAAAACCTTTTTTCATCAATAACAAAATGCAAAAAAAAAATTGACCCGATAAAATTTTACTCAAAAGTTTAAAGACCTGTATTGAAAAAAACTTACTAGACACTGTGCCCAAAAGCTTGAAAACTTCTGCATTTAAGGAAAATTACAAAATACACTATAACAGTGCTACGTTCTGCTGAAAAAAAAAGTTAGACCCAATACATTGGTATTTAATAAAAACGACCGTCGACCGACGACTTTCCGACCGAGAGTCGACTGCGATGGTTCAGTCATGTCATGAGACGCCTAGAAGACCATGTCATAAAACGAGCCGTAACACTGCCAGAAAGGAAGAAAGGTGGCCGCCCACTGGCCACCTGGCGGTCCACGATAACCAAAGACCTAGCTTGCCCAAACAAATATTTCGACAGCCCAGGACAGTTCTGTCGCCGCAGAACGAGGAGAGCCGACCCCAAATAATGGGAAAAAGATAGTTGTCTTAGCCTTTTTCCATTATTTGGGGTCGAAGTAGAAGAAGAGCTTAATATTTTACCTCCATCAGAATCATACTAAAAGTTCACATGAGCCGATTAGAATGCTCAAATGTTACCAGATAAACCTCAAATAACAAATTAACCCAAACAGCCAATAATTTTAATCATCAATCATTAATTAAAATGAGAATTATCACGACGGTAAATAAATTACCAGGTCATCAAAATATACATGAATTACCAGGTCATCAAAATATACCTACCTAAATAGTTAATATCCTTGAAGAAAACATTTTTGGTTTTTAAATTCCTTGCTATTAACAAGTACAGGGTAAGGGTAAGGTAAGGAGCTTTTTATTAATTAAATTTGAGCCACTTTTGATCATCACCTTGAGAAAGATTTACACTAAGAAATTAGCATTTTTTTCGAAGACATCATTTCATAATACAATTCCATATTTTCAACATTTATGATTAATTTTTAACCACAACAGCTCAGTCAGATACGAATTAATTTTATTGGCTGAGCACCCACTTCTTCTTATTCACTCTTATAATATTCTAGACTCCATCCATTTTGGGGAGTGGCACTTGTAGGAAGATTTAAAAGATTTTCCGTCGAGATTAAAACCTAATGTTAATTAACATGTCCGTATTATTGTGCTATAAGTTTGTTTTACGAGCTCATTAGCGCTGTGTAATTAAGAATAATTTAAACACGTTAATGGCAAAAAACTGATTGAGGCTTGCACTGACTTTATACCTAACAAACAAGGATTTAACACCATATAAGAAATAGTTTATTGAAAAAAAGACTATGTTTATATTATATATAGTCTTTTTTATAAATATGAACTCAATTAGTTGGCAAACGTTAATCGTATGAATTATTGTAGTTAATATGATACGAATAGGGATACGCTAAACTCTCACTCTTTCGTGGGACTTGTAAAATTGGCTGAAACGATACACGCTCGACGAAGGGTTATGTTTATGTACCTACATATTTTCTTAAAAAATCTTTCTTTTTAGAACCTTAGTTTGGATATTCACATAAAAATATTTATCAGTAGATAGTACGTACGTAAGACAAAATTACGTACCTAAGTGGATTTTTAAGGGCCCTTGAGAACAGCTACGATCCTAAGAATACATAAAACAATTTAGAAGTTATGTCATGCGTTCTTTTAAGGCCGATCGTTAAACCGATAAGGTTAGCGTTTAAACTAAAACAATGGAATTGACGTGAACGTCACTTAACATGTAGGTGATTAGGTCATAGCGGAGTAGGCAGGTACGTGGGTACACGTAATTCGCAAAAAAGCGTCCGACCAAAATAGCGCGCGCGCACACCAACCTACCAGAATGTGCCAAACATAACGTTTGCACATCATCGCACGGTGTTTATCATTTACCAAACAAATACTGTACAGAGAATATCACTTTGCGACTGCGATTACTTAAGCCCACATGCGCATATTAGGATAGCAATCCTCTGAATTAAATCAGAAGTCAGTTTTCTTTGATGATGACAGAGACAGTATGAAAGTAATGTAATCTTTTTTGCGCATGTCTAAATGAATTTTGTTAGGTAACAAACTTGTCTGAAAATTCGGAAATCGAACTTTACTGTTAGAAAAACTATTTTTTTTTAATCAAAATATGAACGAGGATGTTAGCTACTCTTCTTAAAGATATTTGAAATTTCAAAATGGGTGAATGTTTATCACAAACAAACATAAAACTGCGCAAAATGTTTTTTTCTTTTTCGATTCGAAAATACTAATTATCATAACTTCTTATACAGTGTGTATCTCGTATAACATTTAGTATTCATTGCATCAATACTACAACAGTTACGGTTTACACAAGTAAACAACTGATATTTCAGAGCGAATAAAGTCAAATAAACTCTGTTACAAGCACAAAACGTGAGCAGAGTTGCAATGGCTTTCATCAACCAACACCCACTGAAACAAGTTCTGTTTCACTCAATCCTGTCCACATAATAATATTGCTGATGTATCAAGGGATTTTATATCACAATAACTCTTTTCCACACATAATACCTACGTGTTTTTTTTCAATAACACCAATTAACAACTGCTACCTAAATAAGTGTTCGTTTTTCGGTTCTCTTTCAGTGATTTTGGCAAGGTATTTGATAGTCAAAGTGACATAAACTTTGATTAGCATTAATTGTAACCTCAGGAGGTCATTTTGCATTATTATTTAACAATGTTTCTTGTTGTGGCTGTACTTTTTTTAAATTAAGTTTGAACTTGTACGCACCTCTGTCAAGAAACTAAAACCCACGATAATAATGTTAGCTGATTTATTTACATAACAAAACAGGCGTCACAATTGATACTAACTCGCTATTGTTGCACAGAGCTAAATTGATCCCAGCAGACCTTGCTCACTGTGTCAAAATGGAAAAACAATTTAACAATGTTGCAAAACTCTATATTATGATTTTTACAATACTACAACACGTACATGAATTTCATTTATGCATGTATGCATTAGATGTTCATTAGGGAGCCAAAAATAAGGGTTACTAAACTCTCATCCTCCAGAGTTGTGTAAACACATACAAATGTGAAGGCTCCGGCTGGGACAAAATACATACAGTATATCATTGTAAGTAAATAAATATCGAATCTATTCCCACATAGCACCTGGTAAAAACATAATGAAACGTCTTCTTACAAACAAAACGACCATGATCGAAGGACATATAGAAGACGGTTCGCAATTTTTGAATTTAAAAAGATGTAAATCCATGAAACTTAACTACCTGCCCCGAGGGTTTATCGTCAAAGAATTCCCAAGGTGAAAATAAAATGTCTCTTGCATGGGATTACAATAGATCGACAGTTGATAGAATTGTAAATCGCTTTAATAATGTATGCCCAGCCCAATTTATATTCATACGACTAGGAATAGTTTTTGAGCGCCTCCCGTAAACACAGACGGCCAATTAAACGCAAGAATCACTTGCAAAATCTTTAATTCTGCGCATGCTACAATATTTTGCTTGAAATTTATCGAGTTTATTATCACTCATAGGTAAGGGCGTATTATTTTTACACACACATAAGCGCGCAGCTGTGTAGGAGTCTAGACTAGATATTTTCTGTTTATGAACGGACCGGGACGGAGCTTCGCATTATTCCTATCTTTCAGAAACTACCTGTACTATATATCTGTTTTATTTACACCGCAATTTTGAGTTTAGGTATAGATTAGACTACATTGAATTTAATATCGAATTGTAAAAACCCTACTGTGATACGCTACTTATCCTATTATTATTTCGCAAAAGTTTATGTATCTGAAAATCTACAGTAAGCAATGAAAAGAAAATGCCGTAACATTGAACACAAAAATCTGTTTGCAAATTCCAAATATATAATTACTACTGGTAGAGTATAGACTGTTTCACAAAAAAGTACCTACCTCTAATTAATGGCAGAAAAAGTCTACTGTCAATTCAGAATGTGACAAAACAATTCATTTTTATAGCTAGTATCTAGATCTCAATCTTAAACATCACGCAAGGGCTATGTCAGAATAATAAACTTTCATGAATTTATATATTAGTTATAATGTAGGTAGGTAGCAGTTTAATTATAAAATGATTGAGTGGAAAAAGCATCCACGTGTAAACCTAACTAATCCTCATGACATTTATACTGGTGCATTTCTAACTATTCGAAATATGAAAACAAAGTTTAGTTTGATTTTGTGAATGTGGTTCGATAGTGGAAAAATAAATCCTAAAGTCAAATTTCAAGTATAATGTAGTGGCCAACACAACATAACGACTGCTAAGAATTTAGAATGGAATGTTTGGATAAGATTCATGAACTCATATTAATTTAGTTCGTTTAAAACTAGCGATGACACATGGCACGCGAACACGGATGACATTGATGATTAATATTTTATGATGATGTTATGACATAATGATCATAAAAATATTTATATTCTGATGATCTTACACGGAATGAGACAATCTTCCAAAAATACTTAATTTAATTGAATGAGATCAAAGACAAATTATAACGCTATTATAAATTATATTGACTACCCGTCTGGTGTAGTGGTCGAGAAACCGCCTACTACGCAGCGGGTTGCGGGTTCGATCCCCGCACAATACAAACATTTGTGTGCATAAACATGTCTGTTTGTATTGGTCTGGGTGTTTTCTATGTATATCATGTATGTATTTACAAACAAAAAGTAAGTATTTAAGTATTATATCCGTTGTCTGGCACCCTTAACACAAGCTTTGAGTAGCTTACTTTGGGACTAGATGGCGATGTGTGGGAATGTCCAAAGAATATTTATTTATTATTATTTATTTATTTATCCATCAAGATAACTTATAGATCTCCTGATCTGTATTATTAAAAATTGAGACAAGAAAGAACTTGCTCATGTAGCTACCGAAATACCACAAAATTTTCAAAATTGAGGAATGAAGTTTTTAGGACAACTTCTATTGAATTTACTCCATATTCTAAAAAGATCTTCACTTGGTTCTGGGCATTCCAAGGAAAGAGTGAATCCGTTTCTACGACGCCATGAGCCATCTTCGGTCTTATCACAACTGTCGGAAGAGATTACAGCCAAATGCCTGTTAAAAAAGTTGTTCTCTTCACCAACCTGTAAACACCGTAGTGCTTCCCAGATGCCCTGTCCCCGCATATCGAGCATAGGTGCTTGGAGCCGCTCAGCGGGTGGTTGGGGGGGTAGTTCTTGAACGCAGGGGGGGAGGTCGCGTCGTCTCGCAACCCGTCCAGCATCGCTGTGTCGGGCTTCATCTCTGGAGGGGACATGGGCGACATGAAGCCGCTCTCCAGGTTTAACCCTGTTGGCAAGAAAAAAAATAATGATACATCATAGAGACAAAAACTAACAAATAGGTGACCACCGGTACGGACGGTAGGTACGGACCTACTATTGAAGACTTCAATGCCTTTTATTACCACTTTGTAAAAGAATTAGCTTGCAGCTGTCTTTGTCACACATGCGATTGTCACTTCAAACGAAATTCGAAGTGATGTGGAAAACATCCATAGACATTGGTGTTTTCAATAGTACTTTAGAAAATAATGTTTTAGGATTTGAAGCAGGTGCTATAAAGTTCCTAAACAGTCGATAAAATGAAATAATGGATAGCCGAGTAATAAAAATTCAAGCTTAGTAGTTAGGGAATACTGTAGAAACATTCAAGTCTAGAGCACAAATTCTCAGTGATAATGCGTAACCCCAGTCCCGAAGTGTTATTAGCAATCAGCTTTCTAGATAATATCTTCGAGAAGATTTCCGAGATGAAATGTAAAGATGTGTAATTTAGTTTCTCTAGTTTATAGCATACGTTTATTAATAAGTGTCTAAGAAATTCTTGTTAGAATACTAGGTGAGTTCTCAGAACCAATAAACCTAGACGTAACGAAGTGAAACTTAATAAAAGCGCTAAAATTAAAACTATACCAGCGCGACAGGTGTATATTTTCATTTTGGCAAGAGGCACCTGTCAGTTTCATTGTTGATAATAGTTGGAAATATCAACGTTAGACCCCTTACACACTGTGACTTTTAGCATCGATGCAGTCGCGTGTTTTGGAAAAACGCGGCAGCATCGCGACTCACGCAATAAACAGATTTAATTTGGCTTCGATGCTAACGCGCGTTAGTATCGATTCTATATACAGTACATAATTTGTGAATTTCCAGCTTCTGCATAAAAGTAGCGCAACTGTGTAAAGATTGTCAATTTGCGACTGCATCTATGCTGCATCGCGACTGCATCTCTGCTAGAAGTCGCAGTGTGCAAAGGGTCTTACTGAGATTGACAAGGCTTTGTTTACTAAAGGTGCTTTACTAAATTTAGTACTATAAGCTACGTCATAAATATTTTTGAGCCTTTCAAGTTACTAAGGTTCGACACCGGACCTAAAAAAACAAGGAAGCTTTCATAACCGTATAATTTAATCATCCATTATTTACCTGATGAGATAGGGCTCCGTACGTTTTATAATTGCATCATTTATTATTAACTTCGAAGAGAGACAGATCTTCTGAACATTTGAGCACAGCTCAAGACAATGGACATGGTCGGAACAGCATCCGCCAAATTTGAAAAGCGAGCGTTCTACAAGCGTCGCATAACTCCAAATGCATGAAAAAAAGCTATGCAGACGGACGTCTCCGAAAAACCAAACAGAACCGGTCCATTAGGCAGAGGGCTGGCGCGAGCAAAAAGAAATAAACATGCAACCCTCAGCATACGTTAGAAAACTTCACCTTTGAACACTTCTATTTCAGACTTCGTAATAACGCAACATATAAAACTCATTACTTGTCTTTGTTCGTGTAATTTTGTTGTGATGAGATTACTTTTCGAACTGTGTTAATAATTGTTAAATAATATTTTTTCTTTAAGCATTATGCACATTGTTTGTTTAAACATACAAAACATGATTTACTGTAGAAGTACTACCGTAAGTATCATATCAGTAAGTGCAATAATATTATAATTGTTTTATTTCTAAGCAAACACAAACCTGGACCTCAGAAAACAGTCAGACTCCTTAATTACATTTTATAATCATTTTGATTTCCTCATTGATATTCGATCATTAAACTTGATATTTTGAGGGAAATTATACCTGGGAAATTTAAATTTTTCATTTATTAATTTCAGATAAGAAAAAAACTTAGCCAATGTTGTTTTGTACCATTCCATTTCGAGTTTCGTCTATGAAAAGCAGTTAATATCACTGCATACATTTAATACAGCGTTCTATCTCATAATTATTTTATTTTACTGCTAATTTATGCGACACAATCAAGTCATACAAAATAATCCTACCATGACGACAAATACATGATCTTGATCATGATTTTCGTATAAATATTTCCAATTTAAGTTAAAAGGCAAAAAGAGATAGTGTGGGTAGACGAACGTGAACGAGGAGGTGCTTGCTACATGAAATTTTATTGGAAATAGATAATATATGTTAGTAAAAACACTAAACCAAAAAATTGTGTGAGTGTCGATTGCAATATTGTTTTGTGAAGTATGATGAACAAGTAAATACAGGGTGTTGTTTTGGTCAGCGACGAGCGACTCAGGGGTGGCTGTACAAACGATACTGATGCCAAAAAAATATTTTTATTAAACAGAAAAATCCCAAAAAAAAAATTTGTACAGCAATCGAGTCAAAACTACCAACACCAGGTAGTCTCTTCGTAGCTCACTAGCTACGGCGTATTATTTTGTAGATAAGCGCTAGCTACGCGCTAGGGTGCGAGTTTTCCCATTCGTTTTGTAATTTTTTTGAATGTTGTGAAGAGGTTTTCTTGTATAAAACTTGATCAGAATTTTAAGAAAACATTTTTTTCAGAATAAGCATAACTCATATTATCATCCCTGAGTTGGATGTCACTGACCAAAACAACACCCTGTATATTAATAAAAATATTTTTAGAAATCTTTAATTTATATATTAGATTATTAGAAAATAAATCTAAATATTTTGCCATAGCAAGATTTAACGAGCAAATATTCAATCGTGTTTAAAACCCTAATTCTTACCGCAATCGCAACACTTAATCACATTAAAATATCTTGAAAAAAAATTGTGAATTCATCCAGAGATTAATGAAGTAAAAGTGACGTTACGTCTAATAGGCAACGACATACTACGTAGTGATCAATCAAGTCATAAAGTCCATTGGTCGCACGTTATTTCAGTAAACCAGTTTTTGTAAATATGAACAAACACCGATGAATTTACAACAAAACCTAGAAAGAAAGAGTTGACTTTAAATCAGCACAAGTACAACAAGGAAAATATTATGGATCGACCACAACAAACATATTAAATCAAAACATTTGCATAACCCAAAAAAATAAGTTTCAACATAAACAGCCACAATTTAGCGCTTTTGTACAAAACGTAAATCACCATATTAAGGTGCCACCTCACTTCTGAAATTTACCTGTACTTTTGGGAACATTTAGGTACAATAGTTCTGCTATCAAGTAGGACAAAATATAATTAATTTAATTTTGGGCTGATTTTTCAATAGCCAGATAAGAAATATTCGTCAAACAAAATACAATATGGCTAATTTGAAAACTTCACCTAATTGTCAGCAATCATAAGTGTCTGTCATTTATTAAAATATGTCGCTTTATAATTTATCAGTCTGATAAGTTTTATCTGACCATTGAACAATCGGCCCTTAATAAAACTAATGACGATATTCTGAAATAATAAAAACTTTAAAAATCCAAAAACTAGTCAAAAGTATAAAATAGCTTTAAACGCTTTTTAATACATGATGCAAAAGGGTACATTCTATTTTAAAATAACTTTATTTATATTCAACCTTAAGATCTCCGCTGAATCTGTTATATGTACGACGCAAAATTGATTTAAGCGACACGAAATCCATTTTTTGCTCTTATAAGCGAGGCTCTCCATTCAAGGTGAGACTCAATAAAGAACTTCCAATCATCTCGTTCCCCGGAGTAAATCCTATTACATAGTATACGAAGGTATAATGTACGGAGCGAATAATTTGTTTACAGACGATACGAAATGAGCTCGTAATTAGTTTACTGGGCGTAGTCTCGCGGGTTCGTGACGGGAATGATGTTAAAAATGGCGAGGGAAAGAGAAGAATAGAAAAAAATAGTCGAACTAATAAAACTACTTGATACTGATAAATATATAAGGGTATACGTAACGGGTAACGATATTAACGACTTTTCAACTACGCAATTTGTGCGAATGACACCGCTCGAGTTATACTTACTTGCCGAAGTCAGATGATTATCAAATAAAAAAGTGACTTATATCAAACAACAAGCCGGTAGGTTAGTGAGACAGACAAACTGTATGGTAGATTGTTATACAAGAGGAGAAAGTGACCCATTTCACCCGAGATGTTTCTAATCGTTGCCAATAATTGGAGAAATGGGTGCTTTCGCCCCGAATTTTGACTGTGAGGAAAACAAATAAGCTGTATGATTGATGTGATGATGAGGTATGGGTTTGGCGAGAGATGAAGCTCAAGTTTTTGCACAAAATATCAGTTTATTTCCTGTCGTTATACTTAGAACACGCGGTTTGAAGGAATTGCACTGAAGAAAACAGTACGTAAAAAGCGGACGATATCAAATATTTCACAGGTTATGTCAAATTGCAGATTCAATTTTGTCTCATGAGATAGCGCAGTGGCAGCTAAAGGTGGGAGTGAGTAAAAAGATTTTGTAATGAACACACTACCATTTGGGCGAGTCGTCTCCGCCTGCTTATTAATATGTGCAATAAAAAGCAAAACAAAAAAAGACAAAGGAAAATTAAAAGTGACAATGTAAAATGAAAAAAAAAAGTGTCATGTTGACACTGTATGGCGGCCACCCTAATATTATAATTTTATTGGTGATTTCATAATTATCAAATTTAGACAAATTGTATATTTTTTAAATCAACAATCATAATAAACAATATGTTCTTTATTGTGCATCTTAGCAAAAAATATACATGAATGCTCTTTTATTTTAATAAAATGTTGTGACTAAATTATTATTGACTCCATGTGTGACATTAGAAATTATAACTAAATTACTTTGGATGGATGGAAAAGCTATTTTCCAACCGGCTATCTACGCATAGGATATATGAAAAATTATTTTGACAACTTTGTACCTAACCTTACGAAAGAAAAAAAGCAGAAAGAGATAAGATAATCTTGTTAAAGCACGCGCAAATGAAAGAACTTCTCCAGCAATTAAAATTATATCTCAACAATTCTAATTGAAAGTGCAAGTGAGCCAGTGCTGCACGTTGGCAATTATACAAATCCAGTACGGCAGATGTAATGCTAGCGAACGTTGAGATACATTTTTATTTCATTAGCAGGAAAACCACTGGTGATATACCCATATAGCAGATGCACAGCATCAGAGAATATAGAATAGCAAATTTAATACACCGAAGAAATTGTACTCTCGTTTTCAAATTTAACAGGTTGTTACTAAAGCACGACTCCAACAAAAATCTCGTCCGCTGACGTTCATGAAAACTTAATGAGACGTATACCAATCAACGATATCGTCAACAAAATAAAACGGCAGTGATTATTTTTGTCTGCATATTTCATATGACACTTATTAAATTTTCATCTATAACTGCATCCTGAAACCATTCGCGAAATGTGCACTATAAAATAAAACGACCGCAATATGCTTGGTGGACATATTTACGATCGTTTATTTAAACCTTTTTAAATTGATTCGTTACTTTGATATGTGTAAAATATCCGTGATTTCGCGGATAGCGTGTGTGGTCTTTGAAAGTCACTGTTAAGGTATCGCGTTTATTTTACTTCTTCTTCTTCAGCCATTGTCCCAATCGCTTGGTATCTTCTTTTGACCGTCATCATTAGCCTGGTTTTTACTTTTCTTTTAAATTAATAGCTAATTATTATTACGATTCCTACTTCGGGCAAGATTCTTTTGACTTTTGTATAAACATATATCGAATCATGCCTAATATAAGGTATTTTTCATTGTCAGTTTCTTAAACTCTACATTGGAACCTCACTGAAGAATGACTAGAACGAAACCCCCCAAGCATGATAAAAGTATTTCGTCTACAAAATAAAATGTTTGCAGCTGTTTGCGCTCGATATAAATCATTAGATACGAGATAGTAACTATTATATCAGCGATCACGGGTGGTTTAGCTAAGCTAGAGAACGGCTTATTTTATTACGCTTTCTTTTTCAAAAACATTCTATTTTTCATGTGTAAGTTAGGTTGGGTAGAAATGCATTTAAGACATTGCTAGATAATAAAGCTAAATCGCATTATTAATTGCAAATTATCAGTACATAAATAGCAAACAAACAAAACCATTCATTTCGCTGGAGTCATAAATTATCAAAAGTAAATTTAATTAGAATAAAAAGTTATAATCATCAAGTTCAGTGTAGTTATTCCCTTTGTGCTACACTAGATATAATGATGACTTAATCCTTAATTTAAGTGAATGTGTACATAAGTTGATTCATAATCATAACCTTACAAGAAAGTACCAAGTGATTATCCAACTTCTTCTTAAAACCACGACGTTAGTAGGTAATACTCAGATATTGAATGAGTACATAAAAAAAAAATTAGTATGCACTAAAAAAGCTACAACTGACGAAGTCGTGCTAACCAAATCTGACCTTAACAAAGAAGAAAACCACACCGATGCATGTAATGTTAAATGTACTTATTTACTTAGCTTAAGTAAGTTCGTCAGCAATTAAACTAAGACGCGAAGCTAACGAATGCTTAGTACCAAAAATAATGAAAATAAACACGATGAACACAGACGATGATTCATTAGAAAATCAAGGGCATGAAGGTTTAAAATAGCATGTACATGCAGGTGAGTATATTCGGATTTTTATGGTAATGGTGGCTCAAGAGTCATTAAATACAAAGTATAATGGGAGCTTTATCTTATCACAAGACAATTAAAAAACCAAAGTGATATGAAGTGGTTTTCTGAAATTTCTGCTTAGATTTTGTCTTTTTTATCCATGATTTCTGTCACAAAGTCTGGTTACAAGGCGAAAATATAATGTATGCTATCTATTAGACTCAAATCATGTAACAATGAATGCTTTAATTTTAAAACAAGTCCTTTAAGTTCAAAAAAAAGCAAACAAAAAGCTATGACTGACCTAGACGGGGTTTCCCCGCGCACAGGTTGTGTTATATTATAAGGCAAATGTTTCAATAATACTGAAACAGTGTTTTATTACATTCACATCACGCTAGCCTGTTCAACATTTTTAGGTTTATGATCAATGCAGATGAAGCATGTGATATACGTGTGCATAATATATCATAATATCACACAAAAGACAAGTAAACCGAGAAAACGAGACCAAAATAAAATTATTTTTATTATTGAGTCCAATATAGTATCAAGTCGACGATTAAATATTTCAAAGAGGACTATTAAAGTTATAATAGCTTCTATGTAGAACCAACACTAAATTTATAATCACGTGTCCTATTGATTTATCGATTACTTTCAAGGCTTCCACTATTTGCGTACCATGTGAATCGGTTAACATTTAACGGCTGTGTGGGTGCTGTATTATGTGTATTTACATTGCATATCAGTCAGGGAGCAGTCGACGCTCGGTATCGAAGATGGCATCGCGAGAGGCTGAAGCATGCTGGTGAGCGGAGCCTGGGCCGCAGGCGGAGGCTGCTGCTGCCCCGGCGGCGACGGCCGAGCCCAGTTGATCAGCGCCGTGACAGACATCGTCGGCTTATCCTTCTTCGCCACGCTAGACATGGCCACCCACTAGCATCCTCACATCACTAGCAATCCACTGCACTTCGCGACAGACGTTATAAAATGTACTTCACACGAACGTTCGGAACGGCCCGCGTCTCACCGACACGATCTTCACGATCAATTGCGCCCTGGCGAATCAAATTTGTGAGTTGCGGCGATGACGGTTAAGGCTCTAAATAATACGCAGAAGGCGATCGAGCGAGCCCCGAGAGCGATATGGCGCTCAATAGCGTCATAGCCGGCGACAGAGCAGACATCGTTTTGACATTGTGATAGCGATAGTTGTTGCACCGCACGACGCTATCGCTGAATGCATGCACGGCGGCGATGCGCCGAGCTTCGACACTGATGCTTGACTAGTGACTAATGCGCAATTCAACGAGCTCGAATTTGACAAAAAATATAGGTACCCGTCAACTTCCGCGCGGTTACTGGCGTGAAGGTCTTACCGGGCCCGGCGCGCTCAAGGTCCGCATACAATCATACATGAATAAATCTCATTTTATGTAGAAATCGAGTCGCTATAATCCCATTTTTTGCTTTTAACAGGCAAATGATACTGAATTGAACTGTGTAATTTTAAATATTTTATAGTTGTGTCGGGAGAATCATCTAAATAATTGGAGTTGTTAGCAGTTGGCCTTCGTGGTCGTGGCTGTGCGGCGCGTTTCTGTAATTAAGTTTTACGTCACTCATGGACCGAACTCCCTGCGATAGCCTCTACCATATAAAAATTTTCGCTACTGATGTTACTCAGCACAAACCACAACAATGGATAATGGATGGTGATTGTTCATCGTTTCAAGAGTAGGTACAATATTAATTATTATATCAAAAAACCGGCATTTATCCAAAGATAAAATAGTAACCCTTCGTAAAATTAAATCGATAGTAGGCGGTATTTCAGTGACCTAAACTTGCATGTGCCTACATAGAAGAGCAGACAACGTACTGTGCAGAAAGCCAAACAGACGTTGAAAAAATTTGGCACATAATAATAAGAGATAAATGTCGTATTTCGTCCAAATATTTACGAAAGCTATACTGCCATTTGGTTTGTTTACCCATGCTCGGGGACATGTGTGCGGCCTTGGGGCTGCCGTGTGGGGATAACTTTACTCACATCCACTGCACGTGTTTTAGTTTGGATCGTACAAAAAAAACTCGTATCCGGACTAACCGATACCATAAACTCGAGATGATGTTCAGCATTATTCATTATTGCCGAGACACAACTGACAATAAATCAACAAGTGCTTCCAACCTGACGAGTCTTATAATAACGCTTCACATCGTTAATGCAAAGATGTTTATAGAAATTAATTCATCATTCTTGACCCAAGTGTAAGTAAAGTAGGTAAATATTGATAAACGTCTCAAGTCACAAAGAAAATAGATAAGGATAACAATATCACTTTATAGTCACTTCACTTTAGAATACTTAGTAATATCATTACTAAGTATTCTAAAGTGGTTAAGGTCACAGAAAGACGTAGGTACTGTTGTATTCATTTTTTTTTTAAACATGTTGATACAAAACTTTACAACGGATTACATAACTCTAGTTAACTAACGGGTAAATAACATCTCATGTAACGAAAAATATATTTCTGCTATTGTACAGTCGCCAGCACATCAGGTTACGCACTTTTATTGCAAACTAGCCCTTATTACAGCGGCATAAGACACCGCAGTGTTTACCTTGACGTGCTGTTGTCGAAACCTACACCTCCTGAATAAAATAATATTAATTAACTGTTTCGATTTAATTTTTCTAATCGCAATATAGTAAAGAAATTGTCAACTTTGACAGCTTTAGCAAGAATATCAGCCCGCCAGGTGATGATTTCATTGAAAACCAGTTACTTATTTCCGTTAGCACATAGAGAGATCCGTATAACATATGGGGAATATATTGAGCCACATTTACAAAGGCGCTCGGTCGGAGGATGAGGACCTTCAAGCCGATATTAGATAACGGATCGACCACATGCATGTGGACTATGTTGGTTATTCCATTTTATTATATAGATACCTCGCATCAATCCCATAAACAACGTATCAAGAAAAGAGTACACAATTCTCAAAAACAATTTTGAACCACGCCTAACTAAATGTAATAATACTCGTAATCCCCTGTTTGGTCCACCACAATTCAAAAATATTACGCTTTATTATTATTAACTTCAAGAGAAACAGATGAAACATAAATGTAAGATTTTAAGAGCTTTTACTGAGATAACTACGACTAATGCCTAGAAAAACATACTTAACTCAATAAAATTTCAATGATTAATGAAGTCATGGGCTTAAAGAAAATTGTTATCTTAATTATTAATTTAAAAAGATTAACTATGTAAACAAGGTAAGAAAAATGAAATGGTAGACATTAAAACCAGATAGATATAAAAGAGCGCGAAGAACATCTTATTTATTGCGTGGGCGGTCGGACATTATTCACGCCCAATTCGAAGGAAATCATCCAAGCGCAAATTCATATCCTTTTACGCTTGGTGTGGATTCTACGTTATAGGACCGCATTACCCGAACCTGTCAATCAGGCAGCCGGTATCCTTGACAACCACCGACTCTATGAAATTGATAGCCTCTCTACTAGTGAAGGGAGGCTTCTTTCTCCGTATAACTCTACATAGACGTGTACATTACGTTACAATAAATAAAGCGACGAATCGATATTAATGGCGGGTAAACGCGCACCATCGTCAATGCGACATAAAGCTTTATTGGAACCCAACTCCATCACCTCCATACATGTAGTGAATGGATTAAGCTATTACTCTATTGTTGGTATTGATGGATCACACAAAGAGAATTGCTCCAACAATGGCTACTAAGCGAACATGGATACTACCAGTAATAAACACGGCAAAAATAATATTTCGCGCCAAGAATGTGAGCCTTAAGAGAAAATAAAAATCCAAGGTAATTCCAGCCAATCCGAAGTCCGAACGCTTTCGGATCTTTGGCAATAGGAACTTTCACTTTATTGAACAGCAATGAAATGAAGCTGTAAAATAAAGGATGTGACAGCAGATAGCGAGCACAGATTTATATGCGAATGTGAAAGATGAGTGGAGGAAAAAATAAACGTCTTATTACGAAGCGCTCATCGAGCGTAGAGCTATTGTGTGTTATCAAGGAATGTACTTTCGTATACTTTCTTCGGTACGCATGACGTGCATACATGCAAGTGTTGAGCGCGGACCGATGCCGCCGCCCCACTCCGCACGATCGATCAGCGCCGACCTTGACTTGACGCGCCCGCCAGCCACAATTAACATTGACAATAGCGACGCGCGCGCATACCATCACCTTTCTGGTTGGAGAAGTTTACACTTTCCTTTTCAAACTCAAAATTTTTCAATCATCGATAATTTATAGATATAATAATGATATCATCGATGTATATAAGTTGCATTAATGGATTTCAATGTTAATGGGGACGTATCCTAAAACATCGTTGGTTACACATGGAAATTGAATTGTTCCACAGCAAACAATCTCCCTCAAAATGCTTGCAGGTATAGTCATCAAATCGCATTCCCAATGATAATCCGGGAGTTGATAATAATCACACACGCGCTCATAATTGATGCAAAAAGAATAAGATGGTATCTCTGCGAGGTATCTCAAAGAATTGTCATGGCCACACTTAAGAGGTTGCAGAAACAGTCCAATAGCTGTCCTAGACTTGACCCAACGAGCGATCGGGAGCGGTAAATAAAACGCGCGGGGGCGGCGCGACGCGTGCATTCGCCGCGAGATATGGGTAAGCGGAACGCTGAGAAGCGCGCCGCGGGGCCTGCGACCTTGGCGATTCGCTGACGACTACAGGTGTTTTTTATTTGTGCTCGAGATCACAGAGCGATGCTGGCTGGCCAGTCGCTGCCCGCCCGTGCGCGGCGCGGGGAGCGCAACCGGAACTCAATCAGAAACAATGCCTTCGTTCCTAGGACCAAATCGAGATGCGATCATATGATTATTTTCATATGGATGATTTCAGAGTTTGGCTTTTGCCTTGCAAATGATCATTTACACATTTAAGGGAGTACTTAAATAAAACAGTAGCATTTTTCAAGTCTTTGTGATATTGCGACTTTACTGGATACAACAAATGAACGCAAGACACAATTTTAAATTAGAGTTGATAAGTTAGTTTGTAGACATCGGGGTTCAACAACAAAATACTACAACATAAATGATCTATTGATTACAGATAAGCTAACAAAAAAGATAAAATCACATACAATTTACCCAGTGTGCCTTACATCAATCAGATATTCAAACATGTGACCCGATTGATTGCAATCTCTGTCGAATCAGTAAGCAATAGGTGCTGATAGTGCACTTGAATTGGTTTTCAATTAATTTTCCTTTTCTTACATATTCATGTAATCTTTAAAATGCGGCAACGTACCAACCAATACATCTTACACATTAAAAAATCTATCTCATGTACCTACTATGAGATAATACCAGAGATACATAACCGGATCTAATAGAAACAGATAGAAAGCGACAAAAATATGGAAGATATCACAATGGAGCCGCGGCCGGCAAGCCGAATTAGATAAATAAACATTGTTGATGTAACGAGCACAAACGCAGCCGTTTTATCATAATAATATACCCAACAACGATTGCGTAATGACGAACACCGAGCCAGAGAAGACCTTGGCCGTGACCACCGACACAGAGTAACGCTTCCCGCGTTGTCGCACAAACTCGCGATAGCTTGCGATTAGACGACACGCCATAAATAAACGATAACACTAAACAACATCACGCAAATATCAAAATTATTGGTCCACTCTTATTATAATATAAGAATTTGTCGTAAATATAATGTACAGAAACCATGAAAGGCTTGGAATACAAATTATTAACTTAAAATAATCGACAAGTATTCAAATGGAGGTCAAATAAGTGAAACTAGTCACATTTGCAAAAAATACTTTATATAAAACATGGTTGGAAATGAGTCATTTGATTTGTTTAGAAAAATGTATCATGTTGTTTAGCATTATTTTGGTATGTATATTTTACATAATCTTGAGCTTAGAGCATTGCTTGTTCAGTTATTTAATAATCTGATCAATAAAATTAGTTATTATTTAAACAATTTTTGATCCCATTTGAAATTTTTGGTTGGTTTGGGTTTATAGTGAGGTTTTTGGGTAAATCAAATACGAACGATTGGTTAACCGCGATACTGATTGGGATTTCAATAAAACGAGCTATAGATGATCAAACAACAAAATTAGTCTAGAGGATTAAACAATGAAATATATCCATTAGACTGTTTTATTATATCTGAGAAGTTGTGATTAAAATATTATGCAGGGACGAGGAAACCATTAGGATAAGGATTTATTTAATAACAAGATTAGCAAAAAGTAAAATAACATATTAGTATTCTAAGTGAGTTGCGTGAGGCCGAACTGAATTCTAATAAAGTAGAAGACCTTGACAATGATACAATCGTCTTGGACGGTCTATAAAATAAATAAATGTTTAATAGCTGCAATATTCTTTCAATTACATCCTGCATTAGAAGTCATAATTAACACTGACCAGCCTATAGGAAGCCCGAAAACTACGAAAAAAAAGATAAGACGATTTGAACATACCTACTTGACGAGAAACACATGATTTTTAGTAGTTTTGCGAGAGAAATGACCTATGACAGATAATACATAAATACAGTATTCTATCATAGAAAAACCACTAATAACAATAGTAACAAGAGTAAATAACAAACAGCCAACACTAAACGAGGTAACGGTGGTGGTACCTACTGCATCGCACACCTACAGTAGGCCTAACATGCGTGCCTCGACGCCGTTCGAATCAATAAAATAACTTTATTTCCTAAACAACATGTTTTCCACATTTTTATCAATTAAAAGGTAATTGCTTTCAAAACGAATAAATACATTATAGTTAGGGAAAATATTTTGAAAAATGATTAAACTGACGTTTGAAATTTATCGATTGCCGCGATAAATAGGCGCGCATCTAAGGCCCGCTGAGCACGTTTGGTGCATGGTAATTTTAGCTTGGGTTCGTGTAAATATTTCATAGGTTTCAAGATCGACATTCAAAACATTGGGGAAATTATTATGATTGTCAAAATCTTTGTATTATCACAAGTTATAAACATTTGATGCCATAAGTCGCCGTCTTGTTACGGCCTCATTGATTCATGGTAGGTACAATGGGGGGCTATCACGAGTGCTCTGTTTGGCACGGATTCTGTTGTGGGTTACATCACCCTGACGTCAAACAAATAAATGAGGAAAGTTTAACGTTATCTGAAAGAGAATGCCTTTCAATCGACTTAAAAATTGAAAATACACCGACTAGAGCGATAGAGCACCCAGATAACTAAACGTATTCAAAACACCTAGAGTCAATACACTTGCAACCTTGCAATGCTCTTTACGACTCGCGTCAGATAAAGGCATAAGGGCATCAAAACATTATAGCGTTATATGTTTGATGGAGAAAAATACATTCAAGGCTTCGTCTTTCAATTCAATTTAGTCACATTTCTTTTCTGTGTGATACTGTTGTAATCAGAATAAAAATCGTACATTTGGTTTTTAAGGTCATTAAAAATAGGAGGTACCACACCTATTTCAATCTTTGCTATTGTATAGATGCTTAAATAAGTAAAATACTTAATATTCCAGAAATATAACACGTTGCTTATCAAAATCAAACAGACTTTTTAATGTAGTTTTTTGCATACGTGTTAACAGGTTTAAAATCACGTTGATTAGCGACATGACGTCAACAAGGGTCGCACCCACGTGCAGTGCAGTCCATACGCAGTAACAAGTCGAAGAGTATTAATTGGTAAGACCTTCAACATTCGAGATCATAATAGGCTGCTTTAAATCTCAAGAAACACACGGCATTTACATCCCCAGGGTTGCTCTCATGGGTAGACGCATCACTAGTGTCAGAGAGACATCGTTCCGTCGCACCGCCAAGCACCCCATAAGGGGGTGTACTATGGTAATTAGTAATTACAGTTGATACGTGATGATGACGGTCGGTAGCGGATCGTGCATCGATTTTCGAAAACGTCGCGAGCGGCGCCTCGTTCGCGGCCGGTGCGGGCGGCGTCGCTTCTCTGACTGGCGCTGAGTCCCCGCGCCATCCCCGCGCCGCCACCGTTGTTTTGCTGTATTTTCGTTGTTAATCATTCTCCTTGACCTTGTGCGACGTCGAGTGGTCCACTGCACACGACTGCGCACCCCTCGCCCTGCCACCCGCGCCGCCTGCCGCCGCATCACACGTGCTACTTGTCAACCCAGACCTCAACTGCACCATGTTTTAATGCTGATCAATGGGTCTTAATCAGAGGCGTTAGCTAACGACCCACTAAATAAGAATAGCACACCTAAGAACTTAGTAGATTTTTAATTCTTTATTGCACAGACAAAAAAGTATTAATGGTGGAGTTAATGCTTAAAGCATACTCTACCAGTCAACCATTAGGTGAGACAGATCCTTGGAATTAATGAATTATATTTAATTATGTTGGTATCTTCTAAAAACACAAATTATGTAGGTATGGTAGGTACTTTCATCTAGCTTGATTAACTAAAATTATAATCATTTCAAAATGAGTTGACAGAGATTGTAGTTAATTTTGGAGAGGCCTATTTAGCCCAGCTTTGGAATGACAAATACCTATATCTATGGATCAGAAAATTATATATTCTAAGATGATATTATTTATGGTGAGTTTTAAACAAACTTGAATGATAGTGATTTTGTTCAGTAAAGATCTTTCCTATAAAACCCATAATTTGTTTACAAAAAGGTTGTCTGGAAGAGATTGCTTATAGCAAAAGACCACCCCAATTGTAGATTTTGTTTAAACAAATTTCTAATTAATTTATGTTATGTGCAATAAAGAGTTATCTTATCTTATGATGATGACTGAAATCTTTAGCTTGTAAAAGTGATGTCTCTGTTAGTATCAATCTGTTTACTGTATGTTTAATCAACTTACAAAATGTAGTTACCTATTTTACTAGCAGCAATTTTGATAAAGTTTACAAAGAACAAACTACACAGTGTATAGCAATAATTGAAATGCTAATTTAATGTAATAATACCATAAAAAAAACAAACAATAAAAAAATATATAAAAGTTATGACAAGTTACAAGTGACTTGTGCTGCCATCTACAATGTTAGTTGTATTCATGGAAGTTTAGATCACTTGCGCCATCTATGAAAGGCGCTTTGAACAAGTGTCAAACAATAACAAAGCAAAATAAATTTGTATTGGACTTGGTTTTACATTCTGAAATTATTCATAAATAATTAATCATTAAAAAGAGGTGGTGTGATAATTTGTCTAGCTTTGCAAGAGATTCAATGGCGGATTCAAAAGAGGGTCAATGGCTGCTGACATAGACAAATAGAAAGTATTGTGGAGACCTTTTCCCACAAGTTGGATGATGATAATAATTAATAAATAAAATATTCATAAATTAAATATATGGGAAGTCATTTACATATTAATAATTTGATTTTACTAATCAAATAAAGCTTCCATAGCACAGGAATTGCAACCACAATTTCATAGGGTCTTTACTAGATAAGAATCTGCATTATAGATTAAATAATATCTAGTGAACAAACAGTATGCTTTAGTTATTGCTGGTAGAAAAAATCAACATTATTGTCTGAAGCACTTATGGTAAGTATTAAAAATTAAACCAATACTGCTAGTAAATGTACATGAGTACGATGGATCTCAGAACCAACAAATTTAAAATAACAATTTAGGTTTTTATTTATTTATTCATATAATTACATCATATGAGGTGGTAATCCTCACTCAAACGACGGATGAATAATATTCCAATTAAGTAAGACCTGGTGAAGACTTAGAACTAAACCAGTGACAAGTTTGAATAGTAGCTAGTACACCCAATAAGAACCCAACAAGGTAATACTTCATAAAGAAAACAAACCTGAGATTTTAAATAAATATATCATATAATAAAAAACTTAAAAAATTTGTCTAACTATGTATCAAACGTATGTTTAGACAGTCTAAACAGCCTCAGGCAGATACATAGCCAATTAACAAAGGCATAAGATACTGGTACACATTAAACTATGAAAGAAGGAAGGAAATCACATACCTGGTTCTCTTGAGGGCTCCATCCTCTTCAATTTAGTTGTAGTCTAGTGTAGGTATACCACTTTCATAAATTAATACAGTCGCTAGTAAAGATGAACCTGTCAGTAACAAGGTCGTTGAACTAAATATACCTATAGATGAGCCTAACCCGCCTCCGACGCAGACGGTGTTATGAGAATCCTAGGGCACATATAATGTAAGATGTGTTATGAAAACTAATTTAGCACGATTCAACACAATTTTTTAAATCTAAGTTGAATTTCTAATTTTCAACAAAAGAGCCACACAAAATGACATAGCGTCACGTCACGGTGAGTTTCCGTTTTGTTTTTTCAAAAGGTCACCAATTCACTATCACCAACAACACTAGACAAAGTAAACGCTTATATAACATACTGAATATCTTTGCCTCAAGATTGTCTTTTTTAATATAACGCTTGTTGTAGTGCCTTTGTGCGACCTGCGATATACCAACTTGCATACATTTTAAACCATTTGATCTTCTGAAAGCTGATAAAATAAAACGCTTAACTTTTTTCTTATGTGAATGGGCTGCAAAGGCGATCTTTTTTGATCGGTATCATATTATTATAGTACCAAGATAAATTAGAAGGCTATGGATTCAAAAATAAAACCCATTATTGTATTGCTATGCAGTAATACTAAAGAATTCTGATAATCTACGATACTTTTAAAATAGACTCGGTAATTTTATACACCTACATTTATTTTTTTTAAGTTATCTACTATGCATGAAACGGAATAGTGTACAAAAAATTCAATGTCAAATAAATGTCATTCGCCAAAAGTATTGCAAAACTAGTGTGTTTTCGTTGAACAAATGATGTTTTATATAAATAAAGCATATCCTTCCATTGGTCAGTTGCATCTTATCGAAAGTTTTCTTCAGAATAGGACCAATCATGTTGATTATTATAAATTGTGTAAATGGAACGAACTTGAAATCCACTATATAAAGTAGTTGCACTTAGTACCGAAACTTTTGGTTATTTTGCTTTATCACCGCATTTATATTTAATCGCTAAAAAAGGAATAAATACTCAATTGTGATATTTAAAATCAATATAAATAAAAAGAGCTATTGGATAAAAAAAATAAATTCGGTGTCAAGTGAGGTTAGGTTAACTGCAACATGGAAAATAAAGCAGATTTTCAATATCCACACACTTTCGTGTTGCTTGGTGCTTCAGGAGACTTGGCTAAAAAGAAAATTTACCCAACAATTTGGTTTTTATATCGTGATAACCTATTGCCAGAGAAGACTAAATTTATTGGTTATGCACGCACCAAACAAACTTTGGCAGAGGTACGGCAAAAAAGCGAAAAGTATATGAAAGTGCGCCCTGGTGAAGAAGAAAAGTTCGAAAAATTCTGGGCTTTAAATGATTATCTCGCGGGATCCTATGACAAGCGCATTGACTACGAAATGCTTAATCAACTCATCACAAAGCATGAAAAAGGTCCTGTTGCCAACAGGATATTTTATTTGGCCGTACCGCCTACTGTATTTTCAGATGTGACTGTGAATATCAGGAATGCTTGCACAGCTTTAAAAGGCTATACTAGAGTTATAATTGAAAAACCTTTTGGCAGGGATGATGTGTCATCAAACAAGTTGAGCCAGCATCTTGCGGGTCTGTTTAAAGAAGAGCAGATATACAGAATTGATCATTATCTTGGAAAAGAAATGGTACAAAATTTATTAACTCTCAGATTTGCCAATTCTATTTTTGATCCTTCATGGAATAAAGAAAATATTGCTTCTGTCCTTATTTCATTTAAAGAGCCATTTGGAACTGAAGGCAGGGGAGGATATTTTGATGACTTTGGCATTATAAGGGATGTTATGCAAAACCATCTCCTTCAAATCCTTTCTCTAGTGGCTATGGAGAAGCCAGTTTCATTGAACCCCAATGATATCAGAGATGAAAAAGTGAAAGTATTAAGGCATATTCGCCCTATCCGTCGAGATGATATACTGATAGGCCAGTATGTTGGCAACCCTGAAGGACAAGGTGATGAAAAATTAGGATATCTTGATGATCCAACTGTTCCTGAAGGTTCTGTCACACCAACATATGCCTTGGCAGCCTTATGGATCAATAATTCAAGGTGGCAAGGTGTTCCATTCATCCTACGTTGTGGAAAGGCACTTAATGAGAGGAAAGCTGAAGTAAGAGTGCAGTACAAAGATGTCCCAGGTGATATTTTTGATGGACATGCCAAACGTAATGAACTAGTGCTGCGAGTGCAACCCGGTGAAGCGGTGTACTTAAAACTGATGTCTAAGTCACCAGGAATGAATTTTGATATTGTTGAAGCTGAGCTTGACTTAACTTATAGCTTACGCTATAGAGAAGCAAATGTACCTGACGCCTATGAAAGATTGATTTTGGATGTTTTTATGGGCAGTCAAATGCATTTTGTACGTAATGATGAATTGACTGAAGCTTGGCGTATATTTACACCGATTCTGAAAGAATTAGAGGAGCAGAAAGTCAAACCCCTATCTTACGTGTATGGTTCTCGAGGTCCAATTGAAGCAGACAGTAAACTAAAAGGGTATGATTTTAAGTACTCAGGTTCCTATAAATGGGTTAAGCCTGCTCTACCCTAATCATTAGTGATTGCTTCTTAATTGTAACAACAATTCCTATAAGGTGATGGTCTTTTGCTACTGGTGATATTTTGGATTAAAGTAAAAGCATAATATGCATTTAATCTTATCATTCCAATTGAAATGAAATATATGTATTTATTCCCTGAGGTTATTCTAGTATGTTAAGGTCATTGTAAGGTCGTGTAAGAGCTGCATAATTTGCATAAATGTATACACTTTGTTTTTATTCAGTAGTTGACTAGTTTATTCCGTTACAAAAGGTTGTGTTGAGTGCCTTATTCAAGTAGAAGTACAGCAATCAAATAAAATAGGAAATTAAATACATTTCTCATTGTTGAACAAAGTCTGTGATATAATAAACTTCCATTGTTGCGTCAAATTTTGTAAGAAAAGTTTTTTAGTACTATTAATTGTTGAATAATTTACTAACTTTTGTATGGGTTTTATAAATAGAGTTCCAAATCCTCACTAATATTTCAAACTCAGGACTCGTACAAGAATAAATAAATGTATTTTTCTTTAAGCACACTTTAATTTAATGTTGTGTTGATTGATTGCTTAGTTAAGTTTGATTTTAATTTATAGGTACTCATTTAATTCATTATGATGTCTTTTAATATTTTGAGTAAATGCTT
This sequence comes from Pyrausta purpuralis, assembly GCA_963924145.1. Classification (NCBI taxonomy): domain Eukaryota; kingdom Metazoa; phylum Arthropoda; class Insecta; order Lepidoptera; family Crambidae; genus Pyrausta; species Pyrausta purpuralis. Next base: position 16,344,035 of record OZ001654.1, read on the forward strand.
ATTATATGCTTAATTTTACTATGATGAATCTATACAATGGATATTATTTTTGCTTTTTTAGATACTATAATATGTACTTAGTTTTAAGTTTTCTGACAATTTGTTTAACAAATGTTTACATGTACAACTAATTGTTAACTATCTGACAGTAATCAATGTTGTTACTTGATCTTAAATTTATCTTTCTACTATGCTCAATAAAATAAAAAGACTAAAGTTAACTTTATTTGGTCGCTAGATAAATTACCTCATTGTCGATTTATGAAGTTAAGAAGTTGTCGGTTTGCTGCTGTTAGTCCAAGAAGAGGTCCCGAGGGTTAATCCGATTTACCACACTAATGTAGAAAATTGGACTTTTTGACCACTTTTACACACAGACGGGCTTAGTGTGAAAAAATGGACAAATGTTCCACTAACCCACATAAACAGGGATTCGTAAGTAAACATTGAAAACTTAAGATTATTCGATATTAATCGAAACCTATTTTTAATTTTTACTTCCACTTCCTGACTCGACAAGTTTATTGGTTATAACATAATTTACAAAAGCGACGTGATTTCATTTAATTTCAGCACCCCGCGAATAATACTTATTATTATAGTGCTTTGATCGATGAGTAAACTTCAAAATCTAGAAAAAAAAACAACTCATTGATCAAAACACTAAATTCACTAGAATTACAAATATTTTTCACGGAGTGTTAAAATTTAATAAAATCACTTGTTTTTTAAAGTAATTTGTATTTTAATCAATACATCTGTAGAGTCAGTAAGTGGAAGTACTAATAATTTAAAATCGGTAATATAGGTATTTCCACAAATATACTGATGTTGAAAAGTAGAACATTTGTCAATATTTTCACATTGAGCCTGTCAGTGTTGTGTGGAAAATCGGAATAAGGGGGGTTCGAATCCTATGTCGGCGTTAAGCCGGTCTTGTTGTTGGTTTGATTCTGAGTAATTTCCATATATTGGAGCAGTTTGTGATGACTATGACATCGACATTCATAAAAGCCGTCTTGCCTCCTGCTGCGCCCTAATTAACTTAAGAACCTCAATACAGAGTGTTAACTATTCTCCTATTTAAAGAAAGGTACTTAGTTCACCATTAATCAAAACGAATTTACTTAGACCGCTAGTTATCATTAAATTACATTTTACAAGTGTATCCATCCACCTACCCACCCATCCAGTTCATGATAATTTATTGATAACGTAAGTAGGTACCTATACACAGGTTGAATTTATTTATTTAGTGCTACTACTTATAGGGGAATTACACTGAAAACATGTACGGACAACAGTCCGTCAAGGTAAACACTGCGGTGTCTTATACAGTTGCAATAATTATGCTTTTTTTTTTGATAAAATTTTAAATGCATTTTTCTTTTTGTAATATCGCTCCGATTCCCGGACAATCGAACCTAGAAGTAGAACCTACTGAAACGAAAAATAATGCACGCTGCATTTTTATGGCACTAATAAACATGATGTATTTGGTGGTGACTTGCATATAAAGAGAGTGTATAGGTAGCATGTTTGTTTCTAGATACTGAGAAGTTTAATAAGTAATAATCGACAGTGTTTGCCTTAATTGGCAATGCAAGCTAATCATATCCACATACATAGAAGTTGATTTCGTATCTATTCTCCATCTCTCTCTTCTCTTCTCTCCAATGGTCATTCATCATCTAATTTTTACCTCGTGTTAGTGTTATTTATTAATAAACAATAAAAATAAAATTATATGTATATTATTACAAACTTTTAAGCGACGTCACGCAGCAAGTAGCTAGTATGTATGTATGACCTAGAGGTCGATGAAGTCATTCATAAAAGCGTTTTTTTCCCTACTTTATAAGAGAAGTGCCTATAAATAAGAGTTTGTGATTTGCTACCAATATGTAAAGAACAAAATTAATTAGAAGTTTACTAGGTTTACTGATTTTTCCAACGTCAGATGGGCCATTAGTTTTTTAGGGCCGTTTTTTGGCGGTCACACGTCTGGGGAAGGGAAGGCCCTTTCAACTAGCATATTCAATGTTAAAATTTAGATCAATTTTTGTATGTTTCTTCATTCAACCATCTATACAGGTGTTGTTTTGGTCAGTGACATCCAACTCAGGGATGATAATATGAGTTATGCTTATTCTAAAAAAATGGTTTCCTTAAATTGCAAGTTGCATACCTACAAGAAAACCTCTTCAGAACATTAAAAAAAAAACGAATGGGAAAACTCGCATCCTAGCGCGTAGCTAGCGCTTATCTACGAAAAACTACGCCGTAGCTTACTAGCTACGAAGAGGCTACTTGGTGTTGGTGGTTTTGACTCGATTGCTGTACCGGATAAAAAAAAATATTTTGTGGGTTTTTTCCATTTAAAAAAAAATCTTTTTAATATATTTTTTGGCATCAGTATCGTTTGTACAGCCAGTGCTGAGGCGCTCGTCGCTGAATTAAACAACACCCTGTGGCTGTATAAATCCATTTTAAAATGTTCCATAATTGATTCCATATTATTTATTTAAAAAATATTTGACCTTCGGAAATGGAAGCAAAACTGCTGTTCTTCGCGCGTCACAACACCGAGCTAGCGAGAAAGAAAAGGTAGTTAAATATAACTGTAGTGTAGGTCACACGATTTTAGCATTTTCAAAAATGTGACAAATGCTCATAACTTCAAAAAGCTCCAACTTTTCGTCACTAACAATACGTCTACGAAAACTTCAGACGTATTAAAACACTAATAGAAGACTATTAAATAGTTCACAGCTATGGTAGGTATATAGCAAAATAAAAGAAAGAAAAAATTAACAAGAGGCTGTATTTGACAGCCTCTTGTTAATTTTTTCTTCAGACCCTAGTTATGTAACCCTTCATAGGCGATCTTTTTAGATAATAAGGAAGCGTTACAATTTTTTTTTTGATGTAACTTGAAACACCATATTCAAGATAAATTTTAGCCGATTTTAGCTGATTAGAATACATTTTCGTTAATTACCTAATTAATTAATTCTGAAAATGTAGATTTTTCATCACTTTCATGGCACAAATTTCGTGCTCAATTTCCCACGAAAGTAACGAACGTTTGATTCGATGATACGAAAGGTTATCAAATTATACTGATCTTACTAAAATAACTCTTTGGTGGTATATAAATGCTGTTAAAATATTAAGCATTGTTAAATATAAACATTAACGCTGTTTTCGCGAACTTTTTCTACTAACAGCTTTTGAAGACAAAGACAAGATTTAAAGAAATATTGTAGCTGGAAGACAATAGATTGGTCATGCGATTTAAAGCCGAATAAACACTATCCTGATGTTTATTCGGCTTTTTAAAGCCTGACCAATATATTTACTTAAAATCTGTCAATGGAAATTCATCAATGTTTAGAATGTTTTTAACACTCACGTGTCATATTGTATATTCTTAAAGATGATCTAAGAAACCAAAAATTTTCGCACTGGCGGGACTCGAACCAGCAACTTCTTGGCTAACCAAGGCAAACGCTCTACCAATTGAGAGAGCGTTCAGAGAGCTCAATCGGTAGAGCGTAGAGCGAAAAGAGAAAGTTATCAAAATCGGTCCAATAATTATTGAGATATACTCATATCTCAAATACTATTGAAAGCTTTTACAGATCAACATATTCAAGTATTATCGAACTCCAACAACATTTACAACGAATTGATAACTCCTTTTTTGAAGTCGTTAGAAAATCCGTTTTTCTTTGTGAAAGGTAAGTTAGGTAACATTACCTACGCATTTGACTTAGTAAGTGATAAGTTGAGCTCGTGTAATAATATCCGGGAAATATCTACTAACTAGGATACAGGTGTGTTTGAATAATGTCAGTATGATTATTTTACCTATGAAAGTGAGACGAAGAACGCTTTTGGTACAAAGAAATGCTGATAATGAATATTCGTTGAATAAAATACAAAACGCCTTATTTGGAAACGTCACCTGTTTGTTAGCAACCATTTATTTAATTTAAAAACGAATTCAGGCCTGATTTTACACAAACGTCAGATAATATTCGCCGATTTTTAAATTTCGCGTGTAAAAATGATTGGTGACAAATTAGGCGTAAAGTCCGTTTCTTTTTGCTTGTCAAATATTGTGAACAATCTTGACTTTTCTTGTAAGGTAGGTAGTTCATAGTTTAGCACTGCGATCTCTTCAAATTAAATGATTTTTTCGACTGATACTAATTTAAGACTTTTAGAAAGATTGTTTACATTATTCGACTAGAGAAGAAAAACGGACTTAAAGGTAATTTATTTGATGATTTTTCATTATCTGTCGTTAGTAAAATCAGGCCTAAGAACATGAGTGCATTATCTAATAAATCATCATCACTATCACTCACTACATTTACTACATAGTATAAAAAAAATCTTTAAAACTGCGCAACTGAGTTTGATGCGGTGTTTTAGTCGAGTGACTCAAAAGGAAGGTTTATATGTATAATTAATGCATAATATGGTAGTGAAACACTGAAGTCGTAAACAATATATATATTTGCTTACATTGCAATCGCTGGCTGAACCCTACGAGATGGATCAAAGATACCACCCGTGCGAAGTAGTAATATATAATCCTGGTATATGAATGTACTATCAAGGTCCGCCTAACCATAAGAGACAAAATCGCTTGTACCTCACGTCTTCTTCGACGTCTGTTTATATGGTGTGTAAGCGATTTTTGTTCAAGTGGTTAGGCGCCATTACGAGCCTGCAAGCAACAAATGTTAAAATCGCTGGCAGCTGCTGGTATGGAACGTCATCTTGGGATCATTCTTGGGACCACAAACAAACTACTTAAGTAGGTAGGTGCCTCACGTAGGCTGTGTCATCATCGGTGTATTTTAAAGAAGCTTGCCGAAGCTTCATTCAATTTTTATCTAAGGACCCGCGAGGACTGCTTACTTTAATTAGGTACCTACCTACCTACTCACCCGAAAGGTGCTTAAGCGTAGGTATCCGAAGTCAGAGTAGGCAGAGGTTTAAGAGAATAACAGTTCTCTACTGGCAGGGGATCCCAACCCGCGGCGCTGTTACAAATTTAGTATTTTATCACCGTGATCTACCCTACCCTTTAAGAACTTGCTAATATTTGCGGCACAGAAAATATAATAGGTTATATACCATACCACTCTTTACTTTCTACGGCTCACACTCTGAGAACCCCTTAGCAGAAGTAGAAGAGGTGCCAAGATACAGACTTGGTGAACCACTCCAGACTCTAGAGTAGGTACCTATAGCTTAAAAAATATTATGCTTTATTACTTAAATCGAGTCAAATCAGGCAGAATGCGGTAGTTTTTACACTAACTGATTAGTGATTAGTCTCCTTTTTTCTCGGCATTTAACAAAGTCCTAGCTGGTTGCAGAGTTTCATGAGTTGATCATTCGAGTCGAGTACACGGAATGGTGTCGTGCTGTGCCTCATGTGCCTGTGCCTTTAACTGGCACAGAGACAGGAGAGTCACGCTACTAATACCACTTATATCATAAATGGTTTCTTAGGATTATTTCTTTTCTATGTTCTTTTTCCCTTATTTCCCAGGTATTTTTTGCCATTTCCCGACCATCTCGACGTGGCAATGCACAAGCCGTACCAGCCAAAAAAACCGGCCAAGTGCGTGTCGGACTCGCGTACTGAGGATTCCGTGCCAACTTTAACTGATTTAAGGAATTCACTTAGCTAAAATACCACAATATTTTGTTGACAGCAAATATAAGTTTGTTTTTTAGAGTGTTTGTATGAAGAACAAAGAAATGTTTGCGGTTGTTGAAAATGAACTATATCTCAAAAACTTCTAGTTCGATCTCGTTCAAACCAATATTCGTTTAAAGTATTTGTTAAGATCTACATTATGTTTTTTTTTCATAATTTACACTCGCTTAGTTAAGAAGTAAGATGGGGGAGGACGCCCATTTTACCACTTTAGAAGCGTGCATCTCTCTTACGTTAGACTTTAAAAGAAAATGGTTCTAGGAACCTTAATGTCATTTTAAAAGACCTTAGGTATAGATACCCCACGCGCAAAGGTTTGAGTAAAAAACATTTTTCGTTTTTAGTTTCATGTATGGGAGCCCCCCCATTAAATATCATTTTTTTTATTTTTTGTATAAGAATCTTTAAGCAGTTAACAGGATACACCTTTTCCTACCAAAATTCAACAGTGTAATGCTTCTAGATACAGAATAAAGTGGCTGCGACATACGGACGGACAGACAGACAGATTCGACGAAACTATTAGGGTTCCGTTTTTTGCCATTCGGCTACGAAACCCTAAAAATGGTTGCATCAAAGCCTTTGATGAAGAATTGTTCTAATTCTTCATCTAAGGTCAAAGCATAAATGCAAAAGTTTGTTCCGTCAGACAGAAAAAAATATAAGATGGCGAAATAAATAGCTAGACGTTTGCTACGAAAAAAAAAAACATCAGGGTTGCCCGATACTATAATTGCGTACATTAAGTGTAGTATTTATTGTTATTACACTAACATAAATGAGATATTGTCTCTTATATATATATAAAAATGAATTGCTGTTCGTTAGTCTCACTAAAACTCGAGAATGGCTGAACGGATTTATCTTATCTTAGTCTTGAAATATTCGTGGAGGTCTAGGGAAGGTTTAAAGGGCGCGAAAAAATCGAAAATCGCGCAGACGAAGTCGCGGGAGACCACTAGTCTTAATATAATAATAAAGGATAATCCAATTTGCAAATATGTCACACCTTTTACGCTTGGGTCATTGGTCCTTGATAGTCCGTAATTTAAATGTGGGTGAAATATACCGACGACCCGATGGGGGGTCCTCTGGGCCGTTAGGACTAGGTTGCATTACTTCTTTTCTTGAGACGATATAATAAGCTAAACATAAGCACCAAAATAAAGTTCTAATATTAATAAAATAAAGTAATAAAGACCCGCCTTATAGACATTTGTTTCTGTGTTTGTGATGTGTTGTTTTGTATGACTAACCTTATAAATAATTTGAAAACTTATAGCTTTCACCTTCCTTAAGGTATGGGAAGGTAGAATTGAAAAGTAAATATTTTTTACAAATACGTTATGTACTAGTTTTTTTTCCATGCTACCATCTATAGAAAAAATGTTACAGAATCCTAAAATGTTATATACCTATATTTATTCAATGTTAAATCCAACATTGTAACAAGAAAACACTGTACGCAGAATCAAAATAGCTAATTACTTCCGTGAGATATAGCAAGTTATACGTAGATACTGATGCAAAAAATTACGCTGTCATACAGAAATCAGTGCGTAAAAGATCGTAGCCTGCTGAGTCTTGAAGGCTTATAAAGTTGCTTACTGAGTGCCAATTTTAAAATGATTACCATTATTTAGCAATTTCATATGAAGTAGAAGTGAATAAAAGAAATGGCAAATCCAGGTACAAATGTCGAGTTTTCGGTCTCTTAAATACAGTTTTAACGACAAAATTACGCTGGCCTCCTTTCTTTTAATGTTATTAGTCCAATGTGTCCCAAATCATTCCAAAGCTGTTTGAAGTATGTATTATTGCGTCCAAAAAAGTATCGTATGATTACTATTTATCAGAAAAAAAACGGATTTTTAATGACATTTAAAAAAAAAGGTATTCAAACACATTCGAAACCATGATTGGTTGTTGTCTTTTCTTTTTAAGGAATGATTTACCTATTTGTGTTTTTTTTTATAATGGTGCTTGCTATAAATGGGTGTGTGGGTAAATATCCAATTAGTCAAATCAGGCAGAATGCGGTAGTTTTTACACTAACTGATTTGATTAGTCTCCTTTTTTCTCGGCATTTAACAAAGTCCTAGCTGGTTGCAGAGTTTCATGAGTTGATCATTCGAGTCGAGTACACGGAATGGTGTCGTGCTGTGCCTCATGTGCCTGTGCCTTTAACTGGCACAGAGACAGGCAGACAGAACACAGTGAGAGTCACGCTACTAATACCACTTATATCATAAATGGTTTCTTAGGATTATTTCTATTCCCTGTTCTTTTTCCCTTATTTCCCAGGTATTTTTTGCCATTTCCCGACCATCTCGACGTGGCAATGCACAAGCCGTACCAGCCAAAAAAACCGGCCAAGTGCGTGTCGGACTCGCGTACTGAGGATTCCGTGCCAACTTTAACTGATTTAAGGAATTCACTTAGCTAAAATACCACAATATTTTGTTGACAGCAAATATAAGTTTGTTTTTTAGAGTGTTTGTATGAAGAACAAAGAAATGTTTGCGGTTGTTGAAAATGAGCTATATCTCAAAAACTTCTAGTTCGATCTCGTTCAAACCAATATTCGTTTAAAGTATTTGTTAAGATCTACATTATGTTTTTTTTTTTCATAATTTACACTCGCTTAGTTAAGAAGTAAGATGGGGGAGGACGCCCATTTTACCACTTTAGAAGCGTGCATCTCTCTTACGTTAGACTTTAAAAGAAAATGGTTCTAGGAACCTTAATGTCATTTTAAAAGACCTTAGGTATAGATACCCCACGCGCAAAGGTTTGAGTAATAAACATTTTTCGTTTTTAGTTTCATGTATGGGAGCCCCCCATTAAATATCATTTTTTGACAAAATTACGCTGGCCTCCTTTCTTTTAATGTTATTAGTCCAATGTGTCCCAAATCAATCCAAAGCTGTTTGAAGTATGTATTATTGCGTCCAAAAAAGTATCGTATAATTACTATTTATCAGAAAAAAAAACTGATTTTTAATGACATTTAAAAAAAATAAGGTATTCTAACACATTCGAAACCATGATTGGTTGTTGTCTTTTCTTTTTAAGGAATGATTTACCTATTTGTGTTTTTTTTATAATGGTGCTTGCTATAAATGAGTGTGTGGGTAAATATCCAATTAGTCCCCAACCGGCAGGTAAAAATTGTTTTTTACCAAATTTACCCGGGTATTAAGTGTGAATACTAGATAATATTTAATAAAATAATATTGAAAACTCATTATTGTGAATAAAATTATAATTGAACACTTATTTTTAGGGTTCCGTAGCCGAACTATGGATAGGTTTTTTTTAAACGCGCTAATCTCACAAACTACTGGCCCGATTTGAAAAATTATTTTTATGTTAGATAGTCCATTTATCGAGGAAGGCTTTAAGCTATATAACATAAAGTTACGACTCACAAGACCACAGCAGCAACGAAAAATGTTGCGAAAACGGGAGAAAGATATTTCTTTTGAGAGCTTCCGCTGCATACGCTGCGGAAACCGTTAAAGTTACACAAAAATCATGTATGACAAGATTGTTTAGCATTAAGAGTTCTATAATAAAGTCCGCGACAGCATAAGTCTATCTTTTATGGTTGACTTACTACAACCTTTTTATTTTAATAAATTTGTAAAAAAATAATGCATCATTTTTAGAGGTGTATTATACACACAGGTATTTATTCTTATCAAAATAAATACATTCATCATCACGAGCATTTCATTAAGAACAAAGTTGCCCTTTATATCATTTGATTCCAATAAATATCTTAGGAGCTATCGCAGTTTTAACATAACTCCGCACCAAAATAATTTTCGCAGCTTAAGTACAACGTGCGCTTGCGTTAATTATATTATAAAGCTGAAGAGTTTGTTGGTTTGAACGCGCTTATCTCAGGAACTGCTGAACCAATTTGAAAAAATATTTCTGTGTTAGATAGCTTATTTATTGAGAAAGGCTTTAGGATATAAAACATCACGCTGCGACGGGAGAGGAGGGAGCAAACTCAAAACGCACGGACGAAGTCGCGGGGGACCGCTAGTTTTCTTATAAAGTCTAACGTTTCATTAGAAGTAAGATGGGGGGGGGGGGGGGGGAGACGCCCATTTTACCACTTTGGAAGCGTCTAGGTATGAAACGTTAGACTTTAAAAAAAAAAATTTTGTATAAGAATCGTAAAGCGGTTAACAGGATACATCTTCCTACAAAATTTCAACATTGTGATGCTTATAGCTACAGAATAAAGTGGCTGTGACATACAGACGGACAGAGAGACAGACAGACTTGACGAAACTATAAGGGTTCCAGTTTTTACCATTCGGCTACGGACCCCTAAAAAAGGACACAGACAAAAGGAATTATTATAATGTAGCAATATTTCACTTAATGACGGGGGTCTTGGTAGCGGTGATGGGACTGTAGGTAAATCTTCTCATCGTACTTTTTATGGCTTTTCGTCATTATTGAATTTGAGTTTAATCTATTTTGGGCACTTTTGACACTTTGATATATGAATTCTAAATCTTGTAGCTAAAGTTTTTTTTTTGAATTTTGAGTATTTCATAATATAACTGCACATTACGCAATTTTTGTAAGAGTCGTTAGAAAAATGTTTCATAGGTACTACTATCAAATCCATCGTTGCAAAAAACTGAAATGACAACAAAAGGAAATGATATAAACTGGCAGGAAGCAAACGGCGCTAACGCTGCGCACGTGGCGATTTCAGGTAAATGGAAAGATAGAGGGAAGGGGTGGAAAGGTATTGTTTTGTTTGCGTACTTATCGCTTGTGCAACTTTTCCATTATGGCCTTTGATTAAAGTAAAATTACTTTAATCAAAGATTATGGCCATTGTGTGATCGTAAAGCTGGCAAGTAATAAAAAAACTAAGCTCTTAATTTTCTGTCTAATTTGTAAAATACTCTCGTGGTGTTAACAGAATAAATCGTTAACGTGATTCTGTATCTGCAACAAAACGACAGTTTTATTAAAAAACAATTGTTACTGTTTCATTTTATAAAAAAAACGTTAAAAAAAATATAAATCACTCTAGAAAAGACACAACTTTAATAAAAATATTTCACTTATTCTATAAATAGACTCCAATTTATTCCAAGTATAAATTCGAATCTGTAAAGCATTCGTTTTTATTTGACAGTTCTAAACGTACGGGATGATCTGTTTGAAACGTTTTGTACTTTGTCATTTGACAGATAATTACGTACGTTATGAACTCTCAGGGTGCGTTCCGTATTGCGCCAATATCACTGTTGGCACTGTGAGCGTCAAAAGCCGTTCCGATTTGATTAGCGTGCTGACAGCGCTGTTGACGCGATTTCATTTCGGAACGGCTTTAGATCACATTTGCTGTTCTTTGAAGCAAAAAGACGTCAAATGCGTCAATGTGACAGTCCGCTCTTAGACGCTCACGGTGCTAACGCAGCAAAACGATTGCACTGTGAACGCAAGATGGCGGTGATAGTGACGTCAGCCGTGACGTCACTACAGCTATCGTTGACGCGCTAACGCCAAATCGGAACGGTTTGTAAGCGCGATATCAGTGATATTTTCGCTGTCAGCGCAATACGGAACGCAGCCTCAAATGAATACGATTTCTTTACACAATTCCACCTCTGGTGGGTAAAAATAGGGTGTTAATGGGTATTTTTTCAGCGGCTGGGTTATAATCTTGTAAGGGTCATCTAGATGCCTGCCTGATCCAGTTAAGGGTCGTGATTATAGATTATTACGGTTGGAAGAAAAGGTTTTCTTAGGATACACTTTCGATACCCAGTCTCTTGGCGCAAAGTTATGATGATAAATGATTTTGAACCATTGAGATAAATACTCGAGAGAAGCAAACTTCGTATGCCTGCCCGACAAAAAGCATGCCCACTTGCTTGACAATTCAAACATGACGACGTTGCTTTGAAACCACCAGACATTTGATTATCTACTTACCTACATCTATCTTACTTACACAGTACCGTAGATTAGACAGTGACAGCAATATAAACGAACAATTTTGGGACAGGCTGGCCTACTCTTGAAAGTTTTACCGAAATTCCAAAACGTCGCCTCAGTGCTTATTTGTTCTATATGCCATTGGTTACTTTTTCAGGTAGACGAGTTTTTATCTATATTTTAAGCGACAGGTAATAGTTTTAAGACTTAAAAGTCTCTCATAATACATTGGTTACCTTTAAATTGATTTTTTAATGATTGACTATGGATGATAATTAATTATTTTACTCGTTTAATTTGGAGATAGAGCAAACATGCACAAATATAATTACGAACGTAGAGTTAGAACATTGCCTAATTGGCGATAAATCAAGATTATTGCCAGATAGACTATTCCATATTTGCGTGCTTAAGTGTTTTATGTGCAACATGTATAAACATGTATACTATTCATTGACAGTTGACTCCGTTTTCATATTTAATCATGAGTTCTTATACTAGAAATAAATAAATAATTATTTATATTTTGTTGGTATTTTTTTATTATTATCTTCTTTTCTGTGAACTTCATCCTTTTTTTATTCGTTTTATTTACTTTTTTTGCCTCTTTTACTATACATTGCCTTTTTTATGTTGACTACTTCATTTATTCCTCTTTTTAATAGCATTTCCTTTAGTTATTGTGTTTTTTTTCTGTAGCCTTCTTTACATTTTCCTTTTTTTTCAGTATTATGTCCTTCAATTTTTGTGTATTTTTAATTTTTAGTTTCAATTACTTAAAAAAGTGTTTTATTCTCATTTTCCCCTATTTTAGTTTTATTTCTTTCATTCACTGATTTATTTCTAGCATTGCTACCTCCGTTTGTTTCCTTTCTTTTAGTGAGTGTCTTCTTTATATTTTGTCGTTCTTTTAAGGGTTCCGTTGCCAAAGTTACTTTCATAGTATAATGTCTTATGGTCTTCTCTTGTGAGGTTCTGCTGCGGACATCGATACCATCTTTATTTTACAGAAAAGAGCCATTCGTGCCATTTACAAACTTAGTCCCCGCGAATCCCTGAGAGAATTCTTTAAGGAAATTAACATCCTCACTGTTGCTTCTCAATACATATATGATAATATCATGTACGTACGTAAAAACTTAGATTTTTCATGAAAAAAAGTGACATACATTCGTATAACACACGAAATAAAAGCAAACTTGTCATTCCAAACTTCAGGTTAGCCAAAACAATGAATTCATTCCTGGGAAATTGTGTTAAATTTTTCAACAATATATAATCTATTAATCTAATAATGTCATCGAACTACCTATTCACAAATTTAAGTTACATGTCAAAACTACCCTAATGTCGAAGGGGTATTATAAAATTCAAGACTATCTTAATGACGAAAATGTATGGACAGTCCAGCCTGCACCAAACTGATGTACCTACCTGTTTATTTTGATTTGTATCATTTTTGAGGCAGCTAGTGGTGACTGAGTTTGTTCCGGCGTTTCTTCTCAGCACTTGCCAAATTATCTGTGTTTTGTCTCGAAGCGCTAGTAGGGCCCAAAAGATAAGGAGACATGTTCTTGCCCCATACGGGCCAAAATTGATTTATATTACACTAATTATTGACGTTCATAAGTGGCATTTTGTGTCCTAAATTGAATAAATTAATTTTGATTTGATTGATTTTGATTTGATTCAAATGCCAAAAACGGAACCCTTATAGTTTCATCAAGTCTGTCTGTCTGTCCGTCCGTATGTCACAGCCACTTTATTCTGTAACTATAAGCATCACACTGTTGAAATTCGGTAGGAAGATGTATCCTGTTAACCGCTTTACATTTTTTATACAAAAAATAAAAAGTAATGATATTTAAGGGGAGGCATCTCATAAATGAAACTTAAACCGAAAAATGTTATTTGTCAAATATAAAATGTAAATAGTATTTCAATGGTGGCCGGTGCCACTGGCCGGCTACCATTGAAATACACTCAGGTCATATTACAGTAACACCCTTAACCGTCAAAGTAAAAAAATGACCTTTAATCAGGAATCGACCCTACCCTGCGACATCTAGGATGACATACTGTGTTAGAAACAACACCCTGTTTCAAATTTATAACGGAATCGACTGTCAATCAAAAAAACCGGCCAAGCGCGAGTCGGACTCGCCCACTGAGGGTTCCGTGCCAACTTTAACTGAATTAGGGATCTACTTACTTCTACTAAGCTTAAATACCACAATATTTTGTTGACAGCAAATATAACTTTGTTTTTCATAGTGTTTGTATGAAAAACAAAGTTATGTTTGCGGTTGTTGAAAATGTGCTATATCTCAAAAACTACTGGTTCAATCCCGTCCGAACTAATTTTCGTTGAAAGTATTTGTTAAGATCTATATCACATATTTTTTTCAAAAATTTCACTCGCTTAGTTTAGAAATTAGATGGGGGGGACGCCCATTTTACCACTTTGGAAGCGTCTAGCTGTGAAACGTTAGACTTTAAAAGAAAATGGTTTTAGGAACCTCTATGTCATTTTAAAAGACCTATCTATAAACACCCCACACGCATAGGTTTGACCAAAATATTTTTTTCGGTTTTAGTTTCATGTATGAGAGCCCCCCCTTAAATATCAATATTTTTTAATTTTTGTTTAAGAATCGTAAAGCGGTAAACAGGATACATCTTCCTACCAAATTTCAACAGTGTGATGCTTATAGTTACAGAATAAAATGGCTGTGACATACGGACGGACAGACAGACAGACAGACAGACAGACAGACAGACAGACAGACAGACAGACAGACAGACAGACTTGACGAAACTATAAGGGTTCCGTTTTTAGCCATTCGGCTACGGAACCCTAAAAAGTACTTATTTCTTAGTTTGCGGCTGCGTCTTCTTGTATTTAGTTTTGCATCCAGTTGTAGCCATAATTAAACACTTGGTTAATACAATTCAGGTACAAACACACAACGAATTATTTAATATTTGTAGTTTTTCTGAGCGTGACGAACTGATTCCTGAGAAGACTTCTGGCACAGTGTCAAATAAAACAAAATGGCGAACATGGCGTCGCGCGCTGTGATTGGCCAATTGAGTGCACATAGAACACTCAAGCACTGAACTTCTGCTACGATGTAGGATATAAAACAAACACCGGACATAGAACAAATAAGTAAAATTACATTTTGGAGCCGTGTCACAAATAAAATGATTATATTCTTAATGGTTTTGTAAGCAAAAAGTTGTAAGTTTTTCTTAACCAACAGGAATGAAATTTAAATCTTAAAAATACTGCGTCTAAAGTCAATTTTCGAAAAATTGGTCGATAGAACAAATAAGCACTGAGGCGACGAAAAATGATTTTTAAATGCCGTTATTTTTTGCAATATTAATTTATCGTACAAATTATGTTATTTTTGTGAATTAATTTAACACTGTTACTCAGAATTTCAGAAATATTTTTTTGTTAAGAAATATTTAACGTTATTTACTGTGTACTAGTAATAAATATTATACATAAATGACTAAATGCTTACTTCTGTATAAAATAAGTAAATTCTTCAAAGAATCAAAATAATCATAAAAACAGGTAGGTAGGTAATAATGTAATCTTTGCGGATATAAAACTATCTTTTGTAATAAAGGGAAAATGTATCGCCACCAGTCCAGCATATCAGGTAAAACATTAAAGTATATATTGTTGTCATTGAGGATCGAGCCGAGTGCCTAAAAAACTATAATTTCCATTTTAGTATTTTCAGAGACTTTTCTAACAAGCTAAAGAAGCATTTAACAATCTATTTTTGATTAGGTACATTGATATCAATTTCTTCCCCTAAATGCGGGAAATCAATCCTATGTTATTAGCGGCAACATTAAACATTATTTAAAACTTTCGTATTTGGTGATTTAACGTTGATGTAAATATAAAAACACATATGAAACGTAGCCTTGAGAAACGTTTTAGGTTTGTGTCCTTGAACCGCATATTTGGCAAAGTTGAACCAATTTTTACGTCATTTTTCTCGGGCTTCAATTCGGTTGGCGTCTGAATGAGCACTGATTTGAAGTAAGCTGCGCAAATGTCTCAATCTCAAGTCATCTGAGGGCTTAGTTTGAGTTTTTACACTCACGTTCGATTGCGAGCGCGTTAGAATTTTGAAACATTTTGTATGGGAAAGACAAAGTTAAGATAGATGGCGCTGTAACTTCTCAATACAAAATTCTAACGCGCTCGCAATCGAACGTGAGTGGAAAAACTCAAACTAAGCCCTCTGTTGTCTGACAACTAGTTTCCTTCGTTGTCACTGCAAATCTACCACTACTTTCGACTAATACTATTTCACGGCTGAAAAAAAAAAAAATATTTTATTCTTTATTACACTGACAAAAATAAGATACAAATGGCAGACTTAATGCTTTAAGCATTCTCTTTACTTGAGCATTTGTGTGGTGTTTTTGTTGTATTTGTGTGTAATAATATATTTCTACCGCATGGTAACCCTCCATACGTCAGCTGAGCTGAGTTGATTATCGAGCAGCAATGGTGGTATTATTATGACCTCAAGGGTTTGATGCAAAATCACTGCATTAGATATTGTGTTGTTTTGCTTCAAAATCTACCGAATTAGAGTGTTAAATGAAACATTTCCATGAGATATTGATGTTACGCCATACGCTGTATTGGTTTGCTGGGATATAGAGAGATTTTCAACGTATGTTTTTGTAAGTGCAAAATCTTTGTTGTTGAAATGTCTTCAAACGCAGAAAACAACACGTTCCACTTTGATGATTGAATGTGGTATTATTTTTTACAGATGTTCATATTTATAAACTAGTGATCATGTTGTAGAGAACGATCTTTGAAAATGTGAAATTGCTAGTAAGTGAATATTAAGGATTGTTTATATTTTGAGAAAGGCGAGCTTAGATAGTAGCAAAATAAACTTGTTTGTTTTCATTCTAAATTAAGTATGATGTTACCGAAATATGGTAATGTTGTTTTGTTCGTAAAATAATATTTGTTAAATGCCGTATATATTTTAAGCAATTATTGGATCATGTTCATAACAAATTGTAGATAAGTAGAGTCAAGTTAATTCTTATGATCTTAAAGTAGTACTGTATTATATGCTTTACACTATAATATTTACAACATGTTAACAGAAC
Source organism: Pyrausta purpuralis (assembly GCA_963924145.1). Taxonomy (NCBI): domain Eukaryota; kingdom Metazoa; phylum Arthropoda; class Insecta; order Lepidoptera; family Crambidae; genus Pyrausta; species Pyrausta purpuralis. The sequence continues at coordinate 16,360,932 of OZ001654.1, forward strand.
ATCTTTTGGATGACTTTGCAGTAATTTAATTCGTGATTTTTATTGTAGCCTCCATGGAGATCACTATCAGACATAAGCGGTAGCGAAGGACTACTCCACTAGTTTTACATGCTCAACTGACACCAGGAAATCTATCACAATGTTGTACATATTCCATGTAGACGCTGGGCAGATGGCCACCTATGATATGAATCTTACACTACAAAGGTTAGTCCAATAAAACTTAAAAATAGATTAAAATAAAATAGATATACAAATATTTTGAGTTTTTACCCATATCTCAAAAAATAAGCAAAGATTTTGACAACACATAAACTATACTCCAAAAATTATCATCTAGCGATCACTTATCGCTTCTGAGTAACTTGTGGACAAACATACATGCATTACACATTATTGCTTGTAATTCTTAATAGAAAAACAAAATATTAATACAACAATTTTGGGTAAAAGTTGTCCATTATTATTTTTAGTTTAATAGCTATCATGCATCATGCAGTGATGTTATGTATGATACAAGCTGGTTAAACAAAAAAAAAACAAGGTACAATTCATAAATAAGTACATAAATATGTATTAGACATAATGTGACACATTTCACAATGTAACTTATTAATATAGTAAGTTATTTTTAGTGTGGCAAGTCTTAAGGCGGCAATAGAAAAAAGGACAAAGATCCCAGCAAACTTGTTAGTTCTATTAGTGAGTGGCGGCGAAGTCCTGCAGTCCGACCATATGGTGTCTTCATACAGTGCTGGCACCGACACCAATCCCATCTACATGTTTAGCAAGCCTTCCGTCAAAGAAAGTCACATAAAGCAGTCAAGTGAGTACCTAGTCTTAAATTCATGTGTGTTTTTATTTTTAGAGAAAGATAAGGTTACAACTACAAAGTTTGATGTACCTACAGCTTCTTTTCAGTAATCCACATCACACCAGTCTCACACATACACTGGCTGTTAGTATTAAGCCCCATGTTCAGTCAATTGTCTTTGTATGTGTTGAGAAAGTAAAGATTATGTTTATGTTTATTAATAGCCCACTATTGTCTTGAAGCTGTGGTAGGGGTCTGTGTTGGGATGTGTATAAGTGCTTCTAGTGACGCTGTCTATGTACAGAAATGTTTTTTTGTTGTTGTTATTTGTATAAACAACAACTATAAGCTCCTCTTGACTATGTCCTTGTGTTCCAGCAATTTATCCTTTATTCATTGAATGTAGCGTGCCTATATCTTGCAGAAGATATATTGTGGTCCTCAAATTGGACATAAAAAACAAGAATCTTATACATATTTTGAACCAGTTGTGGGTCTGTTTGTTGTCTGTTTTTTTTGCCCAAGAGTTAATTTAATGTTGTATTAAGATCGATCAGGACTATATTATCATGATCTTTGGTGCCCCCAGATTCATGCTATGTTATTTTTCCAGTATGCAGCGACTTAAGTCCCATACCAGAATTAGAGCCAGAGTTCCGGGGAGACGGACGCACAACATATGAAGGCAAATCGATAGCGGACCTGGCATCATTGGTTGAGAACTGCCGGTCCAAAGGGCCGACCGTGCATACCGTGATGGCGTGTACGCAGCTCGCGGAGCAGTTCAGTGATCTCGCACACGAAGTTTCTAGAAGCTGTGAGAATCTGGTGCACGAACAGCATTTGCAACACCAGGTATAGTTGATATTGTTAATGATAACACTCATTGCGCTTTCTACTTAATTTAAATTCGGGCTATATCAACTTGATTCAGAAATTATCATCTACCTTTTCAAGTTGAAGCCAAATCCAGTAAAAGATCTTTATAGCCAGACATTTATTTAGGCCCCATTGTCACTCCACCCAATGTAATTGACATGTGGCTAAAGATTGATCTCATCTGACCAGTAACAACAACTTATCTTTTTATTATAAAAATAAATGATATCCCCTTCGTAACTACATAAGCTAAGTTGAAATTTAAATGCAATAATGTTGATGAAATTATTACATATCAGTAGTATAAAAGTAAACTCCCTAACAATAATTTTAGTTTGCTCCTCCATCAAGTAAAATAAATAGCTGTCCATGCGCATCGCGGGTGATCTCCTGTTCCATACGAATTTATTTGGTTCACTGACACATTATTAGCGTAACGATGAACCTATTAATTAATGAACTTATTGATAAGCAGCTCGCTTGCACCGGCCAGAATAACCGTGTTATATTACCGTTTCACGGTCGCGCGATCTTTTCATTCAGTAAAGGATTTCATTTTAGATAGATAAATAAATCTGTTTAAAAATCAATATTATAACAATCCCAAAAAATATAATCTTAAAAGGAAGTGTGTATTTATATGTAATGTATGATAACTTTATCTAACAATAAATTGATTCAACATATAATCTTGTCATCAATAGTTTTAGTAATAACCACATCAAAGTGACTTTTCGGCTTTCAAAGTGCTCTTTTTATTTACAACTTTTTGTTGAATAAGTGAAACGCTGAAATATCAAAGCAGTTAATAAGCTTTAAGAGTTATTTCAAGGTTCTATTAAAATAAAGCATTGTTTCTGTTCCAACCAGTTCCACCAGTAATACATTTTCGGATAGATGTATGATGTATCATCTGTCTTGATGACATTGTTTTTACTAAACAAATTCTTCAGTTTTTATGCTTATCTGTATTTGAAGTATTATTTAAGAGAGATAAAATATAAAATGTGCCTTAGATAATGTTTTGCATTATCTCGGCCAGACAAAAGCCAGACTATATTTATTGCGCGTCATTATTATGGTAATAGCAGTCCTTCGCGACTGCGTCCGCGCGTTTTGAATTTTCTCCCTCCCCTCCCGTCGCAGAATGATGGTTTAAAACCTTAAACCTTCCTCGATAAATACGCTATCTGACTTAAAAATATTTTTTCCAATCGGTCCAGTTGGTCCTGAGATTAGCGCGTTCAACCAAACAAACTCTTCAGCTTTACAATATCAGTATAGATTTCTAGATTTTACTTGCAGTCATCTCGTACTCACTCGCAAATTTTACTGTAACGTAGCGTGCGTCTAAGTAAGCTTCTTAATAAATGTGGCTAGATCACGTTAATTATAATCACGTAGCTACGATTGCGTGTGTGACGCGAGCACGCGACATGCGACACACATTACGAATACTCGGTTTGATCATTTCCAGCCATGGCATAGACATAATAGTGCGATGAGTGCACCAATTACTAATTCATAAAGTTAGAGACAGGTATAATCAGGTTATGGATATGGATGAGGAAACAAAACCTACATTTATGAGAGCTGCGTTGCTGGTGTCGGGGCTTAAGAGCTGTTACAGGCGTTTGTCACATAACACTTTCAGCTTATAAGAACGAAGACCTTAGCAGGGTTTTTCTTAAACGATTTTAAGGTTGCCGCGGTAGTTAAGCTGAGTCTCTCATACCAAGATATTACAGGTACTCGGTTTCTATTCAAATTCTGTACGTGTTTTAGTTTTAATATGACGTTTTCTTTCACAGGGCTGGGCAGCGGTCGTGGCCAATTTAGAAGATATATTCAATGAGTTCTGTGAGAGGTCGAGAAATTTCAAAGAAGCGTTCAGAAAGCACCGCCTAAAAAGAGACGAGTACCACGAAAAACTGAATGCGTAAGTTACTTAATAGCTTTGATTAATATTATTATAGAATTAGCCTCGTTGGTGTAGTGGTTAGTTCGCTGGTTACTAACCAAGAGGTTTTGAAATTAAGGTCAACAAATACTCGGAAACAGCTCAGAGTCAGGAAGTTTGTGGTGATGACACCCTCTTGCCTCAGAAAGCACTTTAAGCCGTTGGTCCAGCGCCTGATCTCTCATCGGTCATGTCCAATTAATGAGAGTAAAGGAACAGAGAGTGCACTTGTGTATTGAGCACACATTTGGGCACTATAATATCTTCTGCGTACCTGACCTATTTCTGTTGAGAGGGAGGTTGCCGCCATTACCGAAAATCGGTAGGATACTATTATGAAAAAAATCAGAAAGAAAGAAAGAAAAGCTTTTATTGATGAGGGACATCACAAACACACATACACAAACAAACAAACGCTCGCACAACTTTACAAAAAACAAAAAAACACTTATACAAATACAACAGGTACACAAATGCCAGCCAGCAGTGCGTGTGCGTGTCGGTGACGCCCAAACTTGGATGAATTAACCACTGGATATGAAACGCACGAGCGAATGTATGAAAACATCATTAGCCAATTTCTGCGGGGCGGGGGGAGCATGTCGTGTCAATTTTTGACATTTAGTGCATGAAAGTGTCGATATTTTTTTATCGATATGTGTAGAACGAACGAATGAACGAATCTTTTGTAAAAAGACATAATTTTCATCACCAAAACATTAAATTACATTATGGACATGTTTAATGCACAAACCATCGAATGAACAACTGAAACATAGAACGTTTATATGAACGGTCTGGCAAGAACCACTAACTATAACTTTCTATGACATTGTGAAACCGCCCGTAAGTACAGTCGACAGCACATCAGGTTACCCACTTTTGTTGCAAACTATCTCTTATTACAATTGCATAAGATCCCGCGGTGTTTACCTTGACGTGCTGTTGTCCGTACATACAGCCCAGCACCATTTAAATCCTATGGGATGATTAAGCAGTAGATTTTGCGTTGGCATTAAATCACACTGGTGTTAAATGGATACCACATATTCAGTGATGTTTTGTGTGGATCCATTTTGTCTCCCTTCGACCCACTTTATATTCCTTAATAGATCCACAGGAAATCTGAAAATATATTTTAAGGATGTATTGTCAAACAATATGAAGTTTAGAATTTTAAAGCAAACTGTTGTATTTTTAAGATTATCTTAATCTACTAGAGAAACATTTTAAAGATTTATAATTTTATTTCAAAAGTATTCATATTAATTATTTAATAATAGTACGTTTATCGATATGATTTATCGACAATTGTCAAGCACAATTAAAACTAAACTGACAAGGTAACGAATGATGAACGTACGACAATCCTACCGTATTAAGTATACGTTATCTTGTTGATTTTGTAGTAACTGACCACTTCAATGTCAATGTAACTTTTCTCTTAGAAAAGACATAACTATTTTGAAAAAAAAATAACAGCTTTATTGGGATAAAAAGTTACTCACGGATGAAAAGAAATATTTTTTGTGTTGCCGCTATAATTTTTACACAAAAATATGGCACATTAACCCATTTTTTCCGACAATGTTTCTCACTGAGCTCTATCAGCATACTGACAAGACGTCGCCTGTAAGTGAGGCCAAAAAGCCCGCTTCGAGGCTAAGGGGGCACAAGCGAAATGGCCCGTCATTGCGCGTCCAGTGGTTTATTCGTCCAAGCGCCCGAACCAATAGGACCTCACTTAGCATGAGCCAGGCCCCCTAGAGGACCTGACGCTGGTTTTCAGTGGGCCAACATAAGCTAGCAGCTTTGGTCAGAATATGAAAACAAACAATTACTTTCATGTATACAATGTTAGTAGGGATGTGTATAATATAAATATAAAAAAAAAGTTTATAACAAATTCACGGTCAGCTTAACAATTACAATAGAAGTGTAGGTAGCGTAGAGTTAACCTTATTTCTGCCTGCACTGAATAAAGCGAATCGTTTGCGCTTCGACTTCCGCTAGTGCCGTAAATGTACTGCAGCATAAATGATATGCACCTAGATCTGTCTCAATAATTCAATTTAATTTCTATCTAATGTAGATGAGTTTACAGCTCGATATCACTTTGGACAGATTTAGATAGGTTGTACCGACATTATTGAACACATCGAACTTTGATATGTGTATTTTTTTCTAGCCGTCCTTACTCGGCCAAAGACTTGCGGAAATTTTTGCAGCCTTGAATAAGAATAAGAATTCAATATTGCTCAATACGAATCTAATTATATTGAAGCACTCAAAATGATATCTCAATTATAAATATACTTTAAATTAAAACTTAATTTAATTGTTCTACAATTAAGTACTCATTTATTCGTTTAATTAGTGCTATTCTGTTCTAAACTTGACCCGTTGACCTACAACGAACTATTGGTTTTAAAACTAAAAATTATCATACGTTCAAACAATGACAGCTTGATAGTGTAGTGGCCAAACGATCGTGGACAACTGTCCGTGTTACATCAAAAACTTTTTAATATCTAAACGATATTTACGATGGCAACAGTACGATTTTAATTTTTAACCGACTTAAAAAAGAGTAGGTTATCAATTCGAGTGTGATTTTTTGTACTATGTTACCTCATATCTCAGTCATTTGTCTACCGATTCTACCTTCTAGTTGGTCTCATTGTTGCCAAGTTAGGATCTGATAATGGGTCAAGGTGCAATCGAGGGAAAAACTTGAATTTAAAAGGCACGTTTAGTGGTTTTTTACTAGAACCTTAATGTTAACGTGTTGTTACGTCTGATAGTTAACATTATGTGGAGCTGAGCTGATGTTGGAACTCCTTAATGCTTAGAAGTTCAGTGATTTAGAAGTTATGATTGGTAATTTGTGGCTTCTTAAATAACGGAGTCATAAAGTGCGAATACCTTCTCACCTCTCCTCCTGTAAACACTATAAAGAAAGATATAAAAATACTTTAAAAAAGTAAAAACCGACTTCAAAACCGAAACGCCCTAAAAAGTCTTAAATAAACTCTGTAACCTTTAAAGGAAAGGAATATATTGTAGGCGATCACTTTCTTTTTGGAGTCGGTATCCTCACTTTGACCATCTCAAGCTTCAACTATCAGAGCCAAAAAGAAATTGTTCGCCTACAATAAAGTTAATCATTTACTGTGCATAAGATCTAGAATGAGACATGTATTGCACATGACATTGTATCTATGCGATGCTTAGACTAATTTAAGATATATCTAGTGCATCTATTTTTATAGCGGTTAGTGTAAAAAGTGAAATGAATCGGACGATTTCTGTTTCCGCTATGAATCCAACGTGCTAATGTGTCCATCGCTTCCGTGTGCTCTATTTTTATTCCACACGAACATCGCTTGACTGAATACGTTAGTTATTGTTATAGAGGTCATCTCAACTTATAACCAACCATATCTTTCTGACAATTTATTTATGAATATGTAACACGCTGTCTTCGTGTGCTGTTATTCAAAAACAAACAAAGCCTAGGCATTGACTCATTATTAACTTATTTGTTTTGCGTTTAATCATTTAAGAGACCTTGTCGAGTTTTGTTTATTTCGTTGATATTTTTTCCTGGGTAGTAACAAAACAAAATGATTGGAGTTCTAATAATAATACTAATGATACATAACAAATGATCATATTGTTTTCATTCGATAAGTAAAGTAACTATTTGATGATCAACAAACTATTCTTAATCGATATTAAGAAATGTTCATCATCACAGGTCTTTCGAGGAATTTTGCTGAGGAACCTAGCTAGTTAAATTTCCAGGAATTTCCTGTGGAACCTAGCTAGTTTAATAGCGTTTCCTAATGCTAAACAAGATTTTTCGAGATGTTTGTCCTCGGAGTAAACAGATTTATGCCTATTGACGCCCCCGTAATAATCGTTGTCTGGTACTTCGTATCATAAGGAAGATAATTCCTTACTTCCAAACCAGACAATTGGTGTGTTGTCTGGCGCATATCTATTGTACGTATATTTATAATTTATTGAGCTAAAATTCTGTATACATACAAAAATTCTCCTCTTATAACTGTTGATACGTTTTGGTCACAAGTAACAGAATAATATTAATATGGGGCCGAAACGAAGTTTAATATAAACATCTCTGGGCGGCCTGAAACGTAGAAATTTTAGTATTCGCTATTTATCATACTCATTCCTCTTTTTCCAGGCTCAACGAAGTGTTAGAATCACTAGGCAAGATCCCCATATTGCCAGCCTTGCAGTTGAACGCCGAGGCACACAGGTTTTCAGCGTTCGATGTGTTTGAAGAGACTGATTTCGAAGGGCAGCCGTATAGAGTCAGCCATCCGTTAGACAACAGCTCCGAGACCAAAACCTGCCAGGATTTTGGTGTGGAGGCACTTAAACTTTCGGAGGAAGAAGGTAAATATGTATTGCAATAAAAATAAGGTCAAATTCCTATTTCGTTATATTTTTATTCATGATTTTTAGTTTTTACACTGTACCCTAACTTGGAATAAACCTGATTGAACTAAACAATAATCATCTCACTATGACTTCTGGTTTTCGAGAGCATCGTGGACAAACATACAAACACACACACACACACACCTACACACACACACGTGTGCGTGCTAGAACACTTGTTTAGTTGAAGACTTAATAGATCAACATACTCAATTTTTATCTAATTAAAACACATTACACATCATACAGGTCGAATTTATAACCTCTTTATTTTGAAGCCTATAATACGTGAAAGGCTCCAGATGAAATCTATCCATTACGAGGACATATTAAAAAAGGTTTCAAGCAAAACATCATCAGTTTTCAAAACTCATTATTACTTAGCTCTGAATCTTTTACAATATAAAAATTTTAATAAGATTTTGTAACATTATTTTCCGCATAAGTCGTCTTATTTTTCCGCGTAGTTGCATACCGTTGGCCAAGTATGGTCAAGAAGGCTGGTTTTAATAAACACCCAGCTAGGCACATGTCATTCATCCTCAGTTCATTGTCACTTTGATATATGTATTTTTACATTTCTAGTTCGGGATGTTCAAACTCCCATCTTGACCTGACCATGACGTGTCGTTGACGTGATATACAAGCTATTGTTATGTTTTTTGTGAATAAAAAAGTAGTTGTAAGGAATATTTTAATTGGAAACGACTTTCTTTATATACACATACATTTGTTGGCCTTATGCTCTTTTAGTTTATAACGCGCGGTATCAGTTTTTTTTTTTTTTTTTTTTTTTTCGTAAGTTGGTTTACCTACGCACCTATTTTAAATATAAATATAAATATTGGACACCAATCACATACATTGTTCTGATCACAAAGTAAGTAGCCAATGCACTTGTGTTATGGAAATCAGACACAACGGTGGTACCACAACACCCAGACCCGAGACAATATAGAAAATATCGTTTTCTACATTGACCCGACCGGGAATCGAACCCGGAACCTCACGAGATGGCGATGCTTGGAACCAGCGTGCTAGCCACTCGACCACGGAGGTCGTCGTTGGAGTTAGGGCTCCCACACATAAACACGATACGACGTCGCGTCGTACAACGATGCGGCGTCGTTTCACGATACGACGCCGCGTCGTGAAAATCTACGACACGACATCGTAACGTGTCGATGCACGATACGACGTCGTGACGTTAGAAACTCACGATGCAATCCTGCGCAGTTGTTATTCAAAATTCAAAGATGACGGATGGTATTGAAGTCGATCATCTAATCACCCTAGTCGAGCAGCGTCCCGTACTTTGGGACAAAACATCTGAGGAATACAAGAATGAAGTTGCAAAAACAAAAGCATGGAAAGAGGAGTGCGAAAATTTATTTCCGGGTTTTCAAAAATTAAATAATTATGAAAAAACTAAATATGGCAAGTAATATCCTATATTTTATTTAGTTGCCAACTAAGAGCTCCTACATCACTATTAAAGTAATCACGAAATTGATTTCTTATGTCGGTAGCTCCTGTTTTTGTTCTACCCTCCTGGGTGGATTGTTGTAGTTCAATAAAAGAATCATCTATTGTCATAACTTCAAATGTTTCGGCTCCTTTACGGTTTAGAATGAAATTATGTAAAACACAGCTTACTTTTATGATATTTTTGCAAAGATCTAAAGACACATTTAATGGTCGATGAAATACCCTCTACCTGTTAGCCAGGATACCGAACGCACATTCTACAAAACTTCTCGCTCGGCACAAACGATATTTAAAAACTCTTTGTTGTATCCTCAAATGTTTTCCTGGGTATAGGCGCATTATATTACACACTTGTTAACGGTAAGCCTTCGTCTGCAATAAAAATAAAAAGAAGAGGCGTTTGGGAGCCTGGTAAAGGTTTTGGTCTTGGTAAAGGAAGTTGTCCTTTTAAGTTATTCATTCAATTTTGAATTATTGTAAACGGTTGAGTCACATTCGTGATAATTCTTGAAAACCCGGAAATAAATTTTCGCACTCCTCTTTCCATGCTTTTGTTTTTGCAACTTTATTCTTGTATTCCTCAGATGTTTTGTCCCAAAGTACAGGACGCTGCTCGACTAGGGTGATTAGATGATCGACTTCAATACCATCCGTCATCTTTGAATTTTGAATAACAACTGCGCAGGATTGCATCGTGAGTTTCTAACGTCACGACGTCGTATCGTGCATCGACACGTTACGATGTCGTGTCGTAGATTTTCACGACGCGGCGTCGTATCGTGAAACGACGCCGCATCGTTGTACGACGCGACATCGTATCGTGTTTATGTGTGGGAGCCCTTAAATCTTAAAACCCAATCCGGAGAATAAATAATGGAGATAAAATGTGTACATATATCATTTTACTGAGTTCATTATTATGGAGCCTGAAACTATCAAGATCGAATACTTTCCTATAAAATTTGTAGACATGATATCGCCATAAGCTGCAACAACTTTTGTTATAATATTTCATTACTATTTTCAGTGTTCGAAAACAAAGATGCTTCGTCAAACAAAGATGTGGTGCACTCATCGGAGTCTGAACCGCACATCGAAGAGTCAGACGAAGGGGTTATATTCAGAGCGCAATCATACGAAAAGGACGACCCTACGTTACTTCACTGGATCCTTGCCCAGGGTAACAAAGCCTCCCTACAAGATATCCTGGACTACTGCCAGAAAGGACTGGCCCTTGTAAGTATAGCCGTTCACATAAACAAGCATTATCAGGAAAGGCATAAAACGTTATCAAACTGTGTTAAAAGGTTAGATTCGCATTGGTAGTTCGATTATGTTTTGTCCATATGTGTGTTTATGTACTTTCTACAGTAACATTTCTGTGATTACTGGTCAGTATTAATTCGTCGTATTTGATTAATTAATAGCAAAACACAAGAAGCGTGGTGATGTGCACATAACAATGCGTTGTCATTTAAGAAACGGCTGTTATTTGCCAAAAATGATATAATCATTGAACTAATATTACTATCGTATGGAACTGACACCACAAAAAAAAACATGAATTGACGCCACTTGTCATCAACTCATACAATTGGTTTTGTATTCAAAATTCAAATGTTGAGAAATACGTCACATTTTTTTTGCTTGGCATAGCTTCTTTACACGTAGTAATAACTACTCACTGGATATAATAACCACGTGTAAATCCTCATTAAAAAGTGGTGCCTATTTTTTGTAGTATTTATTTGATCAGACTTTATTAAATTTTGGCATTATGGAATATTAGACAGTCTACGAATCAATGAACACGAAACTCAAGCGTTTCTAAATTGAAGATATGAAAGTTATGATATAGTTGTTATAATGCACCTGCTAAAAAGCAGTTTTCCTATCACACTGATAGTCCAGTACAGTCGCAAATAGTATTAAAAATTCAAAGTGTGTATAAAAAGGCGCTAGCCTCACGATTGCCGCGCCCTTTGCGTCCTTCACGATAAAACTGTAGTGTACAATGTGTGTATACAGGGTGTTGTTTTAGTCAGTGACATCCAACTCAGGTAAGATAATATGAGTTATGCTTATTTAAAAAAAAAAATCTTTAAATCCTGAGCAAGTTTTATGCAAGAAAACCTCTTCACAACATTAAAAAAAAACAAAACGAATGGGAATACTGGCACCCTAGCGCGTAGCTAGTAAGCTACGAAAAGGCTACCTGGTGTTGGTAGTTTTGACTTGATCGCTGTAGCGCATAAAAATAAAGATTTTGTGGGTTTTATCTATTCCAAAAAATATTTTTTTTTATCTTTTTTTTTGGCATCAGTCACCCCCGAGTCGCTCGTCGCTGACCAAAACAACACCCTGTATTATAGTATTTTCTACAATAGCAATAGGTAAAAGTAACGATTTGTTTTCACCACGCGATAATACATGACAATAAATCCGTTTTTTAGTCATAATAAAACAACGTTGAAAATAAAAATATCGTGTTGCCAATTTTAAAATATATTTTTATATGAGTATCCAGCAAATAGGTCATGACGTGTTAAATTCAGTCATATTGTATTTAAACTGATTTTTCAACGTCAGATTAGGAGTGTTCATTGAATAAAATACATTATAAATCATACATCATTTATGTAAATGTCATTTTAAAATCGGTCGTTTCAAACTTATTCATGGACGCTTTTCCAACTTCAGATTAGACTTATCAGACTGAGGCTCGGTTTAACCAACGTCAGAAAAGAAATAGTCGTCGAATATCTAAACAAAACGCGTAATTTGAAAACGTCACCGATTCGTCAGTAATCATTTATTTAAATGATATTTTAAAAACGGTCGTTTTATACTTATCCAGCCGGATAAGTATTACCGAACGTTAGGAAAATCGACACTGAAAAAGTATAAAACGACCGATTTTAAAATGTTATTTACATAAATGATTGCTGACAATTAAGTTATGTTTTCAATTTAGGCGTATTGTATTTTATAGAAGAATATTCCTTATTTGACGTTGGGAAAATCGGGTCTTAATCACACCTCATTTACGTATGTACTAAAATAGTTGTCTTATATAATTTAACCTTATCATTTTTCCAGATCGACGTGGAGCCCCTAAAAGAGCACGAAGACCAGCTATGCCACATACTCCAGTACGCGAACGACCACGGGCTGAAGCAGATCCGCGGCATCGAGGACCGGCTGTTCGGCCTCGACCAGATCCTCAGCGAGGTCAAGAAGCTGGAGCGAGACCAGCACGACCAGGCCGCTTCACTGATACAGGTGATTGCTATATCACAATGTCATGAGCTCATGTCATGAGTGACACTTGACAGAGATAAAGTAAACATGCGCAAAATAGTTGACTGAACTGAAATTAGTGATATAGTTCAGTGAAATCCAAGGAATGTATCACTCGTCTAGTTCATTTAGTTCAGTAGTTTGCTTTCACAATATCACTCACTTCTCATGAATGTGAACTATTTTTATGACTAAAAAGTAATCACTTTTATAAGATTTCAGCACTCTCGTTACGATTATAAAATAGCTGTCTGTAATTACAACAAAATTAACTATTCTGAAAATTACCTTCATCAATCAATCTATGAAACAATACTAAATACTACGTCTTATTGCAACGATGTTAAATGACATTTTTACTTCCGCTATCTTAAACATTAATTTGGTGCGAAACTCAGGCGAGCCGAGCCATGCAACTGTCTCGCTATTGCAGTAACTAACCAATATATATTGGTACGTTTCTTTCCGTATGTTTAACTCTCTATCACTAAACGCCTGGACTACTGAGCCGTATTGACAGATAGTGAACGAGTGAGTGAAGGAACTAGATTTCTGAAGTACTTCAATCGAAGCATTCATTCAGGAACTACCCAACTCTAACGGTAACTGTTGACAACTGTAGTATTTTTCCGTCCACATATCGATGGCTAGGCGGCTGCAGTTACTATGCCGTCGATTTTTAAAGCACAGGCTTTTAAGCCATAATATAACATTGTTATAAAACTCTGCAGTATAGGGCCTCGGAAAGGGTACATTAAAATCCATGTAAATTTGACATATAGGTGTAACTTCATCAAAATACGGTTCCTATCCTAACTGCTCAGAAGAGAAGCAATATAACCGTGTAATCTCTTATTCTTCAGTACCGCGACCGTCTCAACTCGGCCCTAGACCCATCAGTGTTGCCGACCCTCGTGCAGTCGCACTTCTGTCAGCTGGAGAAGCTCCTCAAGGGTCACCAGACGCTGATTGACCGCCGGAGGCGTATCGCTAAGTCGAAGGAGGAACTCTCGCAAGTGCTGAGAGCGAGATTAGAGTGAGTTCTACATATTTATTTATTGAGTTAAACTTTATTGTACTGTAAGTTGTACAACTGGTGGACTCATTGCCTTATGGCATTCTCTACCAGTCAACCACTTACCAATGCAGTGAGTTTAATCACAATATTCTCTCAATATTAATAAAAGTGAGAAGAGTGGTACGAAAAATATGCAGTAACATAAACATACATACTAATATTACACAAATATATAATAAGATATATAAACAAAAGACTAATAGACATACATAGAATACATAAATTTTGGAAATACAACATTATAAATGATAAAAGTGGTGATATTGACGAAATTCAAAATGACACAAGTAAAAAAATGTGCTTAATTCTGAAGTGAGCCAAGGAAGGTTAAGATAGTGGTAGTGATATATGTCGTATGGTACCCGCGATATTCATGTGATTTGAATTTACTAGTATTATTCTTGTAGTTAAAATTAAATATAGAGCTGATTAGAAGGTTGTAGGATGGTACCTTTACTCAGCGTCATCTATCAAATGTGTTTATAACTAAACTAATAGGATGTAAGGTGCAGTCAGTAAGATAGTAATTCGAATTTAGTTTTTGCGCTTTTCTCTTCAAGAATCCTGACTGAAGGTCTGTAGTTCTTAATATACTTGTGATCTGTTATGTACCTCCTTTTATTTCTTTACTCTTCAGACCTGGGTAACTTTTAACTGAAACGACTTACTGAGTCGTCCTTCAAGATGTTCCACTGTTTCGAAACCCAAACGCCGCTTTAAAATGTATTTGCATCATTTGCAACTTAAGATCGAGTTCGGCACGCGTCGCTCAGGAAACGAAAGATACGAAGATGTCGCTAAGACAGAGAGACGCGCGCGCTTTGATCGGTTTGCTTCGGGCGGCTCTAGCGCGCATGCTTGCCTTATCTCTCTCACACACTAGCACACCGACGCGCTTAGATGAGAGGGAGACGCATGACGCCATGTTATTATTTTTCAGTCGTCTTATGTTTGTGAAAGTACTTTGAGAAAATTTTGTTAATACAAATATATTACATTAATCCAATCAATTTACACGATATATGAGACGCGAAAACTTGATTTAATCGATATTCTTATTTGCTTGAGCCAAACAGAGAAAGAGGTTGTTTGATGAAGTACTATGAGGTGGCCGCATCAGATAATAACAGTACAAAACTTATCTGAATAAAATGCAGCCCCGATCTCATCCACGTAGCGATACGGATGATGCAGATAAGACAGTGATAGAGAAAGATTGTTCCGAGAGTCGCTATTCCAAATGATGCAGATTCGTTTAACGGAGTCGCATCTTTTTAGTGATATCTATTCAAATGATCCATTCTCAATGAAGACACATTTTTGCCAGCTCTGTTACTCTTGTTATACTTATTATTGACTTATTTACAGGGCGGTACTGAAGATAGAAAACTCGATGTCGGTTCAAGATGCGCACGCGATGCTCTCGTTCCAATGCTTCAACCGACTGGAGCGGTACTTCAACATCGTTGCGCAGCTTCATCGTGCACCTGCCGTCTTCGTTAGAGCCGTGCATGAAGTAGCTAGGAGACGAACCTTCTCTGAAGCCCACATAATGGTAAGCTAACACTAGACAATCCTTTTTACATAACCCACATTAAACATATAAGTTATCGCCAATTTAAAATAATGCAAATTGTTGAAGATTTTAGTTGAAAAATAGCACCTAATACAACTGCATAAGATACAGAAGTGTTTACCCTGATGTGCTGTTGTCCGTTTTTGTATTATGCATACGGCTGAAGGATGCTGTTGTGTGATTTCTTTAACCCTCCCAAAAGTAGTGCACGAAATTGCGTAGAAAGTCCTTTTTAAGATTACAATATGGTAGTTATGTATTCGATACATTTCTCCTTGCTATCATACGGGACAACAGTAATCGCGTCTTGTCATTACTGCGATTACTGAGCCACATAATATAATATTGTGACGAACTATTTCTGTAACGAAATTAAAATGTCTCATTTTTCTTTCATTCGTCATTAAATATGTTATCAATATCGCTTTCCATATCTGTAATTTAATTTAGTTTTAAATATATGTATTCTATGTATGTAAATTAATCCCTTGCTTATATATTTATATATATATTTTATCTATGTAATATTAGTATGTATGTTTATGTTACTGTATTTTGAAATATATTTAGATCCCTCTCAGTTCTTTTAAATATACCGCCTCTGATTAAACCCTGGCAGAGAATGCCATAAGGCAATAAGTCCTCCAATTGTACAACTTACAGTGCAGTAGTTTAAATAAATATTTCACATAAACAACTTAAGTTTATATTGACAGTGGGCAGCAGACCTCGCATCGAAACTGATCAAGATCCACGAAGAAGAGGTCGGTCGCCGGCAAGACTTCAACGCACTGTTTGAAGGGCATTTCCTCAAAAGCCTCTTCCCCGGCATGACGGACCTCCCCCCCACATTCGCGACGCAAGTACCCCCAGAGTTTGACGCGAGGCTGCCGAAACTGTCAGACGAAGATGTGGAGTATATAGCGACCGCTTTTCCGCATCTGGCGAAGGATGTGCCTAGCTGTGATATGGAGTCTGTTGTCAAGTTCTTCCGGCAGAGGTCAGTGACCTTTCATGGACATTATTTTTGACTGTTTTTGAATAAAGACTGTTCATGAGCGGTGTTTTAGACCATTTATTTCTGTTTTATAGGTTGAACGCTTCAGAGCATGAAGAGAAAGAAGTTTATATCCAAGTGGATCTTGATAAGTAAGTAGTAAACATACTGATTGCACACCCAATACTCGTATCAAATTTAAAATACAAATTCATTAAAACTTGGCGTATCTGGCGTATGTGTACGGGTTAAATTTACACTTGATACATTGACGCTTGCGATGGAGAAAAAAAAATGCTAGCTTGGCAGAGGTCTCTTAGTAAGAGGCTTAGATGCATCTATTGTAGAAAAGCATTTGAAAGTAACACTTGTCAACAGTAGATTAAAGCGACATCGTGATGATATTTGCCGTGTTTTGCACACTATTTGTAATTAGCGACCCGCCCCGGGTTCGCACGGGTGCAATGCTGATACACTGACTGGTACCACCGCAACCGCTGTCCCTGCATTTTAAATTTGTAATATCTTCAAAAATTGTGAAGGACCATTATGGATGGCATTATGATATGATATTATAATATGGTAAGGTAATTGAAAAAGGGTTAATGCTGTATTGTTTAAATCGCTTTTGTTAACCTTTTAAAGGTTTTCAATACTCCAGTACATTATTTTGATCCACTGCCTAGGGTTCAGCCAATGTTTGCAGTGTAAAAATGTGTTTATTTACGACTTCACTTAGAAACCTCTAAAATTATCAGTGTTTCACTGCTATATTATGCGTGTATAATACCTTAAACCTTCCTCTTGAATCACTATATCTATTAAAAACACATCAAAATCCGTCGCGTAGTTTTAAAGATTTAAACATACACCCATATTACACACAGACATCGGGAAGCGCCTTTGTTTTTAACACGCTTGTATTAGCTTCATTTGTAACTATATAAGAAAAACTTAAAATCGTCTAATAACCATACATCATTAGCTAAGAAACGTCATTGTCATAATCGTCACAAATCCAATATGGCGGCCTCCCCAAGTTGGCGGACAGGCTATTTGTAATGCACCCCCATGATATGGGTATTCAATGAAAGGTTTGCTGAATGGGGATACTAAAAAGTTAAGTTTTTAAAATATTATGATTATATACTATGTAGTGATAAAAATGAACTGTGTCTTCCAGGGATGAGTCGGAAACGGAGACGGGTGAATTTGAGCGTCTCAGCGGGCAGGGCTTGCAGCGCACGCGGCAGGACACAGCTACCAGCTGCGAGATCGAGACCGCCGCGGCCGCCACCATCACAGAGGTACGTAGTATACTTGGCGATGAACTTTAAGAGTGGTTTATATAATTGCATGTTAAATGTTTTGAAATCTTTGACACTTAGAGCGTTGTGTCGGATTTCCGTTACACAAGTGCAGTGGCTACTTACTTTGGGATCAGAGCCATGTATGTGATTGGTGTCCAATATACAGTAGAGTCCGTTTATAATGACATCGAAAGGAATTGACAAACACGCCATAATAAGCGGGCGTCATATAAAGCGTTATGTGAAATGAAAAACTTTTTTATGTAAACATGTTATGTATTTAAGTATTTTAATACAGAAACATAGTACATAATTACATATGTATGTATACATACATATTAAATCAAAATCAAAAATGCACGTAATCAGCACATTTTTATAATAACACATACAAGTGTATTTTTTACTGTAATTAATCTGTAATTTTTGTCTGCTTTTGTAATTTTCATTTAATTGTAAAAACAGTCTCTAATACTATTGTGTATAGAAGACATAGCTATGGTCAAATTATCATTTTCAATATTGCTGTGAACAAATCGTGATAATAATTCTGCAGCTTTTAATGCCTCTTCTGCGGTAGGTAATAGTGCTTCCTCGACTTGCTCTTCCTCATCTTGTTCGAGTCCGAGTTGTTCCTTAGCACTAATGTTCTGTACGATATTTTCATCGGTGGGTTCTTCGGTCATTATAACCGGACATAATTTATTAAAAATGGGTCATAATAAGCGACATGTCACTGTAAAGGAAGTCATTATATCCGACTTTTTTATAAAGAATTTTATATGAAAACCAAACTTCGTAGCGCAATTACGTCATAATACTCCGCCTATATAAAGCGGAGTCATAATAAACGGATTCTACTGTATATATTTTCAAATTCGTTCTTCTGAAAAAGAGTGGTTAAAATAACTGCATGTTAAATGTATTGAATACATTTGACACTTAAAGCGCTTTCACGTTTAGGCGACTTTTACAGCGCGTCGTTCGCGCGACCTATGCGTGACAAGCGCTGCTAATAATTTCATACTATAAACGGCAGCAGCAGCGCGTGAAGTCCGTTTTTCTTAGCTAGTCGAAAATTATAAACAATCTTGACATCCCTGTTTAACGAAATGATTAATTTTTAAATAAAATAAACACCAACCAACTTAAATCTTAACACTGAGGTATTTTTTTACTTAAATAGTAAATTAGTTTTATTTACTAATATTATTATAAAAGTTATAAAAAGATTGTTAACTATATTAGAATTTAAGAAAATCGGACTATAGGCGGTGCGCGGCAGAAGCGCCGCTGATTTTTATGTATGGGCACCCGCTTCTGCTAATGTGAAAGCGCATTTAGTGTTATTTTATTCTTATAAAATTAAATAAGAAACCATTAAATATCTCGATTGGTAGAGCGTTGGCCCGATCTGCTAGAGGGTGCGGGTTCGAATTCAGTCCCAAGTGTATGTTTTTGGTTTCTTATGTAATCTTATAAGATAAAATGTTGTTTTGAATTAAGCAATCAACACGCATTAAAGTAAGGAGACTTTTATTCATTCGCCCAATTTAATTTCAACTTATGTTGTTATTACTACAAGATTTGAAATCATACACCTTCATCGGTTTTTCGTCTTTTAGTATTTTGATGTCATAGACATTTTGAATGTCATAGATAAATGGGATGACACGGGTATTCGGGATGTTATAGTCAGGCTGTAGACTGTGTGTAGTCACATTTAAAACATAAGTTAGTGAGACGT
The DNA here is from genome assembly GCA_963924145.1 of Pyrausta purpuralis. Lineage (NCBI taxonomy): Eukaryota > Metazoa > Arthropoda > Insecta > Lepidoptera > Crambidae > Pyrausta > Pyrausta purpuralis. Next base: position 16,380,554 of record OZ001654.1, read on the forward strand.
GGCATAATTTTTGGCAAGATGGCGTCCACTCCGGTCTCGTCGCGCGGTCTCGCGGCCATTGCCGAGGAGTTCGTGAGCTCTGAGTTTTACATCGACGAGTCGCTTCCCGCCAGTTTGGACGAGCGGCAGGTTCTTAACACCCTGTATCATTGTCGCTGTAGTCGCAACACTGTATCTTACTACCTGTTTATAAGTTCCGGTTGCCTGAGGCAACCTGCAGCTTCTCTTTGATAGATTCCTTATTTGTGACTCTTTCTATTCTTTCTATCACAATCACGATACACATACAGTGTATAAACTTTTAATGAGACAACGTTGTAAAAAGTAAAAACAGGTGTTTGCATACTTGAATAGGGTAGTGTTAGGGTGTAGTTACTTTTCAACCGACTTTGTTAGTCCACGGGCCAGTATAATCGTTATGTGAAAGCAAAAAGTATGCCACGTTTCATTGATATTATAATCTCAACTCTGCCAAGTCGGTTGAATTGTATTTTATAACGTCTTGACTTTACCGGCCCTGTAGAACTTATTTTATGTAGCATCATTGTGGCAGTGTATTATATTTATCGTCCGTTTTTCTTTGCTAGTCGATTATTGTAATCAAAATTGTAAAATATAATCAGTGAATGAAATGTACTTATTATATGATTTTAAAAAAGCCCACTGTTAGACGCTGAATTACCAACGTAGGTTGTGACTTTTGTATTTTACTTATTTTAAAATAAATAATTTCGTTACGGCGGAATTTCAAGATTGTTTACTTTATTTGACATGCAAGGCTAAACGGACTTTAGGTATTTTTCAATTCGACTTTATGTATTTCATGATTTCATTCATGCTTATTGTTTACCTAAGCCATAGTAACTTTGTTTTGCGTAGGATTAAAATATCTTTGAGTAGTCTGTTTTTAGTACATTTTCTTTTTTGATTCCAGGAAAATATGGATACACATAAAAAAAACATGGACAAATTACAAGAGTTTCTTATAAAACTTTGTACGTTATGTCGAGCGAATATGATATGCATAAAAGAGGAATTGGCTAAACTGAAATGTGATGCGGAGGAACAAAAGAGCTTTGTTAAAAATTGGTACCTAGAAATAGTCGAAGCCTGGGAAAAAAGTAATCAAGAAATAGCGCTCAGACACCGCGAACAAACACAAAGGCTAACAGTAGATCATGAGCTAGAATTAAGCGATATGAAAGCAACTCTCACACAAAAAGACGAAGTCATAGAAACTCTAAAGAAGGAAAAGGAAGATATCAAGCTAGAACATCAGAAAGAGATAGAGAAACTTAACAACGAACATCAAAGTACAAAAGATTTGTTAGAGAAAACTCGAGAGGAGATAGCGGGCTTTGAAAAGAAGTTGGAAGAGATTGAGGCCCAGAAACAGAAAGATATAAAAGATATGCAAGAGAAGATGCACTTGGACTATAAAGCTGAAATCGAGTCTATGCGATCGAGGTAAGACGACTGTATACGTAGTCCTATTTTCATAAAAACATACAATAAAGACTCTTCAGAATACTAACACTCCATACATAGACAAAATCCACAACAGTTATACTACAAGACATAAAAAACTTATCGACACGTTGAGTGTAGTGGTTAGCGATCTAAATGCCAGCGGTCGCGGGATCTAATTTCGTAAGAGCCAAATGTTTATGTGATGACCATGAACTTTTGTACCTAAGTCATCGATGGTGGTCTGGTATTCGTAACACAAGGATGCAAATTCCTTATTTCGAAACCACGACAAGTGGTGTGATGTCTGCGCATTTGTTTTATATCTAATCTATTTATTTATTTTATATTTTCTCAGGTTCCGCCTAGTAGCTTTGACAAATATGGACAGATCACCCTCCGAATCCAGCTTAGAAAAGATTGAACGGACAGATGTGATTGAGATATCGAGCCACAACGCGATCGTCATGCAGACGAAAGAAAACGCTGAGGTGGAAAAAGAAGAAGCTGTAAGAGAGGCCGTCGCCAAGGCTGAAGCTGAATGGAAGGCCAAAATGGAGGCTGAACTGGCCTCAGTCAAGACAAAGCTGGAGAATGAGAAGCAGGTTAGTGCTCAGTCATCAGTTATAGTCTGATACCATATATTTCAAGGAATATTAAAATAAGAACTGGTGATCCCTTTTTCAAAAATAAGATGATAGTTTTAAAAAGGTTTTTTGCCACTGGACGGTGCCATACCATGACCGTGGTACCATACATAATCTAAGACTCTACCTTGCCCACTGAACGGACAGCGTTCTTTAAGAACTTAAGGTCTGTTTTTCTTTGCTAGACGAATAATGTAAACAATCTTTTTAAAACTTTTTAAATAAAACAAGTGAATAAATTTCATGTACTATTTGGTTCAATAAGATCACAGTGCTAAATGATAAATAACTTATGCAGTTGGTGAGTTTTTTTGTTTATCTTATTTTAAAATTAATTTTAAAATTAATTATTTTGTTTAAAAGGAATGTCAAGATTGATAACAAAATTTGACAAGAAAAAAGGAACGGACTTTATTTTGCCGGTGCCTACACGCTCCGTGCATGGCACGCTACGGTGTTGGTCGGTGACGGAACGGTCTAGTGGGCAAAATGACATATTGTTTAATACAAATAATATATTTTATCTACTCTCATATCGTTAAATTCAAAATACAAAACTCAAAACGAGTTTATATGGACGTACTTTATAAATAGTATATCGAAATGAAATTACAAAAAATAATTATGACACTATTTCTCTAACAAAATAATGTTATAATAAGTTTTTTTTTCATTACGATACAGATTACAGATCATAGATACATCTATTTAATTTTTTATCTGTGGCTGCGCGCGCTTTGGCGCATGCGCGGTGATAACGGGAATTTTGGCGTCATAGTACGTTTGTGTTTCGGTATAATTATTAGTGTTTATTAAAATGTCTGATAGTGAAAGTGCAGAAAAGGAGAATGCCCATTTTACTATGGAGCTTGGTTGCGCAACAAATGAATTTTTATAACTACCAAAATTGGTGATAAAGGAGAAGTAATGTTATTAAATAAAATGAACTTGAAAAAAAACTTATTGTTTGTGGGGTTTTCCTAATAATTAAAAACAAAGTTTAGTTTTGAGGTTAGGTGTTACTAGGTACTAAATGAGGTAACAAGAGGTAAATAAGATAGGTATTAATGAAAAAATGCACATAAACATATAAAAATATTGTTCAACCACTCCAAATGTGAGTAGTCTAAGAAATAAAATCACTCAAAATGAAAGTGTGGAAATACATAGTTTTGCCTTCAATCATATAATGAACGCTTAAAATAATTGATAGTTTTGTTGCAATACCTGCTGTATCTAGATTATGTTACAAGTTAAGTCACTAAAAGAAATGATTAATACTCTTATAATTATATGATTTATTCATCATCTACATATTTATAAAAAACATTGTCTAAAAATAATACTGGCGCAGACACCAGTAATAACATTTGATTGAAATGTTGGTAATGAAGGTGATATTTGTATTGGTGACTCCATGGTAGTTTTCGATGAAGACATAGAAACATCCAAGTTTTGATTGGATGTGGAAGCTGCTTCTAGCACAACCTCTTGTTGTCTACTCGGGTCGAGTAATGCATGTCCTCTCACACTTCTATAGACATTTGTTCAATAGGGTAAAGAGACATTCTCAAGCTGGTTAATCTGAAATTAAAAACTGTTTTTTGGAATCAAATGTTTAATTAATTCAAAATACACATTTCTATACTTAAATCATTTAATTTATAAACAAAGCAAATATTTACCTGATGAAACATTATGCATAAAATAAAAACATCCCTCTCTAGACTATTCTCCGGAAGTTGATCTATCTTGGCTTTTATAATGGACTTACCACATACATGGCACACTTGTGGGTGCCCTTAAGCCTGGAATACTTGACCTCCAGAAGAGGAGGTTGCAGATTCGTTAAGAAGTATGATAAAACATTCTTGACAGAGATGATTGTCTTCAGTGATCTGAAAAAATAACAATACTATACACTCAAATAATATACATGTCCATATATATGATCACTACATTTTAATAGTAAGCATGTCACAAGAAAGACTGCATTTTATTAACAATTACTATCAGCAGCAGTCAAAAGTGTTTATTACTTACAATGGCCATGCTTATCCAGGAGCGTAGACTACTAAACATAGCATCGCTTGCCTCTTGGTGGTAACTGGTAAGGCAGCAGATGCCTTAGAGCAAGAGAACAGTTTACACAGCGAGGCACTGGCATTGTGAACGTATGAACGTTCGTCATAAAAACAGCACAGCACTTGCACAAAAGAGTACAGAATCTTAACGTGGAGGAATAATAAAACTCAACTCGTGTCAAATGACCAAAACATTTGCATTTCTTAAGAAGCAATGAACAACGAAAATAAACCACTTTGTATTGTACCTATCAATCATGATGACGGACGGATATAGTTCTATTTTATACCATTTACGGGGCTTGTTACGCATACTGCCGATTGCCCTACAAGATCCTCATCATGTAATGATAATTTATATTTCCGATACCCACAGATCCATTACAAAGAAATAACAACTAAAATGTTATCTATTTTATTAAATAGGCATTTTGTATTTGCAACACAATGATTAAAGAAACAGTGATGATTTTAGACTTTAACTGTCCCTGTAAATGTTTACATGGCCGCACGACAGACTATTCCTTAAAACCGCCTCTATTCTTTATAAGATAAAAGCTGTTTTCGTATAACCTGACGTGCTGCTAACTGTATTCAAAATAGGATTTAGTCATTTGAATAATCAATTAAAATTAAAATAAAATTCCCACAAAAGTTTTTTTCGTAACAAACAAATATGAATTATAAAAATAAAAAACGAATTTTGGTTTATATGTCAAGCTTATACTCTGCTTAATTAGAGTGGGGCAGATTTGGGCATTCTCCTTTGACGCCGCCCGACATTTTAGAGACTGCGACAGCAGTCCAGTAAAGTCAAAAATTAAACGATAAATGTTATCAAGACTTTTTAGCATGGAAATCTTTATCATTTATTTGATATGTTCGTGTTCAATGAGAGTAGATAAAGTAGTGTATGAAACTGCACATAACTAGGTATTATACACTCGTGTGATACTTTTAAAAAACTCGCTTCGCTCGTTTTTTAAACTCACACTCGTGTATAATACCTCTCATTATGTACCAGTTTCATAAAGTTTATGAAACTGGTACATAATGAGAGGTGCATAAAGTTTATGAAACTGGTACATAATGAGAGGTATTATACACGAGTGTGAGTTTAAAAAACGAGCGAAGCGAGTTTTTTAAAAGTATCACACGAGTGCAGTTTCATACACTACTTTATCTACTCTCATTGAACACGAACATATCAAATAAAAGATAAAGATTTCCATGCTAAAAAGTCTTGATAACATTTATCGTATAATTTTCTTGACTTTACTGGTAGTAGATTAAGACAGACTGCTGTCGCAGTCTCTAAAATGTCGGGCGGCGTCAAATTTTTTGCACTTTCACTATCAGACATTTTAATAAACACTAATAATTATCTACCGAAACACAAACGTACTATGACGCCAAAATTCCCGTTATCACCGCGCATGCGCCAAAGCGCGCGCAGCCACAGATAAAAAATTAAATAGATGTATCTATGATCTGTAATCTGTATCGTAATGAAAGAAAAAAATATTATAACATTATTTTGTTAGAGAAATAGTGTCATAATTAAATTTTTTAATTTCATTTCGATATACTATTTATAAAGTACGTCTATATAAACTCGTTTTGAGTTTTGTATTTTGAATTTAACGATATGAGAGTAGATAAACTACTATTTTGCCTGACACGTTACTAGCACGGTCATAGGTATATGCTACGGTGTACTGGCCAAAAACCTTAAGCATAAACAAACCTCAGGCATGTAACTTAGTCTTATGAGCGATTCTGATTCCTTAAGTAAAGACTGATTTACAAAGCTACAACAAAAATGCCCATAACCTCATAGAAGTATGTGATCTATAATATGAATGTTTTTTTTTATTTATTTGTAAAACCAGGATGTTCATACATTCAACATAAAACAGATTGCGTGACATCTAAGCAACTTATTGTCACATACATTTCTATTCAAATAGGTGACAATAAACGAAGTGACGCGGCGACTGCTCTCAGAGAAGAATCGTCAGTTGGAGCTGCTTCGTGAAAGAGAACAAGTTCTGACTCGCGAGTGTAGCAAGTACAGGGATACTATACAGCAGTTGACTGACCCGGAGACTAATGATTACGATGCGCTGCTCAAAACTCAGGTCAGTTCATCTTTGGTTTATGTAACATATATTTTACAGCGAAAAAAAAAGCAAGCAATATATACAGTTGCAGTACCATGTTGTTTTGGCCAGTGACATCCAACTTTAATGTGTGATAATGTTTATCCTTAAAAAAATATTTTCTTTAAATTATATGCAAGTTTTATTAAAAGAAACATTCACATTCACAACATTCTTTAAAAAAAAAGAATGGGGAAACTCGCACCCTCGCGCGGTTTCGAAATACTACGCCGTAGCTGCTAGTAACCTACGAAGAGGCGCCCTGGTTTTGGTAGTTTAAACTCGCTCGCTAGCTAGTATAGCAATAATAAATTGATTTTGTGGGTTTTGCCCATTTAATTTTTTTATTTTATTTTTTTGGCATCGGTATCGTTTGTACCCCTGAGTCGCTCGTCGCTGATCAAAACCACATTCTGTATAGCTTAAACAGTGCATAGCGCAATTCCTTTTTTTTAACCTCACCATAAAATTTCTGAATTTATCACTTTACATGCTTACTACTTGGCTATGTTAATTCGTAAGCGTTCTCAAAACAAGTCCCGCGTTGAGTATGACTGTGTTTGTGTTTGAAATATCTTTCGTAACGTAACCAAACAAGTTATGTAATTATGAGTGTTTTAATTTCAGTTTGCAACACTCGAAAACGAGAAAGCCTTGTTGCAACAACAAGTCCAAGAGCTGAAGAAGGAGTTGGAAAAGAAAGAGGAGGCTGAAAAGAGCAGGACAGACGATGATAGTGATGGCAGGTACGTGTTTATTTATTTACTAGCTGTCCCCCGTGACTTGGTTTTCGCGTTTTGAGTTTGCCCCCTCCCCTTAAAATCGCAGCGTAATATTTTATAGCCTAAAGCCTTCTCCGATAAATAAACACTATCCAACACATATTTTTTTTTCAAATCGGTCCGGTAATTTCTGATTTAAGGGTGTTCAAACAAACAAACAAACTCATCAGCTCTAAGGTATAGATTTATGAATGAGTAACACAAAACAAATAGTAACTATCTAAGACATTCGTGCGGAACTGTAATTTTCATGTGAATTACCGCATGTGTAAAGTCAGTTTTTCAGCTTGGCGAATATTGTAAAGAATCTTGACATTCCTTTTTAACAAAATGATTCATTTTAAAATAAGATAAGCGGAAAACTCACAATCTACATACCTAAGTTAGATATCGTTGAACACTGAGATCTTTTTAAATTGAATAGTTAATAAATTTAATTTATTTTCGACTTTAAAAAAGGAGGAATTCAAATCGACATAATGTTTTGTGATATTGATAGAATTTGATAATATTTTAGTATGATGATCTAGTTAAGCTACCTAACACGTATGCTAAGTTTCGTATGTGTATGTATGTTTGTTCATAGGTTTCTCAAAAACTAAAAGTGAATCGAGATTTTTCTTTTTAGTCTAGTCAGGTATATTCTTACTTAGGGAACAGTACAAGTTTCAATAAAATTGGTTTAGTAATTTTCGAGATAAGGGTAAATAACAAAAAATCAAGAAATTTAAAAGTAATTAAAAAAATAAAACGACTACAGAAAACTCACTAAAAAGTCTAAAAAACGCATTGGTGCTCTATTTAAAGAGCAACATATTTATTGGGAGACGACGCGAAAGCAACTAATTTTATTATTAAAAAAAAGTTATAGTAATTTTATTTACAAGCAATGAATAACGGATTTTACAGAAATAATTTAGAAATTATTGAATTGAATTCTATGAACGATAAACTAAATGTTTGTGTTCTTTATGTGAAAATAAACATTCTGTAATTTTAGTTTTTTTCTGTATTGAAGTTTTATTAACTATGCAAATTTAATATAAATTACACTTGTAAGAGTCAGACGAGGAATCGAACCCCGTGTCTTACGCTATCCGGGCGCATGCCCATACCACTTAACCACCGACACCTTGGCAAGCTTGTTGAATTGTGCTACATTTTATGTTGGATTCCGCCAGGTCGTCTCCTAAGAAGGAAGAGGTCAAGAAGCCGCGGGCGCGCTGCCACACGCCGAGCGGGCTGGCGGCCGGCACGCTCAGCCTGTCGTCGTGCCTACCCGGACACACCGTGCTGCTGCTCTGGGACCCGGCGCATCTAAACTACACCGTGATGCAGGTACTGGCGAGGCCACCGCCGCCTTCATCATCATCATTATCAGCCAAAGAAGTCCACTGCTGAACATAGGCCTCCCTCACGGCTTTCCACAGCGACCGATCACTAGCGGTCTGCATCCAGTTTGATCCTGCGATCTTTTTAAGGTCGTCTGTCTATCTTGTTGGTGGACGTCCCACGCTGCGTCTCTGGTCGAAGGGTCTTCAATCTAGAACTTTCCTGCCCCAACGGCCATCAGTTCTTCGCGCTATGTGCCCTGGCCACCGCCGCCTTCCCAACTTTAGAAACTTAGTCAGCTTAAATACATGCTCAAGAACAAAATGAGGAACAGAATCTAAACACAATTAGGAGTCCTAAGTATCCTTTGGTTTAGGTTAGGTTTTTAAGAGATATTTTACATAGTCCACGTTCAAATAAAAAATCTGTTTTGGACTAGCTAGCTGTTGTTCACAAAATAGCTGTTCTTATCGATTAGCATTAACATGTATGTACAATCCTATATTAGTTGTTCCTGTCTCAACTACACCGTCATGCAGGTACTATCGAGGCCACCGCCGTCTTACCACCTTAAGAGATATTTTTTTGTTCTTAGTCCACATGCATTTAAAAAAAAAACTTGGAGAAGCTGCTAGAAACATACAATTAGCACACACTGTAATCTTTCTCTTTTATGTTTATCCGTGGTTATCGTGGTTAATGTCGCAGTATTAATACTTATACTCTGATTTTCAATAAGATTGACCAAAATGACATTTTATGGGTGGCCACTTTTTCCAAATTTAAAAATAGTGATGTTTCTAAATTATCGAAAATTTCATCAATTGTGGTTTTTAATCGATTATAAAATATTTGAATAAATTCTGTTAGTAAAAATCATGTTTCCTACAAATATCATCATTTAAAAAAAAAAAAATGGAAGGTTTTAAAAAGACTAAATAGGTAAAATCATACAAGAATATTGTTTTTAATTACTTTTAAAAAAAAAGTTTTATGTATTATTTATTATATATAAAGCTTCACGTAACGTTTCACTCATTAGGATGAATAATATTATGAGTGAATCCGCTTCATTGAATAAAAGTATCACAAGTTCAGTTAATCGCGTAAAATTTTATAGTTACATCACTACTGGTACCACGCTTGCAACATTAAAAAATAAAAGTTCGATTGAAGATGTCATTCTGGTCTATCTAATTAAAAGTAAGAGTAGTCATCAATTTATATCAACACTGTGATGTTGTTTGATTAACCCAAATAAATGAAAAAAAAAAACCAATCTGCCTGCACATTGCGTAGTCTTTTGTTTGAAATGATTTTCTGTGTTGGGTGTGCGAGCGATTCTCGTTTAAAAGTGGTTAAGCGCCAGAAACTTCGTCCACGTACTAACATGCCGTTAAATTAATGACTGACCGCTCAAAGAATGCTATTAGGAAGTTTTCAAATTTGACAGAAAATATATAAAAAGAATCAAACTTCCCGACTCTCTTTATTTTTCTATACATTTTCTCTCGAAATTGAAACTTGTTAGTAGAAATTTGTGCGTGGCCGGTCTATAGTGTAATGTACAAACAAGCAAACAATATAAACCTCTTGTTCAATCTTCCGCCGGCATGTGGTTGGAGCCTGAAAAACTGCCTACCTTATATCCCTATGTCATGGTAGCCTTTAAAAAAGCGTCAGAGATTTACAGAGGATACCTTATTGTTGCTTGGTTGAGCAACCAATATTACTGTAGCGATATCGAGTGCTATAGCTACTTTGCTTCGAGTACCAATTTGAAATAAGTCGTCAGAAATGCGTGCATCTTTATAATTAGTAACTATACCCTTCTTCTGGGAGTTTAATCTTACTTTTTATTACTCGTAATGCAAATATACATTTTTTAATATTTGTTCTAGGAAGCGCCGATAATGTACTTCGTGCACAGCGGCTGCCTGCCCGCTTTAGATCTCAGCATAGACGTTAAGAACGAGAGCGAGCGGCGGCTGTATGCGATCGCCACGGTCGAGTCTAAGGAGTATTGTTATGCTAAGAAGGTAAATAAATTGTTCAATTATTTAGATAAACTATCTGCAAAAAAAGTCCGAGAATTAAGACTGTGACCCTTATAGTTCCTAAGTATGGTTCGATGGCAGAAGAAGTATTGACGGGAAGAACTTTATGATGAGACGTGTCAGTAGACGTTCGACGACAGGTCTAGTGCCGTAGCCGTAAGCAATACTGTTCGCCACATAGATTACTGAAGCCCGAAGACATTTTCGCACAAAAACGGATTATATTCTACTACAAAATCCGATTATATTCTACTAGCGATCTCCTGCGGCGGCTTAATTTCAACGCAAAACATAGATGTGTACATGCCCTATAAGATAATTATATGCTGTTGCGAATTTTGATGCAGAATTTTAAACCGGAACAAACTCGTCATACATGATTTTTACCACGCTTTTATTAGCTTGGGTTGTATCTATGTATGTATGTAATGGAATCTTTGAGCATAAACTTGACCGATTTCCAGAAGTTTGATTAATTTGAAACTTTGCACACGTATCAAGGACCGGTGACAATGCAATAATTTAATAACAGTTTCTCAATATCCTTATAAGGACCGCCAGGATCAATAAATTCTTTCGTGGATCCTCTGTAAGGGAGTAAGAAACAAAGAGCTATCGCGTGTCGCATGTTCGCAAATAATTAACTGAAACATCGAACTAAAAAATAAAAAATAAATTATACTTTAAAAAAAAAAACACGCTTTTAAAGCTAACCGAACTAAAAATTAGAAAATATTTTTAATTACAAAGAGTTTTCAATTCAGAGTAAAAAGCATGGGGTGTTTGATATATTAAATGTTGCAATTATTCTACATGCAACTATCTATGTGCGGAGAGTTATGAAAAAAACGTAGTAAAAAGTTATGAAGATATAATAAAATGCACCCCACGCTTTTTACTCTGAATTGAATTATTCTCTAACTTTTTGTAATTAAAAATATCTTCTGCTGTTTAGTTCGGTTAGCTATAAAGCGTGGCTTTTTAGTTTTTTTAAACTATAATTTATTGTGTATCTTAAACGGTTTATTATGCGTACTCAATGGAGGCTCTTAAAAATATGTTTTCTCCATTTTTGCAATTTTTTCATAGCTGCTCTGCTCTTATAAGTCGTATCGTGATGTTTTATAGTTTATAGCCTTTCTCAATAAATGAGTTATTTAATACAAACATATTTTTTCAAATCTGACCAGTAGTGCCTGAGATTTGCGCGTTCAAACAAACAAACAAACAAACTTTTCAGCTTAATTTTATGAGAAACTCTAACTGTAAGACCCCTTGCACACTGCGACTTTTAGCATCGATGCAGTCGCGCGTTAGTGTCGATGCTTACGCGCGTTAGCATCGGTGCTAAAAGTCGCAGTGTGTAAAGGGTCTAAATCCTGTTTCCCCAGAGCGGCAACCGGTACGGCATGCCGCGCGGCTCGCGCTTCTACCGTGTGCGCGTGCGGCCGCCGCGCGCCGCGCCGCCCGCGCTGCCGCCCTGCTGCGACCACAAGCACAAGCAGGGTAACTACGCGCCGCCGGCACGCTATGGCACACACACACACACATAAAAATTCATAAAAGACATTTATTTATGCAAATAGGCCCACTTTGGCCCACAAAGGGGGCACTTTTACACGTCCCAATATAAACCCTACCACAGCGGGACAATTGTGAACACACACACACACACACACACAGACACACACATAGACACACACACACACAGACACACACATAAACACACACGCACACATAGACACACACACACACACACACACACACACACACACACACACACACACACACACACACACACACACACACTATAGTCGATTTTTACACACATTTTACATCTTTGCTCATTTTATATTAATTAAGAATTTACAAAATGAAAACGTCTCAGCGATCTTCTTAGGTAAAATCAACTATAGTGCAGACAGCGGGGAGATAATTGTGCAGACGCCATTTTACATTTACACATACTTCGAGGAATAGTGTATGAGCAAACGATCTGTTTTTAGACGATGTGCTCAAGTCCGGGCATGCAACGGTCTCAAAACTAAATGAAAAGAGACTTCGATGATATCGGCACAACAAGCTAAATAGCTTTTCGTTGCTAAGATTTTTTTTAAGTCTATGGACTATATAGCGGTGATATCGCGAAGTCACCCCTAAATTTACTATCGATCACACTAAACTACACAAAAAAAAACTAACAACCGGCTTTTTAGTTTGACGTTTCCTAATAGTTTCTCTTATTATACCTGTACATAAAAAAGATACATTTATTTTAGTTTCCGCCCGTTGCTGCCCAGAATTAAGTCCAATAAAAAGTAACGACTATGCAATGCAAGTGACTTGATTGACATAACATTAAATTACTACGTTCTACCACCCAAAGTCATACATATTCATACCTAAAGATTAACAAGCGAGAAGCGACCTCTCATTAATATTTTAAGATTATTTAATCTCTTTTTTAGTTAAATATTACAACTATCCCAGAAAACATTTTACATATAGGTACTTGCATAGTTTTTAAAATAATACGTGTAACAAACTAGCAAGTGGCTTAGCGCTTGTTCTATGTCGCTGCACAGCTATTAGTGTTTAGACGTGCTTCTGTTCATTTGCCTGTTTCTACCCGTTACACAAACCCTTTTTATAATTGTTTGACTCTAGCTTCAGTGGCATTTACATGGCTTAAAGTTAGTCTGAATTCCTTCAAAAAAAAAACTTTAAAACATTCGTTAAAAAGGCCGGCTATGATATCCATCCATGAATGTATAGATATATCTAGTATCTGAAAAAGTATAAACACAATTGAATGGCCATGATTAAAAGTTAAGCATACGATGCAGCTGCCATGCCGTGTCGAACTATTAAACGCTTGAATTCGACACTAACAAACAATTGAAACTGAATGAAAATAGTAAGTAAGGCAGTTCAAAAGCAGACCTACCACCAGAGATCATGGTAAATTTATAGGTCTGCGGTAACCTTCACCCAGTTTAGTAGCGACTATAGACAGCGTGTTTTCAACTGAGTCTTGTCAGTGCCATATCTGTCTCGCTCGCACTTACCCGAAAGCGGCGCGCTTCATATTTCTATCTCTATTTACATTTCGGCCACAAGAAAGAACAAGTTGTACAGAACTCGTCAATAGGGCGACTAACCGCGCGCGCTTGCGTTGCAGATGCCATGCGCGGCAGCGTGCTCGCCGTGTTGGGCGAGCAGCGGCCGCTCAAGAAATGGCTCACCTACATGCATGCCCCAGGTCTTTGCCTTTTCTCTTCACCCGCTGACCCCTAACATTGTCAAATAAGTTTGCCTACAGACTTGACAGCAAACTTCAATTATTTTGTATATTAATAACTATCGTCTCAGAATACTGTTTTAATTTGCTAAGTTGAAGCCAGTGACATAAACACATATTTAGTCCCTAAAAACCGCTTATCTATGAAATACGATATATAAAACCAAACACGATACGATAACTTTCCTTTTAGACTATTGTTTTCATTTGCAAAGTTAATACCAGTGACATAAACACATATTTTATCTCAAAAAATCGCTTATCTATCAAATACGATATATCAAAACAAAAACGATATGATAAATTTCGTCTCATACTATTGTTTTCATTCACAAATCTAAAACCAGTGGCATAAACACATTTCGTCCCAAAAAACTGCTTATCTATCAAAAACGATATATCAAACCAAACACGATACGATGCCCTACAATATCGTTTATGTCTTGATGAAAATAAAGCTTTGACGTATAGTCAATAGGTGATGGTACCTAATGTTGCCAGGTTAATAAAAATAAAGACTTGTAAAGTTGACACACGCAAACTTATTTGACATAAAGTGTACGTTGGACTTTATTGACGTGTGGTATAATTTTCGTCAATATTTTAAGTGATAACCTACTTTAAAAGCTTTATAAATAAGCCTGTAACTTTTAGGGTGACAAGATCCAATGTACAAAAAATATCTTCATGAATAGGGGTCAGCTCCTCACCTCATCTTTTTGTTTCGTTGCATCGCTTGCTCACCTATATCCTATATAACTGACTAACCACTAAACGCTCCGTGTATATTGTGTAATATAGTTACTAATCGTACTAACTTAAAGTCCGTTTTACTTTGCTAGTCGAATAATGTTAACAATCTTTTCATAACTATTAAAATAATATCAGTGAAGAAAATTCTACCTACAGCAGGCAAACGCCAACGCAATCAACGTTGCACAATACTGGGAGAAAATTTTATGATTGTTACCAGTCGACTCGAAGAAGAAGAAGAAGTGAATAAATAATTATCTATTTGATTTACAAATTTTTCAGTGTTCAACGATAAATTAACTATGTATATGATTTATGTTTTTAAAAGAAATTATTTCGTTAAAAAGGAATGTCAAGGTTGTTTACCACATTCGACAAGCTAAGAAAAACAGTCGTTACGGTTAATATATATATTTTGATGATTATAGAGAGAATAAAATACTGTAAATTACTAAGAATGTAGATTGTAGTAATAATTAATATTATCATATTGTATCTATAGGAAGTAACTCGATCATATCAAAAAAGTATTTATTGCACACGAGTATTTCAGTGTATTTATTTATTTGTTTTAGTAAAAACTCTGCTGTACATTTGTTATTTTAAACTTGCAATAATAAAGTCAGTGTGTGGCAGCTCTAATGGTGATGGTTCTGGGGTGTGCTATTTCAATCGTCAAGCTATCATACCACATAACATCAAAATCTTGTTTTTGTAGACATCCAAAAGTCAGTCGACACGAGTCAATCCACCAGTTCGAACACAGACGAGTCTTGCCGCGTGGGGGAAGTGGCTACGGGAACTCTGATCAACTTGGACTCGCCCGTCTCAACTAGTGAGCCGGCTTCGAGCGGCAGCGCCAATGTGCCTGGGGAAGATCAGCTCGACTCCATCGAAGCCAGCGACCAGTGGCATAGCTCGAAAATGCAGCTGTCCACTGTCAGTGTTGTGTAAGTGACCACTCCCGGTAAAGGGTCTTTTGTTAACCGACTTAAAAAAAGAGTTACTCAGTTCGACCTGTATGTTTGTATGTATATGTTTGTCCGCGAACATCTCGCTTTTTTGCGATTTTCACGAACTTTCACGAACGTATTTGATACACTGAGGAAATGGTTTTAGTAACTATTTTGGTTCAATCAAGTACCAACATTGTAACTCAAACTGTAGCGACATCTATGGTCAACCACTGTCACTACATTTTCAACGCAACACGCTGACTCGGCTCGACGCGACTAGATGTCGCTATAGTCGAAGAATGGAGACTGAACCGCGATATTAAAGATTTAGAGCGGATTATGTAGTTACATATGAATAAACCAAGACGGTGATCATTGGACCTTGATCCCCGGCCATAACACCCGGTCGGTAGGAAGCGCTTCCCTTTGCTTTCCAAACCCTGAAAAGTCGAAAAAAAAAATTTGATTGACATTTAAATGTAAACGCCTTCAAAAACAAATAGTAAAAGGACTAAAATAACGCTCATAGCAGAAACAGACTTAATTGAAGTCTGTGCATGATGTCAACCTTAACGGACAGCAGCAGTCTACGTACGCACAATATGCATTGACTTCAAATGAGTTTGTTTCTCCTATTAGCGTTATTTTAGTCCTTATAATGTTCGTTTTTAAAAGCCGGTTAAATTTTTATACATAAACAAAAAAATCTTGTTTGGTAAAAGCATTGCAGGTCGCAAACTAGACATAATTTATTAAAAACATCGAGCAGTAGCAAAGTTAAACAATAGGTTACTGGCTGTGTGCATGTAACACAGAGAAAATCATATCATATTCATGTGGATGATGTGTCAACTTCAAGTGTCGCTGCGATTTGTTTTCCCTTCGATATTCACATCGACGTGAATATCGGTAATAACGGTTAACTCCTCCGTTCCAGAACGGATATGGAGTGCAGCGTAGGACGCGTGGTGCCCGAGCCGCTCGAGCTGACAGTGTCAGCTGTTTCCGTGGTCTCCCGCGGCGGGGCGCTGCAGGGCTCCGAGCTGGCAGAGGAGGCCACACCCTGACACCAGGCCGGGGTCCCGGAGCCAGGTGAACCCCTCATTTAAGGGTCCTACTAGGGATAGCACCGTAACGCGACATCAGTATGGAATCATGATTTGTGTTTGACATGTTTTTTCAACCTGCGTGTCTTTAGAAATGTGGCAGATGAAACGTGGCATCTTATTCAGGTTACTTGTCATACAATAAATTCAGTTCAATCTATGATGAACTAACTTGAATGGTATGGTTAGGTAATAAACAAATATGGTATGGTAAGGTAATAAACCACAAGTTGAAATTTTTGTGTCCCATTTGTGAAAAAAATCTAATATACATTAAGGTAAACTCACCACTGTTCAGTTCTGTTAGGAATGAAGGATAAAGATCTTTGTTTAATTCTCTTACAGACCGATTGTTATGTAAAAAGTAACCTGTTAGCCTGTAACGTCCCACTGCTGGGCAAAGGCCTTACTTCAACTATGAGTAGTTCGAGCCATACTCCACCACGCGGGCTTAGTGGGGATTGGTGGAGGGGTGTTGGCAAGGCAAGCGACTAACCCTGCTGTCAGATGTTATCAAGCCACCCTTATGATCTCTATGACTAGGCTTAACAACTAATATCAACCTATATTAGCCGGACTAACGGCTTAACGTGCCTTCCAATGCACTGAGATACTCGTGATATATGTTACTGTATAAGTGACAGTGTATAGTGTTCGGAATGGTCACCCAACCAAACACGACTGCGCTGTAGGTTGCTTCACTTTGGTATCACTTCCAAAGCGCAGCTACTACTGCGCTACGAGCACCTTAAATTTAAAGCACAAGCACAGAAAATAAAATTTTACTGATCAATGAAACAACGCTTGTCCTTATGATCACCGTAATAAAATTGAGCAATGAACATAGCTAAGGCGATTGTATCTCGCTGGTCACAAAGGTACACTGAAGGTAGGCTTCTGTGGCTTCTGACGATCGCAGTCGAGCCATTATTCACATTTGACAGACATTGTATCTCCCCAACTGTTAAATAAAAGATAGCGTGTGGTTATTTTCGTCGCAACGCATAGAAGTCAACCTTGAGTTTCCATTCCGGGTCCTAAATCAGTCTGTAAGAGGATTTACGGTTAACGTAACAGAGACAATACATTCGTTTGAGTATGTCTTTTGGTAGGTACCAAAAGGGTCATTTTATAACATTATTAAAACAGGGAATAAAGTTATTTGGACATCAAAAATTTCGTTTTGTTTTCGAAATAGTAATAAATATTGTTCAAAATTTATGTGAACTACGTAAACTACCATTTTTATGATTTGAGTTTAAATATTGCTATAGTACAAAACAATATGGAATAACTAAAGCCCGTTTTAATACTGTGTACTCTATTTATGTGTTAAAAGAAAATTGGTTTTAAATCCTCATCAAATTGTTGTGATTGGGATACTTGTATTTTTTGTTAGATTTTTACTTGCAGACTTATTTATAAGAATCACAAAATATTAATATTGGTTTGATATAGTGAATGAATAGGGTATTTGACTTTTGTTTCCTCATAAGACAAAGTGAATGCAATATTTGCTGCATGATAAACTTTAGTTCGTAACGTTCGATATTTTTAACTTACGTGTATTAACAAGTAATTTTAATTATCGTTGTATTCACTCAAATACCCTAAGACATATCGGTGTATTAAAACTTGTTAAATAGTTGACGTACAAGCATTCGTCAATTTTATTGTTTAAATTTTTGAGCATCAGTCCACCTAGTCGATGTCTTCCAGACTTTACCGATTTAAGAGCAGGATTTTTAACTGCATCAAAATTATTGAAAATGATGGTATGCTCGATTAAAAAAGGGGCAAGAGGTATTCCTGGACTTTTACCAATCATATGAATTATTAGCCAAACATTTGGCAATTTAATCACGTAATCAGTTTACGAAAAAACTTAAAATGATCTGTTCCTGTAGTATGATTAGTGAAAGAAGTCTTTATTTTTTGTCAGTTTTCTGTAGTTTTGTTTCGTGAAGTTTTTTTTATATCAATATTCATGAAAACAACATAAAATATACTTACATGCGATAAAACTCTTCATATAGATTTTAACATTTATCTTTATGATTGTTAGTTTTCGAGTACTTCGATTGGACAGTGATTTTTCTCTATAGTACAAATTATTTAGTCGTCTTAAAGCTTTATAGGATTTATTTTGACCTATATCATATTTATTATTATTTCTATATAGAGTTGTGTTATATTTTAGCTGATCTTAATGATTTACCACAATATCACTTATAGCGTTATTTTGTCTATGTTATTTCTTGAGTTTTAAAGATAAAATTGGTGATATATTATAAAGCAGCACAAAATTGATGGAACGAGAGAATAAATTATAGGTTAACATTGTCGTAATGTACCGGTGAATGTATAGACGAGGTATGTCTAGTTTAGTTGAGATGAAGATTTTGTTGAGTACGCAACATAATAAACTTTGATCTAACCCACAGATCTATAGACTTAATGTCAATTACCTTTTAACTAATGGCGTTCTGTAGTCAACCTTTTTTTTTGTGCTTAGATTCCGTCTTGCTTTGACCTACCGCCGGATACTATACCCACTGTGGGTTTAGAATAGCAAAGTTGCTTAATGTGTCTCTACCTGTAAGTCTACTATCTTGATACCTAAGTCATAGTGGTTATTTAGCAGGACGCCAGTCCTCGTCTTAGGATTTCTCTTTAGGCTTTCGCAATGATAACGCTTAAACACTCGATCTCGATTTAATTACTCGACGAATCCCTTTACTCCTAAAGATTTGACACTAGCTATATAGTATTAGTGCTCTTCAATAGATCTTATGATGATATCCAACTTTCCTGAGAATTAGAATTTAACGTCTATCCTTATCTATGACACGCCAGTTAGCGGATGAAAGTATTAAACAGTCGTGTTCAGAATGAAAGCACACACCCATTTGCGTCCGAATTGTTTTAGCGTTTCAGACTAAATTGGTAGACGTCGAAGCGCAAATCAATGTTGTGTTGTGTAAAACATGAGAGCATCGCTTCGTGTAAAATTTGTTTGTGGCCTTATTATAAGTGGCGCCCGACGTGGGCTGCCCGTGCCACCAGCCTCGTTTCTGCATACCCTCAAACGCGAAGAAATAAGGCTGGTGGCACCGTACTCGGCGACCGCCGACTGCTGTGATAGTGCGTGCTGTGCTCTCCTCGATTCCCAACGAATAGTTTTGTAAGTACAAAACTAAAAAGAAAAATAATTTTAATTAATATTAGGGCCTATTGTTAAGAACGTAATTCGCATGTTATACTAAAATTAAGTCCGTTTTGTACTGATAAAACTGTTCGTCGTCTTCGGCTCAAGCGGTATTCGATGATCGAAGTTGTTCATGCATGCGACTTATGTAATCGATTTTGGCTGTCATAGTCAGATTTTCGGGTTAGAATGTAAGTATGTCGGTTCGCTTCGCTTGCTGGAGCTCATTTACTATAGGCTTAATATGAGGTTTGCGATCTTTTTAATTGGTCCCGGAAGCCTGGCTATAACGACTTGCAATCGATACTCGATTAGTAGAATGGTATGCCTCGGGCACGATTGATTGTTTACATACAGGCCCAGGTACCACCACTGCTGAAAGGTTCATGTATTGTTATTGTAAATAGTCGTTCGATGAGATAAAAAAAAATCTTAAACTGTGGATAGCAGCCGAATTTGTTTCATTCATAGTCATAGTGTGGTGAACTGTCATGTATTTTGCCATTTACGGAGAAGCGGAGTTTAGGGTACATAACAGTTAATGATATTGTGTTTGTGCTGGACACAAGGTTACTCCGTTTTTATCATGTTGACGAATTATCTTTAGTTTGCAGGAATGTTCATCGTTAAAATTATGATCATGTCATGTTATATTGTGTCATAAGGACAGTTTTTGGAATGTTTTGCGACTGCAAATGCATAATAATTCTACCGTGTGATTGCTTAATTAATGTACTATTTTGTAGTGACCAATTTTATCGTTAGAAAATAAAAAAGTGTAAAATTGATAATTTTAATGTAATTTTTATATACAATAAATAGACGATTTTGTACAAATTGTGTATTTTATTTTCACAGATCCAACTTATTCTTAACAATATCGAGATTAATGTGATTAACTTTCGACATAGGAACCAAAGGCTGTAGCTAGTAATATACCTAATATAGATATATCAGCAGTACAATCCAATTTCGAAATAACAAACGATAAACTCACGAATATTTACACTGTACAGCTATTTACATAACTTATAACTATTATAACAGGGCACTGAAGGCGTTCATGGACTGATGGTGTTGCGGGTCGAAGTACTGTTTGCATTCGGCGGCGTCGTTGGCCGTGTAGGCGCAATCTGTGTAGTTCCATCCCTGCATGTCCATGTTGGTCTGCCCGCAGTCCTGATATCGGTAGTACCTTTGATCCTGCATGTCCATTATGGGCGAGGTTCTGTTCTCAGTGGGATAATACTGAGCTTCCTCGGGGTAGTACATCTGAGGGGGGTAGTTCTGTTGTTCGCAATACGCTTCGGCTTGCTGGTAGCCGTGGGTGAATAGTTCTGGTGAAGGTGTTTCGCTGGACTCGGAGCCGCCGGGGGCTCGCTGCCAGTCGAGCCAGTAGGTGTCTTCGGGTCGAGAGTTGTCGTTCAAATCGGCAAATGTTGGTGGTGATTCCATTGTGTTTTCTTCCATCGGGAAGTCTAGTCGGATGGGTTGGTCTAGCTGGAAGATTTCTTCGGGGTGGAAGATGTCGTCAGCGGGGAGGGCGGTGGGGTCGTATTGCTGCGGGGGCGGGGCGGGCGCGGGGGGCGCGTACGCGTATTGGTTGTCGACGGGCGACCACGATGGTGCGTACGCTTCCGTCGGATGCTCCGTACGCCATCGACACGAGCATTCGAATGGTCCACATGTGCATGTGAGGCCTAGAAAGAAAGAAATAAGTGATTAGTTATGGTGATGATTAATTGAGGGTAACCTTGTTGGATTTTTGAAGTACCTAAAACTATTTTATCTAATTTGTTTTAAGAACTAAATGGCTAAGCCTCGGTCAGGCAGCTATAGTTTACTGGCTAAGAACCCGTCGCTAGAGGGCTATGTTAATAAATTCTAATGTAAGAAATCTACGTGCACGAAAGCACCAGACAAGTTGCTTGATAACAATATATGAATTGGAAATCTTTGTATGTATAAACATGATAATATGATGATTTAATGCTGTGTGGAAAATGCAGGGCTTCTTACCTCTTTGGTTATCAGGAATAAGCGGCGGGGGCTGAGGATGCGGCGTGCAGATCTTTTGCGGCATCTGCTTATCTGGCTTCACCGTCAAAATCTTATCCGCTATCGCCGCCTCTCGCGCCAGCAGTAACGCTAAACCCCTCACTCGTCTCCCCGCGCCCATGGTCCTTCGAACTTCACTCGCGCCTTTCGCTTCGGGGCGTGGATGGTCATGTGCGCCCTTGGCTTGGAAGAAGATAGCGTGTTCCGTGTGCCGCCAGAAATGCGTGACTGGGTATCCGCAGTGGCCACGGCAGGGTTGGACCTCTAAGCGACCTCCGTTGCAGAGCCGGTTTGGGCAGGGTTTTCCTGAAGAGAAAGCCATTGTTAGTTTCATGTTTATGAGGTTCAGAATGATATTAATTTAATGTCGATGCTGAATAAATCTCTGTTTAGAGCTAGACACCTAAGAGTTGATTTTAACAACGTCAGATAAGGAATATTCTTTCTTCGACTAGAATACAAAATGCCTAATCTGAAAACGTCACTTATTTGTCAGCAATCATTTATGTAAATGTCATTTTAAAACCGGTCGATTTATACTTATTCGGTCTGATAAGTCCTATCTGACGTTGGTTAAATCGACTCTAACTCTAAAACCCTTTTCACACCTCGACTTAAAGCAGCGATGCAGTTGAAAAATGACAAACTTAAGAGCGCTTTCACACTTAGGCGACTTTCACGCACGATAGCTGCGCTGCTGATAACTTTATACTAAATGACAGCAGTAAGCCTTTACATTAAAGCGACTGCGGTGGCGCTTCTGACGCTCTAATGTGAAGGAGCACTTACACTCTGCCGCTACTTTAAGCGTCGTTACGGTTGCGATGCTAACGCGCGTTAGTATCGATGCAGTCGCTATGCAGAAGCTGGACATTGACAAATTATGGACTTTATATAAGCGACTGCATCGATAGTAACGCGCGACAGCATCGATGCCAAATTAAATCTGTTCATGGCCTGAGTTGCGCACGATCGGGCGGTCGCTGTCGATGATTGCTGTCGGGTGTTTCCAAAACGCGCGACTGCATCGATGCTAAAAGTCGCAGTGTATCTCTTCACAGTCTTAGAGCACTCGTAACTCGTAAAATGATCAAGCACCTAGTTGAGTCGAATCGGCCGATGAAATAGTACCTAATGCAGCACGTCACACGAATTCGCATTGCAAGGGACACATTTTTATAAGTACCTAAGACAGTTTGATTCGGAAAACAATGATCTTGCTTGTGTTAGGTAAAATCAAATAATAATATTTAGATAGAAACAATATTTTCCACCATTGTAGGTATGTAAGTAGCCTTAATTACCTTGTTGCTTCTTCCGCGCCTTATCACAAATAGCCGGTCGCAGATGCACTCTCGATCCGTCTGGCAATCTACATCTCGCCGAGCAGATCAGCACACCAAGGCAGCTCTTCTTCAGTATATGCACATTATGGTTATTTGTGTTCCTCATGGCCCAGCCTGAGGCGTGTCTTCTGGCTTCCTCACAGCCTGGTGGGTATACGCGTCGCACGTGTCCGTCGCACCACTCTCCGAAGGGGTCAAAGGTGGTGACTCGGGGGACTACTGCGTCGTTGATGTCCCACTCTGGCGTGGTTGAGCCTTCTGACATGTCCGATCGGCTGCTGGTACTGTGGAAGGGGTGGGATGTTAGTTGCGGTTGCTACATCACAACGAAGTAATTAGTTATAGATTTGGTGATGGAACAGTTGCCGAGTTACCAATAAGGAATAACTTCATTATGGTTTAGTTAAAGAGAGTTTGATTTGATTAATTTGTAACTCTGAAAGCTTAGAAATTCCCCTTTTTTGATGCGCATAACTTATAGTAAGCGAATGTTAGTTTAGAGGCTGTTATACTTCGGAAGTCAGTACCGATCATGAAAAAAAAAGGAAGTTTTAACCTGTTATTTAATAATAGTAACCCAATAGGACTAATGTAAAACCCTGGTAATCTGATAATCTTAACTGTTAACTTTATATTATATTTATATGATATTTTATAATTACAACTATAGAACGATATAAAAGCTAACGGGTTGTTATGTGGTTAATAAAACCAATAACAATATTCCTATAAATCTTACTTACACTCGCAATGTCTACTTATAAATCTTAAACTAAACGGCAAATCTGTACGTGTCTACATAACTACAGTTCCTCAATGCAAACACGATCAACAAAAGCTCGAGACGCAGAAAGCTGCGTCCCCTCGCAGGCTCGTTGAGCCAATTGCCAGAATTGCGTCTGAGGGGCTGATCTAATTGGATAAACAACGAGAATAAGTCAACACAGCCGAGGCTCTCCCACATTAAAACGTTGAGAAGGAGGAGAAATGCTAGTACTGTAGTTTTTGAACAGATTTTATTGTTTCCTCGTCAAAGATTGTAATTGTCTATACAGATATAAATTAAATTATGATTTTATTATTATACGAGTACCTATTCCAGACAACAAGCTTTTAACTAGATCGAATTGCACACAATCCTATTTATCCTAATTTATTAAAAAAACAAGATTTATTGATATGTGAAAAGTTTAAGCACTTTTAAAAATTAGTGTGAAAGACTTTTTGGGGCGCTTCATCGTCGTCCCTATCTATGCCTCGTCCGTCTGTTATTGTCTATTTAAAACAAGAGCAAACCCATTTCATATTTAAACAAACATAAATACGTTACTCGTTTGGTGCTTAGACCAAAACGAAGTAAAGTGACATCTTTGTTAACACGTTAAGTGCCCGGCCCGAGTGCACAAGAACCATTTCAGCGGTGCCGCCCTGTCGAGCCCGAGTGTTTACGGCGACGTCTTTTTCTGACGACATTTTATACATAGCTCTCGGACCCGAATGCTTGGCTACCACCACGATGTGTGCTTGTTTTTTCAAATAATAATAGCACAAATATTTTTTAACGACTTTTTATTAAATTACACGTAATATGGTGCTGGATGGATGCTGTGATAGTAGATGCTTGATGGTCAAAGTGAAGGCACCGACTCCAAAAAGAAATTGTTTGCCTAAAACGGAATCCTTTCCTTTCAATGGTGAAGAGTTTATTTAAGACTTTTTAGTGCATTTTGGTTTTGAAGTCGGTTTTTACTTTTTTTTAAAGTTTATTTTATTTCCTCATTTTTAGTGATTACATAAGAGGGGGGGGGGGGGAGTTGCACCTTATGATTCTATTTTTTAAGAAGCTACAAATTACCTATCATAAGTTCCGTCATTATAATTACTGAACTCCTAAGCGTTAAGGATTCCACCATCAGCTCAGCCCCACAAGATGTTGACTATCAGACGTAACAACACGTCAACATTAAGATTCTAGTAAAGAAACACTATACGTGCCTTTAAAATTTGAGGGTTTCCCTCGATTACACCAAGATCCCATCATCAGATCCCAAAATGGAAAAAATGGGACCAACTAGAAGGTACACCCTCTAAGTAGGTGAAAAAAAAATTCGATTCGGTTGACAAACGACTGAGATATGAGGTAACATACATACAAAAAAAAAGAACATACAGTCGAATTGATAACCTCCTCCTTTTTTGAAGTCGGTTAAAAAGTGTTTAAAAGAACTTGCTCTTGGCTTCTTTTCAAATAATTTGAGCAGGTGAAATGTACGAGCGAAGATATTTCGTTAAAGCTTGGGTAAATCAGCTTTCGTTCGTAACTCAGCTTTTCTCGTAAAATCAGTAGGTACCCATGAAAAGTGAGGCCTACAATATTCTTCAAATTGATGGATATAGGAGTTTGAAAACTGAAAAGACTAATAAGTTTTGAAATAAGTATATTAAAACCTATATTTGCGAATTATATCAGAGCTTCTAGTTATCATAGGCTATCGTAATGGCCAGAGTAGCATCAAGGGTGAGCGTTGGAGCCATAACATAAAATATATTTTGGTTTAATTTAAGTATTTTGGTTGTCAGTATTGTGTATAGTTTTAGGGTTTTCCGACGACACCACAGACGCAAGTCGCCTTGCTTCGTCACGCCAATGATGTTCAATTAGGCCCAATTGGCTTCCCTCCGGCACCTTCCACAATGTACCCTCCTTTGACTACTTATTTATTTTATGGGCTGATTGACACCGTGTCTGTTAAGCTCAGTTGCACTTATAATTTTTTTAACGTAACTGTAACCGTCAGCTATGTTTTTTTTCGTATACTTAGAGTTTTCAAATATTTGATTGTTTAAATATAAAATAATGACTTATTTTCACCGTTTATACGAGAATGGAACCCTTAATGGTAGAAAACTTATTGGATAAACATCTAAATAAGATTTCAGTCTTATTAGAATCCTACCCACATGTGAATAAAATCCACCTATCATCATCATTAATAAGTATTCCAGACCAGGCATATTGCGATCTTGCTTTAATCCGTTCAAGTTCCAGGAAGTTCAATTCCCACTTAACTAGTTGAGCTGCCAATCGGTATTGGCAAAAAGTATTTATATTTCACTCATTCGTGTAGTCATGTCCTACGCTAATCTACTGAGTGAACTATGCTAATTTGCAATACGTATTTGCTAATCCCTTTAAAAGCAGAGCTGCTTATTAAAGCAACATCGCAATACGCACCCAGAAGTCCTGAATTATTGGGACATTTGTAGGAAATGTAGAAATGATAGCATTAATCGAAATGACCTCTGTAGGTAATAATTATCACTGAAGTAGTTTTCTATTTTTCATACCAATTCAATTCAATTGATTGTAGGTATACTTACACAATTAGTATACAATCAATTGAGTAGTCAATTGGCCTTTTCTACTAGTTACCCAAAGGTAGCCCAATGCCAACTAGAAATGAAATATGTACACTTATTTCGTTATTATTAGACTTTAGGACCTATCTTTTTTTAAATACCCATCGTTTTTAACCCCCGACGCACAAAGACAGGGGTCTTATAAGTTTGACGTGTCTGTCTGGGGTATCGTAGCTTCGTAACGGATGAACCGATTTTCGTTTTGATTTTATTTGTCATCGATAATGACAAATAAAACACGAGTGTTCTTAGTCATGTTTCATCAAAATTTGTTCAACATTTTTTTATATGCGACGGAGGTTTTTCTAAATTTAAAATTTAATTTTAAGTCGAATATCAACTAGCTAGGAAAAGTAGGATGTTTAATTTAATTATTGGGAGGTTAGTAGGTAGATTTCTAACATGCCCTTATTAACTTAAAAGAAACTTCGATTTTTAATCTAATGTTAAATAAATTTATTAAGAGAAAGAAGAATTTGATAAATAATAATTAGTTCGTTGTTAATTTTTATTCAGTTCTAATGAAATTATAAAAAATAACGGACATAATAAGTGAATATTGACTTTATTATTATTAATTAATTGCAAATTAGTGTATGTTGTTCGCGCCAATACTGTCAAAATGGTACAAGGAATATTTAGTTAACCTGTTATTACCCAAAGCTCGAAAATTCGTGTGAGATCTCCTTATTTCCTACCATATTTATTAATTTAAAGTTTTTTTTTAATCAACAAACCTCAATCAATATTAAATATGTAACTAATCAAAACTTACAGGATCACCATTTCCGAAAAAAGCACTCAGCAGCACATACAAAATAATCCACAGTCCACCAACACACAACACGTAAACTTCTGTCTTTGAAAGGCTTTTGTAACAATTAATAATGTAAAATATTTTCGCAAAGCAAAAGCTCTTTTAGCGTGGCCCATCCATATACAGGGAAAGCTCACGGCTCACTAACTCGAACAACAAAAATAAACATAGGGATGATTCCCCCCTCCATGGGTTGAGGTGGGGTCGGGCTTGAACCAATAGGAGTACATATCACGCTCGAAACCGCCTTCCAGCCAATCAGAGGCCGCCGGTTAAACGTATTCCAACGCCAATCGGAATATTCGCGACGGTATAACGTTCTCGTTTTCGCGAAAAGCCTTGTTAGGAAATTTCAGCGATGCATTGTTTGAATCAGAGCGTGTTGAATTGATTTTTTTGGAGCTGCTTATGTGTTTTCCGAACATTGTAAACATAGCAGTAAATAGAGACTGCAGGAAGCACAGAGAACCTGCTTTGTCCTCATTTTTGTTTTAATCTATGCTGTCTAGCATTGGTTTTTAGCAATGTTAAACGTAGGTGTTACCCTAATCACTATTACTTACTTTAAATTTTTGTAACCCGTAGAACCAATCAAATTACCTACGTAGCACTAAAGTGCGTAGTATCTACTTACGAAATTCACAAGGTTTATGAGCCTGCACATTTTTTTTAATTCGGATTTGCTCTTGACTCTAGCCAGGCTAGTAGCCTGGACCTAATTGGGCTTGGACAGAGTCACAATGGAGCGAGTTAACCCAGAGGAAGCCTGTTCACTCTGTCTTAGAAAGTTTTCGGATCGGATCGGTTATATTTTATTAACACTTGAAAAGCTTTCCTATAGTAATATTAAACACTCGCTTCCTCTGCGGCTATATAATAATAAAAAATATATATTTAAGGGAATAGGAAACGATGACTTCTGACTTTAACTATATGCCCTTTCAATTTGGTTAAATATGGGTTTGCTCTTGACTCCAGACAAAGCTAAGTGTTACGAGTCGAAGATTGAATGAGTTCGCCCAGAAGAATCCTGTTTACTCTAGTTTTGAATTGATTCGGACGGCAATAATTAGGAAACACCGACGCGGCAGCGAGTTCCACTCCTTTGCCGTGCGCATTATAAATGTTGATGAGAAGCGCTTAGTTCTTATCAGTGGAACATCGACGAGGTAAGGATCCCGTACGTAATGATATCCTTAGAAGTTTCATGAATGGATAATATTTACCCATTAATTTTCCCCAATCTAATTATTGGATTGGGGAAACTAGTAATTGCAGAACTAAGAACGAAAAGATATATAAGCAACCTTAGGTATGTTTTTATTACACAACTTTTAAATCCAACTAATTGTTATTCATGTTTGTATCTTCTGTGTTTCACTGTTGCAAAATAAGGGTAATAAAAATGCACGAACCAATTAAGTTAGTTTTCAGCCATTTTCTAGCTTGGAATACTTATTTTTTGCTTGACAGTTACTAGTTACAGCTGGTAGCAAAATTAGCCACGGCGGTTGAATAACATTTGAAAGGTAGTTATTGTGTGCGCATAAGCGAACACAGCGCTGTCTCAGCACTTTGCAGCGGTGTCAAATGCTGAACGTCAAACGTATCCAATATGAAACGTTTGTAATAACACAATATTTTGGAAAACTATGTTATTAAATTTTCAATTTCTAATTCGTTAGTTAGTAAGTCATTTCTTTATGCATTGTCTGAGGCTCTAGCTAGACTTTGATTTGATGACATTTAAGCGTAGACAAGTTGGTCGCTTGCTTTTCAAATTATGATGCAACACTGATCTAGCGTGGTAGAGTATGGTTGATATGTTTTTAAAGAGGTGCATTTGTGCAGCAAAAAAAAAGGCTGCTTAATTGACATCTTGACACTCAATAGCACCTAGCACTAAGCAGACAGCGCTAAGTTTTTATTATTTTGCTATCAAGCGCCGTTTTCGGCGCGCCCATTGTTAGGTTATAGGTTGCGCAGGCGCATGGGCTAGGGTGAGAGATGCGGGTATACTCGCACGCGCTACCATTGTTGGTGTGAGAAAGTTAATAAAACAATAAAAAATGTAACGAACGTTGCAACCCGTATTATGACGATTTGTATATAATTGACAGTATATATTTTTTTTCTGAAGAAATCAGCTAGCGTAAAATATATCAATATTATTTTCCAAGCTAATGAAAGCTTCTCTTAGACCTAAAAACTCCTATTATTATTACGTTCTAAACTAGTTTTTATTGTTGGAAATATTTTACTTTTCTTCCTATATTGAAGGGTAGGTGTGAACGTATATAATTTCGTAAACGATTGTTATAACCTATTACTAGATTTTTCATCTTCCGTACTGGGTGGAGCTTTCTACAAATCATAAGATTTGGTATCCATATCTCGTCTGACTTAGTTTATTGACGATCATAAAAATAACAACTCTTGGATTTACCCCGTAAGAGCATCTGGCCTTGAGAAATAATACTCCTTGTTGTTTTTAAAACTACACAAATGCCGGCAATAAAACTGGGCAGAACCTAATCCTCGATACAGTTTTGGTGGCCACTGTTTGTGGTTTCACGTAATCTGGTTATTGTTTGAGGGTTTGCAGTTAGCTACAATATTCTGCTACAGCCAAATATATTTTTCTTACTTGGTCTGATCGAGGTCTCCCGCGCGTAACTAGTAAGGGTACTATGTGAGTTTTGTCAAAATAGGTCGAGTAGTTTTTGAGATCAGTTAATAACTAAAAAACATTAAAAAATAACCATCTTCAAAAAAACATTCGCCTAAACCGACTCCAAAAGAAATTGTTTGCCTAAAATATATTATATTCCTTTCAATGGTCAAGAGTTTTTTAAGACTTTTTAGTGTATTTTTCAAGATTTCGAGTTCCTGATATTTCAGCTAATAACAAATGGTTACGCCGTGACCATGGCACTTTCAGCAGTACATGGTAGCAATCCCGTTACAATCTATTCTAATATTGGTGACCATGTAAGTTTAAATCAATATATTAGCAGTTCTTATGATTCTTCGGCTGATAAAAAAGCGGGCTGTACCACGGTACTAACAATAGTAACAAATCTGTTTATTTTATCTTAAAACTGCTTCCAAAACAACAGTTTCAAAAACATCAAGGAGCTGCAAGAGCTTAGGACCAAAATCTAATAAAAGCCGGCCCATTAACTTTGTCGCCTACCATTTAATCCGATGCGATCTCGTTTAATCCTTCCATTGTTTATCAATAATGTCTTTTAATGAAGATATTTCTTTAGAAACTTGCTGTGACTTGCTCTAATGCGATTAGTTCGGCAGTCTTTCAGGGGATTTGTTTGGTGCGATGTCTTGACAAAATTTTGGATAAATCTCTTAGCTTTATTCCGATGAATGTTATGGAAGCTGGAGCTTACATCAAGTTTTGGATAAAAAAGTTATTACTTTTGGTAACTTAGGGCTCAGTTAAATAAAATTAACGTTCCATGTAATAATCAAAAAGTGGGTTCACATTGTACGTTTATATCATGAAGGATATTTTCTGTGACCAATTTCGAATCGAGTCCTGCCTATGAGTACTTTAAAATCCTCGTGTCTAAAATCTAAGCGTATGAAAAATTAGTGTGCAATCTATAAATAAAAACAAGTTCCTACCTGTATAATCCAGTATAGTCCTTTTTAATAATTTTAGATATTACTTATTTATTTTTACTTTCGATTTATATAATTTCCGAATATTTTATTACGTACAATGAACGAAAACCAGACGGATTGACGGACAGAAAAAACAAAGATTCAGACTAAGACTAAGACTTTTGTAAATCAAAATTGACTATTTACAATACTGTATCTAAGTTTGAATTCTGAAGATTCGAACAAATAAAGACATAGAGGTTTTACGCGAAGCTTCCTTACCTTACCTACAAGTTGAAGAAAGTATTATAAAATTTAATCCTTTTTTTTAACGACCGTGCGTTCTAAGTATTTTCATCCCGACTTTCTTTGATGCGATTAGACGCGGTATCCTTTTTAGGGATTTTGAAAATGTAGGGTCTAGTTACTTATGTACTTTTTGTATTAAAAATTAATGTGGTGATTTAGAATTAAGTGCAAGTTTCTTAGGGTTTTCATGAATAATTACAGTAACTGACGATGATTTAATCAATCCATTTGAAATTGAAAAGCCTTATTGATATGATTATTTTACACATGGCCCCCGGCCCTTTTAAGGCCTATTTTTAGACCATTTCATTTGTTTGTTTGTCACAAAGGAAAGTTTTAATTAAGTTCCTGCCATATACAATATGAGGTAAATAATTGGCTGTGGTGTACCTACTTTCAATCATATTTAAAGGCATTGGTAATTATGAATTTCATGTGCTTTTGGCATTTAATTTCTCAAAGTTTGGGTTAAACCAGGATGTGCTCGCTCTACTGTCAACGCTGTCAAAGTCCAATCCGGTCTAGTCTAGAGTCAAGAGCAATAAATACGAGGGTCAAACTGAAAGTTCTTAGAACTGGCCACTTATAAACAATATAATAAAAAAAAAAACTAAAATTTGAAAATAGAACTCTTTGCCAATATTACTGAGTATATATTTCATTCATTTGTCATTTGTTTTACGATTTGGCGGCAAATTGAAAATTGTCTGTGTCACGTCAACATGAATTTAACACGAGAAAATTTTCGTGCAATGATTTTTTATGACTTTCGATGTCATTTTAGTCAACAAGAAAGTTATGATAGACTACGATTGGCCTTTCACGATGAAGCCCCATCTCGTGCGACTGTTTACAACTGGTTTAATGAGTTTAAACGTGGTCGCACTAATCTCACTGATGATGTACGTGAGGGACGGCCTTCTACGGCGACGACTGAAAATAACATCTGTGTTGTGCGGCGTATGATAGAGACTGACAAAAGAGTGACCTATCAGCAGATTCGGACAAGCTTAGGCATCGGTATGAGTCAAGTGCACAAAATCCTCCACGAACATTTAGCGGTCAGGAAGCTTTGCGCCCGGTGGATACCTCATAATTTGACTAAGGCTCAAAAACTGCATCGTGTGGATTGGTGCCGTAAAATGATTGAAAGATTTAACGGAGGTGACTCAAATGCTGTGTTCGACATACTAACAGGTGACGAAAGCTGGATTTACTGTTATGATCCTGAAACCAAAAGACAATCTGCTCAGTGGGTGTTTCCTTTCGAGGAGTTGCCAACTAAAGTGAAGAGAGATCGAAGTGCGGGAAAAAAAATGGTGGCCTCGTTCTTTGGAAGGATAGGTCATTTCGCAACAATTGTGTTAGAGGATCAAAAAACAGTTTCTGCAGAATGGTACACTACCAATTGTTTGCCACTTGTCTTGGAAAAAGTTCGAGAGAAACGACCTCGCAGTAGGATCCTCCTTCACCACGACAACGCCTCGTCGCACACCGCCAAGCGAACGATCGACTATTTGGCGACATCAAACGTTGAATTACTGGGTCACCCGCCGTATAGCCCCGACCTCGCGCCTTGTGATTTTTATTTATTTCCAAAAATTAAAGAAAAACTTAAAGGAAAGCGGTTTATGAATGCTGAAGAAGCGGTGGCTGCGTATCGCGATGCCATTGAAGAGACCCCTAAGGACGAGTGGGCAAAGTGCTTTTCCCAGTGGTTCCATCGCATGCAGCGGTGTATTGACGTCAATGGACAATATTTTGAAAAGATATAATGAAACTAATAACTGGCTAATGTAATCAGTTTTTGATTTTCTAAGAACTTTCAGTTTGACCCTCGTATATAATATTCATCCAGGGTGTTGAGTGGTGTCTTTTGTCGCGGGCACTACCTACTGTTAATCACGAGCGAAACGTATTTTTTGTAGATTTAAGATTTGAGGCCCGAGAGAACAAAATAAAAGTATACATTAACTTAATTTCCATTAAATTAAAGGCCCATCTTTGCTTTCAAGTCATGCCAAATATTAATAAAAAATAATTCCGAAATGTTTTTGCCTCTGTCCGAGTGGTGGCCTCACCTTCATTATATGATGGTGCAGGCGAATAATATTATGCCACATTACCAACTAGCCCTTTGAAAACAAAGGCCCGGCCTCGCCTGTATAGGAGCGCGTATTCCAAATTCAAATCTCATTACAGCTCCGGGGGCATAACGGATTTTCTTACAATATTTATGAGTCACTCCTAGTCAACATTATATGACATGTAATTGAACGCTGCCGAGCTGACAGCGTGAAAAAAAGGTTCCTGTTTTTATATAAAACAGTAATTGGAAGCACGTACTCACAATCATCGTCCAAGGCTGTGAGAGGGCGGGCTCCGTCGCCAATTGTCGCCCCGACCCCGGCCTCCGGAAGCCGCCAATTTGTGGGATTGGCGAAACCACTGCGAACATTACCAAATGGAAGAATTAAGTGGAGACGAGAAAGGGAAAGGAGGAATACAGGATCTGTTTAAAAGGGCAAGAATTAAGCCTTATTGGGCAAATATTATGGTACGAAGTGAAGAAGAAAGTTACAACATAACAAACCGGAACTAAAACTCAACCTTACTCAAGATTTAAAGTGGATTAGAATACAATTTTCTTAGAAACATTCAATTGTTTAGTTACATTAATGCATCGCCGTTGTCAAATGGTTTATCCAACAATGGTTGCCACACTGTTTATTGAAGATGTGATAAGTATGCTCTATAATATTCATACATAGTTGGAAAACAATAGTATCATTATTTAAACCTTTATTTTCTCGATTTGTTTTCATTAATAATTAATAAAAGTATATCTTGTCCCTAATTAGTTGTCTAGCCATCCACCAGCATAAGAAAGTAGCAGTAGACTTCATAAGAAAAAAAAATGGTAGCAAGTATGAATTTAATTTCTTAAGCAACAAATATTTAAAACAGATGTTCATTAAATACTAAAAAAAATATTAATAAAAATCCCAAATTATTTGGGCCGTTGGGAACGACGTTCATTTACTTGTTTACAAAGATAAATAACTTCTAAGCTCCGTGGTTTCGAACATTTATCGGTGTTGTGGGAAGCCCTTGCTTATTTTCTGATAGGGTCCCTAATTACGTGACCACGACTGTAGGTAACACAATATATATTTAAATAAGAGCACGAATGTTCGTTACTATTGTAGTCTCATTTATCCCCTTACCTTAGCCTTGAGTTTTAAAACTAGCGAGATTTCAAAGTTTACAGTGGCTAACTGTGAGGGTAACAAAATAAAAGTCAAAACAGTGTCAAACTTTGAGGGGCACTGTAAAGTTAATTGTTACTTGCTGTCTCATCAGTTCTTGACTTAGTAGCAAGTTGCAGGCCGGACTAGGCTTGCTTATCTTTGTTAACTTTTGAAGTGGTACAGCGTTGCTGAATTGACACGTACTTAACGAGATACTAGAATTGTGTCGTTTATTTTAGGAAAGTTTCTTGTAAAGCATTACTTTGTTTAATTTAAAAATATATTACTGTATTAAGTTCTATTAAGCTTGCTGAAAGCACTTTCCTAGTAGGCAGATATTAGTTTTCATCGTAAAGAATCCGATATTTGCGAATTTAAGAGCTTACGATACACGGGAAGCGTTGGCAATATATTTTACCTATAAGTCAGTCCCATAATGATTATACGTACTTACGTACATGTAAGTAAAAATAATGTTTCAATTAATTGGCTACCACCGTGGTGTAGTGGCTAAGCACGCTGGGTTTGAAGGCATCGCCGCACTGAGATCCCGGGTCGACTCCCGGTAGGGTCAAATTAGAAATCAAAATTTTCTATACTGTCTCGGGTCTGAGTGGTGTGGTACCACCGTTGTGTCTGATTTCCATAACACAAGTGCATTAGCTACTTACTTTGGGATCAGAGCAATGTATGTGATTGGTGTCCAATATTTATTTTTATTATTCGCTTGGTAGAGTTTCAGTTCAAAATAAATAACCATAATCATAGAGTAAATGTACTACCTACCCTGCCCTTCGTGTATATGGATGTTGGTTCAACTTTTTCGGTTCCAAATGCTGGTAAGCTTTATTATAGAGACAATACCTACCTAGGTACATTTCGTGAAGCTGTAAAACTGTCTGTTTCATCAAACGAGTTCGTTAGTGCCTGCTTGTGTGTTGTGTTGTTTGCAGCGGGGGCGGCAAACAGATCGCTCGATCAAACGACATGTGACGGAGGGTCGCGATTTCACACAGATTTTGAATTAAATTCCTAAAAGAGCTTTAAACAGCACACGGTAAAACGAATATCTCTAGAAACCGTTTTTATGTAATTAAAAAAAAAAAACTTTTAAAGTTTTTGTTATCAGTGACCTAGAAAATAGGAACCTTCCTACGTAATTGGTTGGGTTGGGACCTACAAGTACTTTGAAAAATTGAGCCATCTTGTTAGGTCGTAGTATGAGAATCCTGATTTCCTTTAATTGCAAGACTTTTACCATATATGTACCGACAGATATTTTGTAGCAGACAAGGTGACCAAATACATCTAACCAGTTAATATGAAGAAAAAAAACTCATTAATATCAGAGCAGAGAATAGTCAATAACTGAACAGGATCTGCTCAGATTAAATGCATTATATAATGTTCAGATATTAATAGTAACTTGTAATGTACTTACGCAACTTACTTATTGACATTTTGACCGTTCAGAAGTATTTCATCACCTTGTCTGCTACAAAATATCTGACGGTGACTGTACCTACTGCTAGCGGTTATTCTTCCTTAATGTTAGTGATTTATAAAACTGCTTACAAAACAAGGAGCATCATTACCTATTTCAATTTCCTGCGTTTTGTCGTAACCTAGTATTGTCATTGCCTGTCAATTCATAAGTCCTTTACGAAATCAATTGACTCGACCCC
Source organism: Pyrausta purpuralis (assembly GCA_963924145.1). Taxonomy (NCBI): domain Eukaryota; kingdom Metazoa; phylum Arthropoda; class Insecta; order Lepidoptera; family Crambidae; genus Pyrausta; species Pyrausta purpuralis. The sequence goes on from OZ001654.1 coordinate 16,416,919, forward strand.
AAGACCTATTATAATTAGCTCTCAGATCAGTTGTCTCACCAGCTAACAAGCTATCACTGATAGGTCATCTGATATGCTATCAGACAGCCAGATATCATCTCATAGTTACCGAAATGTCCGCACGTCAATCCCAGTGCCCTGGCTTTGACAGTAGAGATAACCCATAATCCTTCCACGCAACTCAAACAAAGGGCCCAAATTAAACAAATCCGCGGACAATCGCGTTCCACAGCACATGAAAGAGAGTTAATCAAACTAGCAGGGGAAAATAGCGGGGGCGTGAGCACCACTCATGGTGTCTGCATGTCATTGTACTCAAAATCAACAAAATTACTCAACTCCTTTGAAGCGTTAACGTATACGAAATAGAGATCAATGTTCAATGGAAATACGTTTACTTTTTGTGGTAAGTTGATGTGCAGGTTTTATACGAACGGTTGACCTGTGACAAAAGGTTTTTGGTATGACTAATGCGATTGTGAAATGCGCAATCGAAACGCAGCTTTGCCGGGTGCGATGGAATTTGCTCAATATTAAAAGCTCATTCTTTGATATTGGGGAAAAAGGGGTTGCATCAAATATGCAGTTCATCTTCTTTGTCTTCATAATTTTATTTAATTGTAGTTCTTAATAAATCGCAATATTTTGTTTTGATGATGACCTTACTCGTTAATGGGAATGAATTACCGCTTTTGAACCAAGACGCAACAAACAAACGTCATCCTCAATGTTGTTGTCGACAAAACAAACCTAAGTGAAGCAACCTACAACGCGGTCGTGTTTGGATAGGTGACCATTCCGACTATATGTATAAGTGACGTATATCACGAGCATCTCCGTGCTTTGGAAGGCACGTTAAGCCGTTGGTCCCGGATAATATCGGTTGGTATTAGTCGTTAAGCCTTGTCAAAAACCTTGACTATATAAAATCTGACAGCACGGTTAGTCGTTTGCCTTGCAAACACCCCTCCACCAACCCGCACTGAGCCCGCGTAGTGGACTATGGCTCGAACTACTTCATAGTTGAGGTAAGGCCCTTGCCCACCAGTTTGACATTACAGGCAAACTTTACTTGAAATTTACAGGTAAATTCCCTAGCCACCTACCTAGTTAATAAGCATCGGTAATTTATTAGAACTCGAGTTTTATGTGCTGATTTCCTTGAAAATCCAATATCGGTGGAGTGGCAAGGTGAAAAGTGTCATTTTGTACGGTTTTGTTGTGAAAGGCACTAGGTGCTTCGTACTAATTTATTGTCACCCGTTATCTATACGATGCGGGCGCGCGTGCGCATCCTCCCCCCTCCTCCTCCCCAGCCTTGTTTAACATGCACCACGCGACTGACGACAACTGTTTTCCAAAGGTTCCAGGTATTTTGTATTTATGACTCTATTCACCTAACGTTATTGATTTTTCATCTATTTTGAGCTACTGGTATTTAGATCGCTTTCGAGTTATGACACCGTTAATATTGTAGTTTATCGTATTGATAAGGCTATTGACATAAAGGTTACACGTTTGAGGAATACAACAATAATTCTTTGCTCTACGTTGAAGCATATTCATAGAAAATGGTACTTACATATTGCTCAGACCATAGACAACAATCTTTCAGGGATTTGGTATATTGTAGGTCTGTGTTATATTGCACAAATAGATCTTTAAAAGATAATACGAAATAGAAACTACCTTACTGCTTCGTGATAAATAGGATGTTAATATAATATGACTAAGATACACGTTGGTATGCTCAATTTCGGCTATCCAGTTGCCTATCTTCCCCTCGATTTGTAAAATTTGAATATTAAAAACGGCTTGTTTAGCATAAACATGGGTTGGTAGATATTTTTCGCATATAAATATTCGTTTGCTCTTCAGTGAGGAGTGATATATGAGTTTATTATACTAATTGCAGTGTGTTATAGCATTTGGTTCTATTGTGCTCTCGATAGCGAGAAATTGGTATTTATTGTTTGAATTGTTATTACAAAGGGGTGGTTGCTGAAGATGTTTGAAGGATTGATATAAAAACGCGCCCCGACGTTGTATCACCCAAATATTTTTTGGTGCTGTTTTGTAAAAAAATGCACGAGTGACTTTTTTTTTGTGTATAAAATATGGGTTTTTATTAAACATTCTAGCGTTTTTGTTAAACAAATGGATAGTACCCCAACAGATATAGTTAAGTTAACATGAAATTGGTACTGTTAGACGGATGATCGAGAACGGCATTACTATGGTAGACAACACTAGGACTCATGGACAGCACTGGACCTGTCAGATAGATTGTGTTTGACATTAGATTAATTGTTGTGGAATTGTCCCGTGTATTTAACTCACTGCATTTATTATTGTATAATTAGTAACTTGGTTATGAAATTTGAATATACATGATCACACCGGAGGTATATCTCTTTCACAATGCTGCGAAAGTATTTTCATATTATATCATTAAAAGTGAAAATTAATCACCCTTTTAACCTGATCAGAACTTACCCTACCTCTGATTTGCCCGTCGATTATGTCTATCCGATATTAAAAATGTAATTACGGTCTCAGTGGTTCGCCCATTTCACGCTCACCCCAAAAACAATAGGTTTAACCCCCGGATAACAATAATACCATAAAGAATAAAGATGTTGCGTGATTTCGTGATAGCGGGACGTGGGAACGCACCTTGATTGGTAAGTTTAATTAATTGATGCAACTAATGTATGAAGTCCTCGCTAAGCGTGGGAAATGGGGTGGAAGAGGTTATGGATATAGTGTGCTGTAAATCTCTGTCAAAGAAATAACTAAATACTTACCCAATGGAAACATAGAATCTTTCAAGTTGCGGACACTTGTCAGTTTTAAAGTGTGATGTAGAACGTCAGTATTTTGAGCCAATGTTATATCTAAGGGCCGTTTCAAATTAACAAATAAACACTAACCACCGAACAATTTAAGTATAAGGAGTCTTTTTTAAGAAGTATCTGGCAGTTAACTTTAACCAGAACTTAAAAAGACATTGTTGAACAGGCAGTAACTCTCAGGAACTCTATCTAATTAAATAACAAGGTAATGAGTTTTACGTCACATTAACGTAGTTTTGGTGATTTTTTACCAATGATATTGTATTTAGAAGTAGATGACGCCTCGCGAACTAAAAGAGTACACAAATATGGCACCGTCTGATTAATGGATGTCAATGGATTGACATCTATCACATTAGACATCAGATTCGGAACAGAGTCTTAATAGAGTAGCTTCCTTAATATATTTTTTAAAGTATGTAGGTACATTACAATAGACTCGTTGGCCTAATTTTAAAATTGAGTTCACGCTTTAGCTCAGTACTATATTAATCAACAAAAAACATTTTATTTTCAAACTACTTAACATTTAAAATATTGAATAATTATCTTATAAATGCAATTTCAATGTATCACGCCATGGCGCCAATATCAGAGTCACGTTCACTGCTAGGCATTCACGATCACGTGACCACATGTATATTTTTTACAAATTAAATTAATTAAAGTATTTACAGTCCTTATTTTAATAAATTAAGAAATATTTATTAATACACCATAGCCATCTGGCATTATGTTAACAGGATGATTCCTTCAAATAGGTAACACGCTAATAGTGAGCGTACATATTTTTTTCTACAATCGCGAGGATCATCCCTCACAGATGTGTTTATCAACAGTCTGTTAACATGAGTGCCGGTGACCTTTTGATCCGTAAGCGTCTACGCTGTTACTTTAAAAAAAATTGAAGGTGTAATTTATATAACAGACATATTAACATACATTTCCATAAACATATTTGTTAGGGTCGTGCGGGCGGGATTCGATCCCGCGACTGCTTATCTTTGTAGTCCGGAACGTAAACCACCACACTGTGACTGTCGTTAAATTATTATTAAAAAATATAGTACCAAACCACTCTTTGTATAGCACTGTCTTAGAATATCGACCATGTTAGTCCATGGGTTGGCTAAGAAACAAAACTCACTAATTTTATTGAAAATACTTCAATCGTGAATGATAGGCATCATTAAATACAATTAACTTAACGAAAATATGATATTCGGACTGTTTTTTTATTTAGTTAGGTGTTTCTGCAGTTTTAAAGGCGCACTGAGGCATTAAGACACTGACGCCATCAAAAACAGACTACGTCAAAATTATGACCCCAATTTGAAGTGAGGTGTTGTTTAGCTGAGCCATCTTTTAGCCTTTCACCGGTGATCTAGTTCTTCATTGTTTTTTCTTTCATTTTATTGAGTTGGCAGCATCGATTTATTTTGAAATAGGTTATTTGAGCTTCGCACAAAACACTGAGGCTACTCAACCCACGACAGCTCAGTGAAACTTTAAAATACGGATGATCGTTTGATCGCTGTCTAGCACAATACCCGGAAATCCGATATTTCACATTCGCGCATCACAAAGCTGAGTTCGAATGGCTCTGGCGGACCATTAAATTTTATTTTAACCCGCGAATGCAGAGGGGCTAACCGGCAGGACGTTTCGCGAACATAAATAATGACAAAAAACATATTGCGTTTGTTGCGCTCATTATGCGCAATTAGCTACGATTGTGACAGAGAGCATGTGAACAGATTTTGTAGGTCTGGTAATGGAATGGCTAAGGACGCGTGCCACTTCACATTACTTTGATGATCTTTTTTAGCTTTGATTTTGTACGCCAAGCTATTATTTATTAATTTGAATCTAAAGAGTTTTTTTTTTGAATACTGATATAAAAAATAATTGATTTATTACAAGTAACATTACTAAAATTATATTTTTTTACTTAACTAAGCTGTTAAAAACTAATAATTGAATGTAATTTATAACGTATTATCTGTCTGATTGTGACTATTGTCAAACGTGTTTTAAGCTGATTTAAACATACTTCCAACGGTACTATTTGTTTTAATTAACCTAAATATCAAGTTCAAACAATTTGTAAATTCAACCCTTAAACGTCGTTTAAATTGTTTGCCCGGGCTAAAGGGCCCAAGTGACCCCTCTGTTGGTTGCGCGCATTAGTAAAATTAGAGCGGTGGGAAAGGGTTAAAGAGTACTTTATGTTTATTGTTATTAGACAATATTTGTACATCTCAGATGTACGGTTATGGTTATAGCCCGAGTATCATATTTTAGCTAATATTTTAAATTCGACAAAGGCCGGAAACGGAACTAAATGGCGGTGTTTGGAATGGGATTTAAAAATTAGAGATGTATTCTTTATACGCCATCAATCAAGGTCCCCTGTGGTCAGTTGAAATGCGAAAAACGTAAATACTTTCGTACCTAATACCATCTATTGATGACCGTTTCTCTTTGAATGGACATTACGTGTCGCGTGCCATTGGAAGCGATGGATTTATTTGCAAAGGAATTTAAACTTTGTGCGTATAGATATAAAAACCTGGGTTGCAGACGGAGACTGTTTGAAAATTAATGCCGATAGGATGTGTTTACAAAAAACAAAAATAGTGAATTATTGAAATATGATTTTAATGGATTTTGATTTATACCCAGTAGGAGAATTACTTTTGTAGTCATATTTAATTTTGTCTTGATTGTAAACTTTTACAAAAGAATCCATATTGCTAAATTAGCAGCTAGCCTAGTGGTCACATAGTTTAAGACTAACGGCATGTTTCACTATATCTACATAGTTCTAGTGAACGTTATCTGCCAGATACTTCATACGAAATGACGTTCCAAATTTTGATTAATTCATTGGTTAGTGCTTATTTGTAGATATTGAAACAGGCCTTATTGGAAAATTTATTTGCCTTTGGCATGTTTTACATTTGACTATACTTGCATTTTGTACGCATGCCATGAGCTATCTAGAAATAGCATAACTAATAAAAAATAGCATAAAAACTGATCAAAAGATGATGTTAAGAACTGATTGAAAGGGTACTTTACGGTTTATATGACGCCTAAAGTGTTTCTAAACATAGAACTGTAAAATCATTAACAAATTTATAACCGGTCGTGCCACCGCTTCGTCAATAGATGATCAATAGCGCAAGATGCGATGCGCGCGCGCAGATTCGCCGCGGTGATAAAGTGCACGGCTGACACCGCGATTAAGCTCGCACCTCATTTATTTCTATTTTAAAGTGGCTATCCGATGATACTTAATGATTTGGTGGCTTGATTTCGTATTGTGAAAGTTTTGTAAACCAAACAAAAGAGCTTTTGAAATCGATAAAGTTCGCAGTTCTGGAAAAATCTGTTTTTTTTGCAGCAGTTTTTTTTTCTGCAATGTAATTAATTAATTACATTGCATAAAACAAAACATAACTTGAATATAGCGTCGTAAAGCCAATGATAGGTTTTATCTAGAGACTATCAGTTCTCAAGATAAGTTGAGGATCTCCATATTAAACACAAAATGTCATAAACATACACACACATAAAATATTAACTTAGTTTTACCTATGTTGGTGACTTCAATTCCTTATGCGGCGATAAGTATCTTCGAGTACTTGTCTACCTTACAAGCGCTGTAACTCATCCCCAGCATTTAAAAGTACGGAAGCTCTACCTAAGCCCACTTCCGTGTCGGGTAGTAAAGCACATTTCCTTGTCGAGTTGTAGTCGCACTCCTTATCTATCGCCACGCGCCGCGCATTACCGCTACCTGCGCGCGCGCACGTAGATGCGCCGACGCGCGTCTCCTCGCACCTGGGAATATGTGCTTAGGCTGAAGATATGACATATTTTATGGTTTTAAACTTAGAAATTCACTTCATCATAATTTATTCTCAAAACCGTATTAGTAACTATCGATGCAGGATCACACGGGATGCAGACAAAGTGCAGACCACAACCAGCCGCTTTAAATTTTATCTTCCGTATAAACTTAATTTTTTAACCTTATCAAATATCACCTATGCTATGACACAAGTAAATAGCTTTTGAAATTGTAAGCAACATTTTTAATAAAATCATAAAATACTTAATTAATAAAAAACAAGAAATTATTAAAACTAAGACATGCAACATAAGAAATATACTTAAAATCTAGCTATTTGAAAACGAGACCATTTGATTGCGGTAAGAAAGCTATGGTCCAAATTGCGTTGCCGCGTTAGAATAAAAAATCATCAAACCTGATATTTATGGACCGCATGAGTTATTATGGTACGTATATGAGTTATGACGTTAATTACAAAGATCTTTTAACACTTTATCAGACACAATAGAACTTTTATTTTTTTACGGCTATAGCCGTTCTCTGTCACGCTCACGACAAGTGTTAAGAAAGGAAAACATCCAAAAGCTTCTATCGGTCACATGAACTGTGACTGAACATTTCCTATCGTCTAATGTGACGCGTGTGCGCGTGCGCAAGAACGTGCCAGCGCGTGTCTCCGGCACCTGGGCACGTTTAAAACCACAGGGTACCATGCACAAAAAACCTTGACCGCACTTACGATCCTGTCGTAATAAAATGAAAGATAGCATGCCCAATAGTAGTGCTTACATGGCTGTGAAAGTAATTTTGTGAACCTAATTTTTACGTTGGTATTTGATGAAATAAACAAATTTTAACCTAGCTACCCTAGGCAGCCAAAAAGATGCAGGTAAGAGTCCCGCCCGTGCGCAATTTTTGGTTTCTTATTTCATACTTATGAATATACAAGTACGACACTGTGAGCGTTAAAAACATTCTAAACCTAAGTACATTAAATATCTATACTATATTATTAATAGTGTAAAGCTAAACAGTATTTGTGCTTGTTTGTTTGAACGAGCTAATCTCAGAAACTTTTCGACCGATTTGGAAAATACTTTTTGTGTTGGAAAGCTTATTTATCTTATTTATTAGGAAGGCTTTGGGTTATAGTATCACGCTGTAACGGGATGCTGACGAAGTCGCAGGAGACCGCAAGTCCTTGCATAGATGAGTTCCACCTGGAGCCTAAATATTATTTTAAAAACGTAACGTGAGACGATGAGTTGGTATCTACATGATTATCTATTGTAAGTATCTAAGACGGACGGATTTTTTCTCATTTGCTGCCCATCAGGCAGCTGAACGGACGGACAGATGACCAATTGACTACTTAATCTCTGTCGATGTTTTGTTTTGACTCAATATTGCAAAAACAGCAATGAAACACAAATGCTGAGGCTACACATATTGAACCGGGATCCGAGTGGAGATTTTGGACCACAAGTTATTTAGAACAGCAAAAAGCGTATAAAAAATGTTGCCAGTAAAATGTTTTGGTGTCAAACGTTGATACGATTTCCTTTGTGACTAAACTGATATGAAAGTGAAACTATTGTCTGATAGAAGCAATCCAAACTACAACTGCCCGCCTCTTGACGTTTGCCAAACGTCACTCAAGCTTACAATCTCACAAAGGAGTTAATAGGAGTACAGAAAAGCGGTGTAGGATGCGCGGGAGCACAATATTGGACATCAAACCGATGCGTTTACGTAAATATAGACTGCCTTTTATTATCTGCGATGTTCGATTGTGGTCGACCGGTCCTGCATCACCCCTCCCTTTCACGAATCATGATTGATCTACGGCAGATTGACAGATTTTTTATAAAACCACTGAGGGTCGACACCAGCCAGCGAATATTAAAGGCAATTGTTGTTTAATTTTTATATTGGAAGGGCGATGCGTTGGAGTGTTGTAATAATGTTTTGATAATAGCAGTATCCGTTCAGCTCATATTTCTTATTCAGAGTGCGTGGGATTGCGCAGCCCTGTTTGAATTTAAAACGAATAGTTTAGACGGTTATTTTTGTACACCTTGTATCTGTTACTTTATTCACGGCATGCATTTGTTTATTAGCTCTTTAAATACGTTAACAATGTAAAAGGTACTTTATAAGAAATATATAAGGCATTAATAATTATATAGGTATTTTTGGATTCAACAAAACAAAAGTATCGTGAAAAGTAAAAGTGGCTTTGTTATTAAAACAAATAAGACTTTAAAAAAATAATTTTGCACAGTAGATTTGTAGTTTCCAAACATTTAGTTACAAGAGCACCATTCAGTTTAATTTTACTTTAATCTCATTGAATCTGTCATCTATCGACAGCTCGAAATAAAGGACGGCGCGGCTTATTATTTTTTATTCATATTTTCGGACAATGGCCGATGGTTTAGCACAATGTGCCCACTGATCCTCATTGATCGCCAATTACCGGACATTAAGTACCTCAAATGCTTTTCATGTCCGTTATTTGTAGCAACAAATCAATAGGAGAAAAAACCATGGGTCGACAATAGGCCTTTCAAGATCGGTTTGAGTTTGGGGTAGTAGTGGGCGATATAAATCGATATTTCAAAAAATATCGATACATGCTCGCGATATATCGCTTTAATACGATATTATCGAATCATGTAGTATCGAATGTAATATCGATATTTTTCATCCGATACACCAAATATCGGGTCACATATTTTTTTTTTATATCTATTTATTTTCTAAGACTTATTCCTTTAAATCTGCAACATTGTTGATTTGATTAAAAATAAAACGAAAATCCCCGGATTATAGAAAACTAGCTTTTGCAATAACGAAACGCAGACATGAGAGATAGATACCCTCCGCAATGGCAGCACTAGTAGTTATAATCTGTGGTGTCTATGGTCACTCACTTGCTTTCTTCAGACATATTCTTATTGTTTTGTTGGTTTCGCTTTCAATGCAATATAACCTTTAAAAGTTATCTGTTTTGTTTATCATAGTTAACGAAATATAAATACCGTTAAGTGTGTATAAATAACGATATAAAACAGCTTTTATTATATAAAAGAAGCAAACTGTGATAATCATTGTCTGATTTGTTTATTCTGTTTACGATTCATACAGTAAGTATAACGTGTTTTTTAATAAAAGTACTATCAATTGTTACTATTCATGTAAAACAATAAATAATGGAATGCCTAAGTATTTATGAGTGTGAATATATCCGACACTAATTATTTTTTATAATAATAAAAGAATATAGTAAATGAAGTTTTAATTCAATAACTTAAAAAATTTACAGTTCAAAAATAAAAATAAAAAACATGTCGGTCATATTCATGCTCATTGATATTCAGATATTTGTACTAATTGTTGTCAATGGCCATTTTTTTTGGGTTTTGAAGAGTGAGTTAGAGATGGGAAATGATCGATTAAATTAATTTCGATGGATTTGTTTTTATTTCATAAATTTTTAGGACTTAGAATTTTTCTCACGCAGTTTTTTTTTTCAGAAATTAGGAAATCTTTCAACATGGCACCCCCTAAAAAAAGTATTGTTTGGAAATATTACGACAAAAATGATGACAAATCTATCAGATGCAAGTTATGTCAAAAAAATGTTAAAACGGCTGGCAATACCTCTAATGCGATGGCACATATCAAAAATATTCATAAGGCTCTCTACTTGGAAGTTTTCAAAAGTAACAATAGTGCTGCTGCTGTTATAAAAGATTATATTTCAGATTTGTCCAACCCCATTCCTAGTACTTCAAAACAAGATAGTTTCACGATCAACGAACATCAACTATTGCCTTCAACCTCTACGTCATCGCCAATGGATTCTTCGTCGTCGCCAATGGATAGTAGCGAGATAAGTACAAACAATTCTCAACCTGATCAAAAGATAGATTATGATAAAGCATTGCCTTTTAAACGCCAAAAATCAATTGAAAGTAGTTTTGGAGAAATATATGCGTATACCTCTACTGGTGACAAAACTAAAAGAATTAACAATGCCATAATGTTCATGATCTGTAAAGACAATCAACCTTTTTCATTAGTTGAAAATGAAGGTTTCAAGAATCTTCTCAAAGTAACGGCACCTCACTATAAGATTCCTAGCAGAACTTCCGTAACACGCTGGTTAGATGACAAGTACAGTGCATTATCAACAGTTATAAAAAATAAATTATGCTGTGTAGAAGATCTTACCCTTACAAGTGACATTTGGTCAGATCTACAAATGAGAAGTTATCTAGGTGTAACTGCTCATTTTGGCATCGGAATTGAATTTCATTCCATAACTTTAGGTGTATACCACTTAGATGAAAGACATACTTCCGAATACATTGCACAAATGCTCACTAAAACGTGTGAAGAGTGGGGATTAAATACTAATAAAGTCACAGCAGTAGTAACTGATAATGCTGCAAATATGGTGAAGGCTGTCGAAATTGCATTTGGAAAAAAAAAGCATATCCCTTGCTTTGCGCATACGCTTAATTTAGTAGCTCAAAATATTTTGGGATTTCCAGAATTACAGAAAATATTAACGAAAGTAAAAAATGTTGTTACTTTTTTTAAACAAAGTTGTGTAGCAAGTGACGAATTGCGTAAATCAGTTAAAGCTGACACAAAATTGATTCAAGATGTCCCTACACGTTGGAACAGCACATACTATATGATTGTACGTTTCCTTGATTTACGAAATGCTGTAAGCGAAATTTTAATTCGTCACAAAACAGCACCGCCGATGTTAACTGGTATGGAATTGACAATATTAACATCGCTTCTTAACATATTGCGCCCATTAGAAGCAGCGACTAAAGAAATATCGGGCGATAAATATTGCTCAAGTAGCAAAGTCATTCCATTAGTGCACTGCATGATATCAAAACTCAAAAACCTAGTAATTGAAGAACCTTTAATTAAGGAGGTACATAAACGCATTTTTATCGAAATTAATAAACGAATGGGTGCCATTGAACAGGTATCATCATTAGCTATTGCTACGATATTGGACCCGAGATTTAAAAAACTTCATTTTGAAGATGCTTTGGCGTGCGCGAATGCCGTCAGTAAAATTAAAGAGATGATTAAAAAAAATCAGCAAGATGAATCCACTGTGGCTGTGGAATCTGACTCTGACAATTCAGACAAAATAAGTTTGTCATCGGATCTCTGGAGTGATCACCATAAACTGGTACAGCGGAATTGGAAAACAAATAAAACTGATGAAAGTGTTTCAGATGAGTTATCGCTTTATTTGAGGGCTCCAGTCAGTAGATTCAACGAAAACCCATTAGAAGTGTGGGCAGACTATAAAATACAGTTCCCAACGCTATACAACGTGGCATTTAAATATTTAACTATGGTAGCTAGCTCAGTTCCATCTGAACGACTTTTCTCAAAAGCCGCACAGGTTCTAACACAACAAAGAAGCAGATTGCAAGCCAAAAGGGTTAATAAAATTTTGTTTTTGCAAGGTTTAGAGAAAAAGTACTGGGATTTATAATGTATATAAATCCCAGTACTTTTTCTCTAAACTTCCCAGTACTTCTTTTCTTTAATGTACGTATGGCCTTGAATTCATTTATAAATAAAGTTTATTCGTTTCTTCTCTTTAAAGTGTTTTTACTCATAATTAACCTGATCCCTATTCAATATTATAGACTAGTTAAATACAAGTATATTTCTTACGATATTTTTAAAATATCGATATATTTGTTCGATATATCACAAAGTATCGATATAACATTACGATATATTATATCGAAAAAAATACCGATACTTTTTTTTTATGAACATCCTTAGTTTGGGGAGCTTTTTGCGCACACGTACGCTTGGACTATACACAATGGCTTATCAGAGCTAAGCCCGATTCAGATGGAAGCGATCGGATTTGCGATAGCGGTCAGGTCAAAAGACGATTTTCAGGGCAAACATTTTATATTCACTTATAGTAATATTGCTTCCAAATTGCTTGCATTATGCGTTAGTAACTAATGTATTTAAGATTAGAAAAAAAAGGTGAAACAACAGTAAATTACAAAAACTGAATAATATGCTAATCTAAATTCCCTCCATAATTTTTGTGTCATAATATACAAAAAAAAATTCTTGCGTTTAAGACGAAGCTTCTCCTGATGCAAACTCTCATTATACCTATTATTGATTACGCGGACTCTTGCTGTACTAATCTCACTGACAAGCTTGAACGTATTCGCAACAGGTGTAACAGATTTATCTCTGGCCTTCGCAAATATGACCATATTTCCATCTACAAAGCGCAACTTACCTAGCTTCCCATTCGATAACGTGGTGATTCTCGTATTCTCTGTGTTGTGTACAATATTCTCAATAACCCTCAATCACCTTCTTATCTTAAGGATATGTTCTCTTTCCTATGTCAAACTCACGATTGCTCTCTCCATTCTTCTGAAGATCTCCGGCTAGACATTCCGGCTCCTCGCTCCTCATACCAGTCCAAGTCGTTCAAAGTAACGGCCGTGAAAATTGTTAAATATATAAGTATGTATATTTTTTAGTTATTTATGTATTTGGTTGTTATGGATATAATATATATTATAATTTTTTTTATTTAGTCTATAATCCTCAATATTAATAATGGCATGTATATACTATTATTGTACATCATATTATATTGTTGTGTTTTTATTTTTTTACGTTCTATATTTCTACGTTCTCTTGCATCCTCTTAAATCTTTCTGCATGTTCTATAGGTACGACGAACGAGAATGCTTTTAGCATTAAGTCCACCTTCTGGACACTGTTACTCGTATTAGGTAATAATATAGGTAATAATATACGCATGCGTTTTTTTGCCAAATATGAAAGAATCGAGCTTTCGTAGTACGTAGCGACGTAGCCGTAGTGGCGGTTACGTAGCGCAACACTAGCAACAAGGTGTCGTAGCGCACGCGCCCAGTCACGCGTCACGCTCGTTTCGCCGGCGCATCTCTTTGTTACCTTTGTTGCTTTTATTCGCTTTTTATCGCACGTCCGAAACGATGTATGCCTTCACGCGATAATTCGTCTACCGTTCTTTTATTAGCCGATACTGGAGCCAAATCAAATATTGTATTTCGTTTTTTTATGGAAAAATTGCGGAACGGTTGTAATTGTCGGCGTATTTGGGTTACGGTGTAGCTTTGAAGTTGTTTGGTGAGGTGGCCAATATAGATGTAATAAAAATCAAATAAAAAAGATTTTGACATTCGATACTCTTCATGTAAAAATAATAGGCAACATTGTTACTCCAAAATATCCAAAATGTTATAAATATGCTACCCAGTATTACTTACTTACCTACTCATTTGCCGGTAAAAATACAATGTAGAGACTTCATATACCAACCTTTTGACGACCTCCGTGGTCGAGTGGCTAGAACGCTGGTGTCAAGCGTCGCCATCTCGTGAGGTTCCGGGTTCTTTTCTATATTGTCTCGGGTCTGGGTGTTGTGGTACCACCGTTGTGTCTGATTTCCATAACACAAGTGCATGGGCTACTTACTTTGGGATCAGAGCAATTAATGTGATCGGTGTCCAAAATTTATTTATATATTTATTTATTTATATATATTATACCTAAGTGACACATGACATATGGTAAAATAATCGATTAGTATAGCTTGAAACGAAGAAGCACATTCTCATATTGTTTCTTTTTCTTCTATCAATGAGCGTAATCATCCCACCAATCAGAAGCCCCGAGACGGGGTTCGCATACTTTCTTCATTGACATATTACCGCATGAGTCAGCTCTTGAGACGCCCGCCTCCGCTGATCTATGGTCATCTGACAAGTCTGACTCACACGCAGGGAAGGAGCCGAGCTGTCTGGCATTCTAGTAGGGATGCACCAGTCTTTGGTTTCGTGCATGGGTTTTGATACTTCGGAAACTACCCACATATAGACCTTTAAATGCAATTTGATTTGGATTTTATTTTTCATGATTCTAAAATAAGCTTAGACCTTTGATGTTAAAACATGCCTATTTTTGCATTAAATCATCCATCTCAGTTTTTCTGTTTACTATGATATATTTACTGCTCACCTAACTCTATGAGAAGATATATTTTATCTTATGTAAGTAATGAATGATAAAAAACCGGCCAAGTGCGAGTCGGACTCGCGCACTGAGGGTTCCGTGCCAACTTTAACTGAATTAGGGAATCCATTTACCTCTACTTAGTTAAAAACCACAATATTTTGTTGACTACAAATATAACTTTGTTTTTCATAGTGTTTGTATGAAGTACAAAGTTATGTTTGCGGTTGTTGAAAATGTGCTATAACTCAAAAACTACTAGTTCGATCCCGTCCGAACCAATTTTCGTTGAAAGTATTTATTAAGATCTACATTATGTATTTTTTTCAAAACTTACACTTGCTTGGTTTAGAAATTAGATGGGGGGGGACGCCCATTTTACCACTTTGGAAGCGTCTAGCTATGAAACGTTTGACTTTAAAAGAAAATGGTTTTAGAAACCTCTATGTTATTTTGAAAGACCTATCCATAGACACCCCACACGCATAGGTTTGACAAAAAATTTTTTTTTTGGTTTTAGTTTCATGTATGAGAGCCCCCTCTTAACTGTCATTATTTTTTATTTTTTGTATGAGAATCGGTAAGCGGTTAACAAGATACATCTTCCTACCAAATTTCAATTGTGTAACGCTTATAGTTACAGAATAAAATGGGTGTGACATACGGACGGACAGACAGACGGACAGACAGACAGACAGACAGACAGACAGACAGACAGACTGACAGACAGACTTGACGAAACTATAAGGGTTCCGTTTTTTGCCATTCGGCTACGGAACCCTAAAAATGAACTTGCGACTTTATACGCAGCATAAGAGCGCCACCGTGTAAAACCTCATTTGTAAGTTAAAAGTTAGGTCGGTAGTATCATTTTAAGCTTGAATCACTTTTTGAATAAAATTTATAACTTTTATATTATACAGAAAATGTGATTTTTCCAATCTGCGATGAAGAAGTGTCATATTAGGGGCTCTCATTGATTAATGTGTTTTTTTCGGTATCAAATAGCGCAAACAGAGTACATCACTATTCTAGTCTGCGTTTGGTGAGAATGCGGGCGGGCTCTGGGTCATGCTATGGGCAATAGAAGACGCAGGTTGAGGAAGGTCGGGTAACCCAATTGGCTGATGGCGTGCTGACTATTGACCTGATGACCCTGGTAATTCGGTGGTGCACTTGAAATAGACACATATTTGTCTCGGAACACTGTAGACGTGTTTATTTCGTAAATTTTCATTGTTCTTAATGTAGTTAATTGGGCTGCTCTCTTTTTCTTCTGGCTCTTGTTTACAATAAATGTTTTGGAATCACTACACCATGAAGTTTACGTAAGTAAGCAAAGCAGTTGAACTTTCTCAAAACGTGGTCTCTTAACAATTCATTCAAAAGTTTTAAAAACGGTTATGACTAGTTAGTAAGTAAATACACCAAAAACTGCTAGTCTTCTCAAAATAGGCGATAAATCTGTTAATAGATGATTAAGCATGTTGTCAGTCATTGTTGAAAAACCGCAGCTCTCATGTTACGCCGCACGCCGTCAAATATTGTGATAATCCATCCGCCCGCCATTGTCACTGAATGACTTGATAAAAAATCATAAAACGACCATCCCTCGGGACCACTCCGCTGGAAAACAGACTCCTTCCCTCCTTCCCATAATCTATTCCAATTAACTGACAGCGCCATATTGTGATATTAACACAATGCATTCACTGCCCCTCTGCTTCATAAAAATATCCCACAGAAATATTAGTCTTACATGTAACACGTAAGGGTGAATGTCGTGTGCAAGTATGGCTAACATTTCGATATTGTTACAGAGATCTCATTGAGCATATATTACGGTTTTGATTACTGTACTTGTGATGGAAGTAGCTATTTGTTTATTATGTTGTTTTGTTTTTCCTTGATATGCTTTGCCAGCTATAAGTACAAAGATTAAAGTAATCATTTCACTTGAAAGGATGCAATACTGTTTAATAGAAATTCTCTCTTTTTCAGAAAACGTATACTTCAGCCACGTATCCATTATTTTAATGTGTTGGAGCTGCATATAAACATTTTATCATGTTACTTTTAACCTATTTTGCGAATCAAAAAAGCATAAAACACTTATTTTTTCCTTCAAAAATATTAAAATAGTCCTTTCAATCCAGCTACCCATTACAAAAGAATTGATTAGCACCCATCGAGTCAGCATCGAAAAAGCTAAATTTTCGGCAGACCTATCTCACAATTATCAGACGGGCTAAACCAACTTCCCGGCTAATCCGAGATAACCGGTACCTCCACCCTTCATTGATGGCAGCTATTAACTGTGATATAATCGCCATTGTCTTTAGTTCCCACAATCACCAAATTAAGGAGGGTGGGATGATCCCCTAAGTTGTGCTACTTGAGTTTGCGTGATAGGTAGAATGGAAACAAAAGTTTAATGACTGTAAATTACAATATGAAGCTGAAATATTTTAAATTATGGATAAAATTACCTACTAGGTGGCCTACTTTGTCAATTTTAAAGAAGCAAACCAACTTGAGATTGATGTGAAAGGTGCAGTCAGCCAGTTGTTATAAATACTTGAAGTTATACTAGCCACAGTTAATAGTGACATTAGCTAAAGAAATTGAAGCAGCAAACCACAAAGTAATTTTGTTCAATAGTTTTTGGTGTATTATCTAAGCAGCTGCTTTGATGGCGAATGTCAACTAGTTATTTTTAGCCAAAATATAAAAATTTATCAAACTTATAACTGCGCGATTCGATAGTTAAACTTACTCCCAAGCAATTACATGATCAGCTACTTTCCGAAATTACGGAAACACTTCCCGGTTCCCACACCGACCGCAACATTTTTACTGATAGCATCGTTTCGATAATTTTAATTTGCTATCGATACTGTTAGTATCGATAATGAGTGACGTTCTCAGGAGCCGCGGGGAGCTTTGGGGGGCGTCCTATCTTCGTGTGAGATCGCAATTCGCATTCGAGGATATCTAAGATTCTGTTTATGGTATTCTGGTTTCGAATGCGGTCTTTTGTTAACCGTTGTTTGTTGTTTCGTGAATTGTTTCTGTTTCTTTCATAGTTATTGTAAGGAGCGTTACTGTAGCGTGTAGGTCATGGTTGTTACAATGTTATAAAAATCTTATTTTACCTTTTATCATTTATTACCACATAGTATTTCTGGCAAACGTATTGAATAACTTCCAACGTGTACGAATACTTAAGAGAAGAATTTAAGTTCGCAATTTAAATGAAAGTAAAACCTCAAATATTGAATAAAAACTCAAAAGTTTACTGCGTTATTCATTGAGTAATTTAGCTGCAAGTGTTTTCCATTGTGATTAAAAAATGAGGTGTTATAATTATTTTAACACCCTATTCGATTGCCTCTATATCTATTTCATCTAATAATGAGCCTCATTAAGAAGCTAATGCTATAAAGGGCGTATCAGCTTTAGGTAGGTTTCGAAGCAGGGATAAATCTGTGGTCATTAGTCCCTAACTACCCTTCGGTAATAGAGCTTCGGACAATAAAGATAAAGAAATCGTATTTTTGCGCATATTGTGTAATCTACCTTTGAGGCTGTTACAATAATATTTGGTACATACTTTGCTTTTCTTTATTAATTAGATCTTAAGTCCTTACAAAAAATGCTGATGTTGCTAGTTTCTGATAAATCAATCTGCTAACGGTGTCATGAAACTTACTTGTCTTACAGAAAACCAGTCATTGTGTTGAGATAAAGATCTATTTTTACTAATTTATTTATTAGTCAAACACATTTCGTATAGATTCCTGAATACTTTTACCCCCTTATTCATAATAACGCAAACAGTCTAATAAACCTGTTTTTACTATTACACTGTTTCGTCTCGTTCTTTCTTGGCGCTGTCATCTTTTGACAAAAAGTAACAAAACAGTGTAAAAGCTAAAATAGGTTTATTAAACTGTTGGAGTTATTATGAATAGGGGGGTTGGTATCTTTACTTACCTAAATTTATGAGATATTGCATAATAATCATCAACCATATTTCTCGATTGTTTTAGTAAATAAATATCCTTTGGACATTCCCATACATCGCCATCTAGCCCCAAAGTAAGCTACTCAAAGCTTGTGTTATGGGTGCCAGACAACGGATATAATACTTAAATACTTTTTTTTTGTAAATACATACATGATATACATAGAAAACACCCAGACCAATACAAACAGATATGTTCATGCACACAAATGTTTGTATTGTGCGGGGATCGAACCCGCACCCGCTGCGTAGTAGGCGATTTCTCGACCACTACACCAGACGGGTCGTCAAATATCTAGTAAATACCCATCATATCCTACATAAGTATGTTAAGTGCGTACTTACAACCGCGTCACCATAGACGCATCGGTGCGCAGGCGCAGCGCTGCAGCACAAAGCGCGCAGGTGGCCGACACACGATCCGGGGCTCCGTTTGTCTTCGCTCAAAAGGATTCCTCAGACAACGCAACGCACCTAATTACGTGATGGCAAAGAGTAAGTAGATATCACCGGATAATATAGTAGAAGATATACGAGTCAGTTGACGGCCGATCTCTGAAAAAGGATCGACCGGAGGTAGGATTTTCTCGACCAGAGATAGACAGAAATTTTATAGTGAGAAAAATCTCAAGGTAGATCCATTTGTATGTCAAGTAGGGCAAGACCGTGATGATGATGGGATGGGAGGGAGAAAATTAAAATCCGACTTCAAAACCAAAATGCACTAAAAAGTCTTAAATAAACTCTTAACCATTGCAAGGAAAGAAATCCATCCATCCACAGACGGCTAGATGGCGCTAAGCGTCACGCAATTGACGTTTTCATAAGAAACCACAAATTTCCCAGGGTCGGACTGACAGCACTGTAGATCAATTGGTAAGAGCGTTTGGCCCGGTCAGCCAAAAGGTTGCTGGTTCAAGTACCGCCCGTGCGCAAATTTTTGGTTTCTTATTTCATCTTTATGAACCTCCTCCTTTTTTGAAGTCGGTTAAAAACTTGAAACCGCTAATTTATTTATAAAACTGTAATATTTCAGTTGTAAAGAAGATCTTTGACTACACAATGAACGCCATGACAGTTCGAGCGTTTGCAGGACCCATTCAAATTGTGTTTTTTAAATCAAGCTAGCTCAAACTCAAATTTGCACAACTACTAGGACTCCAACCACCTATCTGTACTCTGCACAATCTTTGACTGGCACTTCTGACTCATTCTGCGTACGCGCACAAAACGAGCGCGCTTTGAAACGAAATGAAAAGCGTTTTGTGCGCGCGCCTCACATTGAGCTAGCATGTGCGCTAGAGCACAAAAACTCGCCGTGCAGATTTGCGTTCTATAGGCTATTGCGATGATTGTCGCGAGATTCAATAATGAATTATCTGTTAGAGATGTATGCTAAGACAAGAGGTAAAAACGTATTGGAATCCCCATTATTTATGTTTGGTATAGGAGGAAAGATTTTTGTGTAACTTGTATTTTTAAGAAGACTTTAGAACGACTGACACTCGATTTATTTTTGTCTTGTTTGTTGCAGTAATAACTATTACCTACATCGAACTTCTTGCAGTTTATTTTTTATTTTTTTGACTATTAGTACAAGATAGTTATAATGATACAGGAGGCTAATTATGAGTACGGGTTGTTATTTTGAAACCTAAATGCTATGACTAACTGATGTAATGTTGCTGGTAGTCAAGAACCATTTCGGTTTAAAGAAATAATAAATTGCACTTGTAAGAGGTCCATTTCGGTCCTCAATATTATCGTCACTTAGTTGAAACGTACCTACGTACGTACGTTGTACCTACAGCAGTTGCCATTCAAGAAATGTTAAAAATATTTAGCACTCACTTCCGCATTAGTGATAATATTAATTAAACCCTAGCAGGCTACACCTTGGGCACGTGTGCCCGTATGGCGGCGCAAATCCAACGTTTGCTTCTAATAGACCAAACGTTGTATTTCCATTTTGTCATTAGCAATCGTCTATTAATGCCTAGATTATGGCTGGAAGAGGGCATAGGGGCTCGCAATTTTCACGGAGCCAGCTGCCTTGTATCTGTGCAAAAACATTTCCACGGGAAAGCACCTGCGTTCATGGATTCGATATCTCTAATCAATTGACCACTCGCGGTCGTCAAAGTCATCGATGCTGACACGTGCTGTAGTCATTTGTGGCTGAAGACAATTAAGTTCTGGGTATAATGCTGGCCTATTTATTTTTTTAAACTATATTATTAACGTCAGTCAGTTGCGCACATTTACTTTTACATACTTCCAATATTCTACTCCCTACCAGCAATTTTGTGCTACCATAGATTACTTGCACAGTCTTAAAGTACTTATTATATCAAGTACCTACGCGTACAAACAAACCTATGGTGCCCAACCATATTTTCAGCTGTGATTTAATATCCCCAATATTATTTGGTTTTAATTAATTTCACACACCTAAAATATATTTCCCAAATAAAAATTCGGCATTCTTACTTTCCCAATACAACTCCCAACTTTCATTACTTGACTTACATTAATTTCACGTAGCATTGACTTATGTCATTAATATGCAATGCCATAAAAAAAACTTATTTTTTAAATCATTAACTCCTTTAAAAAATAAACAACAGTGTAGTATTAAATCGGTGTATCATAAGCGAGTGGACTATAATAGGATAAACATGGTAGCGCTCCATATCGGGTGGCGCATAATAATTATCACATCGCAACCATTATGTAATGTGTGGACAGTAATAAAATCGCTACAACTAGTCTGACCGGACCGAGCTTGAACTGTCGTTAGGGCTGTCAAAAGGTAGTTAACTAGACTCTTTGTAGATACCATTTTAGAAGAAGCTAAACTAACTGACCTGAAATAGCTGTACCTACTAAAGGATATCGGCCTAGGTTAAGGTAGGAAGGGACCTTTGTATTACATTATTTCCTTATCATAATATTCGATGGAGATGTCCACCAAATCTATTTCTTTTTCTGCCATAGATTTGTTGGACATCTCATACATAGCCAGCATCCTTGAAGAAGCAATAGATTTTGCTATAGATACGCGAAGAGACAATAAAGTTCCAAGACCCGACGGAATAAGCATATGTTATTAAAATAAAACCCAACGTTGCTTGATTAAAAAACATGCACTGGCTCGCAAATATGCACTGGGAACTACCTAAATTATGTAATACTTACAACTGCCACTGGAAAAGATTTGGAGGCTGAGATTAGGCTATCCAAGTCATAGAATAGGAGTAGATTATGGTAATCACTTCTAATATCCTTGGATCTAACCCAGTTGGAAAATCTTGCCACCTCAAATCACGACTTTTGCCAACCCTGGTCACCCACGTGGTCTATCCCACAGCACCTGTTCGCTAAATATACTCTGCAATCAGCAGTGCATCTGCTGCAATAGATTATTACGCAATAATCTCATGGTAATGAACTGTCGCACTCCTGCGCATCTGGCCCCGACTGGTTATGATTTTATGGCGACTGCACCGTCGAGTTTAAGGCGCTACCCGGATTTTTACCGCGCACACTAGCGCCACTTTACTAGAAAAATCATAACTCGTTAAATAAAAGACCAATCAAAAATCTGGTAGATACGATTGTAGCTCTGATTATGTGGTTTAGACACAATGTTTAAGATCAATTAAACACAGTTATCTGCAGTTACAGCTAGTTAGCAAAAATGCTAAAAGTGGCCATATTTAGCAGTTTTCCTAACTCTAACTACAGTTAACTACTTTAGAAACAATTTAAACGTACTAAATAAACTATAGAACCTGTACTACAATCGTATCTACCAGATTTTTGATTGGTCTTTTATTTAACGAGTTATGTTTTTTTTACTAAAGTGGCGCTAGTAAGTGCGCTAAAAATCCGGGTAGCCCCTTAATGCAAGCTTTTAATAAGTGATAAGAGCTTCTCACCGAGCTGTAGCTTTGTGACGAATTGTTAGATAGGAAAAGAGGCAAATTAGAAGAATTGTCTCCATTGTATTGTCAGTTTGCGTTACACTTTCACGCTGTTCTCGAACATGATATTTATCTATTTTATTGAAACCTTTTCGAAAAAATGCAAGAACTGTATAGCTTAAATTTAGTCAAGTTGTGATTAAAGGAAATATCGCATTCAGTTGTAGGTGCTTTTATAGAGTGGCTACAAAACAATTGCCTGTCTTATCTCTCCGTTCATTTTAATTTGCATCTGTTGATTTCTGTCAATATAGCACAACCAAATATTACTAAAAATTAAGACATACTCGTATAGGGTAAACCACATAAATAAAGGTATAGTAATTGCCCAATTCAACCATGATGTCTTACTATAAGGTGGGCAATTACTGACACTGGGCAATCACTGTCTCGTTTCCCCTATCTTGGAAGTACAACTTAGTAAGAACATTCATCAGACATAAGTATTTTCAATGTGACTTACTCTACACAATCCCAGTAACAGCCGGCTTTTGCTGTCTGTAATTACGAACAAAAAAGTTAAAAATAGTGTTTTAATTTAGCAATTTACGCAATGTTCTAAAAAACTTTGTCGGTGGTCTACTCCGATCGTGACTAAGCCACCGTGAACTAGACTAGTTATTATAACATCGAACTAGTTATTATGAGATTTCTTTTATTCTGTAGTTACTTCGTAATATCTCAATTACCAGTAGTTGTCAGAACCTTGGCAGCTGTGGGTCATAACATTTTAATATGACACCATTATTGCAATTATTGTTGTTAGCCTTAAAAGCCTCACGCGCTGATTTTGCGTAACATGTTTAACTTAATTTCTTTATTTGTTTATTTTTTTCTAGTTATTTATAAGTAACTGTTTTAGTAGGTACTTGAATTGCTTATTTTTAGGCAAAAAAGTGGGCATGCAACAAGCTAATAAGCACCTGATAAAAACACAATACTTACATGAGTAAGAAAGAAAAATAAATAAAAACGGCTAAGTGCGCGTCGGTCTCGCCCACTGAGGGTTCCTTGCCAACTTTAACCGAATTAGGGATCCACTTCCTTCTACAGTTCTACTAAGCTAAAATACCACAATATTTTGTTAACAGCAGATATAACTTCGTTTGTCATAGTGTTTGTATGAAAAACAAAGTTATGTTTCCGGTTGTTGAAAATGTGCTATATCTCAAAAACTACTGGTTCGATCCCGTCCAAACCAATTTTCGTTGAAAGTATTTGTTAAGTTCTCCGTTGCTTTTTTTTTTCAAAATTTACACTCACTTATCCATAGACTCCCTAAAACACGCATAGGTTTGACTAAAAAATTTTTTTTTGGTTTTAGTTTCATGTATGGGAGTCCCCCCTTAAATATCATTATTTTTTTATTTTTTGTATAAGAATCGTAAAGCGGTTAATATGATACATCTTTCTACCAAATTTCAACAGTGTGGTGCTTATAGTTACAGAATAAAAAGGCTGTGACATACGGACGGACAGACAGACAGACAGACAGACTTGACGAAACTATTTAAGGGTTTCTATGTCCGTTTTTTGCCATTCGGCTACGGAACCCTAAAAAATAGTCTGTTAAAAAATATAGCGTTTTTTTAAATTTCCGTGGGATACATATATTAGATTATTTAACTTTTTATAGTGATAAGAAGCTACATGTGTCCTTCACTTACCTATGCTGAGAAGTTTGTTTGAAAGTACAATTATTTTTGTATTCGATTCTTTTTTCATCTCAAAAAATTTGTTCGCAGAATATGAATGTTTTTTTAAAAATAATAATTTATTTTGCGGGCTTATTCTTGGACACCAGTCTACACTGTGGGATATAACAAAGTTTTCTCGTTCCTAAACCTGAACAAGAACACGGAGGAATGACTGTCAGCCGCGATTGAAGTGATCGCGCTAAACGGAGTCACAAAAATGAAATTTTGAAATACTTTGAGTATTCAAAAATCATTTATACAAATCCAATGAGGACTAATTTATTTGGAATAGATTATTACTTTTTTTTTAAATAATACCATAATACAATTCGCGATACTTTTTGAACAGACCTACTACACATTATTACATATTTTATACTAAATTATTAACTTGTTACGGTTAAGTTAACTATGTAACTAATTGTTTTAAGAGCGGTTTTTCCTACCACATGCGATGTTTCGTCTTAAGAGGAGTTTCCACATCTAATATTTGTAATAAACTAAGTTACTGTAATAAAATATTTGAATATGAATAGTAAGTTAGCGAGTATAGTAAAGTCTACGTAGGGCTGTGCCACTCTCGTTTAAATCGCTAGGCTTGTACAAAGACGGCTTTCTAAAAACCGTTACTTATTGATGACGTCGGATCATATTTTAAATCGGCGTGTATATGAAAATTTATTTGTATTCGCATTCATTTGTTCGGCACGTGTCTCTAATTGCGGGCCCGCATCCACTGATTGGCAGCACCGTTACACTTTCAAACACCCTAATGTAATTATTAAGTGTTTAAGGAACGCTTAGGTTTATAACTTATCCTGTGATACTTGTGTAAAGCAATACAAAAGGTTCTATTTATTTTGGTTTTGAATCTAAGCGTATTCTTTTGGTTCTGCGAGTACCATAGTTACTACTTACCCTGGCAAACTGTCGTAAAATCCGAAAAAAAATATGATAGCTTTATGTACAGGTTGTCCAAAAAGAGTAGTTGATTTTTTTATTCATAAAACAAGGAGTACAAGTTTTTACCAATTTTTGACCGTTACGCTCCTGGACGCTGACATATAGCTCGATGTTGCTGCCATTTTTGCCATGATGTTTCGTTACAATTGAATTAAGTCTGATGAATTATTCTCATAGACCTTACTTTTACTTTTCATTTAAATAAAATGAGTTATAATAGTTGGATAGAATGGTTGAAGTTGAGTTGAATAAAATAATCAAGCGGGCTAAGATCATCCGTCTGGGGCCCACTCAATGGGGCCGCTATGGGTGCATAAGGTATAAAATCTTTTAAGATATAAAATTTACATGAACATCGGCGCTAACCGTTTCAATGATAACAGTGACAGTGGTTTCAACTCGTTGACGTTAAATCAATATCATTTCAATCAATTGAGGCTGTTAAAGAATTTATTCTCTAACAAGGTGGCGTCGATTAGATTTAACATCAAATGGCTTTCCAGAAGCCCCAATTTTAACTTGAAACAAAAAATAAGAGCTGTAATGACAGCAATATCGAAAGAGAACGAGTCAGTGTGTAATTACTAATCTTCTTTCCAGACAATAAGATTGCCAGCTGCATAACGATCATCATTTGATTAACAAATACGTAATTGAAATAATTTTCAATTTCATGTCCTAACAATTAAAAAGGTAAATTACTTGTACTTTTTCCTTTATTGAACAAACCAATACCCAATACTCTTTTTGGACACTCTGTATAAACAGATACTTTTCTATTTCGTAATATACTTACCCTCTACCCATACTCTTGAAATTACTAGTTTTTTGCTTTTGCAACCTTTATTTTGAGCATTATAATTTTTATTTTAATGTTATAAATTTATAAAGATAAAACAATTAGATAAACAAACTCGAATAGCGTTTAGAGACCATCATCAGGCGTGAAGAGACGATAAAATATCAAATTTAAAACACCTTTTAGTACTGATATTAATTGGGTGTAAAAGTATTTAATTGGGATTATTTTATGTCACTCGAAAGGTGTCGTCTGTCGACCCAGGTGGTCTGGCGCCTGCGTGTGCGCAGCCTACGTGGAAGGCGCGTGCTCATCAATTTTGACACTGATCTTTGAACTACCTACTATTTATTGTTTTAAAAAAATGACAGAGAAGATTCATCTAAATTTGGGTCTGTATGTGTAAGTTGACTTTCTTAGAAATAATCGTAATGATAAGGAAAAATAATACAGCAACATACTCAAATAATATCAAATTCTAACGATTACACATATTAATGGATTACCTCCTTTTTTGAAGTCGGTAAAAAAGACAGTCGAGCTATTGCCTCAAACATTTGCTACAACAAATACTACTGTTTTTTCTAAAGCGCTAAATATTGTGTTTTCCTGTTCGTTCACTTGCAGCCTGAAAACTTTATGAAAGATTGTTTTTCCTATGTATCACGTAACAAGGATTATTGCTCTGAAAATAAAATATTCGTGTGTGGTTGATCCGAATACATAGGCTTTAGCTAAATAAGTTTATGTGCTTGCTTGCGATCCCGACCACAGCCATAGAGAGACGTTATTTCTGCGGTCATCACTCGTAGGCAACACCTTTCGCCAACTATTAATACATTTTCTATCTTTATGGGGCTTCAAAACTAACTTTCTTACAGCGAAGAGCGTCATATTGTTTCAATTTTGCGTCGTTTTTGAGTTTCAAATATTATAGCAACAATGCGAATGGTTTTAATTTATTAAAATGTTTTAAAAAAATCCTTAAAAATAAATATTTATGTTGTAATTTTCTAACAAAATAAATCGAAACATCAATGTATTGCAAACAAACTCCAGCCATAAAACTTGACATTATCATTAACTATAACGGATACTAGGAATTATAACTTTGGATTCTATATCTCTGAGTAAAAGCATTTTAAAGCACTGTGACAAGGATCTCTCTAGATTATTTTTTTTTCTCCGATTACAGGCCACACGCCGTATTACTATCGGCGGAGAGGAGAGAAATGTCACGAAAACTAAATTCAGACGGGAATTACTTCAACAAATTTGAATTTTCCAATGACCTCAATGACTATAGCAGTTTTTCATAAATGGATAATAGGTATAGCCATTTAAAAGGTATGGTAAGTGATAACCTAACGCTATAATTAAACACATATATTTTTCTACCATGATTTTTCAGTAGCTTATTTACAGTCATAACTATTTAATTGAACTTAATAATATAAATCATTATATATTCATTAATATATTATATAGATGATTAAAACTATTTAATATATTTTCAGTCAGCGAAGTTTCAGTACCCAAGCTCCGAAACACAATTTTCATTCGCCAAAACTTAAACACAGCTCATGAGACTCAGTGCTTACGGTATCTGGAAAAGCTTTTCCTAATTACTCAGTGTGTTTTGTTTGGCGTTATCGCGCGCAGCGAGCCGCACGGGGCCGCGATCGCGCGATCATGCGGGCCGCCCGCTCCCGCCCCGCCGCTCAAAGGCCTTTGTAGAAGGCGGGAAATGTGGTGATGGGAGCAGCGAATTATAGAAGGAACGGAAGAAAGACGTAGATGGAAATGAGTAATAATAAATTGATCAGTTAACACGTTTACTGCGGTTTAAAACTAAGGTCTTAAAACTAGTACGTTACGGGGCATAGTGCACCCGTTTAATGTTCTACTTCAATGTGCGTTACGGGCATAAAAGTGCCCCGTACATCCACGGTGTTTCTAACAACTCTAAATTTATGAACCGTTACACATTGAAACAAGTTTCTATGGAAGGTTATATCGATAACTTAATAAATCTATGACACATTAGTTCGATATATCGTTATTCTGCTAAACAAAACAGTTGCGAATCATTTTTTGGGTGAACTGTTATTCGATGTTATGAAACGACGATTATTAACTTTTCGATTAATCAAGAAAAAAAGATATTAACTTTTATTGAATAGTTTTCTGTGAAATGAAATTCGATATCAAAAAATTCTGTGTTATGATAGATACCCAATAAACAAAGATAAAAAAACAGGCTACGTAGAGCCCCGTAGCGCACTACTAATAATAAAATAATATTATGTTGCCCCGTAGCGAATAGAAATAAGTCTTGTGTAGGTACTTAGTATGTGATACGTCAGACCCTGCAGATAGTGTGGTATCAAGAGAAGTCATGATGATTAATTTAGTATCTAAGGTAAGGTAAGTGTAAAAAGCGATAACAATCATTTGCGACATGTAATCCTCCATTTGAAAATGTTTAGTAAGTGCTGTTTTGTATTTACCAGATTATTGAAAGTATGAGTTAATTAAAATTTGTAATAGCTCATTTAAGCATGCAAGAAAACCACCTAAGCAAGAGATTTTTCTCTTTTTTCGAGATCCGCTATAGCTTTCACAGTGTGCGCATTCTTACAGATAAGCCCGGTAGCGCGAGCGGATTCGCGTCTCCGCTAATGAGTTTATCTCATACGCGAGCAATTAGCCTCGGATCTGGCGCAAGGATTCGCTGAGAGGTGCTCGGTCACAGCGCTTTGTCTTCTGACAAATTAATGTTCTGCAACCTAGATTTGTGTGGATTTCCAGCGAGTAAATCGACGGTTAGCTAGGTACGGTCTCTCGCACAGAATTTCTTGCACGTCGCGTTGTCCTTTGTTTTAAGTGACGCTCGTCTTTGTGTCGTGTGAGCAAGCGATTTTAGTTGAAAAGTGGTTATGCGCGACCGTATTCATAAACTTTCGGCTCCTGTGATGCTTTATTAGTCGCTTAAGTTACTCGTGTTTTGTTAATTCATATGTATGTACATATAAAATATGAAATTGTTGCTGTATACCCAAGAAATGAACATTAAGACAGTCATATCACATACAAACCAAATTAAGATATTCACCATATTTAACTCGAACTATTTTGCCGCAAAACAAAGACCATATAATGAAGTATCCAACATGCATTTTAAACAGTGGAAAATTCGCTTATTTACCTAATTGTTTAAAATGTTGTTGGCTTATCGATCTGTTAGTTATGCATGGAATTAATTGCTTTCCATATTGTTTCACAAACAACTTTACGTAGCTAATTAGCCTAGATAACTATGTAATTGTGCCTACAATGGAATTGACACAGCGAATACGGTGCCATTGGCTGGTGGGAGGGGAAAATCGATTTCCCCACTATCCGTCTGAATGCGTTACCAGGTGATAGGTAGTTAACTGGTAAAAGGGGAAATCCGAAGGCTTCGTAGCGTTTAGTATCAATTTGATGTAAATAACTGTCATTTCTGTTACATTACAACTCAGTATCTAACATTCTGGAGCACAATTATTTAGAAAATACTCCAAGTTAGAAACTTATGTCCAACAATCTATTTGACGAATTACGTTCTTATAAATAAATTTTGAAAAAAAAAGTAATGTTGATCTTAAAACAAATACTTTCAACGAAAATGGTTCGGACGGGATCGAACAAGTCGTTTTTGAGATATAGCACATTTGTAACAACCGCAAACATAACTTTGTTCTTCTAACAAATACTATGAAACAACAAGTTATACGTATTTGCTGTCAACAAATTATTGTGGTATTTTGGCTAAGTGGAAGTAAGTGAATCTCTAATTCGGTTAAAGTTGGCACGGAACCCTTAGTGTGCGAGTCCGACTCGCACTTGGCCGGTTTTTTTGATTTGATAGCAAGATGACAGTAAGTGTATTTAAAATAGCGAGCCACAGTGCGCTCGAGTATGAATCATGACCTAGGCCCATTTCTTCATCAATAGTAATGATAAAATGTTGTTACTTAAAAATTCGCGATTTTGTGTGCTGTGAAGAAAATATAGCTTAACCAAATATCAGATTGGCTATTTTGCTGACCATTGGTAAAGGTGTTTTAGTCACTGACATTAAGTGTCTAAACACACTATGCCGAAGTTACGCGACCGAAGTTACGCGGCTGATGGCTGATATGACACAACATCAGCGCCGAATTTACTATAAATGAGTGCTCTTCGTGTCTAACTAAACACACTATGCCGAAGTTACGCGACCGAAGTAACGCGGCTGATTTTACGTTCCGACGTTTCGGCTTAAGGCGCTACCCGGATTTTTACCGCGCACACTAGCGCCACTTTACTAGAAAAATCATAACTCGTTAAATAAAAGACCAATCAAAAATCTGGTAGATACGATTGTAGCTCTGATTATGTGGTATAGACACAATGTTTAAGTTCAATTAAACACAGTTATCTGCAGTTACAGTTAGCAAAAATGCTAAAAGTGGCCATATTTAGCAGTTTTTCTAACTCTAACTACAGTTAACTACTTAAGAAACAATTTAAACGTACTAAATAAACTATAGAACCTGTACTACAATCGTATCTACCAGATTTTTGATTGGTCTTTTATTTAACGAGTTATGTTTTTTTTACTAAAGTGGCGCTAGTAAGTGCGCTAAAAATCCGGGTAGCCCCTTAATGTGTCATGTCGTCTGTAATTCAAATAGCATTGGAGGCGTTATCATGTCGAACTTCGGTCGCGTAACTTCGGCATAGTGTGTTTAGACACTTAGGGGCCGAGATTGCGGCTACTAAACGAATACCTTCATAAGTTTTATTCGGAGAAAAATCCGTAGAACATTCTGGAAGTTCGATTATCATCCAATAAGGTTATTTGTTTTATTTGTCCAAATCATAAATGTAGAAGCCGGTCATGTTGGCAAAGCGTCGCGGGCCCTTGCATATGCAATACGCATGATTATGCAGTGTTACAATAAATGCAAATGACACAACTACGCAATATGGCCCAAATCGCTCCCTTATCGACCGCATCGGCACGCGACGCTTTACTCAATTGTTATTTTAAACGTTCCGATGGCTTTAATTACGGGAAGAGTTTTTAATTTGCGGTTGCCACTCATAAAATGATGGTCATTTGATGGATTATTTTGAGTTTCACGGTCATGTTTTTAGTTTTTGACAGCAATAAAATATAAATAAATATAAATATCCTTTGGACATTCCCACACATCGCCATCTAGTCCCAAAGTAAGCTACTCAAAGCTTGTGTTATGGGTGCCAGACAACGGATATAATACTTAAATACTTTTTGTTTGTAAATACATACATGATATACATAGAAAACACCCAGACCAATACAAACAGACATGTTCATGCGCACAAATGTTTGTATTGTGCGGGGATCGCAGCCGCACCCGCTGCGTAGTAGGCGATTTCTCGACCACTACACCAGACGAGTCGTATAAAATCATCGGGTCAAATAAGTAATAACGTAAGGATGAAATAAGAAACCAAAAATTTGCGCACGGGCGGGACTTGAACCAGCAACCTCTTGGCAAACCGGGCCAAACGCTCTTACCAATTGAGCTACCGTACTGTTAGTCCGACCCTGCGAAATTTGTGGTTTCTTATGAAAACGTCAATTGCGTGACGCTTAGCGCCATCTAGCCGTCTGTTTATGAAACAGATGGCCCAAGCAGTTATTCTTTACAGAATGAATTCAACTTGGAAATTGATGTCGCTTCGCTATTTAATGCTTTAGAATGTTTTTAAACACTCACAGTGTCATATTTTATATTCATAAAGATGAAATAAGAAACCAAAAATTTTTTGCGCACGGGTGGGACTTGAACCAGCAACCTTTTGGCAAACCGGGCCAAACGCTCTTACCAATTGAGCTACCGTGCTGTTAGTCCGACCCTGCGAAATTTGTGGTTTCTTATGAAAACGTCAATTGCGTGACGCTTAGCGCCATCTAGATTTTTGGTTTCTTATTTCATCTTTATGAATATAAAATATGACACTGTGAGTGTTTAAAAACATTCTAAAGCATTAATAATGTAAGATTAGAAGCCTTAATGTTTTCTCATTCAATGTAGGTAATTGTTTGATGCTTTAGAATGCAGTCAAGAATCATTGTCAACGTACGGAAGATGGATTATTGTTAATATCGAGCTAGTCGTATTGTAGTATTGCATTCGACGTCGTTAATTGTCAGGGAACATTACCTACTTATTTTAATGCGCAGAGTTTGGTTTAAATGCCTTGGCTACCTTTGACAGTCAGCTCCTGTTGGCTTGGCATCGTCGTGAAACATCGGGGCTCATCGGCCTTCTACGAGTCTGAGCAGTGCTTACTCAGGAATTACTGGACCGTTCGAAAAAAGATTTTTGTGTTGGATAGCTTATTTATCGATGAAGGCTTAAGGTTATAAAAAAATCACGCTACAACGGGAGAGAAGGGAGAAAACTCAAGACGCGCGAACGAAGTCGCGGTGGACCGCTAGTTATTTATAATGATTATATTCGTCTCCCCAATATTTTTTGGTTTTTCTGTGGAATTTGGCACTCATTTAGATCTCTTTTTTTTCGAGGAATTCCACAATTAAACACGTTTTGGTTGGATATACTTAAGGGATCTAGTCCTGGCTTGTGAACATCTTGAAAGCAACTTACTAGCTTCATCAAACACGCAATGTTTGCAGGCAGCCGACCGCAGCAGGGCCTTGACAGTTCAAGAAGCTCCAGTCACCCCCTGATTTACGTTCCCGAAACCGCAGCGAAGCAATGTGCCTTTGTTGCAACAACTTTTATTGAATAATAAAATTTCACTCTGTAAAATGGAACGGCTTTATAGGTCATAATTCGATTTTAATGTGCGCGTTTAGGTAAGAATTCGCGCTGTCTATTATTGCTGATACCTGAGAACGTGTCGTAAATTATGGTTTGAAATTACTATATTTTGTAGTTGTGTTCTCTATCTTTATTGTTTTGGCAAATAGATACTCCAAAAGAATTATGTAAAAATAATCATTTTATATTTGAAGTGAATTAATAAACGTTAGTGCCCATATGAATACTCAATACCTACAACAACATGTTTTGCTTTTACCAACTTCAAAAAAGGAGTTAATCAATTCGACATGTTTGACAAAAAATTTGTATGTTGATCTATTAAGGCTTCCTATCCTAATACGTGTGCAAAGTTTCGTATGTTTGTATATTTTGTAGGTATGTTTGTCAAAGGATTTCTTGAAAACGAGATGTCTTAGAGAGATATTTATTTTTAGTTCAATCAAGCATATTTCGTCGTGCGGAACAGTGTAATTTTCATCAACATCGGTATATTAGTTTTAGAGATATGAATAAAAACTATAAATCATGAAATAAAAGAAGACCGCCTTCAAAAAACTGTCTTAGCTAACAAAAAGCTTAAAATAACTGCACCGACTCCAAAAGAATTTGTTTCTCTTAAATAGACGACGAATGCTTTATTTTAAGCTTTTTAGTCAGTTTTTTGTTGGCGGTATAATTTTTTACATATGTTTTTTATTTAGTTCGGCAGACATGGAAAAATGGAAGGCACCATAGGTAGAGCGATAGATTCGTGCTTACCACAGACTCATGAAAAATGAAGTAATATAGGTACTGAAATTATTTTCTAAAACTTTTGACAAATAAAAAAAAAAAACAATTAATGTAGTTACCTCTAAAAGCTAACACTTTAGTAATGCCGAATTGCCGATATAAATGGTAAAACACATTCGTGCGATGATACCATCTTTTGGTAAAAAGTGGACATGGAGATAATGACTCGATGAATAATAATGAGTTAGTAAGTGTGAATCACCAAATATATTTAAATTGTTATCAATTAAAAGCAATATAATAGCGATTTAAGTCGCGTAGGTCGGGCCATATGGTGTGCGCACGCGTTCTACACAGCGGGGCCACGAAATACGCTATAGGATATTACTATGAATCTTAACTGGTCTCCAATTTTAAGAAACTAAAAATAGGAATAAATGTTCAAATAAGGGTTTGAGATTTGAGTTCAGCAATTTGCTAAGTACTTACCAATAGGTAAGGTTTACAATAGTTTAACCTAATGATAATGCTCACCATACCAAACTTTTTACCCTTTTAGATAAATATATAGGTGATGGGATTGAAATGAAAGGTAATGGGTTTAAAATATCAGAGCTGAACTGTTATTAGAAGTAACTATGACGTTTAAAATTAATGTTTCACACGATTTAAAACAAACCATTTAAAATGCATCCGAATCATTGCAGACACAGTCTCGTCAGGTCACGATCATATCCACCTTTTTTTTAAGTAGCCTATTTAGCGCTGCCTCTCTCCGCTGTTACAATGGCCGCACAGTTCATGTAAATTTGTCGGGCTCAATTGAAGTTAATAGGTACGCCGGAGGGTGAGTGCGCAGCTGACGCGAGGTGTGAGGGAATGTGCCCTCCCTCCCGGAGGACAATTGATGGTCAAATAAAAAACGCGCTGATAGCTCCTCGGTGGGAGGGGAGCGTATTGATATAGCGATCCTTGTGTTAAAAACTGCATCGGTTGGTGACATACTCGAGGTTGTATAACATGAAAGGTATCCGTATTATTGAATACCTAAACACCGTCGCTTTGGCTCTTGCTAGCAATTAATACCTTGCGGGAGAAAAGGGTGACTATATTTGAGAATATACCTACAGCTTAAAACTTTAGATAGCTGTCAGTCGATACCGGCCGCTATAACTATTAAATTAGTATGAGACCAGTAGTATTATATTATCTGGGGTATGAGTTAACAACGACGTGTCTGAGGGATTGTACCTAAAAACATCATGTCTAATTTGTACTGCTTTCATACTTATCAAATAGTATGCAAGTAGACTCGAAAATATTATGATAATGTTACTTTTAGTTATTAAGACTCAGCATGAAAATTGAAGAGTGGCAAACCACTACATTAAAATTAGCACAAACCTTTTCAAGGCTAATTAATCCCTCAAGCGTATGTGAACGAGACACAATGCAAATTCTATTGTTATGCGGTTGCCTGCAACCGCTCGGGTGTTGAAGCATGGAAGTTCTTGTTATTATATATTTACGAAGTCATAATTTTATTTATATTAATAAACAACAAAGTTATTTGCATTAGTTTGTATCCTAAAACCCCACCAAAGTTTTGGTCATATTTATTGATTTGTGTTCTCTCGCTTTCGCATTCGTGTGCTCTCGCTCGCGCTTGTTTGGGCTTGACTATGAAATATGACCACATCTGTTTTGACAACTTGAAACAATCACCAAGTAAGTAACCAGTCATGTTAAATGAATGTCAAAAATAAAATAAAAAATATTTTAATTACGAGGATGGGCTAAAGAGTATTGATATCAACTTCGAAGCAAGTCACCTCCAGAATAACTTGTTTCCCTTATTTCGCCCTTTGGATATTTATGAATTTAAATAAAATACAAACTAATCTTCCGTCAATTCTGTCAAAAAATATGTATGCAAAATTTTAAGTAGATTGGACCAAGAAATCACACTGTTATACAAACTTTGCCTCCCGTTTTCACCCCTTTAGAGATGAAATTCCGGAAAATCCTTTATTATTGGATCCCTAGGTCATACAAAGAACACACTCTCCAAGTTTTAGGTCTCTACGATCAGCGTTTTAGGCTGTGTATCGATGGTATTGCTTCAAGTAATAATTAACCATGAATTACACATTTAATGGAAGATTTTGCGCCTTAGATTTTTTAACTTTTGACAACGTAAACATAGTAAAGGCTACTGAGAACCTATTTTTTGTACTAATTAAAATGAAGTGGTGTATAATATGAGATCGAAACCTGTATTATGAGTACGGGTCATAAAAGGCCTTAAAGTAAGACTGTTTAGAAAAGCTATTAAGCGTATTGAGATGAAAAAGAATCGATTGCAATTTGTAATGAATACAATAAGTGTGTCTCTATAAAAAGTGTCGCAAATTTAAAATTATAAAACAAAGTAGAAGAGAAATGTTATTTTGTAATAATCTAATAATTATTTTATTTTTGATATTTAAGACATATAATATTTTTATTAAATACATTTTTCTTTTCTTTAAAGCAACGGCTGCGCCAGAGGTCCCGGATGTAGGTACGTAGGTTTATTATCTGTTCAGTAATTCTCAGGGCAGCCCGGAGTTTGGAAATTGGCGATGTTTTACCCCCGTCCGCGCCTCGGAATGCACATAAAACCCTTGGTCCTGCGCCTGTTCTCTCTCCGGTCGTGACAGATTGCTGTCCTATCGAGCAATGAGAGTGAAAGGAATGGAGATGGCACTTGAGTTTGCGCACACACTTGTGGACTATAATATGTCCCGCGCAGTCGGCTAGTCGTTAAAACTGTCCACCGTAGTCGGAACGGTAGGGTAAGGTAGCACTATTATTATTAAACTTTACCTACAAAAGACTAGTCCTGACATTAGTGTAATACAAAATTATATAAAGGTGATAATAGTTACACCTTACAAATAACACTATTAAAAGGACCCAACCGAGGGTTACACATCTATTAGTTTAGTGGGATTAACGACCCCTTTAAATGCACCCTTACCGACTTAATGTGTGCTTAAAGATTAGGATTCCTCATGAATGTTAAACAAATAGCTATCTAATGATGTTAAAGATAAAGTTTCGGGGTTTGAGCGTCTGAAAAATGACAAAGATACTCACATTGCAATAGTTCCGTAGACAATTAAGCACTCATTTTAGTTTCCAGTAGTATATTTTTAATTTAATTTCCAATTATCTTGCTAAATTGTGTCTATGTTTCATATTTTCGTAGGTATCATGATTAAGATCATAATACTATTTTCAACACACTTGCCCAAAATGACGTTTTTATTCCACCGATTTTTGGCACATAATCATAGATATTAAACAAGCGTGCTTTTTCATTATATTATTGCACTAGTGCCTTTCGTTTATTAACCCGACCAATTTACATTTGTACCCTAGTACCAAGTCGTAAGTAAGAAGAAGAAGCGATTAAATTTAGTCGGGTTATACAATACTTTTATTTTAGCAACAAACAGTATTTATGCGAAAAATAACAGTATCTTCATATTTATTTCACTAAATGGTAAATCCATATTTATTCCAAAAAAATAGCTCAAATTCATTTAACATTTTCTGTGATTTGTGTTTTAAACACGAATTAAAGCCAAGATTAAAAATGTAATATTTTTAATCTTGGCTTTTGGCCGATCTAGTTCGCGCCTAAGCCTTGCGCGCGCATCGGTATCGCGGCAAGAAAAAAAAAACAACGCGCCATTTTTCGTAAATAATAATTGTCGGCTGTGACGAAGTTTGAATTAATTATGAAGTTTAATATTAATCAAAATGTCTACTTCAAGTGAATAAAAATGAAGAAAACCTATTATTAACTCCGCCGGACATACGTAACAAGGCGAAAAACGCGTGCGAAAGGCTTTGCCATCAAAATCGAGTGAAATGTATTTTTACTGTTTTAATAATTAAAAACTTAGTAAATGAAGAGTCTTGTTTTTTTCTCGCAAGTGTGTTGAAAAACGTCGTATGAAACACGTGTGCCTGTGACCATTATATACGCGGCTTTCTTGTGGCGCACTCGCTTTCGCTCGTGCGCACACAATATCGCCTTGTATATAATGGTCAACTTAGCTTACTTGTATCATAATGTACTATTTCAACACACTTGCTCAAAACGACGTTTTTATTCCACCGATTTTTGGCTCATTATCATAGATATTAAACACGCGTGCTTTTTCATTATATTATTGCACTAGTGCTTTTAGTTTATTAACCCGACCAATTTACATTTATTCCCTAGAACCAAGTCGTAAGTAAGAAGAAGAAGCGATTTAATTTAGTCGGCTTATACCTACAATACTTTTATTTTAGCAAAAAACAGTATTTATGCGAAAAATAACAGTATCTACATATTTATTTCAATAAATGGTAAATCCAGATTCATTACTAAAAAATAGCTCAAATTCATTTAACATTTTCTGTGATTTGTGTTTTAAACACGAATTATTACATTTTTAATCTTGGCTTTTGCCCGATCTAGTTCGGGCCTAAGCCTTGCGCGCGCATCGGTTTCGCGGCAAGAAAAAAAAAACAACGCGCCATTTTTCGTAAATAATAATTGTCGGCTGTGACGAAGTTTGGATTAATTATGAAGTTTAATATTAATGAAAATGTCTACTTCAAGTGAAGAAAATGAAGAAAACCTATTATTAACTCCGCCGGACATACGTAACAAGGCGAAAAACGCGTGCGAAAGGCTTTGCCATCAAAATCGAGTGAAATGTATTTTTACTGTTTTAATAATTAAAAACTTAGTAAATGAAGAGTCTTGTTTTTTTCTTGCAAGTGTGTTGAAAAACGTCGTATGAAACACGTGTGCCTGTGACCATTATATACGCGGCTTTCTTATGGCGCACTCGCTTTCGCTCGTGCGCACACAATATCGCCTTGTATATAATGGTCAACTTAGCACACTTGTATCATAATGTACTATTAATAAAGCAATCGTATTCATTTGACAGTTCAAAACGTACGGTATGATCTATCAACGTATGCCGTTCTGCCGTTTGCCTAAATTTTGTCCCAGACTCAAAATTGTGTATGAGTAAGTTTGGATACTGACAAAAATATTTTATTTTCGTGGTTTACACCCGTAGCGTTCTTTAGTTAAATATTGTATTTTAATTTGAAAGCTTTTAGGCATACACATTTTCGGATTCCGTGCTATCTGTACAATGATATATTATTGTTTTGATTGTTATCTGTTATGTGTGCTATGATTAATAAAGAAAGTATAAATAAAATAAATATACTCCTAGGTAATACTATGTACGAGTACTGATTGCAAACAACGGTGCCGTACTTTTCCAGAGAATGCGGCTAC
This sequence comes from Pyrausta purpuralis, assembly GCA_963924145.1. Lineage (NCBI taxonomy): Eukaryota > Metazoa > Arthropoda > Insecta > Lepidoptera > Crambidae > Pyrausta > Pyrausta purpuralis. Next base: position 16,456,168 of record OZ001654.1, read on the forward strand.
TACCTACATTTAACAACTATTATCGTATGGAACTGACACGAACAAATCTCGTGCGCAGTGAATTGACGCTACTTGTCATTAACTCATACAAATTCGAATTTCGTATTTGGTACATATATTTTATTTGGCATAGCTTCTCTATACGTACTATACGTATAGATTTCTTGACATTGAGATTCCTGAAATATGAGCATTGTTGGTAGTTAATAACAACTCAATAACTACCAACAATGCTCATATTTCGGGAATTTCAATGTCAAGAAATCAACCTTGTTTGTCTCTGATTTAAGCTGATTTATCATGAACTAAACGTGAAACTTGATCATCAATTTTAATATAATATAACATTTTATTTTTTGTACAAACATTTATTTTTTGTATTATAAAGTGCGTTGTATGCAGAGCGTGAGGCACGTGGTAGCGACAGCTGTAGAGATTGTGATCTGTTCCGGGACATCACCTAGCCGGTCATTATCATTTATCGAATACACGTGGATGTAAACAGCCATAAAACTATAGGACTTATGGACAGATCTTTATGAATTTTTGAGTGTTTGTAATACTTAAAATCAATAAAAAAGTTCCTACCTTGAGCTTAGTATACAAACCAAGTGGTGTCTGGTCAAACTTTACAAAAAGGCCGCACAACATTTAATGTTGCTGGTTGGACGTAAGAGTATGATTAATTGTTCTTCATGATTACGACTGGCTGGTATAGGCTGGCTATTTGGCAACCACCAGAAAAAAAAGCAGTCTCCATGCCCGCGGCGACGCAGCGTTCGAATTTCAAAAATTAGAGCATTTTCATTTGTTCGTTCAAAACCTCATCAACCCAAAAAAGTTGCGCTTACTTTCAAAAGATTTTTGGCGCCAAAATTTTATGTGAAAAATAAACGTGGTTTGCTGTGTTGTGCGAACAACTAAATAATTAAATCGGTGTAAATTGTATTCTGTTGAAAGTTCTGTTGTGTAGTTTAAATATAAATAATACAAACAGGAGAGTTGATATCAACATTATGTAAGTAATACTTCCTATTTAAACAGTGTATTTTTTAGTTTCTTGTTGACGTAAATTATTTATTGTCATGTAATAATATAGATCCCAATAAAATGTTTCCTTTTATCCTTATCCAAAGCAAGATGTATATCTTTACTGCATTTTAATATCATTTTCATTGGTTTTCAAATTGGCACGATGTTGCAGTTGATGTTATCGACACACAATGATCTAGGATTATAAATTAGAAGAAATTTCTAGATTTAATTCTTAGTGCGTGTGCAGGTGCAATGTCACCTGCCGTGGCGCGGGGAATCTCAATCCTTGCTATATCCTAGTCAATACCAGTTCCAATAGGAAAATAGACTGCTAATGGGAAACGCTGGTTGCCATAACAGATAAGCACGTTAAATCATTTTTTAAATGCTCCGCTAATAGACCGCATTATGGTTCGTTAGAAAAAATAAATTGATTACTTACGCGAAGTTCTGGGGTGCTTTGCTTATAATACGTATTGTGATATCTTACCATCATTAAGGAGTCAAACTATGGTACTTGGAGCGTTATTTGAAAAACATTAATACACATACACCAACACACGTTACTATGAAAAACAAAGTTATTTTTGCTATTAACAAAATAATGTGGTATATTGGCTAAGTGGAAGTAAGTCGAACCCTAATTTAGTTAAAGTTGACACGGGACCCTTAGTGCGCGACAGCCTGCATTTGGCCGGTTTTTTTTTCGGTACGAGCAAAATATTATAGTTAACTATTTTTTAAAACGATTTCTCTACGAAGAAAAAATCTATATGGCTTGAAATATCTTTAGATCAAAACTTTTTGGCATATTTTTTTAATCTTCTTATTTTAATTGTCTTTTTCTGTTTGGTTTTAGTATTATATTATCTGGGGTTTAGATTTTTTTAACACTCAGTATTTTTTTCTACGGATGCGGTTTGTTACCAACGTCTAAATTGAGTAGCTAGCATTTATTCAATTTGCATGCGTACTTTTAGCACGACAATCATGCATAATTGGATGCGATCAAGACGTACGATTTGTAGCGCAACAAATTACTTACAACATATTTACATACGCCAAAGTCATTGGCAATCACACTCTCACACCTGTCCTGTCATTTACATTGCAAAGCGTAGTGAAGGAATCGTGAGATGAGTCGATTGGGACTTAGCCAGATTTCGAGTTTGGTTTAAATGAAAAAAAAAACAAGAGATTGTCAGTTCGTTGCCCGCGTTTTGTTTTTCTTTTTCCGTTTTGAGTTTTTACGGCATGTGAGTTGCTATTTTAAAAATAGGTATATCATGTTCGTTTTTGAATTGATAGATTTTACTAATTGTACGATTACATTGTACGATACTTCAGCAAGGTTTATTACATTCTCTCTTATGTTGGGTAAGTATTATCCCCTCTTTTATTGTGCTCTGTATTACACATTGTTTTTAAACTTAACCCTAAAATATTTGCGGTGAGCGACGTTCCTCGAAGAGTGCTCGGCTTTAAGTGCCTGCTTCCGTAGATAAGTCTCACGATAATGGCCCACTAAAAAGTGCGTAAAATATTTATTTTCATACATTTTCTAATGTCCATTTTACGAGCAGGCTGTGCGAGTGGCCACCTTACTTTGTTTTACATGTAACTTGTGGACATGAAAACTTATTGGTTGTTCAGAAAGTGTATAAGTTCCATTTAAGTTATTAACGCTTCGTACTTGCCAGGTAACTTTTAGTTGCTCAGAGGTGGCTGCTGTATTTTTAAAATGTTATTGAGATTGCATAGATATTCAAGCATTGCATTTTAAAGAGGTCTTTGCTTTGCATCTTGCATTCCAAATGTAATTTGCTTAAGAACAACTGTTTACCTCTCATTAGAATTATTACGATAAAGTCCGTTCCTTTTTTTATTCTTTATTTAATTTGGGGCTTTTATCCACTGGGATACGGCCAGTCCAATTGTATCTTCGCTTTGTACAGATTTGGTTAGGAACACAAGTAAATATACATAATACTGCTTAGATAGCACGAAAAAAATTATCAATCACCAAAACTTGCTTTTTGCTTTTCGAATTTTTCAAAATAATCTTGACATTCTTTTGTTATCGAAATAATTTATTTTAAAATAAGATTAACACAAAACTCACCAACTACATAGGTAATTCATCGTTTAGCACTGAGATTTATTCACTGGTATTATTTAAAAAGTTGTAAAAAGATATTATTCGACTAGCAAAGGAAAAGAGCCTTTAAGTTTATATACGATTACTGTGGAAATGTATTTAATCCAAGAAAGGTCGGCTGAAATGTATAAACATCCCTTGCACGCACTATTTTATCTTCTGGATATATTTGTCAAACTGTCTCTTGTTAAGATATCAGATAATTGGACAGGGTACTTTTATCTGCTTAGTAAGGTAAGTTATTTTAATTTAGAATGATCGTTATTATTGAACCAATATTATTGGCGTATCGAACTGACACCAGGATAAATTCTCATAAAGTCCGTTTCTTTTTGCTTGTCGAATATTGTAAATAATCTTGACATTTCTTTTTATTGAAATAATTTATTTTAAAATAAGAAAAACACAAATGGTAAATGTAATTCATCGCTTAGCACTGAGATCTTTTTAAATCAAATAGAGTAAATGAATTTTAATCACTGACATTATTTTAAAAGTAATGAAAAGATTGTTTAGGTACATTATTCGACAAGCCAAGCAAAATGGACTTTATGCGCCATGAATTGACGTCAATTGTGATAACAAACAAATGGTTTTATATTCGAAATTCAAATTTTAAGGAATGCGTCACAATCTTGTCGTCGTGTTTGCGACTTATTTTTTGCTTGGCATTGCTTCTCTATATATGTAGTAATAACAATATACTGCTCGTTACTAAGTACTTCGTGCAGATTTTATAACTTCAAACGAAAACATAAATTATAAAATAGAATCAAAACAATTTAACAACCGAAAAAAAAACAAAAGCTTGCGATAACAAAAGGTCACCTTATTGTTTATTCCAAACTGAACTCGTAAAGAGCAGTTATAATTGCATCGGATTATGAGAACTTTCGTATTAATTACCCCCTAAATGAGCCGCGCATTCGTCGCCATTCTTTAAAACAACATAAAGGGTGGAGCACACTCGAGCGCTTTTGTTTTTCGGCTATAAATCTAATACAGTCTGTAATAATTATATCGTTTAGTGTGTGACAGTCGCATTATTATGCAAATGAATGTTGGTTCGCGTTCGCGGGTGGGAACGGTACAATATTGTGACTCTACGGGACGCCACTCCACTGTCCGGAGGGCGCTACTGTTATTAGTTTTGGTTTTATGATCGTCGAAGTTAATTTAAAACCTAAATGAGTTTTGTTGGTGAGAATTTTTGTGATTCCTCTTGAGTTTGAACGGTAATTGCAGTGGTGGGAATCTGTGGTGACGCATTTCTGATTCGCACTACTTCCGACAGGGCTGTGATTGATTGGCCCTGATTTAACACTTTATCGGGCAGTTGATTGATGTGAGATTAATTCCGTTAGTTCTGCCGGAGTAGATACGAACTCATAGACCGAGAAAGATAAAGACAGAGATAGCGTAAACAAATGCCAAAATGATTTGACAATAATGTACTTTCCTCAATAATGCCAGAATTTTGTAACAATCTGGTGCATTTTGCCGAACAATAAATGATTCAATTAATAACATTTTACAATAAAACTCGAGAATAAATATCGCGAGTACCTGTTTCACGCAAGAAACAATAACAAGGAGGTCTAATAGGCCCGTAACCTCTTGAGGCACAATCAAACTGCAAAGGTATGTAACGATTGTAATTGTATTGTTCGAGTCTGCGCACAAAGACACTCGAATGTGAGAAACTGTTGCGTACGCGCATGTGGGAATATGGGCTCTTGGGGAACGCCGATACTTTGATAAGCTAAGGATCCGTTTGGAATTGGAAATTGATCGCAATTTAATCTTGTTACTATTAAAGTAAAAGAGTTTACGATAATTGGTTTTAAATCTACTTAAGTTGCTATGATGCTGATAAATATTTAACGGACTACAGACTTCAAGTATGAAATTATCATATAAATTTATGTAGTTTCCGATATGTGTTCATGTATTTTATGTGAGTTTAATCAAGATTTTGAAAACACTAGTTACATTATTTATTTATTCTTAATTTTAAATTTAACAATATCAATTTAACTTAATTGCCTCGCAAACCACTTTCGTGGTTGACTGCGAGTACGAATCTCGCTTAGTAGGTATAAGAGTATGTATGTAACTTAAACTTAACAATCATCAGTATTATCTCTTTACTAACGATTGTTACCAGTGAATGTCGTCTCAATCGTATCGAAATAAAATTATGTTTTAATTACCAGCATTTTTCTTACAAGCAACTTATGAACAGCATCAAAGATAAAATCTCGGCAACTTCCAATAACCAACAAGCCCAATCTGAATTCAATAACAAAGTATTAAAATAACGTTTGAGCAGTCAATTAGGCGGCAGCGTATCGTCCATCGCTGTTATGGTGGCGCATTGTCGAACGGCGCCCCGCGGCTCGTGCACTCGCTGCACAATGCTGATGGCGAGTTATGAATGTTGCATTTACGCCGCTTCGCTGACCACTCTAGAGCGTCAGTTTTGTGGGAAGCGAGATACTTCAAAAATGTTTTTTCGATATTGTTAGTTGTTGGTTGTCAGTTGAAGAAATAGTTTTAGGAGTGATTTATGGCTTTTGTTGTTTGACCTAGGCCTTCGGTTTTTCAGGTCAGAACCTAAGTGATCTGTTGCACTTTCGTACTGACAGACAGTATACTATATAATCACGAGTATATGCTAAAAAAATCTCACAGTTAAGATCTTTGATTGTTCATAGAATCTGCTACCGCGCGGTGTTGCAGATCAATATACCTCTATCGCAATAAATTCCCAACCCTTGACTTCGGTTCTAAAAAAGTCGTTAACCACTCGCCGTAAATCATAACAACAGCGCGCCTTATCAGTCAGATATCATCTGTAATGGCGTCAAAAAATAATGGCGAGGCGAGTCCCGCGGCGACCTCCAGAATTGTTCCTTCACACTGTCGTCAAATAGCTGGGTCTCAGATTGATAGATAAGTGCGTTCTCACCTCCCCGCGGTCTCGCGAAAGGGTTTGAATTTGCAACAATCAATTGAGGAGCCATCGAGCAGTTTGTAGCACTTTGTTCGGTGTATGTGCGGGCAGGCTCCCCGGTGGCGATGCTATCGACGCGTCGGGGAGCCACGGGAACCCAAAGGGTTGTTTTCTCACACCTCAAGTCCCCATTTGCGTAATTAAAGACGCAAGTGAGTTTTTAACAGGTTTGCGAACGCCACAAGTGATTACATTAATTGTTAATACATACGCATTTTGCGAATGATATGTTAAGTAACTTCCTATAGCATCTTAAACTTCGTTATTATTGAATTTGTGACATTCACGGTTAACACGCAAGATATTTAATTTACCGCGTCATAAAATAAAAGGTGTTTCTCAGATAATCTTTAACAAGAATGCAACTCAAAACCATAAGTTACCTCAAAGTTTATAATAAGACATAAACATCACCTCGTTGCAATATGTCACTGGCAACAAAGCTCTGCGGTAACGGTCCGAATTATTCGTCTGCTAGTCTTATAATTTATGGTCTCCTGCCGAAGAACGAGGACAAAAACGGGGCTGTTGTTAAATATTTGCCTTGAGACAAGAGGGGGCGATAATTCGAGGCTATTATGACGTCATTTCACGCCCTTTGTGAGGTCGTCACGCCGTGTCATCTGCTCCTCGAGACGCCTGCCTCTACTATCTCCCGATTACATCTATTGTGTCATTTTTTCAGAGCGCTAGGATGTGCCACCGACGATGATTTTGTCCCGTTCGCTTGTTCGCTCGACTTCGCTATAAAAACACTCGCCGAGCTGCCCTATTGTCTCGTGGCCCTTTTACGAGCTCCGTTTTGTGCTGTTATTGTTTGCGGTCGATAAACATCTCGCCACTAGGTAGGTAGGGATCATCATCACTTTTACCGGTGGCTTCTTTTAATAAACCCATCAGGTCGATTGTTAATTGATTTTCAAAAGTTCTCAGACAAACGAAACAATATGGATCTGTTGAATAAGGATTTCTATAAATTGACAAGAGACTTGCAGTCGAAGGCGGCTCAAAGGTTTCGTCAAGATCCCAAACTTGTGGAAGCTATTGACAAGTTGTTTTATGCTAATCACCTCAAATTGTCTGATGCTGAGCAAAATGAGCAAGTTGTGTTACCAGAGAGAAAACTACAATTTCATGAAGTTCAGGATTTACTAAAATTGACTCTTATAGGTACTGGATATTATTCCCATTTACTTTTCAAATTATTTTTTTGGTATGTTTAAAACATTTTGAAGTTGAACTGATATTATTATAATTAATGTAAAATGTTTGTTACAGCTACAAATAGACATGCTACAGCAATTCAAAATGAAGTGAATAATATGAAAAAGGCAGTGATAAAAAGAATAGAAGACGTCTTAGCTGGAATAAATCAAAGTGCAGAAGCTGGGGACAACCCTAAGTTAATTATTCGAAATCAAAGGATTTGGAGCAACTGCATTTATGATTTGGATAGGTATTAACAAAAATAAGTTTTTTTTAGATTAGTTATTCATATTTAAGATAAGTCTAAAAGTTCTAACGACTGCATTTCGCTTCATATTGCAGAGTAACTCTCAAATCTTTTAATGACGCAAAAAAGACAACAGTTTGTTATTCCAGCAAAGAAGATAAAACGAGATTCAATACCATTGTATTTGTCCTCACTAAAGTTCATGAATTAATGTTAAAAAACTTGACGGTAACTAGAAGGTAGGTGCTGCTTGCTAACCATAAAATTATTATCCCTTTTGGAATAGAACGACAAGAGCGAGATGTCAGTAGCAGAAAGCTGTGTGATAAAAAAGATGCGAGATGCGATGTACCTATATCATAAAATTATAGGAATATTAATTTTATGACCTATATGGTAGTCAAGTTGACAATTCCTTGGACTTTTTCCAATAACAAAACATAGACGGACTCGGCATTTTATGCATTGGACAGAGGTTAGTTTTGGGCACAACCGACATCGGCCTTGAGTCGTCATTGTCATAAAATGACCAACATTGTCAAAACGCGATGACTCTGCTGGATTAGCTTGTGGTACTCGTTTTTTCTGCTTCCACCTGCTACCAGTGCGTTCATGATTTTTCAAGCCTTCATAAATTTCAAATGGGAAGTCCTTCAAAGGGATTGACTTTTTTCCTGTTTTAGAGCAAGATTTTCATGCAAATGTCCAATACTTGGGCAAATATGCCTATATACCACCTCCAGGTCTTGAATGGAGTTCTATATAAGGATATCAGCATGTCAGCCAGGTCAACTCCTCCCATGTACCTGTTGTATTCTTTGACTATTTGTGGACAGTCTACGTCGTTTTCATTTATGCTTTTTTGTTGTATCTTTTAATCTTTTCGACTGGATCCACGCCCACGTAAGAACTGATCAGAGTGACCACTTTGTTGTCACTCCAACGTATAGCGGCTAAGCGGTTTTCGTCGCAGACGACTACATCACCCCCTCTCAACAAGAAAAAAAGCATGCTAAACCAAAATTTAAACTAAGGCACCCCTAAACTGGCAATGTAAATTGTGACATACAAACAAAACGGAAAGTCTTTTGTTACAAACTTGGCAGTGTATGTCACAACATTCAAACATACATCATGTTAGTAAGCAAAAAAAACTTATTTTATGAATTAAAAACGCCTTGATTATTATCGCAGACATTATTTTATATTATCGTGAATAAAATTAAGTTATCACAGTTATCAAACATCAAGTTATTACTAAGATAACAATATAAGTGTCGTGCGAACGCGCAATGCGCGCCCACAGCGCAGCAACTGACTCGTATATATTGGTCATAATATATCGGTGTGTCGCACGCTGTACGCGATCTGTGTCGTCTTACCTTAGAGAGCGCAGCTGACTTTCGCCGGGTCGCCATTTTTTCACAGTTATGTCAAAATTAGTGTTGCTAGATGTGTTTTATAGTTTTTCTACTAAATATTCGTTATGTTGCTACGTATTAAAAAAAAACAATTGAAGATTTGTATTTTTTGGTGTAGCTTATTTTTTCAAAGTTCATGTATAACAGGACATACAATGGCAAATTAAGGGTGACAAAGTCAAGTTCTATGACCGGACGCATTTGTTTGCAATACATTGTTGGTTGTTTTTTTTTTAGAAAATAACAATATATATTGGACCTATATTTGAAATTTTTGCTCCTATTACAGGCCACACCCTGTATGTGGATTATTTTCTCTACTGCACACGATACTTACGATTTTATTCTTAAGTCATAGTCTCCGTGTACTCAGATCGGTCACTTAAACTTCACATGTTTCAGAGAGCTATTCTACCAAAACGTGTCTCGTCTACGTAACCAAGCGAACCTAGACGTAGCAGTCAGAGATGTATGTTGCTTGCTGGAGACCCCTCCATGGAGTCTGGGGATAGTGGCCACCTCCAAAGGGCTGGTAGCTGGCCCGCTGACTATGCACCATCGGGACGGCTCTGTGGTGGACTGTTTGGCTTCTGGAGGTAAGTATGCATTTGTTTTGTGCTTAGGTTTGTTAAGCTCGTAAAGCCTTTGGTATTGCGCCTGATCTGTCAAAGGTCATGTCGGTGATACGGCAGTCGTCTTAACGAATTAATGAGAGTGAAGGAATAGAGAATACACATCCGAGCAATGTATTATTTCCTGCGTAGCTGGCCTATCTCCGCTGAGAGGAGCCGGCATCAGCGAAAATCGGTAGGAGAATATTATTATATGTATGTAACTCGTAGGAATGTATAATACTCGGAGATAACAATAAGCGGTTCATTGTGTGAGTTAGGTTTAGGTTAGTGGTTATTTAACTGCCTCGGTAGCGCAGCGGTAAGAGGGTCGCACTTAAAAGCGACGGCTGCGCCAGAGCTCTCGGGTTCGATACCCGGGTCGGGCCAAAAATATGTACCTGGGTTTTTCTACCTAGACATTCTTAGGGTAGCCCGGAGTTTGGAAGTTGGCGGTGTTTCATCCCGTGCCTCAGAAAGCATGGAAAGCTGTTGGTCCTGCCCCTGATCTCTCTCCGGTCGTGTCAGATTGCTGTCCCATCGGGCAATAAGAGTGAAAGGAATAGAGAGTGCACCTGTGTTTGCAAACACTTGTGCACTATAATAATATGTTCCGCGCAGTCGATTAGTCGTTGTGACTGGCCACCATGGTCGAAATCGGCTAGGGGGACTATTACTATTACTTTTAGGTTTGGTCTCTGTCATATAGGTACGGCCCCATACATGTCAGTAATAAATCAGTTTTCAGAAAATGACCAATGTACAATATTCAATGTGGTTTTGATAGGTTTTCTAGTACCCCAAGATATAGACGGCATAAAAGAGTTCAAGACATCAGCTCAATACATTCTCGTTGTTGAAAAAGATGCTGTATTTCAGAAGCTTTTAGATGAAGGTGCTTTGATAAGATTGGGTCCAGTCATCATAATAACGGTAATTTTAATTTGGATTTGAATGAATAGTAAGCTATTATGAAATGATTATATTATTTACACTTTTTCTTCATTTGATATTTACAGGGCAAGGGATATCCAGACGTATGTACGAGACAGCTGCTGTGTCGTCTCTCTATAGAACTAAAACTACGGGCCCTGGCTCTGGTTGACGCTGATCCACATGGCTACGAGATATTCCTCACTTATAAATACGGCTCTTTGGTAAGTCAATTATATTGTTAGTCATTTGATAGCTTAATCAAATAACGCCAAGATTAGGCAATCGGAATAGAGCAGCATAGTTTAAAGATAATTGTAATCCTTTATATAATGATAAATTCGAGTACGGCCTCTGTTACTCTTGTGTGTGTAGCCAGGATCTACCTACAGCATATCGTTAGGTACTTACGTACTAATATTATAAAGCTGTAGAGTTTGTTTGTTGTGTGTACGCGCTTATCTCAAGAAATACTGGACCGATTCGAATAAATATGTTTGTGTTGGATAGCTTATTTATCGAGGAAAGCTTTAGGCTATAGCAAACTTAAAACGCGCGGACAAAGTCGCGGGGGACCGCTATTATTCTATATTTAGATATTCCGTTTGCACAGTGCAGCTTTCTTAATTGTAGTGCTTTTTAGAATGTTTTTAACACTCAGTGTCATATTTTATATTCTTAAAAATTTGCGCACGGGCGGGACTTGAACCAGCAACCTTTTGGCAATCCGGGTCAAACGCTCTTACCAATTGAGCTACCGTGCTGTTAGTCCGACCCTGCGAAATTTGTGGTTTCTTATGAAAACGTCAATTGCGTGACGCTTAGCGCCATCTAGCAGTCTGTTTATGAAACAGATGGCCCAAGCAGTTGTTCTTTACAGAATAAATTCAACTTGGTAATTAATGTCGCTTCGCTATCTAATGCTTTTTAGAATGTTTTTAACACTCACAGTGTCATATTTTATATTCATAAAGATGAAATAAGAAACTAAAAATTTGCGCACGGGCGGGACTTGAACCAGCAACCTTTTGGCAATCCGGGCCAAACGCTCTTACCAATTGAGCTACCGTGCTGTTAGTCCGACCCTGCTTTCTTAATTGTAGTATAATGTTTATGTTTTCATGCCTAAAAACATGGTGCATGAATAGCCGTTGAGCAAAAGCAATGTTTATGGTTTTTTGAAAAATATGATCTTAATATTATGCTATAAATTATAACTTTGATTGTGAGATACGTAGATTTCAAAGATGCAACAGATTCGTTCGTAAAAGCTTATGATGAAAGTTATTTATCACATAGGCTCAATCTCATCTTTCGTCATCTCTTGCGTGTGCATGCCTTATGCTACTGGGTGGACGGCATCAAGACATCTTGACGCTGGCTCCACCTGAAGCTCGTCTGCCGCTTACTGAGCTCGATAAGCGAAAACTGAAGTCATTGCTTAAGAGACCATACTTGGACAATGCAGTTGGTAAGTATATCTTATATAGTATTAATACATATAAATAAATAAATATAAAAGACAAGACACCAACTTTCGTGATTTCGAAGTAAGGGATTTTCTTCCTTGTGTTACGAAGACAAAGGAGGCGTCTCCTATAAATACATAAATACATATAAATATCCATGACTTACTTAGGTACAACAAATGTTCGTGCTCGTCACACGAATATGTGCCCCTTGCGGGATTCGAACCCGCGACGGCGGTGGCGCATTAGTCAAGCGCTCTAACCACTACACCAAAAGCGTCGTCGTAATCATCTCTATCGCCTTGACATCTTAAATTTATTCTAATGGTACCTTCTTAGTTGGGACATATTTTTTTTGGTTGAGCCTCTTCATTTTTAATGTTGGCTATTATTGAATGTATTACAGGTTCTAGAATAAAGCAAGAACTTTCCGCTATGTTGAACAATGGCATAAAGGCTGAAATAGAGGCTTTGGCGCCAACCGCGGCAGCGCTATGCGACGCCTATTTGCCTTACAAAATCATACAGGGCGATTATCTTGGATGATAGAAGGAATTTTAGAACAATGAATAAAAGCCTTTAATCTAAATCCCTACAATTATTTAATTTGATTGGTATTCAATAACAACAAACTATTTTAAACTAGCAATGCCCTCTTGTGTAATATCGTCAAAGTAAGCTACACAGTAGCGCTCGCACAATGAAACGATGCGGGTGCTTTGTATTCGTACGTAAGCTAGGGGTTTATGGCATATAAGCTAGGGGGCGCTAAAACACGTGTAAACACGTAGCGCTATCTATCGACAGGATTTAGGAATTCGAGATTTTTTAACTGTAATGAAGACTTATTTTTGGTCTTGTTGGCCTAGTCAAATTGACGATGTCATTGTGTTATCAATATGTAAACTCTCTTTGATCTTTGTTAACATTTGTCACATTTGTCATTTGTCAAAATGCAATGAATGAGTGACTGAGGTGCACGCAATCAATATTTTCTTAAATTATCCAGTTAAATTGACGAAATGGAAAATAGCGACAATCCCAACAATGAGAAGAAGATTATTAATAAAGCTAAGTCTTGTAACAACGGTCCTGCTACTGCGTCGAGGCTCAAAACTGATGTCCTGAAGCGCAAGTCTTTGTATGTGAACGATGCAGTGCGATCCCTGGACTTGGCGCTCGGCAGACTCAAGAAGAGCAAGACCGTGAGCGGTGATTACGGCTCAACTTCCCAAACAAATTCTATTTGCACGAGGCAAGGTGCTAGAGATATGTTCGTGGATGTAAGCAGAAATTTTAGCTTTAACCAGAGTTTCGAGAACGCTTCACTGGTGTCAATGAACTTTTCCCATTACGAATTGATGCGTAACTTGTCAGAGTCCAATTGCAACTCCGATGGCGCGTTTAGCGGTAGCACGAACAACAGGAGCCCCACCGACCTGTCAGTGAAGGATGAACATTTGGAGAAGTACTTTCGCAGCATCGAGATGTGGAGCAGAAATCGCAAGATGAGCGATCCGAGTAACGTCCATTTCGAACTCCCTGAACAGTAGTATCCGTCCGATGTCGAAATAAAACTTCGGTATGAACGATTATGTAAATTTCAAAATTTTATTTATTCAAAGAAACTTTACAATAATAACAGAATAATCTCAGAATTTACAAATGAAACGTACCGATCTATACAACACTGTAACTCTTAAACGAGACGATAAGATTTATAACACTGATTAACAATAGGTAACGTAGATTTAAGATGCTTTTTCTAGGGCCATCAAAGAGCGCGACATTGAATACAATTATTCTAAGCATCATTTCCAATCAATGAATGCCTTGTTCATAAGGATGATACGTGACATACCTAAGTGCATAATAGTGTGCTTGGTGCTAATGAATAAAGATGTTTTATATATTTTTTTTAAATAGCAACTGCTGAATTTTATTGCAAACAATAAAAGTTTCAAACATAACACCAACGTTGGAGTTTTTATTGCAGCTAAATGTTTAGAATATTGTGTTCTCTGTCGCGCGAGTCACCAATCTAACCGCTAAGGGATCCGCGGCACTCTAAAGTTACGAAGGCGGACACTACACCTGCATCGAGACTGCACTCGACGTACTCACGGTTCATTGATTCAAAGTATCTATAAAACAAAGACCCATACGGTATCGTGCTTTTGAAAACAATATTTTTGATCGATAGCACTTACCGACCTTACGTAGGCGAAGCAAAGCTTTCTTTTCAGCTGCAGCGGTACTTACTTTACCAAAAACAGATCTTTATTATTCAACTTATTATCTTGGCCGCCAGATGTTTTGAACGAGAAATAGGTTTATTGGACTGGATGTTTATCCAAGCCAGAGCCAAACAAATGATGGTAAGTATCACTTGATCCTATGAATGGTAGTGGTAGGTGACATGGAGCCACAACAAACTAACTAGTTGATTTGATAGGTCGAGTACAGTCCAGAATATTTTGCAGGGGATCCTAAGAACACAGCATTACTGATTCACATTTATACCACATCCATTGAATTTGGACAAACTAGGTCGAGAATCTAAATATATTTATTAGTTTCCGGGGAGATTACAGATAAATTAACGTTACGTAGCCGATCGAGTTGGAATATGAAATAATTGACATAGTTGATCACAAATAGTTCCTACTTTCCTGCTTCAAGTATAAGACGTATGGAAGCTTTCGCTATACTGGAAGACTAAAGGGCTAGTTTACGGAAGGAAGAAAGGAGAGAAGCGGCGTGCAAACAATTTAAAAGAACCTTCGTCGTGCTAATTTGACAACAACCCGGTATACTCTTACTAACTTGTTTTTAAAAAACACTATACACGATCTATTAATTTTGTTAAATTGGTGTTATCCGCTGAAATTTTTACATTCAGAAATCCCTCTTGGGTTATAAAGAATTTCTTATTTTACGTAGTAGCTTCGCCTTGCACAACACACATACGAAGCTCGCGCGGGCGCAAGCTGGCCTCAGCGTCTCGTACGATATTATTGTATAACTAGAGAACAATCGCTAAAGAAATCAATACATACAACATGATGTAAAATTTAAAGCACCCGGTTTCCGAACTCTCTCGTAATTTATCTAACTATAAAATCTCATATGTTGTGTGATGTACACGTAGCCCGTATTATATTGTCTATGTTTGTTTCATAACTCCTGGAGAACAAAGCAATATTGTTACATTTACAATGGAAGAATTTCAAAATATCTAAATTAACGTTAATCTTAATATTAATTAATTTAATAATTACAACGAATTCGATTTCACTAGGCCCTACGTAGTTTCAGATGGAGATATTAATAATTATCCCATATATTTTTTAAATCCAATATCGTTAAAATTATGCAATAGAAGAATCACAGCATCCTTAGACCATAACGGCAATTGAAATTAATCTCATCGACGTATCGTAGGTATTAATTAGTACAATGATTGTAAAATTTAGACCAAATTGGCAGTCTTCACAAACATGGAATGTGCGATATGCGTCTATGCAGGTATCCGATAACACTTAACAAATATCGGCAAACGTTTATCTCTATATAACAACAATGAATTAATTAGTTACAGTTCGGTGAAATCAACAACAATGGTAACCCGTTTTAGCCAACGAGTCCTGCGTCAGCCAACACCTTTCCTGCACCAGACCTTGAGTAATCATAAGCTCTACTCTGGTCCAGGTGCCCTTTTTTTGAACAACTCGCCTCAATATGGCGTGTGATTGTCATTTATAAATGTTTCATTTACGAATAAAATCCAAACAAGTATGATTTCAAAAAAGATAACTCGATTTTATCAGTACTTGTGTTAATATTTTACGTGATTTTCGTTGATTTTCAAATGGAAATTATTCATAATATTGAAGCGAGTGATTCAGGAGCAAAGAGCTCCAGGTTCCAGCTTCGGCGTGTTTTCTGATTCAGAATGATCCGTGCAAATGACGCAGTAGCCTTCCACTCTTTGACTTGATACAAGTCAAATATCTATTATGTTCGAAGTTCCAACGAGAGATTCAAGTTTCAATTTTAATAGTACAGACTAATTCGGTGACTGCCTACACTTCGCTGAAATATCTATCAGAAAGGCAAATTCTAGCTCAATTAAAAACTATTTTGTACAAGCTTATCACTTAAAATATATCGGTTTTGAGTTCTAAAGTAAAATAATATTCACCGACTACAAGTATTAAGATAATAAGTTATTTCGTTTATATAAGATTTTCCAAATTAATACATACTCTTAGCATTGATTTTACCCAAGATTGGCATTTGAATCGTTCAATATTAAATAGTAATCAACCGTATCATAAGATCGATATGAATGTCTAACGTTAGGTTGTATAGGGATGTCGTTATGTAAACTCTTACGGCTAGGAAGAATAGTAAATGTGATGTGATGGAGCAAAAGCAGCTAAGGTAAGGGGATGATCAAGGTCACTTCATTTCTAATCATTATAAGTCACTATAAAATGCGTTTCTTTCGATCATTTATATAATTATGATTAGGATATTTTATCTACAATGTTGTATGAGGTATTTGTAACAGCTCTATAACTTTACAAAACTTAACGTTTCCCAATGTTTATTAGTCGAAAAAAAATGTCTACAATTTTAAAGGCCTAGTAAATTTCCCTAAATGATAAGCTCCTCGTTATGTATTACATATCAACAATATGAAACTTAATTCCGATGTCACTATGAAGGAGTGATCTTGTCTTTCGAGGGTAATAAACTCGTTCATTGGATTTTGTTGTAACTCATTCCTATATCAAGTTTACTTAGAATTGCGTTACCTCTATAGAGAAGGTAAAAAAGCTTGGTATATTAAAGGTGGCAGTAGAAAATATTAGTAAAAGCCTAAGTGACAAGCTCGAAGTTCTATGAGTAATAATTAGTATGCACACAACGTCATCGCTCGAAGGTACCTAGCTCGTTCACGCAGGCCGGAGCCTGATGATGACCTGAGTCATACGTTTACAATTTATTCCCTATCTAGGCTTGACTTAGAAATAGAAGACACAGTATGATAGGTTAGCGGAAGGGTGCTAAAGCGAAGTTTCATGGATCGAATGAGGAAATATTCAATTTAAGTAACTAGTCTAGTCGTAGTGTCCGATGCTCTATTTCAATCTGACTAGTTTTACATTTTACATTATTCGAAGAATATTGTAATGAAAGGGAGTCAGTACCTCTGAGCAGTCATCTTGTGGGATAAGAGTGGGGAGGGGGGATGAGAATTGAGTCAGAGCATAAGACACAACCGTACATCGCTGCCAATCCGCTGGTATTTATTACAAAATGAACCTAATTAACTTCTATTGCTAAGTATCATAGTCATGCGTCGTAACAGAACGGACTTCTTATTATCATAAGTTACGATCCTTAATCTAGTCACATTGACCTCTTGCGCGCCACTCGCGTCGTTGAGGCATCGATCTAAACGAGGGGAACACATTTCATTAAAGCACTATCTCATGTACATATTTACACTAACAGTTCTTGCATTTCACGAGTTCGCGTGCTAAGTTGGTCTCGAGTATTTGCACGACTCAGAGTTCACATGACTTACCATGGCACGCGCGTTAGTGAGTTGCAAGAAGTGTAGGAAGATAACAAGTGGGTATAGTGAGGTGTTCGGTTATTGCTCGTTGCTCTATCTGTCCGGAGGGGGCAGCTTGGTGTCTTCGGGGTCGAGGGAGAGGCACTCGCGGAGGTAGTCCTCCATGGAACGGTACACGTGCTCGATCACGCCTTTCAGATCGTGCCCTTCGTCGGCGTAAGCCTGGAAGATAATAGAGTCCAAATTAGATAAAGTGCAAACAATTTTTAAACTACGTTTTTTTCGGTAGGTACCTAGTTCGTTTGTTTTTTTATGTTATAAGAATTGGATCTGTCACTGTCTCTGCGGCGACCAAAGCGTGCAGAAATGAATTGTATTGACACGAAATGGACAGACGCAGGTAAGTGAGCGGTGAAGCGGGAGGTACGTGACCTGTTTGACAGGTCCATTCTTACGATAACCGTTTACTGCTCGTAGCGCAGTGGCGGCAGTATTAACAGAACTTAGGCAACCTACGGCGCGGTCGTGTATAGGTGGCCATTTTTCCATTGATTATTCCAACTGTGTGGGACGTACATCACGAGCATCTCCGTGCTCCATGTACACGTTTGCTTATGCGTAGAGAACAAGGCTAAGAAACTTGAATTTTAGTAAAAATAAGACGCACCTGATACCGGATCAGTACGTCAACGTCAGTGAGCACTCCCGCTAGCTCGCTCATGTCGGCCGTGCCGTGCAACAGGTACAAACCGTGCCACTCCACTTCTAATTATCTAATAATAGTCCTAAGTCGTAATGGTAGATGGCCCCATGGTCTGGCCATGATAACTTTTGTTGCTAAATACTTTATTATTCATCTGTGTTTTGTTGTAATGATGAGTGCTGAGACATTTCTTGACATGACACATTCTTCCTTTTTACGCATTAGGTACTACATTACAAGGACGAAAATATTATTTTACGAAGTTATTAAAATAAAATTTTAATATTACTGCCAAAATTTGATGAAACAAATATAATCATTTATTATGATGTACAGTGAAGGATTTGTAATTTTCTTTTCTTATAAAAAAACGAAAATTATGCATGAAAAGAAACTCGAACTATAGTGATGGACAATACCTAATCGGTGCTTATGTCCAAAAAATCGGTTTGTTCGCCATAATTAATTACTGTATTTATCGCAATCAATCACTATATTTACGAAACCTGCATGAAAAATATAATCGCTATCGGTTAATAAACTATATTTATTCATTGAAATTGAAATTAATAGTATCCTACTTGTTCATGTTTTACTACTGTTTTCCTACTTGTTTTCGACGGAATTATCTGTCAAACAGATTAAAAATTGTATGTTGCCTATAGGCTCTGGGCCTGGAAAAGGATTTAAATACATGCAAGATATTAAACATACAACAATAAACGTCAGACACTAATCGATTACTTTAACCCAAAAATATCGGTTTAATTTTATTGGATCATATATCCGCAACCATCTTAGAATAAATGGACTATATAAGTTACTTGAATTTTAATAGAAATATGACCCACCAATACCGAAACAACACACCAGCAGTGCACAGCATAGCATCAGCATGGTGAGCGCTCTCGCAAGCTGCAGCGTGATGCATTTACTTCCACGTAACCCTTAACGGTCAATTACAAGTAATTGAACGTTGACTGACCGTAATAATTAAAGTTACTTGGATGTATAAATAGGCCTACCTGGTACCGGAACAGCACGCCGGCATCAGTTAGCGCTCTCGCCAGCTGCAGCGCGTGAGGGTACGGAGCGCTCATGTCGGCCATGCCATGTATCAGATACAGAGCATGCGGTGGCACGTGGTGTGCTCGTTGAGACGCGTCTGCTTCCACGTATCCCTTGTAGTTGACTGTCGGCTGGCCGAGGATGCGCTCCGTGAATGCTGCGTCTGTAATGATAATCAGTTGATTTACAATTTTATGAGCCCAGTCACGTACCTCAAAAGAACAATTCAAGTCTGTAACAAAATGGAACATGGAAAAGATAGCTAACGTACATGAGTCTAACCTACTAGAACCACAAAGATTGGTCACCGTCGATCTTTAGATCCATGTATCTATGTTTGCCTGCCCCGTTTGGTGTTATTGTTTGCACAGTCAATTGTCGATCTTGTTGTAAATTTTAATATTTCTACCCTTACTTTCTACTTTTATTTTTGTGTTGTTCAATATTATTGTGCTTTGTCTGCCACGCTCGCTGGCCAAACAACATAACATTATAATATGCTTGTGCTTTTATGTATTTCTCATTTAAGTAATTTTTTGTAAATTCTTATGAGAATAAATGTCTTAATCCTCCCATGAAAAACAGCGTGCAAGCCACTTGTCCAAGGAGGTTAATGTCCTCCTAGTTGACAGTACTACAGTTTTTTTCTTCTTTTTGGAATGATCCACTATTAAATGTTAAAGCCATATTCATAACATAGGTACTCACTATAATAAAGCCAATCAGTGATCGGCGATACCGCTATACCGCACTTAAGCGTGGACTGCTGCGAGCCCAGCAGCATAGCCGTCACGTAGCCGCCGTAGCCCCAACCCCACACCGCCACGCGGGTTACGTCCAGAAACTTAAACGTCTCTAATAAATATCTGAAAATGAGAATAAAGACTGATAAATTATAGATAATGCAAACGTATTGTAGTGCTTTAGGAATGCCTTTTCAAAGAATGTGTTGAGCACCGGTGACTTTATTTTTAATTTTTTTTATACGCTATCGTGCGTACCTACTCTGCGATTTGTTTGATTCCAAGAAACACATCTTATTTGGTGCTGACCTACTTTTGTCACAATTATAACTATTTGTGCGTGAAGACTACCAAATTATAGGATAGACATCCATGTGCAACATTCATAAAATAAAGACGTAATAAAAAGTACGAAAAGAAGACGCATCGCTCATCCTTAAGCTGGATCCAGTGCTAATCCGGCGAGATGTGCTATCAGTTACCCAGCGTCAATAAACAGCGCAGGCTTGCCGGCTTTGAAACGAGTTTCGAGCTCTTCATCGTTGGTTCCCGTGGTTACCGACAAATGATGTAGTAAATAGTCTTTCTAGACTTACCTAATAACAGCCAACTGGTCCGCGACCTCGACGCCGCCGAGCCGGCCGCGCAGCAGCGCCCGCGGCAGGCCACGCGCGCCCGCCACGTCCAGCTTTACGTAGACCACGTCGTTGCGCGAGGACATGTACGAGCCCCAGTCCACCAGGAACTGTTCCGTCACCTGCTGGCTGCCTGGACGCCCGTTCCTGGAATGAACCCGTTTCTTAGGTAAATCACGCAATCGGCTAGCAAGTAGGATACCCAGCACAATCGTATTCACAAAAGTACATAGGGCACCACATGGTGTTATTTCTTATGACTGTACTAACAAAAGGCTTTGCCGTTTAAAGTCTGTTTTTCTTTACTAGTCAAATAATGTAAACAATCTTTTTACATTTTTTAAATAATAACAGTGAATAGTATTCATTTATTATTTGATCTAAAAAGATCTCAGTGCTATAAGGATATCCTATGTAGTTGGTGAGTTTTGTGTTTACCTCATTTTAAAATGAAATATTTCGGTAAAATGTTAAGATTGTTTACATAATTCTACAAGCAAAAAGGAACGGCCTTTAAGATTTTTTCTTCTCTTTAAGTTGAGAAAAGACCTTCACTGTCTTTGTGGTACTTGTAAATATTGAGTCCAACACGTAAATGCTGCGTATATTGTCATTGTCAGTTATAGCTAACCCACATAAACATGCCACTATCACCTTGAAAGCAGCGTCACGAAGTAGTTCGCACGACAAAGTTGGCAGACGCGAGCTCTGGAGACGATTTAGCTGTAAGCTGTCTATATGGAGGGCGGTCACCCATCACGGTGAACTAGCACCGGGAAGGCGGCATTAAGTAACTCCTCGCACCACGACGGTAGCAGCACTAGCTGGACGCAAGCCTTGAGGTTCTGCATCTGTGATCTGGCACTAGCGGGGTCACTTACACGTGCACTAGCACCGGGAAGGCAGCATCACGTAACTCCTCGCGCCACGAAGGTGGTAACAGCAGCTGAACGCGAGCCTTGGAGCCGCTGCCCAGCTGCACGTCGAAAGATCGCCGAGTCGGGAGAGCCAACTCACGTAATCGTACCGATCTGAAAATAGTGTAATTTCTATTAAGAATGTAAGTTTAAGAAGGTGAAAGGAATGTTAATGTAAAAACAGAGGCTTCTCTTAATTACCTCCGGTAATCCGATAATTTCAAAGAAAAGATACATTAGCAACAAACAGCTGATGTAGCTTTTCTACAGATACATAATACACAAGATGGTTTCGTAGTGAAGTAAACAATGTTCCAAATAAGAATTAACTAGGTTGTGCAAATATGTTTGCAAGTTATTGTGTTTCACTTCTGGTAAATCCATCCATTAACTAATTTTAAATTGCAACTTGACACTGTGATGTTGGGTGCTTTTGGCATTTTGCCATTTCTGCTAATCTACTGGGTCGTTACATGCTTGTAAACGAGCGACACGGTTATTACGTACATACTACAAGCTTTAAAGTCTAGGGTGAATCGTAAATGGCTGACATAAGTGTTAATCAAAGTCCTTACCTATAAGGCCTCGTGTCATATAATATTCTCTCTAGCTTATGCGTTCTAGCGTCATGAAGTCCAGCGAGAGGCGGCCCGGGTCCACCGCACTCGAGCACGTAATGCGTGATGCCGACCCTGGGCTTGGCTGGTGAGAAGGTGGCTCTCCAGTAGGAGCAGTTGGCGTAGTGCAGTCGCGCCGGCCACACCGCCAGCTCGCATGTAAGGCACCGCGGTTCCTCGCGCTCCGCCCGCGCCCGCACGGAGTTACTGCCGCCCCCGTAACTCGGGTCGCGGACCACGTACACCTGCCTTTGGCCAGGCCGCTCTGCACTACCTGTGTTTATTTAGAACTTAGTCAAATACCATGTTAAAACTGATGAAGATAAAGTTCAAAGACAAGGGGACACACAGGTCAAACAATCAGTTTCTAAGATGTTGACGAGGAACAGGAGACACACGGGCCAAGCAATCACTCCCTAAAATCACGGCACTCAGGGTTTCCCTCTTGACATAAAGAACGGGAATAGTGTTGCATCAATTAGAATGACGGACATGTTGGGTTAGTGACGTACAAGTAACTATGTAACTCAAAATGAAAAACACTCAACTGCACTCAATCTAAATACTTAATTTGATTTATTTCTTTCACCATATCGGGATGTAGTTTAGGTATGTACGACTTTTCCTTGTCTAAACCTTTAATAGAAATAAAGTAAGCATTGAGTTTATAAGCAAGAAATAAAAAAAAGCTTCAGTAACATTAAATTACTTACCTAAATAATAA
Source organism: Pyrausta purpuralis (assembly GCA_963924145.1). Classification (NCBI taxonomy): domain Eukaryota; kingdom Metazoa; phylum Arthropoda; class Insecta; order Lepidoptera; family Crambidae; genus Pyrausta; species Pyrausta purpuralis. Next base: position 16,479,261 of record OZ001654.1, read on the forward strand.
ACTAAATGGTTCTCCTGATCCCATGCCAGGATTTCTACCACTTCTACTTTGCCATGGGACAGTACTGCAATGCGTTGACGCAACACATCAACATGTTTGATGTGTGTGTAGTACTGTCCCCCACCCTCTTGGACTGCTGCTAGAAGAAGAAATGCGCTCCCGTCCTCTGAGTACACTGGCTGCTGATGAACTTCTAACCACGGCTCATCTGTGGCCTTTTCAGAATGTGACTGAAAAAAAAAACACATTGTGTATTATTTATTGCACAGAAATAAGATAGAGGAGGAGACATTTAATTGAAATATACTCTTACCTCAGTGCAAGTCCAATTAGGCGCGTAGCAACTACTGTACACAGTGAGATTCTGCGCGCGATTCATCCACACTACCCCTACATGTGCATTATCTTTGCCCACCCACTGGGCTGATATGATGTAATACTCCCTGCAAAAGTTGAAAAGAAGCTGAACTACTTCCGGAGTTGGGGAAAGTTTAAAGATTAAAATAAAACGGTTCGTACATTCCATCTAAAGTGCTCGGAGGTTTGACTTCCCATCTCGGCGGGGACGTCGAGTTCTGTACGCCTACTATCCATAACTTCGCTTTCGGTATGGAGCTGCCGGGCTGAAACGAGCAACAAGTGTCAGAATTATATGAATGCTGGCTGTTATGAAAGGAAAATGGGAGGGCTCAGAGGCGCAGAGGAGTTCATCTTGATGTCAAGTGGTGACATCAATTAATAAGCCATTTAGCATTCAGTGACGTCATCGTTATACTTGTAGCATAACTTTATATTCTTTAAAATGATTCATTCTAAGTAATACAGATACGTATAAAGTCAAGTAATGTGTATATCGAGCAAGCAGAGGAAGTAGGTGTTCTGTAGCGTTTGAAAATCTTTTGGTATCAGGATAAGGTAGGCACAAATAGTTACAGAGTTGCTCTGTGTAGTATATACTGCAAGCATGATAAATACAGACCTCTTCCTCCAAACCTTCCTAAGTGACTGACTGGCTATGAAACGAGGGGCTAGCTATGACTTTACGTATCACAATGTCCGTATTTCGAATCATTCTTTTCTTGTGTTTCATGCAAGCATCATGAGGCGGGCAAATGGAGTTAGCTTCCGAAAAAAAAGTCTTATAGAGAGCACTCGGTTACTAATACTTACCGGAAAACTCAGTGCGTAGCGTTAATAAGTGAGGATCCGATCCGAAGATCGGACACCGCGCGCTCAGTGTAGTGTAATCTTACATCACGAGTCAGTACTCACCGTGGGGCAATAGGAAGCTTGAACGCGCTGCACTGGCGCCGTTGATTGCCTCCAAGATGCGCGAGAAGCTCAGCTTAGAGAACTCGCGGTCGTCGTCCGGTACTTATACATCACGAATGGTTGTGGAGTCAGTACTCACTTTGGAGTATCTGATAGTGACTTGATAAGAGGACACAGTGGGCGTAGCGTTGATGGGCGACACGTAGAAAACCGGAGCGCGCTACGCTGGCGCCGCCGATTGCCTTCGAGATGCGCGGGAAGCTCGGATTCCGTGCAGTCTTTGTCCTGTACTCTTACAACACGAGTGGCTATGGAGTCAGTACTCACCGTGGGGTATCTGATAGTGACTTGATCAGGGAACACAGTGGGAGTGGCGTTGATGAGCGTAGGCAGCAGAAAGCCGGAGCGCGCTGCGCCGGCGCCGCCAATCGCCTCTGATATGCGCGGAAAGCGCAGCTCGGAGACTGCGCGGTCGTCGTACTGCACGTACATCACGAGCGTGCCGTCCACCGAGCCCCACATCGCAGATGGCACTTTTGTCACCTCCTCTGTTGATTAAAGATTTGTACCACCCATGAGTCATGAGTATAGTATTAGATCTACTTACGAGTATCTCAATCAAACAATCCCAGAGTCATTTTTGGTAACTAATACTTTTCAGGACATTAGAGACTTGTAATCCAATGGTGTTTTATGTTATTTTAACTCTTCATGTTGTAACTTCACTATTTATAATAACTCTAGGCTTTGCTGTAGCGTTTTTCTTCTCTTTCACTCGATTGCGGCAAAGTCAAGTTAAATAAATTTAGCAAGATTTAAGAATCAAATACTTGCTTGCTACTTGAGTTATAACTTTAGTTATCCATAATAAAGGTTAATAAAAGTACGAACCTTGGTACATCCAGTCAGAGACGCCATTGTACACGGCGCCAGGGACGGCGTCGTATGTGAGTCGAAACAGGGGGGCCCTCTTGGCGGGGGGCCCGGGGCGCGCCAGCACCTCGTTGTCAGCGGCCAGCAGCAGCGACCCGTCGGCCCCGAGCCACGCCGCGTGCTGCCACTCCCAGCTACCCTGGCCCTCGCCGAAGAGGGGGATGTGGTGGCTGGTGGAAATATTGTAAATTAATAACTTGTTTTTTTTTTGTATAAAATTCACCGCGGTTCGAATCTCCTAATATACCGTAGACTCTATTGAATCATAAATTCGCTCTTGCGGAAAAAAAATACATGGCAGTCTCGTAAATGAGATGAGTGTCGGAAGTCTCGACATAGTTCCCTGTAAAACCACCAGGTGGCGCTCGAAAAATGCCGTAACAAAATAAGTGTTTTCGTGAATTTATTGATCGAGAAGAATTTTCAAATGAAGCTTAAAAATTACAAATATTTTTTAAATTTTATTAAACATGCAAGCTACATAAGTTAAAATGTTATTTAATAAATTAGAAAATCATAAAATTGAAATTGTCTACGCGAAATGTCAAAAATGTTGCATCAGACTTCGCCCGCAGGTGTCAAAAGATAAATGTTTGAGGAAATAGGTAAATTAGTGGACGGCGTACGAGTCGAATTTTTAAAGAAAAACTGCAAATCGATGTGCAGGTTGCCGTTTGGCACACGCATATTAGAGGTCAGTGTCGGAAGTCTCGACATAATTCCCTGTAAAACCACCAGATGGCGCTCGAAAAATGCCGTAACGAAATTAGTGTTTTCGTGTATTTATTGATTGAGAAGAATTTTCGAATGAAGCTTAAAAATTACAAATTTTTTTTAAGATTAATTAAACATATAAGCTACATAAGTTAAAATGATATTCAATGAATTAGAAAATCATGAAATTGAAATTGTCTACGCGAAATGTCAAAAATGTTGCATCAGGCCGATTCTCGCATGATCGAAAAAAGTTCACACACGTAAAAAAGTTCACCATTCGAATTTTTTTCGAAGGAAACAAGGCTTGTGTATTCTCACACCTTCACAGTCGAACTAATTCGATCGAACGTCACACGAACATTTCGATTGCTGGAGACCAATAGATTTCGGAATTCGTATACGAACTATTGAGGTTCTAATCGGGCAAAATGATTACCTAACCTAAAATTGAGAAAATTTTCATTGACTTTGAATGATTTTTATCCGGCTTGAAATAAAGGTTTCCTGTATGTCCAATATATAATGTTTTTTTGCCCTCTATTATATCATGTTTGGCTAAACCGATTTTGATGTGGTTTTAAGAAGAGTACTTCTGCGTTTTAGAGAAGTTTCGAGTATATGAATTGACTTACAAAAAAGAGGATCTCCGTTTCTACGGCATGCCTAGGCCGTGGTCTCTCCCGACTTACCACTTTCAAAGGAAAATCGCTTGCATACAAGACACAACACAGGCGTCAGTTCAAACAAAAGTCGACACAAGGTGCAAGCGATTTTAGCTCTTAAGGTGGTTAGGCAGCAGTGACCTCGATAGGACTTAATATTATGTTAAGAGCTGTGCAATCCTGGATACTATCTAGAGACAAAGTACTTGACAAATCGAATCTTACGAGCCCAACTCGTTGGGGTTTGTTGTCTTATTACGGAGTACCTTTGATCACCTTCAGCTTCATTCGCAGACCCTGATTTTATATTTTGACTCTGTTTCAAGGTCATGATCATGGATTGCTCCTATGTATTGAAATCAATCCTGAATTTAAATTTCCTAATGTCAGCGACTAAGGAAGATTAAACAGTATAAATAAATAAATTTCATACAAATAAAAAATACCAATTTAGCAAGTGGTTTTATTTTCTTAATACATCAGTCAAAACACAAAACATTCAAGAAGCAATAATGTGATTGTTAAAAAACAATTCAAAGCCATTGGTTATATTAACCAGGAAAGTTTCCATCCTTGAATCCAATGCCCTTACATATCTAACTAATCATTTATTTTGTTGTGAAATGCATGCGGTTGTGTTCCCAGGAGTATTTGAAATCCCTTCATTTGGTGCTCTTTCCTTTTTGATTAATATAATTTGTTCTGCCGCTCAATTCTGTAAAAAACAATAACCATCATAAATACCACAGAAAGTTACCTACTACACACAAAATAAAAAGAAAACTTGAACACCATCATTGTTTTTTTAGCTCAGTATCTCTTTTCTGGGATAATAATGATTACTGTAGATACTTGTAGGTGAAATCCATAAACTATGTTTGAACACATTAAAAGCACTCATAGAACAGATTACTAAAATTTACTATTTGTTTATAATAAGGTAACTATAGGCAATACTATAACACACATAGATTTAGGTTATAAATGGAAAATATGATGGTTTTATTAATTAATGATGAAAATAAACCTATCATTATGTGTCTAGTTAATTAGGTACTTACCTAGATACCAGAGAATTAAGGTATTCAAGTATTCCCATGTATTTTAATCAGTCTTCTATCGCATAAGATTGGCAATATTCTCTCTGCTACAACATAATCCAGACTATCTGTAAATAAAAATAGTATTTTTTGTAAGAACACTACTTATCTACAAAGGCTATTAAAAACTTTATCTGGGCTCCACATTAAGAAGGTTCACTAATATTTGTGATGTTAATTAACTGCACCTATTACTTCTAAAGAATTATTCTAAGCCTCTCTCTTGTAGTTAAGTAAATAGAAAAACATGTTATTAAACAAACAGCGTCGTACCAACCTTAGAAAATATCTAGTTTTTGTTTGTATTTAGCATCGTAATTCTTACTATAGGCAAAAGTTGAGAAAACAAATAAATTTCACTCACTGAAAAATCGATATTTGCAACAATTTTGACACACACACACACGCACACATTGTCATTTAGGGCCATAGAGAAAGGTAATATGGCGCGTCGCTGCGTTTCATTTCATGCTATGCATGAATAATGAAATTTTAATAATTGATCTACCGTTATTATATTTTTTAACAATATGTTTAGTTTCGTGAATATGTACATCAAATTAAACAAACAAATAGATTTATTGTTTAATTTTACGAAAAATATTTTTTTTAGATGGACTTTATTTCGGCGTTTTTAAAAACGCCCGCACGATCTCTGAAATGGAACGTTGTAATGAAATTCGAACGTGAAATGTTCTATCGGTGCATGAGAATAGCAGTTTAATGTATCACTCGAACTTTTACAATAGAACTGTGAACCTCGTATACGAATTACCACACGGAAAAAGTACTACTTCACGAGAATTGGCCCCCACTACCAGCGCTGAACATAATTTTTGACCCGAATTACAAAAAAACATATTCGGTAGGGCTGGTTTACCAAATATTTTGTATGGGATTTTTGTTCTTAAATCTTGAAAAATTTGTCGCGTGTGATATAGTATGAAAATAATTAGCCTTAGAAGTAATTGAGACGCTTTCTGAAACATCCTTACATTTTAGTCATTTTAAATTTTTAAACCATACCAAGTTTGGGCTCCTGTTACAATATGGCTAATGCTTTGTTTGTACTATATACCACAAATGATACTAAATATCCTCATACCCAACCTCAAAAACCTTTTTTTTTATTTTACAACCTTATACAGTTTGTACTTATTATTATTGGTACTTTGTACTTATTTTACGAGAATTTTGGACCACACTGCAGATACCCTCGGAATATATTTTTAGGGTTTCGTAGCCGAATGGCAAAAAACGGAACCCTTATAGTTCCGTCTGTCTGTCTGTCCGTCCGTATGACACATCCACTTTATTCTGTAACTATAAGCATCACATAGTTGAATTTTGGTAGGAAGATGTATCATGTTTACCGCTTTACGATTTTTATACAAAAAAATAAAAAATAATGTATTTAAGGGGGGCTCAATACATGAAACTAAAACCGAAAATAAAAATAGTCCAACCTATGCGTGTCTGTGGATACGTCTTTTAAAATGACACGGGGTTCCTAAAACCATTTTCTTTTAAAGTCTAACGTTTGATAGATAGATGCTTCCATAGTAGTAAAATGGACCCGTAGACTCCAACTAAGCCAGTGCAAAATTTGAAAATAATATGTAATGTAGATCTTAACAACTTTCAACAAAAATTAGTTTCGAAAATTAGTTTTAGCACATTTTCAACAACCGCAAACATAACTTTGTTCTTCATACAAACATTATTAAAAACAACGTTATATTTGCAGTCAACGAAATATTGTGGTATTTTAGCTAACTGGAAGTAA